>OW387801.2:3642500-4962500 GCA_936446665.2 Synanthedon andrenaeformis
TATCTGTGTGCCAAATTTCAACCACATGCATTCAGCCGTTTTGCGTGATTGAATAACAAAAACACCCAACAGTACAAATTTTCGCATTTATAATATTAATAGGAATAGGATAAAGAAACCGTCAATTAATGGAGGAGCTGAAGAGTAGGAACACACTTTGGAGGAGATCTTCAATAATACAACAGTATAAATTGATATTTTTTTTTATTTAAAACTTTTAAGATCTTGGAAAACACTAGCCAATGCAGCTGCGACATTTTTTCAATGTGGTTTAAGTACATTTATTGTTGAATGGGTACAGTTTTAAATGAAGTAAGTACAAATGTCAATCAAAATAATATTTCAAAATAATAATTTCCTGATAAATTACACTGTTTATTGCTATTGAGGTAAGCGCACAATTGTTTCATGACTTTAAAAAAAAATTACGAGATATTGATAGACTATATATTATATGAGTTTGACGTCACTAACCCTTAGGGTGCCTTCAAATTAGACGTTTGAAGAAGTGTTACTTTGGGCGCTGCTGAGGCACGACTACGTCTTTTCTTACAATTTCTAGAAGCGTTATCGAAGGGCCACTGTCGTGCTTATGCCGGTCTGAACTAGTGAGGTAGTTTACAGTACGTATCTTGTTTTATTGATTTAACATTCGTGTTATTGTTATTTTAAGATTTGAATTTCGTTTAAATCAGGATTGCTAATGATCAAGTCGATTTAGAATTAATAAAAAAAAACTTGCAACCCAGGAAATGCCAAATTACTCCATCGAATTATAATTATGGAACGGAGTTGACATAACAATACTGAAGCAAAGTGTATCGCGCCACAATGGCGCCACAATAGCGCTTCTTCAAGAGTCTAACATGTAGGCATTACAATGACGTAGCAAAGTGTTATAGGCATACAATATAATATAATTATGTTATGGACCAAACCAAATTATGAAATTATTAAACAATTTTTTATTTAGTAGCATTATGCACTGTATTTTTATCTCAGTTTTAATTTTACTCTAAGAAGATAAATTAGGCGACAAGAATAACGCTTTTCTGCTAAGTCCTTGTCTTAATTATTTGGTCCATAACATAATACCTATTATTTATATAAATTTTTTGCAGTGACACGGAAATTCGAAAATTATGATATTAAACGGTATTAATATGGCAGGCCATGTATAAGTATGTATATTTTATTACTGAATTCTTTCTCTATAAGTATGCCATCTCATCAATATACACTCCAATGGGTACCTTTAGCAAACATTTCTTTTGACAGAAGAGTAAGTAAATAGCTAAGTGAAAAATGGAAAACTTTAATTCCAGAACATTCGAGAACATTCAAGAAAAAACTTAGTTGTTGAATTCTTGCGTCAGTTATTGTTAGACAATATTACGAGTATACGTCCTCCCTTTTAATGAGTAAAAGAGTGAAATCGTGATTTTCTATTGATATTGTCAATATTCGTTTTAAATTTCACAAAACAATAAACTTTTTATGTATAATTACCAAAACGGGTATATTAATTTTAATAATTTTACATTAATTATAAAATGATTTATGAATTTTAAATTTTTCCTCTTACTCTTTCTATAATTCAATATTGATGTATTGTATAAAATATGTTAAATTGTAGGTTAAACGTTTGAAGGTGTTTTGAGGTGTCAAACGTTCGAAACATAAAAAGATTGACATAAATAAGAAAACTCCTGAAGAAAATAATATTGAGTTCAGGTGGTAGGTGCATTGAGCAATAAGCAGGAATTATTTCATTTATTGCAAAACTGTACGATTACAATTAATATTTTTATATTACTTAGGTATATTTACAAGTAATGCTAATTATTTTTACAAGAATCCGGTAATTACATTATACAAATAATTTTACATTTCGCCCCCTTAAGAGTAAAATTCACTAAGTGACATTTTGTTCAATAATTATATTTTTTACTAAATGTACTTAATTAGTTAATGTCAATCCAATGACAGGAAATGGTCACTAAGTGTACGCCCACAATAATTTACTTAAATATTAAAATTCATATAAAGTTTCAAGTTTTGAAGTTATGTATTGCTTAATGATATGTTGTGATTAAGAAAAGTACTGGAACTTTACTTAATGAATTTTCCACGTAGTGAGTTTTACCTTTAAGGGGACGATTTGTAAAAATACAAATGCAAATAAAACTTAATCGAAATTTCTATAATACTGCTTTTAAATTTTACATTCTTCTAATATTATAATATAATATAATATCAAGATACTTATTGAATTCTTTTTTATTCTAATTTAATTGCAAAAGCTTATTTTATTATATCTAAAGTTTTTTAAGAGTTATAATATTAGCATTAATACTAAAATTATTATTTTATAATAAAATTGAGAAACATTTTAAATTTTATATACAGTTGTAGAGCTTTGACTCTTATAATTGAAAAAGTAATTATTTTTAATACCTAATGGCTGTATACTCCCACTTTCTTAAAATTGGAAGCATCTTAAACTCACAAGCCTACCTTAAACGTATGAATTAAAAAGTAATGTGACTCAAGAGCACTCAATTCTAAAGAAAGGCTATGATTCAATTCTAAAGTAAAGCCAAAAAGACAACGCAAACAATGTAAACAAAGCCTGAGTTTTATAAGATCGAGCGATTATGTATCTCTGTCCTTTTCCTACCTAAAGTTTGTTTACATTTTTTGTGTTATCTCTATGGCCTTGCTTTAGCTTTGGGTCTGGAGTAAGTGTATGCGTTTAGATATCAATCATAATAAGTCCAATAAGCTCTTTCAAGGTTTTCACTATTGCTTTCCATGAGTTATAAACTTAAGGTGTATATTATAGTTTTTCAACAAATAGGCGAAGCTACTGGCGGAGGATGAGGTGCTGGAGCTGTTGAATTGGGCGCGTTTAGAAAACCACCCTGGTTTCCGGCCCAGGGTTGCAAATTTTGTAAAGCGCTTAAAGCGGTGTTCGTTGGGGGTGCTGGTGCGGCATTGGTTGTAGTTTGATAATGTAGCGCTGACAGTTGCGCCGCACCAGGAGGCGGTTCCGGTATGTAACCCTTACTCAGGGCTTCAGCTTGTAGTGAGAGCATCAAGCGGTTTGCTGCTTGGCGTTCCGCCTCGCGTTCTTCAGCCGTTTGACGTCTGCAACAAAATTAACTTGTATTATTGTGGGTAGAAGTAGAAAGCTGTTTTGATTTCCTTTTAATATCCTCTCCTATATAGAAGGAGGGAGAAACGAGAAAAGTTTGTGTATATGCATTCCGGGCGAAGCCGGCAGCGGGTCGCAAATTAAACATAATCTTAATATATTTGAACCATCAATAATATTTTCTTATAATAAATTTTTACGTCTTTTACAATGTAAAAGTAATTCAACGCTGCAAAGTTGGCCACAGACTCGACTTTGAAAAGAACTGAAAGCAGCTAGCGCTGGCCGCTTCGTGTGAGGGAAAAGGTCAGAGTGTCGGGTTTGTTTACATTGTTTGCGTTGTCTCCTTAGCTTTACTTAAAGACTTTTAAAAATAAATGTCAGTAAAATTTTACCTACCTAATTAAATAATATAGTTATGTTACATGTAATTTACACTATATATAGTATACGATACGATTAAAACAACACAACGCATGTTACTCTATCGTTACCAAACACTAAATTACCAATTCCGTGCGACACTAATACGAGTGAATTATTCAAAGCCTACCACAGCCGACGTAGTTCGCACGTTTGAATATTACCTTGCTAATGATTTTATACCTAATATTCATTTTGAAGAGATTAATTATTTATGTCCAATGGTCACAATTAAAAGACATAATTCAACACACAGTGTATCTTCAGGCGCGTAACTGCCACCGTATCAATTATACGGGCCCCCAGACCACAGGGGCCCCGACTTGCACTTGATTTAAAGTAATAAAGAGGTAAATTTTCTATGTTTGTTTGTTTGTATGTAAATAGGAGGTCATCTTCGAAAGTACTCGACCGATATAAAAAAATCTTTCACCAATAGCTAGTATAGAATTTCAGGATGAACATAGCCTAATGTTCTACGCGGGCGAAGACGCGGGCACAAGCAATCTAAAAATGTCAGGTGTCCAATGTTACATACATTAGTACCATACATACATACTCGTACATCAGGCGTTATATCTTTTATTTTAAACGCAAACAAAGTCGAGGGCACCAACTAGTCATAAAAGATATTCTATATAGTCTTGAAATATATGAGTCTGCGTAAAATGAATATATAAAATTTTATTATTGATTGTACTATAACATTAGTATAAAAATACTAATATTGTTTTGTCGTTGACTGTACATTAGCATAGGAGCTGCCTCATCACCCGACATCTAACCAATTAAGGTTTGACAATTTAACCGTTTTCAACGTTCAGAAACGTTCTTTATTAATGCACGGCGTTTAGAAAGCTGACAGGTTGATATTGGAGGGTGAATTAGATTCGCGCCGATTAAACTATTCCCGTAATACAAATAAGTATCTACATATAACCATTGTGATTCAATGGCATTCTAAAAACAATTATAGATAAGGTCGACTGTCCCATACAAACATTTTGGATGGTACTAAATACAAAAAAGAAAAACAAATAACAAAATACAATAATTAAAGAGACCATTTCAATATCCCTTCAATTTATTATTAGGTATTCTATTTTAAATATATTATTATTTTAAAATAATATTGGTATCAATATTCAAATCAATATCATTATTATTTATTATAGTATTAAGATAGTTTATTATAAAACCAGTCAGAAGAAACCCGGATCCACTGTTGACTCGCGACTCTTATCATGTTGCGCTTGCTTTATGAATGTACCCCACATGTGGGCCAGATTCTTACTGCGCCTCCACACTACTCGCGGAGTGCCTCGACGAATTATTCGGGAAAGTTGACCGAAGTACGAAGTGCGTGGCTACACACTCGTTCAACCTCGCGAGGAACTCATTCACGCTACTTCGAGTCCTTTGACTCGGGCGCAAAAACCGATAACAAATGGAAGTAGCACGAGGCGAGGTAAAGTTGAACGAGGCAAGACGAAGTGCCCGTCCACACTCTCGTATTCGCTTCGCCTCGGCTTACTTCACGAGTAGCGTGGAGGCCGGATTACGAAGTCCAGATTGAGTTTGTCATAATTGTGCATTAATATAATTATATACCTGACATTTTTTTATATTAATCTCAGATAAAATTATACCATAAGTAGTACTATATGGAATCAGTTGATGTTTTAATGAAATAGCCGAAATGAAAACTACATAAAAATGTAAAAACCGTACACGAAGGGTGCCTACGTTCCCCTATTGAATTGGTAAGCTGCTTGAGCTGGAAAGCGAGATCTTAAATATTGCTTGTACGTAATATAAACACATTGAGATAAAGGGTAAAATACATGTAATAATAATGTTCACAATAAAGCCCATAATACTTCTAAATACGGTGATAACTTGGTCGCGACCAAAATTTGTGAGGACGTTGCTTATATTAATTAAGTAAATGAAGAAGTGTTACTACGATCATGAAAATTTTCTATAAGACAGCGATAACATTTACAGAGTAAAATAGTACATTACTGCAGAGTCCGGGAAGTGACGGATTGCCGGACGAAGTGGTTTCAAGGCCGAGCTTTAGCGAGACCTTGACAAAGAACTGAGTCCGGCAATCCTCATTCCGGTCGAGGCTGGTATAGTGCTTTTCTTAATAAATGTGAGGAAATAATCAAACACGTGATACAAAAAAAAAAGTATAATATGAAAAAATTATTAAAAAATTAATTTAGGTAGGTACTGAAAAAAAGTCTGCTTTCCCACTTTTTTATTTTAATGAGTGCAAAGAAAACAGTGCCATACAGCCCAGTAATCAAATGACCGTGCGCTCGCCGCGGCCTACTAGATTTCATCGGGCTGAGCAGCGGTCAGTAATGAATTTTCATACAACATTCTTGACCTAGGCCGAGAAAGAAATGCATGAGCCAAGAATTACAAACTTCGCGGCTTGTTTTTAGTACAAGAATGCCTACATTTCCGAGCATGTTTGAGAAAATAGTACATTACTGCAGAGTCCGGGAAGTGACGGATTGCCGGACGAAGTGGTTTCAAGGCCGAGCTTTAGCGAGGCCTTGACAAAGAACTGAGTCCGGCAATCCTCATTCCGGTCGAGGCTGGTATAGTGCTTTTCTTAATAAATGTGAGGAAATAATCAAACACGTGATACAAAAAAAAGTATAATATGAAAAAATTATTAAAAAATTAATTAACGTTAAATAAATATTTTTTAGGTAGGTACTGAAAAAAAGTTTGCTTTCCCACTTTTTATTTTAATGAGTGCAAAGAAAACAGCGCCATACAGCCCAGTCATCAAATGAGCATGCGCTCGCCGCGGCCTACTAGATTTCATCGGGCTGAGCAGCGGCCAGTAATCAATTAGTGCAAATAAAACAGTGCCATACAGCCCAGTAATCAAATGACCGTGCGCTCGCCGCGGCCTACTAGATTTCATCGGGCTGAGCAGCGGTCAGTAATGAATTTTCATACAACATTCTTGACCTAGGCCGAGAATGAAATGCATGAGCCAAGAATTACAAACTTCGCGGCTTGTTTTTAGTACAAGAATGCCTACATTTCCGAGCATGTTTGAGAAAAAATATTTTTTCTGATAGTTTTAATAATAGCTGAACAAATTAATTAGTTTACTGCAAGGATTTTGTATTTATTATTAAAATTATATATGTTTAAGGGCCTCTTTCACCAACTACAAGTAAAGTGTTGATTAGTTACTTTTCAAGTAACGCTAATTGGCGAGTAAATGTTACGAGTATCTTGTTTCAATTTCATTGAAATTACCCTTGAGTATAATGCTACTCGAAGATGGTGAAACTCGTACGCTTTCTTACCGGTGACTTTAAATGGCGGTTAGTTGACACTTTACTCAGAGATGGTAAAAAAGGCCCTTAGTATTATAAATTATAACCAATTACTTATAATTTCATTATACCAAACCAAAAATTTGACGTATAATATCAAGTTAGACTCAGCAATTATTGTAACATTACTCTTCTGTTGTTTCAGCTGTTCCTAAGGAGGTTTTAACAAGCATAATCATTATGAATCTTAAATTGAAATAAAAAACCATCTACGTTTAGATAATTATCGAAATTGTATCTCGATAAACATAAGCGACGAGAACCAATAGTAGCACCAGACTAAGTAAGAACGGCAATAAACTTGAAACTTGGCAAAGCGGGCCCGCTCTTAACATAACGTCTTGCTTATGCATAACTTATGCTGTAATCGTCCGATTTATCTCGCCACCGGTCGGCCGATTCGATTTATTCGATTTATGAGCGAACCGACGCTTTTCAATCGTCGATTAGATTACAATATCTACTTAATAAGGAATAAACTAGTTTTGTCGAGTGGTAATTTGAAAAAAGAAAAAGAATTCCGTGTAATATCTTTTTCGAAAAAAAAAGGAAGAAAAAGCAGAGCAGCAGATGCAAGTAGTTGGACACTAATTGAGGACATATCGAATGTCAGTAAATTGTAAGTAGGTATAAGATCAAAACTTAACAGAAGATCGGAGATAAAAAGATAAGTTCTAATCTGTACGAGTCCTAACTAAATTTATAAATGCGAAAGACAGTTTGTTTGTTTGTTACGATTTTAAGCCTTAACACAAGAGATTTTAACCTATAAAATCTCTGTGCTTTTTGGAGGGTGATGAAGAAACCCGCTTTGCGACCCGGCGTAGTAACTCTTCGGCGACGACAAAACGAAGTGGAGCCCGTCTCTCGGTTGCCGCGATTGCTGTGGAAATGTCATCTATGGACATCTAAAGCTTAGGCGCGATTTCACCATACTCTGTTAGTATTTAACATCGCTGTTAAGTCATTTAGCGCTGTCACTCGCATACTGTAAACGTATGTTAAATGACTTAACAGCGCTGTCAAATACTAAAAGAGTATGGTGAAATCGCGCCTTAGGGTCGCCCCATAATGCCACAGACAATAGCGGCCACACGAGCAGGGGTTATCCGAGAGTTTCAGGTGGAAGTGGCACCCGACTCTGCTTTAGGTTGTGCCGCAGTGAAGAGGTTATTGCATGCCTCCTTTATATAGTTTCCATAATACAAGTGTGTTTCTTGGAGATTACTTATTTATTTGTTTCTAAGTATACACTTTTCAATTTGTGTGACTCACAGTGTCAACCATAATTTCGCCTTACCAAGCCTCGGTCCAACCGCAAACAGTAAACCACAACTTTACTTGGATCTGTTTGGCGATCAGTGAACCGACAGATCTGCCTCAACTTTATATTGACAAGTCAACTGAATATATCTATACTAGAAGCGCAGAGAAGATTTAAATGAGGAACGAAAAATATCATATTCTTCAACTAGAGATGTTAGGAAAAATATAAGGAAAATATAGAAGAGGCTAGAGAAAGACATGTTGGTTGAAAAATTTAAGAGTAGTTGAGTAGTTTGGTGGAGCATTAGCTATTTTAACTGTTTTAATTTATAGATTAAGAATAGGGATTGCCTTGTCATATCAAGATATATATTTATTTATTTTATATATGTCCATAATTATCCAATTGTTATTTTAGGTCTATGATAAAATCTTATGTCGCCGAGTCATAACTTAACTCTAAGTGGCCTTTGCTTAAAAGGGGTGAACACACTTTAGACTAAGCGTCTGTTTCCTTTAAATATTAAATAGTTGAATACTCTCGAACTTCGCGTTTAAGATCTATGAAAATATTATAGGCCATTTATTTAAAAATAACTCTCTAGGCAGTCGAGATAATAATAGACAATTTTTGGATAATAAAGACACCATTAGCCAAAAAGCACAACAAAATATGTTTCAGTTTTGGCTTGGTTTAGCAGAAACTCAGTTCATTCAAATTAAAAGAGTTATTTTATACTAGTTGGTGCCCGCGAATTCGTCCGCGTTAAAAAAGAAAATATATATCAGTAATATAACGCCGACATAATTATCGCTGTAACGACGGTGGCGCCACCACGGCGACAGTGGTGCTTATTTTTACATTTTTTAGACGATCTTTCGAGAACCTAACATTTCTCCAGGGTCCTATATAAAAAAAATGTACACACATACTTTTATTTCAAGTGGTGGTTACTGGCGCTAGACGGGCTGACCACTTCTTTTAATTTAATTTTAAGTTAAATTTTAAAATTTACCTAGTTTCTAAATATAAATATAAATTTATAAACTTTCACAGTTATATTTTTAATAATTAAAACAAAATCCTTGTACTACACTAATTAAGATATCTGTTTCAGCGTTGGCCTCTTATGTTTAATTTGCAAAAGAAACAAAATTACAAACGCATCCGACTTGCCCTTTAAATTTACAACATTAAAGTCTGTTATCCCTTAATTGAACTGGATTTATAAGTATGTAAGAATGAGGCTTTTAAAAGCAATCGTGACGATATCGCAAGGCCTTGTCGGTAAACTTAAATAGCCTTATTTATACAGTATGTTGATTAAGGTATAAAGGTGGAATATGTTAACTTTATTAAAGGTAGGGCACGTTTAAAGTCATAAACTATGTAGCCGTTTTCGATTCTATAGTTATAGTTATGAAACTGCCCAAGGTAGTCGTATACGTGAGTGTACCAGTGAGTATTCTTGAATAATTCTTAGCAAATATACTATATATCGAAGTTATAATTTTATAATTTCAAAATCATAGCAAGCAAAGAAGCATTAAGGGCACTGTGCACTAATGGAAAAGCATAGTAGTTAGTTTTTGAACTGTAGAATAATTTTGTTTCGACTCGCAAAAGACAAACAGAGATTTAGGAAATCGAAAATTAATCGCTATTAATTTTCTCATAGATAACAATGATATTGATAAAACACATTTTACGTGTGGTACAATTATGGATGAAGGACGTTATTTGTCAACATCCTGTACAAGCTTTTATCGTAATTGAAAATTTTAGAGCTCGTCCAGTGGTCGATTAGTTCATTTAAGTTAAATGTGTTCATTAGTGCGTATGTTGTTAAGTCACGTTTGGCACACTAATATTCGTGTTTTTAGAGCAAATACTAAATGCTTCTTATCTATCCCACCTTTGCACGAGTTACTTGTATTGGTATCCAGAATTGTGAATGTTGTTGAACCCAAACCAAAAAAAACAACAACACATATTTTTAACGACGACGCAAAAATTGAGTGTTATAAGTTTGACGTGTATCATACTACTAATATTCCATTTTAGTTTGTGCTAGAAAAGCAATGAGTTAAGTAAATTATTTTAAGATGTAATTTTCTTTAAAAAAAAAATAAAGAATTCATTCCTTGCATTTTATTATAATACTTATTACTAGATTATCTTAATCGTTTATTCTAAAAATTTCATTACAATTCTGTTTCGACTTCCAAAAACCTGCAAGTATATCATTACCTACATACTTAATCTGTGAAAACGACATCTATTATATTAGGGGTTAAAGTATGAAATTGCCGATTTGTACTGAAAAATAAAAATTCGTTTTTTTTTTAATTTAATATATTTATTTAATCAAAATAATTACCATTATTATCTATACATTGCTGCCATCTAATAGGAAGCTCATTTATGCCTTTGCGATAGAACTCTGGTGATCTAGATTCGACAAACTGTGTGAAAGCATTTTGCACTGCCTCCTGGGAAGAAAACTTTTTATCGCGCAGAAAATTGTCCAAATCACGAAAAAAATGGTAGTCCGTTGGAGCAAGGTCTGGCGAATACGGAGGGTGACGAATGGTTTCTAATTGCAGTTCCTGTAGAGTTAAAACGGTTTCTCGTGCTGTATGAGGTCTCGCGTTATCATGGAGCAATAATGGTGAAGATCGATTCATAAGTCGGGGCTGTTTCACTGCTAGTTTCGCTATCATTGTTCGGAGTTCGGCGCAGTAGACATCTGCCGTTATTGCTTGACCAGATCGGAGAAAGCTATAGTGAATAACACCACGCTGAGACCACCAAACAGTTACCATTACCTTTTTATTGGTAAGCTTTGCTTTAGGACACTGTTGCGGCGTTTGACCTGGGGTCAGCCATTGCATTTTCCGCTTACGATTATCGTAAAGAATTCATTTTTCATCACATGTCACAATTCGATCCAATATTCCTTCATTTCTGTATCGATTCAACAAGGCAACGCAAGTTTCAACACGCGTTTCTTTCTGCAGATCAGTCAAATCATGAGGCACCCATTTTTCATATTTTTTTATTTTATTGATTTGACGCAAATGAGTCAATATTGTTGTTAAGGTAACGTTAAACCATGCCGCTAATTCCTGGGTAGTTTGGCTCGGATCGGCTTCCACCATCTCTTTCAAATCATTGTTATTCACCTGTGTGGGCGGTCTTCCACGTGGTTCGTTCTTCAAAACGAAGTTTCCATCACGAAAGCGTTTAAACCAAAATCGCACAGTGCGTTCATTAGCAGTCCCCTCTCCAAACGCAACATTAATATTGCGAGCTGTTTCTGCCGCGTTAGTTCCGCGTCGGAACTCGTATTCAAAAATCACACGAATTTTCGAAGTATCCATCTTTATTGTCTAAGCTGAATAAAAAAAACAACTGAAAGTTGATAATCGAATGTTGCACATTTTTTAATAGAAGAACTACATAGGTACCGTATGAAAAAAGTTTCACTCAAAAATCTCAAACCATGAAGGTTCTATGTCAATTCGAAGTACCTATTACAATAAAACGGCAATTTCATACTTTAACCCCTATTATTGTTTTTATTACATAAAAAGAAAGCTTCGGTTCTCTTTGCTAATGCAAAAAAGGCATCCTTGCATACCCGGGGGCGTTAGTTATGTAATAACTAATTAGGTGAGACACGAATGAATTAATATTTACTTTACAAACAAATGACAGTTAAAAATTTCCTACTGGAATACTAAAAACAAAGTAATTTGACATAAATATACCTAACTTTCACATAATAAGTCACGCTTCATTAAAACGGACAGCGAGATGAATATAAACTTAATTCATTCGTTGAATACCAAGTTTCGATTGATATATGGCCACCCTCTCAGCTTCCGTGTACTCCGCCGGCAAATTAATGAAGACCTTCCCACCCCCCACCAAGTAATGAACGAATTAACATCGTAGGGGTGTTCTAACGAGTTGGGAGGGGTCTAATTACATTGGACAGAGTGTTGGAGCGGTAATGAATGATTGAACAAAGCGTTAAGTCTATTATCGTAGCAAGAACTTTATTAGAACGGTTAATGTACAGTGCGCGTAGGGATGGGACATTTTTCTTGTTCAAAAAATATCGACAATTTTTTTTTGGTTCATATTTTAAGTTTTTACTTATTTATTTTATTTAACATATATATTCATACGTAAAATATATGTAGATTTATTTAAAGACAGTTATAAATACAATATAATAATGCGTGTTGTGTTGTGTTTCATTCACACAGGAATGGACTTTAATCATATAATAATTTAAAATAACTGTAAGTTTTATAATTCAAACAGCATTATACATCCTTAGTTGTTTATTAGGTATTAATTGTCAGTTATTAGTAGATATAAAAATAAAATATTTAAAAGCAATTATTTATAGTAGGCATGACATTAGTTATTCGTTGAATGCTATTACTAAGTAGATAGTAGATAAGTAATACTTCTTTTAAATTCCTATCGAATTGACGTTGTACGATCAAATAAATTATATAGACACAGTTAAAGTGCTAACTATTACTAAATAAAATGAGATTATTATTGAAAGAATTTTCAACATGGAATTCAATGGAAAATTTTAATTCAATTACTTTAAAAATATACGTTAATGTTGACGTTAATTAATGTTAATCAACGTTAACAGCCTAATGATATCGATAGAGGTAGGGACAACACTATCACAATATGCTTCACGTTTCGGAATTAAGCCCGTCTTTATAATTAGATAAAGTGTGGTACAATTAAACTTTCCTTAAATAAGCCAAGCCGTGTCGGTCCGCCACCGCATCGTGCCGTGGGGGTGGCAATTAGTAATTTTAGACTGATTATTTTATAAGTCGCTTTCGTGCTGAAATTTAACGGCTTTCTGGGGATGGTTGCGGCGTCCATTACTATTAAACCTGTACATTATCGAATGACTCGTAAAATTGGACACCTAAAATTTTAGTACCTTCTTTTTGGAGGGCGCACTATTAGTATAATCAATCACTTACAATAATAATAATTAAATATAATTAAAAAAATAATCATTTATACAGAAGTTTCATATTAAAAAATTCAAAAATAAGAAACAAATATAACTTGGTTTTTAGATATATTTTTATTTATAGGTATCAAAACTAATAATAAATCCCTAAGTGTAGGTATTGTATGTATGTATGTATGTTCCTCCATAACTCTTAAACGAATTAAGTGATTTTCATGAAACTTGGTAGATAAACATTTAGACTACTTTTTCTTTTTCAACGCGGACGAAGTCGCGGGCGCGAGCTAGTACCTACTATATAAAGATTAGAATTAGGATTGAATTTAATATCAATATGTATATCAAATACAATTTGTATATTTCACAATTTTCATTAATTTCACAAAGCAATAAATTATTTTTTTTTTGAAAAAGCCTTTTTTGTAGCATTTCATGTTAATCTAATCTAGATAGAGTATTACGTTAATCATATTCTAATTAATTTTTAGATCTACGGGCGAGGGTTCATTTTGGCGAGCGGTATGCGCCGGTTGAATTTAACAAAATTTACGTTAGCTAATTAAGATCGCGTTTGATTAATTACTTTTGTTTTCTCTTTTGTTTATGCATCACTATTTTTTAAAATGGAAATTGGTGTTGAGAGTTGCTAGGGGATTTCGCTGTACGGGATTTCATTGTTAGTATTCTTTTAAAAAAGACTATTATTAGCTGCCGCGAAAATTACAAAATTTTATATTCAAAGAAAATATATTTTAATTTTCATTAATAAACATGTAAGACTTTTAATAACTTAAACATACTTTTAGTTTAATCATCTAAATTGCTTGTAAGTATTACCTACAATACCTATATGTTACATAATGTGACCTTTGATTGTAAAAAATTCAGAATAGTCACAATTTAACAATAATAAAATATCAGAATAGTAAAATTGTACTATAAAAGCTGTAATATACCTATTATATTATATTTAGCTTGTGGCTAAAATTTTGCAATGCATTAAAACATTTAGTAGGTAAAAAAGGAACGTCAAATCTGGGAACAGTAGCAAATGTTGATCTTAAAATTGAGTATAAATAATAAATGACGTCAATTCCTTTGTGAAAATATGTAAAGAGTCTCGAAGAAAATGAACGAATAAAGTATATGAAGTGTAGGTACTTTTGAATTTTCATTAATTCAGGGAGAAGGGTAGACACAAAATCGAAACATTTGTCGCTAAGAAAAGAAATTGTTATCGAATTCATAACGTTATTGTTATCTTAGCGGACAAAATCACAAGAAAGATTGTGAAATACTATTAAAATAATTATTAATAGATACTTCTTATTGTGGTGTTTTAATGATTTATTTTTGTAAATTATTGATAACTTAGCCGGCAGGATTCCCATGTTGGAAACATAACCTAATTTTATGGAAAAAAAAAAGTTTGTTATGCCCGCTCAATTAAGACCTCGATCCATATACCTAATCAAAATGGATTTATCAAAATCTGTTTAGTAGTTTTTGCGTAAAAACGTAACACAGTTTCGCATTTATAATATTATACTAGGACTTAATATTTACAAATCAGTGCCAGCGACTTTGTCCGCGTTGAAAAATATATTTTTTTACAACTGATCTTTATTGCTGTGACGACAGTGGCGCCCAATTTTTTTACATTTTTAGACGATCCCTCGGGAACCTAACATTTTTCAAAATAAAAAGTGTCTTATACTTATGTTAATTCATTTAACAACATTTATGTGCAAAATTTCATCCTAATATGTTCAATAGTTTTTACGTGAAAGAGTAATAAACATCCATTGATAGACTGACGCCTCTCCCTTGATTGTGAGCTAGCTGCCATCTGACGGCTGACGGTGGTACTATTGGCCGTAACAGTAGGTAGTCCCTAAGAGTTCATTTCCAAAGTTGGCTGTGCCTGGAATCGATCTCAGACCCCCTGAAGGCAAGCACCTTAACCACTCAGTGGTCACTCAAGTGAGTGAACAAATTGAATTGGCTATGTACCTAATTCAAATATTTATGAAGTGGTGTTCTTCCGCCATTGAGCTAATATATCTTCTTCTCACGTGATCCTTGCAATAAAAATTAACGATACCCAAGTACGCACCCCTATTGTACTCTTATTCGATCTTCCTTCCACCCTCATATCAATCAGCGAACGGATTCGTTCCCTAATTTCAAAGAAGACAAGGTACAAGCAGCAATTATCCAAAAGACATTAGATGAGACGTAACATGAAGCAACATATCTGAAAACAAAAGTGTTTCCAACGCAGAAGTAATAGCAATAAAGCCGGAATTCCCTTAACAACTGAACGTATCTCTGGAAATTAAATCGTGAGAGTGTACCGCGCCAAATAAGACTTTGTGGCCCCAGAAAAGGTCTGTTTCTCGTAAGATTCCGAGAGTTTTGCACCCTAATTCTGAGAGTTTTAATATTCACTTATACAAGGGAAAAGAATTACAGGAAGGAAATGAAGCAAGGGCGAGTGAATAAATAAACGGACTCCCTTCCAACCATGTTCCTATTGGTCGCTTACATTACGTGTTAGATCGTGCAATACCAATTCGATTTGTCAATTGTCGGGACGTTGAATCGAGTAATTTGAAGGAAATCGAATCGACTTGTACAATTGTTACTGTAAACGCTACCTGAAAAGGTTGTGTTAAGGGTACGTTCAGGTATAGCCACAAATTTAGTGTTGTATTTAATGACATAAAAGATCTAATCTAGTTGCCACACGAAAATATCAAAAACATCTTTAATGCGATAAATACCAAAATCATTTTTTTTTTTTTTTTTAAGTAGAGATGGGTTTGCTCTTGGCCAACATCCAGGTGTGTAGCGAAGATGAGGCCTATGATGGAGCGAGCTCACCCAGAAGGTGCCTATTCACTCGAACTTTGAATAGATTCAGGTTATATGTGCTCGGAAATACAGACGCCGGCAGGGAGTTCCAAACCTTGGCAGTGCGCATTATAAAGGATGTTTTAAAGCGCTTGGTCCGAAATAGAGGGATATCGACAAGATAAGGATGGTAACCAGCCGTATGTCTGTATGTCCGATGGAAGAAAGGGGAAGGCGGTATGAGTTCATGCAGCTCCTGAGCACACTCTCCGAAGTACATCTTATAAAAGACACATAGACTGGCAATTTTGCGTCTATGTGCCAGGCTCTGCATCTTAGTTTTTAAAAACGTACTGTCGCCAATGAGTCTCCTAGCTCTGCGTTCCACCGAGTCGAGTGCAGCAAGTTGGTATTTGGCTGAACCATCCCAAAGGTGCATGCATATATGACATCACCATTTGTTACTGTATTAAAAAGAACCTTGAACCTAACCAACGACGTGCTTATCTAAATGAAAAGTACTTCCGCATGGAGCACTTTCCAGTGTATTTTCTAAGAGAAATAGGTTCCTAGAAAGAGAGAAACTGTATTAGTAATATGCTCCGTTGTGAGTTTCTGGCTTCACGATTTACAGACAAATTCTAGGAATGAAACAAAATTCAAACTATTGAGCAGCGAATCCTTTGAAAGATAATATTTCAACGGATCACTTTCGGTATTTTGAAATTAAATGAGTAATTCGTATTTTTGGATGGATGTTGCTCATTAGCTACATGAGCTCATATCGCCTACTGTTACAACTTTCTTTCATCGGACATTCAGACGTCGTTCGGTTGGTACCATCCTCATCTTGTCGAACTCCCTCTTTTTTGGACAAAGCGCTTTAGACATCCTTAATCCTCACTGCCAAGGATTAGATTAGAACTCTTTGCTGGCGTACGTGTTTCTGAGCTCTAATAACCCAAATAATTTCAAAGTTCGAGTGAATTGCTGGCCAAGAGCAAACCCATCTTTAATAATAAAAACAAAGAAAACAATTTGAGCAATTTTTTCGATGTGCTATTCCAATTTATCTAATGTGCTGGGTATTTTATAACTCCATTAGCAGATAGACTCGTTTAGGATTTCGAAATAAAACTGGGGGTAAATACATAAGGTTCATAACCGTACAGTACCTAACACTTTTTTCTACTTTAACTGATTACTAAACTGATGTCCGATGCTGCTATAACAATTAGATTTGCACTATCAATTGCCTATTAATGGAAAAATATAATTGCCATGAAATCGAATCTACCAAAAATGCCTTTTAAAATAAAAATAATGTGTCCGGAGCAACACATGAAAAACACTTTAGTCATCGTAAATAAATGCAGAGTGACACACATCCTACTCACAGAGATACGTATAAAATATACGTAAAAGCCTTAAAAGTCACAAAAATAGACCATAAACCAAACTAACGGGAACAATACATGTAAAAGTCGTGTACGCTTCTTTTCTACCGCAGTTAATAATGAATGGCTCAAACTGCCGAGTTGTGTATCTCATATAATATTTAACTCCCCAGCTACCCCATGTTGCCGCCTGCTTGATGTTTCTATACACCATATGTATAAATATTACCACTTAAACCTTTGTTACGAGGACGGCTTCACTTCTCTTTTAAATGGACTAAATTGACATGCAAATGTAAAGAATTAACAAAGTCTCTCGATTGTCATTATGGCAGTTGTCTATAGGTTTAATGATATAGATTTCGTATGTTAACCTCAGACCAAACAAAAACTAAAGACAGAATTTTTCGGACAACATAGTATACCTAATTTACTTACTTCATATTAATTATTTTATACTTAAAAAAATCTATTTGTAACAAAATCTACTCTATAAATATCTATTCTTAATCTCAGAAAAATAAAAACTACGTATATAGAACCCTGTTTAAGAAAAATAAGAACTAAAGATAAGATTGTACTTTGGAACACAAAATCTCAATACAGTACGGTCTATTGCAGCTACGCACATATTCCGCCAAATTCTATCTATAGTTCTTTTTTGGTCTGAGCTCTTAATCTTTAAAACTCTAATCTGGTTACTTCGCCTGATGGCTGAGTTAGGCTGAGTGAGTGCTGTCTGCTTACATTTTTAAGTAATTCCTACATTTTACAGTAATCTTGGGCTGGCATCGCCCAAAAATTCAAGTGTGTTAAAATGAAGTATGAATTTGTTGAAAATAAAATAAATAAAATTACCGACGAAAGGAAAACTTTTTATTTTATAGAATATTGATATAATATGATACGACCATTGAAACTACAGAATAAGACAATACCAAAAATATAACAAAACAATCATTTCAAAGCAGACTACAAAAATTGTTAGTCCAGAAACTTGTGAACTTTCTTGAATAGGTAGTATATAAACTTTTTGATATACCTACACATCCTTACATAATGATTACTTTGCATTATAAAGATTTATATTCGGCATTGAGTGGACAAGTACGTAACCGATTGACATTTTAAAAGTACACAATCACACATAGACAACGATCACATTCGAACAGTCACAGTTACGCAAGTGAGTCACGAGATTCAATTTATCGATACCTCATTTATTACACTGTCACGTCCTTATCGGTTAATATAAAAATTGAGATAACTACAGAATAGGTGTGGAAGTTAACGTATGAGTCCATTGTTTTTAAATTGAATCGAATACTTAAGTACTACATGTTTCGTTTGGATAGGTGTGCCTACAGTGTTGCCTTTCGTTCGTCTTTTAATTCCAGTAAGCGTTGGTTCTTAGTGTTGAATATTAAATCATTTATGAGACCTGTTATCGCTGTAATAAATCTTGTAAAATACAATAACTTTTCCCATTTTTTCATTTGATAAGTTAGATGGTGCCCGCGACTTCGTTCGCGTTGAAAAAAAAATTACGTCTGACAAAATATCTGAGCATACTGCTGAGAATGGGTGACCCCGGACGAAGCCGGGAGCGGGCACACTGCGTTTCTTAGTCATTTGGGTAACCCGTCTAGCGGTACTAACCATCTCCTTACAGAAGACCGCGTATACTGTTGTGTTTCGGTGAGAGAGTAAGAGATCCCAGAGCTCATTTTCATATCTCTTCCCAAACCCTTTGGGCCTAGCCAAGTATGCTTTCTATAAAAGTTAGTCTATAAAACGACTGTAGCACACTTGGCTAGGCCTCCTTGTCTTATTCCTACTGTAGGAGTCGTAAGAGCACTTGTGGCGTTGCTTGTGTTTTAGGCGACGGTAACCACCTACAATCTAGTGGACCGTCAGCCTGTCTCAAGAATGTGAAACGCAGTGTGCCCTGACTTTACTAGAAAAATAGTACTAATAAATACAGAAATATTAGATCAAGTTACAACAGACCCTGATTAAGACTAATTACTGTCAGATGAGACGACGCGGTAGCAGAGAATCCTATTAACTAACGACATTGATAAAATTCAAAGTAATTTGTCACAGACAGATAAAGAGTTATTGTACATGAAATTACTATCCGAATATCTGACATTCGAATCAATATTATTTACGATTATTTAATTTATAAGTACAAATGTTATTAAAAGTTCCTGTATTTTTTCTTATAAAAGCTGCAATTGAGAACTATAGGCTCAGATTAAATAATAGTTACTACGTAACCTGTAGGATTTCCTGTAGGTATCCTTATCCTTTAACCTAAGTAGGTATAAAAGTTTTCACACTTGTACCGCCCTGGATTTGCTTGTCTTTATAAGCGATAGCAGCCACTTACCATCAGGTGACCGTCAGCCTGCCTGACATATATATTTTAGTTAGTGTAATTTAAAGAAATGTTAAACC
The DNA here is from genome assembly GCA_936446665.2 of Synanthedon andrenaeformis. Taxonomy (NCBI): domain Eukaryota; kingdom Metazoa; phylum Arthropoda; class Insecta; order Lepidoptera; family Sesiidae; genus Synanthedon; species Synanthedon andrenaeformis. The sequence continues at coordinate 3,662,464 of OW387801.2, forward strand.
AATAAATCGTTTCACCTTTATCGTAATAACGTCTTAAATGAGTCTTTTATTTGAAAGGCTCGTTCGGGAATGCTATTAAGTGGGCGAACCCAAAATTCTTCGGTTCGATTTACACTATATGTTCAACGTGTTGGTATTTTAAAACGACATGAGGCCTTGATACGTCTGATAAACATAGGTACCTAATAGTTTGTACTATACTATAATAATACAAATATAGAGTTACAAAAATAAATTACAAATAGGTAGGTATTATATGGCTGTATAATCTGCAAATAAATAAAAAAATAAAATTATTAATACCTCCTAACATGTGGTAATGTGGTATATTATATCACTCGTTTACCCACTATTTATAATATAAAAAATAATAAACAATAATAATCATTAATCATAAATCATTATTGTATGAAGGTTTGGGGAATAGAAACCTCTGGAAATTTGGTTGAACCTTGTAGAAAAGAAATTATTTTTAAACAACTTTAGACCTACCTATATCTACAGTTGTTTAAAAATAATTTCTAAACAAAGCCAAAAGAAATTGACCTTGTTATTTTATTTAAAAAAAAATTGTTAGATACTTTTATAGTCTTTGTTCGCCAGTGATGTTTAGTTGGCTGTCAAAAACATTAGCCGATACATTAATCACGGTAGATCTGAACAAATCCTATCAACATTTCGTTCTAGCCACGTCACCCCTCGTTAGCCGGTAAACCAACTTTTAATAATGTTACAAAACAACAGCAAGAAGCTGTAGATAAGACACCCATTAACACGGCTGGTTAATACAAACAGACGTCTGATAAATTGACCGAAGCTTGTAAATTTTTTAATTCAACTTTCAATTCCATTCATTCGAAGATTAGAAGTATCTAAAAAAGTAGGCGTATAAAAAAAATTTGGCGAATTTATTGCATTATGTTTAAAATTGTACCTACGTATTTAATTAATAATTATATTGATGTTATATTTATTATAGTTTGGCAAAAAATTAAAGAAATTAAAAAGTGACAGTACTTTAGTGTCGTCCCTTTCTTATTAACGCGATGGTTAGAACGAGACAATAGTATTGCCATTTTTTAATTTCTTAACTATTTTGCAAAGCTGTGAAATTTATATAAAATTTTCTTCTTGTTTATTAATGGCAATCGTTTTAACATTATGTCAGTCTCAAATAATATTATTATTTAATTTGCGAAGTTTTCTCTTTACGAATTTGTCGCCATTTTGAATATCAAACACGTTTACATTTTTTTCTAATAATTGATTTTTATTATAGTTTATAATTATCACGCAAAAAATAAACACCGCTTTCTTTTAAAAGTGATAAAAGTAGGTTCTTGAAGAGTAAAATACAAGCAATACAATAATTTGCATATGGACCTAGGTTTCTTTGTTTATGGAAATTGTAACAAGAAGTAATTCGATCGGTGCTCTCAAATAGCACAAGGATAGTCTCTGTAATACTATCTAACAGTATATCACGAACATCTCCTGTGTGTGCTTGCTTTTATACTTCTTTTTTACAATAAAAGCGGTGGCATGGCGCCGCTCGTATCGAGCACGCGTTATCAGCCCTGAACACAAACACCGCTTGTCCATTAGAAGTAATCGCTTGTGATGCCACCAACACAGACTTTAGAACGAACTCTCATTGTCTTGCAGTTTTGAATTTGGAATCTTGTTTTGTTTGGCCGGCCAGTGTGTTTTACGGAGCTATATCGATATTAAAAGTAGAAAATGTGTAGACTTTTAAATCAAGTGAAGTGAATCATTTTGCATAATATATATAAGCCAGTGGTATGAAAATTTATGGGAGTAAAATCAAAATTGTTACACGAATGCGTTATGTTAGCGTTATAGTTACGTTCTATTTTTTTTAAATATTTAATATATCAGAAGTTTCAGAGATATTGCGCCATCTACACAACATTATTTAAAAAAAGAACAATGTTGTTCTTTCGGCGTGTTCGAATTGTGAAAATTTAAATTTTATTATCGTTAGAGAGTAAACTCCAGTCGTGTGTCGGAGCTGACTAAAAATTTATTGAAAACAATGAATTAAATATACTTACTATATCTACCATTTAACATTTTCCAACTTTTTGAGTTTCGATTTTATGATGAATTTCAGAACTAAGTAGGTGCAAGCAATGCACTTATTAATTTGTCCAAATAAAATACAAAACATATAAAAAAAGACATAGGGTATACCTTTCATCAACAAAATAAGTACTGTCCCCAAGGATCATTTTAAATTTAGAAAACTAACGCCTGGCAAAAGTGTATTAGCAATAAAGATGTCAGGCGTTATATTGCTCATGTTTTTTTTTTCAACGCAACCAAAGACGGGCACCAGCTAGTAATAGTATACCTATAGTTTACTTAAATTTCTACTTGGATTCAATGTGAAGAGCAAGGTTCCTTTACTTCTCTAAAATGAATAGGACATATTTCATCATCCACTTTTGAATATTTTATAAATTAAATATTCATTTAAAAACGTTCACGGTTGTTAAGATAAATATACAAATAAATTATTACAGTGATGAATATAAAACAGTTTTAAGTAGATTTTAAATACTATTAAATCATGTTATGTTTTTGTCGAAATATTGCTTTTTATCTATGTTTATGGTCGATTTAGACAATTTATTTTAAGTTGGTGATGTTAATTGGTCTTCGTGAACTTTGGAGCTTTTAAAGAACAAGTGTTTACTTAATATGTGAACATTGTTTTTATAATATCGTATCTATAAATGTATAGTTGAACTACGTGAATGGTAGCTACCTACTTATACATAAACAAATAATTTGAAGAAATTTATAATTCTCTGATTTACCTAAAGCTGAATTGTGTTTTTGCTTTCTAAAGACTAAAGACTATACTTTCACCCCTCTCATGACATCCGTAGATGACGTATTCTCGCAACAAATGGTTTCCTTTGTCAAATATATCGAAAATAGGTTAAGTCAGGGCCTGATTAACCCTTAGGCTAATTAGGCTGCAGCCTAGGGCGCGAGAATGGGAGGGGCGCGCTGAAATCGTGTCTTCGCATGCGCTATTTATCTAGCATCATTGCATCTACCCTACACTGAGAAAAAAAATCTCTTCTGACAACTAAATTTTATTTACGCCAACAAAATGATTTGATAGCCCATTGCCAATAAAATATTTAATAGTTTTAAATAAATATTTTGTAACTTCCTAACGAATTAATTATTAGAGATTAAAAAATATATGTTCACTGGCGAGCATGAAATCATATCGTAGTAACTATAAAATAAATATATTATTTAGAATTAGAAAATGAGTTATTATGAATATGTAATTAAATATTATTTCAAAATGAAGAAATGTTTATTTAGCTATTTATTGACTCGAACTTTTTAAAAAAATAAAAATAAAAATTTTACTCAACGCTCCGTTTTTTATGTTATTCGGATTTGTTTTAGATTTTGTCTCGACACTTATGTATCTTAACATTTTTCACTTAAATAAATATATAATTAAACCCCAGCGAAAATTCGAATCTAAGACCCTAACGGACGCCGGCTTAACACTACACTCAGCCACGACACCTTATGTTATGAGTAACAAAAGTTAAATAAACTCTTTTTAATAACTTCAATATGCTATTGCAATAATATTACATTTAACCTTAGGGTTTGCCACCCTAAGGTTAAATGTCGTGCAGATTAAAGGACAACGTTAGTTTAGCTTGCAGATCGATCTGAAAATTTTTATAGGTAGTATGAACCATGTTAAAATTTTCACACTAGTAAACAAAGTCAAAACTAATATACTACTTTTTAGGCCGACCGTAACACACCTGGCGGGGGCGCGTCCTCATAATTAGCCTAGGGCGGTCAGAACTCTTGATGAGTCCCTGGGTTAAGTACTGCAATAATTCGTGCCACCAGTATGTGTATCCGAGGAACGCGCCACCGATTCAAGCCTGCAGCGAAACTGCTTGGATTTGACAACGGAGCCGCTATACCCCACAACTAGGTAATTTTTTTACCCTTATTCATTTATTTATACTGTACAAAGAATAACTTTATAGGTACCTTCTTTTTTTATACACTAGATATTTGTGTATAAATATTGTAAAATTCTTTTTGTCATATTTACCTGTAATAAAAATATTTACGAATATATTGTATATTTAATCTTGATATTGTCATATATTTTAAGGTTTAAAACGAAATATTTATCCTAAAAAAATACTTACAAAGGATAGAAGACCCATAAACATATTAATTGAATAGGTTTTGACAAAAGAAGATAACATGTAAAAGATAGCATTTTTTGTAAACCCTGTTTTTTTATTAATATACGAGTAGGTATATTAAGGATATATTTTTTTAAACTATACCTTATGTTAGCGTCTGCTATTTATATTTTATGCCGACTGAAGTTGATTGAAAAGTGTTCTGTGACGTTTCAAAAGATAGGTGTTCATTTATGCAGATTCATTCATTTGTTCATTCATTCAATCTCTTTCGATGGTAGGATAGAAAAGGGTATCTCACTCAGTCCGTAACTACCTTATATAACAGTCTGAACAAAATAAGAAAAATGAAAACAAAGAAACTTACCTCCACTTGGTTCTTCTGTTCTGGAACCACGTTTTAACTTGTGCGTCAGTCATTTTCAGTGTTTTCGCAAGTGACGCTCTCTCGGCCGAAGCCAAGTACTTTTGCTTGTGAAACCTTTTCTCTAATTCAGCTATTTGAAGTCTCGTGAACGAGGTCCGTGGTTTCTTCCTTTTCGGGGGCGTTCTGTTTTGATACGGATGTCCGATCCGCCTCGTGATTGGAAACGATGCTGAAATAGAAAGACATTTATTTAGATAATTCTTTATTATACATTTAGTTGCTTTGTGAATATATGTTTGTATGGAAATAATTTATCTATTTAAAAAAGTATTTAATTTTGCAAGCTTTCGCTTGTTTTTTTTTTGTACGTAAAATCTTGGCGTAGAATAAAATTATACTTTAAGTAAGGAGAAAACCAGAAAACTTGTTGAATTCGTTGATAATTTAAAGGTAAATTAATATGTGATAACAGCTGACTTACAAGTATTAAATCATCTAGTTTTTGTGCAGTATACAAGTACAAAAACTTAATATTAAAGGAACTTTAATAAAAACCTTGTGTTAAACTTTTGATCTCATTTTTCATTTCATAAGCCCGCCCTCGGCTTTGCAAGGAATCAATTTTTTTTTGTATATTATATGTACACACACACCTTCTTTATTTATCGCTCTTTCCATTAGTGAAAACCGTATCCAAATCCGTCGGGTGGTTTAGAAGAAGTTAGCGGAGAAACAGACAGACTTTGTTTTATAATAATTATAGGTAATACTTAATTATGTATTTATAGATGAGTTGAGAATTGGTAAAATTATTTAGGTATATAAAACTTTTTAATATCATAAAATCATACAAACAAAAACCATCACGAAGTTAAACGTAGGTACCCATACATAAAAGTGTTATCTTAGTAATTGAAATCACGACATAAAAACACGCCCACTATATTAGAATACAAAAAGTCATGAATAAATAAAAACTCATTAAATTTAAAACGCAGTTAAATTGCCCATACAATCGCAACGTAATACATTATACCTACCTACCTGCTGGTGATTACTGATGCGAGAGCCAACAATCTAACTATTCCGTCCATAATAAATCTAAAATTACATGTTGATGATGATTCGTGGAAACTCGGCTTAAATAGATCGCTCATGTAAAGAGTGAGTTATAGTGATGGGACACATGTGTATGAGTCAACTCATTTGAGGTTATTCTACATTTACTGTACTTAGGTACATTATGTTTAGAATCGCTGAAATGTTGAGATATACCTATACAGTTATAGGTATAGATCTAACTAAATTTGAAGCTATATAAGTTATGCAGTTGCATCTGTATAAAAAGCTATAATATAAGTATATAAAGTCTTTTAACGCAATTAAAAGGGCAATTGAAATCGGTTCTGGCCATTACAAATAAATAGTTAAAAACCTATTAAACTTTTATAGATTGAGGCAATACATGCAAATTGGGAATTTAAATTTAAAAAAACTTCAATTGTATAATAATTTATTTGTCTTTCAAATAAACTCATAAGTGCGTTCTTATCTACTGTCAGAAATAAATACTCAATATTATAAATACTGAAGTCAAAGTCGCAAATAAAAAGTGACCAACACTATTTTAAAACAGAACCGCAAGAAATGTTTTACATAATAGCCCCTTATGGCATTTTAAAAAAGGAAGCAGTAATCGTTTCAAAGTAGCAGTTACATGTTGCTTTCAAAATTACTTTCAAGATGGCGGCCGGAGTGATTACGTTTTTAAATTCGAAATCCAATAAATTACCTCCTTTTAAATAGAACGCTCTGATTGGTCGAGCTCTCAGTAATGACGGCCATTTTATGTAATAGCTTGATTTACATCAAATATACTTATAATGAGAGAAATCACCATAAAATAATAGATATCATCCAAATAGATAAGTTTCTGTACTATTATTTATTTTAATAATGTAACTAAAAGTAGGGATATGTATTTGTATAACCTTTACTAACCGTAACAACTGAATTGGAATTTTTACTAATCTGATTGCATAAGTTTAGGATTTAATCGCATTTAAAGTTGAGATTTTTAAGGTTCGTAATGTTTTTTTTAATCAGTTAGGTTAATATATAAAAAAAATATCTCTTTTCGTAAATTTACTTTATTTAGTCTATATTCTTAAATAGACCACTATATTTTACGTATGATTTGTAAATTGAGAATTTACCTGACAGTTGGCGACATTTTGAAAGTTCATTGTATTCATAAAAACAAAAAGGTCGCATCTAAATTATGAACTCTTTCATGAGTTTACTCTATGTAGTCTTTTTAAAAATGGAATCGTATTAAACGCAGTGCTCCTATTGGTCCAATCCAAAGTTAGACGTAATGGCGCTATGTCGTGACCACAAATTGTTGAGCAATAGGGCTAAGCAAGGTTTGTGTCGTATACTAAGTATTACTGTATTTCATGTTATTACCTATCCTTAAACGCTATATTGTAAATTATGTGTACCTATTTTAAGTGTAGGTAGCTACATAATAGTTAAATAGGGTATGTTAATGTACTTAATTAGTGGCAGGGCACACTGCGTTTCGCAGTAATTTGGGCAGCCTGTCTGGCGACAGTAACCATACCCTTACAGAATACCAGCGTAAAATAACAGCATATATAGATACTGTTGTGTTTCGGTGTGTGAGTAAGGGATGCCAGAACCCATTACCCCATCCGTCCATCCCTCCCTCATCCCTTATCCTTAATCCTCAGCAGCGCCACTTGCAACACCTATGGCGTTGACACTGATACTAGCGACTTTATTTTATGATTTTATTACATGTATAGATATAGATATTTTGCAACATATAGGTATATACCCACCTACGTCACAAGGCATCAAGTCGAGAAGGGTGCTATAACAAGATTTGGTGGGTCGTAATCGAATTAGGTCGTATGATTCATGTAGGCATGTTAGTGGGGTCCTTTGCGGAGGCGAGACATGGTTTGTGTAACCCAAATACACTTTGTGCAAACAATATTTTAATACTTATTTTAAAGAATTCATTTCAAGTAACGAGATATGACACTTTATTCTTCAGACGTCTCGTTTTGTGTTAGCGTTTAAATAAGAATATATTGAATACTAATATGAGCAATATATCGCCTAATATATTAATTGAGTTATAATTTTGCCAAGCGTTGGATTTTTATTTATAAATGATCCCTTGGGAACATTACTTTTTCTGGATGAAAGGTACTCCACTCCCTATGTCCTTTTCTGTATTCCTGACAACGTGTATGCAAAATTTCATGATCGGTTGAGTAGTTAAGGCGTGAAAGAGTATCAGACAGACACAGATTCGAAATCGCATTTAGATTTAGACATTTCGCATTTTAATTTAGACATAGCGTTTATGTAATTTTTAAGGTATAAGAGTGTTTTTAGAACAATTTATTAGATAATTCTCAACTTCTTCGTGTTCTAGGCTTATTTTTTAAACTTTAATTTAACTTAATATTGACTTAATTACAAATTGAGTTTCTAAAACTCCTAAATATTATACTGTGTCTATTAAATATTACCTATTGTATTTACCTACTCTTAATAAGATATTGCAAGTTGCAATCAAATCTAATAGACATAAATAATATTAAAAAATAATGTGTTTCGCTTTGTGAAGAGAAATTAACAAACAGATAAGCATTAGATAGGGGTTAAATCCGCCGGGGGTGATTCTTTTATGATATTAACCCTTCACTAAACCCTTCTCGCTTGAGCTCTGCTGACCGTCAAAGTGAATTTTATCCTGGAGCTTTTTTCTTATTTATAAAGCTTTTTTGAATGATTGTATTTTAATTTTTGCTATTTTTAGTTAGGAATATTTCTCACTCGTGTTTTTGATTACGGAAGGATTTTTGTAACTAATCAAAAATGTATGTAATCATTTAATATATGTAGGTAATTTACTTATCTAAGAAAGAAAATATATTACATGTAGCACTATAAGGTGTTAAGTTTGCCATGTATCTTAATGGTAAAAAACATCAAGGAATGTTTGTATTCTTTGTTAAGAAGCTTATAATTAAGTTTACTTACTTAGATATATTTAACAATGACTTATAGGTAAATTGGCATCTTTTGCTCGCAGGCTCGTCTTTGCTTTGGCTAGATGCTGGCCAAGAGCAAATCCATTAATAATAATAATTGACCAACCCCTCATGAGGCTCTCACTAGACGGCTAGGTCAAGGGACAGATACAGAAGACGGTACCTACTTCTTGACAGGGCACGTATCGTCAGGAGAGGTTCCTCAACACTGGAGCCCTAACCACTGGTTGCTTGGGTCTTAGCCCGCTACCTGCGGATTACTAGTTTAAAGTTTTTTTTAATAATATTTATATCATTATATAGTAAAAAAAAGAAAATAAATAAATACATAATAATAATAATAAAAAAGCTTGCTACAATACATCAGTGAAAACCGCATCCAAATCGGTTAAGTCGTTTCTGAGATTGGACAAACACCGACAACGCACAGACAAACACCGATTTAATCACATGTATAATTTATTCATTCGCTTGTACAAATTCTAATTTAAAATGATATATTCTTATTTAGTGGTGTACGAGGCAGACAAAATAACCAATCATATTTCGTAGAAAATCTTCCCCACGCGTGGCAAGGGGGTGGGGGTAAGACGGATGTCTGACGTCTAATTGGGCTCTGACGTCACCTGGGATTAGAGGCAGACTGTGTAGACGTTCCATCACTGCGATAGTCACATTTGTCCACGCCTGTTGACTTGCCATTCTCTTATGATTTAGAGACCCTTCCACAACTCGGGAGTATCTTTCGTAATACATGTTGCATTCTCATGAAATCGGGTCGCATTTTCATGTAACTGAATTTTTTTAGAAGGATTTTAGGAGAGATTTCTTTAATTTTCATTGTTCTTAATACTTATAGCTTTTTAAAAGTTCATATTCATACATACACGACACATATTATACAATACAAAGTTGCTGTACGCTTCAGTCGGTCTCTCCGCTAACTTCTTATAAATCAACCCAACGGATTTTGATACGGTTTTCACTAATGGAAAGAGTGAAATACGAGGAAAAAAGGAAGGAAGAAGTAAAAAATTGTAAGTACCTTTGCGAATCTGGAAGTGGGTCGCTAGTCTATCTAAATAAAAATCAATGTGAGTATGTTTGTTCTCTATGGACTCCAAAACCGCGCAAACGATTTGGAATCGGTTTTCACTTATGGAAAGAGGAATAAACTAGGAAGGTTAGTGCGTTTAAGTAGGTATTACCTATATATTTAAGTCAAGTTAAAGAAGTTAAGTTCTAGGCAATTGAAATTTTTATGGAATGACAATAAAAAGCCATATCATTTATCTAGTAAATTTTATTAGGTTAAGTTAGATTTAGTATGTACATTAGATTACATTTTATTAGATTAGTCTAGATTTAGGTTTAGTAATTGGATGTTGCTTAGATCTTTCACTGGTGCAGGTTGTGTCTCCTATAATTGCGGCAACATCCGCTATTTACTTGTTTATTCACGAAATTGTTTGATGCCTGCCTCGTTGGAGGCCTTGTATAATAAATAAATAAATAAATATATCTTAATTTTGTAACAATATGCTTCTTACAAATGGAAGGAGAATATACTTCTTGCAAATAATACCAGAATATGCTCCTTATAATGCTTAAAGAAAATAGTGGCGAGTCGCTAGTTCTAAATAAGTTGTACCTAAACCCAGTTTCTTCTGCTACTAAAGTACATTCACAACGCTAAAGGTAAATAAGTATGAACGCATAGTCACATTGAATAATGCCTTCCCTATATAATATTCATAAATGGTATCGGCCATAAAAAAGACCATTATCAAATTAGCAGCAGCAACAGAATCGATATGGCGCCGGCCGGTGCAAAACATTTTTCAATTACATCGTACCGTATAAAAGGAAAAAAACCGGACAAAAACCCCCATACATATTGTACGCAACAAGCTAATACCTATTCCCCGCTAGTTACGCTAGCAAACGAACGGGAATCGGGCGATCTCATGGAAAATTCAGCAGTTGAAAGCGGAATGCAATCCGATTCACGTTTTAGGTTGCACAGTGGCAACATTGCATTCGTTTCAAACAAAGAACACTACACACCTTTATGACTTTAGCTTTTAGTGCTTTTGCTTCCCAGTTATTGAGACAGTGAAATAGTAATTGAGTCATTAAATAGGTTTCAAAGAAACAAATTTAATCGTCAGTAAATTTTTAGTAGGATTCCGGAAAAAAATTGACAAAATTATGAAGATCTACTCAGGATACTATTCTGTCATCTTTAAAGTTAAATAAATAGCAATTACATTCCTTAGAATCATTATATTCTTACAAATCAAACTTGCGGCACATGTGCCGTTGATCGATTTTTATCGATTTAAATCTATTTAAACAAAATGTTTATTTAAATGTTCTTGTCTTCTGTGGACTTTTTTATATAAAGGTGCGAGTTTAGTCTGCTATTGTTTTTGAAGTCTGTGATCGCGCCCTCTAGTCAGAGATTATGTACACTACCCTTATTAGCTTTGATTGTGGAGGGACAATATTACGGTATAATGAAGATAATGATTGAGCGTGCAACTAACAAGGTTGACTACATCATGTGAACATCCTACGGACAAAATTAACAGGCTTTCGAATTGCGCCTCATTGCGTGCTGGCTTCTTAGAAGAAAATCTTATATTCTTCACGTTAAACGAAGAGTATGACCAGCGGCGTTTTCTCACATAGGCTCTGTTGAGATAATATGTCATGTTTTTTTTAATGATTGACTGTTATCTATGTTCATCGAGATCTTCTTATCTTTTATAAATAAGAATGAATCCCTAAATGTGTTGCTAAGCGCAAAACTCGAGAACGGCTGGATCGATTTTAATTCTGTTTTCACTCATGGATAGAGGGATAATCAAGGTTTTTACGTAAACAAAAATGCACCCCGGGCGAAGCCGGGAGCGGGCCGCTAGTCCTAAATAATATTATAAATGCGAAATTTAGTTTGTTGTGTATGTTTGTACAAAAAAGGTCATGGGGTACCTTCCCCAGAAAAAAAAATCCTAAGAGATCTTCTAAAAATCAAAAAGAAAAACATTTCATGTTGATTCGTGCAATTTTGTATAAAGATTGTACCTACTTACGCAAAATTACATGAAATTGGGTAATGAAAACAACATTGGGTACCTTTCATCCTTTCATGAGTCAGAAAAAAGTTCTGTTTCTAAGGGACGTGGACGAAGTCGCGGGCAAAAGCTAGTCGAGGCAAATATTATGCAATTTATGCAGGAAATTGAGAATACAAATGTTTTTGAAAACTTTATTTTTATCTTTTTTGTCTAATAAGAATCCAATAACTTTATTTGAGAATACAAAAATTACACTGTATCAAAAATTATATACCTACTTATATAATTTATAACCTACTAATTGTAAGCAGTTACCTATAGCCTAGTAACTTGAAAGCACGGTTTCTGTATTGCAAGTTTAGATTCCTGGCGGTTTCACTCTAAGAGATTTTGTGTCATTATGACGATCACTTAAGTATGGTCACACTATAAGAGATTTTCATTATCCTTCATATTAATTCAGTAAAGATTTTCGAGCTAAGCATCTTAGTTATCCTTGGACATTGAGTGACCAGTCGTTGTACGTAATAGGTATATGTGTAATATGGCTAATGATAAAGTAAAAGTTACTTGGCTAAATTGGTAGGTACTTATATAGATATAAAACATAAAATAAAGCGGTTGAACATTTTTTGCCTTGTGTTTTCGTGTCCCTAATACCACTTAACATATTTTACGAATCTTCTAATCTCTAAGGCAAATGTCTATATAATATTTTATATCCGATGTCTCCCCAACGGAGGGCTTCCTCGTATATTTACACTTTTGAAATATGGCCCTTTTTATAGTCTCTCACGTTATGGATTGGCTATAAAATGTATCAACATATAAACATATGTGCCAATATATTTTACCTACATATTATTACTTAAATGTATGGATAAACTAACACTGCGTTTCGCAGCCATTTGGGCAGCCAGTCTTTTGATAATTTAATTTTAATATCGTTCAATACCTAAATGTTTTCACTCTTTGAAAATATTTAATAAAAACAGTTTGTAAATATACTTTCTTTTGTGGAAACGGCATGTAAATAAGTGAAAAGGGCGTCGATTTTTCAAAAAAATAGTCGACTGAGGCGATAGAAAGACACCGTGGTCCGACCGCATATTTCGATTGGCAAAAACCTCGACATCTGTGCGACTTTTACTACAGCGAAAAACCTGATTATAGATAGGTGATGACTCGACCTGTTTTGGATTAAAAGATTATCAATTAATTACCGGACACCCTGTACATTATGGTCTACACATTTTAAGGTTATAAAATAGCCTTGAGGTACTTATAAAATTCAACGCTATCATCTAAATACAATACCCGCATATAAGATAAAGTAATATTGTAGGGGAGTGCAGGTGTAATTTCACACATGTAAATATTGCCTAACACAACCCCAGAGCATATCATCGCATATTGGTTCACGTCAAATTTTCATAACGCGATCCCCACTCTACCCGCGGGAAATGCGGGCAGAGAGGTTTTAGGGGAGGCGCGGGTTATATGGGCGAGAGTATCGATGATTTTGCGGTGCAATATCAGAGGAGATGAGCATACGTATATTTAACTGAAATGTATGTAACTGAACTTTATATTATAAAATGAATAAATCATTCTCTGTCATTCTCTGACGTCGAAAAGCGATTTTGTAAATCCTGTTTCGAATAAAATGATTTTGAATTTTGAATTTTGAAAAAAAAATCAAAATCAAAATATTTATTTACCATCTCCAAGAAACTTTTATGATCGTCATTATAAATTTAAATTTACCAGGGTTTCGGAAAAAAGCCAAGATGACGATCCTGAGAAGAAACCCCGAAAGAAACTCAGGATACCTACTATTCTTTTTGTCATCTTTAAAATATAAAATTACAACAATTAGCTACACTTAATACAAACCAAATCAAAGTCCATATACAATACTAAACATAGTATGAGCTCCGAATCCAAGCTTTAAATCCAGGCTTCATTGTCGCTTAAATAATCAGTGAACTTGCCTTTCGAGAGGAGTTTGGTTTTAATGACACCTTTAAATTTATTTATAGATAAGGCTCTTATCATCTCAGGCAGAGTTTATTATAAAACCGTAAACATTGAGCCATAAAAGAATTACTTATCTTGTGGAGTCGCGTCTTATACTAGCTACACGCTCCCGGCTTCGCCTGGGTTCAAAATAAAAACTATCCTATCTTTTAAGTTGGAACAAATTACACATAGTTACGAAGTTATATCAAAATCGGTTCAATAGTTTAGGAGTCCATTGGTCCCAAACAACGTGACACGTAATTTAGGTTTATATATAGATAGATGTGTATTTTATTTCAAAATTTAAATTTATTATCTTTTTATTTATCCGCTCGCTCGGTGTGATCGAGGTTACGTAGATAAGCGAAAGTCTAACATAACCTGGCGGATAAGTACCTACCTAAGTTAAAGTGATATTGGTCCGCTTGAGCCAGAAGGTTCTCGAGTAGAAACTACCAACCGGCAATAGCAGCGTATTACGTCCAGCCACAAGATGGTCTGCCGACCTAATAAGACCCGCGGGTCGACGTTGGGTCCAGGCTACTTCTGACTTGTCTTACTAGAAAATTATGGGTAGGTCTATGATCAGCTGTAGACGTCCTTCGGCTGAGACGATGTTGAAGTTAATAAGACTAACATATATTAAAAATCTCCTCTCGACGCCAAATTGCTGATTCAGTTTGCGGCTCAATGGCAAAAGGCTAATAAAAACAATAGTTGCAGTTACAGATACAAAAATGTAATGTTGTGTAAAATCTGCGGTCGACTAATGGCTTAGAACCGGAAATGGTTACATGACGATTTTATCGTCTGGTGACTATGATTACGAGGCGATTTCAAATTACTATGAACCAATATCGATTACTATATTTGCTGTTTTTTTAAAGGATTTAATGATGATCAACCTCTCCTCACTGTGAGGAGGTACAGCGATCTGATTTATTAAATTAAAATGCCGTTTCGTAGGTACATGTTTCCTTCTAATATTGTGCTTCGTAAAAATATTTTTTTGGGGGTCTTAGCTATCTAATAATAAAGATGCAACGCTTGGCAAAAAAGACGTCAATGTATGTCAATATACATAGCGTTATATCTTTTATTTTTCAACGCAGGTAAAGTCGCATATACCAGCTAGTGTATAGATATAATAGAAGTATAGAAAATATAGAAGTAAAGTTCGTTTTAAGTAGTAAATAATACTTATATGTTCACAATAATTAAATTAGGCCAAAAACATTTGCTTAATACTACAGTAATTGAGCTCAGAACCGACAAATAAAATAAATCGATGTATTTGCCGTTACATCACTTAAGCGGCGTTTTGTTGAAAATGTAGGCACTTAATTAAGTGACTTAATTTAAGTTTTTATAAGCATTAAAAAATAAGTAAATAATCGTTATTAACTTAGAACTGCTCGAAAGTGGAGTTTATTTAACTTCATAAAACGGACACACCAATTTACCACTGTCGTATGGAATTACTACCGAGAAATACAGCAATCGACTGCATAAGTATACCTACTACTTTTCCCCTCTTCCCACTATTTTATAACTGGGAAGCACAGATATGATTTTATACAAGATGTGTTTGAAATTTAAGTTAACGTTTTAGGTGGTTTTAGGCTCCTGTAGGTAATTAAGGCAAAGAGTTATCTTAAGATGATTTTTTTATTTTTTCATTTCATGTCATTATGGATTTCATAACAGGGCTACCCAGATGAGAGCGTAGTCTTCCTTATCTATACTAATATTATAAATATAGATTTGTTTTTCTGTATATGTTTGTAATGAATAAACTCAAAAACTCAAAAATTCTTTTACAATAATAATAATAATACAAAGAACGGGTGCACAGGTACAGACAGAATCGTCTCTTTCAAAGTGACCAAAGGAAGGTGTACAGATAATGGTGCAGACGCTATGATGAACTTTTCGCGCGACATCTGGTCGGTCTCCGACGAGCACTCGGAAGGCGATTGGATAAGCATTATCAAACAGACATATGAACCCATCGGACCCATGGGGGCTGTTACCATCAGCCCCGATAATGTTAGTTGTGCTATTCATACGGCCCAGAACTGGAAAAGCCCTGGACCGGATGGATTGCACAACTTCTGGATTAAATGGTTTCGATGCTCACACGAATGTTTGTAATGCAATTTCAAAGAGCCCTAAGATATTGGTGCTCTTCCTAGTTTGTTTACAACTGGCACCACCTTCCTGCTCCACAAATCAGGTAGTACCATGGAAGCTAAGAACTATAGACCCATCACATGTACCCCATACATGTTACCAACACTGTACAAGCTACTCACATCCATTCTAAAGTCAAAAATTAATTCTCATATTGTTACTAACAAAGTTTTGGCTCCAGCTCAGAATGGTTGTAGAGTTGGATCCCGTGGTACTAAGGAGTTCCTCCTCATCGACATGACCATTTTTCAAAATGTCAGGCGAAACAGGAGGACTCTGTCGACAGCTTGGATTTATTATAAGAAGGCCTATATGACTCGGTGCCCCATTCATGGCTGAGAAGGATTATGGAGTTGTATTAATCCAACTCTGAGATCCTTCTTAAGTACTTGCATGGAGCAGTGGACCACAGTTCTTCGTCAACCAGGCAGCCTACAGATTAAGTAGGATTCTCAAAACAAAAAACTTTCTTGTGAAAACTGATTAATTCCCTACGAAACCTTCGCAACAGTTTATTTACAAATTGATAAGTCGTTTCAACAACTCTGCAAATA
This sequence comes from Synanthedon andrenaeformis, assembly GCA_936446665.2. Lineage (NCBI taxonomy): Eukaryota > Metazoa > Arthropoda > Insecta > Lepidoptera > Sesiidae > Synanthedon > Synanthedon andrenaeformis. The sequence continues at coordinate 3,679,012 of OW387801.2, forward strand.
TCGTATACGTAACTGGCTACATTAATTTTAATATAGCGAATGAATAAATTTAACAAACACGAATCCGTATATAATATTAACGTTTGCGCCTGTCTGTTACATTCATTACTCTATGGTATATATTTGACGTTAGCCGACCAATAAAATGACACCGTAATTATTTTGCTTTCCGTAATTTGCTTTACAGTAATTTACTTATTATATAATTGTTTTTTTTAATATATTTTTAATTATTAATCCTTTTGCAAAATAAATTGAAATAATAATGGGTTTTAATGACTGATGTATCATACGAGTAGCTAAATTGCATTGACTATAGACTATAGATTAAATTAGTAATCTATTAGAATAAATAGAAGTTATATTTTAAAAATAATATTATTTTTTTTGGTAAATATACCTACGTTCAAGTCCGAGGAAGGTTCTATGAAATAAAATGAAAGAAATATTTATAATTTTTAATTTGTTGAATTTGTCTCCGCTCCGAATAGCAAAATAACTATTAAAATTTCACAACCTGAAATTTTTATATTTTCTCCTAAATTTTGTATGGTACTTACGGATTTTTGTTGTTAGGCGGTACGAAGTTCGCCGGGTCACCTAATAGTTATATAGGTATCAATCAATACTAATAATAAATCTGTAAGGGTCGGTCATGGAGTAAGTTACTTTGTTTTCAGAGATATCGTGTTTATAGGCTCTACCTATACATGATACTGAAACTAAATTGACGATTTTTACATTTTTTTTCTGTATGTATGTATGTTCCTCCATAACTCTGAAACGAAATAACTGATTTTCATGAAACTTGGTAGATAAACATTTGGACGTACGGGACACAGGATAGGCTACTTAATATTTTTCAACGCGGACGAAGTCGCGGGCGCCAGCTAGTTATAAAATAAAATCGCTGCCTGCTTCTGGCTTTTGATTTATATACGGTTTCCACTAATGGACTGAGCGATAAGATAAACAAGATAGGTTTGTGTAATACAGGTAGGTAATTTACAGAAGAAAATGCATCCGTGCGAAGCCGGGTATGGGTCGCTAGTTCTATAAAAAATCATTTTAAATAAGCTAAAGTTTTAGGCTTACAGAAATTATTCTTAATTTTATACCTATCTACAGGAATAAAGTTTGTAATTAATTATCAAGATATGTAGTTTGAACTTTGCAATTATTATTTTTTTCAATTTTACATAATATTTGTCTAATTACAGTGAAAGAAGTTCAAGTGATGAAATCTCGTATAACATAAAAGAGCGATTGACGATAAAAAGTGTTTATTTGGAACCTATTTAATGAATAATAATAAAAAAGAAAAATAGTAGGTTTAAAAAATAAAAAAACATTAAAAAAAATTGTGGAAAAAGGTGATTTTTTTTTGTAATTGATTTTTGATTACATTTAACGTAACTAATATTAAATACGTAGTACTTATATTGAAAAAAAAAATGTAATAATAATATAGCTAAGTATTTCATATTAAAAAATATAGTTTTCATAACTAATTATTTCGTCAATAAATTATTATTTCCTGGTATCAATACGATAGCAGGAAGGCGGTCTTTTGAGACAATTACAGAGTCAACTTCCGTTCTTTATCTCTGTCGGTGGTCGCAAAAAGCTCTAACGCAAACTGTCAGTCAATCGGTCAACTTTACATTCTACTTTAAGTTAATTAACTTGAATTTGAACTTACTTATTTCTTAACAAACGCTGTCTTCATTTTCGACATGTATAATTTGTGAAATAGAAATTATATACAAGACAATATAGATCCTACTAATATTAAAAATGCGAAGTTTGCGATATTCTATTTAATTAATCTGTGTATTTAATTAACATATTTCTATTTAATTTTACAATAGAATAGAATAGAATAAGTTTTATTTGTACCAAAGGACGGTATATAAACATACCGGCTCCAACTCAGCATAATGCAGGTTGAAAAACCTGTGATTAAAATAAAAATAATTAAATTTAAAATAAAACCTATAAACATACAACAACAAAAATAAACTTATATTAATACAAAAAAAAAGTGCAACAAAAAATATATTCAGAAGGCACTGCTGGTTTTGTTCCTCGCTTTTTTGGTGTTCGAATATCTATATATATAAAAATCTCGTGTCACGATGTATGTTCGCGATAAACTCTGAAACTACTGAACCGACTTTGATCAAACTTCATAAGTAGGTATCTGTTATTTGGTCCAACTTAGGATAGTTTATATCTCATTTTGTTTATTATTATTTTTTAAATTATATAATATTATTAACATAGCGCCATCTGTTGATACTTATTCAATACAGCAATTATTTATCTGTGAGTTCCATAAGGTTCTCACAGATGGCGGTTTAAAGTAATTTATCGGCTGCCATTTATATATATTTTATAGCCGGGAGCAGGCCAGTAGTATTATATATGTATTTTAATTTATCTGATTTTTAATTTTTTAATTAATTAAATTGGAATTGCAAAACTAATTGCAGAAAAAAGTTTAAAAAAAAACCTCAATTTTCTGTCAACGAACAGGAAAAAAAAGGTTGGTTTAGGCGACGGTCCCGTGTTTCGGCGGCGAGACAAATTACAGTGAATGAGGCGCCTGCAATCTCGCTTCACCGCCACGGGAAAGGGATCAACAAACAAGAAAAAAAAAACAGTTTCCTATGTGTCATCCGTCATCACACGCAAGGGTATCATTGTGGCGACTGCCACCTCTTATTTGTTATTTTTTAACTGTACCTAGATTAAAAAAAACGAAGTAATTGTCTTATTCAAACTTGTATTTGAACTAGCCAACGTATAGACCGGTAGCTACATATATTTGTTTCAGTTTTCTGATTCAGAGGTCCAGGTTCAATTCCCAGGGTCAACTTTGTATTTTTTTTTTAAATATAATTCATTCCAAAAGGCCATTTTATCACTACGATCAAGTCTAAGACTAATAAGTAATATAAAAGTGTCTGTCTACCTAAGTCAATTATGAAAAATGAGCTTTTTAAAGTTGGCTGTTGTGTTTAGTGTTGGTGATTTATTTATTTATTTTTCATGTTTCGGATTTGAATTTAAATACGATTTCTAGTTGCTTCAGGGTTAACAGTAGTTATTTAAAACTATTAACAGTATGACCTAAAAAAGGATTTTTAATGCTTTAAGACATGGATACCTAAAAAATTATCCGCATTAAAATTGGACTTGAATTATAACTCGATAGATTTGTTTTTTACAGTTAAAAGAATAATAAGCAAATCTTATTTCAAATATAGAACCCTGAAAATTATACTTAATAGAATTTTCACTTTATTAACTAGAAAAACATACTTTGATGGCTTAATATAAATATAAATATAGATACTATTGCAAATTATTGAAATTATATAGAATTTATAATAATATTTAGAATATTTTATACAAATTTGATTATTTTAACTATCAGATTAAGTTGCTAATTATTGTAGAATATTGTGGTGAGAATATTACCTACTTACTTAAAACATTAGAAAGAAAGAAAGAAAGAAAGAAAGAAAGAGAGAAAGAAAGAAAAGAAATTTTAGATAGGTTACAAAGTACCTATTTGTAAATAGATACGTTGTGATTATACATATAAATTTATTTCTAATAATATATTATAGCAATATACCTACCTATAGGTTTAAAAAAGTAGCTAATCCACTCAGAAAATGTAATTAAATAAGTAGTTAGATTTGTTGTGTATAATTAAAAAATACTTGGTAGATATTATTATCTACATTTATACCTACCTATTACAAATTTCAAGAAACTTAACAAACTAATATTATACCTACCTACCTACAACAATTACCTACTTAAGTAGGTATATAGGTTTCATACGAGACTAAGCTAAACTGAAAAGAAGAATTAGTTTATTTACTCTATATTACTTACCATTTAATCTATCCTTAACAACTTGATGAGCAAATGCAGCTGCCGCAGCCTGCCTCATAGGATCCAAAGCAACACCCCAAGCTCCCAACGCTCCCAGGGCTCTGTGAGCTGGAACTCTAACCACTCCAGGATTACTAGCGAATCCATAGCCAGCACTTAGCCCTAAACCAGGCCTCAACAGAAGTCCCGAATTAGGATATAGAGCTGTACTGTGTGAAAAGTTCAAGGGCAAACTACTAGTGTCTTTAGCGTCATCTTTTGCACTTTCTGATTCAGTGTCTTGGTCACTGCGTTCGTCACTCTCGCCAGAATTCCGACGTTTGTCTAAATCTTCAAACTGTTTTCCTAGAAGCCTCGATATGCTGAATGGAAGGTTGACTCTGGGTTGAGTAACAGTCATATGCTCATTAGGCGAATCCCGATATCTGTCGTTGTAACTGTGTTCCGAATCTCTATCGTCCGAAGCAACGCTTCTATCGCATTGCCCTGAAAGTCTACTGTCAGAGTCCACATTAATCTCCTCTTGATCATCATCAGAGTGTACCGAAGACATGTTCCCTTCTCTCTAAAAGTCCACTGTCACTTAATTCAATTGGAACCACAACATTTATTTAATGTTCTTTTAAAAGAATTACACACACAAACTTTTTTGTTTAATTATTAGAAAATACTTAATGTTTAAATTGAACGTAACATTCGAAATTCAAACAAACCAATCGGAAATGTATCGTGTTTTCAAATGTGGGTAACAATTCGCGCGCCACAACCGACCGCCCGTGACCGAATCGTCACACAATATCCGAGCTAAACGGGCCAATCAGCGGTACCCCACCTCTTTTGAACGCGATAGTTTGACCGCACAAACACCTCAACTTTGCCCGTTGAGTGGAACAGTTTCCAACAAAAGCTTAATACGATTTCCAAACATAAAAACTCGTTTCGACTTACGAACTTAAACAGAACCTCTCATTCCGTCCCTCTCTTGGGGTGTCTCGCTTCAATTGCTTCTCCCCACAGTTTTCATTTCAAACCAATATAAGACTTAACACCTTTGCAATAGAAAAGGCTTTGCATTGAGCATTACTAGCGGTTCCCACATTTTTATTTGCCTTGTAACAAGGTAAGCACGCCAACAACCATTCGAGCAAGCGAGACACACGAATACCGAAGCCTTCAGAAGTCCCATACGGCTGAGAGAGACGTGTATAGTTTTGTCAGAAGGCGTGGTCTTTTGTCTTGTAACGCGTCGTTTAAATCTAGTTATGGCCTGACAAATGGTGTACATATTAAGGGGGGCAATGTTAGGAAACTATTTTTGAATCTTTTAAGACAGTTAAATTATTTACGTTCGGCGGTCGACCGTGCTCCTCCATAGACAATGCACTTTATAATAAAATAGATCCCAAGTTTCATGTTATGGTCATAGATAAGTGGGGATAATGTATTGTTGGAGATAGCTACTTTATGGTATTGGCTCCGACAGCCGGAGTGGCAAAGGGTGTTACGTTATGTCTGTGTCCGATAAAATTGTTAGAAAATACCGATTGCCTCTACAATAATGGTTGAGCGCATTTCAATTTAGAATGAAACTGCATATAAAATTAATGTTTGAAATATAAATCAATTTGTCTTCATTCAATATTTACTTACCTATTCAGTCAGGGCTGTCCTAGCGCAAGTTTACAGTCCCATACATAGGTAAGTAGATGAAAATTAGATTCAATTGCGTAAAAGAGAAGTGCGAAAAAATTAAGATTATACTTTAGGTGGAGCTAGTAAACTTAAAGGACATCAGACAGGCTGACAGTCCACTTAGTCTTGATGATAGGTTACCGCCGCTTCGCTGCCTTTTTGCCTGTTGTTTCTGTAAGTAAGTAAAGGATATCACAGGCCATTACTCTATCCCTTCCTCATTCCTTATCCTTAATCCTATCATTGTCGGTATCGCACTTGCAGAACCAATGGCGTTGCTTGTGTTATAGGCGACGGTAGCCACCTAATCATCAAGTGGACCGTCAACTCGTCTGTCGACTTCAATTTGAGTCAAATGAGATATTTGAGAAACATTTATATTACTAGTTGGTGCCCACGACTTCGTCCGCGTTGAAAAATATTAAGTACCTAGCCTATCCTGTGTCCCGTACGTCCAAATGTTTATCTACCAAGTTTCATGAAAATTAGTTAATTCGTTTCAGTTATGGAGGAACATACATACATACATAGAGAAAAAAATTCTAAAAATCGTCAATTTAGTTTCAGTGTCATGTATAGAACCTATAAACACGATATCTCTGAAAACAAAGTAACTTACTCCATGACCGACCCTTACAGATTTATTAATAGTATTGATTGATGATTGAAGAAGAAGAAGCCTTTAACTTGAGATCAAAATCATTTCAATTTGTTCATTACAACTGGAACTATATACAATACTATACGCACGATAGATTCTAATGGTAGGTGGATACAAGTCCTAACAATAGTTCCCAAAGTTTATCTTATATAGGATCAATGTCCGTTCGTCGTTTACCTATAGATAGGTATATACCTAGTTATTGTAGTACTACTATGAAGGTATCCACATGTTATACTTAGTAGATATCTAAAACTTTAAAAAAAGAAACAAATAAAATAAGCATAAATAAAAATGTGGATAATAAATATCTACATATCTATGTACCTATTTTTAATAGAAATTAAGTACTAAGTTCCCTCGAGAACTGTACTTTTTTCTGAATGAAAGGTAGGTATAGGTATTTTATGTCCTTCCTTTTCTGTAACCCTGACAACATTACTGTAACTTTACCTATGCAAAATAAAGTAATGTAAAAGAAAATTAAATGAAAAAGAAACAATAAATCGTGACTGTTATTTGATTTTAAAAATTTTGCAGACTTATGCTGGTTCATTTTGATGGTTGGTGGCGTCGCCTAAAAACAAATGCAACACCAGAATTGATGCCTACTGCCAATCTTGTTTTATGATGATAAGATTGATAAGGATTCAACTTCCTTATCCATCAGATTAGATATAAGTAGGTACCAACCTACCTAAACACACCTAAACGGCACATTCATTCCACGGTATTCTTCTTGTTGAGTTGGTAAGGGGGTGGTGTATGTCGCCAAGTAAGTTGCACAGTTTAGTTAGGGAAAGCGCTGCTGCAGACCGCAGTGTGGTCACTTGGTCAAAACATTAAGAAACCGTTTGTTGTGAGTTTTAAGGTTGCGATGGTTATTAAAATATTGTTTGATGGTAAAAAAGGCTCATGATAGCTGTTGAATTCTTCCGTAATTTAGTTTGCTCAGCACACTTTCCAACTCGTGCGCATTTCTTACCTAGAACGTAAAGTCCACGTGCATGACTGCTGATTTCATTCGCAGTAGGTTCTGCTGACTTCACTCGCTCGTACACGCTGTAGTTGCTTAACTACTGCGAGTGAAGTCAATAAGAGGAATTTGGAAGAATTTGTTGTCTCATAACTTACTTCCATGAATTCATAGTTTTCCATGATTTCAGTTTTCCATGAAAACATACGCCGGCAATCACAATTTTTTAGAAAAACCTTTATTGTCATCCCAATTTCAAATCTACATTATAGCTAAGATGTTTTCATGAAAAACTATTAATTTTTAAGTTTAATTTAGGTCAGTAATTGCAAGAATTACTGACTTAAAAGTGTCAGCGAGTGTCAAAAATTTAGCATATTTTAGAAATTAATTATATCGACTATATGTGAAATTAATTTCAGTTTTTTGTTTCTATTCAAAGGAACTTTCGTGTTATATCTCAGAAATGTCATGTTTTTATGTATTGCTACGACCAATGACTAATAAGTAGGTAATCATGGAATTACTTAGTATGGAATTGGTAATCTAGATAAAAATTAACATCATCTGACAGCCCGTGTCTCTCCTTTGCTGGATATTGGCCTCTCAAGGCTCAATAAATAAAAATTAAGTTGTAAAGTAGATAAATTATATAAAATGAAATATTAACAACAAGCTGTTTTGACAAAATGTAGTATTAAATTGAGAACTTTGAATGCTAAAACTTTTGAATGATTAATTTTCAGATTTCTACATCGTGCTGCACTCTGTTGACGAGTAGCAAGTACTAGTTTGAAGTAATCTTTGACCACTTACTTACTCATCTATCTATCACTAGATGTCGCTACTAGGGTTGCCATCTTTATTAAATTCAATTAAAAACGTATGTACATATCAGATAATTTAATAGTTTTCATACAGATTAATCACAAATTCTTTGTACCATGAAATTAAAGAATCACAAGCTGATATTGTTAGGTAATGGTTGTTTGCAAAAAAATTGGTAGTTTGTGATATAATGAAAGGTTTAATTTATTTGGTCTTTTCTTTTTATATTATAAGGACCGGTAAGACAACATTATTATAAACATAAGCTAAATATTATTAACTATATATTATATTTGAATATATATTTTTAAATATTAATGAACTTTTTTATCCGCTATTTTTTACATACATTTTCATATAATGGAATATATTGAATGTCCGTAAAAATAGGAGGTATTTAGAATGTGCGTCCTGCTTACAAGGAAATTTCAATAATAGAACGACTACCTTCTTTTAGAGACACTCCTCACAACCGAACCAACGAATTTGAACTTGAACTCTCTATTCAATGGCTCTAGAAGAATTCTGCGTGGACGTAAAGTCTTCGAAACGCGACCCTACATGGTAAGTTTTTTTTCTTTACGTTTAGGTCGACAGACAGGCTGACGGTTCACTTGATGATAGATGGCTAACGTAGCCTATAACACAAGCATATAACGCAAATGGGCTGAGAAGAATAGAGAAAAGTTCTCGGCATCCCTTATATTAACTCATCGAAACACAACAGCACACAAATACTGTTATTTCACGGTGGTCTTCCGTATTGTTGTATGTAGTTACTGCTACAAAACGGACTGTCCAAATTATACTGGCTTCAAATTATACTGTCACTATTTGTCAGATCCAGACCAGAGCCAATGAAAACTATGAAAAGTTCATTTCCCATTTTGGCCCATCTGGGAAACGAACCCGGGAGCCCTGTTCATCATAATAATTATTATGTGACGACAAAAGTTATTTTTTAAAATAATCAAATAAAATTAAATACTTATTATTGAAACAGATTACATATTTACCTACTCATCTACTTGCTAAAAGATTAGGTATACAAAGAGGGCTATGTTCGAGGTTATACACTGCGAGATCGAATAAGAAATGAGGACATCCGTAGACGTACGAAAACTACCGACATAAACCGTTGTATTAGTCAGTTGAAGTGGCAGTGGGCAGGGCACAATATACGACCAAATAAGTGTGCGCGGGTCGACGGTGGATCCATGATGCTTCTAAAAGGTCCTATTGGCAAATTATAGGGGAGGCCTATGTCCAGCAGTGGACGTCCTACTGCTGAGATGATTAAGTACTTGCTTTGTTTGAATCCAGGTATATCTTCGTCCAGCCCCATCAACTGATCGTGATCCCTCTAAAATTGTAGACCCCGATTGGCTATGTGGTGGTGTCATTGTTCACCCATTGCATATACTCACTTCGGCAGCGTGCATCGAGGATTTCAAGAATTTCTACGTTGTTTCAGGAACACATAAGTGATTTTTCTTTATTTATTTATCTATCATAAGTTGAGTTTTAAAATTGTATATATATTAATCTTATTTTTATATGTACCTTTTTTAAAATTAAATAACTGGTCTTCGCTCGAGGTGAATTTTTTATAAATAATAATGTTACCCGCTTTACCCTCTTTCCACATGTGAAAACCCAATTAAAATCAGTTTACGAATTCTCGAGTTTATGAAGAGTACACCAATCAACTTAAAATTTTTATATATAAAAAATATTTTACAACTGCTCTTGTAGAAATTTCATTGGAATTTGTACGAGTAGAATTTTCATCAGGAAACGCGCGTTGCATTGTTCTTACTGTTTTGTAATAAACTATGCACAATTATGATCTCTGGGATGTACTTTTTTTCAAGGTGGGTCCCATTAGATGAAACAAACGAATGTATTACCAATGGAGCTAGGAAGGCTGTATGGAAATGTGTACCAAAAAGTAAGTGACAATTACAACTATAGTCACAGAATACCATAGAAGTAGGGACCTACCTAATTTGTATGTAGTAGCAACTTTTACACTTGCTTTAAGGAGATATCTCCTGGTTAATCAAATTTTCAACTCTAGTCCATTAACTTGACTTTATACTGAAACAAATATTTTGTGACTGGATCGAGGACATATTAGCTAACTATAACATAATCATATATTAATACAAGCTATAATTAAAATCACAAACTAACCCTCGACCTTCCATTGAACCCAAACAAAGCCTTTTGTCTTTAAAAGCCTGATCAGATCTTTACAAATTATAGCTAAAAACAATCCCGTTCACGTTAAGAATTAAAAAACGGATAAAAATCGACCCATCCTTTGGAGCTACGATAGGTACCACAGACAGGATACACAGACAAACTCGTCAAAGTTGTAACACCCCGTTTTTGCGTCAGGCGTCAAGATTAAAAATCGGAACCATTTTTTAACTGTCCCCTTCGCGTGTAATGCCCCAAGTATCAAGATCACTAGTGTCTAGTGCCTAACATAGATAAATGGTTGTTTACAATTTTCATTGACTTGCATTGTTTATATTTGAAGTAGGATCTCAAGTGTTTTCCTCACTTTTAAAATGTGACAGATTTCCCACACCTAATACTCATAACATTATTTGATTTACTAGCTTACACATATGACGGCAAACAATTCAACAATATTAGATGGATTGTCGACGATGTTGCTGTTGTCAGAGTTAACGAAGAATTTAATTTTAATCTTCGAGTCAGAGGTTGCGATTTCATACCAAAAATGATCGCCTATAACAATAAGAGTGAAAGTTTGGAAGACTCAGGTACCGTGGGCTCTATAGCTGGATGGGGATCTACTAATAACTTTAAAGATGTAAGCATTTTTTTTAATATTCACCCTTAAATACCTTGTATATGTCGGCGGACGTTCGTATAATCCGGAAATTCGTTATGTAGTCGAATAAATGTATACAAATAAATGTTTTCTATCTATCGTATCTATCTATCAAAACGCAGTGTATCCTCAAAAGGAAGAAACCATTCTTCAGGTCGAATTAATTTTAAAATTTAATGCAGATGTACGCTAATTTAAGCACGAGGCAATCGTCACAATTGAACTCGGCGGATTTGTTGGAGACAGATGTGGTAATAATATCAAAGAGGAACTGCAAGAAAAGGTGGTCGGAGCGTTACCACTACATTATTGATGGCAATGTGATTTGCACTAAAGATAGCGGTATTTCTGCAGAAGATTGCACTGTATGTATTAACTTCACTTATTAATATTTTTTCATGAGCTCCTTTACCCCTTTCTTCCATCGGAAATTCAGACGTACGGCCGGTTACCATCCTCATCTTGTCAAAATTCCTCTTTTTTGGACTCTTTTATAATCGCACTTATATAATAAAAAATAATATTATATAAAATTTTATTATAAATCTTTTATAATAAAAACTCTTTTATAATACGCACTGCCAAGGAACATTCTGTGTTTACGAGCTTATATAACCCAAATCTTTTTGAGTTACCTATATGAACTAATAGTTTGAGTGAATATGCATTTTCTGAATTAGCTCGCTCCATCGTCTTTGCTGCTCGGCTAGATGCTGGCCAAGAGCAAATCAATTATTAATAATAATAAAGAAAAAATTAGCCCCCGACGCCTGACGCAAGAACGAGGTCCGTCTGTGGAATCGTAGCTTCCAAATGGATGGGCCGATTTTTATCTGTTTTCTTTTTTGTTTGAAAACGTTGGAAGCTGTTCAGGCATTTGAAGACCTAGTTGACGTAAGGATTTCACTAATTTCCACAGGTTCAATTGATGTAAAATTTCGTGTACTGTTACTTCGATGGTGTTACCATGACGTGGTGTGGTAAGCTTGGCATATGCTGCAGAGTCATGTAGTCTGCGGTACACCCACACAAGTTTGATACACGCACACACGTATGAAACCACGTATGTGTATACTCTTTTCGTGTTTAGGTATTACCTCTTCATATTTTCTCACCTAGTTCGATAGAATAAAATGTAGATGTGTTTGGTAAACATGTTTAACGTAATATTGATGCCAAATTATAGTTGTAATACTCTGCCTCCGTTATTGTAGGCCAATGACGCCCTATGCAAAGAAATAGTTTATTCGGACGAGATAAAAGACGATGATACACGCAGAGTGCTCGTCTACAAAGATATGGACATGCACACAGCCGGCCAGGATTTAGACCACAGAAGATCTGGAAATAAAATAGTATCAGGAGGATTTTGTGAGGTTCGTTTGTTTAAAATCTCAAATCATCGAAAGTTTTTTATTGATCACAATGAAGTTTTTAGTAGTGGCAGGGCACACTGAGTTTCGCTAGTCATTTTGGGCAGCCCGTCTGGCGACAGTAACCACCCCTTTAAAGGAGACCACCGTGAAATTTGCATCTACAACAACAATAAACCTAAAAAATGTGAGCAAGAAAGATTTTTCATCGTCTAACTAAACTAGTAAGTCTAGTAAACTAGTATTTGGAACATAAGTTTATTTTATAATTTGAGCATCAGTTAAGAAGAGAATTTTAAAAATTTCCACTGCATGGGGGTCGTGTTTCTAGTCTTCTATTTTCTATATAATGTATGTACCTAATATAGAAATATGTAGAAGTAAGTAAAAAATTCGACGAAATAAAAAATTATGATATCGCAAGCAATTTGGCTTATTTTTTGGATTTTTTTTTCAAGTTTTAACAAACATTCAGAGGATGCTAATACCTAGTTGAAAATCCTCAGAATGATCACGGTGGACCGCTCATAGTTGGACAAGGAACCAGCGCTACCGTTATTGGCATCATGTCAGCATGTCAAATGAAAGAAGGAAGCAGACTTTGTCATGGACCGTTTCTACACACGAGTATCTTTAAAAACAGAAACATGATCAATTGCGCCATCTATAGGGATGCCAGGTGAACAAATTATTACTAGTATTTTGATGTGTAACATCATGCCGCACGGTTTCGTGAGAGTAAGGGGTAAAATCGTGCAAATGCAACGTGAACGTGTTACAGGGAGCCGGAATTTATAGAACGAGCACTATTTGATTTGACCAATGAACGCGAGCAGATTGCAAAATTGAAATATTATAAATCGGTAAAATATAGAAAAAAAAAATCGGGAGAATTTCATTCGAAATAAAACAAGAATATTCATGTTTAAATAGCAATATATTGTGAGGAATAAGAACAGGAATTTTTAAATTGTCATACCTAATCATAAAAACATTGGAACATATTATGCGACTCATGTAAAGGCTCGTATACTTATTTTTTAAAGTTTTTTTTTTAAATTACAGTAGTTTCATAGACAGTCTTTTAGGGCTACCGCAAATTAAAGGGGGCATGGTAAAGTATTTAAATTTTTTTAAAAGTATTTTGTACCTAAGTGCTGCTTCGGCTGTACATAAAACAATGAAATTTGAATGATATTAAAAGCGCTAAATGTACAAAATAATTGCTTATTATCATATTTTCATTTAACTATACTATACTATACTATACTATACTATACTATACTATACTATACTATACTATACTATACTATACTATACTATACTATACTATACTATACTATACTATACTATACTATACTATACTATACTATACTATACTATACTATACTATACTATACTATACTATACTATACTATACTATACTATACTATACTATACTATACTATACTATACTATACTATACTATACTATACTATACTATACTATACTATACTATACTATACTATACTATACTATACTATACTATACTATACTATACTATACTATACTATACTATACTATACTATACTATACTATACTATACTATACTATACTATACTATACTATACTATACTATACTATACTATACTATAGTATAGTATAGTATACTATACTATACTATACTATACTATATTAAACTATATACTATTTTAACGGGATTTTCAGTGTTATAGCCCGTATGTTGACGGGATATTAAATCCCGTCAAAATATATGTCTTGCCGTTTAGCTGGAATAAAAAGAATGACAGACAGATAAAAATTTTATAAATTGGTTTTTTGTTACAAGTAACCGTGTATATTTGATATAATATGTTACATACCTCCCTTGTAATGACCGCACTCAATAGCGAGAGCGTAAAACATATATATCTATGGAAAATTGTCAATAATAATTGTCAGTGTCAAATTGATAATAATTATGAATATTTTACGCTCTCCCTAGCAAGTGCGGTTATTAAAAAACTCATGGTAGAGGTTCTGATGGTTTATGTAAAATAAATTAAATCTAAATGATCATAAACAATTAAAGATTAAATTGAAATCTATTTACATGTTTTTGACATTGACAGGAGGAGGCGTATGTGCAATAACTACTTCAGATCCGGAGTTAATTCAGAGATACGTGAAACTAATTACAATTGGGCAAATGTTCATGTAGGACGGTAACAATTTTATTTTATACTTCGCACGATTTTTTTTTTCAATTTCACTCTTCTCGCAGTCATTTAGGCAGCCTGTCTGGCGGCAGTAACCACCCCCTTACAAAAAAACCAGCGTGAAATCATAGCATGTGTGTTGTTGTGTTTCGGTGAGTGAGTAAAGAATGCCAGAGTCTATTTCTCTATGCCTTATCCTAATCCCTATCCTTAATCCTGCTGTAGTAGGCAGCACACTTGCAGCACCTGTGGCGTTGCTTGTATTATAGGCGACAGTAGCCATCTACCATCATGTGGAACATCAGCCTGTCTGTCGAGTTTAACATTTTAAAAAAAACTGTAAATAGATTTTAGCAGGTTCAACAGCACAATTGCCTCCCCTGTCGTTTTCTAGTTTAAGGTCACATCATCAGATCTGCTGTAAGTTGCTGAGGAGTTGGTTGTCCCGCAGACTACTTGATGGTGCAGCATCAGATCAAGGTTACCATGTCATGGAAATATCACCGAAGTAACAGTATACCAAATTTCACATAAACAGAATATGTGGAAGTTAGTGATATCCCTTCGTCAACTAGAAAATAGGCTGATGGTCTTCAATCTAAATAAACTATAGCTAGGAGAACCATCTCGATCACGTTAGCTTTCCAACATAATAAAACCGGATCAAAATCGGTCTGTCTGTTTGAGAGCTATACGATTCCATAGACACACAGCTACACGTCAAATTTATAACATTCAGTTTTTGCGTCGGGCGTCGGGGTTTAAAAATGCTAAAAGCATCCTGGTACTGAATTTTTATTTTTCAGAAGCGAAGGGCAACATTTAATAGATACAAAGATTACAGACCAACAACAGAAATCCATATCAGTTCTAAGAAGGCCACAGTCTAAAAGAGTAACTCCTACTGAACCAGTTTCAAGGAAGCCTGATAAAAAATTTGGATGAGGTCATATATCACCAAAATTTTTATAATGTCAATAAGTAGTACCTATTATTATATTTCACACTTTATCCATTTGATTTATAATAAATACAACTCATAAATATTATAAAATTTTTCATTATTTAATTACCACTTAAATTATTTAATAATTTTAACTAAACATTTATTTAGTAATAAAGTCCTGGCAGGCAAGAAAATAAATGCAATTAACGAATAATAAAGAGCTGCCCCTAAGTAGGCCTAAAATGGCCTAGATGAAATGTATTAAAATTACATTCTCAGGTAAATTGTATTATATTATAATAAAATAAAATATTAAATTTAAAAAATGGTCACTACATCTGTAACATTTTTAAATATTGTATATTTTATTAAGTAGTAGTAGATACATGGAGTGATTTAAATGCTTTCTTCAGGATTTCATTGATAATAAAGTTTAATTTAATGAAGGAAAAAGTTTAGTTTAAATTAAGGGGGGGGGAGGATTCTCTTGGATACAAGGGGTAGTGTAAGGGACACTGCGCGTACCCCGCCACGGCTATCCAGCGCGGGGAGGGTTACGCTCCTTGTCGGAGGTACGCTAGCCATCTCGGGGGCACGAGAAGGCAGTCTTAGGCAAGCACCCTAGCCATTCAAAAGGCTCGTTAAAATGGCAGGGGACAGGACAAATGTTCTGCCTCATAATCTTTTAGCTTTTTCTCTTCTACTGACTCTTCTTCGTCGCACGTGTCGTCTGTTCTGTGGAGTGCGTCGTTGGCTGCAGTAATGGAGTTTTTGCTTATAGAATTTAAAAGAATATCGTTAACATCGAGCTTTGTGTAAGGACCTCGTTAAAGAAAAGTCGTAATTCACTTTACGATCAACGAAAGTCTTAACTTTATATAATTATGTACATGATTCACAAATAATGTAATAAAATAAAATAGAGTAAAAAAAATCTAAGTTAGTTTAATTTGAGATAAATGTTTATTTCCTTTTTATCGATAAAATAAATTTCACTAACCTGCGCTACTGTGAGGTGAGGTTCATTCATGTAAAATTCTTGTAAGTTTATTTTATTTCTGCCCAGAAAGACCATTGTAATAGCAATGCAGATGTCAGACATTATATAATATTCTTAATATTTTTTATTCGAAATCGCAGGCACCAGCTAGTGATTACATAATTTTGTAATCTTATTCTGGTTTAACAATACTTTTACTAGTTACTACTGTGTCAAAGGGGATTGGGTAACTTAGTATGGAGGGTTGGCATCATTTTTGTGCCATCATTTGTGAAAATATAATAATTATTATTTTGTAAGATAAATATCAAACAAGTTAATACGTCTACTTAAATACCAACTTGTACAATTATAGAAATGAACTCGACGGTATCTTGTGACTTGATTAGAACATTTTTATGTGTCAATAAAGTATGCAAGAAGCATTTCTGTTGTTAAACGTGTAAAAAAAGTCCAATAAAAAAATCCTTTCTATGACTCGTGTATTACGATAAAAATGTCATACAGTCAATCTACCATAAAATTAAAAAATCATATATAATAATTGGTTTTCAGATCTTTTCGTGTAAAAACTTCGTAATGAATACTGTATTGTGTATTTGTTTTTTATGTGCTTTTATCACAGGTAAGATTATGGTGAATCCGTAAAATTGTATTCTAGTCAAATTATTTAAAAGTCTTATTGGACTTTGTTCAAATATTAAAAGCGGGTCATGATTCAATTTAGAAAATTTGGGGTATCTGTTCTCGTTAAGTTGTTGATGTGATTTAAGTGGCAGTACATAGGCACTAATTCTCTTAATCCCTTGGTATCAGTTATTTAACTACAAAACTTGGTCCTTTGCCTTTCGCGTCCATCCACTTGCAGCCGAAATCAGCGAGAGTGGTCGGTTCACGAGTAGATTTAATCGAAGTAAAGATGAAAAAGTAATCTAACATCTATATTGCAATTCCAGCTGCTCAGTCTTCGATCAATGTAGCCACCACAATACCGGCTGAAGTAAATGAAGCTCTAAAAAACGTAAATGGTTCAGAGTTAAAACTGATGATGCAACATTTAAATAACAGTCGAAGAATACTCAATGGAATTCCATCTATGTCAAGCAGACCATACATGGTATATTTATGATAATATAAATTAAGTGCTGATGCTAGAAAATTCTTCATTTTTTGCCCAAGAGCCTGTCGAAAGGGTCACGGACATTTTTTTATGTTTTTTTTTTTGTATAAGTAATTTTGTTACTTTCCACATATACAGTTTACAGTTTATTTCGCTATTATAGCAATCTCAGTCATTCTGAAGATAGACAAAACCTTTCTTCTTCTAGAAGCAAGATAAAAGGAGTAATCTCACCTTTGTCTCCATAGGTTTACTTGAAGTTGCCAACTACAAATCCAAAATATAAACAATACAGTCGCTGGCTGTGTGGTGGCGTCATAGTTCACGAGGAATACATCTTAACTTCAGCTGCTTGTATTGAAGATGCTAAACACTTTTATATTGTTTCCGGAACTTACAGGTAAAACAGGTTTTATGTATTAAAGTAGTAAAAAGCATTGATTGATAGGCCAATTAGTACAAACGCTGCTGAAATTGCAAAACGTCCAACCGAAAAGTTGATTGGCATCACTGTTGCTCATGACAGAACTCTCCTGAAAGCTGAGAAGGAAAATTCTAAACAAGTACCTTGACATCTCCAAAAGGGGTGTGGGGGGTGTCATTTGACATTAATTTACTCCCAATAGTCTTAACGAATATTCTCATTAAGAGACTCGACCAACTCCTCAAGAGGCTCTCACTAAATTGCTGGATCAGGAGACAGATAAAGAAGGCAGTAGCTACTTCTTGTCAGGAGGTTCTTCACTTTGCAGCCCTAATTACCGGTAGCTTGGGACTTTACCCGCTCCGCTACCACCTGATAACTGATTTAAAAGTATTTTTAAAAATATTCATTGTAAATAATGAAAAAAAGAAAAGTTTTCTATATATAATATTTTAAAGAAATAAAATGTCTAGAAACCCTGTTTTTGTCTGTTTGGCGATTTTTCGATTACGCAGTTCGAAATATTTGGTCCAATTGAAACTAACAGCAGTTAGTTGTATTCAAAATTGTTCTCTTTTTTTTCTTCGAAAACGTTATAAAACAGTCTATCTTTTATAACAGACATCACGTAGAAGAGGATCGCTGGAACAACCTTTGTATCAAAAACGGTGCGAAGAAAGCCATTTGGAAATGTGTACCGCGCAGTGAGTAATCATTTATTTAAATTAATATTGCTTACACTTTAAATTAATATTGCTTATACTTACGCTTATACAGCGACAAACGCAACGCACACGGACGTCTGTATAAAACTGTACACAACATTTGAATTACAGATTACGTTTTCGACGGCCATGAAAACGACAATATTCGGTGGATGAACAACGACATCGCCATTGTGAAGGTCGAAGATGAATTCGACTTTAACCGACGCATTAGGGGATGTGATTTTGTGCCGAAACCTATATGCTACAACAACCATAGCAGTGAAATGGAAAATCCTGGTAATGTAGCTACAGTCGCCGGCTGGGGTAGTACCGAAAGATACAGCGAAGTAAATCATTATTCTTTCTTTATTTATTTATTGCGGAAAACTTTGTCGGAAACTTGACATTACAGTAATTTTCAAATTCAAATTCAAAATAATTTATTTGCTGAATACAGTTGTACATAAGTTGTAAATTTAAATTGATAATGTCCACATATTCAACCGACAAGCGGTGTGCAAATTTAAATTTTACATCATGGTACAGTCAAGTATTAAAAGGAGTGGTTAGTGCCGCTAGACGGGCTGCCCAAATGACTCCAAAACTCAGTGTGCCTTATTACAACAAGGCAAATTACTTTGCCTAGTTATTAGTTAGTCTTTTCTTACTGTTCTAGTGGGTGAACACACGCCGCCAGTCAAAAAGCGAAGGTCAGGACCTTCTTGAAGCGCGAGTAGTGTTGATTTCGAAAAACCAATGTAAGACACGCTGGGGACCTCGATATCACAACATTATTGAGAATTATATGATCTGCAGCAGAGATCTTCACATGGACCCCAGTCAAATTTGTCAGGTACTAATGTTTGTAAATGTTAACATGGTAAATACTTTTGTTTTAAATGTTTCAACATAGTTTTTTATATTAAAATCTTTTTAGGATAAAAAGCTAAGTCTAGATTTCTGTATAACAATAAGAGATTAGACCGTGCAATTAGACAGACGCTTAGATATAAGGAAGCAAGCTATATTTGAAAATTATAAATTAATCCTCGACTGCTATCTCTCCACCCTCCACCCTAATAATAAACTAGTTATAATAATAAAAAACGAGAAATGGAAAAGATACAAGATTCACATTTTATAATATTTCAAAATTAATAGAATTTAGCTTTTCAGGAAAAATACGTAGATTGTCGCGACTTGCAGTATACAGACAATGAAGATATGGACGCAAGAAAACTAAGAGGTGATCCTATAGAAGGAGGTTTTTGTGAGGCTAGTATTGAGTGCTGATTTCAAAATTTATCTAATGTAGAATTTACTTATTCTGAGTGTAACTCTTTAACGTTAAAGTTAAAGGGCATAATTCAAAATCAGGCCATTTTTTTGGACCAGGCAACTTTGGAGAATTTGGAAAAAAGAGTTTCTTAATTTCAGTTCATTGGCATTCAACTGTAGGGTAGTGCTAGCAACTCTAATATTTCGTACATACAGAGAATGCAAAACATAAAACTACGAAACCTCTGCAATGAACGATGGTTCATTAAAAATGCAGAAATCCACAAACATCTCGAAATGTGTACTGTCAGGGAGGAAATCAGTGCATATACCCATTGAGTTTTATTACTACGTAACAACGCCTTCCTACGAGAGGAGACTGAAATGAAAGATATTTAAAAGAAAATAAATGAGATGTCCAGCAATGTCATTCTCGTCCTCGACCACATCCGTTTATGGTTGCACCGATTGCAGATCAAACAAAAACAAAACAAAAAAATTATAAATTTCCTATTATATTATAAAACTTAGGTTATAAATTTCCTGTAATAGTTTTGATTTTGTTAGAAAATTTAAATGTTGTTTTAGAATGACCACGGCGGACCACTCGTTTATATGAAAGGAAGTAATCCAGTGGTTATTGGTATAATATCGGCCTGCCTCGTTAAGGAAAGGACAAACAAATGCTACGGACCCTTCCTTTATACAAGCATTTACAAGAATAGAGCACTCATTAATTGCGCTATTTACAAAATGTAAGGAATACAATGGAACACTATATTGAAGAAGCTATACTTAATTAAAATTAAAATAACCCCCGACTATTTATTGAGCCATAACGCGTATATCTGCTGTAAATTGCTGATGAGTTGGCCGTCCCCCAAACTACTTGATGTTACAGCATCAGATCAAGGTTACCATGCCAAGGAAACAGCACCGAAGTAACAGTATACCAAATTTCACATCAATCGAACCTGTGGAAGTTAGTGAAATTCCTTCGTCAACTAGGAAATGAGTTGATAATCTTCAATTTCCTGAACAGATAAGCTGTAGCTAAGAACCATTTCGATCACGTCAGCTTGAAAATAAAGAAAAAAAAATCGAAAACGGTCTATCCGTTTGGGAATTACGATTCCATAGACAGACACACAGATACACAGACATACACGGACATATTCAGATTAAACTTATAACTATTTAGTGTGTAAAAATAAATTTCGTTGACATCTTTTTGAAGTACCTAATTGGTTTTACTTCTTTTTTAGACCGAGCTGTAATAAATTGTTCAGATCAAGTGTAACTCACACGGAAGAAGATATAAGCTGGATTGACCATCCTGATGGGTAAACTTAAGTGAACTTAATGTTTTAGTTGTGAAATCGAGCTTAGTTTTGCTTAGTGATGAAATTCGATACCTATACTTTCATCAAATTTTATTGATCAATCAAATTGATCTAATGATGGCGCAACAAAAGTATGATCCAATCATTCGGTAACGAAATTTCTAGAAAAATATTTGTAACCATTGTCGCAAAATACATAATGATAATGATTTTCTAAGCTGGAAAAACAATATTGAAAAGTAAAATGTTTTACAATCATTAACTGAACGTGCTTTATTAATAATAAACCAAAGCATGTGTTATTATTGATAATTATTTCATAATTTCTAGCAAAACTTTCATAATGATACAGGATTCTAAAACTCAAGGGTTAACTAACAAATTTTAATGCTGTTCCTAGGCCTTCGAAGAAAGATTTACAAATAATACAAAGAAGAAATCAGTTATTAAATGTAACTGAACACTCTCTAACGAAGACAAATGAAGCAGCCATAGAAGTTAATACACAGTCAAGTAATCAAGAAGAACTCGTGGCTTCTGTGCCTTCGGACAAATCTGTAAAACACGAAGGCGTAGTTCTTAGGTCTACAGGCTAGATAAAAACTTTACGTGTTAGCTAATAAACAATGATAGAGAAACATATAATTTTGTTTTAATCTCTACTAATAATATCATAAAGAAAAAAGATTTGTATGTTTGTAATGAAAACTCAAAAACTACTGGACCGTTTTAAAAATTCTTTCACATATAGAAAGCTACGTTATCAGCGAGTAACATAGGCTACGTATATTATAAATTTACGCGGACGAAGTCGCGTCCAACAGCTAGTATTTTAATAAATTTAGATTTGTTGAAAAATTGGTCTTGCTACTTTTATTACAATGTAGTAGACTGTTTGCCTTTTACATTATCCAAAAACAAAACAAAAACCAAAGACTCTGCCCCCCGAATCCATCCACTGTCAGTCAATTTCTTAAGGTTTATCTACTTTTTGACCCTCCAAGATCCAGGATTCGTTTACCTCAACGTCTATTCCCATTTCAGCTGACTGATTTTTTGTTCTTGCTATGTCGACCTCCTAGGTTCTTCGACGAATATCCGTATTTAAATTAAAAATCACTGGTAAATCATCACTTGATCGAGTAGTTTATAACAGCAGGATTTTTTTTTTATAATATGAAGGTGGCAGACAGGCTAGCAGCTCACTTGATGGTAGTTGGTTACCGTCGCCTAGGCCCTAGGACACAAGCAACACCAAGGGGAGTGCTAGTACACTGCCTACCCTGTAGGAGTTTGTTTACGGCCCGCTTGAAGTATTGTAGCTATAGGTGGAAACACCTCAGGAGGGAGATTGTTCTAAAGTTCGCGCGTCCGCGGGATGAGTTCTCAACCGACCTGCGCGTAGTGGCACCTTATACAAGTAATGCGGATGAACTCCTCATCTATGGTGGTAAAAACTTGGGGTAGGCATTAGTTGGAACAACTCATCAGAGCACTCTCCATTGTACAGCCGGTAGATCACACAAAGAGAGGCTATATACATCCCTTCTTAAACTAAGGGGTTCTAACCGTTTTTGTGTGACTGTGTGCTGTTTTGGTGATTGAGTAAATGCCTTAATGTTACTATGGTCAGCAGCCCACCACTGCAACCTCAAAGGGGTTGTATTGACCCCACCGCATCGATCTCATACAAAATGTAATGACAATTACATAATAGG
Organism: Synanthedon andrenaeformis; assembly: GCA_936446665.2. Lineage (NCBI taxonomy): Eukaryota > Metazoa > Arthropoda > Insecta > Lepidoptera > Sesiidae > Synanthedon > Synanthedon andrenaeformis. The sequence goes on from OW387801.2 coordinate 3,702,057, forward strand.
TAGCTACTACGTATATACCTACGTATATGATTACAGAGGTAGGTACATAAAGTATTAATATTTCTCTACAGGATGTGATTTATCAGCAAGGAATTTTCAATACCTATTCATGAATCGATTATTGCTAAAATCAAATAAATATTCATAACAACGAGCGTGAAATAAGCAATTATATTTTTTACCAAATTTCTATTTCGAATTTATATTTCTTTGGCGTCGAAAGTTTTATTGAACATGGCGCGTTTTATGAAATTTTTTAATTTTATGCATACACTGCTGCATATATTGGGTACGTTTAACTTTTCATTAAAAACAACAATACCCTATTATAATGTAATCTATACTAATAAGTATATAAGAGATGAAGAGTTTGTTTGTTTAGTTGAATGCTTTGAGTTATGAAACTTCTAGTCAAATTAAAAAAAAAAATTGATAGCCCAATTCTATGAAATGTAAAATATTTTACATTTGATACTTAATATTATAATAGGTAGGATTATTTTTTGAAATACAGATATCGGTGTAAACGCGATTGAAGTAGCCACGCATTTGCCAGAAGAAGTGAGCAAAATATTAAACGAGACCAGACGAATTATAAATGGAAATGAAGTTACTGATACTAGACCTTACATGGTAAGTATTTAATAAGTTTTTTTTTTATAAAATTTCAACTTTCCCCGTTAGAACTAATGTATGATGTTCTTGTACAAAATTCTCTCTTTCTATTGCATATAGAAAGCTCTGATCCGTGTCACAGTTATCATTATTATGTCTATATTTTAGTATACTAGCCATATATATTTTAATTTGTACTTAAATATGTACCTAAATTTGATTAACTATTTTATGTATGTTTGAAAGTATTCTAAACACACGCGTTTTGACGACACGTTTGGTCTAGTGGCTAGTAAACCTAGCTGTTAACCAAACGGTCGCGGGTTCGAATCCCGCTAGGGGCAAATGTTTATGTGTTAACATTTTATCTTGGTACCTGAGTCATGGACTTTTTGTATTTATAATATGTATGTATTTACAAAAAAAAGTACTCTATGTAGTATATCAACTATTTGGTATCCATAATATAATCATTAGTTGCTTACTTTGGAACTAGATGGTGCTGTGTGGAATGTGTGAAAAAAAAGGGAAAAAAAACTACGATACTCAAAGTTCTTCTACGTTATATAATGTTCAGGATTGGAATACCTACGCCATATTATTGCGATAGTATGAAATTTGAATATCTAAATGAACATGTGGGTACCTACCTAAATTCTATAAGTCTGGCAACACACAAAAACCCCAGCATAACAGCATCTATACCGTGTTACCTATATACAATAGCTATAGCTTTTATGTTTTTTTCTTTTTCTTTTATGTATACCATAAAATAAAATAAAAATTTACACAGGTACATTTGAAACTTCCACGGACAAACAAAAAACAAACCCAATATCGCACCTGGCTTTGCGGAGGCGTCATCATCCACGAAGAATACATTTTAACATCAGCTGCTTGTATAGAGGATGCAGAGCATTTCTATGTAGTATCAGGCACATACAGGTTAATTGAAAAACAGATCTTAATTACTGTATTTTAATGTTTATTTTCAATTGACCATTCTAAAATCTTTGTAACATTCTGATTTTAGATATGCAGAAGACGCCGACAGATACAACAATCAATGCATTAAGAATGGCGCTAAAAAAGCTATTTGGAAGTGTGTCCCTAAAAGTAAGCTATTTTCACCTACTAACTCCGTCTGACTGATATTTTGTGATCGTTATTGGTGACTGACTGACTGACTATCGTCTGACTGATACATATATGTGTGGAAAACAAAAAAAAGAAGTGCGTGTGTCGTGGACATGGCCGTGTGTTTTATGTAAAACGTGTATGTAACGAGTAATCATTTCTTTGAGTTTATTATATGTATAATTATAATATCAAACGAATTCGAATATACCATATATATAACGGTATTCTATAACTAAGTTATAGAATATCGTTGCATATATTATACCAAAAAATTCCATGATCCTTTAGCTTATCCCTTTTGTTGTCATCAGTATTCCGAATTGCCTTTCACTATGGAAGCAATTTTAAAGAGGTATTCACGTCAATAAAAAATAAAAAAACGGAAGATAAACAAAAAATAATACTTATACTTAGTGCTACAAGGATCTATCGAATGATCCTATCGACCAGGACATAGGGCGGTAGATGGAGAGTCTATCGCTTTACGCTGAGAATTACGGCGCACTTGGCTGTCGGGTGCGCTAACAATTTGTTCATATAGCAAACCACATTAAAAAAAAAACCCTATGAGGACGTCTTGATCGAGAATTACTAGAATTAAGGATATTTTTTACAGATTATGTCTTCGATGGTCACGAAAACGATAATATTAGATGGATGAATAACGACATAGCTGTCGTCAAGGTGGAAGATGGCTTTGACTTCACCAGAAGAATAAGAGGATGTGATTTCATCCCTAGACCAATTAGCTACAACAACCAAAGTCAAACGTTGGAGAATCCTGGAACAGTGGCTAGTATTGCTGGATGGGGGACCACATCTAGATACAATGAGGTTACCCTTACAACTATCTTTATAAAAGAAGAAAATGATAATTTACAAAAAAATATTCGACCATGTTGAAATTTAAAAATGCATTTATGGCATATGTAATAATGCCTATATACCACTACTTACTCCTTGAGGATAATTAGGAGCAATATTTTTTAATACAAAAAACCAAGCAAACAAGGAATTGCATTATATATTTATGTTTTAGTGGATCAATAGAAGGAAAGAAAATCAACAATGTCTTCTTGAAGCTTCAGTTGAAATCTTGGCCAAGAATAGGTGCAAGCGTCGCTGGGGATCTCGATACCATAACATCATAGACAATTATATGATCTGCACAAAAGACATTGGTCAATCTATGTCTGAGATATGTAATGTGAGTATTATACTAAGTATCTACTTGTACTTTTATCAAAAAATACAATTGTAGATCAAAATGATTTATTTTCTTCTTGAAAATAATAATAATAGAGATTTCTCGGATAGACTAACGGTATGACTAATAAGAGTGTAATACCTATGATTACACCATCTGTCAAAATTTAATGAAATAGCTCAGTCATTATGGCTTTGTTTTCTGTTTTGTCCTAACTTATATTGACAGTACGAGTTAAACCTTCATTCCCGCAAATTGCTAATGCGCAGGAACCTTGTCACATTAACGTTCATGTGATGTCATCCACAACTAAAAAAATATAACGTCCCCTCCACCCTGCTGATCACCACGTATCACCAGGGGGGAGGGGACTAAAAAAACATCAAGTGATTAATGGACGAACCCTTTCGGGGACACCTGGACAACACACTGTCGCCCTCATTTATTATTACGATTCTCTCCCCGAACAGATTTTAACAATCATAAATTGCAGGAAAAATATGTGGACTGTCAAGACATAAACTACTCTGATGAAGAAGACATGAGGAGAGTTCAAAAGATTGATAGAATACCAACGAACCTTGTAATGCATTCTGCTTATCATAATGAGTCAGAACATTTTAATGACAAAGCAAGGAAAAGTGGGAATGTAGAAGGAGGCTTCTGTGAAGTAAGTAAAATCTACTTATCCATCCATTAACAGGCTTTGAAAAAAAAAATAGTAGTGGCAGGGCACACTGCGTTTCGCAGTCATTCATGCAGTCATAGGTATCACGTCTGGAGGCAGTAACCACCTCCTTACAGAATACCACAGTGAAATAACAACTTATTATGTGCTGGTGTTTCGGTGAGTGAGTAAGGGATGCCAGAGCACATTACCCCATCCCTTCCTTATCCCTTATCCTTAATCCTTCTATGGTCGTCAGCGCATTGGCAGCACCTATCAAGTGGATCGTCAGCCTGTCTGTCGACCTTGACATAAAAAATATTATAAATAGAAAAGATTTGTTTTTTGTATTTTTGCTTTCAATGAATAAACTCAAAAACTACTGTACCGATTTTAAAAATTCCTTCACCTATAGAAAGCTAGATTATCAGCGAGTAACATAGACTATATAAAGTTACACGGAAGTCGCGTGTAACAGCTAGTATGTGATAATTAAAGTGTGGTGATACTTAATATTTCAGAATGATCATGGAGGCCCCCTAGTGTATGGGTCGGGAAGCAATTCAATAGTGATCGGTGTAATATCCGCTTGCCTGGTGAAAGAACGCTCAAACAAATGTTACGGGCCTTTCTTGTACACCAGCGTCTATAAGAACAGACAGTTTATTTCCTGCTCCATTTACAAGGACGTAGAGTATGTTTTATTTGCATATTTGTGATATACAATTATGTCAGTGTATCTTCTACATGTACATCATACGTACATACATATCTACTATACATATTATACTAATATTGTCTGTTATGTAATATCTGTCTGTGGACACGCTTGTGGAATTTGTGTTGATTTTTTTTTGTCTTTGTTATTAAATTTTTTTTGTTTGTCTCAAAGATTAATAAAATAATTATAATATAGGTAAAGTTTGTATGTTTGTTTGTAAGAGGTTATTTTCGCCACTGTAGTGGGGCACCCTTCGACTATTTAAAAAATTTTTTTTGTAAGGTTAAGGTTGATAAATAATAATTAGGTACTTAAATGTGAAAAAATATCAATTTTATTATATAGAATTATTATATTTTATACATATTTAATTTAATTCTTAATTGTAACTGTACAACCCTCGAATAAGATTAAATGTTTATGTTATATTATGTTATGTAATATTATTATGATTACAGACCGAAGTGCAGACGTCAATTCAGATCCGGAGTGACGCACACCGAAACAGTTTTATCCTGGAAAAACCATCCCGATGGGTAACATTTTTTTTAAATTATGACATGTATTTTAACTGACGTATCTTTTATAAGATGTACTTCGGGGTGTGTGCTCAGGAGTTGTATGAACTCATACCGCCTTCTCCTTTCTTCCATCGGACATTCAGACGTACGGCAGGTTACCATCCTCATTCCTCTTCTTCGGTCCAAAACGTTTTAATAATCTCATATGTTAGTATATTATATGCTCATATAAGCGTCTGGGTCCTGTTTTTTTAAAGTTCGAGTGAATAGGCATTTTGTGGGTTAGCTTGCTCCATTGTCAACCTCGTCATTCCTGCATGGCTAGAGCTGGCCAAGAGCTAACCTATTATTAATATTATAAAAAGAATGATGTACATTATGTACCTACGACATGTGTGAAATCCCTTTGTTAACTAGGAAATGAGCTGATTTTGATCAGGTTTTTTTTTTTTCGAAAGCTGACGTCATCGGAATAATTACTTTATCTATAATTTATGTAGATATTTTCAGTCGTTTGAACACTATCAGCCCATTTCCTAGTTAACCAAGGGATTTCACAAACTTCTTCAAGTTCGATTGATGTGAAATTTGGTATAGGTACTGTTACTTCGCCGTGTTTCCATGACATGGTAACCTTGATCTGATTGTGCAACATAAAGTAGTCTACGTGATTACCAACTCCTCAGAAACTTCAGCAAATATATCGTCGTGTTTGAGCTCATAGAAAATCGGCGGTTATTTTATAATTTTAATTATAGCTTGTCTTTTGTCACTTAAACAGGCCAGCAAATAACGAATTGGAGCAACCAAAACAGGTGGTAGCACCCGAAGAGCCAAAACCTAAAGTAGAAGAAGTCGGCCAGGGAGAGGATAAAGTGTTTTCGAGGGCTGGATTCATATTGCGAGACACAAATGAGACGGCGACACCTACACAATAGTAACACAAGTTAAATATTGTATTTCAAAGGAAATTTAAATAAAGTTAAAATTAATTGAACAACTTTGTTTTAATTGTTAAACTTTTTTAACACACATTTTTATGGAGTTGAACGCACACTTTAGTAGTGAATGTGCCATTCTTTGACGTCGTAAAATTATTTTGTAAAATTGTAAATGTTGTAATTTTGAAAACCATAAATAAAAGACAGCAAAGTAGAATTCTTTAGTCATATCAATCATGTGCAGCGAGAAGTATAATCTACTGCAAGCAGGGGAAAATACAAGGTATATAGACGCAAGCCGGCCAGTCGACGTACAGTCGTCTAAATAAATAAGTAAAAAATAAATACGTCAACTAAATACATAAATTTGGAACATTGGGCGTAAACTCGGTACTGTCACTTTATTTGGGCATATATTAAAGTAACCAAATATGGTTACAAATTTAAATGGAGACATAATTTTGTAACTTTCAGGCGTATACATATCTTTGAACTCGAATGTACCTACTTCCTGGCTCAAAAATCTCCGCCTATTGTATGGCCAAAGTACCAGATCGCTGCTTCAAGCCGCCGCCGCCGCCTCGAGGGTTAAGGTTATGATGATAGGAGATGGCACTAAGAGAAGAATAGATTTCTAATAAAATATATTTGAATTTGAATTATTTTGTTATATTTTGATAACCTATTTTTTTCCACGCTATTGCTATAGGGCTTTAGGCATTCAGGGCGGTGGGATTCACATAAAAAAATAAGTAGATATTAATAAAATAAAAAAATGTACTGTTACATTCTTATCTTAATACACATTCTATTTTCATAATATAGTTTTTAACCTATTCAATCTTTATTATTAAAAAAAAATCAATCGCTGTGCGAGACTCGCAAAAACTCAAGAATGGCTAGACCGATTTTAATTCAGTTTTCACTCGTGGAAAGAGATATACTTCAACGGGGAAGGCTTTTATATATAAAAATTGGTTGAAATATGACGATTGTTATTGTCTTTCTCGCGAGGTTGTCTTTCCCCTGGAAGGAAGAAGGAGCCCTCGTTCCCCGAAAGGGTTACGAGCTTGTCGCTCACGATACCAGCAAGCTCTGACAATAAAGAGCCCGTTCTGATCAGCGTCTTCTATGTCTTCTTTGTCCCCTACGATAGTCCGATCAGTCATGGAGAAGACTGCAAGATCGCTCGGACTATCGAGGGTGAAGCCCTCCCGCCACGACACGGTCTTGACATGGGGAGGAGACGTACGTATGCTAGGGAACTTAACTTTTTCCAATATAAAAAGTATTCCACATGTTAACTCAGGTAATAAACTATGTGTCTGCCAAATTCAACCCAAATCCGTTCAGTAATTTTTACATAAAAGAGTAAGATACTAGGATCCATTCCATACATCGTCATACACTTTCGCATTGATAAATAATATTGGTAGTAGGTATTGTTATACTCGTAGATATTTTATTTTATATTGGTTCTATAATAATACACACATAGATAAGTATTTAAATTGCATTTATATAATTGCTATTTCGTGTCCATTTATAGGAAGAAAGTAATAAGACATGGTTTATAATTACATTTTGTTATTATCCCTCTACAGTTAATTGATTTCTACAAAGTAATTACATTTTTAATAATATACGGAAGTGAAATAATTGAATTAGCTGATGCGAAACGATTGCTTATTGAGAAAAAAATTGCTAATAACATTTCAATGTTTATATTAGCTTAAACAAAGCGAGGAATAAAGCGATCTTTTGAGGTCGTCCGTTCGACCACAATGACGACGTTTTGGGTCCAATTAGCCGTACTAATCGCCGCTTTACGTAAGTCCAGAATATATTTCTGTTAAACTTAATCTACTTTTAAAATTTTAATTTTATTAGTGGCTTACTGCGTTTTTAACAGATAGGTACTATCGCCCGTCCTAAAGTCCCCCAAGATGGCCGGCGTACCTCCACTCGCGGGTACGCCGAGGTTCTAACAGAAAGCGTAGCCCTCCCCGCGCTGGATAGCCGCGGCGGGGCACCGATGTCGTGTCATATCGTCCCCGCGATCCCACCCATCTAAATCCCAAAAAGTCTTTGGGATTTAGCCAGTACGAATCCGGCGTAACCTCGCAGTGTCTACACTGCCGGATTTCCTAACGTTAAAAAAGAAGGGCGTCAGAAGTGAAATATTAGGTTCACAAAATTTTCACTTCATAAATTCGAAAAATTAGTATATTGTGTTGTACCATTATGAAATCTTGATTAAATATGCAATTTTTTTAAATAACTTGCATAGGGAGTATAGACAGTACTTTTTATTTAAAAAGACGAAGTCTCAAAGTTGGCTGAAAAATCTGAAAATAGATTTTAACTATGACTCTATTATTTTTTTTTATATACAAAACGTACAGAATTAATTATTAATTTTATAACTGCAATGAAGAGTGCAGTTATTTTAGGATTACACAAAAAAATAATAACTGCAAAATTTGAAAATTTGTTATCAAAATACCCAAAAATTTCATCGATTTTCCCCAATTTCAAATATACATCTCTGTTTTCTTTAATTGAGCTGGATTTTTTTTCCAGAGCTGGTAACGCCTATCGCCTAAAAACACACACACACAAACACCAACACCTTTATATATAAATATCAAAGGAGTTAGCACAATTATAAAAATCAAATCCCGCGAGATCAGTGTTTTTCCCCATACAAAAAGTCTCATTTAGGAAGATCATTTACTTTTACAGACACAACGTTATCGAATCAAGCGGATTCTACAAATGCACCGAATCATAAAGCATCCGAAACAGTTAACCCTTCTTTGGACAAAAGTGAGATTCCTGATGAATACTGGGAATATGAAAATACAACCGTAGTGGACAGTAGGAGAATTTTATACAGCAAACGTACACTACCTGGGAAAAGACCGTATATGGTAAAAATATTATTAATTCAAATTCACCTTTACTATGGTAAGGTTTATTCTATTACTGGCAACTCTATTACCTACATGACACTTAAAACTTTTGCAGTGGAGTGGTCTACCTCATGGATTAAACTTTAAAATATAGATTTTTTTTTAAATTTCCAAATATTTTTCTTCCCGAATTTGCAAGCCGAAGCTTTTCCTTGTCGTCAGAGGTTAACATTTATTAATTAAAAAATGATTTTTTTTTTTAAATATAAAGCTAGACAGAATGGGTTAAGGGTCCCAATTAAGAATGGCTTGATGGTAGGATGGCAACCGTCGGTATATCACAAGCAACGCCACAGGTGGGAAGGGACCGACCGAACCAAAAGTGGTATTCTGTAAGGGTAGTTACTGCCGTTATACGTGTTCCGAAACGCAGTGTTCCCTGCCACTACTCTCCATATCTAGACCAGAAGCAACTTCGAAAAGTTCATTTCCAAAGTTGACCCTGCCGGTAAACTCGTACCTCTATGCAAGCACCCTAATCACTCGTCTTTTCTTCAGCAACAACAGTTCTTATACGACATATTATCCCGAAATGACAAAGACACTTTCGCTGACACATCTGGCGATTTGTGAACTGAATCTAATGCGAGTCTTTTTCCCACCAGAAAAAATAATGTTTTTAAGACACTAATGCATATTTAACTCATTTTTGTAAGTGATGCCCTTGTCTCACCGAAGGTGCGATATTTTTGTTCAGGTGTACTTACAATTGACTGCGGAATCAGCGAAGGCACATAAATATCGCGGTTGGTTGTGCGGTGGTGTAGTAGTGCACGAATACTATGTCCTCACTTCTGCAGCCTGCGTAGAAGATGCCGACCATTTCTATATCGTGTCTGGCACAACTAAGTATGTAGACGCTGAGGACTATAAAAGCAACCAATGCGTTTGTAACCACCGAAGGAAAGTCGTATGGAAATGTGTACCTAAAAGTATGTATTCTTCCAATATTCAAATATTCCACAATCCAATTGTTGTTTATGATTCCACATTTCAATTCTACCAAAGGTTTGAACCCCTTAGTTGAAGAAGGGATGCAGCTTCGCTTTATGTTTCTACCGGCTGTAGAACGGTGAATGCTCTGATGAGTTGTTCCAATTAATGCCTACCCTAAGTTTTAACCACCGTACTGCGTACTATAGATGCGGAGTTCATCCGCATTACTTGGTCAAGATGCCACTATCACTACGCACAGTCCGGATGAGTAGAAATTTTATCGCGCGGATGCGCGAACGCTCCAATCGCGGACAATTAGGTAACGGTAACCACCTATCAAGTGAACCACTTTTTTGACCCGTCCTATTGGAAAATATGTGGGAGCACTGTGTCCAGCAGTGAACGTTGTATGGCTGAGATGATAATGATTTCTACCATTGAGTGGCCAATCAGACTGCCTGCTGCCATAAGAAGAATAAAAAAACCTTTTTGATGGAAGAAAAAGGAAAGATACGGTACGTTCTTACATTAGGTAATGACGAAATGCTTGTCAATTATCGAACATGTGTATTAACAGTCGACAGTATATGATATATTAAAATTTTTCAACAAAAATTTTGTCCCTATTTTTAACGTATCACGTGTATTCAGGACAGTGTCCTTTAAACGACTGAATGATACTGACTTAATTTGACTCAATATTATAAGGAAGGATCATGCGCGGATAGTGAGTCACTAATCTTTCTTTTTGCTTCCATCTACGTTATTAGTCATAGAATTGAACTTTTTAAAATTTAATTCTGTATTAGTAACCTTAAATGAATTATCTTAACTTCTTGATTTAATAAGTAAATGTTTTTGTAGACTACAAATTCGACTTTCAAGATACTATGAAGTGGTCATCCAACGATATAGCAATAGTAAAAGTCAATAGGCCCTTCGCGATAGGCATTGTAGAGAGAGGATGCGAATTTGCTGTCGAGACAGTTTCGTATAATAATGAAAGCAGAGAACTGGAGAAAGCCGGCACTAAAGGTTATATTGCTGGTTGGGGAAGTGGGAGCAATTTTAGAGAGGTATAAATAACATTAACAAATATTACAAAATATCAATGCCTATAATTTTAGTATTGATATTAATAGACTTCGTTTATTTAAAAGAAAAAAAAAAAAGAATATTTTTTTTAATAATTTTAAATTTTGCGTAAGTAATTAACATAATTCCAGAGAATGATTTAAATGTTTTTTAAACAAGTTTTAACATTTTTTAAATGGTTATAATTGTCTTCAAATTTACATAACATATTTCTCCAAAATCCAAAAAATCCAAAATCCAAAAAAAAAATCCAAAATCCAAAATCCAAAACATATACGCCTTTTTGTACATTATATATTAGTTTCTTATTACATATATATTTGCTTTATTGTTTTATCTTGCTTCCTGTTGTTGTTAGTTATCTAATTTTTAACGAGAAGTTTCATATATTTATTCGATTATCACATTTATGTGATTATAATAAAAAAATAGTAACTTTGACCATTTGGAAACAAAATATAAATATGGAACACTAAAAACACTAAACATAAAAAATTACGTATACTAATATGGAACTAATAAGTTATGTTAAGTACTTAATTAAGGGCAAATCGTTCTAGGGCGTGTACCGTCGTCAAGAAGAGCATGTACCAGAAAACGCCAAATGTCTACAAGAAGCCAAAGTATGCATTATGGACAACGAGCAATGCGCTAAAAAATGGGCTCAGAAATTTAGATCTATCATTGAACAGTACATGATTTGTACAAAAGACGTTATGAAAAGACTTAGTGAATTATGTGATGTAAGTGAATGAAATTTTTAAGCAATGTATTCAATAGAATAGGTTCTTTTATAGATTATATAAATATTATGAAAAAGTGCATAAATAATCACAGATTTGGTTTAATGTTCCAAATCAGTAGATATATCTTCGTGGGCTAAAGCTAGTATGTACTTTCTTGCCATTTTTTTCAGGCAAATAAGAAGACATAAATATAAAACATTATTTTTAAATGGTTAGTCGTTCCCGCACTCTTTTACTATTTCAGAAAAAATACGCCAATTGCACCGAAGTAGAAAGTAAAAGAAGGAACGAAGAGGAAAGCCTAGAGGAGCCTACAAACACCGTCGATGTAGATCTGGGAAGACATTTGAGAGACCCCGATGACGTCACGGCCCGAAGATCTTCCTTATTTGGTGGATTTTGTGAGGTGAGAATTCTTGGGTTGTTCCGTACTCGCCCCAAACTATCCCGTATTTTGAAAGTTTAAAATTTCCAGTTAACGGCAGGGTTAACTGGAAATTTTAACCTTTGAGACAAAAGACACTTGACCAATAAGCTAGTCAAGCTAATGAAACTTCATGTCGTTTGGCACCATGTTATCGATAATTATTATTAACCTACAATTATCAGGTTATTATTATTATCTATAATATAAAAATGAATCCCTAAATGTGTTGCTAAGCGCAAAACTCAAGAATGGCTGGACCGATTTTAATTCTGTCTTCACTCATGGACAGAGGGATAATCAGGGAAGGTTTTTACGTAAAAAAATGCACTTCGGACGAAGCCGGGAGCGGCCCGCTAGTTATTATTAATAATAATAATAATCATCTACAACGAAACACAATCTGTTTTATTTCAACAGAATGATCACGGCGGTCCGTTGATTGTCAAGTATATGGGCAGCGACCGAGTAGTCGGTATTATATCAGCCTGCAAGATCGATCCAAAGAGTCACAACTGCCACGGACCCTTCTTGTACACCTCGGTCTTCAGGAACAGACAATTCATCCAGTGCTCCATACATAAGGATACAGAGTAAGGAAATACATTATTTATTTATTTTTTATAAAAATTTAAGTTTAAATAAAACTCAATGAAAATGTAGCGTACATGTTACCTACCTCGACCTCGGGTGTTGGCTCCATTTCAACTTTTTATTGGTTATCATCATGACATCAAGCGATCATTCGCTTACTTTTTTCATTTTATATAAGCTATCATAATTTTTATATTAAGTACTTAATTATGTTGTTTTGTTGTAAATTGGAAAACGTCTTGCAAGTCTTAACCTTTCCATTTTTAAAATATTAAAAAAAAACATATCTTAATGTTAGCATGTCTGTTCAAGAAAGGTATAAGTGAAAGGGTCTTAAGGCATTATTTGATTAAGAAAGGTCTATGTGGAAGGGTCCTATGTAAACGGAACAATTTATGTCAATTTATTCCCAACACCAAATATGAAAAGGTATTTGACTACTCAGGTCACAATTTCTTGTATTATCTTGTACCATAAACTTTCTATAGCGTTACCCCGGTCACTGACATGCGTGCAAACATTCTTACATTGTACGAATCTTTGCACGCATGTGAAGGAACGTGACATTCATTCGCAAACTCAGCGAGTATGCGAATGGGTTCGCATACTCATTTGCGAATGCGTTGAAGGTGAAGATGATTTTAGTGCAGTTTAGTGTTTGTCCAATCCATGATCAAATTCAATTTACGCCACTCAGTACACGATACGAACTCTGAAAATGGTAAACGAGATGTCCGTTACCTACGCAATCAATACGCAATCGTACGCGAAACTGGTCGCACGAATGCTTGCACGAATGTGTGGGAGACTACGCGAAGGTTTGAGGTTCGCGCGCTTTGATGTGCGTTAAAAAACCGACACTGCACGGAAAAGCGCGAATGTAGCAAAAACTTCGCATAGTCATTTGCAAATGTCGTCCTACACTTGTGGGTTCGCGTACTCGCGCGAATGTGAGTGACCGGCATTAAGTCCAGGCTGGCGCAACTCAAAGGAAAGAAAATGATGTATGAAACACATGGATTGGGTAATGCCGGAATAACCCGACTAAGTAAAGGCGATTGCGAAACCCATTAAGTTATTAAAGACATCGCCGATTCTCGTTTGGCCGTATTATAATCAAAACCACAAACAACGTATTACGTATATAATAAGTTACTCTATGCAAACAACCATCGGCGCCATATTGATGTGTTGCAATATGGCGTCTTTCATTTCAACTGCTTTGTTTGTTTGTTGTTTATTTTCGGATTTTTCGGCAAGCAGAGTATTGATTTTTATAAAACTTGCCAAAATTTTAGTGTTTAAATACTCTTTCTTCGTAATGTTATATTTGGTGTATAGTGTTTAGTGTTTTAAATGCCGAAAGTAACCTGCGAAATATGTGGCCTAAGAACGAGTCGCATTGATAATAAAAAACTAATATTTTAGGCCCAATTCCCGCTGGATGAAGATAGGTTAGTACATATTATATCTTGCTGCTGTTCTAAAACCATGTATAATATAGTTTATTGGGAGTTTAGTTCAAATTTTCGAATAAAATTGTGTTGCATATGTTACATGTAAACAATAGTGCAGTGCCATTTTTCATCGACAATCGGCAAAAATTTCTTTTTTATTTTATTGCACTGAATGATAAGAGATGAACACATGCATACACCCTAATGTACCAATTGGTTTGTTTTAGTTTTATTTTGCCTTAATTTTTTTATTTGTATATTTAACTAAAAATAACATTTATTATTCATTTACTTTCTAGGTTCAGGCAAGACTGAAAAGAAAAAAAAAACAGCTGTACAAACAATAAATGAAATGCTGTTCCATGTATCGGAATATCTGCCAATCCATTGAACGATGAAGTTTTCAGTGAATTTACGCTCCATATTGCTAAAAATCCTGTACAAACAACAAATGAAATGCTGTTCCATGTATCGGGCCAATCCATTGAATTACTTTATGAAATTATTATTACGTTATACATGACATAATCCAATTTTTATGTGTGTTACAGAACCTTCAACGTCGACCTTGGATACTGCCGTAATTAACTTAAAAATAAAGAGATCCTGCAGTCCTCAAAGATTTTATGTGAAGTTACTCTTGTGGCTAGGGAGCTGGGTGCCAAAATTTCTATATGATTTCTTCGTGTTAGGATGATTGTACCATAAAAAAACATTAAGGACCGCGTCTGCCACCATGACAGCCCTGCGTTGTCAATTGCCAGCACTTTGAAAATGTAAAAAAAACTGTGTGTTAAATAATTTGTTCGTCTGCCTCTTGGATAGATGGTCAGGATCATCTTCAAAACGATAAACATCGAAGAGGCAGACGTGCATGGCTCTGTTTTATTACGGGGCGTAGTTGCTAAAATGTAAGCGCTGTAACTCAAAAAGTTTTGATTTGTTTGACATAAACTTTCATCCCTATCAATATGAACGACGAACAAATCATATACCAAAATGGCACCCAGCTCTGTAACCATTGTTTTTTTCGTTCACTACTTCTCTGCTACTCCGTCAGTCGGCGATAACCGTAAACTGTATGATAGTAATAAAGCAATGATTGTAATTATTTGATTTTTTATTTGTCAATAAATTATATTTAAAATTATGTAAGGCTTTTTTTGGGATTTTCATAAAACCATAGACTATAGAGTCAATTATACTATCGACCTCATTTATCGTAACAATAGCACATCCTTATTTTTTTGTTCGTTGGCAGTATCGTACTTGTTAATTTTGGTTAGTTTGGTACTGGAGCAGTCCATGTTTGTCATAGAACAGTGGATTTTATTTTCAATGTATGGGAGTCCCGTCTCTTAAAACGTAGTGATTATATACTCTTTGGTTAAGTCTACACAGACCTATTCCAGTATCAATGTCTTATGAAATCTTACCTAGCTATACATTCATTAAAACATCCAAGAACAATTTCGTTATTTCAGTACCTTTGTTAGTATTGTAAAAAAAAACTCAGTTCGTGTGATTAATGTCTTTTGTTTGAACAGAGATCACGAAGAGACATGCAGAAGAGTTTTCCGCGGAGGCATAACTCACGAGGAGTGGAAAGTCGACTGGACTTCTGTTAAAGAGTAAGTGTTTTTATGGTAAATGAAGTAGGCACTGCTATGGTTATTTTTTTTTATTAACCATAGCAGTGCCTTATGGTATCAAAACATACAAGCCAAAAGTAAAAATAATGCGCGGTGCATGAACCTAGAAAAAACAACAGACGGAATTCCATATTATACTAACAAAGTGAAGCACCGTAGTGAGCTCGGTAACGTGTATTTACACGTTAACACCCACACATACAAACCATAGTAAACTCGGCGTCCGCCATTAGGCTGCTAGCGTTGATTAAGTGCACACGTAATGAGTAATTAAAATAACTATTTAATCATGCCACCTGCTTCGTGAAATGTTGTTCCTGTAACACCTGCGTCGTGATAAAAAAGAACAAGGAATCACTTTTCGCATGTAAAAACGCACACGCACACATTAAAACGCGTCGCCAATACGGTGCATCACTTTGTACAGTGACAGCACTCCGTCCTTTGTTTTTTCTAGGTTCATGGCGCGATGTGAACGAACAACCCTACGCTTAGTCTATTACTTACAAACTCATTTTATTTTTTTATTTAGTTTATAATTAGTTTTTGTTTACAAAGCTACCTAGGTATAAATTCATAACTTAAAATGAAGTCCATGGGACATAGGTTAATTATAAATTAAAGTCGCTGTCTCTTCTAAACTTCATCTAAACCGCCCAACGGATTTTGATACAGTTTACACTTATGGAAAGAGCAATAAACGATGAAAGTTTGTGTAAAAGTAGGTACAATCAAGAAAAAATGCATTCGCGAGAAGCCAGGGGCGGATCGCTAGTTTTACAATAAGAAGCTACGATACTCGCATAGCAGGAGTCATGCTAAGTAACATAATATGTCATTCATTTACAGAGATGATGAAGGCGGTCGTGCTGATGACGGTAATAAAAGGTAGATGACTATTAGACAATATTATTTAAAACTATTTCCCTATTGAACTAAATGTCGCAAGAATATGCAAATATAAATATTTAAAAAAAAAAGTTTTTTTGTCAAAATTGTCCTTTATGAGTATAAAAGTATTATTTGTGAGAAAATTTTATCAATATTTAACCTAAAAAGAAATTATTTTTTTTCATTGTTATTACATGCAAAAAATGGTTCGTGAAAATGGAATATTTAATAATTAGGTACAGATTTAATAAAATTACTAAAAATTCAAAGTGTTTTATTTTCATATTATTTGCAGTAGCGTTGAAAGTCAAACGCGAAGGTAAGTTTCAATCATTTATAAAATGGGCTAGTACCTATAACAAAGTTTATTTGGCCTATATTTATATGACTAATATTATAAGATATGATATATATTTTTGTTTGTCATAATATACTGAACTGATTTTAATAATTCATTACTCGATATATATGTAGCCACGCCCATTTAGCACTCATTCGTCATATAGGAAAATACAATTTTCGTCAGGAACAAAGTTACGCATTTTATTTTACTGACCTAAAATAATTCCGTTTTCGTCAGAAAAATGTCCGACGTAAAACTTTGTTCTAATCCAATGTGATCTAAAAAAGAAGCGTTCTATTGCCAATAAACTATATATTTCAGAATTATCAGTAATTTCTTTGTAAAGTCGTACCTACCTGGATGACAATTCTTTGACTTTTTTGGTGATAGAAACGTTACTAGAAGCGTCACGTGATCGTCACTGAAGTGCGACAAAATTCGACTGAAATATTGCTCCCATCGAGCGCAAATAAATTTTACATCCATAATATATATTTTTGAAAAAAATATTTATTTTCATGTATGTAGGTATATTTGTTTCACAAGTCACCAAGTACAATTTCAGTGTTAGACATCACGATTACCGTAAACCTTAATATTTAATTTTAAATAAATCCATTTAACTATTGCATTCAGAAAAAAACAACACAAGAAAAAGAAAAGTTCGAGAACTAAGGAACCAGTGAAATCTGAAGAAAGCGATTCTCTCGATATCGAAGATAAAAGCAAAGATGCATCCTCAGAGAAAAAAGGAAAAAACTATGGTGATAAAGTATCGAGAAAGGGAAAGAAACACAAAAGCCAAAAGAGAAAAGGAAAGAAATCTAAGAAGTCAAGAGCTCGTACACAGAAAGAAGCGGTGTCATACGAATCCAGTAAAGATGAAAATGTTAATGAACCAGACGAATAGAATACTTAAATAAAGAAATAAAAAATATTAATAAGTATTCGTTTATTAATAAGTAAGATACAATATCTTGATTTCAAAATATAACGCTAGACCTCTTGTTGTTATAACACTGACCAGGCGTTAGGTTTTTATTTTATTTTCAATGATCCCATGGGAGTAGTAGGTACTTTTTGAGGTGAAGTGAAAAGTGGGATAAAATAATTGGACTCGCGACAGTGACATGTAATGTAATGTAAATGTAAGCGAAGATGTAGCTGATATTAATTTAAAATAATTTAAAAAAGAACAATAAGCAGACAACTGCATATGAAAGTAAACTTACTAGATATGATAGCAAGGATCAATATAGGATACACCTCTGACCAATAATCTAGTTTCATATCAACATCAAACCTTTTTTAATGGTCTGTCATTATGAAGTTCACGTCAGTGATATATTTTCTCTTGTATTTCTTGCGATCAATAATAATCGTATTTACCTAATTCGATAATGCCAAGGATATGAAACATCATACAATTATTTTTGTGAAGCTACGTTTTCACTTCTGACGTGCAGTCCTACGACTGACATGTATTTTTTTCTGGATGAGACTTGTCCTTTCTTGTAATTCTGACAACTATGAACGTGTATGAAAAATTACATGAGGAACGACTGAGGTGCCGTTTGCGCCAAGCGGCTTGAACATAGGCAACTTAATATACTACTGTAATAAATTGTTACAGAAATGATTTATTATAGACACAAATAAATAAACTAGTCTTTCAGAATGGCTCTATAATTAAATTTAATTTCAAACATGCCAAAAATGTTTTCTCCTTACATTTGCCGTCAGGGTTCTTGAAAAAGTTGACAGTAACTTGATAGCGACCTGCATTTTTGTTGTTAACGGGTAGGTCATCAGGATCGGTCACAAAATCCAAGATAGGATATTCACCCTACAACAATAAGGTAGTGTAGCCAACTGATAGGAAGTTAACATAATAAAGATTTAAAGTAGATTTTGTTCAAGGGTTAAAAGATATTAAGTTCAGGTTACCGGTTCAAAGGGACACTGTTCAGGTAATCCGAAGTACTTCATGTATCGAAAGTAGTTGCCATCAGCGTTGTTGAACTCGGGACAAACATTGCAAATCTCATGAGACACAACCACTTCGTATCTGCCTGATATCTCCTTCTCCACTATAATTTCCAACTGCGGAAAGATATTTTATAGTTTACTAGCTGGTACCCGCGACTTCGTTCGCGTTCAATGTTAAAAAATAAATAAGCCATATAACGTCTGACATCTTTATTGCTATTATACATTTGCCAGGCGTTAGTTTTCTTAATTTAAAATGATCCCTCAGGAACAGTATACATTTTCTGGATGAAAAACAAATACACACTCACGTGTAGGTGTGTAAAATTTCATTAAGATCGGTTGAGTAGTTATAGTAAATAATAAATATCTTCACACATTCCACACAGCACCATCTAGTTCCAAAGTAAGCAACTAATGCTTGTATTATGGATACCAGACAGTTGATATACTACATAGATTACTTTTTTTTTGTAAATACATACATATTATAAATACAAAACATCCATGACTCAGGTACAAAGGTAAAATGTTAACACATAAACATTTGCCCCTAGCGGGATTCGAACCCGCGACCGTTTGCTTAACAGCCAAGTTTACTAGCCACTAGACCAAACGTGTCGTCAAAAGGCGTTAAGTAGTTAAGGCGTGAAAAGGTAACAGACAGACAGAGTTACTTTCACATTTATAATATTTAAAAAAAAGGATTTTAAGGCCTACTGGACAGCAAATGAAACATGAATACCGCCTACACACTCACCATATTATCCGAAGAGAATTGCTTCAGGAAACCAATAGAACCTTTCATAACGGACGTGGTCTCGTTGTAGCGCTCAACCTCTATGTTTGAAGTGTTAAAATAGGCAATACTGTCATCGCCAGAACAGACGTATACACTGGAATCGAAGTTTATTACGTAATCTGCTCCCTATAGGAAAATATAATTTAAAAGAAAAAGTAGTTACTTATTACGGTTTTTATATTTTTCTTTTTTGTTTAAAAGATAATAATAAACAATCTTTTTTTATGTAGCGGTATGCAGACAGGCAGACGATCCAGTTGATGCTTGGTGGCCTATTAATCCTTTAGCCGCCAGAGTCAGATTTATCCGACAATTATTTTCGTGTCCATTTCGCCAGAGCCGTATATATATGACAAATATCTCTCTACTTGTATTTTTTTTTAATCATTGCGTTGCTATTTTTAAAAAAATATCGATTTAACTAAGCGGTTAAAGGGTTAACATAAGCAATAAAAATTCGAGGCATACTATGGACAAGAAAAAAAAACGAAAGCCAAATGAGTTTGCTTTCAGGACTAGGGCTTACCTATAGTAGAAGTAAGAACTCTAAAATAGCAGTTAGGTTCTTATTAGTCTTTTGAAAACTAGCTAGAATAAAATTATTGACAGATTGTAGGTATAATAAAGATGCTAGTTAAAATTAAGGGTCCCTTACGGCAATCGAGGGTCGGGATTGTAAAAGAATTATATAGTAAACGATGCTCCACAACCTTGAAAAAAATAACACAGCTAGCCAATGAATGTTACTTTTTGCTGAAACATTCGAATTTAAGATAATGCTTATGGATAAGTGTAAAAAAAATCCAGAAAATCACTAAAAACATGTAAATCGCACTCCCGTTTTGTTACAATTGTGTCGGTAAGTATCAAGAATTATTAAATGAATTTTATCAAATAATAAAGTTAAAACTATAAAAAAATAGATGCAATCTTCATTTCTTAATAAACATATTCCTATTTTGTGTAAAAAAATCACAAACTTGCCCAATTTTTTCGCTCAAAATCTTCATACAAATTACTATGAAGGCTATTATGAAATCACGCTCGGGCCACGGTTCAGTCTGGTTCAGTCGGCCATGCGCCTCCGAAGTGAGAGCACGTCGCTTTGCGCCGCACTGACAGTTCGTGATAAAACCGTGTACTTACACAAAAAATGTCAAATATGTCGTCTTTGATGTTGAAATTATAGCCCAAGAGCCCAAGGCCAGACCTTCGTTCAGTGTGACCATATATGGCAGGATTTCCACCCACATAAGAGACGACGGTAAAGGTCTACCGGGGCAACGAAAAAACAAAAATTTTGGAAAAACCCTTCCCCCCTCCCTTAAACCGCCCTGTCTGTCCGGCGCGACTCAGCCGAGTCGTGTTTGGGCTCATCGGAGACGTCTCGACGAGATAAAAAAATTTGAAACCCCCCCCCCCCCCCCCCCCTCTAACCCCCTCAGCCGTAACTCGGAAACGGCGCGACTCAGCCGGGTCGTGTTTGGGCTCATCGGAGACGTCTCGACGAGATAAAAAAATTGACGCCCCCCTCGGACCGTCTCAGCCGTAACTCGGAAACGACGCGACGCAGTGGGGTCGTGTTTGGGCTCATCGGAGACGTCTCGACGAGATAAAAAATTTGACGCCCCCCTCGGACCCCCTCAGCCGTAACTCGGAAACGACGCGACGCAGTGGGGTCGTGTTTGGGCTCATTGGAGACGTCTCTCCGAGATAAAAAATTTGACGCCCCCCTCGGACCCCCTCAGCCGTAATTCGGAAACGACGCGACGCAGTGGGGTCGTGTTTGGGCTCATCGGAGACGTCTCGACGAGATAAAAAATTTAACGCCCCCCTCGGACCCCCCCGGCCGTAACTCGGAAACGGCGCGACGCAGCCGGGTCGTGTTTGGGCTCATCGGAGACGTCTCGACGAGATAAAAAAATTGACGCCCCCCTCGGACCGTCTCAGCCGTAACTCGGAAACGACGCGACGCAGTGGGGTCGTGTTTGGGCTCATCGGAGACGTCTCGACGAGATAAAAAATTTGACGCCCCCTCGGACCCCCTCAGCCGTAACTCGGAAACGACGCGACGCAGTGGGGTCGTGTTTGGGCTCATTGGAGACGTCTCTCCGAGATAAAAAATTTGACGCCCCCCTCGGACCCCCTCAGCCGTAATTCGGAAACGACGCGACGCAGTGGGGTCGTGTTTGGGCTCATCGGAGACGTCTCTCCGAGATAAAAAATTTGACGCCCCCCTCGGACCCCCCCGGCCGTAACTCGGAAACGACGCGACGCAGTGGGGTCGTGTTTGTGCTCATCGGAGACGTCTCGACGAGATAAAAAATTTAACACCCCCTCGGACCCCCCCGGCCGTAACTCGGAAACGGCGCGACGCAGCCGGGTCGTGTTTGGGCTCATCGGAGACGTCTCTCCGAGATAAAAAATTTAACGCCCCCCTCGGACCCCCCCGGTCGTAACTCGGAAACGACGCGACGCAGTGGGGTCGTGTTTGGGCTCATCGGAGACGTCTCTCCGAGATAAAAAATTTAACGCCCCCCTCGGACCCCCCCCGGCCGTAACTCGGAAACTACGCGACGCAGTGGGGTCGTGTTTGGGTTCATCGGAGACGTCTCGACGAGATAAAAAATTTGTACCCCCCCTCTAACCCCCTCAGCCGTAACTCGGAAACGACGCGACGCAGCCGGGTCGTGTTTGGGCTCATCGGAGACGTCTCTCCGAGATAAAAAATTTAACGCCCCCCTCGGACCCCCCCGGCCGTAACTCGGAAACGACGCGACGCAGTGGGGTCGTGTTTGGGCTCATCGGAGACGTCTCTCCGAGATAAAAAATTTGACGCCCCCCTCGGACCCCCCCGGCCGTAACTCGGAAACGACGCGACGCAGTGGGGTCGTGTTTGTGCTCATTGGAGACGTCTCTCCGAGATAAAAAATTTGACGCCCCCCTCGGACCCCCTCAGCCGTAACTCGGAAACGACGCGACGCAGTGGGGTCGTGTTTGTGCTCATCGGAGACGTCTCGACGAGATGAAAAATTTGAACCCCCCCTCGGACCCCCTCAGCCGTAACTCGGAAACGACGCGACGCAGTGGGGTCCTGTTTGTGCTCATCGAGGACGTCTCTCCGAGATAAAAAAATTGACACCCCCCTCGGACCCTCCCGGCCGTAACTTGGGAACGACGCGACGCAGTGGGGTCGTGTTTGTGCTCATCGGGGACGTCTCTGCGAGATAAAAAATTTGACACCCCCTCCAACCTCTCCGGCCGTAACTTGGAAATAGCGCGACGCACCCGGGTCGTGTTTGGAATCATCTAAGACGGCTCTCGGGAAGGCGAATTTTTTAGAGTAGACCAAATTTCAAATTTTGACAGTTGCGGTCTACTCAGTAGACTATGGTCAACGGTTTTAGATAAACGGTTGCGTGTTGGGTATCATTTGAAAGGTCTCAACGAGGGTGATCAATTGAAACTAATCCCCTCTCCCTCCCCCTTTTAAGTAAAAGTCTCCTACCCCCAATTCTTTACGAATTACAAAACAAAGACCCTAAACCAAACCAAAACAATTAACTATAGCAAATGACAACACCCAACTCACAACCGCGCCCCCACGGACTACTTGCAGACCGCAGCAGCACGCACGATCTAGTATTTAAATAGCGTAGAACTAAACAACATGCTCTTATTTATAAATTATGAGGAGACAAAGCACTAAATAGTATTTTGAACATTAAATAATAAAAATGACCAAATCCCATTTGCGTATAACGAAACGCATGATGGCGCATCTGTCAAACCTAATATCATTAGTGTCAAAAGATCACGCCAAATTTCAAATACCTATGTCGTCTTTGATCTTGAAATTATGATGTAAACTGCGCAACTAAAAAATTACTCCTCGGAACTATTTATCTCCGCAGCTAGAAACTTTACAGAAAGATTTCTATCAGGCCAGAAACCCACGGCATTCTCGGTGCATGCAAATACGAGATCCGCCTTATATTATTAAATCAATGGAAGAGAGGAAAGCAAGGGTGCAAAGCGCGTCGAAAGATTTGGAACCGAATGCAACTGATGAATAGAAGGTTTGTAAGGAACAGTATGCCATAAGTTCTAATCTAAGGATATCCTAAGTTTTCTAGGAGTCAGATTTTTTTACATAATCGTCATGGTAAATTTACTACATATGGAACGTTCTCGAAAGCCCGAGCGTAGCTCTGGGCGCAAGGAAAGTTCCACACACGTCCGCACTTTGAAGACGCAAAGCGTATAATGATTTTACGGCAAATTATACAAGCGTCCAATTAGTGACGACTTTTGGCAAGTTTTACGGTTTTATTGGAAAGTAAATCGTGTTCTTATACCCCTAAACGACATTTTAACTTACCCTGTGCATAACCATATCTATTCTGATTTATACAAACTCATGCTCAGGATCATATAATTGACTCCAGTTTGAAAATTAAAAATGCTTACAAACGTTTTCAGTACAATATATAATTTTTGTAATTGGGAAAAACAATTTCATTTTGTATTGTGCAACTAAAATAATAATTATACACTAACTAGATCGTGCTTGCTACCGCGGTCTGCAAGCAGCCCGCGAGGGCGCGTTTGTGAGTTAGGTGTTGTCATTTGCCATAGTTAATTGTTTTGGTTTGGTTTTGGGTCTTTTTTTGTAATTCGTGAAGAATTAGGGGTAAGTAAAAAGGGGGAGTAAAATTGGTCACCCTCGTTGAGACCTTTCAAATGATACCCAACACGCAACCGTTTATCTAAAACCGTTGACCATGGTCTACTGAGTAGACCGCAACTGTCAAAATTTGAAATTTGGTCTACTCTAAAAAATTCGTCTCCGAGATGTCCCCGATGAGCACAAACACGACCCCACTACGCCGCGTCGTTTCCGAGTTACGGCCGGGGGGGTCCGAGGGGGGCGTCAAATTTTTTATCTCGGGGAGACGTCTCCGATGAGCCCAAACACGACCCCACTGCGTCGCGTCGTTTCCGAGTTACGGCTGAGGGGGTCCGAGGGGGGCGTCAAATTTTTTATCTCGGAGAGACGTCTCCAATGAGCACAAACACGACCCCACTGCGCCGCGTCATTTCCGAGTTACGGCCCGGGGGGGTCCGAGGGGGGCGTCAAATTTTTTATCTCGGAGAGACGTCTCCAATGAGCACAAACACGACCCCACTGCGTCGCGTCGTTTCCGAGTTACGGCCGGGGGGGTCCGAGGGGGGCGTCAAATTTTTTATCTCGGAGAGACGTCTCCGATGAGCCCAAACACGACCCCACTGCGTCGCGTCGTTTCCGAGTTACGGCTGAGGGGGTCCGAGGGGGGCGTCAAATTTTTTATCTCGGGGAGACGTCCCCGATGAGCCCAAGCACTACCCGGCTGAGTCTGCTGGTCCTCGCTGGTTTTTAATACCTGTGTTGGGGACATGCACCTAGAAACTTTTAGCTTTTATAAAATAACGAAGATCTGGCCGTCGTGGGCTCTTGCTCTATGCATACGTACGTGTGTGCGTGCGATGCGCGAGCCTCGATCGTTGTGAGAGTAACGCTAAAAACCTAAACTTCGCGCGGCGCGTCTCCGAAACCGGCCCTTAAATAGTCGTCTAATAAGCCAAAGATTCCATTTTTGTTGCATTTAGTGAATTTTAAGATGATTTCGGTAATATAATTTGAATTTATAATCTATACTCACATCAGAACTTTCTTTCCCCAAAACTTGGCATGAACAAATGCTAATAATACAGAAAGTAAGACTAGGTTTCATTTCTAAATGATACCTACTTTTACTCTGATCGAATGCGTTTGTAATGTATCTCTGAACACGTTATATTAACTAGTAGGTAATACGTTAGTTATATAAATTAATAAATTATAGCGTGCCTCATCAGATAGGCAACATTAAATAGGTATAATGGGGTAAATTATTATGACTTCCTGTAATTTACGACATAATTAAATTAAATTGACGTCCTTTGGTGCAGTGGAAGCGAAATATGGACAAATATCTACCAATACTATCATATTATGATAGAAGTTGATCTAATTTATCCAATTTCCTATGATTATTAACACTTATTGATTATATTAATACTTAATATAGTATCGATTAGTATTTAGTATTCATATTGGATTGAAATAAAATGAATTAAGCCAGTAGGTTGTGATTTCATAATCTTCAACTATATCCTTTAGGAATAGACCTTATATTTTCCGTGTATTCCTTTTAGATTATAGAGGGACAACTGGGATTTTAATTCAAAATCCCAGTATCTAATACACTCGCATTTTAACCACGATTTTCGTCAATACCCGCAAGTAGGTACTTTAATTAAATTATATTCACGTATATGACGAACTGTATGATGCTTTTACATTCGCACATGCCAGATTCTAGTGAAATTTGCGAACTGTATCATATAATTTATACCATCAATTGTACCGCATTTTTAGCAAAATAATCAGTTTTGAATACCTACAGAAAATTGAAACAATATGCTTTTAATATTATAAGTAAGTGCCTACGCCGGATATCCATAAAATGAAACAGCACTCTAGAAAAATATAACTTTATTTCGCCCAACTTCTAAACGGCAAAATATTAAAGTACACATCACAACGTTTAAGGTTTCGATTAACTACAAACTAACGCTTTAAATATTAAAAAGAAATTAGGCCCGAGAAATAACCAAATGAAAGAAAACAACAAGTGTTTAATATGTTTATTAAAAAAATATAAAACAAAAAAAAAACGTTCATCCATGCTCGCCATCCCAACGTTGACTACGAGAAAAAAAAACAATCAAGTACAGTGCGTTAAAGAATATTACATATAATATATACCTATTATACACAAAATATCATTTAGTAAATCATATTGTGCGTTAAACAGACCATCAACTGTTGGGGTCAGAGTTTGCGCGCGAAAAGTATATAAATTATATTTAAAAAAAAAAAATCTTACACAAATGTAATTAAGGGCCAGCGCACATTGGACGGACGGCACGGCAAAGTATTTAATTTTTTTAATAGAATTTTGAACATTAAGAGTTTTTAATATTATAATTCAAATTTCATTATGTTATGCTACTGCGGTATGCGATTATTATCATAGCATAATATAGCCTTGCCGTCCTCCAACACGCGCCGGCCCAAACAACTAAGCCACCATCAAGCTGTCTCAATTAAAACTATTAATTTCGAAAAATACAATACAAATCGCTATATTATATATATATGTATTAAAAATATATATTTTTACACACTAAAAGAAGACCAATCAATCTAGTGCCAATACGCACGCGAAAAGACTAAAATATTCTTTGTTCAAATACATTAACCTAGTCATATTTTTCATTACTTTTAAAGTCTTAAATTATTTCATATAACCTAATACTGAAAAAGTAACTTGAGACGGTTATTATATCGTATTATGCAATGTTGACCGTAAAAGCTTGAAATCTATTTCAATTAATTTTTAATTTTTTAATAGAAACTTAAAATATTTTTTATGTGAAACGAATATTTTTTAAACTGTCTCTTATGGCATACATAGTGAAAATATAACTTTTATGCCAACAATCACCTGGGGTTTATAGGGAACACATAAAGCCGGCCATTCACAGCAGTCTGCAAGGGGGAGTGCCGTGAATGGCCGGCTTTATGTGTTCCCTAACACTAGGTGACTGTTTTGGTGAAAATGTGCATTACTGTACCAAAAAAATATATACATTTAAATATCGACCAACATTTTGTTTAAATGAAATGGATTTTAATCAAAATATATACATATTTTAATTAATAAATCATTTAAATGAAAACATTTAAAAAAAAGTTTTTATTTCATTAATTTATTATCAATCTTAGATATCATCCAATGCATTGACTTTATTAATTCATTATTATTAGTAACAATAACATGGACGAATGAATATTTAACGAATATATTGTTGAAAATTAGCCTTGCAACAGATTTCGAACTTTGACGGTAACTTTTAAGATGTAAAAGTTAGTAAGTAATGTAACATTTATACCAACTTAAACACTCGCCGATATGTAACAACAATTATTCTAACGTTTCACAAAAGTTATCAATTACGTAGATACAATAGAGTTCATTGCTCTTCGTTTCATTATCGAATGCAATCAGTTGGCACAAGTACATATATAACGAGAAAAACAAACGAACTGGGGGCCCCAAAGTTTCATATAAATAAATTACCTTAAACACTAATCAAATTCCCTTCAAACTACTAATAGCTAAAATAAGGTTGGCAGTTTCACAAATACAATTTTCACATTAGCGTCTCTTAAATTTTACAATTTAGAATAATCCCTTCCAATTTTCTCAAATTTTAAACTATTAGTTATTTAGTTTCAATATTGGAAGTAGAAGTAATTACCCTTTTGTTTTGAAAGATTAAGTATTATTTTTTGTTTAACCAAATTAGTATTGGTCACTTATGATAAGTAACCAAATTAATTTTAATTTACACACTTTCGTCCCTTTTAATCCCACAGATTGGAAAAAAGCGAGAGGAAATATATACTTATATATAAAAAAACGTTAAATATACATAATATGCTTTAGTAATTTAGTGAAAACTTTGCTGATTTATGTTTTTCTTGTATGTATGTGTATAAGATTGTATGTTTGCCTAATATATAAATTAGAATAAAATAAAATATGTAAATGCCAAATTGCAAAGTGTAAGTTTTGCGTTGTAAAACTGTATAGATCGCCACCTCACCAGGCTAAAAGAAACTTTGGAGCCCCGTTGTCAAAAAGCACCTTACTCAATCAAAAAATATATCTTTTAAATATTTTAAAGTCTAATCTAAAGTCTTTCTATAATCTAAAAATAGCTTCTCTTGTAAACTTGGAAGATTATATTTGCATTGAAACAAAAAGATAAAACACGAAAAATTTAACCCACCCACATTAGCTTTTAAATATTATTTTATATTTATTATTATTATTTTCTAACTTTAGACTAGAGAACAACTAAAACATCCATAAAGATACATTTTAATTTTTTTTTATTATTATTATTTATAAATATAGCTCACTCTCACTCTCTCTCTATCTAACGTATTATGCGCCGGTCTCACGCGAAGAAACCAAAACTTAGATACGAGCGTTTGAACAAATTCATTGCAAAACTTAAAATAAAACTTCACCAGTTGAAGTGTATTGGAATTACGTAAAAGTACAAGTATCTACATCCAACGTAACAAAAAAAATACATATTTTTTCGCTCAAACTTAAAAATAAAAAAATGTTAATAGAAATACAAAATTTACATTTGTATCATCATAAATACATTTATTAATTCCTGGCTCAAAGGAACACCAAACGAAAAATATAAATAAATAAAAACGAGTTCAGTGAATTTTACAGAC
This sequence comes from Synanthedon andrenaeformis, assembly GCA_936446665.2. Lineage (NCBI taxonomy): Eukaryota > Metazoa > Arthropoda > Insecta > Lepidoptera > Sesiidae > Synanthedon > Synanthedon andrenaeformis. The sequence continues at coordinate 3,731,182 of OW387801.2, forward strand.
AAAAACATCTAACAACGTTCAGTACAAATCGATAAAGTTAATATTGCTTCAAAAACTTCCTATCAAATCGTATTAATCTAAAAATTCATTGGGAAATGTTGGGATAGAGATTCACGTAAAGCAACGAAGGCCGGCGCCAACAAAAAATCAACCTTAAAGCTAATAGTATTAGTGTCGGAATGCGACCGATGGTGACGGTTGTCCGCGGCCGTTCGCGTGCAACCAAGCGAGCATGTTTGCATGCGAGTTTAAATATATATATTAATATGTAATCTATCAAAACGTCGGAGAATACGGAGCAGGCGCAGTCAATGTACCTGAAAAAAAATATATATAATAAATTATATAAATCAGGAAAAGTCTGATAATTTTTTAGGATTTTTTTTTAACTGTGTATGTTTAGGACCACACGACAGAAGTGAAAACTTCATCAAGGCGAGGTTAATAATACGAAATATAACTTTTTTTTGTTCTATATTCATCGAGTATAGCAGTGACGCGTTGACTCTCACTGCCTTAGTCGACTCGTGCAGACACTATCGGCGATGATCGTTTATCGTGTGATCGTCTGTAGTCGTTTGTCGAACGGTAAGCGAACAAGATTTCCTTTGCTGCGTACCCGAAAACCGACAAATGACGGGTCGCAGGCGATCATAGACGATGATAGACGATGATAGGCAGCCGAGTATGCCCTCTACACAATCGTGCTCGCCCGTAATCGTCTGTAATCGCCGATAGTGTATGGAGAATTACAGGAACGAGGGTTACATAGCCGAGCGTTTCACCTCACTCTCATTTCCACAAAATACCCATAAAATAAAGTGCAAAGCGCGCCTAAACAAGTTTTCATTTCAAAAAATTTCTGTCGAAACAAAGTATTGTAAATTCATGCATTATCTCACTATCTGTTAAGTGAACAATCTTTTTTGCGGAGGATCCGAAGAGGTCGTCATTCACCCATTGTCTGTTTACCAGACGAAAAGTATATTTTATCAATAAAATTGTTATCTATGAGAATATAAGTCGCCATTGTGTTGCCTATAAAAATATGCTCATGGATAATTTATTTAAAAAAAAAAATGATGCTATGCTGGGTCCTTCTCTATTACACTCTTAATGATTCTCTGTCGTACATCCACCTTTGGTTGCTCCGATTTTAAAATTTCAAAGCCTCGATAATTCACGAATGAATTTTCACAGGCTATCGAGACGCTATAATTTTATAATTTGAAAATTAAAGCAAGTAAAGGTTTGCGACAGAGAAGCATTAGGCGCTGTCCTAATTGGCGGCGATCGTATGAGCCCATCGTACGATGATGTCATCGCAATTAGAATTAATTATACTATGAAACCACTTCTGAGTGATTTTAATTTACTCGTATTCTGGGATAACTTTTTAATACATAGAGTCGGTATTTGACATTGACATTAGACTTTATCGCACGACAATTTTCCATCGTACGATCGTTTTAAGTATTTTCTGTGGTCGCACGATGACTTGCGAGCTTCAATTAGGACACTTGAGATTTGTTTGTGTGTTTAATTTCGTCGTGCGACGAAAACGCATCGTTTGCTCGTACGATCGTGGCCAATTAGGACGCCCCTGTAAGCGTGCTGTGCAGTGTATTGTATTGAAAAGGACGCAGGATAGCAGATAGTTTTTTTTTTAAATTAAGGATATCCTTGAGCATATTTTAACAGGCAACACAATCGCGATTTATTTTCTCATATATAACAATTGATAAGATATAATTTTCACTTATCGTCTAAAAAACAGATAATTGAAGGACAACCTCTTTTCGGATCTTAGACCATTATAGATATAACAACTTATTTAACGCACATTTTCAGAAAGATGCTGGCTATAATAGTCGAAGGACATAACACTTAATTCATGACATTTTTTTTAATAGGGATAGTTTTCTACGTGCAAGTTTTTGGTTCTAGTTTATGTTTCATCTGGTATTATAAATCTAGGACTAAAGCATACATTTAAAATTTTTTTTGCGGATGTTACTGATCTTCATTTCCGTTTATTTTATTTTTTTTTGCAGCATATGCCTCTTCTGTTACCTCAACAATCGCACGTTTCATTAACAACTTTAGTTTTTTAGCGTAGTGAGGGTTTAAATTTCTCAACTCGGACGCTACATATTCCCCAAATATCCTGTGATCATCAATATTTGACATTACTATGTTTTCATCTTTCTGCATAAAATCATCACTAATTTCCAAAGTGACATTACTACATTCCAATGATGAATACGGATATGGACTGTTGACTGACCTCAGCGGGCTGTGGCTGCGGTGCATCAGCGAGGGTCGCTGCGGGGGCGTCTTGCGAGTGACGCAGCGGAGGCGCCTTCTCGACAGTCAGCTTGTCGGGATGCTCGTCGCTCACAGACATCTCCGCCAGCGCAGTCAGCACGCTGTCGATGCTCGCCGAGTTGCCCACGTCACCCTCGCCCTGACACGACAATCGGATATTTCACTTTGGACTTACTGCATCGCAGACACGACAAGCCGTGTGTAGGCGCTTTTTACTTAGTTTGCCGTAGTTTCAGCCACAGGCGGGATCTTTTTTAAATTTTACTTACCTTTTGCGGTCCCGACTTGAAAAAGTGCAGATAGCAGAAACCGCGGAAACCCTGCAAGTTAAAACAAAATCGTATTATATAGTGATGGGATTTACACAATAAATGAGGCGGAATAACAGTTACGGCATGCTGAACAAATGACAGGCAGTCATTGGCGGCAGTATCCACCCCCTTACATAAGATAAGGATCCCTTAACCTTGAAAGATTAAGGGATGCCAGAGCACATTTTCAATATCCCCTCCCAATCCCTTATTCATAACCCTATTATAGTCGACAGCGCACTTGGAGCACCGGTTTTAATAGTATAGGTCATAAATCATCAAAATATATGAAAAGTTACCTTCCAAACCATAACTTGCGGTTTGACGCCACGCTCAGACAAAGCTTGCTTCAAATCGCGCACGCGCATGTTCGGACTTATGTTAGATATCTGTAATCAAATTATAATCACAATTTACAACACGATCCTACTAATGCGAGGTTATAAATGCGAAAATTTGTGAGGATGGATGTTTGTATGGATCATTGATGATTAGGCACACATATTATTACTATATTTATCACCTGAATTAACAACATATAGAATATTTTTTATTTTGGAAAAAATGACAGGTTCTGTCGCCACTGTCGCCACATCGATAAATATGGCAGATATTTTCTCATGTGTTATATTTTTCATTTTTCAACGCGGATGAATTCGTGGGCCAGAGCTAGTGAGGTTCATAAAAAGCAGTGATAGCACAGTAGACGCTTAGCCGACAAGGGTTCGAATTTTAATCAGGTATGTGTGAATTAGACGTTATAATCACACACAGACACTCAAGCCTTAACTCGCCTTAACAGAGAAATCGATGACGGGACGCGGACGCTTGTTGCGACGCGGCTTGTGCTCCTCCTTCCCTTCCTTCCCTTCTTTCCCGTCCTTCCCATCTTTCCCATCCTTGCTGGCGGACTTATTGCTGTTGCGGTGACGAGTGGCTCGGCGAGGCTTCGGCTTTACCTCTTCACCTTCCGTCGTATTCCCCTGCACCAAAAAAACCGCACCAATTATATATGAATTGTCTAAGCGTTGACTTGTAAGCATAGCAGGGCACCGTTAATCAAATAGTTAACTACGTTAATTGCTAATCCGTTACTAAAAATTTCTTACTTTTTATTTCGTTGCTTTAGTGATTTACCTATAAACACTTGATAGCAACACCCTTTACTTCGTGCACCGTTGATTAAACCACTTTATGTTTAGTCCAAATACTTTAATCGTCCGACCGATATATCAGAACTACAATTCAAACTATAAGATGTGCAGACATACGACGACGACCCCTCTTCGCGAACGCGTTAGTTCAACTGTCTGATACCTTGATAATGCTACCGAATGAATCTGAATGAATGAACACCTCTTTTTGTAATGTCACAGAGCACCTCCCAATATCCTTTCGTCTTAACTTAATCAATCAACTTCAGTCGACACAAATAGCAGACGCTAACACACTGTTGATTTTTAGTCATAGACGCTGCGACAATACTTTTCTATCTCGGCTTGTCGACCGGTACGAACGTACTTGTAAGAACGTGTTTTTTGCAGTGGGGAGCGCGGTATCTTTTTGGTAATTAGTAGGTACTGGATTAACGATTAATGGACTTAAGGAGTGTTAACGGAAGTTAACGATTACGTTAACATTTTTTGAAGATAACTTAAGTTAATCCGTTAGTCGAAATGTTCTTTGTTAATTAACGATTAACGGTCTTGTTGATTGTTTGAATTTCATGCGGGTATTGCTAAACGTGACATTTTGCGAAAGTAACATTGTGCGAACGTGACAGTTTACGAAAGTGACATTGTACGAATGTAACATTGTGCGCCGGGAGGCTCACTCCATTCTTCATGTGTATGATTGAAATGACTGTGTCGATGTGACCCACCTCTCCCTCGCTCTGACTCTTGTGCGACCTGGTGCGACGGCGAGTGCTGCGCCTAGTGCGCTGAGTGGGCCGCTCCTCCACGTCCGTGTCTTCCTCTTTCAGAGTACAGTCGCGACCAGCCCTGACGACACACATTCACTTAAATTAAATAAACCACCGGTTCAGAAAGCACTTTCTAGGGCCAACATACTTATGTTGTTATTGACAAAAACTATCCCACTAATATTATAAATGCGAAAGTTTATGAGGACGAATAATTGTTTGTTACTCTTTGAAGCAAAAACGGCTTAAAAGATTTAGATGAAAGGAGGATGCCAGTAAATGTATGAACTCTGGAACCCACACTCCAATATTATTATGGCGCTTAGTTCCAAATGTTAATCCTTTCGGAGTTATGCTATATTAAACATGTCATTTTAGCAATAGCCAAAAATAACATTTAAGCATGACACAGTTGTACTTTCGTGCATTAATACCAGCAGTATCTATTAACCTTCCGTTATCGTCAGAGTTGTTAATCCAAGTAATAAACTATCTATGTGCCAAATTTCATTCAAATGGGTTAAAACGTTTTTGCATGAAAGAGTAACAAACATCCATACATCCATACTTACAAAGCTCCACATCCACATTTTAATGGAAACATTATATCGATAATTAAGGAAAAAAATTTTTTTATTATTTTAGTTTTGATGATTCATTATTTAATAGATGAAAAAAAAACAGATAACGATAGTTACATCATTTCAACGTCCCGCAGTTGTCCCAATATTGGCATTAGCTGAACACGACGATTAGACAGCAAATGCCACAGGATTCCTGTGGGTCGCTGGGTCATCCGTTGAGTCTCTATCACCTGTATTTAAAAATATATATATATATAGGTATAATATAATTCCACTTTATAACTTTACAAAATAAGAGGACATAATTTAACATATCGAAAATATACAATTTTATTTCTTACATTACTATAATAACATTTTAAAATTACAACTAGTCAACTTTAACTTGACCTTGACTAAGGCCGGCCATACACGGGCAGCTTGAAGCAGTCAGGACCGACTACTTCAAGCTGCGACTGTATATTGAACTACAGTCTTAGACTGGCCATACACGGGCAGCATGAGCAGTAATACACGGAACTGCCGAGCAGTTGTGACTGTTCGGGCGGTCGACAGGGGGGTGAAATTTCACCGTGCAGTCTAGCAGTGACTGCTCGACCACAGGCATACACTGACTGCTCGAGCTATCGACTGCTCTCGCGCAGTGACCTCCGCCCGCGCTCTTCATTCCACGTCGCGCGCGCCTCTCGTTCATTCGAGACTTGTCGAGCAGTTGATACCAACTGCTTCCGCAGTTATCAATGGCAGCTTCAAGCAGTTGACAATGACTTCTCGAGCGTCCGTGTATGTTGATCACTGGCCAACTGCTCGAGCTGCCCGTATATGGCCAGTCTAAATTCCTTTCTTCAGCTGATTACACACAAAAATTTTGATTACAATAAACGAGAATTTAAAATAAATTAAATAAAAATAAACAATACCTGTGTCGGCGTGACAATAATATCAATGGGGACGTCGTGAGGTCCAAACAATTCAGCCGGTAATGTTTCGAACACCTGAAAATATTTAATAACTGTACTAACTGTACTAACTGAGCTTTTATTTTATTGGCACGTGGTGTTTACTAATATAAACGTTTTACGCATTTGTCTACACTATTTCTATCATTTAAGTACGCACCGTACTGTAAATGTGATAATCTAGATAGCGTAAGTAAGCCTATTTATAAATAAATAAAGCTAAGCTAGACTTATAAAATAATTTTGTTCCAAGCCCTCTTCTATCCACATTTAAACTAAAAGGTTTAGCGTCTATATTCAACGAAATATCATTTATGTAATTATTTATCTAATACATTACCTGACAATCGTGTACAGTGGTGACAATAATAGTGTTGGGATTGATCGCTTTCATGTTCATTATAAGGCCAAACTCCAAATCAACATAACCTGAAAGCAAATTGTTAAAATCATTGAGGGGGTTGTAGAAGCAAACCTAACGGCATATAACAGTATACAAATAAATGCATTTAAAAAAATCCTATTATTATTAAAACTTATAAGTAATGCAAAAATAATTTAATAATAATAATAATACAGTGCAGGCCAGAAAAGGGTAAATAAATAACATAAAATCGTACCTCTTCCTTTGCCAATACGATATCCCTCCTTCGAGACAGCTACGGATCCCATAACTACAACGTCCAGTGCAACGGTTTCCTCGATGCCTAAAAAAGCAACATTTTCAATAACACATTTTTATTTATATTAAAAATTGTTCCCCATGACAAATTTTTATACAGTTTATTCTTCATGTATAAATAGGTCGGCGAGCAGGATGGCAGTCCACTCGGTTGTAAACGAGGGTACACTTTTTCTTAAGATAAATTATAAAAAGAAATCTTAGAAATTAGCGACATTGGCAAATTATTATAATGCCATTACATACTGACATTATACTTTTGCCAAGCTTTTGATCTTTAGTTTTAGATAGTTGGTGCCCCCTGCGTGGAATATTCAGTCTACAATCTCAAAACATTCTCACCAACAGGTTTCCCATAAGTGTCCATGCCGTTGCGAGATACTGCCTTCCTGATGGCCGTGGGTCCGGTCTCTCCTTCCGGTAATTCCAGACGGTTTAGGTAACCATTCTTCAGGAGCGGCACCGGAACGTAAAGAGTCTTGTGCTGTTCCAAGCACATGGTCCTGTAAATAAATAAACATACAGGTACATTGGCAGTCCCCATAGTCCGGTGACATTTTACAATATTCGGGATAATTCGGGGGAATACATCGGATCTAAGTTCTTTAATGAGTTAACTAACTGTGCCCTGCGTTTTCACTAGCCATTTAATTGAAATAGACGCAGGGGTGCCCATTTAGGCTTTTCTCTGTAATACTGGGTTATAGTGTGACGTTCAAAACATGCCTAAAGAATTGGGCTAGAAAGAATAAAGAGATTTAATTATATTAAAATTAAATTAAATTAATTATTAAAATCAATTAAAAAGAGAAGATTTGTATTTTTGCATCAACTCAAAAACTACTGCTCCCATTTTAAAAATTCTTTCACTCATAGAAAGCTACATTATCATAGGCTATAATTTAAAAAGTTACGCGGACGAAGTCACGTGCAACAGCTTGTATATAATGAAGGTTTATTAATTAACTAGAATTTTTAATTAGCCCGACTAAGATACAGGCTCGGCCTAGTTTAGACGCTAGTACTCAACCTAATAAAATATTGAAAATGGGACTTGCAATGCACATGTATATAGATTTGTTGTTAATTAATAAATAAATAAAATAAATAAATAAAATAATGCCTTTTATACACTTTTACAGTTTTACCTAGGTTTTATCGTCATATTCATTTCATATTTAAACCAATCCGCGAGCAAAGGCTAGTGTTGTAAAAAACTAATGCAAGTTGAGTGTGTTGGTTATCTTTAGTGATTGTACTCTAGGTCATGGTTTATTGCTGTTGTGAACGTTCCCTTTGTTTGCATCTTACAAATTTAAAATCACTATCACAACTGCTCTCGCGCGCGCCTAACTAATTAGTCTACAGATAAGTAATTGAGACAAATAAACGCTGTGTGTAGGGTAACTCACTATCTAGCCTTATCCCGACACAATTATCTATCGAAAGTTAAAAAATAACAATAAGTGCGTGATAATTTATAGTACTTATACGTGGCCCTAGATTTTGGAAATGGCTTTAATTGTGCTCTGGAAATTGGGTCACATTTTCATTTAAAGAGTATGGGCAATCGCCTAATAGACTCCGGGCATCGGGCCAGGAGCCCCGCGATCCGAGAAGAAAAATACCAAAAAATATATATCTTGAATTACCGACAGTTTAACGTTATGTCAGTAGCTCCTTTTTCTCGTACCTAATAAGACAGTAGAATTTTATTTATTTTTCATCACTATCTCAGTCGTAGGACATCCACTACTGGGCATATAATATATGCCCTGATCATTTTCTAGTAGCACCGGCCAGAAGCAGATCTAATCCAGCGTCAACCCACGACCCTTATTATGTCGTCAGTCCAAATTGTGGGTTGGACGTCCTACAATGCGCTGCGCTTGCTACGGTCTGTGGTCTCCACTCAAGAACCTTCAAGCCCTAGTGACCTTGCCAATTCAACTTACCAATCTCGTGTCGATGTCGGTGATTTTCCTTTGTTTACCAATCATCTCATTTCTGATTCGAACTCGCAAAGTAATCCCAAGCATAGCTCTCTCTATAGTTTAAGCAACTCAACGTTTTAGAGCCATATGTGGTACATAGGTTGAAAACCTTTATTTTAAGGCAGTGAGAAATTTTGGAATATATAGTCCCCCATAACGTTGCCCTAAATAAATTAATGTTAGACTATTTGCAGCAGAGAAGGACGCGATAACAAAATTACCACCAACAAACGAATGCATAGCATTTTGTATTAAAACATTTCGTAATTTTGTCTTATTTATTTGTTACTATAAATTAACATTTTCGCGTTAAGTTTTTTATAAGAATACCCAACATGATCGCTAGTCTAGTTATGTATGTTTTACACAAAAAATGCGCACACGTGAGTGAGTGTTTTATGCAATTTGAAATAACAAGTTATTGAGCGGTCAATTTTAAATGCGTTTCTAAGTCATCGGACATGTCTTGCATAATACGTTACCCGTAATGCACATGACATACAATATTTATAATGTAGGTAATGAATTCATTGAGTATAGAAGCAGTGTCGGATTAAGCTACGTAGCAAAAGTAGCAATTGCTACGGGCCACGCGTACCGCGTAAATTTTTTTTTTAGCAAAAATATTTTTACGCTCCTATATTAAATGAAAAAAATTTGTTCAAACTTAAGGAAACTTAAACATAAAAATTAGTAATTTATAATTAGCTTGAACGGCTGGGAGCGTTGCATTTTATAATTTTTGCATTTTTTAATGTACATCGCTTTTTTCTGTAAAAACTCTATTTTTGAAGTCGATGGACACGATTTCTGTCCGGGAACCAGATCTCAACAGTAAAATTTTCAATATTTTGAAATAAACATTTCTGAAAATATTGTTCAATGTTTTTTTTTAACATTTAAAATTCACATAATCCCTTAACACCTTAAACTGAAGATCCTAATACAAATTTGGCTACGGCGCATTTTAATCCGGCACTGGGGAGAAGGTAGCGTGTCTTAACGTTCCTTAACCCCTTTATAAGAATACTTCCTGTCAAAAACCTTTTTATAACGAATTTTCAATCATTCCAGAATATAATTAGAAAGTACAAAGGCTATAGCCGTGTAAGGGAACAAAAAGTGCCCCTGATGTTATAAGCCAATGAATAAATCCTATGTATTTGTCATAATGCTAGTTATTAATCTGCCAAAACCTCTATTTAACAATTTTTGCCAACTTGTAACCTTAATTAAATATGGCATCGTTCAAGTCAAGCACACACCAAATTACATAATTCATGTCTCGACAGTTTTTGTCTCGATAGGGTAAATAGAAGAGTATGTAATGTTGAGGTTAATAAACAAGTTTTCTTACCTTGTTAAAACGACTCTAAGACTATACTATTATAAAAAAACCTTATTGTAACAAATTACTGGTATAACGAATATTTTCTAATTTCCTTCAGATTTATTATATTGAGGTTACACTGTATAGACAAATAAATAATTTTAGTAGACTTTTTCTTTCACTTTTTTTTCATAGAAAAAAAAAAAAGAATTGGAAAAATTGTGTCAGACAAGTTGCTAGACACAATTTTTCAATGTATGGATACATACATCTTTTTTATCACCATTAAAATTACCTACATGTGCAATATACTTGTACTGACCTGACTGGTTCTTGGGGTTTCTCAGGGTTGACCTTTATATTTTTTGCATTCTTGAAGAGGTCTAGTTCGGCTAACTTCGCGGCGGCTTCCTGCGCCCCTTTGAAGTTTGGAATCCTATTGTAGACCGGACGAGGGAACATTGCCAGTCCATTGGACTCGAGGTGCCGCCACACTTTCAAGCGGAACGACTGCTTTGTAATCTCCTCGGGCGACTTTGGAGCTGTAAAAGTTTATCAAAATATACTTGCAGAGTCCACACCTCTTTATTTTCTCATCAATCTGAGAGCATCTTTTTATTGAAATAATGTCAATCTTACATCAATATAACTAACTATCCGATATCTGCGACTTCCTCCATGTCTTCATCTCAAGATATAAATATATAATTTTATAAACAATTAATATTATCAATTAAAGGAAAATAAAATATGTAGGTAACTAAAGCAAGGATAACGAGACAACGCAAAGAATGTAAACAAACTTTCAAGGGTTGTCAAGATAGCTTCCCATGCCATGAAACAGATAGCGCCGGTAGCTTCATGTGAGGGAAAAGGACAGAGGTTCGGGTTTGTTTGCGATGTCTACTTGGTTTTATCATAGTAGACTAAACGTAGGGCTGAGCCACACTGTGGCATTTTTTTTTTACGTTTAGCATTTTTATGCTTGAAGGCCTGATTTGAATAATTCAAAGGAGAATTTGCCGTCTAGTAGCAGTAGTTCGGTGATTAAATTTTTATGTGAACTACTGCAGTGTTCGGCGATTTGTATCAACCGAACTTTTGCTACCCAAAAGTTGCCCTAGTTCGCTCAACCGGGACTAACAACCGAACTACTGCTACTAGACGGAATTGACATGTATAGGTAATCAACCTTGATCTTATCCAACTTTCATAAAAATATTTAGTTGGATAAGATACTTGCCATTATTTTATTATATATTTTTCTTTAAAAATACAGTAACTGGTTAAATATTCTGGCTCACCGTGAATTGGCAGATTTTCACATGGCTAAGAATAAGATTACTAACTTTCTCAGAATCATTTCTAAAGCTCTAAGAATAAAAGTTATAAAAAATTAAATTTTAGAGGTTTGATCTTCAGACAACCGACCATAAGATTTTATAAATGCCTTAATATAATATTATAACTAAAATAATATAATGGCCTAATACTCTTATGGATTATACCTGACATTATTTAATTGTATGATAGGTTAACATTATACAAAATGTATAAAATGAACCAAACAGCAAAATAAAGCATTTTTTATTATTATTATATTCTGGTGATTGTAGAATATCCAATTGTGTTACTGCATTGTATCTTGGTGAAAACTTTATACCAACTTGTTTTTGTAAATAGTTTAAAACAATATCAAGTAACAAAATAACAGACTCACTAATGAAAATAAAAAAATAACAAATTGCATTGAGAAGCTGGGACAGGTCACTTATGAATAAAATATCATCAGTTCCATACTGCCGAATCTATAAATTTTTACTTAAATCAATTGTAAACAAAGTTATCAACAAAATAAAATTTACCAAACAATACATATTATTTTTTGAGATTATTTCCTATAAAATACGAATGAAAATAGTCACAGAATAGTCTAGATGGTTCACAGAGAACTAAAATTATTACATAATTTAATAACGTTTAACTATCACTGAATGGTTTCATTGTATGGTATTGTGTATTCAAGTGATAAATTACATTGGTGTTCAGGTAGAACAAATTAACCTTGAATTCTGTAAATTTCTATTGAATTTAATATATAATTATTGTATTCAAATGTACTAAGGCCATAAAATAGTTTAACATCAACTGTTAATGTATGGGATTTTAGGGTGAAAATAGCAATTTAATTCTTCTTGCTTCTTATATAATATTTATATTTCTTTAAAATATGATTACTAAGTACCTACATCATTTAAAATCAATATAATAAAAGAGTTAGTTATTTTTGAATCAAACAGGGTAGAACTACGAAAAAAACTTAAATTTCAAATTAAATTTAAAATTTAAATTTCAGGGTAGTTATGAAATTATTCTTAAAGCCTCATAAAATATAAAAATACAATAAAATTATCAAAATAATACCAATAAACATAGTACATTTGTGGAGTAACTAGTAGCTTTTGCTTACTACTTCATCTATGTACCTTTATAAATTACTAGCTGTTGCATGCGACTTTGCCAGCGTAACTGTATAAAATATAGCCTATGTTACTCACTGAAAACATAGCTTTCTTATAGGTGAAAGAATTTTTAAACATGTTTCATAAACTGATGGTAGCCACAGTAGCCACCTACCATCAAGTGGATCATCGGCCTGTTAACATATTACAAAAAACAAGGTTGGTGTGGGAGGAGAATAACCCTCAACTCTTTTATGTATGTACAATAAAACTCCACACTGAAGGTCTTAATGATCTACATAAATCAGCTATAATAGTTACTACTAATATAATGCAAAGTGGAGGTAGATTATAATAATATGCTAGACTAATTTATTAATTAACTAGACGCAAGTTTTAGTTATGTAGTTAAATACGAAGAAAATATACTCGAAGATTCACTGAGTTTATGTTTCTAAATAAATTCATCACGTTACTTTTTACAATAGGTGGGCAGAGAATGTGACTCATCTTTCACACTCCAATTAAGATTACCCACAGTATCAATAATTAAGTATAAGCGTGTAACTATACCAAATAGTCGTAATCAATGCACGAAACTCAAATGCTTACACTAGCGAAAATAATAATGCGGCTAATTGCATTCTACTGCATACATGAAATTAAGGAATGTTTAAATTTAGCGATTAAACAAATATAAGACGTGAAATCCTATGTCTAATAAATTTACGTGATTGATATTATACGTTTTCGTGTGGGAAACAAGACGATTTCTCTTAAATGGCAAAGAAAACAGCAGAATAATGAATGTTATTCTACTATTTTACGAACAACAAATATGTTAACTTACTACTTTCGGCCGCCGCCGGCGTATCGTCACCGTTCTGCATTTTAGAAATTACTCGTGCTTGTAAATATTATCTCTAATATTTCGAAGTTTTCGGATAAAATTCACCAAATTATTAATGAAAACCAATTCGTTTTCCGATGGACGGAACCGTCACACACAAAAATAGAACGCGAATAAAAAACAAATGCAACCAACTTCTCGACGAAAAGAACAGAGCTGCCAACATACATACATTGATCGCAATTAAAAATATAGAGTAATATTGAAGTCTCACACACACACGTCTATGCGTCGTCTGTGGCTCTAGTGTGAACATAGAATAATAACTGAAATTATTAATTCCCGCAATCGCTAGCGAACGTAAAATATTTGTATGGAAAATTGTCAATGTCAAATTGACAATTTTCTCTATAAAAATATGCTCTCGCTAGCGAATGCGGACATTATAAACTCATACTAGAGCCACAAAATAGTAAAATATAGACAGTTGTTAAGCCATCTTAACAACTGTCTATTTTTTACTATTTTGTAACGGAATTTGTATGTATTTTGTATGCACGGAATGTACTTTTCGCTTGTGGCGCCACTTCATTCAAACTCTCACATATTTATTACGACCAATGACTAATATTTTTCTCATCATTTATAAACACCTACTTATTTATTTATTTTTAAACGAAGTTTAATAAAATTGTTTTTTGCATAAATGTCTTAACAGAGCAGACAAATTTACTTGACAGCGTTATTAATTTATTCTTACCCTGAACCCCATCATGCTAATAGGCCCGGCCCACCTACACCATTTTCAAACCATGCTACTGTTGCGGTCATTTTATTTAAACTCTGTTCATCTTACGACTGCTCACAATCATTCATTCATTGACCATTGCTCATATTTAGGAAATATACAGTACAATATGAAAAAAAAAGTTTTACTTACTATTTTCACAACGGTATTTATTATAATTTATAGTAATTGGTTTAAAAAAATTACAATTCTATATTAATCTTAATTTTAAATATCATATAAATAATTATCTACATAGGTAAAAATATCATAATAGTACCAGGTCAACGAAACAAAGTTTAGTGTTTTTAACTTAAAAAAATGTAGATTACCGAAGATAAGTACATAATCTATAGGTATTTTTTAAATATTTTTATTGGCTATCTATTTCTGTAGGTCAATGAGGTTTATAATAAAAACAAAAATATAGACTAGAAAGTGTAATTATCTTCAACATGGTTTTTGTGAGGATAGTGATGGCGATATGGTCTTGAAGCAAAACACTAGCATTTTTTGCAAGTAATAAAATAAAATGGTACGATTGATATAGAGAATAAAAGAGTTAAGCCTTATTAGTTAAGAGGAATGTAAAATGACAATATAAGTACATACTTAATATAGTCCCCGTCATGAGAAGCTATAATATTTGTAAATATGGAACTTTAACCAAGTTATGTAGCGACAATTCAATCAAAAACAAATAAACAGCAAGAATATCGATGGGCATATTTTAATAGGCAACACAATCGGTATTTTTTTTTCATAGATTTAGGTACAATTGATAAAATAAACTTTTTGTCTAATAAACGAATGGGTGATGGTCGACCTCTCTGCATTTTAAACCAAAAGTAAAGTGGCACATAATCGTGGACGATTTTGTAGACACGTCTTAAAACGTCGATGGTTTGCTAAAATCTTCGTTGGACTCATTCACGTAAATTATTAGTTGTTTTGCTGCTTTCAGTCGTTTCAGAAGGACTACATTGCAGACTTTTTTTATGTTAAAATCGACAGACACGGTGTCGGGCCACGATAGCCAGTGCTCGTGCTGTCCGTCGTCGAAGGATCATGGGATTAAGGATAGGGAATAGGGAAATAGATTCTGAAATCTGATACTGTTATATATTGGAAGACATGGGAAGATTACACATTTAATTTTGCCTGTTTGGCTATTATTAACTTTCTCCATTTTCTCAGCGAGAGTTGGGGTGCATACCTGCGACCCAAATCAAAAAAATTCCTTGTCCCCTTCCCAACACTAAAAGAAAGTACCTGCCCTAACCATCCGAACAATAGAAGATCCTTTCTCTAAATACACCTCTAAACGATCCCCACGTTTCCGATTCCAACGGATTAATAAACAGTAACAATTGAAAATTTATGTAAAATAAACAGTTTCCTATCAAAAAGAGTTGTCTTGATTCCGACCCCATAACAATACTCACTCATCGAAACATATAACAGCACACATATAAATTTTAAAAATCAAAGCTATCTGCAAAATTGTGGTTTATAAGCAGTTTCAATGCTAAATCTGAAAAGATCTCAATTGTTTAAATTCGAGAAATACTTACATAATTTATTTTCAAACTTTTGATAATTATGTTTTTGTCCTACTATTACTTGTCATATTACTTGGGAACAAACCTAACGAAGTTTCAATGAGAGTAGATCTAAGAAGCACATTACGAGTTTAACATTCAACCCAGTCAATTAAAGAATGGGATTTAAAATGGCGGCTTTTATAATTACATATTGCCTCTTGCTCACGATATTTTTCTGTCTATATTAATAAAATTTACACATGCCGATATTGGTTTGCAAGAAAAACATTCATGTATTTTGACTTGCAAGAATTTTTTTTAAATATGTTTTGCACAATCATAAAAAAAACATCACAGTACATCTGAAAAACGTCGCCATTTTTTTTGTATCTCTTTCTTTAATTGACTCGATCACAATAATTATTATAAAAAAATCGTCTATTGCATAATATAATACTATCGAACAGTTTGAGACATGTGCAAAGGGGTGAGCATTAGTTCGAACGCAGCGTCCTTCAAGTTAGCCCCGCGAAGGTTTGCTTCGTGCAAATCGCTTCCAGACAGATCGCAGCACTGAAAAGAACAATTAATTAATTTTTAGTGTGATCAAGTAGTCTATACTAATATTATAAAGAGAGAAGATTTGTATATTTTTGTATTTTTTTAATGAATAATCACAAAAAACTACTGGATTGACTAGTTTTGATACTCGGTCAAGTCAAGACTAACAATTTCAGAAGTATATAAGATAATCGTTGTGAATGTATGAAAAATTCAACTTTTTCAAATGAAATATTTTCTTCACCTCTAAATCCGCACCAGCTAGTACAGCACTTCTCAAGTCGCAGTTCTGCAAATTGGCATTTTTAAGTGTTGCCACTCGCATATTAACTCCCGCCATATTGCTGCCCTCTAAGTTCGCACCTGAAAAAAAAAAACACAAAGAAACTTATAGTAGAAGAAAAACTACATAAAGATGAAGATAGCCTTTATTTCAAGGAATAATAGAATAAAACATGCTACAGTACAGTCGGGGTTTTCCATAGTTTTCTATCCTGTGCTTTTCTCATCCATGTTGCTCCATAACATCCTCCCAACTGCAGTTCTGTCTTCATCTTTTTCATTTCTCTTCTTTGAGGTACCAATGGATATAAATCTTGTGTGACCATTTATGTGGGTCTCTGTAGTCATATGACCCGTCCATCTCCATTCGAGTTTCTTTATAGTTTTATAACAATAAGTATTACATTTGTTTTTTCCCTTTCCACATCTTACCTTATCTTTCATTTTTCATTCATAGGAAAAACTACAAGCATACTTTGAAAATTTACTTTACCTATTCATATAAAAAAAGAAATAGCAAAAAGTATTGCTAAACGCTAAGACTCGAGAACGGCTGGTCCATTTCACCTAATTTTTTTTTAAATTAATGTAAAGGTCTTGATAATTTATACGAAATTTTACTAATTTTACTAGTTGGAAGAAATATATTTATATACCTTTCAGATTAACTCCTTCCATGACTGCTCTATTGCCTGCCGGATCCTCCATATTGCAGCTTTTCATGTACGCACCTTAAATAAATAAATAATCGCTTAAAATACACTGTTTTTTTTTTTACAAAAAGAAATTATTCACTACCTATTCTACTAATATTACAAATGCGACAGTTTGTGAGTTGTTTCAGGCTCAACATATTTGGATGGAATTTGAGACATGATAGTTTATTAAATGGATTAACATATAGGAAACTTTTTATCCTGAAAAAAAAAAAATTTTAGGTTCTCGGGGGATCCTCTCAACTAGTTTTTTTTTTTAATGAAAGTATTTATGAGCATATTTTAATTGGCAACACAATTGTATTTATTTTCTCGCAAATAACAATTCATAAAATATACTTTTCGTCTGGTAAACAGATGGATGTAGACTAATTGTACTTTGTGCAAGTCACGTGAATGTCACAAATCTAGATATTAAGATTAATCTATTATTTTTTATATACTTATGGCAATTTACCTTCCATGTTGGCACATAACGCCTTGACACCCACAAGCTGAGCACCCTCTAGGATGGCATGCGACAAATCGGCTCTCTCCAGGCAACAATTGGATAAGTTTGCACCGCTTAGGTTACATTTGGACATGTTGGCATACTGAAATGGGACATAAAACTTAGTTTCACACATTGTGTTCAAACAACAATGGGCTCGACAAAATCCATTGGATGAGTAGTTAAGATGCTTGCCTTAAAACTCTGTCTATTCAATTCCTGAAAGGCAATCTTTGGAAATAGACTTCTAAAAGCTGGCTTCAGTCTGGATATGGAAAGTACTGAAAGGGCATAGAATGTTACGCTTTCATTTGGGCAGCCCTACTAGGGTCTAAGTTCTAGTATAATTGACGATGGTTATACAAAAAGTTATATATTAGCAGGAGCAACTTGAATGAGAAAAGCACGAGATAGAAAACAATGGAAAAACTTAGAGGAGGCCTATGTCGTTTGTCAAATGAGGAAGAAATAATAAAAAGAAAATTTGGTTGTATATTAATGTACTGTAGCATATTTTATAATATGATTCCTTGAAATAAGGGCTATCTTTATTAATTTGTTTTACCTTAAAATTTATATGCCTCAAATCCAATCTGCTCAAGTCCGCTCCAGACAAATTGACACCTTGGAACCTTAGTTCACAACCCGTATCCGTCACAATAATTGAACGGACTACATCCATTCGTGTCAAGGCTACACTTTTTAAACTTGTTGCTTCCATTTTATCTACCAGCTCTTGTAATTGTGGTACCATTGAATCTATACCTGAAAGAAAAAAGGATATTTTTTGAAATGCCTAGCTTATTCAACTTATTTTTAAACAGTGGAAATGTTCCAATTTGTTTGATTTAAAAAATTAAGTAATCCTACCAATATTACAAATGTGTATGTGTATTTACACAAGGCTGCCGCGCGAGCCAAGACCTCGAAGCTGCCTCGCGAGCCTGGCGGCTGGTGTAGACATGGATATTCATTCTTGGTGTGAGTGCAGTTAGTAATGTATGTCTGTTGAGTGCAATAAAAAAACACCTACCATAATACAGGGCCTCTTCCAACACTCCTCTGGGATTAACATTGGTGTCTAAAATTACTTGTCCATGCCTCATATAGTTCAATATAGGCTCAAAATATTCCGGGCTTCTGTCTATTAAGAAAGCTCCATTGGGATCAACAGCGCTGGGTTTCATTAAATATGTTTCATTATTCTCGGCAAACATTCTAGCAAGCATTGAGCACGGAAACTTGGATGTAAGCGTAGACCGCGATGTCATGAAGTGTTTCCCACCAACATTTAGCATTATCCAATCTGATATACTATTAACATATTCCCTATTTTGATCGTATTTTTTGTCGTTTATGATGTATAACTTTTCATTATCCCTTATGGAGTCTAAATCAAGAATTTCACATCCGTTTGTCGTGTACAATTTAACATTTTCGTCTTCTAAACAAAAGTGTTTCTTTACAGTATTTATGAGGTCTTCGAAATTATTTTTCAAAACAATAACACGGCCATTTTCGTCCGTTCTATCTTTAAATACAAATATCCGAATCATGTTTATTTGAGATAAAAAACAATTTTTGTGGAAATTAATACAAAATCATTTATATTTTCTAATAGAAAAGAAATAGTGGTTAACAAAACGTACATACCTATACTTATAAATACAAAATATACAAAACAAAACCAAAGACCACAGAGCACACTTTATAAAATAGGAAAAGTCAAACACCTAACAGAGTCTACGATATATTGACAGTACACTATATGGACATTATTAAATCCCATGGACATAATAAAATCTATATAAGATCATACTAAAAGACAGAATATTAGCGTATAAGGAAATAAGTCAGCGATAAGTCAGGAAATAAATTATTGATTTTTGCATTTGGTCATTGTTAATGAGTTAATGAGGCCACTTTTTAGGCGGATTGATAAATTAAAAAAAAAAAGAATATTTTTGCACTATTAGCGTCAGCGTATAAGGAAATAAGTCAACGACTCAGCGTATAGGAAGATAAATATTTTTTTTTGCATTTGGCCATTGTTAATAAGGTCACTTTTTAGGCGGATTAATAAATTAAAAAATAATAATAATTTTGTGCAGATACGATAAATTTTGCTTCCTAAACACCCATACGTAGTCACGTGGTCTGTATGCTAAGTTACCAAAATGTAGGGAATAATGTGCAGGTACATAATGTGTAGGTACATAAGTTACCTACCCATAATGATTATCGGTAAAAAATTAGCCTATTCTAATTATTGAATTTAAAATTAGTCTTTTTTCTCAGATGTAACTCGTTAAAAATACAAAATGGAATATTTAATTTTAAAAAATTACAGTTTGTTTAACACAAGAAAATCTATATTTTCAGTGATTTTCATTTAAATCGAAACTTTTTTGTTGCAGAAAAAAATTAAAAACGAAAAAGTCGTTGAAAATTGGTGGATACAAAATTTGTATTCACCAATTTCTTCTAATCTATCGGTACTTAAAACAACGATCATGGCCATCATGGGTATAAACATTGCAATATAGTTACCTGTGGAGAAGCTTAGTGTGTAAGAATCTTTATATTTTATTAATAGCAAGTTTTACAATGCTGTTAATTTGATCGATTGATCATTAAATCACACATGGCCATCGTAAAATACGGTACTCTAACTGCTTTGAAAACAATTGATATAAGAATTAAATTACTTTGTGCTAAGGTTTATATTTGATTGAAGAACTTGAAATTTAGGTTAGTTTATTGTCTTTGGAAGTGAATATTTCGCCTATATATAGTTAGGTGTTCCTATTGTTCTTTTTACAAAACAATTTGACAGAGTTAATACTGAAAGTAGGTCGGTAATGGCAGCAAGTTTGGTTTTAGTAATGGGAAACGGGAAAATAAAGATTACCCTAACTGATTTAAATAAAACAAGCGACCCGCCTCCGGCTTCGCACCGATGCAACATTCGTCTGCAAATTATATGTATATACCTATATATAACCTTCCTCGTTTTTTCCATCGCTTATCCCATTAGTAAAAAACTGAATGAAAATCCGTGAGGTAGTTTAGAAAAAATAGCGGAGAAACAGACACAGGCTGTCGTAAATGTACCTAACTGATTTTCTGTAATGAAAAAGAAAATTATTTCATGTAACTGAAAAAGCACTTGGATTTTATTTTCAAAATTTTTCTTTTTTTTAATCATAAAATCACTTAATTCATCGTCCACGTCCATATATTATGTATAAATTAGAAATAAACATTTTTCTCACTTATTCTTACCTCGGGAACAATACTTTTTCTGAATAAAAGGTATCTCCTTTTCTGTACCCCTGAAAGCGAATATGAAAAATTTTCATGACGATCGGTTGAATAAAATTAAGGCGTAAAAGCGCTACATACAAACCAACAAACTCACTTTCGCATTTAAATAATTACCTATGATTTTATTTTAAATCTTGAACAAATTAAATAAGAAAGTTTGTAAGCAACTTAAGTTGTAGAACTTTCGTACTCTCAATATTATTGTAAAGTTATCTTAACAATCACGTGAGGTAGGTACAGTACAACCTTTTTGACCTTTGCAGCCACAAAGTTTCTTGGAGATGTTGAAGGATTAGTACGGCGTGACGATGAAACTTTTGATTGAAAGTAGAAGTTTGCTTTGCTACTTACCGCTGTGTTGAATACTTGAACTTACCTACTTATTGGCTTAATTAATTCACTTAATCTCCTTTTGGTAGACATACAGATAGTTAAGCTGATGTCTCCAATACTAATATTATTATTATTGATTGAATTTAAATTATAGGTATTTTCACAGGGCATATAATCGATATTTTTGATATACAGGTCGCAAGACAGGCTGATGCCCCACTTGATGGTATGTGGTTACCGTCATATATAACATAAGTAACGCCACGGGTTTGAGAGTAAAGGTCATAGCGGGATTGAGGGTTTTGGGCGGGGGATAGGATAGGATAGGGAAATGTGAAATAATTACATTCGCATTTATATTGTTAATAATAGGATTATACCTACTTACTACTGCAGTCTAAAAAGAAAAATAGTGAACTGTAGATCTCGTAAGTAGTATAAGGAAGAATCCACTAAGAAGCTTTATATATCTGTATGCTTTAGTAACCATCAATTTGTGACACTTAAATATTGAATTATAGTATAACGGTAATATAGAATAACGGCGAGACTTACATATTCAAGTCTACCGTTACACACTGTTACGCTTGGGCCTTAGTAATCTTTGTTCGGTGTATAGTTAATTCATTATTATTTTTGTAAACTGAAAGAAAACGTTTGTGAATCACGAATGATTTTCGCATTCAGGGAACCCGAGTTAATTGGGTTGAATATTCAATATGTACAGTTACATAAGGCTCAAACAATACAAATTACAAATTTACAAATGTACACGTTACATAAATTTAGAGAAGCGTATGAACTTTAGCAATCTCTGTTCGATGTATAGCTAATTAATTATTATGCCTGTGAACTGAAAGAAAGCGTTTGTGAATCACGAATGATTTTCGCATTCGGAGAACCCGAGTTAATTGGCAAAACGAATGAACAGCAGATAACCGATGACACAACGGGAAGCACGCGCTAACTCCCGTTTTATTTATAAAATCAGTGTCCACTCGTTCGAGCAACACTAGCACACGTCTACAAAAATACACGTGCACATAGCAGAAATATTTTTCGTTTTCGCGAATTTGTATATTAAAGAAGTGGCCGTTTTAAACGCCGGCGCCAACTCTTGCGCGCTATAAATCTCGTTACAACGAAAGAACGCGCGCGCGCAACTTCTTACTGTCAATAAATTGAAAAGTGTGGGATAAAGAAAAAAAAAAACAATGGATACTTTGGACTTGCCTCCCAATAATCCGCCACCTCCACCGCCTAAACGTCTGAGTCGTCCGAAGATTACACTGGAAATACCAACAACACCAGGCCCAATGCCTCCAAAAACGCCAGCCACAGCAACCTCGCACAGAGGTCCGCACAAGTTTCAAAGCAGACCGCCTCTATCCCCAGGTTCGCACATATCAGATCCACACGGAAACCCTTACTTCAGTCCATTCTCACATATGTACAACAATAAAGCGTCGGAGTTCATGTTCAAACAGTTCGCCGGGTTTAAGGACTTCACAATGAACACGGCCAAAAGTGGTCTGAGTGCTGGTGAGAAATCGGCTTTTTGGTTTGTGAACAAATTGCGTTTGCTATCGAAACGTTGGTTTACACATTTCTTTTTGACATTGTGTTTGGTGTTATACAGTGTCATGGGTGCGAGTATGTTCATGGCTTTGGAAGGTGAGTTGAAATCGCACATAAGTTCTCTATTTAAAATAAAATAAAATACATTCATTTCAGACATCTAAAAATAGCCCATGTTAAATGTATATGTTAAATTATACTACATTAAAATAAATTATTAAATTAAAAATTACATCACATTAAGATAAATGTGTCACATTTTTAAACAGGCATATTATTATGTTAAATTAGTAGATACACGGATTGATTTAAATTCTGTCAGAAAAATTTCATTGATAAATTAAAGTTTAATTTAATAGAGTTCATAAAACCTACTGTTAACATAAAATTTTCAAATATTACTTTGAGGTGTACTAAAATAATTTTAAGGTTTACTAATTAAATTTAAATTTAAAAATTGGATCAAAATAAAAAAATCTAAATATTTATTTATCAATTAGGTTTCTCCAAGAAACTCTTATGATCGTCATAATAAATTTAAATTTACCAGGGTTTCGGAAAAAAAGCCAAGATGACAATCCTGAGAAGAAACACCGCAAGAAACTTAGGATACTATTCTTTTTGCCATCTTTAAAATATAAAATTACAACAATTATAGTTAATTATAAACAAAATCAAAGTATATATACAATACTAAACATAGTATGATTGCTCAATTGAAGTTTTTTTCTGTAAAATCTTTTAAAAAACTCTTTTCAATGCAGATATTTTTTAGTATTTAATTTAATTAGCGATCAGTAAACTGACTTGAACTGACCTGATAAACTAACCCCTACTTTCTATTGAGACCAAACACGCTATATCTGCTGTAAGTTGCTGAGGAGTTGGCTGTCCCGCAGACTCCTTGATGCTGCAACATCAGATCAAGGTTACAATGTCATAGAAATGCCACCTGAGTAACATTATACCAAATTTCACACCAATCGAACATGAGGAAGTTAGTGAAATCTATTCCTCAATTAGGAAATGGGCTGATAGTTTTCAAAAGCCTGAACAGATCTTCATAAATTATAGCTAAGAAGCATGCTTTCAAACAAAATAAAATCGGACCCAAATCGGTCCGTCCGTTTGGGACCAACGATTCACATACACACATACACATACGTTAACTTATAAAACCCCGTTTTTGTGTCGGGCGTTAAAAAACCACAATAATGTGTTATTTTATTATGTTTCGGTGAGTTAATTATCTTTATCTGATCAATGTAAACTCACTTGCTACTCCTATGGAGTTGTTAGTGTTAATAGGTAAAAATAGGTAGGTAATAGTCATTTATTAACAAGTGAACCACAGTGTTACTCGCTGATAAGGAAGCTATCTTTAGGTGAAAGAATTTCCCAAATCGGTCCAGTAGTTTTTGAATTCATTACAAGCATACAAATTTCCTCTTTTTATAATATTAGTATAGAAATTTTAGCGCAATGTAATATCCATAACTTTTTCATATACTTTCGCATTTATAATATTAGTAGGAGGATTTTAATAACAATTAAGTCGTTAACAAAGCATATCAGTGAAATTGTATGAATCAAGCTAGAAACCTCATTAATTATACATTGAAATCATTTTGGAATAACAGTCCGTATACTAAATTATCATGAATGTAACATTTTTATACTTAATCATAGTTAACTGCCAATTAAAAGTTGGTAACTTATTAATTTAAATAGCTTCATGTTATTTAACAACGGATATCCATGTTTTTTTTTAATACTTTTCATAAGAATTTTCTAGAACATCAACAAATATTAAATTTGAAAAAGAATATTAAATTGAAAAATTTTTAATACGTAAACTTGTGTAGTTTTGAGGTTAATATCAGTAGAATAATATGACATATGTATCAAATCATAACATTTCATACTTATGTTACAAAAACCGGAAAGTAATCACCGACATACCTAATACATACCTAGAAAGATATTTGTGAAGGTTACATTCTACTATACTATAAAAGAAGCGATCGAATTTGGAAGTTTACTTAGTTTAGCGGATATTAATCGAGATATATACCCATAGGCACATTTTAGATATTAATAATAATATGTACCTATATTACATACTATCTTGTTCCCCGCTAGTTTATCCGCATTGAAAAAGAAAATAAGTACACTTATGAGTAATATAACGTCTGCATGTTTATCGTTGTGACGCCGATTTTTTTCATATTCTTAGACGATCCCTCCGGAACCTAATATTTTTCCAGGTTAAAAAGTAGGTAAGTATCCTATATGTTTAACCAGGTAATAAACTATCTGTGTGGTAACTATCTAAAAATCCGTTTAGACTTTTTGCGTGAAAGGGTAACAAACATCCACTTTCACAAACTTTCGCATTTATAATATTAGTATAGGATGGTGAAAATGTAGGTAAATGCAACTACATAAAAAACTAACGAGTGCTCTCCGAGATAAGATACCGTACCAATCATGTTAATTGTGGTGATTGGGTAGCTTTTTTGATGGTAATATTTACAAATAATGTGTTTTGATAGTGTATCAAATATAATGCCATATTTAGGAATTCCAAGAAGGTGTTATTAGGTATTATATTAAACAGATACTCGTATTCGATAAGTTCTTAGGGCCTGTAAGCTCCCTAACTGTTAATTTTAATTTTAGCAAAAAGTTATATAGACATTTTTATGTAAAACTAAATTCTCTACAATATTTTTTGTCTGGAACTTTTTTTTTGTAACACACCATTAAAAAAAAAATTCCACACGTACAAGTTGGATTCGAAATTTTCTTTGACCCATCAATATTAAATATATTCTAAAAAGTTATATTAAAAATTCCCCCAGGGATGTCAAATTTTGAATTGGAATTAACTTTTCTAGACTATTAACCCGATTGGACTTATACGAGCTATGGCTTGTTCAGCTATAGCTTTGTTGGCTTGATCAAAATGGAATATAAGAAAAAATCTCAATTTTAAAGCGTGTAAAATCTAAAACAATATCCCATGAAAGAGAAGTCATACACACGTTAAAAAATTAGCTTTTACCACTGCACCGAACTGCCGAAAATTTTCATGTGAAATACCGCCGGTGTGTTCCATGTACAAGGAAATACAATTTTTAAAAGGTGTTTCATGTAGGTAAACTCCTTTGTAGACGGGCGCCGAAAAAGACTGCAACTTTATTTAATATTGTTTGTACAAATTTCCGGTGTAATATTTTGCATGGTTTCGCCAGAGTTCAGAATAGGTCTTTATTAAAGAAATTATTTGAATTTTTCAAAGCATTCTCTCTTTATAAAGCTAGATGAGCTTAACCATCTAATAGCTAAACCATATCCATACTACTCTCATCCTTAATTTAACTACTCAACCGATCATTATGAAGTTTTGCATAAAATCGATAGAAAATATTTGGATATGCTGCCTTCTTATTTAAAGCTTCCTTGAACGCCTTACGCTGTAGCGTTTTAGAATCACCTGTAGGGTGTTTATTCATTTAAGACCCAATTTTCATCTTATAGAGTATAGTTTAAAAAAACAATTTTTACCTGCTATGCTTTCTCTGACACCTACGGATAATACCATTAAACGAACGACGAGTAGGTAGCAGTTAGCTGTTATAATTTTGTGATTTCATTTGACTAACGGCCTGTCTGTGACATCACCTTGCGATGTTATTTTCGTACGTGACAGTTTGTTTACTACTTGGAATTCGGGAACCTGTCACCAAATAATTTTGCCGAAAAAAAGTTAGAAGTAGTTATAACCGTCGCCTGTGACAATAAGTTTTTGTGACGCAAATGTACGCAATAATTAAGTTTGTAATCGAAAAAAGTTTAGTAGATTTTTAATATTTAAAAAAATATATACGTATATACATATACACATATACATATTAAGAAGTGTCCATGTCCAGTATCGCCTAGTACCGCGCGCGCCCCACGCGAATGCCAAAGCTAAAGCGGTTATCATATCACACTTTACAATTTGAAGGATTCCAATTTAGGAACCTAAGTAGTGAACTGTGATCACACTACACTAAATTGATTTCTAATCTAAAATTCTAATGTTGAAAATAGATTTTATCTATTTTCAACATAGAATTGAAAATAGATAATATCTTAATTAGATCCAATCTGTTCTAACTGCGATTACACTTTCCAATTTCCTAAATTGGAATCCTTCAAATTGTAAAGTGTGATAACAGCTTTAGCGAAGCTGGGTTCAGCTAAAAAATAACATATAAATGAATAATATTTACGTAAACGCATTTATTTCTTAACAAATTGCATTTATGTCGACGAGATAATGAAACTCGTAAAAATCATGTAAAATGTCTCGTTTTAAGTCAGAGTAGTGAAACTAACTGTCTAGCGTGAATATTTTATTTTTAAACTTTATTTTTAAATTGAAGGTCGCCGTTTTATTATACCTTGGTTTTGAGGTTAAACAGAGCAGCAATGATAATATTAGAAATAAATGGATAATTTTACAAACATAAAAAAAAGGGATTATGGCCCCCATTGGCATGTGGCAAACCAATATTTTTTAAGATTCACCTTTTGTTTATAATTAAATGTCAAAATAACTGCTTTATACTAAGTAAATGTATATCAAAGTATATGGGTGCAGTATTTCTGGTCATGGACTCATGGATAAGTGTTCTAGGTACATAAATTACAACTATTTTAATATACAAATACACTATACATAATGAGGTTCAATCCATTTCCCCTCTAGCAGTCATTCTGTGTATGGGGGAATTAATAAAGTTTTGAAACTTGTGTGGGTTATACCTTTGGGTCTGCTGAACAAAACCCACAACTCCCCCCCCCCCTTTGCACTCCCCCCCCCCACACATCGTGAAATTTGTCCCCGTTAACGGTTTTTTAAGTATTTTGCGAAAACTTTAATAGATACATAAAAAGTATCAAAAGAAAAAATTATCCTCATTAAATTCTACACAAAATATGTTCTATGCATCATTTTGATTAGATTGACGGTTTTCGAGTTATAGCTAGTTATCAAACTTTTAAAGTGATTTTGAAAACTGGCTATTGCTTTGAAAACTTTATATAAACTTAAAATCCCATAAAAATTATATCTTAATTTATTAGTAAAATAATTATTTAAACGAAGTAAATAATATAACATCACTAGTTGAAACTTAAGTACAAAACACACAGTTTCATAAACGAAACTCGGCGCGATGCTCGTAAGTCAAGACTTGTTTACGACGCTTCGTCAAACATTTTCAATGATTAATTACTAAGTACTACTGAAAATGCCAGTATGAGTAAACAAAAGTTATTCACACTCACAGTTTATTAACTCAAAATAGAGAGAAAGATAGAACGCGTATATAGTCTTTTTACTGCACAAAAATAGGAGCTATAATTAAAATTATAAACTAACCCCCCGACTTTCTAATATTGAGACCAAACACGCTATATCTGCTGTAAATTGCTGAGGAGTTGGCTGTTCCGCAGACCACTTGATGCTGCAACACCAGGTCAAGGTTACAATGTAATGGAACCACCGATGTAACAGTATATTAGGTATGTCGGTAATTAATTTCGGGTTTTTGTAACTGTTGTCACTAGCCATAAGTATGAAATGTTATCATTTGATACATTTGTCATTTTATTCTACTGACATTAACCTTAAAATACACAAGTATTTACCGCCAAAATAACAGCGTTATAGATTTATAATTTTTTGAAAATGACGAGTTTTGTGCCTGAAAACGTGCATTTGCGGGACGCATTACTTTTCTTGTTTTTCATGAACTGTTGAAACCTGGAGAAACAGTTAAAACTGATCACTACCGACAACAAATGATCAATTTGAAGTGTGCATTGATCGAAAAACGTCCACAATACGCTCAAAGACATGATAAGGTGATTTTACAGCAGCAACTCGCCATCTCATACAGCAAAATCAGTCAAAGAAGTGTTGAAATCATTCGTATGAGAAGTTTTATCGCACCCGCCGTACTGTCCAGACCCCTGGCTCTTCGCCGTATTTCAAAGAGGTTAAAAAATGGCTCGATGAATGCTTTAGCTCAAAGGAGAAACTGTTCTTTTGGCATGGCATCCATAAATTGTCTGAGAGATGAGCAAAATGTATAGAATCAAATGGCCAATACTTTGAATAAATAAATTTTAACTATCGATTGCAAGTAACGTGTTTTCTTTAGCGAAAAAACCGGAAAGTAATTACCGACACATCTGCTATACCAAATTTCACATCAATCGAACATGTGGAAGTTAGTGAAATCCCTTCATTAGTTAGGAAATAGACTGATTCTCTATGTCTATGAGAGGGACCTTGAAATTGAGTTTAACAACCAATAAAATTGTGCACAGTCTAGTTTTGAACGTATTATATAATTTTAAAAAATGTAATTAAATCCTCTATAGTCCTTACGATGTTCAGAGATATTTTATAATTTTTAGATAATTAAATCGATTATAATTAAGTTAAATTTTAATTATGTCAGTTACAAGAAAAAGAATGTTGTAGAAAGGCGGAGTGTTAACTAAAATAACTGTTGTCGAATGTGTAACTCAGGTTCAATTAGCAATTTTTATATAAACACACTATAAATAACTAAGTGTAAAATAGATTTTTTTAAATATAAGTATTAATAAAGTTTAAAATAGTTGCGTAGGTGTTTTAGATCAACAGCTGCCTCAATAGATATTTGTGGCGCTTGTTTTTGAGTGAATTTTGCCATACATAATTTAGTCTCTAATTATTTCTAGAAAGATCCGCTTATTAGTCTTGACTTGATTGGATTAACTGGTCATGACAAAAGCAAAAAATTAAGTTTTATATTTTACTACCGCTTTAAGTTTAAATACTATACTAGGCTGCATTCTTTCGTCGTTTATCTCTCTATCCAATACTAAAAATCATATCAAAATCCATTAGGTTACATAGAAGTAGTTAGCGGAGAAACAGACGTCGACAGCGAATTTAGAGATTAAAATTTTAATGAAAGAAATGGTTACATTGAGTCAACTGTAACATATAGAGATATATACTATCAGTAACCCTCTATATACTCTGACAAGTATCCACGAGGATATCCCAATTCCCAACAGACCAATTTGTCATATTTATAAGGCGTTGATTTTTTTATTTTTATTTTTAGATGACCCCTCGAGACCATCACTCTTTTTTTGTATAAAGATGAAATGTCCTTTTCTGTATCTCTGACAACGTGTATAGAGGTATGTAAAATTTCAAAATGATCGATTGAGTAGTTATGGCATGAAAGCGTAAAAAATAAACAAACTCATTCTCATTTATAGTATTTGGTTGGGGTACTCGTAATTCTATATGTTTTCTATTTATATTTTAAGAAAGATATTTATATTTTAAGAATATTAATGGCCACTCTTTACTTAGAATTCGTCTCATTTAAATGATTCGAAATATTTTCTTTGAAGATGTGTGTCATCCGTTTTATTTACTATTAAACAAACGTTGTTATTAATGTCGTAAATTATTTGTTTATTTAAAAAATAATTCTGGCAATATGTCTGACATGTCTGAGTTTGGTTCCTAACTCGTTTCAGACTCAAAATCTTTATTCATCAGAATACTACGAAAAGATAGACGAATAATATTTTTAGTTGTAAGGAAATTTTGTCAACCGATTGACAGAATAGTTGGTAGGTAAATAGTTACTTAGTTCGTAGTCATTTAAAATACCGGGAGCTCTAGTATGACCTTATGGAATACATTTAAAAAAAAATTTTTTTACGCTCTCGCTAGCGAGTACGGGCATTATGAACTCATACTAGAGCCACTGGTTCCTTTTAACCGTGATTTAGATCTAGAGACCTAAATCACGTCTAGAGACGCAGTAGCCCTAGAACCTAATTTTTTCTTATTATAAATTTCCCATAAACTCCTAATTATTCTGATTTAGACATTTCGTCTTACGTGATGACAATTTCAAGCAATTTTGTGCATTTTTTCCTACATTATAATGGGATCTCAATTCGACTTCATTTTAATGGTGTTCAAAAGTTTCTATGGAGACAATCTGGCTCCCTTGGAAATAAACATTTTATACAAATTCACGTCATAATGGAAAGAGATTCTTTTCAAGTATTCATTTTATTTTTTTCTTTACTCGACCATCAAATGTTTTATGTGACGATGACAATACACAGTAGTCCCTCTAAATCTCTTGTCTGTAATGTAAACAAGGAAAGCGACCTTAATGTGAATACGATAAAGGTGAAAATATGTGGTAACAAGACCCAATTGTATTCGGTGCTTTGCGGCAATAATAAAAAAGCTATTTTATTATTTCAGTGGTCACTTTTTTCGTGATTGTACGATTACAGTCAACAACAGAAGTGTTTTCTAATTTTTAATATAAAAAAATCAACCGAGCTCAGATATAAAAAATCTATCATCAGCTCAAAGTTACTATCATGAAAATATCACCGAACTAACAGTATACCAAATTTCACATCAATCGAACATGTGAAAGTTAGTGAAATCCCTTCGTTAACTAGGAAATGGGCTAATGGTCTCCAAACTCGTGAATAGATCTTCATAAATTATATAGTGAGAACATCCCAATCACGTCAGCTTTCAAACAAAAAACCCGGACCAAAATTGGTACATCTGATTTGGAGCTACGTCTTCACAGACAGATACACTTATAACGTCAAACTTATACAACCCCGTTTTTGCATCGGGCTTCATTGTTCATTATTCAATTCATGTATGGCTATTGCAGATAAATGCTAAATTTGATTTTGCTATAGAAAGTAATATTAAGAATAATAGCGAATTTTCTCTAATCTGCTGACTGTACCAATGGGAAGGAGGGCTATTAACGCGGCCGTTACTTCGTTTGCGTCGAATGTTTGCGGGTAATAAAGTCGTGTATTGAGTTACTGCGATAATGTCATTCATTAATATTAATATCTCGACACATGTTCTATATAGAAGACTTTTACGTGATCCTGTTAACGGCTTTTGTGTTTTAGTTACTTATAAGAAAATCAGAAGTAATTCGTTCATTTAAAATGATCTTTTGAACCAGGGCCCTGATTCTATATGGCAATGTATGTTGCCAACTCATTGCCAAGTGATGACATATGGCGCTGAATCGTGGTCTCTAACTATGGACCTCGTAAGAAAGCTCGACGTCGCTCAACGAGCTATGGAGACGTATAGAGAGGGCTATGCTCGGAGTTAGACTGCGAGATCGAATCAGAAATGAGATCTGTAGATGTACGAACGTTACCGACATAAGTCGCGGAGGATCAGTAAGTTGAAGTGGCATTGGGCAGGACCCATATATTAATACGGAGAGCCGAGGGCTGCTGGAGCCGGAAGATTCTCGAGTGGAGGCCGTGGACCAGTAAGCGCAGCGCAGGACCTCCACCCACAAGGTGGACAGACGACCTAATAAGGGCCGCGGATCTACGGTGGATCCAGGCTGCTTCTGACCGGCCTTATTGGTCCTGCGGCTGTGATTATGATGTTTAAATACGTAGTAGTAATTAATAATAATATTAGTAATCAAAACTAATAATAAATCTGTAAGTGTAGGTATTGTATGTATGTATGTATGTTCCTCCATAACTCTGAAACGAATTAACTGATTTTCATGAAACTTGGTAGATAAACATTTGGACGTACGAGACACAGGATAGGCTACTTAATATTTTTCAACGCGGACGAAGTCGTGGGCACCAGCTAGTTAATAATAATAGTAGTAATTAATTATATTCCTATCAATAAAATCTTAATACAAAACAACAGTCTTCAATTGCAATAATAGTCAATAATAGACTACACTCGACGACATAACTCCTGTTGTCAGACATAGCCCTTATTTATTCTTAGTTGAGACAGTGATACTATATTTTTAACTTGTACCCAAACCTAATGGTAACGCGTCTGCTGTGACCAGTGGCTGTGACGCAAGCAAAAGAATTTCGTAGGACGTAATGTCACTTTATTAGTCACAATCCGTTTTAAATATTACACAATATTAAGTTTATAATTTATTAGCTGTGAATGCGACTTCTTGCGCACTGTTTTCCGTTGTTTAATAATCCCACAGTAACCTAACATTTTTCCAGGATAAAAAGTATCTTATATGTTAATCCAGATAATAAACTATCTGTGTGCCTAATTTCATCTAAATCCGTTTAGCCGTTTTTGCATGATTGAGTAACAAACATCCAAACATCTAAACATACACACTTTCGCATTTATTCCTATATACTTACTCACTTTTTCAATGAGATTAAAAATCTTAGTTTTTCTAATAAAAAATAATTTTTGACACAAGATCCTATCTTAAGATCCTTTTATCTTATCAATATTTTTAATAATAAATTATTTCTGTCATGAAACATTAATGAGATTTTTTAAGATAAAGCTACGCGGGCAAGATGATGCTTCACTTGACTATAGGCTTAGGCTTGATTGATCACTTAGGCTGAAGCCAGTTCAGGGGCTAGGACAGGATAGAGGATAAGGGATAAGGTGAGGATAGACAAAAAAGAATTCAAATATAGCAAAAAATAGTCTCATATGCTTTATTCTTAGCTATATAATAATAAAATTCTAGGAATCCATTGTAAAAAACAATGCCTTCACAAGAACGCAAGTATTTCACTAAACTTTTATTATAACTGTCAAAACGTAAATCGAAATCGGTCAGAGTTTAACTGTCATATAAATAGGACAATAACGATCTATTCTGTGACAGAATAACGAGATCGTATAAAATTATTGTCTTCGCAACGTGAAAATAAAAGGGACTTGTTTCAAGAGGCATTTAGGCTGTAAATGCTTTGTGATTATTATTTATGGGGTATGAGGAAAATTACGGCTAGTGAATGTATGAATACGGTTCAAAGGAAAAACTATGTAGGGGAAGAAACATCTGAAGGCTGTGTTATATTTTCCCTAGATAACGAAATATTTCCCTACAAATTTTTATAAGTTTATAGCTTCACTGAAACGTGAATTCTTTAAGAGGACTAAACCAGCATTTTAAGCAGAATTTTAGATCAAACGGTGCGATATAGTTTTCGTTGGTTTATAGGCTAATCTAAATGAAAAAGAAAAAAATATTCACCTAAATGAATATTGACAAAAAAACTTAAATTTTATTGAGACTATCGCATCATATCACAGTGTGGTAACATTGAGCATTATACATAAGAGCCTTTCAGCTTGTAAAAAACTAGCTGTTGCACGCGAATTGGTTTGCGTAACTATATACATAAAATATAGCCTATGTTACTCGCTAATAATGCAACTTTTAAAATCTGTTCAGTAGTTTTTGAATTTATTCATTACAAAAAAAATATACAAATCTCCACTCTTATAATATTAGATATAATATAATTACTGTAAGAAAGAATAGACTAAAAATATCATTAAAACTAGTGCCTAAGTACCTACCAGTTTTTCTAAGAATTAACTTTTCGCCTCATTGTTATAGTTCACTTACTATCGCGTGCCAATACATAAAAAAATCCAACCGAAATCAATCACATCATATCTTTGAAGAATGTGTTTGTTCGGTAACAATAACTAATGATGGATGTTACCCATTTCGCCTTGAACTTGGATTCTAGATAACATCGGGATTCTTTTTTTGGCACGCTATTATATTATTATCACGTACCTACTGATTTATTTTATCTCAAAACCTAACGCTTTTGTTACTAGGTTAGGACCTTAAAATCGCTACTGGCCTTTTAGATGAGCGTGATGAGGCGCTCAACTCTTATAAATACGAACGAAATATTTATTCTGAAAAATAAATAGAACTTGTTAACTAAACTTGTTAACAGAGTTCCTATTCTTTGTAAACAGGATTGGCAGTAAACTTGCATTACCTTATTAGATAAAAGAGATACTTATTATTGAATGAGAATTAAGTTTACCGTCTCCCAACTCTCTTTTATGAAAAGAGGTGTTAAATGATGAGGGTTGTGTACATTAAAAAAATGCTTCCTGAGAGATTCCGGGAGCGAGTCACCATTTAAAGATAAAGTAGCTAAAATATAATGTTATCCCATACCTAAGCCGTACGTTGACTTCTTAGGTATTCACTCTGAAAGTCTAAATTCGTTGGCATTTCATACGATGTAGCTAAAGTAGATTAAAAACCTAATGAAAAAGTAATGTAAGATAAAATTTAGAGCAACGAGAAAGTTATAGCCTACTTTGTTGACTCTCCAGTACATTGACTCGTCATATAAATTTTACTCGTACATACACATCGAGACTGTTTTTATATATTTTTTATACAATCTTTATATATATGTTAAGTTGGTTTATGTATGCTTCAAAAACTTGAGAAAGGGTGGACCGATTTTAATTCGGTTTTCACTTATGAAAAGAGGGATAAACGGGGACGTATAACGGAGAGTTTTATATATAAAAATAACACCATGGACATGTATATTTTAGTAGTGTCTTCTCAGTCATTGGGGCACACTGTCTAAAGTCAGTACAGAAGACCACCGTGAAATGATAGCACGTGTGCTGTTGTATTTCGGTGAGTGAGTAAGGGATGCCAGAGCCCATTTTCCTATCCCTTTCCACTCCCTTATCCTAAGTCCTAACATAGGTAATAGTCGGCAGTGCACTTGCAACACCTGTGGCAACCTGTGGTGATGCTTGTGTTATAGCTCCTTTAGTTCCTTTACATGATGGGCCAGCGCTGGCCCAGCGAGATGGCCATGCGATGGTTGATGGTTCGCTACAACACGCTGGCCCATCTGTGGACCATCGCGATAGCCCATCGTGTAAAGAGCCATTATAGACGACAGTAGTCATCTACCATTAAGTGGACCATCAGCTTACCCCTGTCTTAACATAAAAAAAAGAAAAAAGTCTAATACTGACAAATAAGTTAAGAGGACAATGCAATACAGATATAAATTAATTGAAAAAAATTGAAAAAAAAAACTAGTAGTTTTGTAAGATGTGGGTTCTGTAAGGAGGTTGTTACTGCCACCAGACGGGCTGCTTACTACTACATTCGTATATATTATTAACTAGATGGTGCCTGCGACTTCGTCCGCGTTGAAAAAGCAATATATCTCCCGACATCGTTATTGCTATTACACTTAGCCAGGAGTTAGTTTCCTTAATTTTAGATGATCCCTCGGGAATAGTCCTTTTTTTCTGGATGAAAGGTACTCTATGTCTCTTTGGTGTCCCAGACAACGTGTTTGTAAAATTTCATGGTGATCGGTTCAGTAGTTTTTGGCGTGAAAGAGTAATAAACATCCATACATCCAAACAAACTTTTGCATTTATAATATAGAACGGAAGTACAGATTTTGACAATTTTTATGGGCATTGCTTTATCACTTTTATACTATCCGAAATTATATTTTTTAGACTCTTTAAGGATTAGACGACAGAGTCATTATTTTGCCTACTTATAGGCAATTATTAATTTGTCATTTGTCTTATTTTATCAGTTTAGGTGACAATTATTAACTTTGTAAATAAAAGCTGATAAAAATATTCAAACAACACGGAAGATGTACAAAGTACGTAGGTGGTAAATTGGTAGGATTTCTCATGTCTTTGAAGATCGATAGTCTTCCCACACACGCACTTACGATGTGTCCTTTTAGATCAAGTGATCATTGGACGATAATGGAATAGATTGAACTTGTACATTGTTAGCTACGCCTCGATTTACCCTAATCTGAATCTGAGAGAAACGTAAGAAGATAATTTATCATTGCGGTTGCTGAAACCCTTCCTGGTAACGTAGGTACTTATTTACTGGTCATGGCTCGCATAAAAAAAATTACTATACAATAAATTTGAAGAAAAATATTATTATTTTATTATTACTTACTGCATTATTAGGGTGCGGGATTTCCATACGGGATTCATAGCTAGATTGTCCATACCTATATCAGGCAGTGTTTTTATATACATGTTGGTAAAAGGTTTTAGGCATTCACTTATTTTTATAAATTTTTCTATATATAAAATTTTGCTTCTATTTTACTCATAGTTTTTAATACGGAAATGTCTAGATTATCATAATAATTAACGGATAATAATATAACATTATGGGTTCAGTTGCCTGAAAATAAATGAATTTTAATATAAATTTCTAATTCATTTTTTTAATTAACAGGGAGAGAGGTTTTAAGTTTAGCCCTAAGAAATAATTACTGCACTCATGTCTGAATAAAATTGTTGATACCAATTAAAACTTGCGCCTACTACTTATTTCTTAATCAATACTACCTAATAATAAATCTGTAAGGGTCGGTCATGGAGTAAGTTACTTTGTTTTCAAAGATATCGTGTTTATAGGCTTTATACATGATACTGAAACTAAATTGACGATGTTTAGAATTATTTTCTGTATGTATGTATATTATGTATGTATGTTCCTCCATAACTCTGAAACGAATTAACTGATTTTCATGAAACTTGGTAGATAAACATTTGGACGTACGGGACACAGGATAGGCTACTTAATATTTTTCAACGCGGACGAAGTCGTGGGCACCAGCTAGTTTCTTATAAAGCTTTGCTTGCACTAAAATTTTAATTGTGGTTAGAATGATGCAGTACCTCAAAGAAGTTTAAAATATTAGGGATTATTAAAGAGTATGAAAAATTAAAATCCATTTTTTATTTCTTATAACGTTTGACCACTATTTTCGTAATTGCCCTAAGACCACGTCGTCGTCTACGTCGTGGACCAACTGATCGGACGACGCGGACTTTTTTCCCTTTGGTTCGATTGATAGGACAATGAGGACTTTTTTCCCATTACTTCGATTGATAAGACAATGAGGACTTTTTTCCCATTGGTTCGATTGATAGGACAATGAGGACTTTTTTCCGATTAGTTCGATTGATTTTAGCATGTGATTTTGGCATAATTATATTTTGGCATGTGTTTAATATCGTGCAGACATTTACAAAGTTTACACACATAATATTATAAATATTTATTCAGACACATCATTCAGCGATTCACTCTGCGAGTCGGATATGAGCGCGGAGCAATTTTAGAAACGCGCGGAATGTATTATTATAACTTACTTTTCTCTCATATATTTATCTCACGAGAACCTACTACTCCTAACTTCTCTAATAAATTTCAATTAATTATAATTAAAACTATTAAAGTCATATTATGGTTGAAGTAATATTGTTTGAATAATATTGCTCACTCAACTCTCAATCAATTAGTCCACTGCGAAGTCATAGTGAAAAAAAAAATCGTTCCATATTTACGTTGAGTGGCATATATAAAAAAATATCAGCCTGATATCAATAAGTTGAAATGTTTTTTAAAACCATAGAGGGTAGGAATCATACCTTTACCGTTATGGTTAAAACGTTCACCAGTCTTGATCCGGTAAAATTCTTACAAATCTGGCACAAATTCTTAAGGAAGTAGATATACGCAAAGGGTATCCATATAAATAATCGGCTTATTCAAATTGAACGTAAATAATTAAATGTAAATGAAGTAGCAATTTCGTGGAACGATTGCGATTTTCAAGCGATTCTCCCAACGGCATGACCTTGAAAATGGCAACGAATGTTTAGTATGATCGCGATTTAAGAAGCATTTAGACAGATTAGTTCACTCGCCTGCTTCGGGAAAAATATCGCTACACACTAAGTAGTGGCAGGGCATGCTGCACATCGCAGTCATTTGGGCAGCCCGTCTAGCGGCAGTAACGATCTCCTTACAGATGACAACCGTGAAGTAATACCATTTGTACTGTTGTGTTTCGGTGAGTGAGTAAGGGATGACAGAGCCCATTTCCCTTCCTAATCCTTATCCTTAATCCTACTATGGTCGGCAACGCACCTGAAGAACTTGTGTTATTAGGCGATCAAGTGGACAGTCAGCATGTCTGTCGAAGAATTAAATCAAATATAATAAGTTTAATGACGGACATTGAAATTATTTAATAATATAATTACTAGTTAATATAAAGTCGGTAGCCATTGTTCGTCAAGTAGATTGTCAGCTTGTCTGACGCGATGACTAACTTATTGTTCGCGACTTTGTCCGCGATGAAAAAGAAAATATATGTATGAGTAAATATTATACGAAGAGATATCGCAAATACAAATTTAAAAAAATGAGTTCCTATTTGCGCCATCTGATGGGATGAAAATAAGACTTCTTGTCACTGCAGTCTGCCAGTATTATATTTAATGTCACTATTCACTGACAGATGGCGCTAGAGTTGACGCGAATTGAAATGTCCCTATTCACTGATAGATGGCGCTAGAGCTGATGCAAATCGAAATTATACTAAAATTATATATATATATATACGTGATGTTTTATATAGTCTAGACCTTCCACGATAAATGGACTATCTAACACTAAAAGATTTTTTCAATTCGAACCAGTAGTTCCTGAGATTAGCGCGTTCAACCAAACAAACGAACAATCTCTTTAGCTTTATATAATAATATAGTTTATTAATTATTAGCTTTATATAATAATTATATTGTATTAATATAGACTAAACAGTGTTTGCATTCAAGTTAACTAATCAGTGTAAACTCTACTCCAAAATCTCATCACAGACTAGTAAGTAATTCCGGTTATATTTCACTTTCACAGTCAAGAAAGCAACAATGAAAGCTCCTGTATTCATAAAATAGGGTAACGTTTGTTTGTGTATTATTTATGTCTAAAATATTCGCTAAAGGGGGAAATGGTCTTTTAAATTAGACCGTTTGTAAGTTGTAATTTGTAAGTTGGTCAGTCTCAAAGTACAGATAGACAACAAAGTAATGAGATTCGGTCGAAGACGTTCTGACGTGGTACTCTGAAAAAACTATTTCTTTCCAACGATCCAGTTTGTGGAAAACTCACCTTTTTACTCTTTGGATTATTAAAAATGCCCAAAAAAATTGCAGATAGATACTCCATTTAATTTCATATGGTGCATGCTCATAATGTTACACGCGAGAGTATTTGGCTTCCAACACTTATCCGTCGCACGTCTACGTAATATTTTCCCTCGAAAATCCTCTCTTAGCCAGCAAAATGGTGTGAGGGGTATATTTTAAAGCGTACAACGTGTGCAGTACAGTTAGTCAAGTTAAATTATTATTATTTTTCTTGTAGATAAAGATAATAGTGTTTCGATGCATGAGTACGAGATACCACAAACCATTTTCATATCTTCATTGTTTATACAATTGGTGTTGGTCCATAGCAAGCTCTTATTGTTACTTATGCTTGTTGGCGACGTTAGCTATTTACTAGTACCATCAAGGACATAACCATTATAATGTAATTTTATTTATGTAAGGGTCTTTAGACTGGCTGACCGTCCACATGATGGTATGTGGTACTTTCACCTTTTAAGCACAGGTGATGCAAATGCGCTGCTGAATTTAGTAAGATTAAGGACAGGAAATGGACTCTGGTATCCAGAAACACGGAGACACAACAGCACTATTAGTAACAGTTTACATTTGTATAAGAACTTATAACACTGCGAGATCGAATCAGAATTTAAGAGATATGATCAGTAAGTTGAAATGGCAGTGGGCAGGACACATAGCACGGAGAAACCGCTGGGCCCGGAAGGTTCTTTTCGAGTAGCGGTCACGGACTGACTGGCAAGCCCAGCGTAGGACGTCCACCCACATGGTGGATGACGACCTGATAAGGACCGAGAGTCGACGGTGCTCCTATTGGAAAATTAGCAGTTAACGTCCTTCGGTAGAGATGATGACCAACTGTACCATCAAAGAGTTAGATATAGAATTGTATTTTCTCTACTATTTTATATACTAATATGTATGTGTGGATGAACTTTTGTTCGCTGTCTAATGAGTAGGAAATGCGTATAGCTGACCAACTGTACCATTTCACTGAAAGCTAACCTTCGCGGAGAGCAGATGCGTTGTGATTTTAAATGGGACGATGAGGTACCGTTGAGTGCACACTTGTGTTTTTAAAATTGATATACCGGTTACTTGTATACGCGACAGTGTGGGATAAGCATATTTTAGTGAAAGAAATTCAACGAATGAATTTTATTTCATTGAATTTGGTCAAGTTTAATTTAGTTTAGTTCGTAGAAATACGAAAAAATTTAGCACAATCTCCCCTTATATCTCCGTCCTCTTACTCCTAGCTAAGTAGTCCGATAAATTATTATTGAAATATTAAATAGAAAATCATAAAATATTTCAACAAGTCTAAGTATTTGATTTCTAGAAATGTTTCGTTATTAATTACTAAAATTTTATATTATTTCATTAACTAGCTAACTGCCCCCGGCTTCTCGGAAACCTTCAAATTCAAACCTCAAATATTCTTACAATTATAATATTTTTTATGTTCAAAATATCGATAAAAAGTTCATTAGTTATATTAGTTATTTACAATATATTATTTCATCCGTGATACATTACATTTTAAATGACATTTTTAAATCATTATAAACAAAAAGAGTTGATGGGAAACCAATAGAAAAAACTGATAATGAACTTATAGTACAAGTGATTATATAGTGATCATATTATCCTAATATATTAGTATCACAATAACCCTATTAAATTAAGTGTTGTCATAAAACAAATATATCACGTACATACATAATGTGCAGTAAATTCCTCGAATTTTCTAGTACACGATACAATGCATGCAGCCGCGCCCTTAAAACAGCCCCAGTTGGGCCGGGTTCTGCTTCCTGCCGGTTACATTGGCAACATTAAAGTACAGCCGCAAACAACGCTGTAAAACCTCTGTACAGTCAGCGAGAAAAGTGAGAAAATATTTATATTTCCGCACTAAATAAACCAGCATTTTTAAAAATTGTAACAAGTAATAGTAACATAATATCGTCGTTGTCTAACCAAAATCTTCTATGTCCACTTTTTTGAGCTTTTGACATTATTATTGAATAGTTTCACTGCCTTATCTATCGTATAAAAAATTTCTAAAAGCTTATGAGAACTATTTGTCGAACTACTACTCTTAATAAAATATGCTTAATGTGCAGACGCTAGAATGTGATGTGATTTAAAAAAAAAAAATTTTTATCAAGGCAGACAGACAGGCTGACGGTCCACTTGATGGTAGGTGGCTACCGTCGCCTGTAACACAAGCAACGCCACAGCCCAGAGGTGCTGCGAGTGTGATGCCGACCATAGTAGGATTGAGTTTTGATTTTTTTTATATACTTATACATATATTTTATATAATTTTTTTTGTAGTAAACGTGGATATCTTTACTATTTTTGCAATGATTAGGACTTATTAGAGTATTTCATTGTTGGCGACTACTATTTTTCTAATTTTTTCTAAATTTTTGAATTAAATTACATGTTTATGCTGGCTGTACATAAACTTGCGAATAGGTAAATAGCGTTTCTAAACTAAAAGCTAATTTCATTAGCGAAGCACAGAGTTGGCGAACTGCAGCCATGTATATACATTTGGTAATGATTTTGTTTATAAATATTAAAAAAAAAATCAGAGTATAGTTAGATAATATTATATTGAATGCGTTTAGAATACATAAACTGACTGCAGTAACCACTATAATCCACATACAAAAGACAACCGTAAAAAAACAGCACTGGTGCTTTTCGGCGCATAAGTAAGGGATACGCTTACAGTAACATGCAACAGTACAATCGTTTAGTGCTGCGACCAAACTAGTAGTCAAAATATTTATTTATCAATTATGTTTCTCCAAGAAACTCTTATGATCGTAATTATAAATTTAAATTTACCGGGGTTTCGAAAAAAAGACAAGATCCTGAGTAGAAACCCCGAAATACTCAGGATAGTGGTAGTAACGTCGATAATTTAGATACTATCGTTGTAAGATCTAGTAAAAAAATTATGCTATGATGCCACAGACACACACAGATCAAAGTAACATATAGGTAACACATCTCTTTTGCGTCCTTTAATAAATGCAATCATTTAATAAAATGTTATCTTACATGGCAAGAGTATTTTTAGCTGAATATTTCAGTACTCAAAGCCGACAGATGTGCTTTCAAAAGTAAAAAACAATACTTGGGTCGAATTTTCAGCACTACCGAACGATGAAATAATAATACAAAAACTCAAAAGGCTCTATCTACCAAACCTACTACCATAAAAGCAATATATTTCCATCAATTTCATAGAGAGAATAGAACCTCAAATCTTCAGCAATCCCTGTCAATAGACTTCCGATATTCGAATAGAAAATATTATTTTCGTTTTAGTGTTCCGAGCGAGTAACTGAAATGGCTTTACGGTTATATAAGGAATATTCACACTGCTATAAATCTTCTTATCTATTCAATTGTACGCTGAGTATGTAATATAGTTTTTTTTTATCTTATATTGTTTGAAAAACCCATTAGTTCAGCTGTTAGTGACTCCGGATGTTTCTATCAACGCTGTCCATGTCGGCTTTTTTGCTGTCTTATATTTAAAGGTAGTATATATTAAATCTATGGGCTTATACAGGTTAGTTCAAAAATCGTGTCTCATACGAAGCAGGGACGTACAGGCAGTTATTTGGAATAAAAAATCTCTAAAGTCGTGTACGCTAATCTCATGCGATAATTATATGGACAGATACGGCTCGTTTACGATTTTATTATATGTATAGATTTTGCGTAAAATACAATATCATAAAATCATCGTAAGTATATATAATTATAAAGCTAATTCAATAATCTCTTCTATAAAGATCCGGTAATGTACTGAGATTAGCGAGCACAAACGCACAGATAAATGACTATTTTATTATATGTATGATTTGGTATTGTACATAATACAAAATGTGTATTGTTACAGGGCCCAGAGAAGCAGACGAAAGTGTAGAGGAGACTTTTGTTAAGAATTTGACCGATTCGAGAAGTGAATTTGCTTCCAAAATACAGAATGTGTTGGACGATAATTCATTGTTACAGGTTAGTTTTGAGATAGTGTGTTTTAAGATAAAAGACAAGTCTACTTTGAAATAGGTACTACAGTTCGTTAGGAAACCTACCTCTTCAGTAGGTATTCAAGTGGATAAGTATTACTGTGCCAAAACACGTACTCAAACGATATCATTATACACGGTTCTTGATCTTTTTAGTGGAGAAATCGCGGGTACCTACTGCACT
Source organism: Synanthedon andrenaeformis (assembly GCA_936446665.2). NCBI lineage: Eukaryota > Metazoa > Arthropoda > Insecta > Lepidoptera > Sesiidae > Synanthedon > Synanthedon andrenaeformis. The sequence continues at coordinate 3,775,414 of OW387801.2, forward strand.
TTTAAGTTTTTTTTTTAAGCTTAAGTTTAGGTTTTTTTTAAAGTTTTTATTTCAGTTTATTTTTAAAACTTTTTGTCTAGTTTATGCTGTAGATATTTTTACTGCTTTTGTGCGCGAAAAAAGGATGGCAGATCTATTTCCCTTGTTCTTGTTTCTTTTCCTGTACCTTATCAGTTTCTCTAACCATGGACCTCGTAAGAAAGCTCAACTTCGCCCAACGAGCTATGGAAAAGGACTACTCAATAGAAAGTCGTGTGTTAGTTTATAATTTAACTTATAGCTTGTCTCATTCTTAATTTAATCTTGGTATAATAATTGGTACCGCATTTGCCTTTACCTCATCTTATATCAGTGGGAATATCTTTTCTGGTATTCGCTAAGACGATACCGGAAAACATCTATCCACAGATATATTATATATAGGGAAAACAGAGAGCAGCTAAAGTAATCTGTAACATTTTCTACAGAACGAAACTTTACAAAGTTATCTAGAAAGACAAATAATTGATTACGAGTTGGAGTTCGCTGAGATTCTCAAGAATAATGGCACAAAGAAGAAAACCTGGACTTTCTGGAATGCAATGTTCTACGCGGGAACAATTTACACTACTATAGGTTAGTTCTGAGCATTTTATGTGCTTTTCTTATGTTTTAGTTATTTGAGTTCTTTCACGACTAAGTAGAATATTAGCTTGCAACCTAACCATTAAAACTAATAAGCTCGTTCCCGGCTTCGCTTAGGGTGCAATTATGTTAAAACCGATGTCTATATTATTATGTTAAAACCAAATTAAAATCGGTCTAGCCATTCTTAAGCTTTTGCGAGACTTCGCACGGCGTTTGATATCTCTATCTTTATATATAAAAACTACGTGTCACTTGTTTGTTCTCGATTAACTCCGACAATACTAAACCGATTTTGATAAAACTATGTGTAATTTGGACCAACCTTAAGATAGGATATCTCAATTATTTTTTTGCGAATTACCTATATAATTCTATTAACATAGCGCCATCTGTTGAATACTTACTCAATCAAACAACTATTTGTTATAATTATCTGTGAGATCCATAAAAATCTAACAGATGCCGGTGTAAGGTAATTTATCGGCTGGATTAAATAAAAAAATGCACCCGTGCGAAGCCGGGAGCGGGTCAGCTAGTTTATACATATATGTATAAAAGATTAAACAATAAAGTTAACAATAACAATAAGATTAAACAAGGTAAGTATGGCAACGTTAGACATGTTCTTATACAAACTTCATTAGGTAGTATACTTTTTTTTTACCTGTAACTTGCTGAACTGAACTAACTAGTGGGGTAGACCACCTACCGACTAAACCTCACCTAATATACAAACAATACCTAATACTATTAGGTATAATTGAAGACTTAACCTTCAATTGTATGCTTGATTTTAATATTAAATAGTTTAAACATAACATTAACATTGACTGGAAGAAGAAATATATTTAATGTTTGTTTAATTATTTAAAATAAATGAAAATATTTTTCTTTCTTCTCAACATATTATTATAATAACTACTGTATCTGAATCTATATTATATATTTTGAGTATAGTTATGTTTTTCACGAAATCCCCAGATTAAATTATTAAAAGAAAGCAATATTTTACTGCTCTTATCTTTCTAGTTTGCGCTCGAGTCTAGGAGCGGAGGATTTAACGGGCAAAGCCTTTATGAAAAGCTTTAATGAATGGGAACACATTTACCTTTGTTGGTTTCTTGTAGACGGGTAACAAAGAAATATCTTGCACGCAAAGTTTTATAACTATTATATTATTATCTATACTAATATTACAATGTTAGTATAGATTATAACGGTGAAGTTTGTACGTTTGTACTTATTTATGTATGTTTATCTTTTTTCAAATTTACTATATAATGGTGTAATTGTTTGTTTTCTCAAATAAAAAAAAAACTTACTTATGTATGTAATCTTCGAATCTTAAAAATAATAATATTTTATTAATTATTAAAAGACTAGCTGATGCCTGCGACTTCGTATGTGTTGTAAAATAAAAGATATAACGCCTAACATATCTGCTATGACGCCTGAAGTTATTCTTTTGCCAAGAGTTGGATCTTTATTTTTAGATAGATAATTCCTGCGGCTTCGCTCGTGTGGAAAATTTAGTCTATATCCATCTTTAAATTGTGTTCGAATTTCAAAGGAAGAATTTTTTTTTAAATTGGATGAGTAGTTTTGAAGATAAGTCCTACATACAAACAAACATACATAACTTTACCTCTGTAGATTACATAGTATTATATATAAATTATTATAGAGATACAGATATTTGTTTGAACCTATACGAGTACGAAATATGGGTTTGTTTTATTTTAATATTTTTCATACCTGTTTATTAGTAATATTAGTTTCAGTGTAGACAACAACAGTGTTATGTCAGTGACAATAACAGTGTGTTAACCTATTCAACCAAGCTTCGAAGTAGATTTTATGATATGAAGAATAAAATCTACTTTTGAAAATATGAAGTAAATCTGATTCTAAATCAATGTGATTGTTATCAGAAAGATATAGTTTTTCTTACTTATTTGGTTGTTGTAAATACGACAAGCTATGGTTACCGGTTTATGATTTTGCCAATAAAAAAATATATGACATATAATTATAATAAACATCGAGCCTAACAATTTTTTGAATAATTTTAGGATTAATCCAATTCAATTATCCAGGCTAAAAGATAAATATCAAGGCTATTATCAAGTATACAATGTACCTACATCGTTTTGAAACACTGAAGGAAAAAATATTTGATTCAAAGAACATAAATTGTTTATTATAAGTGTTCATATTTTTAAAGTACTTTTTTTGTGTTTTTTTTTTAATTAAAAATTCGTTATGAAAACCTTCATTACGCCTGTTCCAAATCAATACGATAATTATGTAGTTACGGTAGTTGTACAACTGCTTGCTATAACATTTATTTCAGGCGTTAAACAAATGACACTGCTTGCCAACGGTTAGATAGTTAATATTTATTTTTGGATAGCGATGGTTAAGAGTTTAAAGCTTTCAAATGTAGTAAGTACATTAATTTTCATAAAGTAAACAAGTGTGAAAAGAAATTTTATATCTATATGTGCGTGCATACAACGCGGGACACGTTATGAGGCTGCGTTCACAATAGCTATGAAGATGCTAAGACGATTTTTGTTTTGTACAAATTACTTATGCTTACACTGACATTTCTGTTGACACTTGTATAATAAAAGAAAGAACATAAAATAAAGTCACTCTTCGTTCTGTCATTTTTCCCTCTAACTTGACACGGTTTTCACTATTGGAAAGAGCGAAAACTAGGGATTTGTGTATATAATTTGCAAAAAAAGAAGATTATATGCAAAGCTGGGGTCGGGTCGCTAGTATATATTTTAAAAAAACGACGACAGGTGACACTAGTGGCAATTCGCTGCTCTCTAATATAGGTAACATCAATTTTGTACATTCAAATTCTCGATAACTAAAATCGTTTACAATAGTTACTTTTATAATATCATGAACATGAAAGAAGCAAGATGTAGGTATAAGTGCTTGAAACTAATCTCAAAGGATTCTTTTTAATCTCGTAAATCGATTTATAACTCAATATTTCTGGAAACTTTGGACGTAATTCCTTGTAAAATCTTCTATGGAAGAAGACACAACATGCAAATGTACTTACTGCACGTTTTATATATATTTGTGCGTTCAGTCGTAATGCTATGCGCTTTTTAATCGCACCAAATGACTCTCAATATGGCAACGCTCTAAGAAACGCGATACCTACGACGACATAATATTATGTTCGAATTAAAGTCGTCAGTATGAAAGAGGTGTAAAGTTTTCCTTTGCCTTTGAAAAAGATTATACAGTGTATACTCTTTCGAGTATGTATAAATTTAATTTTCTGTGCTTGTTCAATAAAGTATTGTTTATCTCCAAAATCCATTTATAAAATGAGTCGTGTTTAGTGACTCTGAAAGGATTTATTCAAAAAACTTTTTCAATTGAACACAAATTGATGTTCAATCCAATGGAAGTAGATATTCTTCTTGAAATATTTTGTACAATTTTCTTTTATAAATGTACAAATTATTGAACTACTAGCTGGTGCCCACGACTTCGTTCACTTTGAAAAAATATAACGCCTTATTGTGACGACGCTGGCTCTCAATTTTTTTATTTTTTTTAGACGATCCCTCGGAAACCTAACATTTTTTCAGGATAAAAAGTATCCTATATGTTAATAAACTATGTGTGTGGTAAAATTCAGCCAAATCTGTTAAGCCGTTTTTGCGTGAAGAGTCACAAACATCCATCCTCACAAACTTTCGCATTTATAATATTAGTAGAATGATTGCAAAATGTGCCACTACTGAATTGATCTGTTTTGTAAGTTCTCTAAATATAAACACTTTTGACATAACTATATACTCGAGTCATGTAAACTCCATTATGATGATGATGATAATTTTTTTATTTATGTTAATTTCGGCAGATAGGCTAGACGGTCCACTTGATGGTTAGGTGAATAATGTCGCCACAAGCAACTACGTGGGTGCTTTGGGATGCGTTAATTAAATAATCTTATTATTGACGATCTTCAACTTTGATAATACTTCTAATTCTACAGAAGACATAACCTATCAATATGCTGTATCAAAGTGGTTTAAGTAATATAAATGTACAATAAGTAGATTTGTTCAATCTCCATAAACACAATGTCATCTACTTTATTTGGTGACCGTTTACGTCGGACCTTCATTCTCTTCAGTAATTATTTGTTAACTCGTCAAATTTACGTACGTCGATATTTCAATTTAGACTGGTTCCATTTATACTTTGAGCTCTACACTAACATATGTATAAATTATACGTGCAAGCAGAATGTGTTACATGTTTTAAATTTGGATCATCGCCCGGCGGGCTTGGCGCTCCCGCACTCGCTCCCAACGCGTCGCAAACACAATCTATTTCGAAAATTTTCATTTCGATTCTCGCTGGGATATCTTGAAAACATAGTGAAAATCGTTATTAAATACCATAAGTGTCCAATTTACGTCTGTGAAAGAGAAGAAACAAGAATGGGCCGTGTATTTGTAATAAATCGACATTGTGTGCAAAGTGGAGGGAAGTCTAAAATAAGATTCTTTTATTAGACTCCCCACGGCCCTGATTTTATAAGATCGAAACCACTTGTGACAAGAGGTAAAGGTAATATTTGTTTGTAATCATGTGCTTGGTTAATTATGTCATATTTATTGGCAGGATATATGTATTTAACTGCCAATATGCGTATTGACCTATTGCGTTGGATTCATGAATGAGTTGCTGTTAGTTTGCCACAGTTCAGTGGTCATTGTATCACCGAAACAATTGTTAATTTTGCGCTTCGGCGCTTTCTTTCAGGTGCATCAGTTAAAGGAAGTGCTGGGGATGAGTAAAGTTGAGGATGGAAAAAACCCTTTAACCCTTAAAATCCCCATAATAAAAGCCGAATCCGAAACCCAGACAACTGGCCTCCTTGTAACTAGATCTCCGGATATAATAGTGGATAGCGAAATGGATTCATCGCAACAAACGCAAAATATGTCCCTTAGAAAGAGGAGAAATCTGTCGAAAAACAGAGCTCAAGCTACAAGACAGAGGGAAAAAACACCAGAACCCGGTAGAACTCCTGTGCCACATGAAGATACCACAACTTCAGATGATGAAGATGTTCAGCCACCTCGAAATTCAAGGGAAATTGAAGCGGACAACACTTATGAAGAAATGAAGCGACTTGTCCAAGAAAAAGCTAATGTTAAAGATCCCGTCTATGATTTGGACCGAGATGAACTCTTCGAAGCCAGAGCAATGGAAGCTAATGAGAGAAGGCGCAGAAGTATTTCTCCCTTTGCTTTACCAGATAAAGAAGAGTTGGAGAAGTTGGAAAGAAGAAATAGTTTCGTTGATCCCTCAAACAAGTTATTGACAGCATATAATTTGAGCCCTAAGGAAGATGATGTCGGTCGACGCAGTTCTTTAACGATTGAATCACCACGAGATAGGAGAGATTCTTTGTCTCCCCCTACCACAGCATCACCGAAAGACAAACAATCTCCTTATCCGTTTCCTCCAACACCTAAGAAACTAGATGAAATGGTTTATCCTGATGAAAGCTTTCAAAAGAAATTAGATGAGAAGCCACGAAAACCCCGAAATGAGAGTGTTTCATCTGTCGAGGAAAAACAAAACATAAAACCATTGAAAACACCCGAAACCCCAACACCTGGAGAGCTTGTAACAAAAGTAATACAAGTCGAACGAACTCCTAGTAAAAAGTTATCACAGGCTGATGTTAAACCGAATGTTGAAGTGAGAGAACGGATTGTTAGAACTCCAAGTAGGAAAACAAGTACTACTGATGCAAGAGCCAGTGTAACTAGACAATCATTAACAGTAAAAGATGAGCCACAAAGTAATGTACCACCAGTGAAACCAGCAAGGAGCAAGTCGGCAACAAGGCTTGGGGTCAGTTCATACATAACATTAGTTTTATTTTCGTTTGCTGCTTTGTTAATAGTGCTGTATTTGCATATGTATTTAAAATTATTTTAATGGCGAGATAGCCACGTTAACTACGATTGGCCCTAGGTAAATAGTGTGTAATAACCCCATAGATTAGCGAAGAAACTAATTTTGTACCCATGATGACATTTACAGGGTAAAACTAGTGAGAGTGAGATGAGTGAGGATCAAGCGAGCATTTTAAATGTTAATGTTGATGGAACCAGGCGTAGAGTGACGCCCACGCCCCGGCGGTTTATGAAGAATCGATCTCCGAGGGCAAATCGTTCACAATCTGTGCATAGAGTGGAAGAAATGAAAGTGGTTGAATCAGGTACCACAATGAGTCAAACTAGTCGTGAGATTATAGAATTAATGCAACAAGCTAGAGCTAGAAGCTTATCTATACCAAAAGATGATCCGAAAGTTCTACTTGAATATAAAAATTATAATAAAAATTTACGGACACCAAACAAGACACCGTCGTCATCGTCACGAGGGACAAGAGGAATATCTTGTCCTAAAACTATTCAAATTATTAGCGACAAAGAAATATTATCAGGTATACCTTTACAACCGAAACCACACGTGGGACGTGTAAAACGTAACAGGCGAAGTTCAGGACATACTGACGTGAGCCTCTCTGAGTATACGTCTAGTTGCTACTCAACATCACCCAGTGAGAATGAGTTCGACTTTGACCTTTCTGAACGAACCGCAGAACTGACCCGGAAATTAAACCTTTTGAGTCAGGAAGCTGACAAACGTGAGCACGCTGAAACTGTAGTTTTACCTAAAGATTATATGTCTAAGAATGATGAGGTCGAACCAAAATCAGTAGCGAGAAAGAGATTTATAGCTGATAAAAATGACGTTAAGAATGGCAAAGAAATAATTTCGAGAAGAAAATCAGAAGCAGAGCCAATCAAAGAGAAAAGAAAATTACCAGTAAAATCTCGCTGGAGACTAATAGCCAATTGGCAACAGTATAAATTAGAACGAAAAGTCGATTACGAAAATTTAAAACTGTTAAGGAACAGATGTGTATGTGATTTTTTACTGTTAATAATACTTTGCGGTTTAGGCGGAATGATGTTCAAAACGTTAGAAGGATCTTTCGAGAATGCTTATAAGTGTAGTTCCAGAAACGTCAAACGGGATTTCATAGAAAATCTTTGGAGAGGTAGTCATTACTTACGCGAAGAAGATTGGAAGTCCATGGCGAGAAAAAAATTGTACGAATTCGAGGAACAGTTGCATACCGCTCATGAAGCTGGAGTTACTTCTTACAGCGGTCAAAGATCATGGAACTTCATGAATTCTTTCGTCTATTGTTTGACGTTGGTTACGACAGTTGGTAAGATACTTATATTAAATTTAATTCTTTTGGCACAAAATAAAATAAACGAAAGACCAAAGTCTTATTTTTTACGCTAACCCCTTTCGTATCCCTTTAAGTTAAATAAAGTAAAAATTAATGCTTAGCTTTGATTGTATAAATTACAGGTTATGGTCACATTGCCCCAAAGACGACATATGGCAGAGTTGCAACGATTGTTTACGCTATCGTTGGCATCCCTTTGTTTTTGATTGTCCTCGCTGACTTCGGCAAGCTCTTCACTAGAATCATTAAGTTCTTCTGGTCTTTCATCAGAAGATTTTACTACACTAGGAGTTGCCGAAAAGTTAGAGGAACAGCGCCCATGCAGGTATGTTAATTTTTGATATATTTGAAAGAATTAACTTTTACCACAAGGTACTTGTGCTTCCCTATGTGAGGAACGAAACCTTAATCCGATTTTCTCACTATACGTTTTTAAAATCAACTAAGGTGACCGGTCTAATAGGAAAAATCCCATTCAGTTTTATGTTTGCTTGACCATCTATAATATATATATAAAAACTAGGCAAACATTGTTTTGTCATAAAAATAAAAAAAAAGTTAGGGTGGGCCACCCTTATCACTTAGGGGTATAAAAATTAGTTGACGACATATTCTCAGACCTACCGAATATATACAAAAAAAAAAAAATTAAAAAATCGGTCAAACCGTTTCGGAGGAGTTTGGTTACAAACACTATGACACGAGAATTTTATATGCATAATTATAGAAGTAGAAAATCAATCAATACCGCACAAAACGCACCAGTGCGTTTTGACCATAATTATGTAACAGATAAATTTAGTTTAACAATTTACCTTATATAATGCTAGTTCACCGATATGCTAAATCCACCGATATAATTATTTTTGCCAATTAAAATTCTCACTGATATGATAAAAAGTCTGTTAAATTTACATTTCCAAATGAACTGCATTATAATAAAAAAAAGTACAATTATGTATTATTAATTATACACATTTTATGTTATTATAATAAATAATGATATTTGACCAACATGTACCAAAAATAGTGTGTGTTATATGCGTTGCCTACCTCTAAATAGCCTACGACCTACGAGGCTATGATACTGTATACGATATATACGAGGCTATATATCGTATACAGGCTGTATTAGCATATACATATGTTTACGCCCCACAACCGGGAACAAGCTAACCATTGATAGTTTTCATTTCTTATTAATTAATGAAATGGAATGAAATGAAATGAAAATACTCAGATACTGTTCGTATCGCTGATTATTTTAAAAATTACTCCCCTGATTATGTATATGGTACACTCAAGTATATAATACATACCCAAGTTCATACTCAATTCATAAAAATAATATTAGTCTTGAACTTTACTCGCTGCGCTCGTTATTTAGATATACGAGTACAGCATTATCCGTTGTCTTAATTTAGAAGAATAAGCATTATGTTTATCCACAATATTTTGTAATCGCCCAAAAACAAATATGTGTTAAGTAATACTCGTATTTTTCTCGAAAATAATGGCTCAAATTACAGCCCCAGAAAAGGAAACAATGGGAATGTTTCCCTTTTTATTCAGACATGAGTAATGATTTTACCTCGGGCCATATGTTGTCTTACATTTTATGAATCTTTCGTGTTTCGAACAGCAAGAAAAATATTATTTTTTCAAGATGAATAACCTCACCGTTGTTTCCGATTTCAGGAGATGATGAAAGGCTTCAACATTGTCTGCGAAGTTGTGCGACGTCCATCGCAAATGTTTTCCGAGGAAGATTTGGACATAAGCCCGATAGGAGACAGCGAAAAGCCTCCACCTCTTGAGAGAAAATCAAGTGATGCCCCACCACCTTTACCCCCGAAGCCAGGCTCAATGAGAGACCCTGAAAACGAAACGGAGCCGGAAACTCCTGCGCCGTCTGTCTACGAAATAGATGATGAATTCAACCTTCCAATTTCTGTCGCTATATTCATTTTGGTAGTGTATATTATTATTGGTGCTGTAGGGTACAATTTATGGGAGGATTGGACATTCTTTGAGTCGTTCTATTTCGTTTTTATATCTATGTCCACAATAGGTCTAGGTGACTTAGTGCCAGACCATCCTATGTTTATGATGGCGTCAATCCTCTATTTAGTATTTGGACTGGCGTTGACTTCTATGTGCATTAATGTTGTGCAAGTCAAGTTATCCAATACATTCAAGAAAGCAAGTGCCAAGCTCGGCGCAACTATTGGCTTGAAGGTTGCAGAAGAAGACGGCAGTTTGGTGACGTCAACTCCTCCGCCCATAGAAATTCCGGCCATTCACAGACCAAAAGAAATTGAAGAGAGCAAAAAGAAAGATGACGACGGAAAAAAGTCTTGACGCGATGATAATGAAAGTATAATAGTGAATATCTAAGTCAGTGTGGTTGTGAATTTAATATGAAAAACAAATATAATTTGGTGCCAAAATATAATATTAATATTAGTAGTTAAATAGTGTTACTAATGTTAATTTTTTGATACTTTATTGTATTTTACAATTGTGTTAATGTGCAATAAACATGCAATGTCTTTACCTTGTAAGCTATTTTATAGTTTCATACTTTAATAATTAAGACAAGGACTAATCTCAGACCGAACACATTTTTTACCAAAATGTGCGCAACTCAATAAATATTGCACAACAAATTCTCAGATAATCGAACAGATTTTAAATTTGAAAGTTTTTCTTAAATATTGTATGTAATATAAAAAAAAAAGTGTAACCGATTATTAAAATCAATTCATTTTTTTTAAATATTTGTCGCTGATTTTTTTTTATACTGAGAAATGAAAGGTTTTTTGAAAAATAATTTACAATTTTTTTTCTAAGAAAATTGATATTTTTTGTATAAATCTTCAGGATACTGAAACTAAATTGACGATTTTTAGAATTTTTTTCTGTATGTATGTATGTATGTATGTTCCTCCATAACTCTGAAACGAATTAACTGATTTTCATGAAACTTGGTAGATAAACATTTGGACGTACGGGACACAGGATATGCTACTTAATATTTTTCAACGCGGATGAAGTCGTGGGCATCAGCTAGTATTATTAAAATAAACTCTTTGTGTAGGTAGAAATAATTAATTTGAACTCGTAAAGAGTTCGAAATATTTATTTAGTTTATATTTCTCATAACAAACATTATGAGAACCGTTCTGGAAATAAGAGACTACATTTTTATACAGAAAATAGAATTAATCAAGAGAGTTTTTTCACTCAAACAATTTAATGGATTTCGCTGCGATAACATTTTTTTTCCATTTCTATTGTTGCCGGTAATGGAAGAAACAGACCAGCTGGATACAGCTGCTCGAAGAGCTTCCCAGAATTTAATTATATCTCCTAACCAAATATTTCTATAATAAAATTTTATTGGACCTACATATGAATATCTGTAAGAAAATATTTTCAGTATATACTGACGAGTCTGTTGGACGAGTGGTAAGAGTGCTTGCCCAATGTCTCATGGGTTCGATTCCCGGCGGAACTTTGGAAATGAAGGGTTGACCGGCTGACGGTCTACTTGATGGTAGATGGCTACCGTCGCCGATAACCTTAGTGGGGTCAAGGACAAGGGAATAGGAAGGCATAGTTGAGGATCTGTACATTACAATTTATTGTATAATAACCTACTATCTGATGCCCGCGACTTCCTCCGCGTTGAATAATTAAAAATAATGTAACGTTCGTCAAAATATATGAGCAATAAATAATTTATTCAATGTGTATTGCTTTTATATTTTTGCCAGGCATTGGATTTTTATCTATATGTGATCCCTTGGGAACAGTTTGTCTTTTTGCTGGATGAAAGGTAAGTATCCTATTCTTTTCTTTATCCCTGACAACGTGTATGCATAATTTCACGACGATCTGTTGAGTAGTTAAACTTTGAAAACTTAACAAACAAACAAACTCACTTTCCCATTTTAATATTAGTTATGTATGAGTTATGAGTAACTAATATAAAATATAGCCTATGTTACTGGCTGATAATATATTTTTCTATAGATGAATGAATTTTTAAAATCGGTCCAGTAGTTTTTAAATTTATTCATTACAAACATACAAATCTTCTCTCTTTATAATATTACTAGCTGTTGCACGCGACTTCGACCGCTTAACTTTATAAAATATAGCCTATGTTACTCGCTTATAACGTAGCTTTCTATAGGTGAAAAATTTTTCAAAATCGGTCCACTAGTTTTTAAAACATTACAAACATACAACATATAGAATTAAAACAAAATAAACATACGTTGTTATTCAGAGATGAAATAAAAATTGGTACCCACTCATGTATTCGTACAGTAACTAACCAAATAAAATACGTTTCCATTTCTTTTTTGGATGTTATAAAGGGCGGAATACATTAAAAGATAAATGCGTACAATTTGGTTCGAGTGTAGGAAAAAATTATCGTTAATAGTATAAGAGCTTTCTTTCGTAACGCGATGTTTTGCGAGAAATGGGTGAATGTTTCTCTTCATTTTATTCGATATAAACAAGAAAAAATAATAGCTGTATTGTTGTGTACTGTATTGCTTTTGTAAAATCGCAAGTCTCGTTTTTGTAAGGGAAATAATGAGAAATGTAATTGGACTTTTAGTTTTTTTAACAACCTAACGACACTTTTTTAATGTTAAGGTTGAAAGACAGGCGACTTGATGGTAATTGGCTACCGTCGCCTATAACACAAGCAACCAGGGGCTGCAAAAGCGCTCGACCATAGTAGGATTGAGGATAAGGGATTGGGATAGGGAAATGGGCTATGGCATCTCGTATACTCCCTCACCGAAACACAACAGCACACCTGCTGTTATTTCACGGTGGTCTTCTGTAAGAGGGTGGTTACTGCCGCCAGATGGGCTGCCCAAATGACTGCGAAACTCAGTGTGCCCAGCCACTGCTTAATTATATAATTTTAATTAGCACTATAACTGTTGTTTGTATTACATACATAAAAAACTAATGGCTACCGTCGTCAACGTATACAGGCTTCACTAAGGCAAATGCAGTATCCGAAAGAATTTATTTGGAGTTTCATTGAAGGACAGTGTATTGCAATTACATAAAATTATTAAAAATTTACTGTCGCCTTTTCCACGTGCTGATTTTTGATAAATTCTCAGTAATATTCAAAATACTTTTGATACTCTTCTTTGCTTGATAAGTCTTAAATTCGACATATTCTCGTACGAATCCAGGTTCATAATAATGATTCATTGTTGTAACAAATTTGCTCTCTATAACATCTAATTCATTTAATCTTCCTTCGCACCAATTCTTGTTAATATAATTTATGTGATTCATGTTCGAGTAATTGAATTTGGAGTAATATTCTAAAGCAGACAAGCCCATGTCATCATCGTTTATACTCGTTTCAATGTCTTTATTAAATTCAACGATTTCTTCAAGCAATGAATAGAGTTTCTTATCTCCAAACGAACAATGTTTTGCATCGAACTCATCTATTTCAATACTATCACAACGAAGTATCTGTTTGAGTTTCGTCTCGACGTGTGTCGAGAAAAAAATATTATTATCATTTTTCAAGTCTTCATCGGAAACGCCATCTCTAAATTTCTTAATGAGAGCTAAATTCATTAGAAGACTTGGCATCGAAATGGGAAGAAGTTCACAAGCAGGATCCAAATGACTATATCTGGACCATCCTGTCAAAATAATCCCCTTGAATTGGTAAACTTTACTATCTCCACCAAACTTATAATTCATAATTAAATGCATCCAATTAAAGTGATTACGAAACCGCTTTCCCAAGTTCGGGAACGTAGCTATACGTCCATCGGCACCTTTGAAAGCAGAAGAGATCCATATATTTTTAAAATTCCTATTGTAATTATATAATTGGGTGTGCGACACGTCAACTTTCGGCTTATAGTCCCAACAAACTGGTTCTAGATTAGTAAATTCTTTAGTATTAATGTCTTTTATTTGTCTGTTTGATCTTAGCATATCATCCCATATTAACACGGTAGTGTTTGGGCTCAGAGTTGACATTATTTTACTGACGCTTTGGACGTGACTTAAGAAGAGACCTCTGAAAAAGAAAAAGATAAGTATTAGACTACTAAGACGACGTTGTCTTATTATACGTATTTTATATATAAATAGCGGGCCGCCTCCAGCTTCGCACGGATTTTTTTCTGTAAATTATATATAAAAACCTTTCTGCTCCTTTAACGCTCTTTCTACTAATGAAAACCGCATTAAAATCCATTGCGTTGTTTAAAAGATATAAGCGTACCTACATACATATATAAGATATAAGCGACTTTGTTTATCTACACTTCTATACAAATATTAAAAAGAGGAAAGATTTGATTGTTTGTTTGTTTGAACTCCGAAACTACTAAACCGATTTTAAAAATTCTTTCGCCTATAGAAAGCCACATTATCAACGAGTAACATAGGCTATATTTTATAAAATTAGGCGGACAAAGTCGCGTGCAACAGCTAGTACTATATAAAGATAAATAGCGATTCTCATGCTGAAGATCCTCTTAATGGTAAGGACGCTATAATGTGAGATGTGTAGTATTTCACACAAAGTAAAAGACCACATATTACTGTCAAATTAAGCCGAATGAACATACTAAAAGTCCTCAAGGCTGGGGGTTGTGCTGAGGGTGTAGGGTTTAAATGTACCTTTTTTCAGGTTTTTGCTCCCTCCCCTACACCCTCAGCACAACCCCCAGCCTTGAGGACTTTTAGTATGTTCATCTGGATACCGTAAGGTATAATTCTACCAATTTTCAAAACTACACGATTTATTTCCCCTGATTTTTCTAATTTGACTGGGCTAGACTTGACATTAGTTTATCTATGTTTATCTATACTACTTATATAATGTAAGTATAGATAAAAAATTAAAAATTCAAATGATCTATACTAATTAATTTACTATTATTAATGATCTGTAATTTAGTAGTGTGTTCCCTACATTACGTTTTGCAGTCGATTGAGTAACCTCTTGGTGACAGTAACCAACTGGTTTGATTTGGTTTGCAGCGACGTCTTTCTTTATCGACGCGTGCTATTTTTTCAGACGTCCACGGATGGCGTTTATTGTTTTTTAATGAGGCAAATCTTAACAATGCCTACTTAGGTAAGCAAAAGAATAATTTTTACTTACAGTTTATCAAGTTGCCGCGAAGTACAACGTTTACATTTGTTAAAGTGGAACACTTCGTCACAGCCGACGTGGATGTGTTTTAAAGGCGAGATATCTTTGTGGAAATTTATCACCTGCGCATAAAGTTAAAATGTTAGGCTTGTTTCATGACACACTGAGTCATATAAATGTTCTACGGTTCCAACATCTGTATACAATTAAGTGGAGGATTTGATACAGGATTTTAGGGATTTAGGTATGGACCTTATAAAAAGTCTTTTAGGGAGCTTATTCGAAAGCAACCTTAAGAAAATTTGAATCAACTTGAATTTCTTTAACAATTTGACATAGTATAGTCGATTCGGATTTAATTGAACGTAATTGAGGAGGGTAAGGGAATGGGAAGGGATAGAGAAAGTGGATTCTGGCATCCTTTACTCACTCACTGAAACACATGCTGTTATTTCACGGTGGTCTTCTGTAAGGAGTGGTTACTGTCACCGCGTAGTCCCTGACTGCTTTAAACTGGTCCTATAGAAAAATTGGAAGGGGTCCTATGACCAGCAGGACGTCCTGCGTCTGAGATTATAAACGCCATATTATTATTATTGAAATCATTACCTGTTCTAACATATTCTTTATTAAGTATAAACTGTCCGTTTTACTCGGACATATAGAGTCAGGAAACATTGGCGTTTCTCTCAAATGTTGGAATTCTTCTAACTTCAGCGCGTGCTCCATATGGCCAAATGTTTGTACCAACGGTATAATTTCGAATCCCGAATTCACTGCGCTCCTGAGAAACTGTTTAAGCTGAAAATATAAATTTTAAAATATTTTAAAAATCAGTGAAGGATTACCTCTTATAAAATATAACTCCTAAAGTTGCTCTAAAGGAAAAAGGAGTATCTCAAAAAAATATGTTGAGTGAGAATAAGAAATAGCAATTTCTTAACGTATTTATAAAGGAATTGCTATGAAAATTTGTTCAGGGACTAACAATTTAAAATAAAATGTAGATATACAAGCTATAATTGAAATAATAAATTACTTAACCTTCGACTTTTAATTGAGCCCAAACACGCTAACTTGTTGAGGAGTTGGGTGTCCCGCAACCTACTTGGTACTGCAGCATCAGATCAAGATTACCATGTCATGGAAATTACCACCGAAGCAACAGTTTACCAATTTGGTACAACAATCGAATCTGTGGAAGTTAGTGAGATTCTTTCGTCAACTACGAAATGGGCGGATAATCTTCAATGGCCTAATCAGATCTTTGTAAATTTTTTATATGTAGCTTACCTCAGATTTATTGTAACAATTAGCAGCACTCAAATTAGCGATCACACTCTCATAAGGAAACATGTCTTCGTATTCAACTAATAAACCGTTGACGTCCATATGTCTCAATGTTGGCAAAATAGATTCAAGATAACTCAACTTAGGCGGCGAGCCTTTCAAATCAATATGAACTACCACATAAGGCAAAGAGACAGACGATAATTTCGGAGGAGCAACGTAACGTGAGAACCACAATTCGAGAACAGCATAAAACACTAGTAAATATGTGGACAGAAAAACTATTGAACACAAGAATAATTTCAACCGTAGACTTTTAATTTTCGGCAAAACGTAACGCATTATAAATCGACAAAAAAATCACTATTTTAAAATTCCCTTTTGAATTGTATTCTTATATTATTTTATTAATATCTCGTGCAGTTTCTGAGCAAGTCGTTTTCTTACTATTATATTAACATGCACGGAGTGTACATTTGAACACACTTAGTGTTTCGAACATTTGTAAGACTTCTTTGTATACTTAATCAACGCTTCTGTAATCTTATTAAAAGGCTGGAGTAAAATTGAATTGTTTCAAAATAGAATAGGTAAGTACAGTTATTTACATTGAGGGAGGTTCACGATCCATGCACAAAGAAATTTCGTAGTATTTAAAACCACAGTGAAATAACAGTATAGTCGATACGAAAGTCCAAATATCTAATGACTTTTACAAGCTAAAGATGTTATTAGATTCGGCAATACAGTTGTATCCCCTTGGTGTACTTGTGTCGTAGGCGACAACAGCCAGTATACCGTCAGCCTGTCTGACGACCTTTACATTAAAAAAATATTAATCAATCGCTCTGATGCTTTTTGGGAAAACTGTCAAAAGCTATAGGCTTTAATTACACCAAGAATTAGGTTAAGCTAACAAATTTATTTTAATGTTGTATCTTCTAAAATTTGCTGAAGCGAATTCGTGTCCGGAACTGAAGCGATAATGAAAATAGCCCAAAGCCAATTAAACCTGACGTCGGTAAAGCAACAAGTGAACAAGTGACCACCTGTAATAGCACCGGAGCGGATGAAATGAAAACATCTATCCTAGATAGTTCTGCTGCAGCCAAATTTATTATTACCTCCGAGTTCATTTTACCACCAAACTTTGACAGAGGGTGGTCGGAGTCGTTTGAAATTTTTCGTTTATTTACTAGCGATCCGCACCCGACTTCGCCCGAGATGCAATCAATACTAATAATAAATCTGTAAGTGTAGGTATTGTATGTATGTATGTATGTTCCTCCATAACTCTGAAACGAATTAACTGATTTTCATGAAACTTGGTAGATAAACATTTGGACGTACGGGACACAGGATAGGCTACTTAATATTTTTCAACGCGGACGAAGTCATGGGCACCAGCTAGTATTTTATAAACACAAACCTCCCTCGTTTATATCTCTTTCCACAAGTGAAAACCGAATTAAAATAAGTTGGATGGTTTAGAAGTAGTTAGGGGAGAACCATAACAGATAGATATTTCCACTGGAAGTTTTCTTTAGAATTTTAGAAGAACTACAATTCTCTTGTACATCATACAGACATACGCGGAAAGCGACTTCAATTTATACTATGTAAAGATTTATAATAAATAAATAAATAAATAATATCATCACACATCCCCACACAGCGCTATATAGTTCCACAGTAAGCAACTAATGGATACACAGTTGATAAAATACATAGATTTTTTTTGGAAATATTAAAAATACAAAGATCCATAACTCAGGTACAAAGGTAAATGTTAACACATAAACATTTGCCTCTAGCGGGATTCGAACCCGCTACCGTTTGGTTAACTAGGGTTATTTATAAATCAATACTTTCGATAATTTTATTTAGAAAATTATGGGGAGGCCCTAATTTTCCAAATAAATTCAAAATCATTTCAAAAAATAATTAGTAATCTTGCTATCAAAGTATACACAAAATTATTTCTAGAAAATCTTTTCAAAGCGTGGATACGAATATCACACAAAGAAGTTCTTACTATAGAATTACAAAGATGGAATAAAGGATAGGCTATTTCGCGTTCACTTCTAGACAAATTAAAGAAACTCAAAGCCTCTTACGTTATTCATAACGGATATAGCCTTATTAATTTTTAACTTTATATGCTAAGCAATAAGGTTTGAGAGTAACTTTATAAGTTGAATATTATTCGATATTCTTCGATATTTAATTTGGATTTCCTATTAAATTTTTATTGTTAGGATTTCAGTGAACATCAAGTTTTATGTTACAGTTCTATTAAGAAAAAATTGTTTATAACTATATAGTATATAATATATAACTACGATAAAATAATATGATTTATAAACTCGACTTTTGGAATTTTGTTCGCTGTCGAGTATGTCGACGTTGTTAAACCAAATCATTCTGTTATGTTTAAAAATTTACTTTTGAGATGTTTTCCTGAAATTTTTTACATGAAGATTTATTTAAAAACTTAAGCAATTTATTTGAAACTTGTGATTTTTATACCTTAACATACGTTAAGGTATAAAAATTTGTCTTTTAAACATGAAATTTTAATAATTTATTTATTATTTTGATAACAGAGTTTTTACACATAACAGATTCTAGCTGCTTGCGAATAACATATTTTTAAGAGATCCGTAGTCCTTGAGTTTAAGCTTGCGACGACAAATTTCAACAAAATTATTTTATGGGTTAATTTATGCAATTTTATACCTATATAGTGCGTTTGAATTCATGAATAATGAAGACATGTATACCAATAAAATTTAGTATATATTAATGAAATGAAATTTAGTTAATATTGAAGGTTTGAGTTTATTTTTTATAAAAACAAACTTCTCACTGGACTTATATTGTAACGATTAAGCGAGGAATACAATACATAATATAATAAATAGTCAGTGAAGTAGAAATTGAAGGTTGAAGGGGCATTCATTCAGAGAAGTATGTGAAATCGGCAAATTTCAAATCGTGTTTTGTGCTATAAATATGGTTTCAACGATCGTCGATTCCCACGTAATTCTGATATTCGTCAACGAAACATCTTTGACTGATTAGATTTCTGATTTTTTTTTTTTTTTTTTTAAGTTGAGATGGGTTTGCTCTTGGCCAACATCCAGGCGTGTAGCGAAGATGAGGCCTATGATGGAGCGAGCTCACCCAGAAGGTGCCTATTCACTCGAACTTTGAATAGATTCAGGTTATATGTGCTCGGAAATACAGACGCCGGCAGGGAGTTCCAAACCTTGGCAGTAAGCATTATAAAGTATGTTTTAAAGCGCTTGGTCCGAAATAGAGGGATATCGACAAGATGAGGATGGTAACCAGCCGTATGTCTGTATGTCCGATGGAAGAAAGGGGAAGGCGGTATGAGTTCATGCAGCTCCTGAGCTGTTGCTGGGTTTGGGCCCTTTTGCTTTTTTGCGATTTTTTAAATTTCTGCTTGCTGGTAAGTCTGGTAAGTCTACCAGGACCTTGGCGGTGGTCTTGGGGGAGACTGCCGCCCGTCGTAAGGTCCCCCGAGATGGCCGGCGTACCTCCACTTTCGGGTACGCCGAGGTTCTGACAGGAAGCACAGGCCTCCCTGCGCTGTATAGCCGTGGCGGGGCATCGAAGTCGTGTAATAACGTCCCCACGACTCCGCCCATCAACGGCCGCGATAGAAAGAAAGTCGTTGGGTTTTACCCGGTAAGAATCCGGCATAACCCTGTAGTGTCCCCCCCTACACTGCCGGGTATCCAAGACGATTTCCCAACGTTAAAAAAAAGAGGTCTGGTAGGTCTGAATATCATTAATGTACCCTACTGATCTACACAATGAACAATATATAAAAAAAACCTTTCCCCAAAATGACCTACACCATGTTCTGTAAGAAGGTGACTATATTTTTTATATTAAGGTCGACAGACAAATTGACAGTCCACTTGATGGTAGGTGGCTAACATCGCCTATAACACAAGCAACACCTGTGGCGTTGCAAGTGCGCTGCCGAGTGTATTAGAATTAGGGATAAGGGATTAAGAAGGGATAGTGTAATGGGTTCTGGCATCCCTTACACGGATATTTCAAGCAGGTCTTCTGTAGGACAGGCTGCCTAAAATGACTATGCAGTGTGCCCTGCCACTAAGTACTAAGGAGTTTAAGGACTCTGCAACGTACAGACACAATATGAAGGCAATGTTTGTGAAACTTATTAATTAGTAGTGGCAACTCTCTGTTTACACATTTTGTATTTACATTTCGGGGAATTCGTAATAAAACCGCGAACAAGTTGCTCGTTCGCGAGGAAACAAGAACTTTGTAAGCCATGAAAACCCATCCATTTTAAGAGATGCAAAATTAAATATTAAGTTTTTAGAGTTTTTGTTTAATAATACCATATAGGATAGGAATCATACTTAAGAATACATACCTTAAAATATGTGTAAGTGACATTGGATAAAATCTAAACTATACTTATAGGTCTTATCTTAATTATCTATACTATACCTACTTATCTACTTATCTATATTTTATTCTGCATAGCAAAAACATGAAAAATGATTCCTTTTTGAGAGCTTCCGTTGCGTGCGCTGCGTAAAGGAATTGTTCCTTTTTAAAAATTCTAAAAAAAGTTCGCGACAGCATATGTCTATCTTTTAAGATTGACTCACTATAACCATGTTTATGGTAATGAAATTTGATCGAAATTAATGCATTATTTGCGAAGGTGTTTTATCGACATTATATTAATATTTATCCAAATAAATACGTAAGGTACCATGCCGCGCGGCTCAGACGCGTGGTTGGCTCCCTACGGAACGGTTGTGATCAGCGAACTGATTTTTTAAAATTTGTTTTTGCGATTTCTCATCGTATAATAATTACTCATATATTTCTGTTTTTCAACGCGGACGAAGTCGCGGACACCAGCTAGTGATTATAGAGCGGAATTCTACTGTTTTATGTAAAAAATACGTGCTACTGACATTTAATGATTTATTAAAAAGAAAAACGTTTCGTTTAGGACACTCAACATCTAAGTGCCTAAAATATTAACCTACAACACAATATATTATTATATATAACCAGAGCGATTCTGCTAAAGCGAAGTCATGTGTAAGTATATTCATCAATCATCCAGCTATACACTTAGCCCCAATAATATTAAACCAGGTTTTTAAGGTTCAAATTTTGCATAAAACCTGATTCGCTCTCAGTTCTTGTTTCCTGTTTTTAGGAATTTCTTTTATTACGTTTTAATCGACTGTCTCTCTGATCGTGGCCACCGTCGCCTATAAACAGGGCCGCGATTGTGGGGAAAAAAAGAGCGCTATCTAATGGTACAAAATATAACTGAATAGGCAACTTTTGCAAGGAATAGTTTAATGTTGCCTAACTGCAACAAGATGTATGCTTCGCTAACACTAAATGTATCAACAACATAAAATAATAAACTGTATTACTTACAACAGTTTATTGGAACAATAAACTGTGTGTGTTATTTTTAAATGCCTTAGACATTTATTAAGGCGATACAGTTAAGTAACAAATCAAAAAGATTTGACCGGGGTTTGCGTAATCCTTTAAGGGAATGCAGAGACGAGACATTTGGTCTGTGATGGATGCAAATCCTCGAGTTTTGTGAATTTTTCGTCAAGAACTTACCATGGACTCAACAAAAGTTGTGTGAGAACATTTAGTAAAACGGTCGTTTAAATTATAGTAAACTAAAAGTATATACAGTACTTTTAGTTATAAGTAATCTATTTTGGCAGACAAAAACCCAAAAAATCATGGGCTTTAGTCAGCAAAAATACTCATAATATTATTCCTTTGGCTTTGTCACGATTTCATTTTGTGTTATTTGTTTTTTATGAAACGTAAAGTCGAAAGGAGAACGTACACTTTTTGCCTAGAATGAACAAGCCAAAATGTATAATATTATATCGTATATAAAAACCTCCTTTTTTACTTGATTATCTCACCTAAATCATAGGCTGATTTAACAATGGCCAAATGCAGAAATTAATTTTTCCATGATACATTTCCTTGTAAAATTCCTTTTTTATACTCTGTGTCTGAGTATGCTATACTTTTTTGTGTATTTGGTCAATTGTATAAATCTATAAGTGGGACGTTAGGAACGCAAATAAAATACAATAATTATAAGAGTAATGTAGATAGGTATCAACCTATTTTTGCGTTAGCTAAAAGTATTTGATAAACAGTCTGGGTCTGCATTGAATTTTCGAATATATTTTTAGCTTCGATGTATTCGCGCCTCAACTTTCCCATACATCAATCATAACGAATTGATTATGATAAATGCCTGCCGCAAGCAGAAACGTCTCGTTTGCACACCCTCAACTATGGGTTACATTACATCGAGTAATGAGGCAGAACCATTGGATGTATACACCTCCTTAGATATATCATGTTACCCTCATTAGAAATTGAATCTTTGAAATATGCTACAATCGTTAGAAAAAGCAATTTATAATAAAGGGTGGCCAAATGTTGACGTATCTGAGAAAGTAGTAAATGAATTAATATAAATCTCGTATTAGAGTTTTGACACCTTCAGCCTTTATCGTCCACGCTTTCAATACTTTTTCTTTAATACCTGAGCAAAAAGACACCGTTCTTGCGTCGGGCGTTCTAAAATAGTTCTAAAAACTAAAAAAATGTTACTATAACTTATATCCGAACTTTGACCCAAGTCCCAAGGTTGTGCAGTGATAATGCAGTGCCACAGTACACAATGCATGTTGTTTTATAAAAATATACAAGAGACCACTGTATTTCTTTATATTGTGTTCGGCACTCGGACAAATTGTCACGCTCTCCACAAAGAACTATAAATCATAACTTCTTGACGTTTTTACACATCGTTCAGTTTTCCCGCAAAACTTTTTGAATAACTAACCGCTCTCTCTCTCTCTTTTGTGTGGTTAAAATGGCATTTGAGTTTGTTATAACTTTAAGTTCGACTTGTAACCAGCTTTAGAGCTATCAGTACTTATTATTATTATTATTTATTATTATTTATTTATACAACACAATCTTACATTGGTTTAACAAAGGTGTAAACACAAACTCATTAGAGTTTTACCGTACACCATGTTCATATATCATGAATTATTTAAAATCTTCGATTTCTTTCGAGATTTCTTTTTCTAAGCCCACAAAAATAGAGCCAATGATATTCTATTTCAGCGGGGCAGGTCCACTATGGAGGCTATCGCACTTTCTCAGGAAGAAGTTGGGAAAGGCGAGGTTGCGTTGGCGGTTTCTGTGGAAATCTTCAACGCCTTTAAGTCTCTCCTGCATAGTGTTATCTTGGAGGGCATCCTAGGCTTCTTGCGATAGATAGATCTTCAGTAAGATCTCATACACCCCAGACGTCACTTATTTTCTACAGGACAAAATGTAAGAAATCGAGTATGGGTAGACTGGGTACGGTTGTAACAATTTTCCTTTGAATGCACACAGCACAGCTATTACAGCTATAAGAGGCGATTAAAGATTTTGAGATGAAAGCATAGTCATTTGTCTAAAATAATATCAAACCCAGTAATATGCCATTTTAATGAGTGTGTGCTATTGCTACAAACGACCCGCGGTTGTTACACCAATGGGGGACAGTTGTAACACTCAAGAATAAAACGTTAGGAAATCCTCTTGAATACCCGACAGTGTAGGGGATACTGCGGGGTTATCCCGGATTCCTACCGGCTAAAACCCAACGACTTTCTTTCTATCGCAGCCGTTGATGGGTGGGGTCGTGGGGACGTTATGACACGACTTCGGTGCCCCGCCACGGCTATCCAGCGCGGGGAGGCTTACGCTCCCTGTTAGAACATCGGCGTACCCGAAAGTGGTGGTACGCCGGCTATCTCGGAGGACCTTACGACGGGCGGCTATTTGCCCCAAGACCTACCACCCTGACCGGGAGGTCAGGGTTGAAGGCGGCGAACATAGTGTAGTGTTACACTCCTTTTGAAAATAGGGCAAAAGGAAGGCTAACTACTAAAAATAGTAAAAACTTGAGTAACACGATCACTTTAATCACTATAGCACTAGAGTCCCTAAACTTCCTTTTGTAGCAGGATGCAGATAGTATGTACAATTATCCGGAATAATCAATGTTATAATAGTAAATTATTATAAGAATAATGGTAAAGATATTTGGTGTCTGAACTAGGACCGCAGGATGGGTATGTGAGGTCCGAACAGGGGCCTCAAAACCCTCAGTTAAGACGGCTGGGTAAATGGCCTTAGATATTTCCCAGTGGCAGCCAGGAGCACTCTCGCAGCAAAACCGCTGATCACAGCTGCAGACCGGAACACATCGGCAAAATTAGGAAACTTGATTTTAGTTCTCTTCCAGCACTCCTTTCCTTTTTCCTTTGTTCTACCACCTTCCTCTCTCAAGTCTGATTTTCGAATCCTCTGTTTTCATTTTCTTTCAAAAACGTTATCTTTTTTTATTCTTCCAAACTCCGCCGGCCAGTCATGAAATACATATTAAAAAAAGTTATAATATATATAAGTAACAAAAAAAAGGTTTATAATGATGAATGGCAAGAGCGACTGAAGATGAACCCTACAATAGGCCAACTGCCTGCGCCCGAGCCTCCTCCGGCGGCCTTCTCTTCCCGCTGCCTTTCCGCCACTTCCTTGCGCGACATAACGTACTCACAGAACGTGAGCATCGCCTGCCACGCAAGGTTGAACTTATGCGTATTTGTTAAGTTGAATTAGATTCAATATGGATTCAATTAAGCCAATTTAGATTTAACAAGTGAGAAAGATGAGTAAAAATAAGACTAACTTCACTTATTTTCTAAATGCCTATTTTTATTTATGTGTTGTACAATATTATTTTTAGGACATTATTTAATTGTCCTTTTGTCCTCTAGAAAATAAGTTATGTATGGGAGGCCTGGGCCTTGGGCCAATACAGCGATAAGTTTGGCGATAGAGAATTAGCAGAAATATATAGAATAGATAGATAGAATAGAAGCTTCACTACAGTAGATTTACTTATTGGATTGAAGTTATTGTTAGCATTGTATAGTGCGTACCAATTCACCTGAGCGTAATATATGCCTTGGTCTTCACTTGATCATTGAGTTGGAAGACTTAGGGCATAAGATACAACGGGATAGTCTCATTGGGTCTGAGATAACATTAGCATTGTTCTTGAACAAAATTCGTTTGGCCTAATCCCAAGAAATGTGCGTTAATGTTATTTAATAATAATTAAGAATATTAACAGCCAATCACAATTTACAACTTAGTATTAGCTTTTCAAAGACCACCGACAATGAAGTAATAGTTGGTGCCCGCGACTTCGTCCCCGTTGGAAAATGAAAAATGTAAGACAAACATGAGTAAATATATGTGTGTATGCCTGAGTATTATAACATCATACATTTTTATCGTTGTGATGCCGGTGACGCCGCCGCCGCGGCGACAGTGGCCCTGAATTTTCTATATTTTAAAGCAATCTCTCGGGACCTAACATTTTTTCAGAATAAAAACATATATTCTATATGTTAATCCAGGTAATAAAATGTCCGATGGAAGAAAGGGTAAGGCGGTATGAGCTCATGCAGCTCCTGAGCACACTCTCCGAAGTACATCTTATAAAAGACACATAAACAAGCGATTTTGCCTGTCTATTAGTTCATAAATCTAAACAAATTAAAACCTTAAATTAAATCACCAGTGTACCGATCTCTTATTTCTTGTAACACACGCTCCCGTCAATCGAGATTCGAGACGCAGCTCTAGTTAAAGGATACTTAATACGATTCCAGCTATCTGGCCTCTCGTCACAAATTCGCATATCACAGACATTCGTGTGCACCCACACACACGGTCGTATAGGATCAACTGAAACCACAAAAAACTGAGTAAACTTAATTTAAACTTAACGAGGCATTCATTAATTTAAACAATAAATTTTATGAACCCATGTTTGTACATAGAACTGTTCGCTGGTTTATCTAATACCAACTTTTAAAAAATTGGTAGAATGAATCACTAACATCCTACTAATATTATAAATGCCAAAGTTTGTATAATCGACAACAGATTTGGATGGAATTTGGCACACCAATAGTTTATGACCTAGATTAACATACAGGATACTTTTAATTCCAGAATAATGTTAGGTTTCCGAGGCACAGCTAGCGAGCAAAAGTTTCTACAACTTTACAATTCCACAAATACATAAGATACGCGTTCAAACACACACACACACACACACACACACACACACACACACACACACACACACACACACACACACACACACACACACACACACAATACATACAAATATCTGTTTTGGTTTCAACATTACGAGTTATTCTTATAAGCTGCTAAAATCACAGAATAATTTTAATGTAATCTTTAATTTTTTTATAAATTATACCAATATAATGTATGTATTTACAATGTACCAAATAAACATTTTTCTTTCTTTCTTTCTTAATGAATAAACAGATATTTACTTTACTTTACTTACAATGTATTTTAGAAGTTCAGAACTATAAAAATCTATCTTCATTTATAATTTATCTATCTATAATCCATTTGACAATCGAATGCAAAAGATTCTTTGAGTCGGTTTTAAAATTCAAAAATCGTTGTTGGCTGTATGTCACGAGAGGAATATTGAAGCTATCTAAACGGAACTGAACATACGTACTATAGTTCCACGACAATTCGCTTACATTCAATGGTGGTGCGACGAATGGTTCAATGTTAACCTAAGCAATTGTGAATGACTGTGTCTACATTGTACTATGTACTAACTTGGTTTTATTAGTAAGTATGTAAATTAAGTGTCTGTTCCTACTGGGTAGTGTCAAAACTTTTTTTTATGATAACAGTCAACTGACTGACGGTTCACTTGATTGTAGATGGCAACCGTCGTCTATAAATACAAGATGAGAATAGGGAAGAGTAAAGAAGTAATCCCATCAAAAACATCTGCATCCCGGGCGAAGCCGGGAGCGGGTCGCTATAGTAAAATATATGATGATAAATAATAATGAGTTTGAAATAATATGCACGACAAAAACAGATTGAAAGAAATGAGGCGTAGCAGGTGTTCAAAGTAGGCAGTAGTTTTGTTGGCTTGTGCAGACATGCGAGACAGTAAGTTGTTTGATAAATGGCGCTTTGTCTTGAAGGCAGACCGGTGTCTCCCACAACTTATATTGGAAAACTTATAACAAACCGTCCTTCTGTCTTCGCACTGTGTAAACTACAGCAACTAAACTCAACATCAACTTTCTTGCTGTACACTACCAAACTCGCACTCATAAAGTAGACAGTCGAATTCTTTTTTTAAATGTAAAAAAACTGGCGTGCAGCGACGGCCATTCACGGTAGAGCCACATTTTTAAACATACGATTTTCATATTCACAGACGAATTTTTATATCGCACCAGTCCATTGGGCTTGTTGGCACGATTGTGAATGGTCGCAATTAAACTTGACAGATAGGCTGATAGTCCACTCGTCACTATTAAGCACAGCACTGGTGCTGCAAGTGGGTTGCCGACCATAATAGGATTTATAGGGATTAGGAATGACATCTATTACTCACTAAACCTATACAAAAAAGACCTAAAACACTAAACCTAAACCTAACACACATGCTATTATTTCACGTTGGTCTTCTGTAAGTGGGTGGCTACTGCCACCAAACGGGCAAAACGGGCCCTAAACTCAAAAATAACATAGTCCTAAGTGACTTCCTGTTTAAAAATGATATTAATGATAAATACGTACTTATAGTAAATCTACTGTTTGTTTCATATAATAATACAACTTTCAATGTAACTTTAACGTAACTCTAATTGAGGTTGTATGTAGTACACAAACACATATTGACACTTATTTTAGAAAGTATTACATTGTTTCTTTATATAAACTATATGCGAATATTATTTTAAAATAGTAAATACATGGTCTCATTCATATATTTTGTCTTTTTAATAAGCGCTCTCTCTTCCAGGACCGATTTGGCCTCACAAGCACTCATCACGAATAATTTGAACACCTAACAAAAAAAAAAACAAGGCGCCACGCGCCATTTGCGAGATCATTGGCCAGATCCTTATCCCAATCCTTTATTTTGAATAATTTAGAGAGCACTTGCAACACTTTGACTTTGCTTGTGTGAACCGTCAGCCTGTCTGTCGACCTTAACATAAAAAAAAGAAAGAAAAAGGGTCATACTATGTGCAATATGACCCAGTAGCAAATGGTCCCAATATGAAAAAGAAATTCATTAGAAAAATGCATTAACGGTACAAGCAAAATACAAATAATCGTAAATTTAATACTTAGTTTTTAATTTAATTCAGTTTAATTTTAATTTAATTGTATTAAATTTATTTTATAAGTAATTATATAGCTATATGTAAGTG
Source organism: Synanthedon andrenaeformis (assembly GCA_936446665.2). Classification (NCBI taxonomy): domain Eukaryota; kingdom Metazoa; phylum Arthropoda; class Insecta; order Lepidoptera; family Sesiidae; genus Synanthedon; species Synanthedon andrenaeformis. The sequence goes on from OW387801.2 coordinate 3,804,302, forward strand.
ATTATTAATCGATACTGTTATTCCCACTATTCATAAATATTTTAACTTAGCTATATAATTATTTTGTTTCTCGCTGTGAAATAAATAAATAAATTTATAAAATATAGGCTATGTTACTCGCTGATAATGTATAGGATAGCTATAGATAGGAGAAAGAATTTTTGAAAACGGTCCAGTAAGTATTTTTTGAATTTATTCATTACAAACAAAAATACAAAAACTTTTCTCTTTATTATATTAGTACAAATTTATGAGAAAACAATTTGAAAGTTGATTCGTAATTTAATTTGATAGCATCATATTAATAAATTAATATTATAATAATCATATAAATCATTTTAATAAAAAAAAAATGCTGTAATGCACAAGAGATCTTTGTTTAGACTTGTTAAACATCGAATTTATTATGTTCCTAGACAAAATCGATAATTTATTTGTCTGCAGCAATTTTCTTACCGAAGCCGTAACTCTTGTAGTAAATATAAAGAAAATATAAAACGGCCTGTAGTTCGTTAAGGGGAATGCCGAGGGAACAGATAAACCATTTATGACGCATGAAACGCCATCTCGTTATCCCCGAATAATGACTGAAGGGTAAAGTAATGTGTGATTCATACTATGGTTAAGTCAATATTATGTAACCTTGCATGTTTATTGATATCCACCCAAAGTGTTTGAATATTTGTCTAGACACAAAATTTATGTCAGACAAAGATAAATAGAGAAAGGCAGCCTATATAAAATAAAAAAGGAAAGTCTTATATAAATACGAAGACCACCCTTTATTCTTTAGTTTTCAAAGTTTAGCAAGTAGGTAGTACGTACTTTAAAAAATACGCCGGTTTGACAAAAACCGTATGTTTCATTCTTAGAAGACAAATGGGAATGCCTCTATTCGGCTCATTGGGCTTCCACTTGCAATCATCGGTATCAATCACTTTGATGGTCACAATCCAGTGAGATCAATTTAATAGCCCGACCAATTTTCTAGGTTTTTTATTTACTAGCTGGTTCTCCTTAACTTTGTAGGCGCCTGACAATATAACTAACGCCTGACAAAATATGTAAAGTAATATATCGCCTGACTTACATATGGTGCATTGGATTTTTATTTTTAGATAGCTGGTGCTTGCGGCTTCTCCCGCGTGGAATATTTATCCTATGACCACCCTCATGTTCTATTCTAACTTAATGGTTAAAGAATTTTTTAAATTAGATGAGCAGTTTCGATGATTACCACCCACATACAAACAAACCATTTTTACCTTTGTAATATTAATATAGAGATATTTTTTTGGTAGAAATGCGTATATCAGACTGATTGAACTGGCTATTTCACTGTTAGAAACCACTTAATCAACTTTGATGAAATTTGTTATGGGAAGGATATTTGTATAGGTATAAATATCCTCCCATAAAAAATTTGTAATTGAGGATATTTGTAACGACATAAGATAAGGTATTTTTTTACTTTTGGTCCTGATGAAATTGCTATTATGTAAAAGGTATATTAATGTTCTCAAGTATGATAATTTTAACATACTTATAAGTTCATAGTATTTTTTTAATATTTACCATTTAAATACTTTTAAAGTAAATGAAAATTTTATGCCATCAGAAATTCCCAATTATGTCCACCAGTAAAATAAGATTTCAATAGTCTGTTTAAAATGGATCCTCAGATGCATATCGATATTATATCAGATGCATACCGAAGTAGGTATATCTATAGGTCTTTGAGATAAAAATTCAGATGGATAGAGGTGAAAATATGTGAACACCAAAAAAGCGAAAAACAACTGCGGAACGACACCCGTGTCTTCTGATTATTTTCTAGTGATATTTTATTTTTTTTATTTTATTTTTCTTTCAAACTATGTTGGACTATTTTAGCTATTTTATTTTTGAACTTTTTTTTTTTAAATTTTTTTGGACCTTCTATATGTTTTTTAGTAAGTGCGTGCGTGATCTCACTATCGGCTATAACGGAAGGGTTGTGGCTGTGTTGTGTTTTTATATGATATTTATGTATATTTTTTATTTGTTGTCCTTTTTTGCAAATAAAATTTATTCTTATTCTAAAATCGATACAGAAAACTTTTCAACATCCTGGTTAATGGTTAATTAAATGAAAAATTAAGACATTAAAAATAAAGATTTAATCAACCGAAACAGATTTCACGGTACACCATTTGTTATAAGTCAATAAAGATTTTATTGTTGCGCCAGAGCAGTGACGTTGAAATTCGAGCGAACCGTAAATGCTGGAGTATCCTGGTTTATACTGCTTCACCTTTTGTTATGGCAACGACACAAACTGTATTACATTGTTACAAATTTAAGAGCACACTTTCTTTTAAACATTTACGACCTGCGGCTCTCGTGGAAATGTCTATATTCGTATTCAGATTTCCTAGAATGCCAAAATAAAGCCACTTTCCAACTCGAGCAGCTTATAAATTCCATACTACGTAATTCCATGATTACTCATTAGTTATTGGCCTTAGCAATACATAAAAACAAGACTTTTCTGAGACATAATATGAAGGTTTGCATCATAACAAAAAACTGAAATTAATTTTATATCTAGTATAATTAATTTCTAAAATATGCAGTTTTTGTTACATTTTTGTGGGTTGAATTCTTGTAATTACTGACTAAAAGCCAATAATGTTTTTCGATGAAAACTTCGCCAGTTTGACAACCTAAACCAAAAGTTTGATTAGTGAAAGGCTGAAGAACAGTTTTGTTTTGTATTCTGACCTAAGTACTTGTTTTGTCAGATCTGAGGATTTACATATTTCGTCAACAGATCTTTCACTGTGACCGTGATAAGATAAGATTGGTATCTTAACGGCAAAGTCTAGATCTGTTGTTAATATGAGTAAGTTTAAATTAATGACACCACTTTGTTGCTGCAATAATTTAATACGTTACTGCCCATAATCGCCTTATTGTCCAGGTATTGCTCATAAAAATGTACTTTCATCTTTTTATCTCCGAGACACGTTGGATCATAAAATATAAACTTATACATACATTGTAATGTATGTTACGTGAAAATAGATGCATTATTTCAAAAACAACCTTTTCAGTATAATTTTTTTGTTATAAGTTAACAATATCATCATCATCATCAACATCATCACCATCACTATCATAATAATCATCATCATCATGCTGTGTCTCTTCACTGCTTGATGGCTTACCTCACCGCACGATCTTTTGTTCTTCGCATCCAGCCGCTCCCTACAACTTTTGTTCTTCAGCGAATATTAGAATTTCAGATCCTATCTATAAAAAAAACTCCGAGGATAGCGACTTTAAGCTTGTGGATAAGTCCTGCCATTTTAAAAATATAGTTTAAAAAAAAAATAAGAGGTCGTGCCATTAGCCTGCTTTTAAAGTGCTATACCTTCACAGCTTAACACCGAACTGTTACCGGTGCCGCCATTTTTTTAATACTTTAAGATGATCCCTTAGGAATTTAATATTTTCCAGGATAAAAAGTATCCTATATGTTAATCCAGGTAATAAACTATCTGTGCGCCAAATTCCATCAAAATCCGTTCAGTAGATTTTACGTGGAAGAGTAACTAACATCCATAACATACGATACATTCAATATATCATATTGAAATTCATATACCACCTAAAAGCGACTTTCGGTGCTCTTGATTGTACTGACAAAAATGCTATTTTCAGATTTACGAAGTTTCTATTTGTATTCCTTTGCAAGGCCAGCCATTAATAACAAAAGTTTTTCGATTAAAATTAACGAACCAGCTAAAAAAATAAAAAAAGTTACTACTGACTGTCTTAATTGCAATGTTATAATCAAGTTCCAATCCCATTCCTTGGCAATTTCATTACATTTTCTAAAGTAGTAATATTTGTATACAGTTCATTAAAATGTATTACATAATGTCAGCACCCTCTACTTCGGGTACATTAATTAAACCGCTTTATGTTTAGACCCAATACTTTTATCGTCCGACCGATATATCTGAACTACAATTCCAACTATAAGATGTGCGGACGTACGACTATGACCTCTCTTCCCGGACGCGCCCGCTCAACTGACATGATACCTACCAAAGAGTATATAATCACTACGTTTTAAGAGACGGGACTCCCATACAATGAAAATGAAATCCACTGTTCTATGACAAAGATGGACTGCTCCAATACCAACCTAACCAAAATTAACAAGTACGTAGCTGCCAACATAACGAACATAAAAATAAGGATGTGCTATTGTTACGATAAATAAGGTCGATAGTATAATTGACTCTATAGTCTATGGTTTTATGAAAATCCCAAAAAAGGCCTTACATAATTATAAATATTATTTATTGACAAATAAAAAAAGAAATAATTACAATCATCGCTTTATTACTATCATACAGTTTACGGTTATCGCCGACTGACGGAGTAGCAGAGAAGCAGTGAACGAAAAAAACAATGGTTAGCTGGGTGCCATTTTGGTATATGAATTGTTCCGCCTGGTATCAGTAGTACGGTTGTACACCTCACCCGGACTGTTGAGCCCCCTTTTGTATCAGTAGTTCGGCGCTGGTGAAAAACTTTTGTTTTCTAAAGTACTGATGTATGTACACACATGACGATTGTTTTACATTTCGAAGTAAGATAAGAGGAATAAATATGTATATTAATAATAACTTTAAAAATATAAAAAAGATATATCAAATTGTAAATCAAATGCTAGGAAGAGTTACACTGTCAATCGATATGGCCATACTTAGAGCATTTGATGCACAAGGAATCTCTACAAAATACATTGATAACAAGTGGCTAATTAAATAAAGAGGTTGAATAATGGACACTTATTGAAGTTCCTTGATATTATTATAAGAGCCTAATGTGTACATACAGTACCTTAGAAAACAAAGCACCAGCGCCGAACTACTGATACAAGAGGAGGCTCAACAGTTCGAGTGACGTGAACAACCGGATTACTGATACCAGGAGATTAGTTCGTCGTTCAATTGACAACGCAGGGCTGTCATGGTGGCAGACGCGGTCCTTAATGTTTTTTTATGGTACATCATCCTAACACGAACAAATCATATAGAAATTTTGGCACCCAGCTCCCTAGCCACAAGAGTAACTTCACATAAAATCTTTGAGGACTGCAGGATCTATTTATTTTTTAAGTTAATTACGGCAGTATCCAAGGTCGACGTTGAAGGTTCTGTAACACACATAAAAATTGGATTATGTCATGTATAACGTAATAATAATTTCATAAAGTAATTCAATGGATTGGAACGATACATGGAACAGCATTTCATTTGTTGTTTGTACAGGATTTTTAGCAATATGGAGAGGGAGTTCACTGAAAACTTCATCGTTCAATGGATTGGCAGAGATTCCGATACATGGAACAGCATTTCATTTGTTGTATGTACAGCTGTTTTTTTTTTTCAGTCTTGCCTGCACCTAGAAAGTAAATGAATATTGAAAGTTATTTTTAGTTAAATATATAAATAAAAAAATAAAGGCAAAATAAAACTAAAACAAACCAAATGGTACATTGGGGTGTATGCATGAGTTCATCTCTTACAGCATTTTTAGCAATATGGAGAGGGAGTTCACTGAAAACTTCATCGTTCAATGGATTGGCAGAGATTCCGATACATGGAACAGCATTTCATTTGTTGTTTTTTTCTTTTCAAAGTCTTGCCTGCACCTAGAAAGTAAATGAATAATAAATGTTATTTTTTTAGTTAAATATACATATAAATAAAAAAGAAAGGCAAAATAAAACTAAAACAAACCAATTGGTACATTGGGGTGTATGCATGTGTTCATTTCTTATCATTCAGTGCAATAAAATCAAAAAGAAATTTTTGCCGATTGTCGATAAAAAATGGCACTGCACTATTGTTTACATTTTACATGCAACACATATGCAACACAATTTTATTCGAAAATTTGAACTAAACTCCCAATAAACTATATTATACATGGTTTTAGAACAGCAGCAAGATATAATATGTACTAACCTATCTTCATCCAGCGGGAATTGGGCCAAAAATATTCGTTTTTTATTATCAATGCGACTCGTTCTTAGGCCACATATTTCGCAGCTTACTTAGCTATTTAAACACTAAAATTTTGGCAAGTTTTATAAAAATCAATACTCTGCTTGCCGAAAAATCCGAAAATAAACAACAAACAAACAAAGCAGTTGAAATGAAAGACGCCATATTGCAACACATCAATATGGCCGCCGATGGTTTATTGCATAGAGTAACTTATACATACAGGTTTATTGTGGTTTTGATGTATAATACGGCCAAATTAGAGAATCGGTGATGTCTAATAACTTAATGGGTTTCGCAATCGCCTTGACCTAGTCGGGTTATTCCGGCATTACCCAATCCACCTGTTTCATACATCATTTTCTTTCCTTTGAGTTGCGCCAGCCTGATACCTACCTTTTTTAATATCATGCCACTGAATGAATGGAATGAATGAGCACCTCTTTTTGCAACGTCACAGAGTACTTTTTACTATACTATCTGTCTTAGAGCCTCTTTTACTAACTACAAGTAAAGTGTTGATTAGTTACGTTTAGAAATAATTTTATGTTTTATTAAATTGTGCACTCGGTTTAGTACATCCTTCGATAGGCAATTTTTTTTATTATTTTCTTTTTAATGTTTGAGACTTTTACCGTACAAACAAAGGTAGGTATATCAGCTCCATCATCCCCGATGACCGGTGACTTTAAATGGCGTTTAGCCTACTTGACAGATGGTGAAAGAGGCCTTTAATCAATCAACTTCAGTCGACATAAATGGCAGACGTTAACAATAATAATTATAATTAAAAATGAAAAATTAGATTACTCAAAATAATGGAAAAATTAAATAATTATGTTTAATCTTCATTTTGTATTTTATACACAGATTTTTTTTATAATGTAAAGGTCGACAGACAGGCTGACAGTCCACCTTATGGTAGGTGGTTAACGTCGTCTCCCAATGTAACGTTCGTCCGACCTCGCAACTTTGACAACAGTGGACGCGGAAGATCTAATATCTAAATAAATATTGGCCATATTGCTAAAATATTAGTGTACAAGGTTGTGCCCGCGACTTCGTCCGCGTTAAAAAATATTAAAAAAAATTAACTATACTTGATTTGAGAATAAGACAAAAATGGAATTCGAAATACACTAGAAATAAGTCGAAGCACGCACATAAAACACAAACTAAATACTGGTAGTCATACTGTAGTAATACTGTAGACAGTGTTACATTTCAATAAAATCATTACCTTGGATTATTAAGAAAATATAGTCATTTTAAAATAATTGTAAAACGGTAGCAACGGAAAAAAAAAATTTTTTTTTTAAACTAGATACCTACTGTAAATTAATGTAAATTGAATTTTTTTTGTCAAAGCATTCAAATTAATTGTACGAGACGAATTTTCATGAGCAACTCTTGAGTTCAGTTCTGCACTAATCGAATTTCTGTACGAAGATTAATGCCTTACGAGACGACGTTTTATTTGTCCAGTGAATTAAGAAATGTTCAGACGACGTGAGACGTCGTCGACAGCATTATTTGTTTTATAGCAAAACTTCTTGTAACTAACTAAGAGCTTTGTAAGAGTTTAATTTTGTATTTAAAAGGCTACATTTACGAAGCTTCGTTGTCTAGGTTATCTAAACGAAATGTTACGAAAAGCATTCTTTATCAAAGTATTTATCCAGAAATCCAGGGCTATTTTTCCTATATCACTGACAACGTTTATGCAAAATTTCATCATGATCTGTTGAGTAGTTAAGGCGTGAAAAGGCACAGACACAGTTACCTTTTTTATATTGAGGTCGGCAGACGGGCTGATGTTCCACTTAATGGTAGGATTAAGGATAAGGGATAAAGAAAGGATGGAGGATAAGGGATAAAGCTCTGGCATCCCTTAATCACGCACTCATTCCTTCAAAAGGTTTTTGAGGCGTTTTTGAGATAGAAAAAATCATTGAACTCGCGACACTGTTACCGTAACCGACACTTCCGTAACCGACAATTATAAAAGAACACAGTAATTTCAAATAAAAATAGAAAACGGCCAGTGATATTCCAAAAAGGTCGTCATTAAATGACACAATAAAATATGTTAAATGTAACATGTCACAATAAAATATTTCCTGACGATAAGCGTTAGTGTACTTTAGTTATTCTGTGCTGACGATTCAAAAAATAAACACGTAATTGTTCAAGTTTTCACTTCTGTTGGCATTCCTGGAGTGCCACTGTTTTTTTTGTAACACCGGTATTTTGATAAATATCACAAGCTCCAGGCCTTCACTATCGCTGTATATTTAAACTTATTTTATTTAACATAGTGTAAGTAAACACCACCAAATATAAGTGGCAAGGAACAGTGATGCAGTTATAAACAGGGCAATAAAGTCGACACTGCCAGGATCCGCAGCCAGGACCCCTGAGACAGAACGTTAAAGCAAGCTAACCACTCATCCAACGAGCTCTTCGATCACTTCTGTAAGAGGGTGGATTATCCACTTAAAAAAATCTCACCTTCATAGTAGTTCATAAAGTTATTGGAAAAGTTTTAATTTATTTACACTGAAGAATAAGAAAAATGTAATTGAAATGTTTCTACTCAAACAACTTATCCATTCTCTCGTTTTATTTTCAGTTTGTATTTCGTAGGCAAATATTTTTTAATGCCCCTACTGACTTGGCGTAATGAGACAATTTGTATTCAGTAACTAAATTTTACAAGAAAGGGAGACCTTAACGAATCGAAGAATCGAATAGAAAAATCAAAAGAGGTTTTTTATGAGAAGATGGATGGCTTTATTCAGTAGAGGCGAGTTGAGTGATAAATATTTAAGTTGAACATAGTAAAACTTTTTTTTATTTTTTATTTATTAGTTTAAAACTGATCTCGATATTGCTTACAATAGACAATAGCGCTTACTATACTTACAATATTGTAAAACAACTTTACTCAATCGTAAACCTATCGCCTAGGTTCCTGTCAAGGGGGAAGGTGGGGGATTCCTCTTAGGTGGAGGAAGATGTACATTTGAATGCAAAAATTTGCAAGAAAATGAAGCAAAGGTTACATGAGAACTAAATGTTATGGTGAACCGCTTCATATTATTTCAACATTTTTGTTGTCTAAAGGCAACAGTCATTGTTTTATTGATAAAAGAAAATATTTATGACCTAACGCTTTTGATATTTTGCCGTTAAAGTTTTCGCTGTAACCAAACTCGTAAATTTTATTTTTCGATAAAAGGATTTTTGTGTATAAAAAAAATTTATAAACAAAAATCAAGGTGTGTTTTATGTTCCCTATGGACTCCAAAACCGCTCAACTGATTTTGATAAAATTTTCAGGTTTTTAAAACTGTTACTCGATAGTAACAAATATCTCATCAATAAAATAAAATTGTTCTATGACCTTCCTTTCTGTGACGTCTAAGAAGTTTTATTTTTAACACATTACCTATTTAATTTTGATTTTTACCATTTAATTAATGTTAAGTTATTATAGTTAGGTAATACGGTTTTTACAAGCTACAATTTAATTATGCTGCAATTTAATTTAAAATTCAACTTTTATAATACGCGACGGGTGATGTAATCATTTCTCTAGATAAAAATCTTTTGCTTCCGGGCAAAATTTCTTCGAATTCTACCCTTCACTGCTTTGTTCGTATTCTTAGTAAGAATATTACATGGTTGGCCTGATATTTTTCAGTCACAAACAGGGTACATTTCATTGTAGCTACTAATAGAGCCTATAACTCTCCCTCGAGAAATTTTCAGGATAAAAAGTATCCCATATGTTGAAAATGGGATGTCAGAGCCTATTTTCAATATCAAAATCTTATCCATAATGGTACTGATGTCGACAACGAACTTGCAGCACCTGTGACGTTGCTTGTGTTTATAGATCGGCTTGTCTGTCTGTCTGTCGACCGTAAAAAAAATCCAGTGCCAAATTACATCCAAATCCGCGAGCCATTTTTGCATGAAAGAGTAACATACATCCTCAAAAACTTTCGCGTTTATAATTTTAGTAGGATTGGATGAATTTCTAAAATGGGTTTAGTAATCTCAGTTACCCTTGACTTAAAAACAAAAAAAAAATATTACCTGTTTATAAAACATGATTTGTCTCATAATACCGTTCATGTTTTTCGCTCAAGCCACAGTGATTTGAGGGAATCCTGTTGTTTTAAGAAATTATTGTTTTTCCCTTTCCAAAATTACATTTTATTTCACAAAGAGAAAACTTTTTCATTTGCAGGCGGCTTGATTTGATAGCCTTCGAATATCAATCGAAAAATCAACATAATATTTTGCCACTGTGGTTTATTTTTTAATGCCTGACGCAAAAACGGGGTGTTATATAAGTATGTGTGTGTTTTTGTATCTGTGTATGTGTGTATACGTGTGTCTGTCTGTGGAATCGTAGATACCAAACGGATGATCCGATGTTGATCCGTTTTGTTTGGTTTTTTTTTAGTTGTGTAAACTCGTTCCTATCAATAAAATACGTCAAAATTAAATAATTCTAAAATACCAATATAGTTTCATATTATTATGTGTAATCTGTCTGTGTTTTTTAATTCGTAAAAAAGTGTAAAATAAATAATAACACGTTGCAAATAACTAATATCATTCGACTTCAAAGTATAACATTTTCAAAGATTAATTTTTCCGCACACCGCTGTGACGTCTAATAAAAATTTAATCAACTTTCTACCTTTTCAACATATCTTCAATATTTCCATTTTTCATTACACTTCTATTCTGCTTTTAATCAACAATGTTTTCTATTCTTCGACTGGTACGTTATATTTTGTTTTCTGCTTACTAATACGAAGGGAAAAATATTTCTTCGACCAATTTTTACGTATGTATGTTTTAACCTGCCAGTAACCTGCCAGAACTGGCAAAGTTCCCCTCCTTATCACTCCTAACTCTAGCCTCAAGTGGACCGTCATCCTGCCCGCCAAAATTTCTATTAAAAAATATCAAATGAAAATATGAAATTCGTTTCAAATGTCAATTATAAACAGATCAGAGCCAAGCTTAGAATTAGTCCTCAATGTTAATGGTAAAACATTTTCGAAGCGTTAACAAAGGGGTTTTCTTGGTGTAATTTAATTAAGGTGGGTAAGGAAGTATTTCGGGTATGGTTAGAAAACATCCCATTTATTTTGGCCCTCGGTGCCGGACGTACCGAAGCACCCTAAATTGATTCCCATTTTGAGCCTCCAAATTGTTTGGAAGCTATACAAATTTTATGAATGACTGTCACATTTATCCAACAATTACTTGCTTTTTTCTAATAATAAATAATTTAATTAGTAATTAAATATAAATAAATTAATTAATAATGAAATATAAATAAATAAATAAATAATTAAATATAAATACATAAATTAATAATTAAATATAAATAAATAATTAAATATAAATAAATAATTAAATATAAATAAATAATTAAATATAAATAAATTAATTAATAATTAAATATAAATAAATAATTAAATATAAATTAATTAATTAATAATTAAATATAAATAGATAAATTAATAATTAAATATAAATAAATTAAATTATGAAGGCGCTTCTTAATAATTCACAAGTTATTAAGTTTTGGTATTATTACCGCTCGTTTTGGTAAAAAATGTGTTCGGTCTAAGGTCAGTCCTTGTTTTAATTTATGATTATGAATTAATTATTTATAAAATTATGTAATACACATACCTTCGTGTGTAATATATTATTATACAGATTTATTTATTTATACATTTACTCAAAATTCACAGTTCTCAATATAAAATTACAGAAAAAATAAAACATACCCTAATAGCCGATTAATGGAAAGCTACGTAATCAACTAGTAATATAGGCTATATTCAAAAAAAAATACAGATACAACGAAAAGTGGTAATATACATACATACATATACGAAATCATATATTCTTCAATTCAATTATGAATTATATAATATATATATGTATATATATATAGCAGAAATATAATATTTCATTATGAACACATTAATCCCCCTCGATTCAATTTCACCTGCTAAATAATTGGGTAGAGTTATTTAAGCAAAATGAGTTATCGTATGAGTCGTGTGAGGGATTTAAGTTGAGCGGTGTGGTGACACCAGAAGCCATTCAATGCATTTAAATGGATACATTTACAGGCGAGTCAACTCAAGTTCTCATCGATCCAATCATAACACAATCTACTGGGTGCTTACTCCGTACAAATAAATACTGATTTGGGAGGTCTCAATGCGACATTTTGCCAATTCTTAATTCTTAAATCATCTTTATCCCATTTTATTGATACTGCAGAGCAGCTCGTTGTAGTCCAAAGGGACTTTGGGGACGACAAATTGCTAATTGGAATTCAAACATTTGTGCTGTAAATAGTACTTTTATGTATAACTAGCTGGTGCCCACGACTTCGTCCGCGTTGAAAAATATTAAGTAGCCTATCCTGTGTCCCGTACGTCCAAATGTTTATCTACCAAGATTCATGAAAATCAGTTAATTCGTTTCAGAGTTATGAAAGAACATACATACATACATACATACAGAAAAAAATTCTAAAAATCGTCAATTTAGTTTCAGTATCATGTATAGAGCCTATAAACACGATTTCTCTGAAAACAAAGTAATTTACTCCATGACCGACCCTTACAGATTTATTATTAGTATTGATAAAAAAATGAAAAATGTGTACACTAGTAATGTCATCTAAGTAGTTTTTGATAAATGTCCTAAAAATATGTGCGATAGCTAAGACATCCACCCACAAGGTGAGGGACAGACGATCTGATAAGTCGACTGTGCTTCAGGCTGCTTTTGACCGGTCCTTTTGGAGGCCTATGTCCAGTAATGGTCGTTTTACAGCTGAGATGTTGATATTGAATATGTAGTAAGAAAAAATTTTTCGAAACTCACGTTCAAAAGGTTCACTCATGCACATGAAGTGCAGTAAAACTACTGTTATTGGTGGGCTGTGGAGTAATGTGTTTACATATGAAATGCCACCGTCGGCTACAAATAACTCTCGTTAGGTTACGATCTAATGTGGTTACACTATAGTTACGTAAGTGATTGCGGCTTAATTTTAACTCGCCGTTCAATTGGAATCAGGCGTGGAAATAGTAATTAAAAATATACAAAAGCATTTAGAGTTTCACAATACAATATTATTAAAAAACCTTAATAGGCCTTGAAAATAACCCTTTGTTTTTGTGTATTTTCGTCTACGAGACTGGGCAATGAGCCCTTTCTCGGTAAAGCTTTAAGTAGAAATACCATTTAAGACTGAGGTCTTCAGTCCTCAAGTGTTCGTTAAAATTAACATCAAATACTAATCTCAGTAACAAAGTCTAAATATAAACTTAACATTCAATACTAATTGTAAGCTAAAATTGGTATCGAATAATAGGGTGTTTCATACAAAGTATGAAACTAAAAATAGCATTTAAACTAATTATATAAGTTAAGAATATTTTCTAATATTATTTATTTTTTATTTAACATAATAATTTCTTAATTTTCACTATATTATATTATTATATTATTCACCTATCATTGAAAACTATTTTGACTAATGTAATTTTTTTTTGGCTGTACTATATGTACTACTAAATGGCCATATAACCATATGGAATGTTTATAATTAATATAGCTGTTTGTTTACATTATTATTAACCTAGCGAGCCGCCAAAAACTTCCTCGTTTAACGCCTTTCGCAACAGTGAAAACCGCATTAAAATCCATTGCGTAGTTTAAAAGATCTAAGTGTACATACAAAAGGAATAACGGCTGAAAGCGACTTTGTTTTGTACTATTTAAAGATAAGTAAATAAAAACTTTAATTTTGACGGAAATATTTTTACGTTTTTTCAATGGCTGCAATGTTATAAAAATAAGTAGGACGTCAAAAGGATCTATATTTAGGATATATCTATAAAAGGATAGATAGAAGGAAATATTTCTTATTAATTTCGATCCCAGTATACATACTATAAAGGGAAAAACGAAAAGCCATAATATTAAATGTTTTCCGCTTGGCCTCGTGGCTGGTCCAGTCCTCGTAATCCACTTATTGACGAAAAATCACTTTATAAATTGATGGAAAACTTTGTGACGAATGAAATTAATTTTCATTTCAAGTAATGGGTCGAATGATTTAGACGATCTACAGGAATGCCGGATTAAATCACAATATTGAAGGGTTCGGAATGGTTGTCAATTGGACAAAAAGACTTACAAAACAAGGTATAAGGGACAAGAAAAGGCTAAAGGAAACAGCTCTTCATCTAAATCTTTAATGCACTTTAACGATTTGAAATAGATAACTGCATATGTTTTTTCAAACAATAGAAAATAACAATTAAATTATTTTGTCATTTTCTTGCGGAATTATTTAGAACTAGCTGGTGCCCACGACTTCGTACGCTTTGAAAAATATTAAGTAGCCTATCCTGTGTCCCGTACGTCCAAATGTTTATCTACCAAGTTTCATGAAAATCAGTTAATTCGTTTCAGTTATGAAGGAACATACATACATACATACATACATACATACGTGCATGCATACATACGTACATACGTACATACGTACATACGTACATACGTACATACGTACATACGTACATACGTACATACGTACATACGTACATACGTACATACGTACATACGTACATACGTACATACGTACATACGTACATACGTACATACGTACATACGTACATACGTACATACGTACATACGTACATACGTACATACGTACATACGTACATACGTACATACGTACATACGTACATACGTACATACGTACATACGTACATACGTACATACGTACATACGTACATACGTACATACGTACATACGTACATACGTACATACGTACATACGTACATACGTACATACGTACATACGTACATACATACATACATACATATATACATACATACATATATACATACAATACCTACACTTACAGATTTATTATTAGTATTGATTGATAATGCCAGTGTCTTTGTTCGCGTTGAAAAGTAAAAAAAAATGTAAGCAATATATAACGCTTGACCTCTTGTTGCTATAACACTTGTAACATAGAAAAATTCATTACTTCACTTTAAAGAACATATTTTCATTACTAGTAACGCCATCTGACGTATTAGTCTTGTATTAAGTGGTAGTTGATCAATTTAGAAGAGAGTACATACTTTCTGCAGTACGCGGGTGAAGTAAAAATTAATTAAAATTAAAATAGTAAAAAGTGTCGGTGGAAGAAAGAGAATAACTCTCTTGGTCGACAGATGTGATAAGAAGCGGTTGGGCATTTTGCAACATACACTGATAAGACAGATTGTCGGAGATAATAATTTATTTTAGTTTCCAAGTTTGGAAAAATTAAGATTGCGATTTATTAATCACGATTGAGCGAACGGCGTCTGTATGCAAGGGGTGTTACAGGCAAATTCTGTCTGTAACAAATTGCGATCTTTTCAACGAGCTTTGGCCTGACCACATGCGTGGCCAGTGAGCTACTAGCCAACTGCAGCTCCGTGATTTTGTGCTGTTGCGTCGGTGGACGGTGAGGTGGATGGCATTGGGTGATGAGGCATCCTGCAAAGACCATTCATAGCGTCCCATAACCTCGACGGCAGCGGTGACGGCGACCTCTTCACAATTTTATTCTCCCAATCACACACTTCGGTGTGCTTATCAAGTGCCAGTGCAGTGTTGTATAGAAGGAAACTATACTTTCGTCATACGTTTAGAGTAGAAGTTAAGTAGAGTAGTTTGTAAAGTAGTATAAGTTTTGTTGTTAGAAATAGTTAGGAAGGGTGATTAATAAATGTATTGTAGCTTTCAAAAGTATTTTTATTGAGGTATTCCCGGTGATCATTAGGTTCTTCAGTAGCTGGCGCCCTGGGATATTCATGCTATGCTGACTGTTTCTGGTTGGTGAGTAAGGGAGACAGTCAAACCCGACTGTACCCGTTACACACTTTGGCCAGGCGTTAGTTTTTTTATTTTAAATTACATATTTCCTCGGGGACTGTACCTACTTTTTTTCTGGATGAAAAGTATCCTTTTCATCTAGTTTTTTTACTAGTTTGTATAACAACGAACTTAGTTAACAACAAGATAAATCGATATCATGCTTACTTTTGTAAATTAAACATAAAACAGCGAAGTAATAATCATTCTACGTTTGTATGGAGGAAAAGCTGACTAGTTTAATCTTAAAATTCGAACACATTTTCAAGCAAATTTGAATAAGACATTAAAATAAATAACCCATATAACTGAACGGATGTGATAATTATATTATAAACCACATAAGCATCCTTTTAGGCGGGAAAAATAAACGGCACATGTCTTATCACATTTAATAAGGGTCGTTACAGACCCGAAAGGGGTAACGGGGTTATCATTTATCTTTACAAAATACCCCCGACTCAAATGCGCTTGGGTAAATACGTTTCATAACTTTATTTTCAGATTTATTTATAGAAATTAAATTTACCTTCTAGGTTTTTTTTTAAAACGTGGCTTACGTTATGTTGAAGCTTCAGTAGCTTTCTTTAACCGTTCCGATATTGTAAAAGAACAGAATATAATAGCGAAGCAAGCGTTATCTTGTCGGGTTTCTTTCATTTATAATAGTGTTATAATAGTTACTATGAAACTAATCATAGATACAAAAGCAAAGACAGCCTATAGTTTTTCCAAATAAGTATTAGAAAACCTTAATAATTCGAAAATGCGAATTCGTCCGCGTCTCTCGGGAACAATACTTTTTTCTGGATTAAAGGATTAAGATATTGAGTCATGGGTGTTTGTATGTATTTACAAAAAAAAAGTAATCTATGTTGTATATCAACTGTCTGGTATCTTTAATACAAGCCTTGTGGAACCACATGGTGCTGTGTGGAATGTGTGAAGATATTTCTGTAACCCTGACAATGTGTATGCAAAATTTAATGATAATCGGTTGAGTAGTTAAGGCGTGAAAACTCAACAAACAAACAAACTCAAATTCGCACTGCACATACAAAGTGTTATAATAGTTAAATAATAACCGTTATAACACTTTCTTCTTAAGTTGTGTTTGTGTATTCTAGGGAACTTACAAGACCTCGTAAAATCAATAAATGACTGCGAGAAAGATCTAATAGAGAAAAAAGTACAAGAATTTGAGAATGGGCTCAAATTTTTTTCCAGTGTTGTCTTCTTCATTCAGGAGGCAGTTAGTGCTTTTAGAATTAAATTATGACTTGCAAATGTATAATATGTCAACAATAATAATAATATATACTCTCTATATCTATCTAATATTATACCTACATACAACATACCTACTATATCAACAATACATTAAAATTATTATATATTGGAACAGTTTTAAACCACGCATAGGTAGGTGCGTTTTATTCAAGTACAAAATGTGAGCCGAGCTCCTTAATATGATTAATAAATAAATTAAACGGTCTTAAAGCCTCGGGCGTTTCCTCTCAGACATTCTCGAGGCAAAAGGAAAACATTTCTATTTATAAATATTTTTCTGCTCACATGCTATCAAGTTAATATTTATTATATTTAATAAAATGCATAGAAAACAGAAAACATGTTAAAATACTAATGTAGGGCTAGAAATAAAGTAATTGTTTTATATATGTATATGTGTGAATAGCGATTGATTTTTATATAGGTATATTGTGATTATTAATTTGTTCTTTCAATAATTCTCATTAAAGTGATGGCATAATTTTTAATTAATTTAACAAAAAACAAGTTTGTTCATTTTTCTTTGTGTTACTTAGCAGGTTCTTGTTTGTTATGCTGTTGATATTAAATAAATAAATAAATAAATAAATAAATAACAAGTCCATTTTATTAAATACTAGCCGAATGCGACTTAGTCCGCGTTGAAAAATGAAAAAATAACCCCTGAAAAAATATTGCTCTTACAGTTTTAATTTTAAAATGATCCTTAAAGAACAATACTTTTTTCTGGATAAATGGTATCCTATTTCCCTTTCTGTATCTGTGACAATGTGTATGCAAAATTTCACTATGAACGGTTGAGTAGTTAAGGCGTGAAAACAGACAGACAGAGTTACTTTAACATTTATAATATTAGTATGTATTTGGAATTACATACATGTATGTCTTAATATACAAAAAGGTGATGTTCCCTATGGACTCCAAAACCGCTGAACCGATTTTGATGAAACTTTCAGACAATCTTCAGATTAGTCTAGCGAGTAATCCTGTGAAGTTTGGTAGTGATCGGACGCGGGCGAAGCCGGGAGCGGGTCGCTAGTATTAAATAATGTTGTCAGACTGTGACCACACGATAACTAAGTAATATTTCTTCAGTGGTTAAACGTCATTTCAGAGAACCGTCCACGAAGAAAGCAATTTGGAAATGGAATAACTATTTCTATATAGCAGACATTAAATAACATTATTACATCGTCACACAAATTGAAGATGACAACTATGTGAGCTCTTTTCACTTTCTGAAGAACATAAGCAGACACGCCAAACATATCCTTTCTCTTAGGGTGGGTTGCACCATCTAACTTTAACGGTAACCATATGCAAACCAGCCGTTAAATCTTCGGTTAAGCATAATATGCATTGCAACATTTTTACAACGGTTAAAATGACGTCATAACTTAACGCTAACCGTAACCGCTCAATATTGGCCGGTCAATGTTATTGTTACGGTTAAGTCAACTTCAGTATTTTGTTTTTGTGTGAAAATTTTGATATCATGTCTTCTTCTGATGATGACAGTGAATACAATATAGTGGCCGAAATGCGAAAGAAAAAAGTTTATCAACCTCGAATTGATCGATTCCGAAAATGTATACATTTTTGTGTTTGTCCAATGTCCACAAGTATTTGAAGTCTATTAACTTCTTCCTTGCGTTCTCTAAAACCCAATAATGTAAAACAATGAGTAGAGTAGATGTACCGGATTATGAAGGTACGTAATATGTCTGTGTGCAGTATAGTATATTAATGTATTTTATTGTAAATTATATACAGCTGGTGTATTAAGATCAATTATTTATAATTAGGTATGCAATCCACCCTTAATTAGGATAATGAAACCGTATACCGACAATTAGTTTCTATGAAATCAACAATTTTATAATATGATATTAACCAGTTCCGTTAAGATCAGATAAGTAAATATTTATGTAATATACATTGTTAATGTCATGAAACGGCAGTTACTGTGTCATGGTATGGAGTCGCAAATATAATATGTTAAACATATAAATAACATATGTAAACAAATAAATATATTATATTTCTTTTAGTGTATGTGCATTTCGAAAAGTGTATGTGCAGTTACTTTGCCTGGGATATGATAAAATAAAAAGAAATAATAAAATAAATGCAAATACAGTAAAAAAACCTTTAGATACAAATAACTGTATGTATTTATGATCCATACTATACAGTTAATTTATTTATTGTTACCAATACTTGTGAAGACAATTTTTTACCTGTCACATCCTATACCTTACCTAAATCCTACCTTCAAATAGGGAATCAACACATTGGATGCCTATATTATACATTCAATTTCGTTTATATGTTACCTTGGTTTTGCTTACAATTAGTTCATTTTAAAAGTAGTAATTACATATTGCATTTTCATGTCATAAAATTTAAATGATTTTGTGAACTTGATATTTAGATGCCGCAACAATAATAAGGTAGCGTTTAGTGTAATGGCCATGTGATTCTGAGGATATATTCCCGAAATGGTTCAGCTTCGAATCCCTATTGGATAGTCTTTTTTGTTTTTTCATTTTATAAGTGAGTTGCGTATACTTGCGCTATCAATGTAAGACGAGTGTTTTACCTATGCAATCTATCCTATCCTTGTTACATTCACAAACATTTGTACAGGTACAGTAAACATACTTATATATGTATCTACATGTAACGAACTGACCAGTGCCTGAGTTCTAGAGCGACACAATTGCTCATCTCGCAAATTGGTCAGAAAACCGTCCGACCACATGGGAGTGACCCATAAAACGTACTGCAGTATACTCGCCAACGTGAAATGTAGACCTTTTTATATTACAATTGGCAGTAACTTTTTTTCATTAATTTAGTAGTTTAACATTAATTGTTTTTGTACAATAGGAAGCATAATATGAAACGATATATTTCCTAGTCCCCACGACTTCGTCTGCGTTGAAAATAACTGATATTTAAGGGATGCTAATTAACGCTCATTCTTCTACCCTCTCGTTTTTTCTTTTCCCTATATCATACCGTCAACCTCTCTGCTGACCTTTACAATAAAAAAAATCATGAAATAAAAATAGTTTTCTTTTTATACGAAAATATAATAATAATAATAGTAAGTACTGGTATAAATAATAATGTAAGTTGTTTCCTCCTTCCTGAATTTCTCCTATCTTCTTAAGGAAATTCCATTTCATTTTCCTTTTTCCTATAAACTGTTCTCGGAGACATCGTTTTTACACATCATGTAATCTTCGTGACCCTCCATTAAAGCAATTGTCACGTCCTACTATGATAGCTTGTTACTTTCTATATCTTACACGATTGTTTGACCCTTGTGTGAATAGCTTTAAATACACGGTCCAAATATATTTACCAGAAATGTTAATTCATCATAATTTAATACTTTTGTTATATAATTTTTATATTATGTGTAGATTTTTTATGTTAACTTCGACAGACAGGCTGACAGTCCACTTGATGGTAGGTGGTTACCGTCGCCTATAACCCATGCAATATTTTCAGAAACAACTTATATACTGATTTGAAAATTAGTTGATTTAAGTGACTGGTGTGTGTAGAATACAATTTTATCTTTATTAATATTGAAGAAAATGATAAAAGTTATTTTGATTTCGACACATGATTTGGTATTCAATCGAAGATTAGAGGGTGAGCTATTGAAACTGGAAATAGCCTTAAGTGGCGACACTTAACGGCCTAAGGCTCAAACGCTTGTCACATTGCTGCCACCAACCTTTTTTTTTTTTTTCATTTTTCTAGTAATTTATTATTTCTTTTTTCTCTCTTTCTTTTTTTCTCTTTTTTTTTAGTTTATTTATATATATAGTATAATATTTATACAAATACATATAATATATAAAATCGTAAACGAGCTATGTTTGTCCATTAAATATTTAAAAAAAAAAACACTTTGTACAGTTATACTCGAATATATGTTACCGAGGTCAAAAAATAGTTTTTAGAAATTTTGTCTATCTGTACATGCTAATCTTAGAAACAGCTAAACCGATTTTAATACGGTTTTAACTGATATATTGATGGTTATCTGGATTAAACTAAAGGATACTTTTTATTCTGAAAAAAATATTAGGTTTCTTTGGAATTTTCAAAAAAACGCCAGTTATAAAATAAAATCGCTGTCCGCCTTTGTCTGTTTCTCAGCTATTTTCTTCTAAGCAACCCAACTTATTTTGATACAGTTTTCACTAATTAAAAGAGCGATAAAAGAGCGATACGATAAGTATCGTGTACCTAGAATATCGCTAGTCTATGACCTGACATACTGTATAAACTTTGTTGCTGGTAGTGACGTTTTTATAATATAAAAAATAATATCTTTATTTATTATTCAAATGTATTTTTTATTTATTTATTTATACTTAATTGTATTATCGCCTATAAATTGTACCAAAGATAAAAAGGCCACTCAAATTGAGAACACGTGTAATGGTACTATTCACTTTTGGAAAGTGCTTGGAAGACTACCTACATATATCTAAAAAAACTACAGAACTATAGATAGAAACTAGAGGTAGCGTGAAGCGTGGTATCCGCGAACATATTTTTGCATGTCTAAGTATTGGTTGGTGGCCTTTTCGTTGTCATAAGATTGCGCGAGGTCGTTATAAGTAATAAATAGTGAATATGCTCACTCCAAATGATAAAAAAATTATTAAATCATTTAAGTAATATTATGATTTAATATAATTAGTTTAGACAAAGATTTCTGAGCTCATATAATCCAAATCTTTTCAAAGTTCGAGTGAGTAGGCTTCTGGGTGAGCTCGCTCCATCATAGATCGAAGATGAGGCATCTTCACTACGCAGCTGGATGTTGGCCAAGAGCAAACCCATCTCTAATAAAATAAAAGATGAGAATAACAATTATTTATTTTAACATTTAATTAAGTAGTAATATTCTATAATATAAAAATGAATTCCTAAATGTGTTGCTAAGCGCAAAACTCGAGAACTGCTGGACCGATTTTAATTCTGTCTTCACTCATGGACAGAGGGATAATCAGGGAAGGTTTTTACTTAAAAAAACTGCACCTCGGACGACCGGGACCGGGACTGACCGGGAGCGGCCCGCTAGTAATATATATTTTTATGAAGTAATTTTGAATATTATATGTAGTAATTGTACCAACTTAGAATAAATAATTATTGGAATTTTATTGTAAATCCACAATTTAAAATGGCAATTTTCCTTTTAAATTAATGCATGAAGTAATTAGTTAATAAGTTAGTGAATTTAACTTCCTCTTCCGTCCGCTAATTAAGAAATTACCTTAGAATGAGGACCCAAAAACGAACTTCCAAGGTAACTTGCCATTTACTTTAAAACACGGCTCTTCAAATTCGATTAGTCGCAAAGTAATTTTATTTTGTGAGCGATACCGTGCATTAAGACTTCTAAAACAAATTTACAATTAACATTTAAAACTGCTGACAAAAAAAAACCTCTGCATTGAAATTTTAACAAATAACATATTTCTGAAAACTTACAATGTTTTTTTCATATACATATAATTATTACAATATCAGCTGTGCTCGCGACTTCGTACTCGCTGTAGTTCGTTTCTTAAAAATCTCACAAGAACTTAACATTTTTCCAAGTATCCTGTATGTTAATCCAGGTAATAAACTATCTGTATGCCAGATTTCATCCAAATCCGTTCAGCTGTTTTCGCTTGATTGAGTTACAAATATCGAAATATAATAACTTGGCATTTTTAGGAATAGGACTAAGTAATTTGGTATCATACGAGCGAACACGTTATTACTGTCACTCAACTTTCATTACTCGGAAGTAATATTCAAACTTATTCAATATTCAAAGGTCGTGATGTCTTTCGACATTTCTTTGACGGCTACTAAATAACAATCTTTCCTTCCAATTTCTCACAAATTATTTATTATTCAAAATTATATCACTTCTTCTAGCGACATAATATGAGAAGTTGTTCATGGCGTATGTAATAAATTTGTATGTAGAAAAGTAACATGACGGTTCTTACTCTACATCTTTCCCTGTGACCTTTCCCAGACATGCCACTTATTTTCTAACCATGTTGGCTGGACTTGAAAGTCTTTTCATCTGTAAATATTTTATTGGCCCAATTAAAATTTAAAAACTCTCTTACAAAATTCAAGCGTGCTACTTTATGGGCTTCGGTCAAGTAAACTATTTTGGGATGACGCCTGAAGTGCAAATCCATGCTGTGCAAGTGCTTCAGCACCGTCTCAGTACAGACATCAAACTCTTCTGCATAATGAGCCGTATGTGTGAAACCATTTTCTTAATAAGCCCGTCTCATAGTTTCTCTTTGAATGTTCGATATCGCAGAAGGACAACCAGTCCGCCCTCGATCTTGAAGATTGCTTTCCTCGCCTTCTCGTGTAATTCAGAAACGTACGGTATACCGCGATATATTTAAGTTTCTGGCTTATGTGTCGACCCAAACGGTGTAAACAAATAATTTCGGCCCTTTCGCAATAGTTAAATTTCGTGACATAAATTTCAAAAAAAATAATAATCTTTCAAAACTAAAGAGGTTATATACGACTCTTGTTACAGTCTATGACTTCAACAGACAGATTTACTGGTAGAACATAATAATATCTATGTGATATATAACAAAGGATAAAATGTCATGCATATTTAACATATACAGGGTGGAAAGATAAGTCGGGCCCTGGGGGGAAACTACCTTAAATCCTTAAGTTAGCTCATTTTACATAAAGGAAGCATTCCTTTATTTTTAAAAAGAAACAAAACTGCATTCAAAGATTTTCTAAAACTCGCTTGGCTCGCCCGGGACTCGAACCAACTAAAATTAAAAAAAAAAACACTCACTATTTTATTATACTAATCGATAGGATTATTATTCAGGATAAAATATCTCTAACAAACATTTGGTCTTCCTCTCGTCTGTCGTACAAGATATCCATAAAGAATACCTATTTAGTACACAAGTTCTTTAATGAACGTAACGTAAAAAATGTTATTTATGAAACCTGTTATGACACCGTGCAAGAGCTAAGGGTTGTAGAAAATGTGACATGTAATGTGACATTTTTATTATTAAGTATTTCAATTATTTTAATTTTTTTTTTAATTATCATTAGTATCATAGTTTAGATTAGATTAGATTTAGGTTTAGTACATGGGATGTTGTTTGGAGCTCTTACTGGTGCATGTTGAGCCTCCTATAATTGCGGCAGCATCCGCCTAGTGCCAATTATTCTGAACAACGTGTTTTAATTTGATGCCTGCCTCGTTGGGGGCCTTGTTTAAAAAAAAAATGTTATTAGGGGTATACACCACAACACTTTGCTGAAGGCTACAAGAAATGAATTTCAACGGAGACTAAATTTGTGTATCCGGAACGAGGGGGCTCATTTCGAACAATTTATCAGTTAAATAATTTAAGTATAACAAATTGTTAACAAAATAAAGTTAATGTTAGATTTTACGATCATTTTACGATTAGATTTTACGATTTTTAAGACCAAATGTTTGTTAGAGAAATTTTATCCTGAATAATAATCCTATCGATTAGTATTATAAAATAGTGAGTGTTTGTTTTTTTTTAATTTTAGTTGGTTCGAGTCCCGGGCGAGCCAAGCGAGTTTTAGAAAATCTTTGAATGCAGTTTCGTTTCTTTTTAAAAATAAAGGAATGTTTCCTTTATGTAAAATGAGCTAACTTAAGGATTTAAGGTAGTTTCCCTCCAGGGCCCGACTTATCTTTCCACCCTGTTTATGATTGGCTTAGATTTGACCAATTATGTCAATCAGTTATGTCAATTCATATCTAAGCCTTAGCGAAATTTGAAATGAATGGAATTTGTTATCGAAACTGATAAAGAACTTTCCTGGTCGGCTTTACCTTGAATGTAAGCGTGTCTGCTAAGTTGGATAGACGGCCAATTTAGAGCTATCGTGACAAAAGTAAGTGAAAATAGGACTAACTTTACTTATTTTCTAAATGCTGATTTTTGTGTGTGATTTGTAGAATATTATTACAAAATAATGGAACACTGCAAGTGCAAATAAAGTTGTCTGAAATAAATCCGTGTGTTTATAGTAAAATGAACGAATAGGACAGTTAGGCAAGCGGCTGTTGTCACTGATAAACGAGCAGCCTACAATAGGAGCGATGGACAATGGCATGGCATTGACATAAACATGCCAAAGCAGCGCGACGCGCTATCTGCATCTAACGAATAATAGTTTTGATTTTGGGGCGTTTTTACAATTTAAAATTAATAATATATAACATAATTTATATCTGGCATTTCACAGGCTACGGTCTCTATTAAATGCTACGAGTATATGTGACGCATCAGCGGTCAATCCGCAACGAATGACTTCTGGATCACAACATTACAGTAGTCGACAAACAGTGCTTGCGTGTGGTGTGATAATGTATTGACGTATATACAACCTTCGCACTGCAAAGGCTCGAAATAAGGGTCTCTTCATATTAGGTCGCAAGCAGCGCGGCAGTTTCGTGCGATCAGTGATTTTGTAATGAAGTGCGCCACCCTAATGCGACCTAATGTGAAACCGCCCTAACGTTCACAAGCAAAAAGCATTTGAACGCCGTTTACGCCGACCAATCGCCGACAACAGCCAAAAGAGACCGCAATAGGACATCTCTACTAATAAGCATTGTGATGCGGCATACGACGCGACGTGACGATGCTGTAAATAGGAGCCTAAATTTACTTGTAATAAAGCACTTTGATAAAGATCGCCAGAGTCTGTTCGAGAGTGTCACGAGTTAGTGATTACACTTCGTACGAATTTTTATCTTACTTCTGTACAATGTGGAGAATCTATCGCAATCAATCAAGTTGTACATTTGAGCGTGATCAAAGGTCTGCATCGCCTCTTATGTAAGTAGGTATTGTAGTATAGAACCAGTAACTTATTAGTAATCTGTGATAGAACAGACATTGTCTCATTGTAACAAAAGGGTTAAAACAAAAGTAAAAACCTCTCTGTTCATTTTAATTTTATTAATGGTAAATAAGTTGTCGTGCTACCATTTTGTAGGTTTATCGGTTTGTTGACCTTTGCTTTACGGATAAATATTTATGGAAACTCACGTAAAACGACAGGGACAACAATAAAGTTGAGTTTCTATCTTTATAACAATAATTAGGTATGGTTTCTCTCTGACCTACTTTTTATTTTTATGTTTCAAGAATTCGGAATAGCACTCTAGCATTTGACTAGCCATGTTATGTGTACTAATATTATAAAGAGAGATTTGTATTTTTTTATAATGTTTAAAATCAAAAACTACTGGACCGATTTTAAAAAATCTTTCACCCAGATACACTGATATAGTTCTCAAAAAGACAAGCCGAAGTACAGGCCATGTCAGATAGCCCGTAGAATCAGCTAACGTTGAAGTAGAAAAGTTCTTAAGTGGCGGCAATACGGTCGGCCCCCATACTATTACGTAATATGAAAACATAGTAAAAGTCGCATAAAACAGGAACGATTATGACTTAAAAAACCCATCGAACTGTTTAAAAGCTTAAAAATACAGTAGAACCGCAGCCTATTTTGTGATTATAGTTAGGCACAATACACAAAACATAACGTGCCTGAAAATCTATAATTTACCAAAAGGAAATCCAAAACAGGCTGTGAATGTTGAGAAGGAGGGTTATCAACATTAATCAAATTCTCCATTGGGTTTGTAAACCAGTAGAATCCATCAGATTGTCTGCCTCATCGGGTCCTTTTGTCCGTTTCACACATTCATTGATTAATGACAGACCGCTTGTTACTGTATTAAGCGAAGAAAACAGTGGAAAAACAAAGTCATGGTTTGATAATCATAATTTAGTTAATGATCCAAAGGTGTTTTATGTTATTTATATACAAAAAACAACCCTCCCTCGTCTTCGCCCAGGTTGCATTTTTTTTTATATACAATGTTAAACTTTCCTCGTTTATCCTTCATTCCATAAGTGAAAACCGAATTATAATCTATTGGGTGGCTTAGAAGTAGTTAGAGTTGATACAATATATGTATATTGGTCGAGGAAAATTCTTTCTTGTAACATACTCATTAATTATAGTAAAAGTATGCAATACAGCAAATAATTTTCTATCTCTTCAGCGAAGTTTTGGTGTACAAAATTGCGTTACCCTACACAATTAAGCTCAGGACGATCTTTATACCCATTACATACAGCATGAAGGAAGGATAGGTATAACCTTGTGTGTGCGTCGCCGGTTTTTAAGGCCAGAGGCCAGCTCTTTAGGTTTGAGAATAGTAGTAGAGAATAATGTTTTGTTAAATTGTAATCTAAGTATATGTATATCCTTACATAGTATAATTTAAAGTAGTTTTTCGAGTCTGTCTGCCTGTATATCCGCTAACTCTTAAACCAAGCGATTAATTTTGATGCGGTTTTCACCATCAGTTAGATAGTGCCGAATACATATAACGAATTAATTTTGCTCATAACGACTATCCGTTTATTACGACTTTCCCAAGTCCCTTGAAGCAGCTTCGATTTGTTATCGGTTTTGCGAATCTTTATTTTATTTATAACAGGTGCACTTAAATATATTTTAACCTTTATAAATTCTCACAATTGTTTGAATTTATATTGTACACATGAATTTTTCTATTTTCTATAAATTTCTTTTATGGTATATTTGTTTAGGATTTAGTTTTACATAATAATCTTATTACATTTTTTTCTTTTTTGTAAAAATTTGTAAATTTTTTGTAAAGGAAATTATTTTCGTTCGCCTATCAGGGCGAGAAACTACCTAAAACAGAAACCCTAATGATAATGATAAAAACCTATGATTAATAAGAATATTAAAAAAAAAGTTCCGTTCAATGGTTAGCTATGGATATCTAATGCCAGTTCTATATTTTATAAATATATTGTGATACTATGACCTGAAGTGTTTCCTTTTACCCAAAACACAAACATAGGTTGCAACTCAGTTGTTAACTATTGAATTTTCTTTATAAATTGTTTCTTGCTCCTTGTTAGGATTGAATGTTTATTTATTTATTACTAGCTGTGCCCGCGACTTCGTATGCGCTGTAATTCGTTTTCCCCTCAACCACCCATGATAAAAAGTATCCTATATGTTAATCCTGGTAATAAACTATCTGTGTGCCTAATATTATCCAAATCTGTTCAAGCATACGAATTTTCGCTTTAACTATAACAAAGATTCAAACATACAAACTTTTGCGTCTTCTTTAAACATAGTATAAAACAAAGTCACTTCCCGTCATGTACCTCTCTGTATTTACGCTTAGATCTTTTATACTACGCAACGGATTTTAATGCGGTTTTCACTAATGGAAAGATCATTAAACTATGAAAGTTTTTATATATAATTTGGTGAAAAAAAAAATGTCATTACGAAGCCGGGGGCGGCTCACTGTTTTATATTTAATACAATATTATTAGGATTTTCGATTTTCATACAACGAGATTATTCTAGATAAAATCATCCAACCGAGAACTGTATTACTAAAACATGAATTTTATAATATTTTTTTAATTCGTACATATAAAATATAATTATAAGATAATCTTAAAATTGAAATCAAAAAGCTTGTCATATTTATGTGTAGTGCTAAGTTACCACGTCTACTTATAAGACAGCAAAAAGCATATGTACTGTTGTCATCGAAATAATATATCTTCGCTGTTGTGTTTTGGTGAGTGAGTAAGGGATGGCAGAGCCCATTACCCCCATCCCATCCTTATTATCCCTTATCCTTAATCCTTCTATGATCGGCAGCGCACTTGCATCACCTATGATGTTGCTTGTGTTATAGGCGACGGTAGTCATCTACCATCAAGTGGACCGTCAGCCTGTCTGTCTACCTTAACATTATAAAAAAGTTTAGTAATATACTTATACATTAGGTATGTAATGTACTACAATGATTAAGTTCATACTTAAGTTTCATACTGTCGTCCTCTTTGTTGGTGTAACCTTGACCAACCCTTTTCAAGGCCCAACTTGGCATTGATAAATAGAGTAAAACAAAATAGGGAGAAACGCCTTTGCGTCATGTTACAGCAGTGGTTTTTATTGAGGGTCAAGATGATAAAAATGTCCTAATTGCTTTGTGAACAAACCAAGATATTAGTTAGCTTCGAAAAAAGTTATTAAAGTCGGATCACGTTAGAAGAGTCGGGTCTTGATCAAATTCAAGAACAAGCTATAATTAAAAATTATAAATTAACCCCCCCGACTTTCTATTGAGCCCAAATACGCTATATCTGCTGAGAGTTGCTAGGGAGTTTGGTGTCATGAAATGTCATAGAAATTACCACCATTTCGGTGCCCAAATACATATAATGTCTGGTGTAAGTTGCTAAGCAACTTACAGTTCAACTCATGGAAATACCACCGAAATAACAGTGAACAAATTACACATAATTCGAACACGTGGAAGTTAGTGAAATCCCTTAGTTAACTAGGAATTGGGCTGATGGACTCCAGCTTTCAAACAACAAAACCTGATCGAAACACTCAGTTTTTGCGTTGGGCGTCGAGGATTAAAAACTGTTGAAACAGTGTGCTCGGCCACTAATGAAACTACAAATTCATTTTTTTTAAATTAGGCCGTCAAGTAACACTAAGTTTTCCTTGGTGTTAGCATTGGGCCATAATCTATACTAATATTATAAAGCTGAAGAGTTTGTTTGGTTGAACGCGTTAATCTCAGGAACTACTGGTTCGAATTGAGAAATTCTTTTATGTAGTCCATTTATCGAGAAAGGCTATGTGAAATTTTGAACGCAGACGAAGTCGCGGGCACCAGCCAGTCAAATATGAAAACAAATCTGTGCGTAGATTTATACTTGTGTTCCTGCATACAAGTTCACATTCAAAGTTCAAATATAGAAAATAAATCTACGGAAGTGAAATATTACTTCGAAGATCGACACGACACTTCACAAACGTCATTTGTGATCGCAAATATTTAGGAGATCTCCAATAGACGTGATTTTATTTATTCATATTTTTATTCTGTTATTGTGAAACGAATTTACAATATAACTAAAATTCACTTCAATTTCTTTTTTTATGTTAAAAGACCACAAAGAGGCATATTGGTATACTTCCGTGGTATTATCATGGTTACCTTGATCTTATGCTGCAGCATCAAGTAGTCGGAGGGAGACCTAACTCTTCAGACACTTACAGCAAGTATAGCGCATTTGGACTCAATAGAATGTTGGGAGTTATTTTGTAATTTTAATTTGTAATTTATTATATTACTAGTTGGTGCCCACGACTTCGTCCGCGTTGAAAAATATTAAGTAGCCTATCCTGTGTCCCGTACGTCCAAATGTTTATCTACCAAGTTTCATGAAAATTAGTTAATTCGTTTCAGTTATGGAGGAACATACATACATACATACATACAGAAAAAAATTCTAAAAATCCTCAATTTAGTTTCAGTGTCATGTATAGAGCCTATAAAAACGATATCTCTGAAAACAAAGTAACTTACTCCATGACCGACCCTTACAGATTTATTATTAGTACTGATGATATTATTTCAAAAGATAATGTGGGATAAATGCTCAGAGTAAAAGTTAGACAATTTCAACATATACATATTGTCCCAGAAATCAACTTGTTGCTTCTGGAACATCACCTCAGCTGTAGGACGTAAATTGCTGGACATAGGCTTACCCATAATTTTCCATTAGGACCGGTCACAAGCAGCCTGGATCCACCGTCGAACTGATGTCCTTATCAGATCGTCTGTCCACTTTGTGGGTGGACGTCCAGCGCTGCGCTTGCCGAGCTCCACTCGAGAACCTTCCGGCCTCAGCGGTCTTTTATACTCTCCTATACAAGACTCTCTTAATAAATTTCAGATATTCTTGAGGTAAGGCCTTAACAGTAAGCTTGAACCTTGCAAATTATTAATTAATTAAGTTTTATTGATTGCTTCTCTGTTAACCAAGTAAATTAGATATATCCAACGAACAATTAAGAGTGTTTTGCAATATTATATGTGTAATTTTAATAAAACAAAATCTTAATAAAGAAATTAATTTCCGTCACCACAATGCTTAATTAATACATTAGAGCTTCCTTAAACGAGCTATGTTAAGGGGAAGTTATAGATTATATATTGCACAAAATATATTTTATTTATTCTAGCCTATGTCCTATGCTGGACTGGATATAGGAGGCCTATGTCCAGTACAGCAGTGGACATCCTGAGGCTGAAATTATGTATAGTTACAATAACTATAACAAATTACGGCGTTAATAAAACGAATTAGAGATATTGGTTCAAGTTGTCATAAAATTGAAAATACATTTATTAATTCATTTATTGAAAACACATTTAAACATGTTCTCTAAGCATTATTCTTGTAAGAGAACTAAGTAAATATATTCATGATTTTCAGACACCCGCAGCTAATCAGACGCTCCGCCTCGACGTTGAACTTACATTTTTGCTTAGTTCGCATTATATCTACTATAATACATCAGCAACGTTCCACGACTTTTAAAAATGAACAGACATTACAAACAGAGGGAATATTAAAATCATAAATTTATTAAACAGAGCATAATCTTGGCCGCGACGAAGGAAAATTTAATAAAAAAAGCTAGCGAAACACAAATCCGGAGCCTTAAATCTCGGAATAATAGAATGAGTGAAGTCATGTATAATTTGAAATTCTAAAGCTTCTGTTTCAAAGCTTCACCTTCATAAATAAAATCAGATGTAACTCAGTGTAAAGGAACATTGAAAGCGTATAGTTACTTCTTAAATCGATATGCAGTTTTCGACTTGTTCAACTTTAAAATAGCTTAGACGTCACATGAAATGATATGAAATACTTATTGTTAGATTTATTTTTCTCGTGCTAACGTAATTTTAAGTGTAGGTCTGAAAACAAAATTCTCAATTCCTAGCTTTTGTAAAGCCTTAATTTTATGTACATATAAATCTGTTATATAGTTCTTACGTGAAAGAGTAACAAACATACAAATTTTTTCTCTTTACAATATTAGTGCCTATAGATTGATATTTTTGGGCCTATAATAAAATTTTGCACCACCATCTATTTAGGTATACTGAATTCAAACTTGTATCCTGACTAATTTCAAACGACCATATCAAATTTAATGATATCTCGTAATGAACTCTATGCAAAGCCAAAGCTGTTTCTCAAAGGATGAATTCGAGTTGGTGACCTGCTAATGACACTTTATTGCGAGATATTTTTACTCAACTAGGAGACGGTAGTAGATTTTTACTTTTATGTTTTATGACAATTTTCAACCATGGAAAGTCACGCGAGCTTTTCATGGAAATGTTCACATTTAAAAGACGATGTCGGAAGTATACTCGTATTTACGACTGAAATTTGGTCGTCTCATGAATTTTATGTCAAAAATATAGGCTGATGTATTACGGGCACAGAGTTCAAAGTGCTATTCGCTTTCTAGACGCGAACTAATTTATGGAATAAATATCTACACTTACTACTTACACTTACACTTACTAAAATAACATTGTTTATCCTCCGACGCCCAGCACAAAAACGGGGTGTTATAAGTTTGACGTGTGTGTCTATGTATCTACATATCTTCTGCCAGACGAATAAGAATTAAATTATATTAAATCAATATAATTTATACAATCAGATATAATATTAATTACACTATTAATTCTAAAGTAGTTAATGTTCTATAAAGCATTAATTACGATTTTATAAAACCGATTTTTTTTTAATAAGTCCGATTAGTTAACATCACTATTTTTTTTGTGCTCAAAAACTTTCAACCCAGGAAATGTCTTAATTACTCCTTCGGATTACGGAACACACTTTACTAACGTAAGCAACGGCTAAAAAGGATTTTTGAATTCGTGCCAAGCTTTAGTATAGGTACAATAAATTAAAATAATATATTTCATTAATTATTCCCATTTTACAAATAGAATTTTAAATTCATTTATAATGTTACACGTTTCAAACCTTACACAAACAATCTGTACACTCCTTAACCGAGCCTGGTACAAATGTACAGCAATAAAATGTATCTATCAAAAGAATTTTCAAGATGAAAATAGAAGTACTGAACTGAAGAAGACAGTAGTAAATAATGGCGGTTGTTTTTAAGACATGATTGCAAAGTTTATAGTGGATTGAGCGCTTATTTTAGTTTTTCATGACAAAGCACTGCTTTATAACTTACTTGCTGGTGACCGCGACTTCGTCCGTGTTGAAAAATAAAATATTATAACGCCTGACGAAACATGTAGAGCAAATTATAACGCCTGTCACACAATGACTCCTTTTGCCAAGCGTATTTTTAAATAGCTGAAGCCCGCGTGGACTATTTGGCCTATCTCTTGAGGATGGATATTCTTTCAGGATTAACTTTCTTAACATCCCTAACTCCATTAAAAGAAAATATATTCATTTAGATTATATAATTTCACTATAAACTGAAATTCTATTTGCGGTTAAGGTTATCACGTGATATTTTATGTTTTCTCGAAATCTATCTCGTCTCTGAAAGTCAGT
Organism: Synanthedon andrenaeformis; assembly: GCA_936446665.2. Taxonomy (NCBI): domain Eukaryota; kingdom Metazoa; phylum Arthropoda; class Insecta; order Lepidoptera; family Sesiidae; genus Synanthedon; species Synanthedon andrenaeformis. Next base: position 3,838,272 of record OW387801.2, read on the forward strand.
GATGTGGCGAACTTAATTTCAAGAAATTAAATTAATAATAGTAGTTTATTTCAGACACATAGTGTCCATATAGCGTTAGTAATAATAGGGGTTAAAGTATGAAATTGCCGTTTTATTGTAATAGGTACTCCGAATTGACATAGAACCTTCATGGTTTGAGATTTTTGAGTGAAACTTTTTTCATACGGTACCTATGTAGTTCTTCTTTTAAAAAATGTGCAACATTCGATTATCAACTTTCAGTTGTTTTTTTTATTCAGCTTAGACAATAAAGATGGATACTTCGAAAATTCGTGTGATTTTTGAATACGAGTTCCGACGCGGAACTAACGCGGCAGAAACAGCTCGCAATATTAATGTTGCGTTTGGAGAGGGGACTGCTAATGAACGCACTGTGCGATTTTGGTTTAAACGCTTTCGTGATGGAAACTTCGATTTGAAGAACGAACCACGTGGAAGACCGCCCACACAGGTGAATAACAATGATTTGAAAGAGATGGTGGAAGCCGATCCGAGCCAAACTACCCAGGAATTAGCGGCATGGTTTAACGTTACCTTACCAACAATATTGACTCATTTGCGTCAAATCAATAAAATAAAAAAATATGAAAAATGGGTGCCTCATGATTTGACTGATCTGCAGAAAGAAACGCGTGTTGAAACTTGCGTTGCCTTGTTGAATCGATACAGAAATGAAGGAATATTGGATCGAATTGTGACATGTGATGAAAAATGGATTCTTTACGATAATCGTAAGCGGAAAATGCAATGGCTGACCCCAGGTCAAACGCCGCAACAGTGTCCTAAAGCAAAGCTTACCAATAAAAAGGTAATGGTAACTGTTTGGTGGTCTCAGCGTGGTGTTATTCACTATAGCTTTCTCCGATCTGGTCAAGCAATAACGGCAGATGTCTACTGCGCCGAACTCCGAACAATGATAGCGAAACTAGCAGTGAAACAGCCCCGACTTATGAATCGATCTTCACCATTATTGCTCCATGATAACGCGAGACCTCATACAGCACGAGAAACCGTTTTAACTCTACAGGAACTGCAATTAGAAACCATTCGTCACCCTCCGTATTCGCCAGACCTTGCTCCAACGGACTACCATTTTTTTCGTGATTTGGACAATTTTCTGCGTGATAAAAAGTTTTCTTCTCAGGAGGCAGTGCAAAATGCTTTCACACAGTTTGTCGAATCTAGATCACCAGAGTTCTATCGCAAAGGCATAAATGAGCTTCCTATTAGATGGCAGCAATGTATAGATAATAATGGTAATTATTTTGATTAAATAAATATGTTAAATTAAAAAAAAAAACGAATTTTTATTTTTCAGTACAAATCGGCAATTTCATACTTTAACCCCTAATACAAGAAAACTTAAAAACTATGTTAGTAGTGGCGATATTTACATGAATTAAACTAAATATTTTCCAAATGAAATATCCTTACAAAGTCCTGCGACGCGTCTGTCTGTTTCGCGATAAACGAAAACTACCAGGGGTGGCTTTCTTGTAGTGGCGGTCATCGATAGACGGCAATGAGCAAGATTTTAATACCTCGATTTTAAATCAGTCTTCGCACAGTTGCGCAATTAACCAAATACTACAAATAATTAACGGGCACTAAATGAATTACTATTCATTCATCGATGAACGTTCTCTAAATCACTCAATATTAGTCGAAATAACTTGGCAAGGCAGAACTTTAGCGATTCGTCGTGGACACGGTGCGTTCACACCCGTTACAGTCCGAAGTCTGTAATTACTTCGGACTGTAACTCCGAAAGTATCAATGTATGGTGGAATTGTGTATCTTATGTATGCCTACAGAAAAGTCCGCCATTGAATTTACAATTTCCCGTCAAAATAGCGTTTGGAATGACAATTAATAAAGCGCAGGTTCAAACATTAAAAGTTGCGGGAGTAGACTTAAGCACACAGTGCTTTTTGCACAGGAAATTGTATGTTACCCTACATTTTCTGTAAAGAACCCGTGCGAAGTTATAATAAATTATATTCAAATTTAAAAAAAAAAAGTATTCTTTAATTTTTGTTATTCATTTAAAAGAGAAGATTGTGAATTTTACGGTTGACTCCGTTAGTGATGATGTATTTCGTGTTTGTTTAATTTTTTTTAATTGTTTAGTAAAGTGTATAAAAATAATATAAAATTTAAAATTGTTATATATTGATTAAAAAAAACTTTTTTTAATGTATTATAATAGTATACATTAAAAATAGTTTTTATAAATGGATTTGGATGGATGACCCAGCCCTACTTGATTTAAATCAATTTTTATTTATATAAAACTGGCTACACGCTCCCGGCTTCGCACGGTTTCAAAATAAAAGTAAGTTATGTTTTTAAGTTTTAGTTATTTTTAAGTTGGACCAAATTACATATAGTTACGAAGTTTTATCAAAAGCGGTTCAGTAGTTTAGGAGTTCATCGCGAATAAACATGTGACACGTAATTTTTATATATATATATAGACTTCTACTGAGTTCGAAACCTGATAGGAGGAATCTTGTCAAGTCGTACTACTATCTGCCTAAAATAAACATGTGACTCGCAATGATAAAAGAAAACGCAAGAAATATGTAAACGAACATATTTCTTAATGCAAATTAAAGGGTCGATGAGACAAAGACGTCATGTTTTGCCTTTTTTTATTCTTCCTTAACACGCGACCTCACATAATGAGTTTGTTACCGTAATGAATGTCTCTTACTATTTTGAGGAGCGTAACTTCAATGTCACGAGTTGGTAACAGACTTAAATGGGCTGATGAAAACCAACTGCGCGCCATTTGGCACGACTCTTGGCACCAAATCAAGCTTTCAACTAGTCACTTATTTCTTAATAGGGCAAAAATGTTATTACAATTAATCAAACCACAACACAAGAAATTTATATTTGTTATTAAACTCAAAAAAAATGTTAAATAACAGACTTCCTCACATGATTATAGCTGGCTATTAACTAATAGACTTTTTTTGGAAAAGTATTTAAAATCATTTAATAAGTAGGTACCTAATATAGCCCAAAATATTTAATATATATATTTAATACACTTTAAAAATTGTAAATTCCGTTTCAAATTTCGCATCAGTGCCAACGTGACCGTTGTGACGTCACTTGTTCCCAACATTTGTAAAACTGTCAAGTTTAAGTCAAGTCCAGAAGTCTTTGACAACGGTGATGTGAACAAGTGACGTTATGCACTTTAATTGGTTTTTTAAAAATACTTGTTTAGTCTGACAATTCATAAGAGTCCAAAGATTCTACTAATCTATCTATATAAATAAAAATTAATGTAAGTATGTTTGTCCTCTATGGATTTCAAAACCACTAACGAATCTAATTCGGTTTCCACTTATGAAAAGCGGGGTAGACGATTAAGGTTTGTGTATATAAAATAAATATGCAGGTCTCTAGTGAGTTTCAAATAAATAAAAAAATAATACTATTTTTAATAATGTATATATAATGCTATAATGCAGACCTCTTTCGATAAGTGGTTCTTTTATCGCTCTTTCGATTAGGGAAAACCGTATCAAAATCGTTAGAATCAAAATCGTTTCAATTAGAAGAAGTTAGTGGAGACATAGATGCATTTTTTCTGCAAATTATATACCTTCCTCGTTTATCGTTTTCCTCTTTCTATTAATGAAAACAGTATCAAAATCCACTGTGCCGAGAAACAGACAGAAGCGGACAGCGACTTCAATTCATAATGTCAACAGATTATATATAAAGAAGTAGGTACATAAACTTATCTGCAAGGCAAAGGGTGATTTGATACTTACGATTTCCGGGTGTAGAACCTATCTATGACATGCTTCGAGAAATATCTGTATCTCCAAAGCAGCTTGCTATGTAAGTACTTTATGTTATCTATGGGTATACTTAAGCATACGTACCCTCAGATAAGTCTCGTTATAAATGAGGTAAGAAAATCAAACAAACATTAACAAAATCTATCTTTATTTCGTCCCATTTAGGACCCCTACATAAGAAAATACAGAAATGCGAACAATATTTGAGGTTACGCTACAAGTTAAAATAATTTCACAGGTATCCAAGGTTAAGGTCATTTGAATACATGGATGTGTAATACGTTTAGAAAAACTTGTATCTTTCATTCCATTTAAGGCCAACGCACATACCAACATTGAAAATAATAAAACATTGGGAGTTTATGACAATAATATTTTCACCTTAATTCACTTTTAAAACGAGTTCAGAGATATTCATTTTGGTTTTCAGTGTTGTAATGCGTTGATCTTCATAATTTTTAAATTATGATCCTCACACAAGAAGTTTTGACTTTGTTCTGTAGAGTTTTGAACATAAAAAAATAAATTATATTTACAATAGAAAATCTTGTCGTCGACATTTTAGTGAGGCAACCCAACAATTATTTATTTATCTTTGGAAAAAATTAGTTAAAATAAAACAGCTAATAAATTATTTAAAACAATAAATGTAGTTACTCTTAAACACAAAATATTTTTTAAAAATATTTCATTCAATTTCATTTAAGTAGTTCAAAAAAATGATTTATTTCAACATGACAAAAAACTGAACTATGTATATTCATAACAAGTTATTTAACATCTGAACAAATATGTAAACCTACTATTAACTGTAAACACATTAAAAATAATTAACTGTTTGTAATTACTCGGAGAAAGAATCAATTAAAATTTTTATCTAATATTAGTTCTGTTCGATTTCCTTACAAGATGTTTGTCAATTATTTTAAGAGAAGTGTACCGCACGTGTACTACACGTGAACCTTTATTAGGTTTGTCTAGCTAGACATTGAAATACGAAATTAATTAATTTAATTTAATTAAAATTTAATTTAAATAAAATTTAATTTAAAAAAAAAATGTTTTAATTTTTTTTAAATTAAATTATATGAAATACGAAGTTTAATCATTTTTTGAACAATTCAATATAAAAGGCGACGATGTTTTAATAATTGAAGATATAATTCATAAGCAGTTATAGCCTATACATAGGGTCGAGCATAGAGCATAGCTATGCCCAGCAGGGAGAAATAATATTTCATCGTTGCTAAACTAAAATCTGCTTTGTGTAAAAAAATACACTTTTGAGTTGTGCACAAAAAGTTTTCCTGAAAATTTGAACATGAAGGTTTATTTGAAAAAAAAATGTCTCACATGAAAATTTAATAGTTTATTTTGATAATAGAGTAAATTTTGCACAGAACAGATTTAAGCTGCTGCATATTTTTTTAATAAGACTAAGTACATATTTTATTAAGACGATTGTCAAAATACGACCTTTGACAAATAGTGGTCGATAGTGGCAGCGAACTTATTCATTAAGGTCAAAAAGTTGGAATCTCAAAATAGTACATATTTTGGTTTGACAATTACGATATAAATATAAACTACTAGCGGGCCGCTCCCGGCTTCGCCCGAGGTGCATTTTTTTTACGTAAGAACCTTCCCTAATTATCCCTCGATCCATGAGTGAAGACAGAATTAAAATCGGCCCAGCCGTTCTCGAGTTTTGCGCTTAGCAACACATTTAGGGATTCATTTTTATATTTTAGATGTAGGCACAACGCTACGTTGCTTTTGATTTTTGTTTATAGTCAGTTCCCATGATTTTTTTTTTATTTGCTAATAAATTCTTTGAATGTTTTATTTTAAAAACTATAAAAGCAATATTTTTAATGCAACCACTAGCTTAGAAGTTACCATAATTAACAAATTAATAAAAATAGCCTTTATTCACTGACATTACATACATGACATACACTTTTCAAATCAATTTTAAATACTGACATCGGCAATCTGTAAGTCAAGCTGTCGACCTGGATATTGACCATATACACGAAAAAAATGAGCGTGGACGTACTCGCCAAAGAGCTATCGCTGCTTAAATTCAAAAGTACCACAAATCAAAAAAATCAAAAAATGTTTTTATTGCAAAAATACAATCACAAACCTTCATATTGTATGTTGCAAAAAAACTTATGGTTGTTTTATTCTCCTTATATGCTTATATATCCTCTAGTATTCAGTTTATTATGAAAGTACATACTTAAAACATTTAATGATACTTAAAAATACGCTTCTAACGATGTATAATATGCATATATTTGATATATATCTAATAAAAAAAATAGTCAAAAAATAATTTAACTTTTTTCGATTAGCTCTCCTGTAAAAAAGGGTAATTTTGTTTTTTGTTACTTTTGAATTTAAGCAGCGATATATTACGAACGAATACTGTATTTACGAACCGCCTAGGGGTAAACTTCTCTTAAAGCTTTTCACTCACACCATATACGAGTAACAATATTCAATTTAAAATGATATTTTTAAATTGTCACTGCCTTTACATATCAGTAAGTAATTAACTACATAGACACGATAGGGGGCATTTCTTTTATCGATACTACCTAAAGAAGTGTTAAGGAATATTGACAAATGACATTCTTTTACGAAATTAATAATTGAAAGTTTTAGTTTTCACACACATTTATTTACTAGGTATTGAAATAAACTACATCAATGAAGTTTTTTTTTTTATTATTATTATTATTATTTCTCTTTTTAATTAAAACATCGATACTGTCAAATTATTTAGGTTTCCAAGCGTAGTTTCCCCACACGTCTGCGTTTAATCGCTTCATATAATATTCATCATTATAATATAAATAATTATGATCTCTTTCATAAATAGTGTAATATTGTAACATTCACATCTGTAATCACACTCTTTATAAAAAAGATTCGCCTTAATAATATACTTTTTTATTTTATTTATTAATAACTGTTTCTAGATTTATAATTATATTAACAATATTTACAACATGGATATTTAATTTTTTTTTCAATAGCCTATCTATTAATTAAACAAATACAATAAATATTACATACCTATTTTTATTATGAATATACAAATACAATTATATTGTATTTATTTATAGGAATAAAGTACATAAACATATAAAAATGAAAATATAAAATAATATGTAGGTTTATATATAAAAAACATGAGGTATATTATATATATACATATAAATGGGAATATTGAACTTTGTACAATAAAGATAAGTATGTACAAGGTAAGATAGTAAGTAATATTTAGTTTCTTTGACTTTTAGGCCTAAAACATACTTTCCATGTATGAGTAACAAACATTCAAACATACAAACTTTTGCATTTATAATGAAAGAAAGAAAGAAAGAAAGAAAGAATTTATTTAAATATATTGTTTTGTCAAAATATTTAAATTATAAATACTTAAAATATTTATAATATTATTAAGATTGCAAAAATATATCATTATTAGTCCTGTAGCACCTATTAAAAATAATTATACCTTACATACTTATCTCTCTGGTATTTTCCATAGATAAATTGAAATATGAAATACATTAATGCAAATTTATATTAAAGTTGAATTTATTTACAACTGTACTCGCAATAATTTTATGTGGCAGCCTCAAAATAATTATGTGGCATACGTGTAGTTATTAAGTTAGGCTTTATTTATGTATATGTGAACATTTAATGACTATTAAAATACTACTGGCATAACAAAAAAAAAATCAAGAAAGAAATAATATTAACAACTATTTCAAATAATGTGACAAAAAAAAACAATAAATAACAACACTATAATCTACTATCACATGGATTAAAATAGATGTAACTACAAAACAATTAGGTAATAACTACATTTTATAATACACGATAATACTATCTTGTTAAATTGTGTTGAGTTTAATGTATAGAGGATAAGCGCACGGTAATTATACATCAGTCTGACTACAGAGGTTCTCAAAGTGTAGCTTCATTGTGAGTAAACAACAAAACGTAACAAAGCTAACAAAACAAATTGTAGTGCTCAAACCACTCTGGACTTGTATAACTGAGCTGGCGGTGCATACATTATTACTTCCTACAAATAGACGAGTTTACTTTGAGCACTGCTTTTGATAGATATTTTAAAAAAAATGTATATTTAAAAATAATTTTGATTATTTTAAAAATAAAAGTAATAGAATAAAAAAATTCATTTAATAAAACAATAAACTATTACTTTTTTTAGTACGGAGAGCTGACGGCCACTGGGGCCGGAAGGTTCTTGAGTGGAGGCCACGTACCAGCAAGTAGGACGTCCACCCACAAGGTGGACAGACGACCTAATAAAGGCCGTGGGTCAACGGTGGATCTAGGCTGCTTATGACCAGTCCTATTGGAGAGTTATGGGGGAGGCCTATGGAGCAGTGGACGTCCTGCGGCTGAGACGATGATGATGATGACTATGAATATAACATAATTGGAGAGTGTATGATATTATTAAAATAGCTGAAACGTTTACTTCTAAGACAGGAATAAGAATTGAATTAAAAAAATATTCCAGATATTTTCAAACATGTTGCAACTCGGTTGCAGTAATGAACTACTAAAAAATAAACCAAAGAATTACGTCTTTGGTCTTAGTACCTCATTACTAAGGTATGAAATTATCCATAAAAGAAAAGATAATAGTTTTTCATACAAAACTTGTAATAAGAAAAGCTCTTTTAATACACCTAAGCAAGTTTTCTTTTAATATGTCAAATATTGAGTAATTAAGCATAAAATTGAGAACCAATGTATACCGACCAAGAAATTTAAAGTCATCATTACCGACTCTATACAATCGACCCAAGCAATGGAAGTATAAAAGAATTTGGTATTAGAAAATTATTTCTTTGGTCACTCCAAAATATCATTTTTCATTTTACACAAAATTATGTTACTTTTTACTTACTAGGTACAGTTCAAGTTTAAAATACAAACATCACATTGCCTATTTATACATCACCAAAACATTTTGTACGAATACTTAGAAGAATAAAAATTAATAGAGTTACCTAATTCTTGTGACTAGTAAGAACAGCTTTTTGTACAAAATAAGGTATCTTACAACACTGCAACCTCTACAATGTAAGGTTTTAAATTCACTATATTAAAGTCTTAATTAGATCACAGTATCTAGGTCTCTAGCGACGACCTCAGGCATTGACAATCATAGGAAACTCTCAGAAGCTCGCGTCTCTTCTCTGTCTACGGCCGACACAATTTCCACACCTTCGTCATAAGTTTTAACCTTTGTGGTGTGATTCACACAATAATGTGGGTCAGGGTCACCATACTGACTGTGATAGAACTCTTCCCGCATCATACTGTTTAAGTTGGAACATCTGAAGAACAAGATCTCTTGGAACGGTTTTCTAAAGTCTCTATTGAGGGTTGCATAGATTATGGGGTTTAGCAAACTATTGATATAGCCTAACCAAAGAAAAAGTCCACTTACAGCATCCGGTATGGTACCTTCGTGGACAAATGGTCTAACTAAGGCTAGAACAAAGAAAGGTAGCCAACACACGACGAATGCTGACATAATGATGCCAAGAGTTGTGGACGCTTTACGCTCCTTGGCAAGTTGAAAGCGGAGTTTCTTTTGGTGTGGCGACTGCGAAGAATGAAGCAAGTCTTTGGCAAAGTGACTTTTTTGAGCAAAATTTGATAGCGAAGAACGAATTCTGTTTGTTGCAGATTTGCCACTGCTCTCCGATGATTGTCTGCGTCGGTTATCTTTAAATTGTGTCTTGGTATCAGTCGTTTGGCTGACTTGTGATGTAGACCGATTAATGGTGTGGATAGGTTTTGTTGGTGTTTTCGGTTGTTGGAGCATGGGACATTGCGACTCGTTGGATTTGCGCTGCCCACTGAAACATCGGCCAATCGCGCTATCTGTTTTGTCGACGCTACACTGTAAAGAAGAAGAACAATTTGTAAAGTGAATCAGTTTTATTGCAAATGTAACTTTAGGAGGGCACTCTTGATTCTATGACACTTGAAGAAGATGTGGTAGTACTAATGTTTAATGCACGGCAGCCAAAATACATTAGTTAAACGACAAGGTAAACTAAATATACGGACTTAAATGGCCCTTAAAATAAAGTTTAGTTTGAACATCACAAACTAGAGCAGGTATATAATCCTATAACAATCATCATAAATAATTTTAATCCGTTAGGTGCAGCTAAATATAATGAACATAAATATAATTTTACATGTACAATGTTTTTACAAATTTTTCATGATAGTTTTTTTTAGGAGAAAACTAAAAAAAAATTAGTTCTCCTATTTCTCCTAATTCTCCTATATAAAAGCATTATTCAGAAAAAAGTGAGAAAATGTATTTTAAACACATAACAAATTCAAAAGGGAAATAAATACCCACTTAAATATCTTTAATTAGTGTTTGTTTAACTATGCAGTCTTTTACTGCAAAACATATTCGTCAGGTGGTTTTCCATAAAAAGCTTTTGAAAATTGTCTACAAGAAATTATTAAAAATGAGTGTAGCAACATTTTGAATACAATATAAAAAGATCTATCTGTCTTTGTAATGTAGAATATTTAATTTATAAAAAACTTTTATATTCATTGTTAAAAAAAATCCAAGTTAAAAATACATTTTTAATACTCACTGTAGTATTTGTACTGGCCGTAGAGCCCCTAGCCGGAGGCGGTGGTGGTTGGCTCCCCAGGAGTTTCGCTTCAGCGGCACCGCCGTTCTTGACGTTTATCTCAAGGTAGCAATGAGTTTCCAAATGTGATTGAGCCCGCTTCTCATCCTTGACAATTTTTCTGGCGGCACTGAATATTTTATAATAAACCACGACCATTACAGTGAGCGGCAAATAAAACGAGCCGAACGTTGCATAAATCTGGTATCCCTGATTCTGGGTTACAGAACATGAAGTTTCAGTCTTCTCGTTGCCTAATATTAAAACTGGTGGAAGCGATATGAAAGCTGCGCCCATCCACACGATGAAAACGCAAAACAGCATCCGTCTTGGAGTTCTTTTCACGCCGTATTCTAAAGGCTTCGTGATAGCGTAGTATCGATCGACGGATATCATACAGAGGTTAAGGATGCTCGCTGCACAGGATAATACGTCACTCGAAACCCAGAAGTCACAGATGACTGGTCCGAAAGGCCACGTGCCCATTATGTCGTATATCATAGCAACAGGCATCACCATAATAGCCACACAAAGATCGCTCACTGCCAGCGAAACTATTAAGTAATTGCTCGGTCTTCTCAATTTTCTCACCAAGCAAACGGCCACACACACCAAAATGTTGCCGATAATTGTTCCAATTATGACAATTAGAAAAATTGTGACAAGAAGTATTGTAACGGGCGTTGAATATTTCGAATGTTTTATATGGAAGCTATTCGCTAAGGTGGCGTTTTCGTCGAACACCGTCCAATTTTCTGTAGAATTATGATGGCTGATGTTGAATTCTGCATCCAAACTTTCGGCGAAGTCGAGGGGATTCCCCTGCGCGAATAACACTAGAGACAAAAATACGAGAAGACACGAAGGTAAAGCAAAAAAGCTAGGCAGTGGACGGTGGAAATTATGATTTTGAGTCGCCATACGAATCCCTGGCCTGGGTGACGATTTCTCGTTCCGGTTTACCTTTACCATACATTTGGTTTTTATCTTGCTTAAAATTCTGGCAACCAAATTAAAAGTTTACTATTAAAACAGTGAAATCATGTTTGGAATACGGCTTCGTCGTGGAGCCCCTTTGTTTTGGAGTTACGTAACTTTTTTGAGTTTTTCACGGTCTCTAAGCGGAATATCGTTTGGAAATACTTTTGTTTTCTGAACACAGCCATTGGACCTTGTAGTAATCGCGTTCAGCGTCGTCGTTTTGTTTTCAGTGTCGTTTATTTTTAATTCTTTATTTTCAATCGCGGCAAGAGACAGATGGGAGTCTTGCTTTATTACTCTGTGAGGTTGCTTCGAGAGGCTGCTAGACCAATATCCCGTTTGCGGATTGCATCATTAGTGCCGTTGATTGGGAGGGAAATTCCAATCTGCAATGAAAAGAAAGCTGTATTTAAAATTAAGTTTGCATTGTTCTATACAAATAATAAAGGAGATAAATCAGTTTTGTATGGAGATCAGACCAAAAGATTTTTATTACTTTCATTTAAACGGTTTAACCATTAGGCAAGAATAAATTATAGATTTTACTGGGAAAATATCGTGTAATTTGATAATGGGGTGTCAGAGATATTTAAGTTTGAAAGTATTAAAAATGTTAGAAGGTATAAAAAATATTTTCAATTTTCGAATGTTATCTTCATTTACAAAATCTGAAATATTCACAAAAAAATTAGTGAAAAAAAGAAAGACTTTTATTACCAAATTCCCCAATAAATCATGGCCTAGTTTATAATGTCTTTTGCGAAAGATTTTTTTGTCCAATCAGACATTAGTTAGGCGAAGACAGTCATAACTAAGGGTCTATTTATATTTAAATAGAATACACGCAACTTTCCAAATAATAGAAATGTATTATATTGCCTTCAATACCAATAAGTATAAACATTTGGAGTAAATAAACTTCAAACGTTATTTTGAACGTTATATTTCAGCATTGTAGTTACATTTCAATACACTGTGAATATAAATTTAGCGATTGTTAAGTTTATTGAGTGAACTTCTTAAATGTCTTTCTTTCTTAAAGTTATTATATTTAAAGCGTCTCTATGAATGTTACATTTTACACGAGATTTTGCATTACACTTTGTCAAGGATACAGAAAAGAACAAGAAAGGATATAACTTTCATCCAGAAAAAGAGGTCTGCTCCCCAGGGATCATCTAAAATAAAATACTTAAGCTACTTAATAAAAATAAAAAAATTGCAGCCGTGCGAAGCCGGGAGCGGTTCGCTAGTGATAAACAAAACATTTTCTATGTACCGAATGATTCTTGAGTAATCTCAGGCGATGTGTCTATGTATGTCTCCTATAGACTCCAAAACCGCTGAACCGATTTTGATGAAACTTTTAGACAATCTTCAGATTAGTCCAGCGGATGTTACTGTGAAGTTTGGTAGCGATCGGACGCGGACGAAGTCGCGGGTAAATATACTAGTTTTTTAATAAATGGATTTAAATTTCACAGAACAAGAAAAAAGGAAATTTCGAAATAACAAGTAGTTCTGAATCCCAAGAAAAGTGAGACTTCTGTGTTTTCCTACAATAAAATGAAGCAGCAGTTATTTAGGAAATTGGAGCCATTAGTAACAAAACGCTTTGTCATCGTATTACCAGAAATCGATACAATCTTTTACGTAGATTTATAAAAGCAACTATATATGTACTGTTGAGCTTTCTAATATTCTATTCTAATTTAATTATTAATTTCTAATTTTTTTGAAACTACCAAACATTCAGCAATAACAACACTAACAACATGAAAACTTTCTCAAGAAATACGAGTATTTGTATTTATTGAAATTATATTATATTATTTGTACTGCTTATTATTTTTGTCTATTTCCATTTTAATTAATTTAAATATAATACAAAAAACATTAATAAAGAAAAATGTGTCCATAAAGTAAAGGAAAAATCCTACATAAGAAAAACCTTTTAAACTAGACTTAGTGTACATAATATCTGCTCGTAGATACTATGTTATTTGTATAGTACTGAGTTATATGTCTATTATGAGTCGCTTATTACTTTATTCCACGCTGCAAGTCTTATTTGAAAACTAACTGTGTTCGCGACATCGTACGAGGGTACTTAAGTTTTTTTTTAATGTTAGGTTGATAGACACGCTGACGGTCCACTTGATGGTAGGTGGCAACCACGTCAAAGGTTCTGTAAGTGTGCTGCCGACTATAGTAGAATTAAGGATAAGAAATTGGGAAGGGTATTTTTTTTTTTTTTTTTTATTGTAAGCCGATGGGAATGAAACAAACACTGTTGTTCTGAGATTAGCGTAGACAAATGACGATTTTATTATATGCATCGAAATAATATATATTTTATAGATATAAATAGATAAATTTATTGACATATTTATAGCAAAGAAGGAAAGTTGTCTGATAAAATATAAAGTTAATAAAGAACCATTATAAATCCGTTGTTATGAAATGTTAAAAAAAAAGTGTAGTAGAATGTCATCGTTAATTAATTGAAAATATAATCAATACTAATAATAAATCTGTAAGTGTAGGTATTGTATGTGTGTATGTATGTTCTTCCATAACTCTTAAACGAATTAACCGATTTCCATGAAACTTGGTAGATAAACATTTAGACGTACAGGACACAGGATAGGCTACTTTTTCTTTTTCAACGCGGACGAAGTCGCGGGCGCCAGCTAGTTGTATTAATATAATTAAAACCAAAGATACACAAAACAATAACGCTTTACCACGAAGTCAGAACAAATACAAGTAATTACACGAATTCTAAATAATGTAAATCCTGTACAAACATGGTTTCAGAAATCACGGTTGTTTTTATTCCATTAATTTGTTCTAATATTGTTTCTTTCGGTATGTAAAGTTTAATTAAATGTTCGTTAGTATTATATAAATATTTGATATACACTTAAACATACATTTTTCGAACTGTTAGCTTTTATTTTGTTATAAGAATATCTTTAAAAATGTTCAGTTTATTTGAGATTTAAAAAAATGTGTGCACTTGAATAAATACTAATTATCTACTTAATGAATCTGAGATTGAGTCCACCGCTACAATGGGAATTATGTAAAGTCTGCAGAAGTGAAAGATATTATGTACATTGGACGTCAATGATTTTTTTGCGTGGGAAAATTTGAGAACCAGAGCCCCACCGACCATGGGGAGATCGCTGGGGTATGTGGGACTTCTATCCACTAATAATAACACACGGTGTTTCCTCGCGCTGTCTATGTCTAGGGAACGTTAAGACACGCTACCTTCTCAAAGACGAGGCTTACTTCCAGGCTTACGAGGAGTTTCACTTCCGCGCCGTGAAGAGACGTGCCGGGTGGACGTTAGTGATCCTACCTAGATATTCAGGTATTATTGCCAATTTGCCTGAGTACTAAGTTTAAAATATAAGAAGGGGAAAATACATAATACAAACTTTAAGGCTTAAAGTTCATATGACCACGCGGCATCAACATTTTTTTATCTGCGTTTGTCCATGTCAACCGCGCGGATCAACTGGACCGCGCGCTGACGGGCGGTACAAGATCTTGCGCGCGGTCATTTTTAGAAACGTTAGTGTTATACAAAGAATTATGACCGTAAACAGTTTTAGCTTCTTGATGTCCGATCTTATTGGCCATTGCCACGCAAAAAGCCATAGAACAATAAACCTGTTTGATCACAATCGCCAACAAATTACAGCAGTTAACTTAACCGTATACGGTTCGATTGACGTAATTGCAGCCGGTTTCGTTACTTTAGTGACTTATTTTCGGACGACAAAATGTTTTATAAAGACACTCAAATGATTCATTGTCGTGTAATTTTATTATGGCCACAGTTACGACTGTTAATTTTGGCGGTTCATTTTTACTGGGTGTGTTTATTTTAATTAAATATATTTTATATAGTAGCTGTTGCACGTGACTTCGTCCACGAAACTTTATAAAATATAGCCTATTAGTTTTCTATAGGTGAAAGATTTTTTACAAATCTTTTCTTTTTATAGATAGCTAGTATAGATTTGATTTTTTTTATTTAATGAAAAAAGAAATAAGTAAATTCAGCTATTTTTTTTTAAATATTCGTTATCAGTCCGAGGAAAGTTTTTATTAATAGAAAAATTGGAAAAACTACCGGAAAATTTGCATCCGTGCGAAGCCGGGGGCGGACTGCTAGTGTACAAACAACAAGTATGTCTTGGATGACTAAATTGATTGGGAGATTAGGATAAGATTATCTCGTACATAATTTGTAATCCCCTTGGTAGAGTGACGCTCTGTTTCGGGGTTCGATTCCCGTTAGGGCCAACTTTGCAAATGAACTTTTCGTAGTTTGTAAATTACTAGCACACTGCGTTTCGCAATCATTTGAGCAGCCCATCTGGCAGCAGTAACCATCCCCTTACAGAAGACCATCGTGAAACAACACTTTATTATGTGTTATAGTGTTTTAGTTAGTGGGTAAAGGATGCCAGCGAATGCCAGGTACTTTCGCATTTACAATATTTTATAATAATTTGAAAAATAATTCGGAATAGAAAAGATGATTCTATTGGTGCTGAGGCCTCTATAAAATTAAGAATGATTACTGCTTTGATGGCCTTTATATAATGTTTATATGTAGCCTAATACTAGATAGCTGTGGATAATTTCGACACAGCTCCCAACGAGGCCGCTAAATCGTACCAACTATTAGCAACGCATTCAAAAGTTTTCACGCGACCTTCGCTAAGTCGAACCACACAATAGGGGCTGTATCTAGGCGAATAGAGCACCTCCCTGTGCGTGACCAAAACGTTGCTACGAGGCTTAAACATGATAAACGCTGAAATTTCTAAATAGAATAATACAAAGTCTCTATCCGCATACGTTCGTTTGTTATCCTTTTAAGAGGGTGCAGGAACTGGAAAAAATATCGTAAACTTAAACGTCTCCTCCACTCCGATTATAATAAACTTCGTCCGCGTTGAAACGTGAAAAATATAACACCTAAGATATCACCTGTGAAAAATATAACACCTTTATCGCTGTGACGACGGTGCCGCCCCTTTTTTTATATAATTAGACGATACCTCGGGAAGTTAATTTTTTTTTTAGGATAAAAATTATTCTATATGTTAATCCAGGTAATAGACTATCTGTGTGCCAAATTTCATACAAATCCGTTAAGCCGTTTTTGCTTGAAAGAGAAACAAACATCCATCCTCACACACTTTCTCATTTTCTAATATTAGTAATAATATCGTAAATTCCTTAGTATAGGTTACTTAATGTATATTTCCATAATATAAGAAATATGTAAATTTCATTTCAATATTCAATAAAAACAAAATTTAGAGGAAAACAATTCCGTCTGAAACAAGGAAGCATTGTAATAACAATAATGTAATGTAAGGTACTCCGCATCTATTTTTAAATTATTTAAGATTCAAGACGTTCGAAAATAATAATAAGGAAAATAACAAAATAAATAGGTAACTACTATTTTGCGAATACTGACAGTCATTTCAGGGCAAAGTTTTTATTATTCGTTAATAAAGGTTCCTTCAGACCTTCCATAACAAAAGGGCATATTCTAAATATACAAATGTCATAATATGAAACTGTAATAATAGTAATTTTTTATAGATTTGTCCCTGTAAGTCCTGTAGAAAACTAAATTTTGCTAAGTAAACACTTAATTTTACTGAGTCTTAGATGTCGTTCACCCCATTTGTAAAGGTGAAGATTTATGTCGGCTGAGCAGAGAGCACTTGATTGTTTTGTTTTATTAATAAGCCAAAAAATTATCTACAAAAAATAAAAGGTTACCATCATTTACCATGAAGGGTGTTTAAACTTTTGAAGTTGTGCAAGATTATGTCTATTTGGAAAAAAACCAGTTAGGCAAGTAAGACTGACAAAGAGGTTGACAGAAGAATCAAGCTGTGGTTAGGTTCATGGTTAGGCCTTGGGAGAGGCCTGCATCCAGCAGTGGAGCGACACAGGCTGATGAAGAACCTAAGTGGACAGAGTCCAAAGTGACACTGGATTGATATACTGGATCAATTGAAACTGAAATACTGTGTTCAAATTTCGCAATTAAAATACAAGAGCATATGTAATACTGTTTCACTGTGACATAAAACCCTTCCGTTTCTGCATTCATCCTTTTAATAAGTAAAATCTGAAGGGATTGCACGTAATCTTTCCCGTAACCCTTGTGACTTTACAACATGTTACATTATTAAGTTTCAAAACTGAGTAGGTCTGTTAGAAGCAGCTTTTGCAAAGGTAATCCCTAAGAAACACACACAATTGATGTATTTGGTGTAGTTATCTCTAAAGAGGTAGCTGTTAGCCGGGCGGTCAAAAGGACCCGACTGTTGTTGAAGGGTTTGTTTTCTATGATTTATAGTTAGACGTGTCCACAAATTTCCGCCGCACCCACAGACCCGTATCAAGAGGTTGACTGGAAATTGAAATACTGTTTGCTCTTCGTCATTTTGTAATTTATTTTGTATTAATCGTCGTATTACTACCACAATTATGTTGTATATAAACTTTATCTTTTGACCGAATAAATTTTTTTTACAAAAATTAAACAAGCTGTAATTAAGTCTTCAAATAGGATTCGTTGGTCGCTCTTTCCATAAGTGACGGTGACTACCATTTATATTATAATAGAGATAATATATTTGATCTAAGTCTGAAATTATATTTGTGACAAAATGCCATCATTATTGTTTCCATTTCGAGTCATTGGAAAGAAAAAAAAAGTTGGCGAGACATAACGAACTGGTGTCACTTAATCGAAAGAGAGGAATTTCAAATTTTTACATCAGAATTATCATTGCAAAAAAATTAAGAAAGAAAAACATTTTATTTCACTCGAATCACTCGAAACATAGAATACGAAATACACATTATATTTTAATGCTAGGAGATAATGGCATTTCTTTGCTTGATGTTACAAACAAGTAAGTTTTACAACGCTTTCTGCAAAGAGATTAATAAGGAACCGTAAGCCATGACAAGAAATTTCAGGTCATGTTACGTTGTTTCTTTTTTTTTCCGAGAAAAACGTCAAAAATTTTTGGAGATTTTGTTTTTGAAAGATACGATTGAAGTAATATAATATAATATAAGAGAAAGCGAAGAAGTTGAACACAGTAAAATCATACAACTTATTAGCTAGTTCTGTTTGATATTGTAATATACGTTGCATATGATACTAGCAATCCAACCTCAGCTTTGCATATTATTATAGTTAACATTTTCAGGGGGCCTAGCCAAGTGTGCTTTCTACAGTCGTTTACGCTACGCAACGCTAAGAGAAAACACCAAGTTTTCTTGGTTTCACAAAATTTTGACTAATCACCAAGATTAGTCAAAATTTTATTTTGACGTTACAATAACCAATCACCAAGTTAAGCGTAAACGACTGTGGAAAGCACACTTGGCTACTGGCCTGAAGTCCTTTCTTAGCGGATGCTCACGTTTATGATTATAGATAACTAGCTGTTGCACGCGACTTCGCCCGCATAACTTTGTAAAATATAGCTTATGTTACTCGCTGATATTGTATCAATCTATAGGAGTAGGAATATTCAAAATCGGTCCAGTAGTTTTTGAGTTTATTCATTCATTACAAACATACAAAAATATAAATCTTCTCTATTTATAATATTAGCATAGACTAGCAACCCAACCCCGGCTTTGCATATAGTTGAAATTTTCAAAAGTCCTTTCTTAGCAGATGCTTACTTTTATGAGTATAGATAATATAATGAGTCATTGCTGAGTTAGTACTCTGGTGTGTGTGCGAGGAGAAAAAAGGTATTGAACTACTCTTACTGCTGATTGCTTATCTTTTAAAATACTCCTAAGAACTGACTATTATTCTTGTTGAATTACACAATAAAATATATATCTGTAAAAATTTGGTACTCTCTTAGAGAAAAATATACAAAAAAAATTGTTTTATTGAAAAATAAAACAACGAGTTTAAAATAATGAGATCGCATTTGACTTTCTAATTTAAGGTTATGCGAAGGCTCGCATAAATCGCAGTACAAAAGAGAAGAGTGAGTAGTATAAAATATTTCTGGGTTATGAATAATGCAAGCAAACCCTTAGGATTAAAACCGAGTGTGCCGGTCCGAACCACTAATTGGGGGATTAAGTACTCATATGTGCGTGATTTCCTTTATTCACACCAAAATGGAACTAAGACACAATTGTGTCACTAGGACGCATTCCTATTTATTTTAGTTCTTAACAGAGTTAATACTTTCGCTTTGAGTGGAGCGGGTGGCATTTTCTCTATTGAAACTTTTTCATTGAAAGTGAACCAGTTATTCAATAGAACAAATAAAAAAGATAATAATAAGACTTGGTTAAGAGATAATAGAAGATAACAGGAGGACATTTTTGGGCATTTTCTAAAAAGGCCAAAATTTTGCAGTATTTTTTTGTAATTCTAAATAACTATGCTCTTAATTGCAGTTATGAATTCAATAATTGATTCTGTAAGTTTTGTATTAAAATAAAAATAAAGTTTAATTGAGTCAAAGTTAAAAATCTTTTTTCAGCCAACTTCGTCTAAAAAAAGGATTTTAAAATGCTAAGACAGTTTTTTTTAAATACTATCTGACGGATTAGATAGATTGTCACCTGTATACCTGTGAACTGTCAAAGTCCGACTGTATTACTCAATAGGAAATGGTTTACATTTAAAGGATAATGTATGATTAATACAAAAGCTGGCATCCAGATTCGATACAACACAATGAGTGCTGTGCACTCTTCTATAAGGGTCACTACTGTCACAGTCATAACTTATACTAGCGACCCGCTCCCGGCGTCGCCCGGGGTGCAATTTTTATAAATAAAAAATCTTCGCCGTTTATCCCACTTTCCATATGTGAAAACCGAATTAAAATCAGTCTACCCATTCTCGAGTTTTTGAAGCGTACAACATTTTTATATATAAGTACATATAAAAAAAGACACTTAATATTAAAATTGGACTAGATTTACGTACCCAGTGAATCCTCCAACATTCAGAGATCAGGATAGAAACTCCTACTTCATTTTTTTAACGATTGCACGTGTGAGAGAATATTTAATAATAAAAAAACGGTAATTAAGTGCTTGAAACAAGTATCGCGATAACCAATATTAATTTTATTAAATCGATTGATAAACCCGTCGCGTATTCAGTGGAATTGATAACGAGGTGATAATAAATTATCATCGCCTACGAACTACTTGTATTTGAAACTACTGCAATTTATCATTATATATATTTCTACTGATAATCCTAGGTCTTCACAGAATACATTATGTTTATATATCAGAAGGTCCAATAGGCAGAAAACAGGGTTGTTGCGGATATTCGCATCTGCATCCGCATGGAAGGAACTTTCGCATTGATTAAGATATCCACAACGGTAACCAAATCCGCAATAATCAATGCGAATCTTGTGCGTATGCGGGCGGATATGGAGCTAGTCCTAAATCTGGTAGATTGCTCCAGGATGAATTATGAAATTGTTTGCAGTTTAATTATAAGTTTAAATTGTTTCACTTTTCTACTGTAAGCATTTAGTAAAAAAAAAGATTAAAATAATCATTAAAAAATTAAATACACATCCTCATTTTATCCGCATACAAATCCGCATACGAGGATGTTGAAATTTCTGCATCCACAACAATCCTGGTAGAAAAACATGACGTGTGTCTACTATGATAGTAATTTTATGTAAACACCATAAAATAATTCAGTTTTTCAATTAATCATCTCGTTCTGGCGATTTAGTTAGCTATCCAAACGACCAGAATATAAAACACAGGGCGAAAAATCAAATTGCTTAAATTTGAAGTGTGCTATTATACAATTTTCGAATTTTTGAAGTGAAAACTTCTGTAGGCGCGTTCGGTATTTTTGAGATGGGAAAAAACCATTGAACTCGCGACACTGTTACCGTAACCGGCACCTCTATATATAAGCATGTACATATATTGTGTATGTACATACATAAATACAGATGCATGTTGGCATTTTTTGAAATGGGAAAAAACATTGAACTCGCGACACTGTTACCGTAACCGACACCTCTGTACTTTCCTGACGATTCAAAAAATACACATGTAATTGTTCAAGTTTTCACTTCTGTCGGCACTCCCGGATCGCCACTGTTTTTTTTTGTATTTTTTTTTTCAATGTCATCTTCACTTTAGTATGTTTATACCTAATCAGAAATAGACCATCGATTTCATGTATAGGTATTATTCTATGACCTCAGTCGTTCGTTTGCCCACGATAACGACTTGGTGTATGTATACTTCTACATTTTGTATGTTAGTTTATATGGGACGTAAATTTAACATACACCAATACTCCGAACCAGGGCCTGGAAACGTTATTTAAAAT
Source organism: Synanthedon andrenaeformis (assembly GCA_936446665.2). NCBI lineage: Eukaryota > Metazoa > Arthropoda > Insecta > Lepidoptera > Sesiidae > Synanthedon > Synanthedon andrenaeformis. The sequence goes on from OW387801.2 coordinate 3,860,270, forward strand.
AACGTTTTCAAAACGTTCTAAACGGTTCTTTTAGTTTGGTTCGACACTTTACGTTCGGAACGAAAACGAAATAGGAACATTTTCAAAAAACGGTTTAATCCAGTGGACGCGACCTTGGTCAACGTGTGGCACGCACTGAACTGCACTGGTAAAGAAAAAACCTCAATAAAATTGGTATTATTATTCGTAGCTGCCGAGAAAAAATGGCAAAAAACGTTTTAAAACGTTCGAAAACGTTATTTGAAACGAAAACGATTGAAATTTTGTTCATGCCTAAAAACGTTTTTTTTTAATGTTCCGTTCGAACGAAAACAAATTAAACCGTTCTTTAGGTATTAAAGTCGAAAACGTTTCTAAAAAAATAACGGTATTCGAGCCTGCTCCGAACAACGCCGTAGAGCTAGCAAATTCCTTGCCGACCTTGACAGGATAAAGTGTAAGGGATAAGGAGCGGAATAGATTAATGGGAACTGGCAAGCTCACTCACCGAAACACAACACACGAACTTTTATTTATTGGTGGTCTTTTTTAATAATGGGATAACCCCATCCTCCTTTTTCGGACCAAGCGCTTTAAAACATTCTTTATAATGCGCACTGCCAAGGTTTTGAACTCATATAAGTCAAAATCTTTTCAAATTTCGAGGCCATCATAGGCCTCATCTTCGCTCACGGCTGGATCTGGCCAAGAGCAAACCTATCCTTAATAAAATAAAAAACAATCGCCATAGGCTGCACAACGCAATGTGCCTAGTCACTACTTATGTTTTGAAAACATCTAAAATAAAAATAATAATAGAATAGGTACCAATCTACAGTGAATTCCGTTTTATAAAATTCAACAAATTTCTTGTCATATTATGACAGGTTTTCATAAAAAAAAAGCTGTTAAAAATATCCATTAGGAACAAAGTCAAATTAAATTTGATCGTGCATTTTCACATTTTGTAATTTCATGTTATTTTCACAAATACCGTTTACTTTCGCGCCATGCGTCATTGTTTCGAGCCGATATCAAAACATTTGATGAATATTCAAACGGGTGGATATTATGCAAAATAACCGCCCAGCAACGAAAGAACGGTAAATATGTACGTAACCTTTTTCTTTTTTTTTTTTAATAAGACAAATTCATGTTTTTTAGCTATATGGTTATGGTATATAGCTATATAGCTAAATGGTGCTCCCGACTTGAAAAATAAAAATTTATGCACCTGTGACGCCTGACATCTTCATTGCTGTGACGAAACAGTGGCGCTCAATCTATATTAATATTATACTTGAGGATTTTTATTTTTTGAAAAATTAAATAAAAAGTGCAAATGGCAAAAATTGCAAATTTAAATTTGCAATTGATTTTTTTTTATCTGCAAAAAATATCAAATTCTTGTTAAACTGCTGTTAAAATAATGTGGAGAAGCCCATAAATTACAAAAAAATACATGTCAGTCGTTGGACTGCACGTCAGAAGTGAAAACTAAGCTTCACGAAATTATTAATCGCAAGAAATACAAGAGAAAATATATATATGACACTAACACACAATGACAAGAATAAATTCATAATGACAAGACTATTAAAAAGATTTGATGTTGATATGAAACTATTTTATTGGTCAGAGGTGTATACCATATTGATCCTTGTTATCATATCTAGTAAGTTTACTTTCATATGCAGTCAATTTAGGTAACGGTAACATCTCGAGTTCAATGATTTTACCCCATCTCAAAAAGGGTTAGTACTTATATACAAAGCTGTCAATTTCGGTTACGTAACGTAACATGACACTGTCGCGAGTTCAATGATTTCATCCCATCTCAAAAATGCCCAACGCGCCTAAAGAAGTTTTCACTTCAAAAACTACTAGGGACCACATGGCTGCCAAGGAACGGGTTTTTATTAATAATTAGGAATGCAAATAAAATTGTCCGATTATAGTTACATCAATGTATCTACTGGGAACAGCCATTTATGCTATGATAGGCTACAGTGTCGTAAACAGTCTACAAAAAAGCGTAAGAACTCTTGCAGGCATTTTATTCTCTATGTGTCTTGTGACGACAAGTGATAAACGAATTAACCTACTTGTACATCTGTGTGTATATTTATGTAATAATATTATCTTTAATGAAAATCTAACTATTTCGTTTCTAATTATTTCGTTTTTAATTATTTAATCTATTTAGAAATCTTGATTAAATTCCAGTGACAAAAGGTACATCTATACCTACTTTTTACATATAAACTATTTCTCCATAGTAACCTACATTTATGTATACATATGATAATACATGACGTAGGTAATTAAATTAAATACATATTAAATTCTTGTATAATGTATCTTGAAAATAATATTTTTAATAAACTACTAGTTGTTGCACGCGACTTCGTTCGCGTAACTTTATAAAATATACCCTATAGTAGCTTTCTATAGGTGGAAAGAATTTTAAAAATCGGTCCAGTATTTTTTGAGTTCATTCAATTACAAACAAAAATACAAATCTTTTCTCTTTATAATATTATTATATATACAGATTAGGATTTGAGTTTGTTTGCGCCACTACAATAATAATGTCATTATTACTGTCAATTTTAGAAATTAAATATTTTCAAGTGAATTTTAAACCTCTTTACAAATTCTCTGTTTTATGAAATGAAACTGAACATCCCCTTCTTCGTACGTAATCTCTTAATCTGAGCCGTGGGCCTAGAGGTAATGCATTATTCATGGAGCGGTCTAACTATATCGTAACTCAGCGTGCACAATATAGGGAGCTTTCCTTTAACTGTACCTATATACAGAAAGCACTGTATAAATTGCACAATAAGATTTAAGTGTCATAATTTAAAACATACGTAAATATTAAATTACTAATGTCCTTCTTTTTTACGAGAGGAAAAATCTTCAGAAATATACCTAAAGCGCATATAGAGTAGGTATATGAAATTAAAATCGAGATGGGGGTAGTTCTAGTCCAGGGGGGGACTTTGGAAACGTCACCGGTCGTCAATGTCCTTCTATAAGGACCCTATGCCTCACTAGCTGGTGACCGAGACTTCACCCTTGTTAAAAATTTAAAAAATATAACAACTGAGAAAACATCTGACATCTCTATCGCTGTGAACCGCGGAGTGAACATTAGTGATGTGCTGCGTCTCGAATTAGATCCGACGGATTTGTAATTTGTTGGAGTATTACACCTCGAGGTTTCACAGCTAACAAATAGGTATGTGCTAGCTGGTATTACTTCATCCGCTTTGGAAAAGGAAATATAATAGTAATATACTTAAAGGTGGAGGTACGCCAGCCATCTCGGGGGACCTAGATGAAATCTACAAAACACATTAAATGAGCAAAATATTTTAGCATTAGTCTAATTCTAATTTAGTCGTATTGTGAAAAAATCAATTTTAATGTCTTTATGTACTTTTCATTAATAAATTAATGGTAAAATAGACTAGATTTGATGTTATAGCGTTCAACTGACTGCTCGCTGTCACATACCGTTAAGATATACACATTTACACGTCACCGCGTCCAATGAACAAACCCGCGATAACAGCTCAATAACTTTCTTTATTGTGGTGAATTCATGAATATTACAACTACATTGTAATTGAAATGCAGAGAAAACAATAGACAACAGCTGGATATGAGAACTCTTTAAACATGGTACTATAATATATGTACTAATAAACCTGAGGTTTTGATTGTCATTCAAAATGATTGTTACGAAAGATATAAAAAAGTCTAAGGCTATTAAACCACGGAATTTGTTCAGATGTTAGGTTTTCTAATGGCGTTTCTCTGGGAAGGGATTTTCGTACATTTAAATTTTAAAGGAGTAAAAAGATTGGAGTTGGACTAAATAAAATTATTTTATGGAACATAATATGGCTATGCATTGTAACGGTATAAAATCCCGTACATAATTAAATATTGAATTCTTTATAAAATTATAGTAGTTTCGTATATAAGACTCCTATAAAATTATTGTTTTTGTTCAATTACCTTTCGTATAATTATTAATTTAAACGGGAGTCAGGTAGTACGAAGCGCGATGTATTGTCCTACCTTAAATTTAAAAATTCATCATGCGCTTCGATATGACCTTATTTGGTAATGTTGGCCTTCATTTCTCATTACCCGCGTAATTAGTTATTTTATTACCCACTAAAATTATCAAAATCCATATGCGAGGGGGGCGCGTCTCGCCCCACCCCGCGGCCCTTTAAAATACGGAGCACGCCGCGCTCGGTGCCAATGGAATTACGAGTATCAAATTTGAAATAGTTGCAGGCTGCGCCTCGCGCCTTTTGCATAATAATTAGCTGTTATATTAGTGCCACTTATCTACGCCCCAAATTAGGGTAAGTCTTTTATCCGTCTCAGCTAAGCCTAGCTTCATTGTTCTAGCCAGCTTATTTAGCTCATTGTGTATATTGTGTATGCTTGTGTGCCGACTCCTTACAGCTTCAGACAGCCTGCCTGTTGACCGGACGAGGGCGACCGACCGTCGCCGCCGTCCGCTTAATATTGTAAATCGTTAAATAATAGCTATTCCTATTTCTTTTTTAATTGTAAGGGTCTCGCGCCACCGGCCAGTAGTTGCTTGTATAGCTATTGGTGTTCGCCCGGGCCGGTGGGTACGCGAGACCTTTCTAAAGGAGCATCGTTGTACACCGGCACAATACTGGCATATTCCAGGGGTTCGACGTTCGGGTTGAAGTCCCGCTCCAACTTCGACTTACGGGTTGACGAGCCAGCCATATTCCAACAAACGGGTTGACGAGCCAGCCACACTCCGAGGTTCTTCCGGAGGTTCCGAGCCACACTCGCCGCTTCTTCGTCCCGGCTGAAGACTCCGGGGAAGCAGCTGCTTGGCTGACGCCGCTCGCCGCCACCCGCTGCTGACCTTCGTAGCCGGACCAACTTACCCACCGGCTCCTGACGTCGTGCGGCACACCAAAGTTAGGTTTCCCCCCCTTTTCGTATCGGGTCAACGAGCGAGCTAGAGGCTGTATCGTGAATTACCGACTTTCAATAATCCACTTCCCTGATCTCTTACTCTGTGAATTGTATCCCACGTGTAATTTGTAAGTGTTAATTAAATAATTGTTCGCGGAAGAGTCTCATCTTTAATTTATGACCCCGTTTCCCAAAGTTTAATAATTTCCACACCGCGACATTGGCGCCCAACGGGATTGAAGGTCGGTTTATAACGGTATATAACTACATATTTTTAAATTATTGTGAAATTTTTTTGTTAATAATTTTTTTTTCAGGAATTAAAGTTTTATCACAAACGGTTTAGCTTCTGGTTCGCGCGTTCGTACTCATTTTGTAAGGTCGGTGTGCGTGCGAACTAAAATTGTGAATTGTTTTTTTTACACGCATCACTTGTGTCTCTTTGTGTGTAAAATTTCAGATTGCAGGAAGGGGGAATAAATTTTCTACCTACATTATTTCACTCATAAGATAACAGTAATAATTTACAGTTTGCAACGAGACACAAGTATTTTATTCTACCGACTGTTTTGTTTTGTGTATTAATATCTAAGGTGTGTTTGTTAATAATAAATAACTTTCCTCGCATTCCATCGAATGCGTCAGCAATCAATAACAATAGAACACACCTTGGATATAAACAGGTTTTCAGATTACATATTCCTTTCATAGCAAAGTCGAAACAATTAATGTTCCGATTTTAAAAATCACGTTTTTTCCAGTAATTTTAATTAGATTTTTCACTTCATGAGATTATAAATATCTACAGGTTTTGCTCGCGTATTAAACTAACGATATTAGTTACGGAGTGAATTACGAGTTTCAGTTGAGCCAATATTTTTACTAAACAAGGCTTATACCGCGGGTTTGTCTGCGAAAAGTGTTATATATGAAAACACTTATTCTTTTAAGAAAACTTTTATATAAATACATTTTTTTTATTATTGATATTAGCCTTAAACTTTTATAACTATATTTGGACTCCCGACTTTACTCGTTAAATTTCAATTTTTAGTCACTTTTATATATAAAATTTTGTTTGTTTGTTGTTGTTTTCTATATAGTGATTTTGAATATTATTTTTTCTTTCTGTGTATTTTGTAGTTTTAGCATACAGCTTACGGAACGGCATACAGGCACACAACTTTTAGTCTTTACAGCTGGCAATTTCATTTTTTTAGCACTTCAAATTATTTCGTAAAAAGGCACTTAAATATTTTTAACGGCATATTAGCTTAACTTTCGTTGGATGATTAACTTCGTTAATTTATTACAACGGTCCTTAAATACTGACGGTACTTATTTCATTACGTTCATATGATTAATGAATCGTTTTAATTATTTTAACAGTACTTATTAAATACGGCACTTAGGCATTGTATTATTACCTTACCGGTTTTTAGTTATTTCTAGATAGGTAGTATTAGGCAATTGGGTGGTTTTGTTTTGCGATCAGTGTGACACTTAGGTAAAAATCAGTAATAGTTTTGTTAACGAAATATACTTAGCAGAGTACTTCGTAAGAAATACTTAGTGAACCACATTTTACTAGTTGCAGTTCACTTGTAATATTAACATTTTACTAGTTTCAGTTTCAAATATACTATTAATATTGCGTATTAATATATTTATTTAATAGTTTACTTATTTTTGTATTATTTAATATTTGATATTTGCGTATTAAACTTAGTGTTCGATAAATTTAAAACTTAATTTATTTCCACACAAATGGGACTTAGTTTTTTTTACACTTCGATAAAATTTTGAACTTAGATTTTTTTTTTTTTTTGAATTTCAATTTAAGGATTTCGATTTCGAACCTTGAACTTAGAATTTTTTTTCTTCTTTTTTCTTTCCTTCATAATAGACTTTGAACCTTGGACTTATTGGTTTACACTTTGAACTTTGAACATTGAAATTTTTTTTTCTATTGACTTTAAATTTTATAATTTTGGCATAGTAACAAACTTCGAACTTAGAATTTCTTTTAAATCAAAAATTTTTTTCTTTTAAACACAACTTTAGTTTACACTTTGAACTTTGAACATTGTAAAAAATTTTTTTTTCTTTCTTGAACATAACTAGTTTACACTTCGAACTTGTGTAATTTTTCAGGAATTTAAAGGAAAAAAAATTTTTTTTGTTCTCACTCTTAGACTTTGAATTTTAAACTTTTCCTTACAACTTAGACGTCAATTTTAAGTAATACTTTTAGTTTTTCACACTTACACTTAATTATTTTCCCTCGCTCTTTTACAAACACACGGTCTAACGATGTCTCACAACATACAATTTTTATCGTTGCAAAAACCGGAACTAAGTTACGAGGTAGGAATAAGAGGTGGACCACAGGATGACAGTGTCCAGAATCTGCGTAGACATATAGTCAAGCTAGCCCTGTCTGCTCCTTCACACATGATATTAGACTCCGGCATCGAGTTTTCCAGGGATGTAGAAGGCATACAGGAAACACTGGCAAAGGTCACAACGTACCTGGAGTCCCTATCAGCAGCAACCGAAGAAAACCTGCTCAAACGGACAAAGAACCTTCTCCACCATCTGCACCACAGGATTAACAGACTGGACACGGCAGTGAAGGACAACGAACCAACAATAAGGGACCTGAAGGCCACACTGGCAGAGCACTTCAAGGCACTCTCCCGTCTACAACCAGCTGATACTGACACTGCCTCAGTTCCGAGGGACGCCCTCCTGCAGCCACCACAGCAGTCTGTCTTTCCGGTCTCAGCCGTCTCCACCTGTGACCGCAACACCGTTTCGGACATAACAAGTATCAAGTTCAACGGGAAAACGTGTGTCCATTCCTTCATTAGAAGAATAACCGAATTTATACTAGCACGTGACATTCCTGCGAGCAAAATACTCTCTTTCGGCACGGAGATATTCATGGGGGACGCACTACATTGGTTCCGGTACATTAAGGAAAGCGTAACCACGTGGTCAGAACTACAGCAGGCATTGATAGACTCTTTCAGCTATCCAGACCACGACTACCGGCTGCTGGAGAAGATTAAGGCACGAAAACAATATGACAGGGAGAACATCACAATTTACCTGGCAATCATTTCTGGAATGTTTTCGCAACTCAAGACTCAATTGCCTGAAGAGTACAGGGTGGAAATAATTCTTCACAACATCAGACCAGACTACGTCAACGTACTAGCTTCACCTTCGGCAATCCAGACCGTTGACACACTACACGAAGCATGTAAAAATTTTGAAAATATACAGTGCCGCCTCACGAACAACGCCTCCACTCCCCACACAGGTGCGCTTAGGAACAACCAGCAACACAGCGTCCCTTTTCATAAAACACAAAATTACGCTTTCAACAACAAAACACAACCGTTTAGACCACCCCAAAATTTTCAAAGGAAACACAATACCTATCAGCAAGCTAAGCAACCAAATACATCTTTCAAATCGCACACAACAAACCCTAGGTACCCTAATGCGCATAGAAAACCGGTTCATGCGCTACATACAGAACAAGTTCCCACCTTTTGCCCGCGTTGTCGTATGGACACGCATACTATTAAGAACTGCACGGCAGAACGCAAGCAGTTTTGTTTTAAGTGCGGCCTTGACGGATACACATACTACACGTGTCCTAATTGCAACACACCGGGACCTTCTACAAAAAACTAATTTACGCAAATTGCAGCGACAACGACCAGGATTGGCGAAACTGGCTTCGATTCATCCACAATTTTTTTAGTTACAATATTGCCGCAATTTGGGAAACAGCAAATGACAACCGCCCTTATGTGACAGTCACTATCGGACAACTCAGAATCAACGGACTTCTGGACAGCGGCTCAGCAATATCCATTCTAGGAAATAACGCTCACAAAGCCCTAACAGACCAAGGTTACAAAATTATAGAAGACAACTCCATAACCGTTACTGCCGCAGGAGGTCAAGTAATGAACAGTCTAGGTTATTTAAATATACCAATATCTTTTGAAAATAGAATGCACTTGTTAAAAGCCTACGTTATACCCGAACTGGAGAACCCGCTGTTACTGGGAGTTGACTTCTGGAAATGTTTTCAGCTTTGTCCGAAATACATTAACAGTATAAAAACCGACTCCAACACCGATCAGAATAATTCCCAGTGCGACGCCTCCGACACGTTCGTCACACCGTACGACCGCCTGAACAGTGAACAGCAGTCCATTGCCAGAAAAATAATGAAGCAGTACAAGGCCATATCTTCTGATGTGAAGGGCTTAGGCCACACAGGCCTTATAAAGCATCGCATCGATACTGGAGACGCCACTCCTATACGTCAAAGATGTTACAGAATGTCGCCGGAAAAACAAAGAATACTGTGCGAACAAATTGACGAAATGCTGGCCCTTGACGTAATAGAACCTTGTGAGAGCGCATGGTCTTCTCCAGTATTACTAGTAACAAAGAAGAATGGCGAACCACGCTTCTGTTTAGACAGCCGTAAGCTTAATTCAGTCACGAAGAAGGACGCTTACAGCTTGCCGTATGTCTCAGAGATACTGGATAACCTCAGAGACGCCAAATACATATCCAGTATTGACCTAGCAAAATCGTTTTGGCAGATCGAAATAAGAAAAGAGGACCGAGAGAAGACCGCATTCTTCATTCCGACGCGAGGGACCTTCCAGTTCAGGAGGACAGCCTTCGGACTTACAAATGCACCCGCAACACAACAAAGACTGGTGGATTTGCTCTTTGGGTCCTTTGGAAATAAGGTTTTTTGTTACCTAGATGATATAGTCGTTATATCCAATGACTTCGAAGAGCACGCGTCCTTATTATTACGCGTACTAAAGAAACTACAACAGGCCAACCTTACGGTAAATTTGGAAAAATGCCACTTCTTTAGAAATCGCCTCAAATACTTGGGCTACGTAGTGGACGATCAAGGGCTACGGACGGACCCAGAAAAGGTGGAGGCCATAATTAATTATCCTAGTCCCACCACAAGGAAAGAAGTTAAACGCTTCCTAGGAACAGCCACATGGTACAGACGTTTCGTTCCGAATTTCAGCACCATAGCAGGCCCTCTGAACAAGCTCACTTCAAATGCAAAGAAAGCTCCAAAATTCTGTTGGAACGAGGAAGCTGAAGCAGCGTTCAGAAAACTAAAAGAGTGTTTAATTTCCGCGCCAGTATTAAGGTGTCCAGACTACACACAACCCTTCGAGGTTCACACTGACGCCAGCAATTACGGCATAGGTGCGATGCTGACGCAAAACATCGAGGGGAAGGAGCACCCGGTGGCTTATATGAGCAAGTCCCTAACAAGCGCAGAAAAGAACTACAGTATCACCGAACGGGAGACACTGGCCGTTATTGTAGCCTTGGAGCACTGGCGCTGCTACTTAGAAAACGGCAAGACCTTCACAGTCTACACGGACCACTCAGCGCTCAAGTGGTTCTTGACTCTAACCAATCCCACAGGAAGACTGGCGAGATGGGGCGTTAGGCTCTCCTCGTTCAACTTCAATATAAAACACCGACGTGGCTCCGACAACGTTATCCCAGACGCCTTATCAAGAGCGGTGCCCGTTGCTGCTATAGGCACTACCACGCCACACTACGTCACACAAGACCAGTGGTACACTGACCTATACAACGGTTGCCTACATAACGCAAGCCGTTATGAAATCTTTATCATCAAAGACAATAAACTGTATAGGTGCTCAAAAAATAAATGTGCCCTCACTTCAGAGTTCGCGTGGAAGGAAGTGGTCCCAGTGGAGTTCAGAACACAAATTATATCCCAGTACCACTCCGGACCCACAGCCTGTCACCTAGGCATTCACAAGACCTACTACAAAGTTGCATTACATTACTTTTGGCCCAAAATGTACAAGGACATAGCAAAATTCGTGTCGTCTTGTGATGTTTGTTTGAGTTATAAATTACCCACTCACTCCACGTTAGGCGAGATGGGTCGACCTAAGCATTGTTCGCGGCCCTTTCAGATGCTTTCAGTAGACTTCATTGGTCCGCTACCAACAAGTCGACTACAACACAGTTATCTACTGGTAGTCACTTGTTGCTTCTCAAAGTACTGCTTAGCATTCCCTATAAGAAAGGCCACAACAGCTACAGTAGTTAAATTGCTGGAAAATTGCGTCTTCCTGGTACATGGCGTACCACAAACCATTTACATGGACAACGGTACCCAGTTTACAAGTAACGAGATGACAAGCTTCCTAAAAAAATACAAGATCCCTAACATTAACTTAACACCTAGATACACGCCACAGGTAAACCAGGTAGAACGTTATAATAAAACAATAGTCACCTGTCTTTCTACCCTGGTGGAAGACGATCAACGAACTTGGGACACACACCTGCCTAAAGTTCTTTTCGCTATGAATAACTCGGTGAATGAGGTTACAGGTTACACACCATCGTTCCTTGTCTACGGAAGGGAATTAGTTTCGGACGGTTCCCACTACGGGGACAACGAACTTGATGACGAATTAACCTTCTTACCGAGAGACAAATACGCGGGGAACTTAGGTTTACTCGCTCCCATTTTCGACGACGTACAAGCCATGTTATGGAGATCTCACTTAAAAAACGCATCTCGCTATAATCTTCGTCGAAAAGCAGCGGAATTTAAAGTAGGGGACACCGTTTGGAAGCGTACTCATTTCCTTAGCGACAAAGACAAGTTTTTCACACGCAAACTCGCTCCTAAATTTATTAAATGTACAGTGGTCGGCAAGAAGTCGCCACTGGTATACGTCCTACAGGACATGAACGGCAAAGACCTAGGTACATGGCACATTAAGGACTTAAAATTACAAAACAGACTTTCCTCCTGATTGCCAGTACCATTAAAAAGAACATTTAGTTTGCATTTTAATCGTCAATTAAATTTTTGTTTTTCTTTATAACTCTTGTAAATATAGTCACTACGTTTTTTTTATATGATTGTATAAATTTGTATAAATTTTTTCATTGCTTTTCTCAGAAATGTACACTGCGTTCTTCATATAATAGCGGTGATTTCATTTCAAAATAATTTTAATTTTTTTTTATATTTTAAATTTATTACGAATATTACTTCGTCTTATAATAATTGTGGTAACAATGCTTACCACTGGCGCCCAACAACAATTTTTTCATAAGTTGTTTTTATAATAACTTGTATAATAGTATAAAATAATCAACTAGCGGGAACCAATAGCTAACAGTCATAATAGGATCGAAACAGCGATTATAGTATTTTTGCATAGTAATATATATGTCTAATAGTCTAGAGCGGTTGGTAACTCTATAAATAAGCCCCAATACTAGGAGCGGATTGCAACTCCTTATAAGGAAGCCGTTGCACAGACGCAGTTTCTTCTTCACCTCTATTAAAGGAGCGGTTGGTGACTTCTTAACCCAAAGCCATGCGGGTACCAGGAATGAGCTATAGGCCACCTGCCACCCTCCCCACCCGGGCGGATAGCAACCCGAAAATAAAAGCCCATGCTAACTCTCTTCCGTATGTTATAATAATATTCTATGTAATAGTATTAATTTAAAATCAAATTATTTTATTTTATGTACTAGCATTCTATCCTGTAAATCTCTTCTTTTAAAATTATCACTGCTAATCCTTCCTGTTTACAGACACAAGTCTCCCGTAAATTTTTTATTTTTTAATTTTTTTTTAAACTACACTCGGCAACCTGGATTTAAATATGAGTATTTGTTCTTACCTCCACGATGGTTATATATATTACGATGGCTTTCTTTTGCACACGCCTCCGACGGGCGCGTGTTTTTTTTTATATATTATTATGAAGTTCGGACGTATATAAAACGTCGTTTTCATGGCCATTTTGGGCCACCTTTATCGTGATTATCACGAAGGCCTACCTTTATATTGAGGCATAGGAGATGTCTCTTATTTTGGGCCAACCTTTATGAGGGCCACTATCGTATTATTCCGTGAGGTTTATTTATTATTTTGAACAGTTTTGGTCACAATGACCGGTGTCTCATCTCTAGGGTTGTTGTTGTTGTTGTAGATGCCCACACTCTTCAGCTCACTACTCAGAATTCGTGTTTGCGGGTCAGACTATTATTACATAGACTAACCCTCATTCTGATAGGTCGTCTCAGACATGTAAGTAACGCACTACTGTCTTAGGCTAGTATGAAAGGAGATGAATGCAGGCGATTTGTTAGGTTTTCCTATAGTATATCACGCGTCTATACATACTGTGTTAGAATGATGGATGTTAGATTGATTTTGTTTTGTTAGATTATTACGATAGTGTCACACTTAGAGTAGGTAGTGTAGCTTGTACGGATTTTTTCCTCCCCTCGACCAGGAAAAAATCCTACCGTGTGAAGGGGGGTAATGTAACGGTATAAAATCCCGTACATAATTAAATATTGAATTCTTTATAAAATTATAGTAGTTTCGTATATAAGACTCCTATAAAATTATTGTTTTTGTTCAATTACCTTTCGTATAATTATTAATTTAAACGGGAGTCAGGTAGTACGAAGCGCGATGTATTGTCCTACCTTAAATTTAAAAATTCATCATGCGCTTCGATATGACCTTATTTGGTAATGTTGGCCTTCATTTCTCATTACCCGCGTAATTAGTTATTTTATTACCCACTAAAATTATCAAAATCCATATGCGAGGGGGGCGCGTCTCGCCCCACCCCGCGGCCCTTTAAAATACGGAGCACGCCGCGCTCGGTGCCAATGGAATTACGAGTATCAAATTTGAAATAGTTGCAGGCTGCGCCTCGCGCCTTTTGCATAATAATTAGCTGTTATATTAGTGCCACTTATCTACGCCCCAAATTAGGGTAAGTCTTTTATCCGTCTCAGCTAAGCCTAGCTTCATTGTTCTAGCCAGCTTATTTAGCTCATTGTGTATATTGTGTATGCTTGTGTGCCGACTCCTTACAGCTTCAGACAGCCTGCCTGTTGACCGGACGAGGGCGACCGACCGTCGCCGCCGTCCGCTTAATATTGTAAATCGTTAAATAATAGCTATTCCTATTTCTTTTTTAATTGTAAGGGTCTCGCGCCACCGGCCAGTAGTTGCTTGTATAGCTATTGGTGTTCGCCCGGGCCGGTGGGTACGCGAGACCTTTCTAAAGGAGCATCGTTGTACACCGGCACAATACTGGCATATTCCAGGGTTCGACGTTCGGGTTGAAGTCCCGCTCCAACTTCGACTTACGGGTTGACGAGCCAGCCATATTCTAACAAACGGGTTGACGAGCCAGCCACACTCGGAGGTTCTTCTGGAGGTTCCGAGGTTGCGAGCCACACTCGCCGCTTCTTCGTCCCGGCTGAAGACTCCGGGGAAGCAGCTGCTTGGGCTGACGCCGCTCGCCGCCACCCGCTGCTGACCTTCGTAGCCGGACCAACTTACCCACCGGCTCCTGACGTCGTGCGGCACACCAAAGTTAGGTTTCCCCCCCTTTTCGTATCGGGTCAACGAGCGAGCTAGAGGCTGTATCGTGAATTACCGACTTTCAATAATCCACTTCCCTGATCTCTTACTCTGTGAATTGTATCCCACGTGTAATTTGTAAGTGTTAATTAAATAATTGTTCGCGGAAGAGTCTCATCTTTAATTTATGACCCCGTTTCCCAAAGTTTAATAATTTCCACACCGCGACAGCATATAACACGATTTTTTATGATAATATCTTCAGACGGGTTTACGTTTTCGTGCGATGGTAGGTGGCTACCGTCGCCTATTAGACAAGCAATGATACAGGTACTTTAAGTGCATGTCCGACCATAGTAATATTAAGGACTAGCGATCCGTTCCCGGCTTCGCACGGGTGCAATTTTTTTCTGCAAATTAAACGTAGAAACCTTCCTCGTTTAACGCTCTTCCCATTAATGAAAACAGTATAAAAATCCGTTCGGTAGTTTTTGAGAATCGCAAACATACAGACAGACAGACGCGGCGGGGGGACTATGTTTTATAATATTAAAAAACGTAAATTTAATAATGTTGTCTGCGTGAGCGAAATGATTTTTGTTTAATTGTGCGTAACTTTGTCTTTTTCCTGTGTATATTAGTTCAACTGAGATAAGAGAACGCAGTTCGGCGAAATATGGGTATTTGGTATATTCTATCTCAAAACTTCGATGATGAATACTAAAGCTGTCTATCAAGCTGACAGACACTCTGATTTTATTTATATAGAAGATAGAAGAAGATTAATAGGAACGGATTTTTTTCGCTAACATTCTAGAAAATTCTAGAAGTTTTTCGAAAATTCTAGAAGTTTCTCGAAAATTTCAGAAGTTTCTAGAAAATTCCAGAAGTTTCTAGGAAATTCTCGCATATATGAAAACTTTCTTCACTTTTTCAGATAATTTAATAAGATTTTTTGAAATTTCAGAACATCGTCAAAATTTTTAGAAATTTAAAAATTTGTTAAACCTGATGGGTGATTTGTTATATTTATTTCGAAGGAAGTAGAGTGAGGCTATCTTAATGCATAAGCATCATTCTCATTAAACTCGAAAAGTCTATGTACACGAATGCACCCGGGCGAAGCCGGGAACGAGTCGCTAGTCTAAAATAAACGTAGCCTAAGTTACTCCTTATTACATCAGCTACCTGCCAATAAAAGTCCCGTCAAAATCGGTCTAGCTATTTCAGAGATTAGCCGGAACAAACAGACAGACAGACAAAAATTGTAAAAAATATTATTTTGGTGTATGTACCGCAATTTACATAAACAAAAAGTAGCCTATGTTACTCCTGACGACCCCCTCTTCATGTCTGCAAAGTTTCATCAAAATCGCTTCAGCCGTTTCTGAGATTACCCCGAACAGACAGACAGACAGACAGACAGACAGACAGACAGACAGACAACAATTCTAAAAAAAGTTATTTACGTTTTAACAGCATGCGAATGACTCTCTAAGCTTAGTTTGAGGCAGTTTTTCGCAAATCACAGACAGACACTCTGATTTTATTTATATAGATAAAAGATAAAAAGGGGATAGGGAAATGGGCTCTGGCATACCTACAATACTCACTAACCGAAAAAATATTCAATGTACAGACACGGTTAGTTTACGATTTTTTTATATATACAAGCGACCTGCTCCCTCCTTCGCATGGGTACAATTTTTCCTCGTTTAAAGCTCTTTCCATTATTGAAAGCCGCATTAAAATCTGTTGCGTGGTTTAAAAGATCTAAGCGTACATACAGAGGGCGGGAAGCAACTATAATTGGATATTGCTAGTTTTCGTTGCAAAGGTAAAACTGCATTTGAAATTGAGGTCAGCATTATTGGATTTGAGCCGGAATTGGCTGGCCAACGGTCCTCGGTTCAATGGTTACAGCTATTGATCCGTCATTTAGTTTATAGGCGTGGAAGAAAAGATTTATGTGTATTTAACACGTAACACATAGAAAGTCCGTGGTGGTAATATAAGTTTAAAATACTTCTTCATTCTTGTTTAAAAAATCTAGCTTCTTATGGTATTAAACCTTAAGAAGCTAGATAATATACAATACAAATAACAATTCATTTAATATAGAAATAGACAGAGTTTTGAATCATGCAAAGGGTATTTTTAATGCTTATTTAAAATAAGCATTAAAAGTAATGTATTCCTGCAAATATGTTAACACAAAAAGGAGATTTTAAAACGATTATATTTGCGTTACAAATTGGGATAATGTCGGAACCAACTCCCAAAGCCCCACCCATACGGCGACCTAATTTGAATCCGTCAGTAAATCTCTATAACGGTAATTTTCAACGTAAAATAAAACATTCATACACATTCGACATAATTAGGCGAATAAAATACAAATTACACGTTAAAAATATTACCATCGTTATGTTGTGACACATTGCCTTTAACATTGACGAAATGACATTTCATATATTCATTTTTTTTTGTAGGTATTTGTAGTGGTTCAAAAATAGTCATATTCGTAGTTAAACTAAGCAAGCCTTGCCTTCTCCCTTCGCTTACAAGATGACCGCGTGACGTCATGTTGATTAGAAAATAATAGTCCCGATAGCAAAAAACCCTGTGAAAACTTAACTATCCAATAATCCAATAGTTTGAGCCTATCACCGGCACATTTTTTGTCTATTTCCTATCACCGGCACACATGTTAAATTTTTTCTATGAAATTTTCTGTTATATATTTATTTGTTTAAGTAGTGGTAAGGCACACCCACGTGTTTCTCAGTCATAAATTGAGCAGCCCACCTCATAAATTGATCTCATACATTAATAGTGACAAATTAGCCGTCTGGTGGCAGTAACCAAACCCTTTCAGAAGACCACCGTGAAATAATAGCATGTATGCTCGGTCAATGTGAATTCTTAACTAGGGCTCTTTTCACTATACCTTCCTTAATCCGTTATTCTTAAGAAAGTAGGATGCTTGTGATTTAGACGACGATTGCCACTTACAATCAAGTGCATCGTCAGCTTGTTTGATGACCTTACATAAATAAATATTACATTGTAATATATTAAATTTAGGAACATAAATAAATCAAGTGAATAAAAATATAGTAACTGGAATTATAGACGCGTTTTCTTTGCTCATAAATACGTACAAAAAACAATGTTTTGTTTTTAGTCTATGTGACAAAGATTTTTAGTCTGTGGATGGTCTGTGGTATGTACATTAAAAAGAAACATTTCTCTATGGGAGGCGCCTATGACCAACAATAACGTATACAGGCTAATTAAAATGAATAAAAAGTTAGCCAAATGAAATGGCTGTGTGTATCACATAACACAGCCAATTTCAGTTCGTTCATTTCGGCAGGGCACATTTTGTGACGATCAACGTGTCGTACGACTTTTATGCTCGAATAAACCAAGGGACCAAGTACTACTGGTACGTAATTTAATATTATTTGAATATACTTGGTACAAGTATGGCGTCTGTTTCCAGTTTCATTTCCATTAGTTTGTTTATTTAGAAAATTGTGTTTAATTTAACTAGTGGGATTTTTTTTGTACCAGTAGTTACAGTGGAATTTTTTTTATTAGGTATATTTTTAATTTTTGGGACTTTTACTTTCCAAAGTTATGTCGGCCCCATTATCCCCTGAGCCAATTAACAAAATAATATAAGCTTAAAAACTTCATTGAATCAAAAACATATCATAACAAGTCATTTGCCGCATCAAAATGCGGCTCCGCTAGCACAACGCTAAAACTTTTCCCACGAGGTGTTGGGCATAATAAAACATTAAACCAGATATACTTATTACACCAAATGTTAAAAAAAATGGGTGTTACTGTGTTGTGGACAAAGCTGTGTGTTTTATGTGAAAACGTGAACTATCGAGTGGTGTAATTAAATTATCGATTTATATGATAGATATGTAGTTAAAGCATCAAACTGTGTCCTCCGATTTTGTTATCATCATTTTTCAAATAGTCCAAAACACCGTCACGTGTGGATGATTCTCGGTGTGCACGTGCCCTTATTATTGGAACACCACACCTAGAACGTTTCGAATTCTCAAGTTAAACTTACGGTCGATTTGACCTAGTTTAGTGGATTGAAGATTTCTAATGACAACCCTTTGATAGATAGTAATTGTATTGACTTTAATTTTTCTTGTTTACAACAACAATAAAAACTATGAAACTATATGTAGAAGGTTTCTGGTTGAGCATAAGTAGGTAGGGAAAAATAAAAATATACTTAACAAGATTCTTGCCCGCGACTTCGTCCTTGTTGTAAAATAAAAATTAACATCTTAGAAACGCCCGACATTTATCGCTATGACGACGGTGGCGCCGCCACTGTAGACAGTGGCGCCGAACTTTTTTATATTTTTAGATGATCCCTCGAGAACCTAAAATTTTTCCAGGATAAAAAGTATCCTGCATGTTAATACAGGTAACTATTTCTAAATGAAAATAGAGCTCTTGTTACTCGTTAGCTTGTTGTTAGCTTTCTATATGTGAAAGTATTTTTCATATCAGTTATGTAGGTTTTTAGTTTATCCATTACAACATTACAAGGAAACATTATTTGTGTAAATAATACCTATAGTCGTATTTTTAATTAGACGAAGCCAACTGACAGTAGCTAATGTCACTTTGTAAAATAATGTTGCCATATTTAAAGTAATAGTGATGCGTTCAGTTCTCGTTCAATCAGATGAATGAACAATGAGTGTGAATAGTTAATCATTTCAAACTATAAAAGAATATTATTTCCATTTTAGGACAGTCTTACAAGTTTCCTCGCAATGTTTTCCTTAATGTTTAAATACTCGGTATTCAGTATAGGTAGATACTATAGGAACATAGTCGTCGAAAACTCGTTGGTATGTACAAAGCACGATTAAAATTCGAACCCCGTACCCGATATCGGCAGTTCGGCACACTAACTATTCACTAGACAATCGAGGCAATTTCATTCACTCAGGAGTTTTTTCAATCATTCACTTTGTCACAACACTATTTTTATTTCATCAAAAACTGACAACACAGTAAACGTCAGTTGACTTCGTCTAATTAAAAATACGACTATATTTACCTAGCCGTTTGTCTCTTTTTTACAATAACGTCTTTCCTCAAGCTTTGCACCTTAAAGACAATATAAATTATCTCTTACATATCAAAGTAAAAAAAAAAAGAAAAAAAAAACCATATCGAGCACATAGAACAAAAATTAGCAATTGAAATCTGTAGATATATCTTTTTCAGACGATCGGAGCGGAGCCTGTTAAACTTGGACGTCTATTACACCGGACGGGTCAAGTTTTGTCCAACTAAGTATATAGTTTATACAGAACTTGGGAAACTTCTTGTGAACTCTGCAAATACATGTACCTACCATCAAGAATCAAGTACGATGAAGTAACGCTTTTAAAAGTAAAACCTAGAATAGGTATTTATTTTTGTTATATCATAGAAAGTATTGGATGATTGGTTTATAAAGTGGTGACTAATTAAGACAATAGTACTGTACACATCTATAAACACAGTTAGGTAGAAGTCATAATTTTTTAATTGTCGTTTCCTTACCTTATGAAATAGTCATCGATGTTCCAAATTTTAACTCTCTAGACTTAGTTGTTTTGACTGTACGTTGATAGTCAGTAAGGACAAACTTTACCAGCTATTTCGTCCTCGTTCAATCCATTCAGGCCATCGTATCAATTTTGCTAAAATGATGGATATTTTTTAAAAGCATACGTTGGTGTGATAGGCGTACCATTTCCTCTCTGACTTCAAAGCAAGTTCAAAGAATGGGAAGCAATACCCTTTTCAATCCAAGATTATTTTCACTTCAAATAACTTGTGAATGTAAAGTCGGTAATATAGACTAGGATTCGCTTTCGAGTGACTGCTGACGTGAAATGTGCTTAACGTACAAATAGGTATTCAGTAAGTACAAGGACAAGTTTACCTTAAGGGCACGCTGTACGAGCGAGTGAAGTCAGTATAGGTAGAATTTGTTGTCTCAATTTACTATAATGCGAATAATTAACCGAAGACAAGAGTGCGACGCAAAACATTCGAAACTAGCGAAAATAATAAAACATACGCTACCAAATCCAATATTTTAGAAAAATAATAATATGGTGGTAGTTATTGACTACCAAATTTTATGTCGTTAAAGCTAGGATTTTTTCATAGAAAAATATTTTTGGCTTTTAGTCAGTAATTACAACAATTTAACTCGCAAAAACTCGACACAATTTTTGCACATTTTAGAAAGTAATTTTACTAGATTTTAAATTAACATCAGTTTTTTGTTTTTATAAAAACCTTATTATAGCTCAGAAATGTCATGTTTTTTTTTATGTATTGCTGCGAGCAATAACTAACGAGTAATCATTGACTTATGTAGTATGGACTTGGTAAGCAGCTCCCGTTGGCAAGTGAGCTCTTAAGACGCAACAATAAGACAATTCTCATGAAAGTAAATGTCTAAACTTATCGAATTTCGCTTATACGCGAAAATAGATGGCGCATAACAAGGTAATTCGTATAAATAGGGGTTTTTCGATTGACTGTGTAAAGTTTAGACAATATGGTCTAAACTTTACAAGGTAAAAAATCTTTGCTTCATGTTCATATTCATTATTCTTTAACCCATATCACCAAAGATATAATAATCCTTCTTTCTTGTTTATCCGTCTTTCCATAAGTGAAAACCGTGTTAAAATACGTTAAGTATGTAGCTGAGAAACAGACATGACGGATTTGTAATATGTAGAGATTAAAGTGATTTAACCGTAATAGATAGAGATATGCCATCCCCGAGTTTTCTTTGGGATTTTAGAAGAACTACAATTCTTTAGATCATTTTTATGTATATCTTATAAGGTTTTAGCCTACGTAAGCCATCGAAATTTATTTTTCGGCGACTTGGCTGCAAAATATTGTAAAAACTAAATTAGGTTTTTTTATATTATACAAAAATTCTATGAAAAATTATCTAACTGATAGTGAAAGCCGCATGAAAGTCCGTTGCGTGGTTTAGGAGGAGTTAGCGGCCATAAGTCGGAAAGTGACTTCAAATTAATATACTAAGGGCCAGTTTTATAAACGACATACCTTTTTCCCGTTCGTTACAGTGCTGGTAACGAACGGTTAACGGTCCGTCAATAACGTTTACTGACGGTGGTTCTATAAAAGAAATTAAACATTCGGTAGCTATCCGTAAAAATACGCCGAAGTTTATGAATATTGTCGACGGTTTCGTTGTAGTCTGTCAAGAACTGTCAAGTTTCGCGTCGCAAACACATTTATTTACAAATATAACAAAATAAACGATACGTAAGATAAACCGACCCTATCATAGTCAGTAACGAGCCAGTAAACGCTAGCTGTCAAATTATACTGTTGACTTACGAATATATTGTTATAATACACTATATTATACTATTAGATAATTTTTTCGTCTATTTGATATAAAATTTAACTAACGGATTGTTATAAAACTGGCCCTAAGCATGTATAAAAATAGATACAAAAATATCTTCAAAAATTCATCATATGCAAAGGTGTCTTTTCCAATATTCAATTTGTGCGGACCAGTGATTTTCAATATTGAAAGATTTATACTCGCCTCTTTCAATTTGCATTTAAAATATACTTACATCTTTTTAATTAAGTTTATACGGATTTATGAACAGATTTCCTTATATTTTTTGCTTCGCAAATTTATCAAAAAGCTATGTCTATTTATATCATAGAGTTCAAAGGTTCTGTTATTCAAAAATTATTCTTTGAAATTTAATATTTGCTAATAGTGCGAGGTACGGCATAAGAGATATTAGGTATATACCCTCATCTGTTATTTAATTACGACAAAGACTATCTAATAATAATACTTACATTGATAAATTATAAATGGGTTGCCTACCTAAATAGCTAATAGTAATAAAAACAACCTTTAGCGTTCACTACTCCATGTGTCAGACAGAGATGCCGAGAGTTAATTATTTATAATTTATATTTTTAAATTTAACCCATGAACCTAGAAAAATACTGTTTTTTTTCTACGTTAATGATTTAACCGTATCGATACGCAATTTAGCTAGGCAACTAATACGCAATTTGTCAAAGTAAGTATTTATCTACTAGATAGTCTTTTCCGTAATTAAATAACAGATGAGGGTGGTATATATAATGTCGCAGTATAATCGAAAAAAAAAAAGTATTTTTGCAAAAATCCTAGTACGATTGCAAAGGACCGGATAATAGGAAACTAACAAAGAATTTTGTAATCATCCGATGTAATTTCAGGATTTTGCGAATCTTAGACCATCAAGTACCACTTGAATGCATTGTTTTCAGTTAATTTTCAGAGTAATTCTGGTATACTTCTCTTTTTATAATATTATATAATATTATTTTGTAAATAATCATAACGTCATATTAATATTTTTTAAATGATTGTTAATTAATAAGAAATTATTTATTTTAAGTATTAAAAGTAATAGTTAAGTGTAAAGAAAATTACGTGTGTTTGCCTAATTTATTGCCTAAATTGTCCTACTTATTTTGTGTTTTTCTGTATCCCTGATAACGTGTATGCAAAAGTCTTCTTTTCTTCAATAAGTATAATATCAAAATTTTCTTGCAACGCCAGAGTAATTTACGAATAAACTATTAATACCAAGTGAGATTTTTTTTTACAGTATGTAAGCAAGTTTGAATGTTTTACACTCCACTATTGTCGTATTCGCGAAGAAAACTTATTAAGTATTCAAAAAGCGAAAAATAAAAATGTACCAAAGAGAAACCCTGGGGACTCGTGAAGGTTCCGTCGTAGAGACTTAAATAAATAAGTAGAATCCTATAAGTTAAATAAATAGTTGACATACATTCCGTAGTGATAGTAGTACCTCATTTAAAAAAAAAAAAGTAATGTGTCTGAATTTCACCGAAACGCATCAGCACAGATGCAGTTATTTTACGGTTCTTCTCTAAAGTGTTGGTTACTGCCGCCAGATGGTCTGCCCAAATGACTGCGAATTAAAACTACCTAAACAAACGCACACATCAGTGTTTGTTTTTGTAAACAAACACTTAAGCATCGTAAACATGCCCCATTTGGAGGTCTTAGTATAATTTCATTGCCCCGGTTCGAATTTATGTTCACCTACTTAGTGGTTTTAAAGTAAAACTTATTAAAATAATAAAAAAATGGATTTCAACTTTGCAGACGAAAAGAGGACAATATTTTACATAATATAAAAAATATATAAATGGTGTGGCTTCTAGTAAAGATGTATTTACGAATAGTTTAAAAATCACTAAAAGGAACAATGGTTTTGTGTCCTGACTCCACTTTAAATAATTTTCAAAGTGGAATAAATGAAAAGTAAGTAACAAAGTAACAGTAGTAGAATTTCGTACTAAAACTGAAGCAATAATTAATTAAAGGACAAATGTTAAATTTATTATAGTATATTAACAGTCACACGGCTTTGTTACCTCGCGCTATTGATTTTAATATGTATGCGCGCTGTGTTTTTCAATATTTTTTGGACCCAATACTATTTTTCCGTTTGGACTCAATACTTTTTGATATTCGATTAGGACCCAGTATTGAAGTTTAAATTTTTAAAAACTCCACTGAATCCACAACACACAAGCTTTAAAAAGTCTTACATTATATATGGACAGATGGACACACGGGGGTAATGTTTTATCCCCTTTAGAGATGCTGAACCGTAAAAAGAGAGACGAGTAAAGAGATTTTCTCAACAAACGTTTAAATATTATTTCAAGATACACGTACAAAGGTGACTGTGCTATACAAAAGGCTTCAGGAGTAATGTCTAAAACAGCTTTTAGAATTTCACTCAGTTAATGTTAATGCCTGTCTTTAAAATGTATGTAGGTTTTGTTTTATATAACACGAAAATAATTTATAACCAACGGAACATCTCAATACTTAAAAACTTTTAAAACAAAATTTTAATGGTTTATAAGCAAGTATGACCAAATTGCGAAGCGCCCCCGGCTTCGCCCGGGGTGTTTTTTCTTTTTTCTAAAATAAACGTAGCCTAAGTTACTCCTTATTACATCAGCTACCTGCCAATAAAAGTCCTGTCAAAATCGGTCCAGCCATTTCAGAGATTAGCCGGAACAAACAGACAGACAAAAATTTTAAAAATTTTATTTTGGTGTATGTACCGTATATATATTCATATGCATGTAGTAAAAAACGGTTATTTCAATATTACAAACAGACACTCCAATTTTATTTATATGTATAGATAGTACGGAAGTACGGATATTGTAAAGTAATATAGTATAATATAGTATATAGTATATATAGTAGTGTATGGATTATTATGGGAATATGTATGTACAGAATTTGTAACTTATATATAAAAATTGCACTATTTCATAGAATAGACGAATTGAAATTTAGACAATTTGATAGTAATATTTATATTTGATAGTTTCTTCATAAATATTTACCGATGGATATTGTTTAAGCATCCTTTTATTCACGAAAAAATATTGACTGAACCCGGTCAGATAGAAATGTGCGTGGATTTATTGTTGTTTTAAGCGGATATCTTTTTTGGGATTCCTCTTATATACAGACGTCTGTGTTTATATAACAAAGTAAGTTAATTTAAGGGCCGGGGTTCACGAATATCAATTGATTATTTCAATATTGTTCTTGATACTAATATTCTAATAATACACACTTAAAAAGTAATGTTTGTTTGTTTGACGAGCCCGTTGAATGAGCGTGATTCCCGGGTTCGATTCCCGGCACGGTCAACTTTGGAAATGAACTTTTCAAAGTTCACTCAGGTCTGGATCTGGAAAGTAGTGGCGGGAGACACGACTGATTTTCGCAGTCATTTGGCGCCAGTAATACCTTCTTACATAAAACCACCGCGAAATAACAGCACGTGTGCGTTTGTGTTTCGGTGAGTAGGTAAGTGTGTGCCATAACACTTCCCTATCTCTCCCCAACCTAAACTTGCTAGTGCCGGCGACTTCGTCCTCTTTAAGATATAAGGCCTGGCGTATTATATCTTAATTTATAATATTAATGTATAAATAAGAAATACTAAAACCGGAATCCGAACCTGCGTCTGCTGCATCGCGAGCCGAGTTTACGAACAACTGAGCTTCTTCAAAGATGTAAAGAAAGTAATTGCCTACACACACATTACTTTTCCAAATATATAATTTGAAGTGTACATACTAATTATATGAAAAGTGAGTCAATGGAACCATTACATACAATACTATGTCCGGCGTTCACCACATTTAAGTGTTTTAACCCTAAAACAATAGAAACAAGATGGGGTCGCAACAACCCGACCCGACCCTTGGGATTATAATACAAGCGTTACCAACATTAGGTGTACCCACACCTTGTACAATCCGGATAGGTTTCCTTGTCAACGGATTCGTATAATCTTTGGAACAAAACCTCTTGTCTTTTTTAAACTAGGCACAGTAAGAAAAAAATGGCGAAAGAGTCAGATTGTCAAATCTTTCGATGCAAGTGAACGGACCTACTTATACAATACTAGCGAACCGCCTGACCTTTTTTCTGTATTCTGAACTTAACAAACACTATAGGTATGTTACGGGAGGCTTGCTACATACAATACAACCGCATGGACAAACAGACAAAAATTCTAAAAACTATTTTTTAACCGCGGTAACAGACATGTACAAATTGTTTTCGTTTTAAAATATGTAATCAACAGACATGCTGACGGGCCACTTGACGGTAGGTGGCTAACATCACCTATAACACATATAACGCCGGATAGGGAAATGGATTCCCTGACTCACTCACCGATACACAACAGCACACATGCTATTATTTCACGGTGGTCTTCTGTAAGGGGGTGGTTACTGACGCCAGACGGGCCGCCCAAATGACCTTAAACGCAGTGTGCTCTGCCACTACTTTCCAAATCCAACTTTGAAAAGTTCATTTCCAAAGTTGACCCCGCCGGGAATCAAACCTGGTGGCCTGAGGCGTTAGGCAAGCACCCTTGCTACACTTCCAACGGGATTGTCAACGATTTTAATAAATTTATTGATGAAATCGCTTACTCTGATGTGTCGTATAGCAAAACCAAACATAAGACAAATATAAACCAACCACAGCGTTATTAGATTGCATCTATATGTATTAGGTAACGCGTGATCTACCCTTTATTTCCACACGAGCGTGTAATAGAAGACTTCTATTACTACGTGGCTGTCAGCCTGTCCATCGAGACAATGTTATTGGACTGCCCACAGGATAGATAGCCCCTTTACATTAGAATTACTCGCTGCTCGACGTTGCGTGCTACAAAGGTTATTACGGAACGATGACTTTTTTCTGTGATTGATTTGTGCGTTCATCTAAATAACCAGTATCCTAACACGATAGTAATTTTAAATTGCACCTCAATAACGCAACTGTAATAGGTGAAAAAAAGCACTATGCAAACGTAATTGAAACTAATGTTGCAATGGAATTTTCTGTGATTGATTTGTGAGTTCGCCTAACGCGAGTATGCTCACGATATTAGTTTTAAATTACGTCTCGTTTTTGCAATTCATATAGGTGAAAGAAAATGCACTCTATACAAACGTAATTAAAACTAAAAATGTTTCAACGTAATTTTCTGTGATCGATTTGTGAGTTCTCCTAACGCGAGTATCAACACGATATTGCACCTGATATAGGTGAAAGAAAAAGAACTCTATTCAAACGTAATTATTAAAACTAATGTTGCAATGGGAGCTCGCCTAATGCGAGTATCCTCACGATAGTAATTTTAAATCACGCCTCACTTTTGCAACTGATTATAGGTGAAAGAAAAATTATAACACAAATTTTCAACGGAAATAAAACTGTCCACGTTTTCAGAAAATGCAGCAAAAATTGCAAAAACTTGAAATGTATCAAAGTATTATTTAAAACGAACACAATGTTATTATGGGGTTACTTTATATTTACGATACATTTCTTATTGTTATGTTGTCAGAAACATCATCCGTCGGCCGCCCGGCCGGATGAACGTTATAAAAATAGAATAGCCTACATTTCACACCGGAAAACCAGAAATGCATATTGTATTTGAATCTCATAATATTATTACTGTTCGTTTTAATAAAATATATTGTGTTCTCGAAATTGGCAAAACTCATACTAGGGTTTGAGGCAAAACTCATTCTAGGGTTATTTAATTAGGATTCCATCCTTTGCTCATAGTGGTAAGTAAAGTAAACTTATAGTTAAATATGCTCCCTCTGAAGAATCAAGGATTCTACTTATTAAATCACTAGATGGTTCCCGCGACTTTGTCTGCATTGAAAAATGAAAAATATAATACCTGAGAAAATATGTCACATCTTTGATAGCCCATCTACATATTCGGCCATAGCGTTGGCCAACTATGATGGGCGAGCGTGTGGAGGGCGTATTTGCGTAGGTTGGCTTATGGCGCGTGCGATTGTCGTGGGATAGCGTCGATGTCGGTTTTTCCGCCGCACATCAAAGGCAGTGGGCCAACGATGGCGGTACGCATCTACACGTGGCCCATTCCCCAGTGCCTGCTCGAACGCGGTTGTGTGTGGACGTCACGCTTTGTTTATTAATTTATGAATTTTCTTAAAAATGACTAATACGTGGCCTCATAATGAAGTACCACACACACACATGCACGCAATCACGCATAATATGTTTCTATATGTATGTATTTGCATATAATGTATTATAATATACATGTATCTATAATTATATAAGCATATTATACATTATATGCAAACTTAAAAATTAAAAAAATATAACAATATATATATAATTTTTTAATATAATTTTATAATACAATTTTTGTTATAATTTTTTAATTATTCGTTTTTTTTAAATGTATTTGTGAAATGTTACATGCTGTAACTATTAAATGAATAAAAATAAAAATATTGGGATAGATATATATCGGGATAGGTATAGATATATTGTCGCAGCGGCAAATGCTTCCACGTCCATCTCGGAAAACGTTAAGATCACAACTGAATGTCGCCATTGTGTAGTTGCGTATCAACCATCGCATGGCCATCTCGATGGGCGAACGTTCGCCGAATATGTAGCGGGGCAATGACATATTGCCCCAATTGGCGCCCAGTTGTTTTTATTTTTAGATGATCCCTCGGGAACCTAACTTTTTTTAGACGGTGTCAGCCATTTATCATTGAGTGGACCGTCAGTCAGTCTACCAATTACACAATATTCGTTGAAGTCCGAAGAAGGTTCTTATTAAGAGAAAAATTTGAAAAATTGCCGGAGATACGTTAAAAACCCTTTTTTCCATCTAAAGTTCTTAGCTGACACTACTATAATATCTTCTGTGTCAAACTAATTTAAATTACACATTAGCTGCCACAATCCAATAGCTTTTGACAGAACCAAGTCGGAGAAACGTTATAAACAATTTTTTTTCATCTAAAGTTCCTAGCTGACACTATCTATAATATCTTCTGTGTGAATAAAAACTATACGAATTATTTCCCCTGATTTTAATAACTAATACTGGAACAGTTTTATTTGAAAAGTGACAATTTTGTCCTATTATTATGAAGAGAAAATTTGGAAAACTCCCCAGACTTTTTTGCACACCAGCTGCACCAGACCTTTTGATCCCAGCTTTTAACAAAACGTCGTCTGTCGGATCGGCTAGTTAAAAATAAAAACGTACTACATTCTAATCGTGACCTCACTTTTCAATTAAAAATATTCTTTTAAATTACGTTACTCGACGGAAAGATCTAAATTTAATTCGTTCCTGTAATTTCCTGACTTAATCTATAATTTTGCCGTTCTAATTATTTTTTGGTAGTCCCCTTCTCCAATGTTTAATTTATTAAGAGTTTTCCTTCAACAAGTTTAATTAATTACCTAATAATCCTGTTCATTCCTTCCCGAGTACACTTAACCTTTGATACTTATTGGCAATGGAAAAAGGTTGACATTATTATATTATTTAGATTCTTTTGAGTATCTAAATCAGGGGTCATTTAGAAAATTAGTATATAATTGTGAATCATCTACATAAATTTTATTTTAATTTGAAAGGCTATCCGTGTTTGTTTTTCTTTTCCAAATGTTTGAATGAATTGTGTCATGAAAGTTAAAGGTTTTTTTATTATTGATGACTGTGCTCGCATCATCGTACGCGCGGTTTTGGTTTGCTCGATTGGAAGCTAAACCAATTGGAACAAAAAAAATTTACTGGAAGTTTGCTACAATTCATCAGTGAAAAACCTCATTTACTGATGAGGTAGCATTATATTAGTAGAAGATTTTTTAAACGCTTTCCAGTAGTTTTTGAATTTATTCATTACAAACAAAAATAATAAACATATGAAAATACAAATCTTTTCTCTTTACAATATTAGTATAGATTTAAGTATAAATATATTTGCTACTGTTATTATTGCTCATTTCTACAATTTTAAAAAACTTCTATAAAAATCTAAGTATGTCGTTTGTGAATTAAAGATAAAATCCACATTTTCAGGCGACGCAAAACACTCAAATAATTATATGAAATAAACAAATTAATGTACACAATTGTATTATCTGTTTAAATATTCACAAGTGAAACCAAATTTTCCTCAACGTTTGGTTAATTTGCATATTAAAGTTGTGGAAAATGGCTCATTAAATGGTACCTACTACATTAAAATAGTGTGGTAATTTTGCACTCTGTGTCAGAGTAAAGTAAGTGCATTTTTCAACACACCCCTTGACAGAAATAGTGCCAACTCAAGCTTGCCAAAAGTACCTCTGGAGTGCACCATTTCAGGGTTGCTATCGGTTTATCAAGCTATTTTTTTATCAGATTAGTAATTTCTTTAAAAAATAATTTAAAAAAAAGTAAAAAATAAAATATATAAGACAATAAAAAAGTATAGGACTGGTTCTACATTTGCTCAAGGGAATAGAGCGGTGACAATATAATTAGTAACCTTCATATTATTAAAAACATTTTTGCAGTTCTTCGCCTTCAGCATTTCAAGATCTTGTGACATTTTAGTTGTCTACAGATTAATCATGAGATTAAATTTGTAAGTGGTATTTCGTTTAATAAGTAGAAATTTACTTATAAAATCCTGTTTGCCCTGATTGCTATCAACGCATAATATATCCAAAACCACTGTCTAGAAGCTGAACTTTGGAACACAGGTTTATCTTATGACGTCAGATTCCGATAAGAAAGGATTTAAAAAAAATTCAACTCCGTGCGAAGCTGGGGGTGGGTCGCTTGTATAATAAGTATAATGGACTTTATGTGTCATACATACTAATAAGTTCTATAAAATGTGACTTCATATTGATTGTATTCCGTTTATGGGTTCACATTAAAACCTGCGTCATAAGCAAAATGAAAAAAAAAAAAGAAAGTTCTGGAACTTTAAATCCCTGTTCCTATGTTGTTTGTGAACCGATTCTTTTTTTTTCTTTGACAATAAAAAAATACATAAAATGAACATTTTTCTACCAAGGTTATAATTTAATATATCCGTTTATTTCGTTAGCGACAACCCTAGGTGTTGCCGCAGGCACTACTTTAACGATGACGATGAGCATTGGACAAGCGACTATTTAATTGTTACCTTCCACAGGCACTGTAACAAAGAGATAAAAATAATAATTCTATTAAAAAACATGCGGCATTGCAGTTTCTTTATCTCTAAATATTGTCTAGCCTCTATGATGGAAGAGCCCTTTTATTAATGGGTTGTTTATTTGTACTTTAAATTGGAGAAAAAAAAATCTACAATAAATCGTTCGTATCTGACAACTAATTGTGTGGGAGGAAGTTACCTCATTTTCAAGCATTGCAGTCTCTTTTTCTCTAAATATTGTCAAGCCACTGTTAAATATTGTAAAGCATCTACTAATAATTAGTTATTTCTTTGTAGGCTCTAGATTAGAGAAAATATAATAAATCGTTCCTCTCTAAGGAGAATAGTTTCGGAGAAACTTACCCTATTTTCAATCAAAATCTTAGTTTTTCCATCAATCATAAAAGCGGCTATTTACCTAATTGTTATCTTCTACAAGTTAAGTCTGATTCTTTTAAAAAAAACATCCAACATTGTAGTCTTTTTCTCTAAATATTGTCAAGTTACAAGATCTCTTATCTTTCAACTAAAGGCGAAGATATTCCAAAATTCTCAGACTTGTGATTAATAAATAAATATGTTATATGTAATTTTTAAGTAATAAACATTTACGTATAAGCCGTTGTTTTTTTGTTTTTTTCCTTCCACAGATAAAAAACTATAATAAATCATAATAAACAAAAAAAAACTCGTAAATCAAGTCCTAACAAGTGCTTAAAAAACTTGACTACACAAGGATCTAACATAAAAAAACTTTGTGATATATAGCCTTACATTAGGCATACAATATTACAACCTTTTACATGTTATAGTTCCTTAGGGAGTAATCTAGTACAATATACCTTAACAAAGGACAGGGAGGGTCTTGAGAAATGGCGGTGCAGGTAAAGTTAAATTACCATGGATATTTATTAAATTTATTCATTATCCTATTTTGTGTAGGTAAAATTACAATCATAATAATATGCAGTTGCCTTATAGAAACAGCATATGTGCTTTTATTTTACAGTGGTTTTCCATATTAGCACATTGAGTTTTGAATACTGAATTAGCAGACTTCGGTGTGGAGACGAAAAACGTCCAACTATCTTTACAAATATATTATTTGACTATACTTCGTCCGTGTTCAAAATGTTATATAGCCTAAAGAATTTCTCGATAAATGGACTATCCAACACAGAAATATTTTTTCAATTCGAACCAGTAGTTCTTGAGATTATCGCGTTCAACCAAACATACTCTTCAGCTTTATACTATTAGTAAGTATAGATGGATGCAATCAATGATTCAAAGTAAGGGTTACTTTCCCGAAAATTACTTCTAAAATTATTGAGGAAACGACATCTAAGTAAGTGTAGGTAATAATGTATCGAAGTTATGGAACTCCCTGTTGGCAGTAAATGTATGTAGCCTTACCTATTTACAATATAATATATGTATGCGATGGGATTGTGGGTGCAGTAAAGTAGAATAATAAATACATACCTAAAACATAAAGATAAAGATAAAACATAAAGCTCGCTCCATCATAGGCCTCATCTTCGCTACACACCTGGGTGTTGGCCAAGAGCAAACCCATCTCTAATAAAAAATAAAAAAAAGATATTTTATAGTAGGCAAATAAATAGCTAAGATTAACAGTAAAACATACTCAAATAAATAAAATATTTACGTACAGTCGGGGTACGAAAACCTTAGTCAGTTTTCATATTCACTCCTTTATCAAAGTCTTAGACTCATAGTACCTTTTGAAACTGAAGCACTAAGCAGACAACTGACAAACGTTTGAAATAAAATTTTGGGATGATTGATAATTGCTCTTACCCCGGCTGTACCTTTCTAAGTTCAATTAAAGATTAAAATTATCCTATCTACAATAAATTTATTATGTAATTAAAACAACACAAATCAAATTCCGTTCTCAGCCTATGAAAACTCATTCCAAATGTTTTATACATTACTCGTCATTTATACAGATACATCATTCCTTACTAGTCCCAAACTGTATTCCTAACTCAGCCCATTGCGATATATTGACATAGGATCATTTTGAATTTGTAACAAAATAAATTCTAATTTCTTTCAAAATAGGTAACATTCAAAATTTTCTCAAACAGTAAACAATCCTATCAAAATATTGTACACAAAATAGTGCCCAGTACACCTAAAGAAGATTCTATAACATAACTACAATAGTTAATGTTCGCTATGAACCAATACAAGTTAGTTATTGTCTTGAAAATTTATACTGTTTACTTGAATAAAGTTTTGCAATTAAGGCCGGCTATTGACTGAACGTTTAAGACGTATATTAATTTGTAAGCGTAATAAAATACTTGGAAAACTCAATGCAATTAAACGACCATTAAAATTTTGTTATTACTGTTGAAATTATCTCGTTGATATATTATATTATTATGGTTGAAATTGTAATAATATTTCGTGTTGTGTGGCAATAATTAAGAATGTGATTTAATTTAAAAAACATAGCAATAGAAGACGGTACCAGCCGCTTGGCAAACGCTATAATATGTCGATAATTTTTAAAACACAATTTTTTTATATGTGAAATATGTGAAACTAAGGCGAATCTGTATTAATGTAGCACATTAGTTTATCGAAATATCTTGACTCACTTCTATAATTACAATGTTAGTAGAAAAATAGAAATTTAATGTGGATAACAGAAAATAAATTGCTACTGGTAAAGGACATCGTTCAAAACCAAGCCATTGTTTTTTCTTTAACTTTCTTAATTTTAGTAATTTCCTGTGAATATTTCAGATTTTTTTTAAATGGGATAACATTTAAAAATCAAAGTATTCATACCTTCATACTTTTTATACTGAAGGTAAAATAAAAAGTAAAAAGTTCGAAAGTTTAAAAAAGATTAAACTTTTTCAATACTCTCAAACTTAAATATCTATGATACCCCATTACCAAATTACACTATATTTTCCCTGAAACATGTACATATAATTTCTTCTTACCTAAAGATACAAATTCTTACCTAATAGTAAAACAAAAATATACTGTAGACCTGATATCTACTATACAAAACTGATCTCCTTTAATGTAGAACTAGTTTTTTTATCAAAAGGCCGCGTTCTTAAAACGCAGCGTTTAGAACGCCAAGTGTATAGTTTTCCCAATAATAGGTAATAAATAATGTAAGTACAGTAGATTTGTATAGGCTTGTTTATAGTTTAATTCGACAAACAGTAATTTCGTAGCTATTGTTTTCGTATTATAGGTAGGTACAGTTTGTTGAAATATATACTAACTTTTAGTTAAATTTGATTGTTGAAAAGCGAAGAGCAAACAGTAAGTTTAAAAAGTTGTGAATAGAGCTTCAAACATATTTTTAATCCTATTATCGAAATATTCAGCCTCAATCTGTTGCAATGGAATTAGTTATTCATATGTTAGTTATATAAATATAAAATCTAAAACAATCAACATGATATGGTGTATGAAATTTTATTATTAACTAGTTAGTGTCCGCAACTTTGTACGCGCTGTAGTTCGTTTTTTGAAAATCCCATAGGAACCTAATATTTTTTCGGGATATTAATATCCTATAATTTAATCCAAGTCATCATAAAGTTCGTTAATATCCTATAATTTAATCCAAGTCATGATAAAGTTCGTTAATATCCTATAATTTAATCCAAGTCATCATAAAGTTCGTTAATATCCTATAATTTAATCCATCATAAGTCCGAGTTAGCGTGCACAAAGGCACAGACAAATAGACAATAATTCTAAAAACTATTTTTGCTTTAACAAATCAGACTATCAAATTGTTTTTAATTACTTTTTTTTTCAAAAATTATTTTGATTACTTAAGTACGAGTGCTTACTATTGTATAAATGTAGTCCAATGTAGTTAGTGTGAGTGAACCTGTAAATAATAAATAAAAAAAGTACTAAATAAATAAAATGGTAGTCACCATTTTGCTCTTTTTATTGCGTTTTTCTAGTCTTTGAAAACGTTATAAAAGCGAAAATAACTTGTGTGTCTATTTGTAATCGGCATGTCTCTCAGATTGTTACGTTTTCACACCAATTTTTCACCATGACTCGTTAACTTCCTACACACGAGCGGAGGATTTTAACCTCGTTCGTCCAGATATTTTGTCCCACATTCCAAAAATTTCCTCGTTCATCCCATAACAGTATTAGAACAGGAAGTTCGTCCGAAAAACTTAACAAGTGTAAAGTACTGTTAAAAAAAAATAAAGCTACAATCCATAGTCAAAATTATGCCGTATCTTTACTTCGAAATACGAGTAAGTACCTACACGTGTTCAATGTTATCAAGACTACCCATTTAATCAAACAGAACGCAATAACAAATTTCATGTTAAACTCCTATCACAAGTGTACCCTCACAAGAATTTAACAGCAGTGAACACTTATAATAAACACTTGTAAATCCTAATAATAATTAATAGAATAATTTTATCGAACAAAACAAGTTGAATAATCTATATGGCAATAAAGTCCTATAGACGATAAAACTGTCCTCAATAGAAACACAGATAAAAACAAACTTTTCTGGAAAACAATTCGTCATCGTGAAATATAGATTTATTTTGAAACTGGCAACATTTTTTTTCGATTTATCATTGCGTACCTACTACATTAAATTATGATAAATTTTTTCACATTTTAAAGATTGCAATTATAAAATTTTAAAGCTTAAAGGGATTAAGGAGCTTTTAGACTAAAAACTAAAATCTCTATAAAATTTGTTTTGAATTTGAAAACTCACTTATTTAGGCACTTACTTAAACTTTACTTAAGATTATGTAAACTGTTGAAAATTTCATCCAGTTGTTATTATAATACCCCAAATGTTAATCTATTTTCAAAATATTACTTCTAGTCGATAAATATTAGTTATTTCGGGCCAGTTTTATAACGATCCGTTAGTTAAATTTTATATCAAATAGACGATAAAAAGATCTAATAGTATAATATAGTGTATTATAAACAACTGTTCGTTAGTCAACAGTATAATTTGACAGCTAGCGTTCACTGCCTCTTTACTGACTATGATAAGGTCGGTTTATCTTACGTATCGTTAATTTTGTTATTTATGTAAATAAATGTGTTTGTGACGCGACACTTGACAGTTCTTGACAGACTACAACGAAACCATCGACAATATTCATAAACTTCGACGTATTTTTACGGGCAGCTACCGAATGTTTAATTTCTTTTATAGAACCACCGTCAGTAAACGTTATTGACAGACCGTTAACCGTTCGGTTACTAGCACTGTAACGAACGGGAAAAAGGTATGTCGTTTATAAAACTGGCCCTTAATATATTTATTTTTACTTTAGTGTAAGAGATGTTATTTTTATGAAAAACACAGGCTCCAAATTCATTAGGGCCAGTTTTATAAACGACATACCTTTTTCCCGTTCGTTACAGTGCTGGTAACGAACGGTTAACGGTCCGTCAATAACGTTTACTGACGGTGGTTCTATAAAAGAAATTAAACATTCGGTAGCTATCCGTAAAAATACGCCGAAGTTTATGAATATTGTCGACGGTTTCGTTGTAGTCTGTCAAGAACTGTCAAGTTTCGCGTCGCAAACACATTTATTTACAAATAAAACAAAATAAACGATACGTAAGATAAACCAACCCTATCATAGTCAGTAACGAGCCAGTAAACGCTAGCTGTCAAATTATACTGTTGACTTACGAATATTGTTATAATACACTATATTATACTATTAGATCATTTTTTCGTCTATTTGATATAAAATTTAACTAACGGATTGTTATAAAACTGGCCCTAAAACAAACCACAACAGTTATAATTTGTTCGCTTCTACCTTATAATTTTAGAATGCTTTTCCGCTTCCACCAATAAAACCAATATACGTCGTGATAAATAAATTTCCTTGGTTGCCTTTGAAAATCGTTTTAAGCCGAGAATGTGCCTTTAGCTCTTAATAAACCTCAATACAATTGTTATCGATTTTTATCTCGACAAACGACGTGGTCTGTTGTCCTAACATTGTAGTGCTATAATGCAATTTTTATACATACAAACCTTCCCTGTTAATGCTTCTTTCCATATGTGAAAACCAAATTAAAATCGGTCAACCCATTCTCGAGTTTTTGAAGCATACACAAACTAACTTAACATTTTTATATATAACTAGCTGTTGCACGCGACTTCGCCCGCGTAACTTCATAAAATATAGGTTATATTACTCGCTGATAATGTAGCTTTCTATAGGTGAAAGAATTTTCCAAATCGGTCTAGTAGCTTTTGAGTATATTCATTACAAATATACAAAAATACAAAACTTATCTCTTTATAATATTAGTATAGACTAGCGACCCCCTCGCAGTTTCGCTCGGGGTGCGATTTCTATATATATAAAAATCTTCCCCGTTCATCCCTCTTTACATAGGTGAAAATCAAATTAAAATCGGTCTACCTATTCTCGAGTTTTTGAAGCGTACATAAAACCAACTTAACATTTTTAAATACGAGTACATGTAAAAAGAAGATGATTGAATATTAATAAAAATTCATACTGAAATGAAATTGTACTTATAAAATTCATACTCATCTCATATGCGAATGTTTATGTGTAACTGTGAAGGTATAACTTATATTTCATAACCGGTGAATACAACGGCCAGATTTATATCCTCTCTTACGAAACAGACAGCGCTAAAGATTGAACATCCACGTATAAGTAACATTTCCTAATATTTTTTCAATTTCCTTTCGCACCACGTATGAGAATATTGATAATATTTGTTTTCATTTAACGACGGCGAACTGTGTACCGCTATCAAATCAATACGTTTCTGTATCTTTCGCGTAATATTTGTAACATATGATTTCATTGTTTTCAAGTAAATAAAATGTTGTAAAGCACTGGGAAAAGCGGAGAAGAAATTATAGAAAATCTGAGAGTTAAATATAAAATAGGGTGTGACTGTGTCGTGGACACGGCCGTGTGTTTTACGTTATAAGTAATATTTTTTGAGCGTATTATCCATATACTTTTTCTAATATATAAAATTCTCGTGTCGCAGTGTTTGTTGCCAAAATCCTCCGAAACGGCTGGACCGATTTTGATGAAATTTTGTGTGCTTATCGGGTAGGTCTGAGAATCGGCCAACATCTATTTTCCACACCCCTAAATGTTAAGTGTGGTCCACCCCAATTTTTTTTTTGCAAAAACAACGTTTGCCGGATCAGCTAGTAATATTATAAATATGAAAGTAACTCTGTCTACTGTATGTCTGTCAGTTACCTTTTCACGCCTTAACTACTCAACCGATCATTATGAAATTTTGCATACACGTTGTCAGAGACTGTTCCCGAGGGATCATTTAAAATTAACGCCTGACAATCCTGAGACAATGTTTTGAAACAGTTTTAGAACATCTTAAATTAAAATAGTAAAATGTGATTCTTTCTTTCTAGAGTAGGAACAAATAACATTGAGTAATTAGTTCCTACTTTAGTGTTCACAAAGAGCGCAAATTCAATTGATTTTGCGCTCTTTATGCTTTCGCACAATTTCGCTGTTTGCAACGAAATACTATTCAGTAGATTCAATAGCTTTAGGTACACTGTGTAAACCAAGCTGTACCAAATATTTTATTGTTGTAATCAATTATGATTTACGACATGAATATATGAACGATCACATATCTCAAACATGTTACGCATACGATGGTATGTTTTATGTTTATACGAAAATAACATTGTGGGAGAAAAGTTAATGGAATTTTAAAATAAAATCCACATGAATGCTTTTAGAATTTGTATTTTCTAGTTTACAATTTCTTTAAGATGAAAAATGAATAGGGTGATCATTTTCTGTACCTAACATTGTATTGTTATATATATTTATCATAACAAAACTTTATATAAGTTGGTCTTAAAGGTAGAAATGCTGGATCTATTGGTTGTTTAGAAATGTCTGATAATTTTTAAAAATAAAAGAAGTATTAGGTATGTAGATATTTTTACAAAATATTTATTTATTTATTTTATTTTATACGCCAACACCATAGCTTTACACAGCAAATGTTATTTGTGACTTTTTTCCTACAAGTTATATACATAAAACATGTGATGTGTTCAAAACATGTGAAATAATTAATGAAGTCAAATCTTGTACTAAAAAGCTGTTCACACAGTGACAATCCTAGTAATATTAAAAATGCAGATATTTGGATTTTTGGATGTTGGTTCCTCAATAACACAAAACAACTAAACGAATTTTTAAGAAATTTGGCACACCGATAGTTTATTACCTGGATTAACATATCGGATAATCCTCGGATCTTTATAATATTAGTAGATATAGAAGTATAGACGAAGTCACGGGCACCAGTTAGATAGGGATTATAATTTATTCCCAAAATGTTTATACGATAATTAAACATACTATAAATTTTGGCAACCAACAACAAACAAAAGCAAACCTATGGGAATCTAAATTAAAATAACACATTATTTAATAGCATATTACATCATCAATCACGCGAATAGTTTGGCCAGTATCAGAGAACTGTAAATAATTACAATCGATCAATCCCTGCTTAATGGGATACAAATGGATCATACATTTATTTTATTCGATGATTTAATTCAGAGGAGGCAATTTCGAATTTTATTATGAGGATTGGGTTTAGAGGATTACTTTTCGCAAAACACGACTACTAGGACTAGGATACTTAACAAATAACGACATTACGTTCAGAAAGTTTATTATTTCAGCTATTTTATCATACAAAAAGAATGATGTCTCATTTCAGTTTAACTGACAGATGCTTCCGGTCATAGCATAATATTTTTATATGTAAAGGTCGTCAGATATGCTGATGGTCCACTTGATGCTGATGGTTACCGTCGCCTATAACATAAGCAATTGTGATTGTGATGAACCTATATTTACTCATTGATAATGTAACTAGCTTTCTATAGGTGAAAAAAATTTAAAATCGGTTATTTAGTTTTTGAGTTGATCTATTACAAATATAAAATACAAAAAAATCATATCTTATACTTTAATATAAAATTACACTTTATAATATTAATTCTACACTAATTAGGTATAGGTTTTCATTGATATAATGTATTAAATATCGAACATCTTTAGGGGAATTTACTCTCAGAAACATCTTCTTATACATAGTTACATATACCTACTAACATTTTATAGTTGGATTACTATAGACCGAGTTTTATTGTTCACTATTACGGCTCAAAATTTAAGAGAACTCAATATCCTCGGTCTCTCGTAAAATCCGTCAGACAGAAAAGTTCCAGCTGTTACGTTTATTTACTGCCACGATATTTGAAATTTTCAAGTTATTTTACAACTCTTATGTAATATTAAACTTTTCTATTTTTCCTTCATTGCCGTGATTTAAATTTTTGTTATAATATGGAAACAATATATGAAAACGTAAAAATTCTAATTAGGCGTGTTAATTTCGAGGTGTTTTCGACTAAAAACAATATATAAATGTTCAAGCGGTTTGTAAATATTTTTGTCAGGATCGGCAATACACCTGAAATCCTCCTGATGTTGCATGTGTCCTTAAGCTTCATTAGTCGCCTGCTATCAAATAGATCGTCGGTTCAGTGATAGTATAAAATTAAATCGTCCTTTCTCCTTGTCTGTTTGTAAGTGTGCGCTAAGCTCGGAAAATTGTGACCAGATTTTGTTCGCGATTGCATCGATTGAAAGCGGAATTTCTGAAGATGGTTCATCTGTATAATTCTTGAATACTCATTTATAATTGCCGAGTTATTATTGTTTTTAACAAAGACGGCGGGCGCCTTAAGGGCACGCTGCAGCGAAGCGTTGCCGGCCGGGCAGCAAATACAATTAAAAAAATATGTATAAATATGCTGTAAATAAAAGCTGGTAAAATACAAATATATGTTATAACCATTTAATATAGAATCAAAATGAAAACGGTTGCACCTAGTACGGTAAAAATAAATGGGCATACTTTAAGAATAATATTGCATTATTCCTTTGTAAAAATAAAGTGGACGCCACTCCACAGCTTTCGACGTTTGAGTTGAGGTATTTTAGTGTGGTCCAAGGAAATAAGTGAAAGCGGGCAAAATATGTAGTCTGAAATTTCAAATTAGGTAACGTATAAGTTAATATTGTTTATCAACTCTTCTAGACAAAATCCTTTCAAGTACATAAATCGATTTCCATACAATTCAAATTAATTTCAAGTTAATGTACACCCCAAAAAACAAATAAAAGTATTTAATACTAGCTCACCCAAAAGTCGTTGCCCTGTACCATCAAAATTTTCGATCTTTCCTATGGATTTTCCGAAAATTCTGTTTCATACAAACCTTGTCCTGACAAAAAATAGCAAAATCGGTTTTGCCATTCCCAAGTGATCTTACATGTGGCAATTTGTTTTTATTTAAATGTATTTGTCGTATATGATTGTTGAAACCACTTATAATACAGAATTGCCTCTTTTAAGCGTGACAGAGTTGAGAAAAGCAGTAAAAATTTGAGCAAAAGGATGATAATCAAGTTGTTTTGTTGCTTTCATGTTGTTTTTAACTTAAAAAAATGTTATTTCGTTTTTGTATATGTCGTCCGATGGCCGGCGTGGGCGTCTATATCTATCGGTTACGACATCGTGAGTATCGAATAAAGCGTAGAAAGGCTGAGCAGAAGGAATTCGACAGTCTTGATCACTATTACAATCGAAATAACAGTAGACGACAACTAAAATCTGAGGCACGACGATCCGTCGGAGCAAACGACACGGCTACGGTGGGTGCGTGCGCTAGACTCCCGGGCCGCCCGCGCAGCCCGAGTCCTGCCAGCACCAAGCCCCATCGGCTCGACGTTCCGTTACACGCGACGATAGCGCCCTCTCGCGTGTTGCGCCTCAACCAGACACAATCATACCGACATATAAAATACAAAAATTATACAATTAATGAGTAAACAAATTAATGAGTAATTTACGTAACCGGCTCTAACAAAGACTGCAATGACAATGTGGTTAATAGATTAAATC
Source organism: Synanthedon andrenaeformis (assembly GCA_936446665.2). Lineage (NCBI taxonomy): Eukaryota > Metazoa > Arthropoda > Insecta > Lepidoptera > Sesiidae > Synanthedon > Synanthedon andrenaeformis. The sequence goes on from OW387801.2 coordinate 3,902,499, forward strand.
ATTATAGAGTTAATAAACAGTCATTCGTATGCCGCTGAGAAAAAAACGCTATACGCCTATAAATCAGACCAAACACGTGTCTTTCAGTAAACGCTACCGGTTCATATTGGCGAACGTAAATAAACAGCCCTCGATCATCGCAAGCATTCTTTATTTTTGAAACAGCTAACCGCGCTGTGAAAATAACTGCGCTTATAACAAAAATCTATGAATATAACTATAAATACATACATAATGTTACATATTACTTATCTGCAATTTTCATAATATATATTCTTTAATGTTAAGTTCGACAGACAGGCTAATGGTCCACTTGATGGTATAGGTGCTGGCTATCGTCGCCTATAACACCACGCCACAGGTGCTGAAAGTGCGAAGAGAGATTAGGAAAGAACAGGGAAATGGGCTCTGACTCATTTACCTAAACACATGCTGTTATTTCACGGTGTTCTTCTGTAAAGGGATGGTTAATAATAATATTTAATAGGTGAATATATAACAAATATGTCATTGTCTCTTTATAAGCAGAACATTTAAATTTAGTTGTTATTATAGGCCATATTAACTTTAGTTATTATAGTTATTTCGAAGTCTTTCGCTTAGTGGTCTAAGCGAAAGACATCTTTAAGTAGGTTTTCATAGTTTATCTTAATATGAATATGATCTAACTAGGACAACTGAATTATACTTCCAAACTTTAGCCATTCGATCAGTTATCTACACCAACGCAGGGCTAAAAATTTTCGGTCAATTAATTAAACTAGCTACACTAAGTTAAAACTAAAATTTTAAGTAGAATATAGCGAGCATTAAGTATTGATGATATTGTGAAACCACTGTTATAAATAGTCTATGTTCATCAAATAAATAAATAATTATTATAGACAGACGACCTGAAAGGCTTCGCAGGAAGCTGCTTCATGCATAGGACAGAAGACCGTGCGTGGTGGCGAGCCTTAGAAGAGGTCTACATGCAGTAGCGAAGAAACTATAGTACCTATAGTATAATGTCTATAGTAACTAAACCATAAAAAAACACGTTTGTCTTAAACGTTTTTTGTAGAACGAGATTAAATTCAAAACTATTACAAAAACAAAGGCGTATCTAAAGAACGGAAGTCGCATTGTAGTAAAGACGATGTAGTTCGCGTATGTGTTGGTTCAATTTAACCACCAAAGAGGTTATTAGGTCATCATTCATTGAATATTCAGTTTGATTTACTAATACGACTTGCATATTGATTTCTGGGATTTAACGATACACGCTTTAAGAGCTAATTAGACAATTTACAACGTTGATTTTTGTCTTGAATTAATAAATGCAGTGTTAAGATTGGCGTCAGGATAAGGACAAACATTGGAACTTAGGCTAATATTATAAAGAGGTAAGGTAAAAAATCTTTCACCTATAGTCAGAATAGAATTTCAAGATGGCAACATCAGCTTTCTAGAAATCCAACGCTTGGCAAAAGTCAAAATACATTGTCAGTATGTCAATGTATGTTATATTGCTTTACATATTTTGTCAGGCGTTATATCTTTTCATTTTTTAACGCGGACGAAGTAGCGGGCAAAAATTTTAAAATAATGTATTTTAAATTTTTTAAAATAATGTAATAAAATGTAATAAGGGCTCACACCAGGCTTGACTGCCGCCCGTCTTAAGTTCCCCCGAGATGACCGGCGTACCTCCACTTCTGGTTACGCCGAGGTTCTGACAGGGAGCGTAGCCCTCCCCGCGTTGTATAACCCTGGCGGGGCACCGAAGTCGTGTCATAACGTCCCCGCGAACCCGCCCATCTACGACCGCGCTAGAAAGACGTTGGGATTTTGCCGGTACGAATCTGGCATAACCCCGCAGTGTCCCCTACACTGCCGGATATCCAAGAGAATTTCCCAACGTTAAAAAAAAGGGAGGGGGGGCTCACCCCAGGCTATGAGATGGGATAAGGAAGGTGACACCTTATCCCATCTCATAGCGTGAACAAAATCGCAGGTAATAACAAACTTAAAATATAAATCTATCATTCATGTTGGAATGCGAATCAAAACCCTGAAAGATTAGTGGTAGGGGTACAGAAGTAGGTCGAAACAGTAGGTGGTCGATAAGAAAGCAATTTCACTTGACCGATGCTTGTTTTCAAAAGAAACTAAACAACAGACCGGAGAAACTTTTGCTAAACTTATAATTTTCATATAACAAAGGAGAATTTATTAGTTGGGATAAAACAATCGTCGTCTTTTGTGACTGAATCTTCGCATACAATTTTCAGTGTTTCAACTGAGCATTGATCTAAGTATAATAAGGTCTATAATCAGTAGAATTCTGTTTAAACATTTATAAAATTCTATAGAATGAAAAAATTAAAATTTCTTTATTATAATACCTAAAGATTAAGTACCTATAGGAATCCTAAGAGCTACATGGAGATCTCTTGTATACTCGAGAATTACATACCTATGGAAAGAGGAATAAACGGGAAGATTTGTATATATAAAAATTTCACCCCAGGCGAAGCCAGGAGCGGATCGCTAGTATGTTAATAAGTATATGTGATTAATAATGTATTAATCATATATATATATCTGTTAATATATAAGGCCGTCTGTTAATATATATATATTAACAGACGGCCTTTTAGTCACACAAAAGACAAACATCACCAAATTCTGGGAAAACGGGAAGCGAAGATATAAATAGATTTCATGTGATGTGATGTGACCGAGGCCGGGACCTTGGAGCCATCAGAGACTATGCCAGGGATCTGTCATCGGCTCTATTCAGTTCCGTTACCATAGTAACCTTTCGTAACAAAGTTGCATCTCTATTAGGCTTGTGTCACGGACATAACTAAACGAGTTAATGGTCTACTCGCCCAAATTTATTACGCCCGAACCGGCGAGTTATCATGTGATTTTCACCTATTATTTCACTAGACAACTCGCTCACAATAGGTTATTCTGTACAGTTGAACATAAAGGAAGATTTTATATTGTTGGTAAAGAACACGAGGCAGCAATTTCAATAATCATAACAGTTAGACGAGATCTATTCTCATTGGTCGTAAAAATACCCTTCTAAATCTTTTTTTTAAAGTTAAAGTTTTTAAGTTAAGTTTTTTTTCCATTTGGGCAGTAACCACCCGTTACTGCCCAAATGACTGCGAAATGCAGTGTGCCCACACACTACTTACCAGATCCACACAAAAGCCAACTTTGATAAGTTCATTTCCAAAGTTGACCATGCGGGGATTTGAACCTGGGACCCCTGGAACAGAGCGTTAAGGCAAACACCCTAACCACTCATCCAATGGGCTCCATTATAGGAATAGATATGAAATGTCATATCTTCATATTATGAACTCCTGGCTTCGCTCGGGGTGTAATTTTTATATATAAAAAACCTTCCCTATTTATCTCTCTTTCCATATTAAACCGAATTAAAATTTAAAGCTTTTAAAGCTTAAATTTAGTTTTTAAATCTTTTAAGTTCTCGAGTTTTTAAAGCGTACACTTAACATTTTTATATATATGTATAAAAAAAGATTGATTACTAATACATTAGTTACCTACAGTAGTTGACTTCAATAAAATAAAAATGAAATTCAAACGAAAATAATAGAGTATCGTTAGGCATCCAAATGTAAAGAAAACATTGATATACGGTTATATTTTTGGTTCATGAAGAATGATCGCCTGTTTATTGTACTATTTGTGAGCCGTTAAAAACCACATTACAAGGCACATTTTATGAATCACTGCTTATAACACCGTTCGTATGGAAATGACGTCATTGGGCATCATGCCATCAGCCCTCTAGGGTCTAAATAGATCAGTAGCACTACCATGAGTTTATGACGACTGAACTCGCTAGCGAGAGATGAGCGAGAACGTAAAATATTTGTATGGAAAATTGTACAGCGCCTCTAGCGGTCACTCAAAGAATTAAAATCGGTACCATGAGTTGCATAAGTAAAAAACCTATCGAATGTAGTCACTAGCGACTAACGTTAACTTGACATTTCTATACAAAATCGGTACCATGAGTTACAAATTTGACTGATGGTCTCGAGAAATACCGTAACGTTAGTAGTTAAATGTTTCACTAGCAAATTGAAGGGTGAAAAGTCGTGAATATATTTTTATATACTCTATATTGTTGTTATTATCATTGAAATGCCTACTTAATTATTTTTAGGTGTTTTATGATTGGTTGGTTGCGTAGTTCATGAAATAACCGTAAATAAAATGCTACTAGTGTGTCACATCCCAATTCTATTACAGCGCCGCCTAATTGAGCGTATTCGACGGACACTTTCTCAAGTATAGAGTTGGGCCTCCTTACCTTTATTCTCCATGGTATGAACGTAGGGAATCCTATATCCTTCTCTTTCGTTCAAGTACATTTAAAAAGAGATAGCTTTATTAAGCATGAAGTTAGACACAATCGATTTAGCGTTAGCGAGTAAAGTAAACATTAGCGAAACTCATGGTGCGACTTATATTGTAAACAATTCGAAGCTAGTTTATTCGTTATCGACAGAAGTAAACTAAGGTCAAATTTCGATAGCAACTCATGGTAGTGCTACAGGTATAGATGACGGTAGCCATTAACCGCAAGTCTAAAAGAAAATTGTTTATTACCTTTATGTTTGCATTGATTTGAATATGAATTTTTTACATTTTCTAATTTTTAATACATAAAATCGTAAACTTTAACGACCCGTGTCTCATATATAATATATGTACCTATTAAAGAGTTTTTTTTTCTGCTATATATTACGTATACGCTCTTTCCGTTAGTGAAAATCGCATTAAAATCCGTTGCGTAGTTTCAAAGATCTAAGCGTGCATATAGAATATAGATGCACAGACGACGGGAAGCAACTTTGTTTTATACTATGTAAAGATATAATACTCGTAAGCATATAAAAATTAGAGAGATAGATTAAACGGTGTTGCCAACACGAAAGGGACGATAATCTCATTAATGCAGATATTGTCTATCGTTTACATTACGAAACAATGGGTTCACAATAAAACTTAAATTCGTAACTTAACAAATAATGTACTTCAAAAAATTACTCTATGCAAAAACAACCTCTATGACCATTTTTATTTTAGAGATTTTATGCTGTATTTTCGTAGTAAAATAGTTCTAATTTATGTAGGTACACAGCAGAATATCGCTAGTCCATGATCGGACACAGTGTATATGTATAAGCTTATAATAAATTTTCTATTAGATAATTTTTATACATTAGCATACCATGCTTATTACTAGTATAACAGCTAGTAGCAAAACATACTCTTTGGGTCATCTATTTCAAACGAACAGATTTAAATTTTTAAGAGAATATCTTTTTAAAATAAATACTGTGAACCTTGTAAGATACATTGTAAGATGAGTGATACGTTTAGTATCATTCATCTTACAATGTATATATATCGCTAATTTATTGAAGGGTATTAAACTGTAATAAGCCTCAAATATTTCACTAAAGGGTTTAGGGGTTTAGTGGTAATTATGAGGTTTATGTTTTCCTTCGTCGCTGAAGAGATACTTAAATGAAAATCCACTAGAGGTCACCTAAGGGATTAAAGTGTTTCTCGAAAAATATATTTAACTCTATATTGAATGTATATTGAAGGGACGTGTAGAAAGGGGTGAATAAGAAAGCATTCGTTTAAGAAATGTAACAACGGACATGTAGGTATATGATAAAAATAGATGTATATGTATGTATGTTCCTTATAGAGTGAACCGCTCAACCGATTTTGATGAAATATTTAGGCAATCTTCACATTAGTCTAGTGGGTGATTGTGTGAAGTTTAGTAGCGATAGGATAAGCAGATATTTTTCTTTTTGTCATTTGCAAATTTCCGTACAAATTGATACAAAATAAAGAAAACTCTATTTAAAAATAAAAATGACAATAAAGACTCACAGATAAAATAAGAACTAAAGATACAGGCCCTGTAGACGGCAGAGTGAAGCTGGTAAAACTACATCTCAGCCACTTACACTTACACACACACAAATGCAATCAAACTGCGCCTCGCCTTAGTAAAATACTATCTAGTAAAAATGCCGAATTGCGTAGTGAAAGGGTTAACCAGTCTTAAAAATAAAAATCAGGATGGAATCACATTTCACACGTAAGTAAACTTGGAAACCAATATTTTCAATAAAAATAAACAAAAATTTAGGTTTAAACACAAAATCTCATTAAACGGCTTTCTCACACATGCTTCACTATGTGATCAGCAAAATTATGTCTACAGTTCTTCTTTGGTCTGAGTAAAGACTGAACAAAATGGTTTAAAATCATATGCTAGTAGATAACATACATATACATATAATATGTCGTTTATGCATACGATTGTATATATATATGTTGTGTCAATGAAAAATAACAATATCGCGCATTCGTATGATTTTTATTTCGTGCACACATGTTAATAAACAGTTATTTATTATGTATTCAATCAACGATTTTTATTTCTTGATAATAATACATAGTTAACATCTTGAAATTTATGTTTTGTTTTTAGTATTCTATTAAAAAGAGAAATTTCCTGTTGCGACTGGTTACAAAATTGATTGGATAGTTAAAATGACTCGAAAAATAAGAATCAAGCAATCGATTCCAAAGGTAACTGTTTAGGCTATCTTTATAGTCTTACAAGCTATAATTTAAGTTGATGGGGAGTTTGCTATCCCGCAGATGCTGCAGTATCAGGTCGAGGATGTCATGGAAATATCACCGAAGAAACAGTTCACCAAATTTAAAATCAATCGAACCTGTGGAAGTTCGTCAAATGAGTAATGATATTGAAACGTCTGAACAGATCTTCATAAATTATAGCTAAGAACCATCTCGATTACGTCAGTTTCCAAACAAAAAAAATCAGATCAAAACCGGTCCAGTCCTTTGGGAGCTACGGAGCCACGGACAAACACGCAGAATACCTCTTTTATAAAATACCTCTTTTGCGTCGGGGGTTAATAAAAAAGAAACAAACATAAGAATGTATGTGCAGACAGCAAGAACAGTTAATGCAAGAATTTCTTTCAGTGCCACCGCAGAAATGTCACCACGTATCTCTCCACAAAAGAGGATAGTATTTCAAAGCGAATTCAACAGAAATAGCTCTTAATTGACATCAAGGTGTTTCTGTGTCGGAGCTGAATTATAATCTCATACAGTTCCCAAGGAAAAAATAGTCGCGGAAATATGTAAAAGCATATTCTCGAAAATAACGTCCGACGCCTTCATTATCGATTCTAATATTATGAAAGTGAAAGTAACAATATGTCTGTCTGTCATCATGTATCATCATGATTTGTATACACGTTGCCAGCGATACAGGAAAGGACATAGGGTATATATCTTTCATTCAGAAAAAAAGTACTGATCCTGAGGGATCATCTAAAATAAAATAAAAAATTGACGATTGGCTAGTGTTTTAGCAACAAGATGCTTATTTTTTTTTATTTTTTTTTTCAACGCGGACGAAGTCTCGGGCACCAGCTAGTACAATACAACATCTTTAATTTAATTATTAATTTTTGAAGGCAACATATTCTCTTTTTAAGCATGTAAATATACATTATTTAAATTTTCAAATTGAAGTTAATATAGCGATTTCTTTAAATTTACTCCTGAGTGAGTCGTTGGGATCAATTTTATGGATACTCGTACTTAAATTTGATGTTACGTTTACTTAGATAAATTCAACGGCGTAGGAATAACTCGTCTGTCGTCGTTATATTGTGTGCCACAAAAATGTTAAAGCATTAACAAAAATATGTTCATCAAAAAGTCTTGAAAAGAAAGTGATTTTATTGGTCGATTGGAGTATATAAAGTAGAATTTGGATTGTAAAATAGTTGAATAAAAATATTTTTAAAAATTTATATAAAAGTAAAAACGAATGTTCGAATTCCAATTCCTCTTTATATATATTGGATGGACATAATAGCGTTTGCTATTTATGTCGTTGGAAGTATAGTATAAAGTACTCTGTGAAATTACAATATAAAGTACTCTGTTGCATGATTTTAAAAAGATTAACAGTTAACGGACAGTTTAACTAACGCGTCCGCGAAGAGTGGTCGTTGTATGTCTGCGCATCTTATAGTTGGAATTGTAGTTCTGATATATCCGCCGGACATTAAAAGTATAGATATATTTATTAAAATAATTTACATTACATATTAAAATATATTTACATATTTACCTAAAACTAAATATTATCTAAATATACATAACTAAAACTAAACCTATAACTAAAACTCAATATAAAAATGGACCCTGCGGCATTGTACCAAGGACGCTGGCAGCATTTCCTCGTTGAATGGCCAAACTAATACGTTGGCCGAGGAAAGCGCCAGCTCTTCGGTCTCCCGTCGCATCAATAAGCCTCTTCGAAATATCTTTGAAAAGGCCCATTGCTGCAGGGCCCCACGGACCGAGTGTCTCAACTCCAAATGGTTCAAAAGTATATTCGGCGCCGAGGCCACTATATTTTAGAATTTATTAAATTAAAAGTATTAGGACTAAACATTAACTGTCTTACTTATAAAAATAAACTTATCATCTTCTTAGCATCGTATTAACTAATCACTACTTATCTTCTTAAGTAGTGTTTGACAGTTCATTAAGACATTGCTAAGCAACAAATTAAAGTTAACGTTTATAAGTAAAAAATTTTCTTAAGTGGTTTCTAAGTATTACTTAAAATTTAAGAAACGTTTATAGGTAAGGCTGAAAGTGGTTTTAATTAATGTACCCGAAGTAAAGAGTGATAATAATTATGTCTGTCTTAATGTCAGATTAATATCTTTAAATTAATGTCTTAGGCTGAAGTGCCCCATGCTCGGTTATGGTTTTTATTAGTTAACATTAACGTCCGAAGTAAGGCCGAGTAATATTTTAAAAGAACCTTTCATAGGATAAAGGGACAAAGATGGAGTCAAGGGAATGGGCTCTGGCAACCATCACTCATGCAATGTAACTGAAAAGCACGCGTGTTGTACTAGTATGTTATTTCACTGTAATATTCTAGAAGGTAGCAAAAAATCGTCACAAGCTTTAACATTTATAATATATTTAAATTTTTGTAGGATAAATATGACATTTGAAAGGTAAAAACACACATCAATTTATCTATGATTTATAATAAGCTGATAGATTTAAAGAAAACATCTGTCCATCAATTCTATTTTATCGTCGAATGATTGATCGCTTCGAACACGTAATTCGGTAATTTTTGTTCGATAATTTATTAAAGTGAAAACTTCTTAATATAAAAAATAAATCGAAAATGAAAACTTTGTAAAGTTGTTTTTTTATATATATATATTTATATAGCTGTAAAACAGGCCAACAGTCAACTTGATGTTAAGTGGCTTCTATAGCCTAATAAAACAAGAAACCTCAAAGGACCAGGATTGATTATAAAATTTTGAGTACAAACAGTTTTAAGTACATTTTTCATCAAAACTTTCATCTTTCCTTTAAAATATAAAAACATTTTTATGGAAGAAAGATTTCAACATTAGCTTCAGAATATTTTATGAAGATGTTTCCACGACGTAAACTCCCGAAGCCCAGTTTATGGGTTCATTACGTTTTTATAGCTCTTCTTAAAAGTAAGCAAATTCTACTGATATAGTGACGCGTATTTCATCTGAATTCATGCTTTCAAATAACTGAAACTATTTTATTCGTTTTATTTTATTTATTTAAGCAGAAATAACAACTGTAGTGTAAGTGAACATAAGAAAAAATCAACTTAATAAAGATACAAACTGAAAAATATGATACCACATTCTAAACATTTCTCTCTGATATATAAATGGTAGAAAGCTTGTAAATACATGACGTGTGTCTATTTGATGTCCAATTTCAGTCAAAAAAAATATATAAATCTAATAAATACAATGATGTAACCCTATCTAAAATTTCATTAATTTCATTAATTCATCTAATTCTTTCATTCATATCTAGACATAATTTGCAAGGTATGTAAAAGAAGTCGCGGACACAAGCTAGTAGAATAAAAAATTAACAAAATGGGCTAAAAATGTAAGGGAGGAGTGGGAAATGAAAAAAGGGGTCATGTAAAGAGATATGAAAACGATTGGCCAAAAGGGTGAAGGGAGAAAGCTCTTTTAGAAATATTTTCAGCAGTCAGCCTGATTACAAGGTAAAATTGTATATACCGACCCAAGTGGATGGAGTAAATTGGAGTAAATTAAGGCTTTTTATTGCTTTATTTATATTTAGACAGCAGACATTCTTTTTCTCAGTTACTCGTCAGAGTTCGTGTATAGGTATTGTTCTTGTCGCTCCTACTATCCGCTAGGAAAATCGTAATCTTTTTTTGATTGATTTATAGTTATTATAAAAAATAGTACCTAATGTTTCATACATTACACATATTGAGTATTTTTTAAGCATAGTATAACACTAGCTGTGATTCGGTTAGTGTTTCGGTTTTCGGTATAACATTGGTATTTGTTAACCGTTTGGAATGAAACAAACACTATATTAAGGAAAGCTTGCTAAAATACATCACTAAAAACCTAATTCAAATCGGTTAAGCCGTTTCTGAGATTATCGCAGACAGACAAAAATTCTAAAAATTTGTTTTACCTCGGTAGCAAATGTACAGTAACAGCTTATTTTAAGTCAAAAGTTTAATATAATTTTTCTTTCTGCGATTTAATGATCATGTATTTATACAGTTACAGAATAATTTCAGTGACTAGAAGTAACCGTATAGCTAAAAAAAAAACAGATTATAATATTTTTACAGTAACAATTTTCTTTGCGACTGTGTCATATGAGCACGTCAATGTTATTAGGTACGCCGCCGTCATTACTCAGCCTCAGCTGAGGCTTAGCGAAAAAAACTTTCGACTCGTCTGGCCTTTTTAATGACTGAAATTCATTTATAACTCTTTCAATCTTCTAATTAAGATGTGAATTCAAAAAGGCGATTATTATTAAAAAGCAAAAATCGCTATAATGAAGATAATTTCGCATCTAAATTAAAAGGTCCGATAAGCCGAGAATTGTTTGAAAATTAAAAGTAGAGTAAGGAATTTTATATTAGAAATACCAAGGAATATGTTGGATTCCGAATGGATTACTCGAGACCTCAATCGTGATAGAACTAAATACGTGACCGTACGCTTCAATCCGATCAAAGGCCTTACAAGAGCTACACTTGTAAGAAGGCGTACAGGAAATTTTTTGTGACGTTTCTTCAAACGTGTTTAATTCCTATTTATATTAAGACAAAGACTAACCACCGAACAGGTTTTTTTAACAAAATAAGGGCAACCTAATAACCTATCAATTAAGGTGCAAAATTGCACAACGAATTTTTGTGGCAATTTGAAAAGAAGTGTTTTTGTTTATTTTTATATAAGTTTTTATATAAAAATTTAAATTATTTTTCGAATACTTTTTATTCAAAAATCTAACTTCTATAGTTAAAGAGAGATAACGGAGAGATAGCAATTTTAAAAGTATGGTACTTAAAGTAAGTTCTGACGGCCAGTGTATTTAAAAATATATAAAAATACTATTTACTCACCAATTAAACGTAGGTGTGTTGTTCGCTCAAATAATTTGACGCTGCACCTGAAATAATGGATACAATAAATCCCTATGTAGGTATTATACTTTTTTTTTTCTTCGATATTACCTAATTTGCATCCTCCAAGGATTTTCTACTTTATTTGAGAAAAAATATATATCTGTCTGTACGTCTTCCATATTTCATAAGAAAACATTTTTTAATGTTAAGGTGAACAGACAGGCTGACGGTCCACTTGCACACAAGTGCAAGTCACTTATGAATTGGGTAATTCAAATTAAGATAATGAAAAATTCAAATAATTTTTCGAAATTTACCTGCTTTAGTAAAACAAATATTCATAATTATGGCTTGTCAAGTTTAATGCTTTAAGAATTTATGAAACCCCTTCGGGCACGCGCCGCGCCGCCGTACAAAAGGATCACGTCCGTCCCTAAAGTGTTGCCGACACCTATTCTGCGGTGTGTACCCCACTGAGGAGGGTTCACCTCAGATGCAGGGACTGTGACCTCATTACTGTGGTACACCTGTATAATGAATTTCTTGATAATTTTAAACTTAATATACATTTCGTAGTTTATGCATAGTTAACTCGTGCTTAGATAATTAACAACTTTTTATGTAAATAGTAAAACTTTGTGATGCATTTTAATAGTAAGATAATCTTAAAATGTATATGTTATACTAAATATTAGAAAAAATAGACGTGTTATTATTATATTTTTATGTTAAGCTCGAATGACAGGCTGACAGTCCACTTGCTGGCATGCAGGTGGCTACCATCGCCTATAACACAAACAACGCCACAAGTGCTGAAAGTGCTCTGACGACCATAGTGGGATTGAGGATAATGGATTGGGATAGGAAAATGGGCTCTGGGCATCCCTTACTCACTCACCGAAACACAACAGCACACAGATTTCTTCACGGTATTTTGTAAGAGGGTGGTTATACTGATGCCAGACGCGCTGCTCAAATGACTGCCAAACGCATTGTGCCATTCAACTACTTTCCATAACCAGACCAGAGCCAACTTTTAAAAGTTCATTTCTAAAGTTGACCCTGCCAGGAATCGAACCCTGGAAAAGGGCATTAAGGCAAGCACCCTAAGCACTCATCTCGGGCTGGATAGGTAATCTCCGCCCCAATAGGAAATTCATAACTATTTTATCTTTTCTCTGCCCACAATAGTCTACTCGAAGATTCAAGTTCGCTGACTCGAAGTATGATAAATTCAAAATTAAACGTCTAAAGCTTAAACCACGTAATGGTTAAAGGTAGTTGTGAGTTGAATTTAATCCCTTTCAAGTCACAACTTCGATGCTCAAAATAATTAATTTTCCGACGCCGCCGCCCCGCCTGGAACCGAAATCCGTAGTTCCGGAATATGTTAACACTAAATCGTTGATGGTACAAATACATGCCTCGGTAGGCTAGTTCTTATTATGAAGGAATGAAACGGACGTTTTTAGTTTTACATTTTTTTTACTAGATTTAGTGTGCAAAGTGGCCAGAGGTAAAGGTTTTTGACTTAAATAAGCTAAAGTTTTGCGTGTCAGACAATATATTTGTATTTTTTGAGCACAGGCAAGTGATACATGGCGCAGGAAAATGAAAATAACTGTTTAAACGTGTATAAAAAGGCATAATAAGTGAAGTATATACATATACTTGACAATAAATATTTTATACATCGATTGAAAACCGTTAGAAAATATTATAACGTTATTTTATTGCCAGGATAATGTTCGTTTTTCGTCGCGGCAGTTTAAGTGGCAATGAGGTCACTTCACTTTTTGGCGCTGTAGACTATGGAGCGAAAGTACATGCAACTAAAATTATTCATGCAATAAGCAATAATTAAAATTGTCCATGGAACATTTACAGAATACACATTTACTCATGTTTCAAAACTCAAGCGGACACATTCACTTAGACTTACACATTAGACATCAACAAATAGAATAAAACAGACACTATTATACATATCTATGGAATAAAAATACGCGAACGTCAAAATTAGTTCTCGGTACTTCAAGTATGGACGGTATGGCGGCGTTTCAAAATGGTACACGAAATTATCTGTCATTTGTATGGGACAGCCTGTCCAGTGGTATATATTACAAGTCAGTAGTCCCTAATCTTTGTGTTTGTACCATCAAACTAATGGAATCCGCGTGTCATACAAAACACTACGAACTTTATGGAACATTTAAAAGTGACATATGCGTAGAGCATGAACTGTTATTTAAAACCAACCAAACATATGTCATTTAAAGAAAATGTGACTTTACGCCAACTCATTGGAGTTTAAAATGAATAGTAGAAGTTGGTCGTTACTACCTTTTACCATTGACGCGCCATTTTTACCATTGATTCTGTCAATGGCGTTCTTTTTATGTGCCGCTTTGGCATTTGTGACGCAAATTCCATTGTAATATTTCGATGGTTTGTACTATCAAGGCGTTAAGAGCGTTCATCAATTAAAATCACGCTGGAGTCAAAATTTATGATTTCAGTAGTTTCAGATGTTTTAGTTTTCAGATAAGATGTTAACGTCATATTATTTGTAGTTGTATAATCTAGTAAATGCTGAAAAATATTTTAAAGTGAATTTTCATTAGAACATTTTTAAATAGCCCTTTTTTTAAACTAGCGGTCTACGGCCTACGCAGATAAATATACAAGTTATTAAAAAAATTATAACACAATCTTTTAGAACATTAATGACTTCACATAATAGGTCCAAGAAAAAACAGAAATATCTCAAATTTAATCCTAAAATAACACGTTTAATATCAGGAAAAATTACTAAAAGTGACACTTTTGATTATACTTTTCTTGAATGAAAATTTACAGAAATCGTATGTTTTATTCGACTATTATCTAATAAATGATCTAATAATGAATTTTTGGAAAATCAATACATATTTTTATAATTTGTCGCATATAATTTTACTAATATCTCGCTTCTGCGTCGACCGTCGACCGCTAATTTTAAAAAAGGGTTGCTTAAAATCAGTTCTAATGAGAAAAGTATCCCAATATTTTAAAATATTTTTCGACTATTATCTAGATTATAAAACTACAAATAATATGACGTTAATATCTTATCTGCAAACTAAACACATCATGGCATTATGATCCGCCGGGAATCATAAATTTCTGATTCTAACTCTGTAACGGCCTTAAACACATATTGTGTTCCATATTATAGAGAATGTCACCGCGAAACTTAAGCCATTGAGAAAATGATGGAACCGAAAAGCCACGATTCATTTAACGTGCATACCACGAATTATTGTTAAGTAAATAAAGCTGTCTAAGGGATTATTAACGCGTGCTTTGTGTTCAAACGTTCCATTTACCTAGTTTTATTTAAGTATATCCCACTCATATTCTCACTTAAATTAATTTGATAACGTTGTTTGCCGTAATGCCAATATCCGACAGTTTGATAGAAATCGATTAGATTCGATTTTTTTCAACCAGCGGTTCGCGTACAAAATAAAAATTATAAATAAATAAAAAAGAAAAAGTGGCGCGCTAACAAACCCGGCCATCTGTCCTTTTAGGAAGAGAAATGTGTTAGGATTTAATTACTGTACCCTGTATGTACATACAGTACGTACTGATTACTTCTAAAATAAATAAAAATAACTAAATACAAATATTTTCTATGCATTAGCAAGAGTAGATTGTGAATTGTGTGGAAAATAGAAATCAATTTCTATTGTGCTTCGTTTTAAAACTTTATGTTACCACAAACAATTTAATGTGCCGACCAAAGACAAAACTAAAACCAAATTTAAAAGATTTATCCATTTTTTTTTAAATATTTTACTGGCAATATTCAGGTTATATTCAGATAAAAAAAATGTCTTTGATTATGGATTATGGAATGCAAAAGTTATGTTAGATTAACTAATTCCGTAATTGTATTTTGTGTTTTTTTTTTAAGTAAACGTCGACACGACAGACAGGCTGACGGTTCACTGGATGGTAGGTGGCTAGCCGACTTTATACCCTCTTCGAAATACAACAGCACACATGCTGTTGATTCATTACTTCAATTTCCATGCAAAAAAACATAATCCGCATAATAGCGTACATATATGTATATTATGATAAATATTATATACAAACGACCTAATAAGGGACGCAGGTCGACTCTAAATTCTTCTTATACTACTATCTTTACATATTATAAAACAAAGTCCTCCGCCGCGTCTGTCTGTATGTATGTTTGCGATGATCTCAAAAACTATTGAACGAAAATATTGCATCCGTGCGTAGCCGGGTGTGTGTCGCTAGTTATAAATATATATTACATATCCTACTATTTATGGGGAGGCCGATTTCCAGCAGTGATGATGACGATGGTATTATTATGAATTAAAGATTATTTTTTAATACGAATAAACGGCTTATTTATCTTACTATTAGACTAAGATAAATAAATTTAAATGTTAAATACATTTAAGACAAGCGATGCTTCTGATTGAAGAGGAAAGTTTCTTTGTGAGCATTTAACCACATTATACGACAAGCGAACCGTCATTAAATGTAATTTATAAGGCTATTTCGTCATGTTATTAGAACAACGACGGTTCTGCAATTTAGTAACTTTACAGTATGGCACTTTAAAGTTTTCGGATGGAGTTTTATGACACATTTTGAAACCGGCTGATCCGATCAGCTTTAAATTTGGATATGTTGTTGTGTTTATGAACTTTTATAATATGACATTCAAAATAAATTCCTAAAATGTTTGGATTTCATAAAAAGTCACATGCGCCACTGTTCTATGAACACTAATGTGTCGTATGTCATCATACGTCGTTATTGTGCGAATTGTCCTCTAATTTTATATGACGTAAGTTAGTTTCCGTCGATGTTTTAGGAACTCTCTTACAAAATTTACTGACGGATCTCAATACATGGTTAATAAAATAAAAAATATATATAATCATTACACATTTGTTATTTATTTTCAAATGAAATTGTTATATTGTCTTATAATATTAAGTAAAAAAATAATTTTCTATACTCTAAGCCAGGGATTCCCAAAGTGGTCGATATCGACCCCAAGGGGTCGATATCGGTTTCCTAGGGGTCGACATAAACGAAAAGTGATTTTGGGGGTCGACGAGGTCTAAAAATCGACCCCTATTATATTAACACAAGTTCTTATTTAAAACTTTCAAGATAGGTAAGTAGGTAGTTACTGTATTGTTTATGTTGTGTTACGTGTACTAAGAATAATTAATATTTTTGTAGGAAATAATGTTCCAGGAATGTAAAGTTTCAAGTTCGTACAAGATGAAAAACTCGGCAAGTCTATGTGGACAAGTTTGTGCAAGATTGAGTTGGAGCGTACGTCTTTCAGCGGCGTTTTGACTTGCTCTCTATTTGACGATAAAGTGCTTATCACACTATTCAATTTGAACGATTCCTATTTAGGAATCTAAGTAGTGAGCTCGTGATCACACTACGCTAAATTGATTTCTAAATCGAAGATATAGAGTTGAAAATGGATAAACTCTTAATTGAATCCAATCTGTTCTAACTGCGATCACACCTTCCGATTTCCTAAATTGGAATCGTTCAAATTGAATAGTGTGATAGCGGCTTTACGCGAATTAAGACGAACGAATTCATGATCAAGTCCAAACATGTTCCTGATATTTTACTATTTAACGAGCTTGCATTTAGGTTGAAAGTTCATTTGCGTTTTGAAATTCGTTGGAGCTTGAACGATAAAAACTCATATAGCTAAGTACTCATTTATTTCAAGAGATTACAAACTTATTACAAAGCTAAATTAAGTGAAGTAAAGTGACTGAAAAAGTGTTAAACACAACATACAACATATTTTAAATAGGTATGTATAATTGTATTTGTAAAAATTACTAACACTTAAGTCTTTGGTTTTCGTTCTTATTCTACCTAATTACCTAATACGAAGTTTCTATACCTAATTACCTACTGTAGTTACTTCCCAATATAGGTATCAAAGTTTATCAAAGAGTAAGTCAGTAATACTTAACAAGAATCCATTAACTGAGTGTGATAAAAATAAGATAGTGTGCAAATTTAACAGTTTATTATTGTTTTTTATTTAGGTTCCTTATTTTTTTGTTTGCAGAATTACTGAAAGTTTTATGATGGCGGACACGAAATAAAAATGCAGACAATACAGTTTGGACTACTTGAAGTTCGGATTTATTGCATCTCCATCAAATCAACACTTCCCGATGTGTCTCATATGTGAAAAAGTATTTAGTAACGATGCCATGAAGCCTTCAAAAATGGATGACCACTTATCAAGAGTACATGCTAACAAAAAAAGTAAGCCCTTGTCATATTTTCAAGCACTGAAAGAAAAACTAGACAAAAGGCCATCCATAGGATCGATGTTTGCGTCATCATCTATTCGAGACAATGATGGTTTACGAGCGTCCTATAATATATCTTTACTAATAGCGAAGTCGGGGAAACCCCATACAATTGGAGAGCAGCTTATCTTACCAGCCATTGCGGAGGTCCTTAACAATGTATTGCACAAACCCGCACATGATATTTTAAAGAGAATACCTTTGAGCAACAACACCGTTCAGAGACGCATAGATGAGATGGGACGCGATGTGGAAAACATTTTATGCAAGTTCTTACAGACCCGCAGATTCTCTCTCCAGTTGGACGAGTCTACATTACCCGGCAATGAAGCTCTATTGTTAGGATATGTTCGATTTATCAAAGATGAAAATATGTGCCAAGAACTGATTTTTGCTGCATATTTAGAGACTGATACTAGAGGAGAATCGATTTTTCAGGCCGTGGAACATTTTTTTACTGATAAAGCTATTCCATGGAAGAATATTGTTTCTGTTGCGACTGATGGTGCACCGTCTATGGTTGGTCGTCATCGTGGCTTTATAGCTCACTTAAAGCGACAACTGCCTGATGTACTGGTTATTCACTGTGTGATTCACAGGCAGCATTTAGCAGCAAAAAAGCTGAGTCCTAGATTGCATAAGTCTTTACAATATGTAATAAATGCTATCAACAAGATTCGAAGCAATTCTTTGAACTCTCGGTTATTTGCTCAACTATGTGACGAAAACGACGAAGTCTTTACTCGGTTACTTCTGCACACTGAAGTTCGCTGGCTATCAAGAGGCTCTTGCTTAGAAAGATTTTCAGCCCTTTTTGAATCTGTGTTGGAGTT
This sequence comes from Synanthedon andrenaeformis, assembly GCA_936446665.2. Taxonomy (NCBI): domain Eukaryota; kingdom Metazoa; phylum Arthropoda; class Insecta; order Lepidoptera; family Sesiidae; genus Synanthedon; species Synanthedon andrenaeformis. Next base: position 3,921,347 of record OW387801.2, read on the forward strand.
TTTACAAGAAAAAGATCCGAATTTGAAAGAAAATCTGAACAATTGTAAAACAGATATTTATTACTTGACTGATATCTTTGGAATGTTCAACAAAGTTAATTTGCAACTACAGGGTGATGATCTTAACTTGATTAAAACAAAATCAATAATATCGGCCTTCGTGGGTAAACTAGTTCTTTATAAACAAAATTTAGGCAGAAAAGAATATTCGCAGTTTCCGCATTTGTCAAAATTACCAAAAATGCTTCAAGATGATGACATTTTATTATATGTTACTCACTTGGACGCATTACACAAGGATTTTACGGAGAGGTTTGATGATCTTTTAAATTTACAAATTCCTCAATGGATAATAAATCCGTATAACACCACAGCCATAGAAGAAGCCAATGTGATAATGCAAGAAGAGTTGATTACCATCAGCACAGACGAAGAGCTTAAGCAAAAGTTCAACCAAGGCTATCAGAAGTTCTGGTTGCAACGCAAAATTGAAACACAGTATCCTACATTGTGGAACATTGCTGAAAAATACCTTATCGCTTTTCCATCATCATATCTAGTTGAAAAAAGCTTCAGTGTGGTAACAAACATTTTGACAAAACAAAGAAACCGTTTGAAAATCAACGAACGTGGAGATTTAAGGCTGCAACTCACTAATATTGAACCGGATGTAGCTAGATTGGTAGATAGTCACCAGGTTCATCCATCGCACTGAATGTTTTATTTTCTCTTTGCGAATTAATAGTTTTTAAAATATAATTTCCTACCAACTTAAGATGCTTTATGTATTAATTTGTAATAATTATAAATTAAACTTGATATTTACTGAATTGGATTGTCTTTTTATTTTGTTAAATTTTGACGAGAAAATGAAATCAACTTCACTCACTTAACCAAGTGCAAAGTTTTCTAATTGGCACCTTAGTACCTAGGTATTTTGTACCAATAGGAAAAAACTAAAGATAGACTAAGATAGATAGCTGCTTTAAGTTAGCGGACCATTATGAATAAGGGGGTTGGTCTTAAAAGTAGGTAATTTGACCATGGGGGTCTGAGGTAACAGTTCATTGTTGAAAAGGGGTCACTTGTCCAAAATAGTTTGGGGAACCCTGCTCTAAGCAATACAGTAAGACTAATGTAATATGTATTAACAATCTTAAACGTTTGCTATGTATTTATACTTAAGAAACATTAATATTAACTGAATTATAACGAAAATGTATGGCATTAAAATAGAGATCAACCAGTTTGCTTTTAATCACAAGTTTTGTACGTGTGAAAAGTAAACATCTTAAGTTTACCTATTTAAAATTAAGTTTTAGTAAAAAATTGGGAATTTATTGTGAAAGGACGGTACATAATCTTTTATTCGAGGTCCATCGCTTGCCACTACTTTTTCCCATATTTCTGGTAGCATACGGATACCGCGTCGGAAGAATGCTTTATCTTCATATGATGTGAAATGTTGCTCACACAGATCATGCGCCATCGATCGAAACAAATGGAAATCAGAAGGAGCAATATCTTCCCAATTGAGTGTTTCCAAATAGGTTTTGACCGGCGCCGCAACATGTGGACAAGCATTACCATGAAGGAGAATAACTTTGTCGTGTCTGGAGTAGTAGTGGGCAGTGGGCACGCTTTTCCTTGAGTGCTCCACTCAATCTCATCAATTGTCTTCGATAGATAGCTCCAGTAATGGTTTCTTTCGGTTTGAGCAACTCATAATACAGGACACCAAGCTGATCCCACCAAATACACAACAAGAGTTTTTTTCCATGAATATTTAGCTTGGCTGTAGATTTTGAAGCATGGCCAGGTGATCGCCATGATTTCTTCCTTTTTTGGTATATCATAGTGTATCCGTTTTTCATCACCAGTGATTATATGGTGCAGAAAACCGTTTCATTTATGCCTGGCAAATACAATTTCACATGTGAAAAATCGGCGTTCAATATTTCTCGGCGTCAGTTCATATGGAACTCAATTTCCTTATTTTTTTATCATTCCCAATGATTTTAACCGATGTGAAATTATTACATCATGTTGATCCAATAATGCTTCCAATTCCGCGTCTTCGTACAAATCAAAAAATCAAAATCATAATATTTATTTATCAATTAGGTTTCACCAAGAAACTCTTATGATCGCCATTATAAATTTAAATTTACCAGGGTTTCGGAAAAAAGTCAAGATGACGATCCTGAGAAGAAACCCCGAAAGAAACTCAGGATACTATTCTTTTTGTCATCTTTAAAATATAAAATTTCAACAATTAGGTACACTTAATACAAAAAAAATCAAAGTCCATATACAATACTAAACAAAGTATGAGCTCCGAATCAAAGCTTTAAATCCAGGCTTCATTGTTGCTTAAATAATCAGTGACCTTATAGTAGCCTTTCGAGAGGAGTTTGGTTTTAATGACACCTTTAAATTTATTTTTAGACTAGCTGGTGTCCACGACTTCGTCTGCGTTGAAAAATATTAAGTAGCCTATCCTGTGTCCCGTACGTCCAAATGTTTATCTAGTTCATGAAAATCCAAGTTTCATGAAAATCAGTTAATTCGTTTCAGTTATGGAGGAACATACATACATACATACATACATACAGAAAAAAATTGTAAAAATCGTCAATTTAGTTTCAGTATCATGTATAGAGCCTATAAACACGATATCTCTGAAAACAAAGTAACTTACTCCATGACCGACCCTTACAGATTTATTATTAGTATTGATAAGTCTCTTATCATCTCAGGCAGTTTATTATAAAATCGTATACATTGACCCATAAAAGAATTACTTATCTAGTGGAGTCGCGTCTTATGTAAATATAAATCATTTTAAACCTAGTATTTATATTGTGTACATCATATTTTTTATTAAATTGACTAATATTTTTATGCGCGTAAATTAAATTTTCCTAAATATACTGACATGTTACAGTTAAAATCTTTATTTCTTTGAATTTTTCTGGGGGAAAATGTCTGGGGGGCTCTTTTTTGTAAAATGAAAATAGTATTTATGTCTGCAGGCCGCGCCTGGTGGTAGTGGCGAGGAACGCTGTTCTTTCGCTGTAAAATAAAAGAATGGACCAAGAATTAATTATTTTTCAAAAACATAATTAACTTAGATAAAAATAAACAATAAACATCTGGTTTAAATTTTAAAACATAATCAAACAACGGCGTATGCGAAAATATGTCCAAAGAATAACATCGGTTGTGCAAAACCGACTGGCACCTATCCGTAAAAAGACGACGGTTTGTACCATACGTCCAACATGAGTTCGTAGAACAGTGACGGTATTTAATTTTCGTCACCGAAAAAAAAACTGAATTTTGTTATGTTACAGACATGGCATAAACAAATAGTAGTTCAAAATTAGTAATGACGTTAAAATCAAGACACACAAAACTAAATATTCCGGACTACCACGTACAACGACGGATTTGACAGACCGTCGTTGTACAGCGAAAGTGTAATCAAAAACGAATTCCACCTAAAACAACATGTAAAATTCGAAATAAAATATTAATAGAAGCAACAATAACTTACCTGCCGTACTGCCAAATTGCCGTACTGACAACTTATCAATTTGTGGTTCATTTGCATTTTTTGTATTTTCATTCGCGGTTTTATCAAGGCTAATAATATCTGCATGGACCTTTTTGATACCATAATTAATTAAAATTTAATGTAGAAACACCATTACCATTCATAATTTTTTAATATAATAGTTAAACAAAAATAATCCGGGGTAATTAGGTGCGACGCTTGACCTAGCCTAGAACATGGACGGTACTAATCATCCGCCGCGCGAGAGCGGGGCGCGGGGGACAGGGGTCAGCGCTGTACACTGGCGGAATGATTAATACGCCATTGTACTGCGTTTAGAAATCAAATCCGTCAGTATTCCAACTCTGTATCTGGAAAGTTTTAAATAATATTTGTCAAAAAATGTTTTGGGTCGATAAAGCACGACATATAAAGTCAGTTTACGCAAAAAAATAAAAATTGAAAATTATCAGAACCGTCGTTGTTCTAATAACATGACGATTTCTCCTTTGTATTGGCCGTGTGTTTGTGTTTGTTGATTTATTAAAATTAATCACTATTACTGCTATTTTATTGCGGCATTTCGTATTAATCACCCTTAATGAAACATACCTGACCAACTATAGCTTCTTAATCAAGGAGAAGAATCAAGACCGACTTAGTGCTGCGCTACGACTGCTCGTCTCGCGCTGGTTCAATACTCAAGTCTTTTTTAACTTACAGCGTTTCTTGTATTCGTTAAAGCATAGCGTTTAACCTTCGATAACTATCACACATTAAAGTAAGACCAACGAGACAACGCAAAGAATATAAACAAACTTTCAAGGGTTATCAAGATGGGTTCCTATGCCATGAAACAGATAGCGCCTTTCGCTTCGTATAAGGGAAAAGGACAAAGGGTCGGGTTTGTTTACATCGTTTGCGTTGTCGCCTAGGCTTTACTATACACACACGGATAGCGAATATTTTGAAGGAGCCAGTTTGAGGAAGCATGTTGCGAGCATTTCGACGAGTATTTAGGGCCGGCGCCCACTATTGGCATCAGCACGGCGGAGGATTTTAGGTGGCGAATAGTAATATATATTACCGTCATGGCAATAAAGTCGAAATTTCCAATACATATGGTCGTAGTAACAAAAATACGAGGGGCACACTGAAATGATCCGGAATAAGAAAAACCACATGCACGGTATAGCTAAATTGTATTTTATTGTTTTTCGAAGTATTCTCCGTTCAACTAATTTCAGTCTGAAGTTGATGTTGACAAAATGGGTGATTTGTACGCTTCCACAGCTGCTTCGGGGTCTTCAAACCGTTGACCGCGTAATAAATCTTTCATTCTAGGGAATGTAAAGAAATCGTTTGGGCTTAGGTCAGGACTGTACGGAGGATGGCTCATCAGCTCAACGTTTTCCTGCTTTAAAAAATCATTTGTCTTCCGAGCCGTATGGGAGCTCTCATTATCGTGATGTAAGATGATAAGACGTTTCGGGTTATTTTTTCGGAGTTCGGCTATCATTTCTGGCAAACAAACCTTGATATACCACTCGGCGGTAACCGTTCTGCGTTCCTGTAAAGGAATTGTAGCAACATGCCCCTTTTTCGAGACAAACGTAGCGACCATTTTCTTTGACACGCTGCGGGAGCGAACCACTTTCGTTGGTTTGACCTCGTCTTCGAAGACTCAAACTGCTGACTGATGTTTTCTTTCAGGTTCGTACGAATAAATCCATGATTCGTCACCTGAGACGATATTATAAACGGCATTTGACTTCCCTCCGTTGAAGCGTTGCAGAGTATTACGGCACCAATCTACACGAGCCGCCTTTTGCTCTTCGGACAAATTGTGGGGAACCCAGCGGGAAACTAGCTTTCTTACACACAGCTCATTATGTAATATCGACTGAATTGCAGTCATTCCGATACTGATAACAGCCCGAATCTGCTCGTATGTCACATGACGGTCATCTAATATAATAGTTCGCACAGCTCCGATGTTTTCAGGCGTGACCGCTGTTCTTGGTCGACCTGCAGAAGAAACAGTGCTGAGCGACACACGACCGCGTCGGAACTCGGAATACCAGCGGTATATTGTCGTTTGACTCGGTGCTTCAACATCATAAATCGAAACTGGAGATAAATTATGGCACAGAAATGTTCACGCGTGAGCTCCATTTCTGTTAACGACGTGTCAACTTTAAACCAACATAGTTTTTGTTTTTAATCTTTTTTTTAATTGTTTGAATGTCATTAAGATTCTAAGAGGCCAGTATTCAAATTCTAAAAAAGGTTTTATTGTAACTCAATCCGAAATATTCTATTCCCGATCATTTCAGTGTGCCCCTCCGGGATGCTTCGGTATCCTTTGGCACGCCGAGGCAACACTCGGGACTCGGGGATAGGAGAACGCGAAGAAACGCGATCTACAAATAAGATTCGGCATCCCTAAGGACGTTGCAGTATACCAAGGCATGGTTTCCGACAGTGTGCGCTTACATGGGATGCCGAAGGATCCTTTTCCTTGTCGATGCCGATAATGGGCGCCGGGCCTTAGAATGGTCTGTCTTGAATTTTGAAGGTAGGAATAGTAGTAAAAAATAGATTAAACATATTTTATAGTAGTTATGCGTGTGATTCGAGCGCTTGCATGTGTGTGATGCGTATTTGGATGTGTGATTAGGAAGGAATAGGGAAATAGAGATCTTCTGTAAGGGTGTGGTTACAGCCGCCAGGCGGGCTAACCAAATTACTGCAAAAGCTGGAACTTGAAATCAAATTAATTATTACAATAAAATTAAATTAAAACAAAAATATACTGAAACAGTACCTAATAGTTACATTTTAGAACTCTATCATGAAATGTTAAGAACCTCCACAACGCAACCCACAAACTGAGAGATATATTTTAATAGCATTAGCCAAGGCGTACAAGATAGATGAAGTCAACCCTTAATGCTTCCTCACTTTAGTTAATGAACTCGCTCAATTCTAAACTCATGGGCCGGATTGAACCACATTAAACCGTCTCCATTTTCAAATATAAATCAGAGAATTAAATTAATTGACGGACCATAGAATGAATGAATAATTTTAAATTGTCTTTTGTAGAGTAAAACAGTTCATTATGGTTATTAATTTGTAGAGATTCTAGACAATATTTCACATAAAGTACCTATAAAACAAAATCAGTCTGCAAGTTTAGTTAGGTACAGTATACAGGGCGTCCCAAGACTATGCGACATGAAGGGAAGTATCTTAAATAGCGTAGCTAGGATATTTTGCTGAAAGAAGACTATGTTATTTTTAAAATTTTGTAATACTGCATTCAAAGATATTCTAAAAATTACTTGCTTCATCGGAAATACATAATATTCTTGAAATTTGAATCAAACATTTTACGTTATTCCTTTCTTTTTAAGCGAATGGATTTTACAAAAAATCCAATTACTACCGAAAAAAAACCTTTCTTATCACAATAATAAAAAAATTCAGCCACAACTACATTTGTTTTTAGGCTTATTAATTAACTTAAGTCCTATACTGAAGTTTTAATCGCCTACTTTTTTCATATTTTACATAATATTTGAAAAAAAAACTTCAAATTTTAAATCTTAGCTTATATATTTATTATTATTAGTGTTTTATGAATATTTCTTTGAATAACCTTTATGGCTTAAGAGCCGTCTATTGAGTTTCAGATGTTCGTACTCCGATATCCGTTTTTCTTCACCCAAAGTCGTTGTTTCGAACGATTATGTTGCTTTTGTGGCTAAATAGGTCCGACTCGGGACCGTTTTTGCACGTTTTTAATACAACTTGAATTGGTTCGCGAACTCGTAAAAAGTTTTTTGATTACTCTTCCCGGAATTTCTTTCTGTTTAAAGCTAATTTCTTTGTTACGTGAAAACTGGAGTTGCTTTTTTGTATTCCAATTCAAACTCAACTTTGTATGTTTGATGCTCAGCCAGAAAAGAGGAAACTTTTAAAAAAAAATATCGAAACAAAATAATAAATAGAACTTATTAATTTACGCATTTAATTGTAGGGACAGAGCAAGTCTCACATGGGATATCGATCATGTTAGTAAAATCCTAATCTTTACATAGTCTATCTATACTAATGTTTATTATAAAGACAGAATATTTGTATTTGTGTTTGTTTGTAATGAATAAACTCCACCGATTTTAAAATTCTTTAACCTATAGAAAGCTATATTAGCAGCGAGTAACATAGACTATGTTTTATAAAGTTACGCGGGCAAAGACGCGTGCAACAGCTAGTAATATTATAAATGCGAAAGTTTGTATGTATTTGTTCATCAATAACGTATAAAAGGTTGAACGGATTTTGATGAAATTTAGCACGCAAATGGTTTATTTTTATTACCTTAATTAACATATAGAATACCTATTTTTTATCCTGAATAAATGTTGTTCCTGAGGAACCGTCTAAAAAGTCTAAAAAAAATCGGAATGGAATATTTCGACGAATAATAATAATATATATTTTATGTGGCAATTTTCTATTTCGTGATTGTCTTTTTAAACTTACAAAACAGCAATTAAAATTATATCTGTACTTTTTCTACTATCGAATAATAATTTTTTTTTATCGAATAATAAAAAATATATTATTCGATGTTGAAAAATGACAAGAAAATTGTAGGTGTCACCAGGGAACGTTTCGTTCATGTAACAGGGAGAGAATTTATTCAGCCGCTAACAACGAATCAGTCACAATCACAGAGCAAAGATTCTCCGCGCCGCGCGCTATTAGAGACGGCAATAATAATAATATTCAGGCGGGGCAATTGCGTTGAGCGCAACTAAGGGGTTTTTTGCCGCCAGTTTCTGTTTGCACTTTGTGGAGTAAACATTATCCGAAAAAGCGTTAGAATTGTGATTGTAATTTGGTGTAATATTTAAATTAAAAACGTGAATAATCAAAATTCTGGTATATAATATCACAAGTAAATATTTAAATGCAAATTTTAGCTTTTAAAAAATGCAAACCGAGATTATCTTGGAACACAACTTAAACAATGCGGAATCCGTGCACGTATAGTAGGTCTAGCTTGATTTCAATGACGCGCTAACGAGAGCATGAAACATTTGTATGGAAAATTGACAATTTTACATTGACAATTGTCAATTTTCCATATTAATGTTTCATTCTTTCGCTAGTGAGTGCGTTCATTATAAATAACCTAAATTTACTGGTGTTGAATAAACAATAGTGCCCCCTGACATGCTGGATTTGTATGAAAAGCGTTGACCATGCCGCCGTCTGTAGTGGCGGGCGGCACGGCTATTCTTTGCTCTGTGGTCACAATGAATACAAACTATAAATAACTCACTCGTTTGATGTCAATTAACACTTAAACGTTCGCGTTAATGGATGTCATATACATGTGTTTTTACTTCGATGCGAAACTGCCTTCATCAGTTATTTTGTATCGAATGACATTAACAGAGATTGTTGGCTTATTGTGTTTTAAGGCACAGAAGAGAACTAGAAATACATTGTACATTAGATATTATAAAAAATATATTAAAAAAAAAAAAAACAATTTATACACGTACTGTCTGTTTGTACGTTGTGCACGCTAATCTTTCATTCAAATCGATTAACAAACAAAAAAGTTATATCGAATATCGAAATACCGCGCGTACGAAGTTACGACCACATCTATTATGAAATATATATAAATTATAATAAATATATGCGGATGAAGTTGTCAACAAAAGCTAGTAAATAATAATAAAAAAAGACGACGAAGTTAAGAGATTTTTTTCGTGAAAACCGCATAAAACTAGCTGAGACCTAACTTCGTAAAAGATGGAATCCATAGTTTACCTTGCCAGGAATCAAATCCGGTGTCAGAGGGTTAAACCTAACATATTATAGACAGATACATTTATTTCCTTGTATAGAGAACTGGCTCAAAAGATTGCTGGTAGGTTTTGGCTGTAAACAAACTTTTTATTTCTAAGAGAACGAGGCTGTGGCCCAAATGCTAATATAGTGTTATTTATAAGACATATATGGCATACTAGCTAGGGCGCGCGACTTCGTCTGCGTTGAAAAATGAAAAATATTATATGAGTATTATAATGCCTGGCGTCTTTATCGCTCTGACAACGACGGTGGCGCCCAATTTTTTATATTTTTAGACGAACCCTCAGGAATTTAACATTTTTCTAGGATTAAAAGTATCATATATGTTAATCTAGATAATAAACTATCTGTATGTCAAATTTCATCTAAACCAGTTGAGCCGTTTTTGAGTGAAACAGTAACAAACATCTAATACCTCCTCACAAACTTTCGCATTTATTCATACTATACTTAGATTAGTAGGATATCTAATATATAAAATTCTCATGTCGCGGTGTTTGTTGCCAAACTTCTCCGAAACGGCTGGACCGATTTTGATGAAATTTTGTGTGCTTATCGGGTAGGTCTGAGAATCGGCCAACATCTATTTTCCATACCCCTAAGTGATATTTTTTGTATGGCAAAATAACATTTGCCGGGTTAGCTAGTATAATATAAAATTATAGTGCTAAGTATAAGCAGCGTATAAGTGTTGTAAGACGTGTCTGTTGAAAACGTTTGTAAATAAAATATTTTATCTAAATTTTATAAAACTTTTTCATGGAGCTTACCGTGGCTCTCCAAGGTGTAATAAAATCCGGCTAAGAAAGTTTCTAACAGGGAATTCGGACCCTTGCCCAAGGGACCGCGGTCGTAAAAGTATTTAATATTTAAAAGTTGCCGAAGAAAATATATTAGAAGCTAAAGGCTTTACGGCATATTTCCTCGACGTCGAACTTTTAAGTAAGTAAAGTAGGTTATTTTTTAAATTGAAAAGTTTACAATATGAAAAGAGACAACTATCGCCTACAAATCCATGTTTAAATTTTGAAGAAACAATCTATAACTAAACATTATAAAGTGTAAATGATAACTTAATGGTGTCCAAAGATTATAAAAGGCCACGAAAATAATATATAATAATAATTATATATTTTTTTATTACTAACAACTAATTACCCACGATTTAAAACTTCCCTTTCGTTCTTCAAGAATGTTATTCATAAGAAGGTGTTTTAGACGAAAATTTGAACTGTTACAAAATTAAAGCGAATATTTATCTGACAGTTCCTTTGAGATTAAGTAAGGAATAGAATACTTTCTAAATATAATTTACATAAATTCGAATTAAAATCAAGCCAAGCGTGTTCCTGGAAGGCTCGTTAATTCTATTTAATGTTATCAAAATAGCTTTTAATGCTTACAAAAAAATATTGTAGCAAAAACAAGATTTAAAACTCCTAATTAGACGAAAGCCCACATAAATGATTCATTAAACAAAATAATTATAAAATATTTACAAGACACACAAAAAATAAAAAAAATAAAAAATATAATTAAAAAGCAATGACAATAAATAATTTACAAAACCTATACCAGGGATTCCCAAAGTGGTCGATATCGGTTTCCTAGGGGTCGACATAAACGAAAAGTGATTTTGGGGGTCGACGAGGTCTAAAAATCGACCCCTATTATATTAACACAAGTTCTTATTTAAAACTTTCAAGATAGGTAAGTAGGTAGTTACTGTATTGTTTATGTTGTGTTACGTGTACTAAGAATAATTAATATTTTTGTAGGAAATAATGTTCCAGGAATGTAAAGTTTCAAGTTCGTACAAGATGAAAAACTCGGCAAGTCTATGTGGACAAGTTTGTGCAAGATTGAGTTGGAGCGTACGTCTTTCAGCGGCGTTTTGACTTGCTCTCTATTTGACGATAAAGTGCTTATCACACTATTCAATTTGAACGATTCCTATTTAGGAATCTAAGTAGTGAGCTCGTGATCACACTACGCTAAATTGATTTCTAAATCGAAGATATAGAGTTGAAAATGGATAAACTCTTAATTGAATCCAATCTGTTCTAACTGCGATCACACCTTCCGATTTCCTAAATTGGAATCGTTCAAATTGAATAGTGTGATAGCGGCTTTACGCGAATTAAGACGAACGAATTCATGATCAAGTCCAAACATGTTCCTGATATTTTACTATTTAACGAGCTTGCATTTAGGTTGAAAGTTCATTTGCGTTTTGAAATTCGTTGGAGCTTGAACGATAAAAACTCATATAGCTAAGTACTCATTTATTTCAAGAGATTACAAACTTATTACAAAGCTAAATTAAGTGAAGTAAAGTGACTGAAAAAGTGTTAAACACAACATACAACATATTTTAAATAGGTATGTATAATTGTATTTGTAAAAATTACTAACACTTAAGTCTTTGGTTTTCGTTCTTATTCTACCTAATTACCTAATACGAAGTTTCTATACCTAATTACCTACTGTAGTTACTTCCCAATATAGGTATCAAAGTTTATCAAAGAGTAAGTCAGTAATACTTAACAAGAATCCATTAACTGAGTGTGATAAAAATAAGATAGTGTGCAAATTTAACAGTTTATTATTGTTTTTTATTTAGGTTCCTTATTTTTTTGTTTGCAGAATTACTGAAAGTTTTATGATGGCGGACACGAAAAAAAAATGCAGACAATACAGTTTGGACTACTTGAAGTTCGGATTTATTGCATCTCCATCAAATCAACACTTCCCGATGTGTCTCATATGTGAAAAAGTATTTAGTAACGATGCCATGAAGCCTTCAAAAATGGATGACCACTTATCAAGAGTACATGCTAACAAAAAAAGTAAGCCCTTGTCATATTTTCAAGCACTGAAAGAAAAACTAGACAAAAGGCCATCCATAGGATCGATGTTTGCGTCATCATCTATTCGAGACAATGATGGTTTACGAGCGTCCTATAATATATCTTTACTAATAGCGAAGTCGGGGAAACCCCATACAATTGGAGAGCAGCTTATCTTACCAGCCATTGCGGAGGTCCTTAACAATGTAAGGTCCTTAATAATGTATTGCACAAACCCGCACATGATATTTTAAAGAGAATACCTTTGAGCAACAACACCGTTCAGAGACGCATAGATGAGATGGGACGCGATGTGGAAAACATTTTATGCAAGTTCTTACAGACCCGCAGATTCTCTCTCCAGTTGGACGAGTCTACATTACCCGGCAATGAAGCTCTATTGTTAGGATATGTTCGATTTATCAAAGATGAAAATATGTGCCAAGAACTGATTTTTGCTGCATATTTAGAGACTGATACTAGAGGAGAATCGATTTTTCAGGCCGTGGAACATTTTTTTACTGATAAAGCTATTCCATGGAAGAATATTGTTTCTGTTGCGACTGATGGTGCACCGTCTATGGTTGGTCGTCATCGTGGCTTTATAGCTCACTTAAAGCGACAACTGCCTGATGTACTGGTTATTCACTGTGTGATTCACAGGCAGCATTTAGCAGCAAAAAAGCTGAGTCCTAGATTGCATAAGTCTTTACAATATGTAATAAATGCTATCAACAAGATTCGAAGCAATTCTTTGAACTCTCGGTTATTTGCTCAACTATGTGACGAAAACGACGAAGTCTTTACTCGGTTACTTCTGCACACTGAAGTTCGCTGGCTATCAAGAGGCTCTTGCTTAGAAAGATTTTCAGCCCTTTTTGAATCTGTGTTGGAGTTTTTACAAGAAAAAGATCCGAATTTGAAAGAAAATCTGAACAATTGTAAAACAGATATTTATTACTTGACTGATATCTTTGGAATGTTCAACAAAGTTAATTTGCAACTACAGGGTGATGATCTTAACTTGATTAAAACAAAATCAATAATATCGGCCTTCGTGGGTAAACTAGTTCTTTATAAACAAAATTTAGGCAGAAAAGAATATTCGCAGTTTCCGCATTTGTCAAAATTACCAAAAATGCTTCAAGATGATGACATTTTATTATATGTTACTCACTTGGACGCATTACACAAGGATTTTACGGAGAGGTTTGATGATCTTTTAAATTTACAAATTCCTCAATGGATAATAAATCCGTATAACACCACAGCCATAGAAGAAGCCAATGTGATAATGCAAGAAGAGTTGATTACCATCAGCACAGACGAAGAGCTTAAGCAAAAGTTCAACCAAGGCTATCAGAAGTTCTGGTTGCAACGCAAAATTGAAACACAGTATCCTACATTGTGGAACATTGCTGAAAAATACCTTATCGCTTTTCCATCATCATATCTAGTTGAAAAAAGCTTCAGTGTGGTAACAAACATTTTGACAAAACAAAGAAACCGTTTGAAAATCAACGAACGTGGAGATTTAAGGCTGCAACTCACTAATATTGAACCGGATGTAGCTAGATTGGTAGATAGTCACCAGGTTCATCCATCGCACTGAATGTTTTATTTTCTCTTTGCGAATTAATAGTTTTTAAAATATAATTTCCTACCAACTTAAGATGCTTTATGTATTAATTTGTAATAATTATAAATTAAACTTGATATTTACTGAATTGGATTGTCTTTTTATTTTGTTAAATTTTGACGAGAAAATGAAATCAACTTCACTCACTTAACCAAGTGCAAAGTTTTCTAATTGGCACCTTAGTACCTAGGTATTTTGTACCAATAGGAAAAAACTAAAGATAGACTAAGATAGATAGCTGCTTTAAGTTAGCGGACCATTATGAATAAGGGGGTTGGTCTTAAAAGTAGGTAATTTGACCATGGGGGTCTGAGGTAACAGTTCATTGTTGAAAAGGGGTCACTTGTCCAAAATAGTTTGGGGAACCCTGACCTATACGATAAACTAAAATATCCTTTGCATATATTTTAATAAAAAAATGAGGAATATAATAATGAATTAGGTACATATGTTATACATTATTGTAGAGGTAAGGTTTGTATATATATGTAACTATATAATATGTAGTATAGATAAATGGGGACATAAATAAGTTCAATAAAGTTGTCAATGAATTTTGGTCCCCACTTATCTAATATTATAAAGGGAGGAGACTTGTATGTTTGTAGTTAATGAATAAAAACTAGTGGACCGATTTTAAAAATTCTTTCATCTATAGAAAGCTACATTATCAGCAAGTATATCTATACTTACTAATATATAAAGCTGAAGAGATTGTTTGTTTGGTTGAACGCGCTAATAATATCAGGAACTACTGGTTCAAACTGAAAAATTCTTTTTGTGTTGGATAGTCCATTTATCAAGGAAAGCTTTAGACTATATATTAAACGTATATGTATATATATTATATAAAAAATAGCAACTGATTTTTTAAATTTATTTTTGCGATATCTCATCGTATAATAATTACTCATATATTTTCTTTTCAACGCGGACGAAGTCGCGGGCACCAGCTTGTATTTTATAAAGTTACGCGGGCAAAGTCGCGTGCAACTGACTGATAATAGCTGATAATTTTATTACTTATCCCTTGTCTTATATGTACTTTATACTATGAGGGCTATCAACATACTTGCAGGCCAAGGAGTTGCTTGTGCATCTACTACCAATCAAACCACTGCTTGATAGCAGGTGCGTTGACCTACCATTAAATGCACCGTCAACTTACCGACCGACCTTTACGAAAAAAAAACCGATCCAATCTACTATCAGTACCTCAACCATGAGTTATAATGACCGCACTCGCAAGCGAGAGCGTAAAAAATTATACGAAAAACTGTCAACTCAATGTTAAATTGACAATTTCCATATAAATATTTTACGCTCTCGCTAGCGAGTGCGGTCATTGTAACTCATGGTAAAGGTACTGATGTCCCCTGGTTCTTCCCCTTCCCTCTATTAACTTAATGCCAACCAATTACTCATAACGTTTGTTTGACCTATACAACTTGAACCAAATCGATACAGAACAGACTAAAACTTCCTTCAGAGAAATTACTTTTTAAGCCCCTGAAACGATAAGTTATAAATTTGACGTGTAATCGTAGCTCCGATTTTGACCGATTTTGATCCGGTTTTTTTTTAATGCTGACATAATCGGGATGGTTCGTAGCTATAATTTATGAAGACCATCATCAGCTCTTTTTCTAGTTGACGAAGGGGTTTCACTAACTTCCAAAGGTTCGATTGATGTGAAATTTGGTATACTGTTACACCGGTGGTATTTCCATAACGTGGTAATCTTGATCTGACAATGCTCGGCAACTTACAGCAGATATAATATAGCGAGTTTACTTTCAATAGAAAGTCGGGGGTTATTATAACATTCGAAGAATTTTATACTTTTTACAAAGCAATTAAAAATGTTCATCTGAATTATTATTAGACAGAGGTGCCAGTTAATTCTAATTTGTGAGTTGAGGCAAATTTATCCGTTTAAATTACCTTTTCTTTTTGTGCCTCCATTGTATTTGTTTGGATCGTTAATTTTAGCTGGTTTATAATGTCTCTATTAACGCATTTATTATCTTAAAAAATAATTAAAAAATTAGTCATTTCGATTTTTATTTATATTCCCATTTATATGGCATACTTTTAATGCCAGAATAATATTGAGTCCGTAAAACATTTCAGCGACAACTAGGTACAATTTGTTTTTAAGCTTATCAATTAACTTAAGTACTTTAGTTAGTTTTAATCGGGTACTTTTATTTCTTTTTTCTTATTTTACACAATATTTAAGAAAAACCTTCCAATTTTAAATCTGTTCGGTTATCTCCGAAAAGCTACAAAAATTTGTTGTGCAATATTGCAACTTAATTAAGAGGTTATTAGGTTGTGCTCATTTTTGTAAAAAATGTGTTCGATGTGAGGTTGGTGCTTTTCTTAAGAGATCAAACAAAAATATTGAGGTGACGAAAGTTACTTAATGTGATGATTTAAAATACAAATTTGTTATTGCTGAATACGGTGGTGTGTCGGATATTAGTAGCGGTTAAAAAAATATTACGTTTGATTAAAGTAACACTGTAAATCATTCATCCACGCGACCGAGCAAGGCGTCGACATCGCCTGTCAAAGAGCTCGCCTACACCGGCATCGACGAATCGATAATATTTTTATGTGACAATTATTTTAGCTTCACATCCGGTTTGGAGTGTAAACGCACCAATACTGACTATAAATAGAGTTTGTTCATTGGTTGAAATACGACCAGAATTATTGAAGTGACAACTTCTTTACTTATTAGCACGTTGGGCGCTTTTTGTATAGGGAAAAAGGGCTGAAGTCGCGTGTCACGCTTTGATTTGATATACCTATAGATGTATGCGTGCGTGTGTGTGTTACACTTTTTAATTTGTAGGAAACCAATTTAGGAACCTAAGTAGTTAACTAGTGATCACACTACACTAAATTGAATTGAAAATAGATAAAATCTAAATTGGATCCAATCTGTTCTAACTGCGATTACACCTTCCGATGTCCTAAATTGGTTTCCTACTAATAGGCGATAAGCTAGGTTATACAAACTCTGGAAAAATAAGAAAAAAAAATGTCAGTCGTAGGACTGCACGTCAGAAGTGAAAACGTAGCTTCACAAAAATAATTGTGTGATATTTAAATTCCTTGGCATTATCGAATTAGGTAAATACGATTATTATTGATCGCAAGAAATACAAGAGAAAATATATGACACTGACACACAATAAAAACTAAATAGAACATAATTATTTTACAAGAACTTAATAATGACAGACCATTAAAAAGGTTTGACGTTGATATGAAACTAGATCATTGGTCAGAGGGGTATACCATATTGATAATATCTTGTTATCATATCTAGTAAGTTTACTTTCATATGCCGTTGTCATCTTATTGTTCTTTTTTTTAATTATTTTTAATTAATATCAGCTACATCAATGCTTACTGATGCGAATCAATGCGAAAATGCCCAACGCGCCTAAAGAAGTTTTCACTTCAAAAATCCAAGTCCCTAGTTAAGATATAATAGTATATTTGAAAATGGCGAAAATCGATATCCTAAACGGTATTTTTGGGTATTGTGATCACAATTTTTCCAATTTTGCAGTTACATATGTATGTAATGCTTAAAGACCTACCAATCCGGAACGAGTTGTAGTGGCCATAGTTGTTCCGTATTCATATGAACAAACCTTCTGGCTGCAGTAGCCACCGTCTTGTAAGAGACCTGTCTTACAAGAGCCACCCTCTTGTCTTCTGTAGAAGACCAACGTGAAATAACAGCACGTGTGCTGTTGTGTGATATTGTGAATAATTGTTGTGAATAAGAGATGCCAGATCCCATAGACCCGAATTTGTAAGTAAATTACTATAAAATTTTTATTTAACCGTAATATAATTTACTATTAAATTTATTTATTTTTTCTTTAATAATGTCAACGTATTTGTTCCTTTAATATATCTGTCTATAAATAAAAAAGAAAATAAAAAAAGAACACGACAAAAAATATTTCAAAATAAAATAAAATTAAAAATATAAACAAAAATAAATAGCTAACAAACTTCTCGGTCCCCAGAACGGTCTGTCGTCATGCGGTGGAGAGCAAGGACATTATTTGCAACCGGTACCTATATGCAGGACTAACGTTGGGATACGTTTGCCACTACGCCAGCTTGTTCTAGACATAAAACATTTCTTATTGACCACTATATATTTTCAATAATAAATTGTGTTAAATTTCGGGTAAATTTTGCATAATATTTAAAATCTCCTTCCTCTTTTAATACCATTATTTGCGCTCAGTCTGCTATGATAACTTTTATCTGCGTCTTGTGGAAAACACTGCTTAAAAGTTATTTTTTAGCTTATAGATAAAATGGTTATTCTAAAATTAGCAATATAAGCCAGTCACTCAAGACATCTTAGGTCGCAATAAATTGCACTGTCTTGATTTTTTGGGGTGTTGTTAGGTAGTGTAAAACCAAGTTTGCAGTTTCGAAAGAACTGTGCTCGAAATTTTCAGACATTTTTCAGTTTTTCGCTTATAACTTTTGAAAAGTGCATTCTACGGAAAAGTCATCTTACAAACTCTCAAAGAAGTATGTAAGATGTATTATTATTATCATTATAATAATAACAATTATTATTATTATTGATTGTATTCCTATTTTCACTGATTCATGTCTTCCTTATCCTTTACAAAGGTCCTACTATTCGTCAGACTACATTTTTTGGAAAATCCGATTTCCTTCCTATTACTTGTTTACTTGATAACAAGAGAACTATTGGCCCTACAGAGTTTTGTTACAACAAGTAAATGCTCTACAACCTTATTAACTCATTAACAAACTCATAACTTTCCTCGTAGAATGATTATTTTAGACGATATTTTGTTTCGAAAAACGGCTAACTACAAATTTCTAACTTTTTGGGAAAATGACCGATTTTAGAAAGTAGTGTATTTCGGGATCTGTCTGACATACAGAGCTGTGGTTGCACTCAAATTGTAGCAAATTTTATCTTCTTTAAGAATGTTTAAGAAGACTTTTCCGTAGAAAAACTGAAAAAGTCTGAAAATTTCGAGGTTTTGCGAGCACCGTGCAGTTAGCACAGATCTTTCGAAACTGCAAACTTAGTTTTACACTACTGGTATCTATCCTAACAACATCCCAAAAAATCAAAACAGTGCAATTTATTGCGACCTAACGCGATTTTTTGTCTTAGATGACTGGCGTAATATGAAAATCTGTTACGCGGGATCACTGAGCCGCTCAGATATATACCTATATACCTATATACCTACCTATCTTAAAGCAAAATTTATTTTACCAATAGGTAGCTTCACTGTCAGTAGTAAAGCAAACATTGTTTTATTGTGACTAAGCGTAGCTATATAATATAAACTCTGTTGCCAAAAAACGGGCAGCTGGGATACTGCTACAAAACTTGGAAATTAGCCTTTAATTTTTTACACAACATTTTTATTTTAACAAAACAGTATTTTTCTATACTTTTTGGGAACAAAATAAAAGCAAGCGTGGCCGGATTCAGCTAGTATACGTATAATAATGTATTTCCAACATATGTGTCAGAAAGCCCCCGTGCATGAAACGTGTCACATCGCTGACCAATCATACATTTGTTACGCGTAATCTCATGGAGCTTGTCCAAGAGAAAAATGGCCGCGGATACGTCACGCGAACATCCATTTGGAATATGTCAAAAGCAACGTAGGAAAAGCGTCATTGTAATGGAAAGAGGTAAACAATGGGTGTACGAAATTAGTACAATTTATAAAATTTTTTGGGGATATTACATAAATACGCGGTAAGCAATGACCCTGAATCTGGCGGACATCTGACAAAAAAAAGTTTGCCTAGGGATATCTAGATCAAATGTTAAAAATGTTAAATCTTCAAATTTCTTTTTTTTTTAATTTATTTTTAAGTTTTTTATGTAGATCTCTCATCAAAAAATCTAAAACAAATTTCAAAAAATTAAAAAAAAAATTAAGTCGATTTATAATTACTATAAGTAAGTCGAAATTAATTTTTAATAATTCAATAATCTTAGAGAGCTAATACAAAATTATTTTTGATAAAACATTATTTATAAAAAAAAAATTGAAATTAACCACATGAAGATGTCGAACAACATCCATTTTTAACATTTGCAGTACCTTTATTTTTTCTCTAGATATCCCTAGACAAACTTTTTTTTGTCTTACGTCCGCCAGATTCAGGGTCATGGTAAGCAATCTATCTGACTTTTTATAGCATAGGTACTAGCTGTGTTCCGCATTTTCACCAGAGTTATTTATTCTTCTTCTTGCGGTGCCTTTATTTTTAATAGGTGGGGGGAAATCACAGTTACCCCTTGCGTAACAAGGGACCTTGTTCATCAATTATTTTTTTACTAGATTACAAAAACGAATAGTTAGCAAAATGTCTTCATCTCAAAACGCAAGTACAATCACCTAGCTCACTACCAAATAAATACAAATCATGCTTTACTCATACTGATACTGCAGCATCAGATCAAGATTACACCGATGTAACAGAAAAATTTCAGATGAATCGAACCGTGGAAGTTAGTGCCCTTCGTCTACTAGGAAATTGGTTTATGGTCTTCAAACACGTGAACAATAGCTTATAGCTAAAAACAATAGCTTGAAACAAAAAAAATATCAAAATCGATCCATCCGTTTGGGAGCTACGATTCCACACACACACGTCAAACTTATACAACCCCTTTTTAGCGTCGGGCGTCGGGGGTTGAAAAATATATCTGTGAATATAGGTACTTCAGTAAGTAAATATTGAAACTAATTCAACCAGAAAAAAATGTGACATATGTCACACTGTGACATATTTTTTTCTGTTGAATGGTTGTGACTCACAACCTAGTGGTTGCGAGAAATAATAGATAGACTAACACAAAATGTGGTTCACTTTTTCTATATTCTTTTAATAGTTTCGTGTGAAGTCACCACCCTATGTTTGCAGACATACCGTCAATATAATTATGTTGTACAAACACTTTCCTGTCAATAACATATCAACATTTGGACGTCACCAAACATAGGCTCACTTTCTAGAAGCATCGACTATTTACAACTCTTAAGTAAGTACATACTGCGAACAATCTATCTACACAGTTTGTGTTCTTAGTATTTAATATAATATAATTTCTTATTAAATACGATAAATCTTTAGATATTTACTGTATTTAATTGACTCGAGGTTTTTAATAAAGATCTAAATACAATAACATAGGTAGGTACGACTGTCCCATCGTAGGTGGTAGGTAAATACATTTTGTCTATAGACCATATTTTGACAAAATATGGTGTATATACCATATTTTGTCTATAGGTACTTATATCCTCCATCCATACTAATATTATAAATGTGAAAGTAACTGTCTCTGTTGGTGAATGCTATTTAAAGAAGATACATAAAATATAGTCTTAAAGAGTAACAACGTTTAGTTAATCACAACAAAAAAAAATTATAAACTAAATTATTTAAAAAAAAAATATTTTAAACTTTTTTGTAGTAATACTAATTTACAAGGAAAAACGGTTTCAAACGACTTATGTCAGGATTATTCTTCTTTTAATAGTCTTAATATTTAATGGTCTCTATATAATACTTTTGTCCTCAATAACGTCTCAAAGTGTGCTCGTTAATTTTGCAAGATAAAATATGTCTAGTTTAATCATTCCTAATATTTATTTTATATAACTATATTATATAATATTATTACAAAAGGACAAAAAAAATTATATCGCTATCAGCACCCACGCGAACGCCCGCAATCTGGGTGAGATTTAACAAATTTCCATATAAACGTAAGGTCAAATCCTCAGTCATTACGGTAATAAGTAATCCTCTCAAAGGCTGAATTTCATCGTCATTATTTGGCGTACGCTACGAAAACTATTGATGATACCTAAAATAATTTACCATATTTTTTAATTATTAGAGATGGGTTTGCTCCTGGCCACAGCATCCAGCCATGTGGTGAAGATGAGGCCTATGATGAAGCGAGCTCACCCAGAAGATGCCCATTCACTCGTACTTTGAAAAGATTTGTGTTATGTTTATGTATTCATCATGACCAACAAAAAAGGTTTGCAAGGCTATTATGTCTAACGATTATAGTTAAGAGCATTCATCAATTAGAATCACGCTGGAGTCAAAATTTATGATTTCAGTAGTTTCAGATGTTTTAGTTTGCAGATAAGATGTTAACGTCATATTATTTGTAGTTGTATAATCTAGTAAATAGCTGAAAAATATTTTAAAGTGAATTTTCATTAGAACATTTTTAAACAGCCCTTTTTTTTAACTAGCGGTCTACGGCCTACGCAGATAAATATACAAGTTATTAAAAAAATTATAACACAATCTTTTAGAACATTAATGACTTCACATACTAGGTCGAAGAAAAAACAGAAATATCTCAAATTTGATCCTAAAATAACACGTTTAATATCACGAAAGATTACTAAAAGTGACACTTGATTATACTTTTCTTGAATGAAAATTTACAGAAATCGTATGTTTTTTTCGACTATTACCTAATAAATGATATGAATGTTTGGAAAATCAATATTTTTATAATTTGTCGCATATAATTTTACTAATATCTCGCTTCTGCGACGACCGTCGACAGCTAGTTTTAAAAAAGGGTTGCTTAAAAACTGTTCTAATGAGAAAAGTATCCCTATATTTTAAAATATTTTGACAATTATCTAGATTATAAAACTACAAATAATATGACGTTAATATCTTATCTGCAAACTAAACACATCATGGCATTATGATCCGCCGGGAATCATAAATTTCTGATTCTGACTCTGTAACGCTCTTAAGTCACAATAATCGTTTTTTGTTCAAATAAGTCAATTAAACCACAGGTAGAATCGAAAGATTATGGCATCGTATAATGAAATCAATCCTTATCCAACTAAATATGTAGTTTCATAATCAATGTTGATTATGTACATGTAAATTCCTCTTTCTTTCGTTTAGAAACTATAAAAATACTAAAAGCTACAAAAAATTGGTCTGAGCGAATAGGCAGACGCTTAGTCTATTAGTTAACTACGCTTTTTTTTTCTTTATAATACCAGTTATTTAGAAAATCGTATAATTATTCATATAATGAAGGCAATGCGAACAAAGTCGCGGTGATCGGCTAGTATTTTATATAATCGATAAACTTTTAGCTCCGTTTAATAAACCGCCGAGGTAACCCTAATAAGACGGCCGTTAACTTCTCAAAATCGACATAGACGTATATATAGGTACTCATGTAGTTCTGCGTAAATCAATTTTTTTTCCAGTTACAAAGCTGTGTTGCCCGAAGCCAGATAGGAACCGCATAAAAACATCAGACCGACCAATTCCAACACTAGCCTCCTTTTTACTCTTTGGATTAAAGGGTAAAAAAACTTAATCGGTACTTAACATGTGTAAGTTTTAATTACTTATTTTTTTTGCAAGAAATTAAAAATGGCATTTTTAAACCAAATTTAACCAAGTTTGCTTAAATGTAGGTTTCTCTGAGGTTATTGAATAATCAACGATAATTATGGTATTCATGTTTCTAGCAATTTTTTTTTTTTTTCATTTTTATGTATCAATTATATTTATAAATCAATTATTTTATAAACATTATACATATTTCAATTATTACAAAGATTCGTAATATTTCAATTTAATTTTATTTTTCAAACAACAGTTAAAACATAAATTTTCATTGTTATTCTTTTAAAGAAAGGGTGGAAGGGCTAACAGCCTCTCAGGAGAAACCTTAATAATTCTCGCAGTGTCATTTTTGAACATGCAGAATAGCGAAAATAGAAGCAGTAGCAAGTGATAAATGTGGGATTAGATGACCAAGACAGAACAGCACAAATGCTGTTTTTTCACCATAATCTTATCTATCAAGAGAACAGTAACAATGGTTTTAAATTAATACTTTTTCCAAGCATATTAAAAATAGTACACATTTAGTTTCAAAATCTGGCGTTATTTGTACAGTTAAATCCACCGGCTGTTATATAAAGTTTGTTAACATTACAGCAGTGTGTTTTGTGTGGTTTTTTTAGGTTTATTTGAACATATTAACACATTCTTAGTACTGTGTAACGTCACCGTGACGTCAAACTCGTCAACACAATTCGCGCGTGATATGGTAATAAATTTTGAATAAGTATTGAGGTTTCTTATGAAATGATAACTTACACGTTCAATGAACGTTTACTTACAAAATTGAAGCAAGAAACCTCTTTAAATAATAATTTCTAAGATAATATTATAAAATAAAGTCTGCACCTACGAATAAATTTATTCGTAGGTCTGTACTTAAACAGCAACATAGACATGTAGGGTCAATCTGGGTAATTGTAAACAGAGGGAATCTGAAACAGTCACCACCATAAATCCATAAATCATTCTTCTTTATGAAAAGAATAGCTGCTGCACGCGACTTCGTCCCCGTAACTTTACAAAAATAAAGTCTATGTTACTCGCTGATAATATATAGCTTTCTATAGGTGAAAGAATTTTTAAAATCGGACCAGTAGTTGAGTTTATTCATTACACTCATAGAAATCTTCTCTCTTTATAATGTTAGTATAGATTGAAATTGTATCCAACGAAACTCTATTTTATTTTCTATGATTTCAGCTGTCAAAATTCAATGATGGGTCAACCAAAACAGTAGTTCTTTATTTATGTTAAGGTCAGTAGACAGGCTGAAGGTCCACTTGATGGCAGGTGGCTATAACATAAGCAACGCCACAGGTGCCGCAATATCGCTGCTGACCGTAGTAGGATAAAGGGATTGGGAAGGGATAAGGAACTAGGCTCTGGCTTCCCTTACTCACTCACCGAAACACAACAGCACACGTGCTGTTATTTCATGGTGGTCTTCTTTAAGGAAGTGGTAACTGCTGCCAGACGGGCTGCCCAAATGACTGCAAACGCAGTGTGGCCTGAGACCAATAAATTCAAAGTATACCGTCAAACGGGGTTAATTTGACAGGTTTTTGAGGGTTTTTATTGTACCTATGACGCGTTTCTGCGATATATGATATTTTTTATCTATAGTACAATTAGTCCTTTGGCTATAGTACAGTCTAATGCTCAAATAGGGAAAAAAATGAATTCTTCTTATTTTTGTAGGTGTCAAAGTTACCCAGAGTGAGGGGCTATTTTGACATAGCATTAAAATGCACTGCATGTCAAAGTAATCGCTTAAAAACTTACATTGATAAGTTTTCTACAAAAATAAGAAGTCATTTTGAGTAAAAATTTTACGAAAATTGAATAAAAAAGGCCAAAATAATCAACATTTCTTTATTAGGAACCGTATTTTTTTCGTAACAATAGGAACTTTAAGAAATTAACTACAGAATCGAGATTCCAAGCTATCAACCAAGCTTGAAAAATTTAGGTTTTTCCTTGAAATTTTAATAATAACAAATTTTATTATTATCGGCAAAAATAGCGTGAAAATTTTAAATATGTCATTTCCTTTACAAGTGTTTTACTACGTAGTTACCTTAAGTGACAAACACGGCATTATTTCATTATTTGCATGGTTATTTATGTGCACATACAGTATGTTCTAAAATTCTTGTGTCAAAGTTAAAGTGGAGTGACTATTCATCTTTTAAGTTATACGTAATATTGTATTTAGGCTGATACAGATAATGTTCCTAAGCAGTAGATAATTGCAGAGGTGAGCGGTGACAGCATAGTTATAGCTATTGTCACTTCTAATTAGAGAGTTTTTGGAACACGCTGTATACGTGAGATTTATGTGTGTGCGTGTATATGTGTGAATATCCAATATGTTCCGGCTATTTTGTCTTGTTTGCAGAGTCAACAATAATGACGCTCTTGAAACAGCAGATGCTGGGTGTTTGTTTCGTACATAAGATCTGTAGCAAAACAAATATAGTAAGTATTGCGTAAGAAAATACCACACTAGTGAACGCTCATTATTGACTCAAAGTGAACTTCATGTTCATCTATACCTAGGTATATAATGAAATCGTAACTATTGTCTGTACATTAAATTTTTCTTTTTTCAAAAAACAATTTGTACATACATAAATATATGTTACTGAAATAAATATACAACTAATTCAAAAAATCCGAGGTATAAAAATAGTTTTTCCATTTGTCTGTGCACGCTAATCTTAGAAGCGGCCTAACCGATTTGAATGCGGTTTTCACTGATTTATTTCACCAGCTGGTATAATTATTATAATAAAATCGTAAACGAGCCGTGTTTGTACATTAAATATTTTTTCCAAAAAAAGCAATTTTTACATGTTGTCGAAAAAAGTTTAGAATTTTCGTCTGTTTGTCTGCGCACGCTAATCTCAGAAACGGCTTAACCGATTTGAATGCGGTTTTCATTGATTTATTTCTGCAAGCTTCTTCTAACATTCAGTGTTTGTTTCATTCCAATCGGTTCACAAACAAAAAAGTTATTCGTAATACCAAGCGTACGAAAACCGCTCATACCAAGTTGTGGACACGCAGCTGGTTATTTTAATATGTAGTCACAAACTCGGTTTCTCTTGGGTTCGATTGATGGAAAAATACAATAATTATAAGCCCACATAATCGCCTGAAACTGGTTTTAGACATAACAGTCCACTTAGCGTGGTTTTCTTCCATAAACACCATTTCACTCATTAACAAAAAAAGAAAACAATAATATTTAAAATCACATCATTGATGATCGATATTTCATCAAAGAACTATGTGCTTTATTTTATTTTGTAATTGCTTTTTTTAATGTGGTATAATTTATATGTAGGTACCTATTTATAAAACCGTTTGTCTTGATTGTTAATTTATCAGTGTACAACCAAAACTACTAACTAAGTAAGAAAGCTGAAATTCGGAACATAAGGTAAAGGTATGGTTAAAGGATTTTTGAAAATGTCAACTACGTGCGAGGCCGAAGGTTTTGTCAGGCGCTGAATTTTTGGAGTTTACTCCTTAAGAATCGATTTTCATACATAAGCCCAATATTAATGTTTAAAAACCTTCCATTGAGATATTCGGGGGGTATCAAAATTTATGGGAGTAAAATCAAATGTCACATGTCATGTCACATGTCACACGTTACGCGTTACAGGCTACAATAACATAATACATATAATATATTTATATCCATTGATATTTATTTGTGAATTGAGAAAATTAACAAACTAATAAAGCTAACAAAATGCATTCATTTATCCTCATTTACTAATCTATGTATTTTGTAATCGTTCGTAAGGAGTAAACTCCAGTTGTGCGCCAGAACTGACACACACACTTTTTTCCTATGATCCCTTTGGGAACAGTATTATTTCTTTTCTGGGTGAAAGGTGCCATTTTCATGCCATGGATGTCTTTTTCTGTATCCCTGACAACGGGTTAAATGAAAAATATGCAAAAAATGCTAAAGAATCTGATTCAAATTAGTCCATCCCTTTAGAAGCTACAATGCTATAGACAGACACACAGATACAAACAAACACAGACATGCTAGTTAAAATTATAAAATTCCGTTTTTGCATCTGGCGTCGGTGACTAAAAAAAAAATAGTTAAAAATTATCCATAAAATTTACAATAGCGACAAATAAGTCGCATTGTTTTAAAAGAGTCAAGAAACTGTGGCTCAGATAATTACAGGTAAATTATGAGCTTGTCAAAAAAATCATGCATCAAATCACTTGAATGGGGAATCAGAATTAATATTAAAACGGAACTCGCAACAATGACTGTAACGTGAAAATATCGTAAAAAGAATATGAAAGGCACAGTAAAACCTCGGATATTAAATTCAAGTGGGGATCAGAAAGACGCAGATTTGATTACTCGAATACAAAGAGGGATGGATGTCCCAAATGTAAATAACGGCATTATTTTTATAGCTCTTAAAATGAAAATGATCAGAATATTATTAAGTACTGAACTACTGAAGCGTCTATTGGTATCTATTTTTCCTCTGTGTAAAAATGATAGAATATAATTTACATATGTATTTAATTTATAAGTTTCATATATAATAAATAAAAAGGCTGATAAAATATCGCTATATTTATTCCAAAATATTAAATATTCTATTAAGCGGCGAATTTTGGCCCAACATCCGAAATTTGATATACTTAACTACAGAAATGCTTGTATAAATTATATGAAACAAAATAAACATCACGTTACTTTTTATTCTCAAACTAGCTGGTGCCTGGAACTTCATAGGCACTGTAGTTTTTTGAAAATCCCACAGGAAACTAAAAAATTTCAGGATAAAAAGTGTCCTATAGTTTAATCCAGGTCATAATCAAGACATCATTGAAAACCGCATTCAAATCGGTTAAGCCGTTTCTAAGGTTAGCGTGCACAAACACACAGACAAACAGAGGGAATAAAATTCTAAAACTTTTATTTTCTACCTTGGTAACAAAAGTACAACGTGTACAAATTGTTTTAATGAAAAAATATTTAATATAACAGGTACGGCTTGTTTACAATTTTATTATATGTACATATTATTAATTTATATTACGAACAATATGTCAACAACAAGTAGGTAAAAATATCACACAGTTCGCCCCATTTCAGTCGAATGGCTACCCGTTAAGTCGGTGCGTAGCTTTTCCTTATTTTTCCAATACTTCTATTTATTTTTCCGGTTACTTCAAAGCACGTTTAGTACGTGGTTTGATCACCATTTAAGGATGGAAAAATTGATTTTATTTATGGCATCATTAATATTGACATAAAAAACAATTGCTTTTTTATAGTAACATAGAAAAAAATCAAATCTTTTTCTTTGTCGATGAATTAAAAAATATATACCCAAATATATCGTACAATAATCTGACTTACTTTAGGCGCTACAGTTTATACTTTTTCTCGTAGGAGGATGAAATCCATTATAGATATTGATGTTCCGAGCTTTGTATCAGCATGCAAGACTCCACAAGGAAATGTCTGTCCAGTGACCTACGGATTAAAACCTCCCCCTATTCCGATGGCAACCCTTTCGGTAGGCTTAGAGGCATTTCTTCGAATAGGCGCTGTCATTTCAATCTAGAGCTTCAACGCTTAATCTTATCTTTAATCCGTTCGGACATTATTGCACGAAACATTGTCGCTCCGCTATCCCACATAAGTAATTAAGTATGTACTCACGTTCCCTTTTTATTTATCCGGGGCCCTTAGTTTCACCGATAAGCTTCTGTCATTTCTCTTCGAGTTATTCATTGCTTGATCGTTAAATAGGAAGTCGCCGATAGAATTCTAGAACTTTAACCAATAAAGTTGAAAATTCAATTCACAAGATTTACCGCACTAGAGATTTTAAGACCGCTCCTTTGATATCGAAATACGGTTCGAGTTGTCTCATGAATCGACAGAAAAATCGTAAAAAATATTGACTTACACTAATGCTATTTGCACAAATCCTACCTGTTTTGTATTCTTAATAGCTGTTTGTCATTATTAAGAAGAAGAAAAAAACAGACATAATTCGTTCGTTAGATTAAGATGCTTAAGATAAAAAAATAAAATTTATAATAAAATAAAATCGGTACTTATGTTACCGAGGTCAAAACAATAGCTTTTAGAACTTTTTTCTGTTTGTCTGTCGGTTTGTGAACTCTAATCTCAGAAAGGCACGGCTTAACGGATTTGGGTGCAATTTAGCACACAGGTAGTTTATTATTTTGATTGACATATAGGATAATTTTTATCCTGAAAAAATGGTAGGTTCCTGTGGGATTTTCAAAAAAGGAACTATAGTCGCGGGCACAGCTTATTACAATTTCATTTAAGAAGTGTCCTCTAAAATGTAAATTAAAAATCGTCATAAATTAATGATCAATTACAAAATGTAATATAACGTGGTAAATTTATGACTAACAATGAATTTAATAGTAAATTTATTACTTACAGTGCGGACTGGATATTCAAGTTTAAGTTCAAGCTTGAAAGTTAAAATAGCCATGACATCTTCCAAAAGAAGAGGCATTTTATGAAACAGATTTCAGGCCTATTCATAATGGCTTCTTTATAATGGCTTTTTAATAATAATTTCTCCCAACGGTTATTTATAAGTGATTACAAAAAACTGTATATTATCATTATACATATACACATTTTGACGAACTTATAAATATGAAAGTATACTAAAAAGAGCGGAAAAATGTAAGATTTACCTCACTTTCGCCTTAATGGAACCACGAATGACTTCAAAATAGCCTCTTTTAGTCCTTTAATCGCTACACCGCTCTACCCCAGCCGCAATTATTCTCAAAAGATTTTATGACAATGTAAAATTAAAGATGCTTGACAACGCACAAACTAAATTCGATTTTCGGATTCAGAGATAAAACTTGGAACGAAGATAATAGAAATAAACTGTATTAATTATTCCTTTGAGATAAAAATTTAGGCCCATCACATACCTGCGAAACTATAATTTATATTAATATAAATTATAGCAATGCATATTATGATATATATTTTCTATACAAATATTGGATTGACCGCACACGCAGCTATAATATATTATTTCTATGATGTCACCAACGTATACCGTAATTTATATTATTTCATATTATGGTATAGCAAGACATATTACGACATATTTTGAATGCTAGGCCGACCATCAATGAAATGAACGCAAAATATATATTATAGCATCGTCTCCGTGTTACTATAGTATATATTATATTACGGTATATTAATATAATTATATTATAGCTACATGTGTGACGGGCTTTATTATTATAATTCTAATTTTACCTCGCCGCCGTCCTCAAAGCCGAAATGAGGGTTCGTGCTAATTCTTCCGAAAGATTGACACAATCTATCTTTCCATTTGCCCTCTATCTTACACTTGCAATCTATACTAATAATACGAAAAGGTAAAGTTTGTATGTTCGTTTGTATGTCTTCTATATTCTTCTTTCACCAATAGTAGGAATAGATCTATAGATCTTTCACCAATAGATAGCTGGTGACGCGAAACCGCGGTCACCAGCTAAAAATATATCATGTATGTCTTTTATTTTTTAACTCAGACGAAGTCGCAGGCACCAGCTGGTACTTTCTAATTTTAAAGGGGTTGTTGAGCTTACTGGGAGTGAGAAATCGTTTAGATCGCGACAGACCATCATGGATAAATAGTTAAACCTTTTTATGACTATATAGATTATGAACACACACTCATAAAAACACTCTCATAAATTATGTAAAGTAATATGTAGTTTTAAATTTTATTAAGTATACTAGCTGTGCACGCGACTTCTTAAGCGTGGTATTTGTAAACCGTGAAACAAACACTAATAGTCAAGAAAAATTTACTACCAAATCAAAATTTGAGTCCCTTAGGGGAATTTTTGATATAAGTTTCTGGAATACATATATATGTCTACAATTCTAGAATAATTGGGTGAAAGAATTTTTCGAATCCAACTTGTAGAAAATGTGTAAAAAAAATTAAAAATCCTCAAATTATACAAAAACGGTAAGAGTTATAAAAAGTTTCGGAACAATTTACCAATAGGTATATCTAGTTCAAAATCGAGAGGTTAATAGTCAGCATAGCACCAATATTAATCAAAAGTGAAGTGTCTTAACAACAATCAGATATTGATAGATAATAATATATATAAATAATAAGATAAAAAATTCAATAAACAAACAGTCATTGAGATTGTACCTATTTGTGACCGGAAAAAATATAAATGATAAACAAAATATTAAGTATATGATTCATTTGGCTGGATTAAATTCAAATTAATATAAGCTAATCTAATATTTATAAAAACCTCGGTATTTTTTTGTTATCATACAGGATTAACATTTAGATAGTTAAACCTGAAAAAGACAAAGCCCGAAATATAAATGTCGAAAGAATTTTATCATTATCAAAGGAAAATTATTATAGAAATATGTTTACAACCTTTTTTATTGTTTTTTAGCGACAAGATAAAAATCTTCCGCATTTATCCTTCTTTCCATATGTGAAAATCGAATTAAAATCGCCCTACCCATTTTCCAGTTTTTGAAGCGTACACAAAAAAGTATGTGTGTGTGTCAGCTCCAACGCACAACTGAAGTTTACTCCTTAAGAACGATTATAAAATACATACATAATAAAAATTATAAAAACATTTATCATAACGAACTAATATCACCATCTCTGGTGCTCAGGTGCCATCTAGTTTTCGCAAGGATGTATTATTGCGTAACATATTCTAGTTTCAGAGATATTGTGTACATGACGCAATATCTCTGAAACTTCAGAGATATTCTAAAATATTCGAAATAGACCGTAACGTATACCGTGTGACAATTTTGATTTTACTCCCATAAATTTTCAAACCACGGGTTTATATATGAAAATCGATTCTTAAGGAGCAAACTCAGTATTAGTATCAGCTCTCACAAAATCAGTAGCTTTCGTAAGAAGTCTCTTAATTAATTTAGACGAATCTAATATATTGGCTTTTGATCGTCGCTGAAAATCAAAATGCTTATCAATATTACAGCCAAACTTCAATATCGGTTAATTGAAATCAAAGGAATATAATTATACTCCGGAAGGAACCTTTCTAAAGTTAAAAATTTGACGAACAAATTTGCCCTTTGACGTAACGGTATGTAGGTATGCTACGCGAGGATCCCTCGACCGTACAGTTCTCAAGTTATAATTGAAGGTAATAAAAATTTATGGTTTCAGAACTTGTGTGACCCTAGCTAGGGTTGGCACTGAAGAAAGTTACACGGCAAGCTGTTGAAAGATACTTAATTTAATATTTATTATACGGCTGAATTATGTGATTAAAATACATATAGGATAGGATCCAGTGTGAAAACGATTTCAGTAAGTTTCAGTGGGAATTTTGGAGTCGACTTTGCAATAAATACTTACTATTTTCATATACCTATAATTTTACGAGCTTAGTGCCCGCGACTTAACATAAAAAAAACATAAGCAATATAACGTCTGACACTTTATTTCTATTACACTTTTGCCAGACGTTTTTTTTTTAGATAATCTTTGCGAACAACAGTCACCTACCTGTCTGTATGTGCGTTTGTGCACACTAATTTTAAAAAGACAATCGATTTGAATGCGGAATTCGCTGATGAATTGATGATTAGCTGGATTAAATAATAGGATACTTTTCATCCTGGAAAAATGATAGGTTCAAAACTACAACGCGTACGAAGTTGCGGGCAGGAGCTAGTATGTTAATGTCTTTCATCGGACTTGGCCATGTCGTAGTGTTTAAGTACCTATACGTTCCAATAAACGTTATAGGAAGCTAATGGTGTAAGATAATGACGCGAGTAATAATACTTAAGGTCACTAAAATATAGTAGCGACGATTATTGGAATGGATTGTAGCCGTTTGTGGGGTAAGGTCGTTCAGGACGATTGATATTCAGTGCTCGTGGAACCTCCCTTTAAGGGCTGAGCGAAGCTTTATGGCTTTGTCCCTTTATAAATCTTCTGTTAGATTCCTATTTACACTGAAAAGTTAAACGTGACCTTTGACTGTTTTATTTGTATTATTTTAGTTTAAAGTATAAATACATTCTATTGAGACCATCCTAATAAGCCCAAATACGCTATATATGCTGTAAGCCATCCCGCAGACTATCTACTTGATGATACAGTGTCAGGTCAAGGTTACCATGTCAAATAAATACAATAGAAATAACAGAACACCAAATATCAAACCAATCGAACATTTGGAAATCAGTGGAGATCCATTCGTCAATTAGGAAATGAGCTGATGAACTTGAAACGCCTGAACAGATCCTCATTAATTATAGCTAATAACAATCTCGATTACAATGTGCTTCAATACATATTAATATGATATAAAAAATATTATATATATAATATATTATATTAATATGTTTTAATTATAATATATTAATTAAATTATTTATTTATCGTTCGTAAGGAGTAAACTCCAGTCGTGCGTCGGAGCTGACACACTTTTTTAAATTGTATATAACTATATATGTACAAGTCCTAAGTCTATATGTGTCTACTAAGTCTAGAGCTCTAACAATATTGGATGATATTTGAAGTTTCAGAGTTATTTGGTTACGTAAACCCCGACTTACAAAGAGATTACATGTCACAGAGACGTGAATTATCGATAAAGTGTATATCAATATTATTTGTGTACTAGTTTCTTTACGAATAAGTATGTCGACTTGATTTGACATAACTAAATTTAATAGAGCATATTTCTTCACAAAATCTAACATTTTTTTTTGTTTTTTATTAAAAGCAATGCAGTTCGTTTAATTTTTATATAGCTAAACAAATTTGCTTGCAATAAATGTTACTTTTAAGGCTACTTTGTTAAGGACTGAACAGGCACTGAAATAGAAAGAGAGGGAGAGAGCGGGAGCACAACTTATCTAACAAGATATCAACCCAGTTGTATCCATTTCGATACAAGATTGAACTCTTGGAGATAGCCGTAAATATTTTTTGCTTAATCGGCAGCGCACTTCTTTTCTTCTGATATTGGCTTATCTGGCTGGCTTGTCTGTCACCTTTTTCGACATGACCATTTTTCAATTCGACTTCAGCTCGGATGCGCAGCGTTTTGAGAGCTCCAAGATATCTTGATATCTTCATGTCCAAAATTCTTTAGTGTCTCAAAACAAAAGATTTCGACCAATGTTTGTTGTCAGTGATGACATGTTGCGCTGAAATGTGGTATCTAACTAGCCTCGTAAAAAGCTCAACGTGTGCGCCGTTGCTATGGAGAGTGCTATGCTCGGGGTTACACTGCGAGATCGAATCAGAAATGAGGAGATCCGTAGACGTACGAAAGTTAGCGACATAACGCGGCGGATTAGTAAGTTGAAGTGACAGTGGCCAGGACACATATATACGGAAAGCCGACTGCCGCTGGGGCCGAAAGGTTCTCGAGTGGAGGCCACGGACTGGAAAGCGCAGCGTAGGACGTCCACCCCACAAGGTGAACAGACGATCTTATAAGGGCCGCGGTCGAATGTGGATCCAGGCTGCTTCTGACCGGTCCTATTGGAAAAGTATCGAGGAGGTCTATGTCCAGCAGTGGACGATGGAATTATGTTTTAGTCGATAAACCCAAACGTACAAATTTCAATCATTTTCATATAGCTGGGTAACTTCAAAAACAGATAGATCGTAATTAATTAGATTTGCCGCCCCGTTGCATGCAAACTTGAAATACCTAACTTAAAGTTGCAACTTGCAATAAAGTTACCTCCGCATTGTTAATCTCTCTCGTCCTTCGTTAGTACTCTAATTGACGGCAAAGTTTATTACTTACTCGAGAAACTTGTAAAGGATTGGATTCAACTGTTTGTAAATTAGTTGACAAACATACTTGTTTAGTTTATTTAAATTCAAACTTAAACGCTGCAAGACTACACAAAGAAATCTTTAGTAAATTAAATTAAATTTAAATTAAAACCCAAATATCAGATAACAATTTCAGTCCCTATCTATACTAATATTATAGAGAGAAGATTTGTTCGTTTGTAATTAATAAACTCAAAAACTAATGGACCGATTTTAAAAATTCTTTCACATATAGAAAGCTTACATTTTTATAAAATTACGCGGGCGAAGTCGCGTGCAACAGCTAGTATAAAATATATATGAAACTTACTCTAATTGCACTCGAAGAAGTTTCACTTCAAAAACTTCTACAAATGTATTGATGATGTAGCAACAGACTTTTTAGTTGTTCATATTGATTTCTTATACCTCTCAGTCGGGCTTGCTAATATCGTAGTTGGATACGAATGCAAACAAAACAACTGGCACTAGTATCTATTACGGAGGCAGGAGATGTCTGTCTATATATCTCTATAGGCTTTGATATACCTTTAGTGAGCTAATATTGAAAAGCAGCACGTATCTATTTGATGTTTGCATCGTACTATTTGATTAGAGATTCACTTTTTGCTGAATGTTTGCTTGTTCTTTTTATTATTGAAGACTATTTTTGAACACGGAGCCGTTCTATCAGCATTCTCCTTTTTTATGTAAGTGTCGTAAGCAAATCGACAGTCCACTTGATTGTAGGTTGCGAGTGTTGCCTGTTAACATAAAAAAACGCTACATTTGCTGCAGAGCTTAGTAAAATTAAGGATAAAGGGGTATAAAGAAATTGGCTGTGCCATCATTCACTCACTATACACCTCTTTCGGTGGTCTTCTGTAAGTGACGCCACACTTCTACCTAGGTGACGGTTTTTGCCTCCGTGGTTCGATCCACCAACAATATATACGGTATCTAGTTGAAGTTGATTAGGTTAAGTTACTAAGTTAGCTTACTAAGTACTAACAAGTTTTTGTATCCTGTACATACATTCGAAACAATAGGCATTTTAGAAAAAAAGATTTTTCATTTTAGACATTGTTAATCACATTCATGATAACACCCCTGTAACACCATGTGTACAAAATTGAGCATACTATGTCTTCTTGTTTTTTTTTAATTTCCACCCAAACGTTTAATTTATGATTAATCAATTGATTTTTTTATTTAAATTAACTCAGAAGAATCGCTTTCCTCGATAAATCAATAGATAAAATGAAATATTTTATTTTTAAAATTGAAAAACATATCAAAAAAAACTGTCAGTGTCGTGGGTTAGTCCACCTAGTTATACAACAAGTTATAGGACTGCACCTTAGAAGTGAAAACTACGCCATCTGTTAACATTTTAATGAACTATTGTTAAGCTTAATATGAACCAAGAATCACTTACTAATTCGGGTAGATGGCGCTTATTTTATACAATTAAACGTCACTGAGGGTGGAGCCCATAGAGCGTGCGTGAAGACACTAGTTCACTGTTTTTTCCCCATCTTAAAAGGGGGGCCCAACGCGCCTAAAGATGATTTCACTTAAAAAAAAGAGTCAGCAACGCTATAATTTAAAAATGATCCAATAAAAGTCTAGGCAATTTATTACTCGAAGTACTGACTGGAGAAGGACTTTTAGATGGTCCATAAAATTTTGCATGCTTACGCTTCACGTAACAATAGGATCCGTGGAGGCTTGCGGAGTCGAATTTCTCGAGTAATAAATTGTATTTCTTTAAACATGTTTCGGTACACTGAAGCTTGAAGATAAATTGAATAGCGAGAAAACATTACGATTTTCACTAAGATACTTTACCCCGACATTTCCATCTGTTTCGTATAAATCTTATTAGTTTTTGCTTATATTACTCCCTTCTTAGCTTGCAGCTGGTAAAAGTGGAAATTCTAGTGGCTGACATTCCGCTGTACTCAGCTAATAGATCTTTTCGTTTAACTGTTCATTTCATACTCTCCGGTTAACTATTGGTACTCGATAAGATATAAATTATTATAAAGTACATTTTATATAGATACTAGCGACTCGCTTCCCGGCTTCACCCAGAATGCAATTTTTTATACCACACACACCTTCCTCTTTTATCCCTCTTTCCATAAGTGAAAACCGAATTAAAATCCATCCAGAAACGGACACGACGGATTTATAATAATTATGTAGAATTATAGTTTTAATGAAAGAAATGGTTACTGTGAGTCAACCGAAATATATTGAGATATGTCAACGTGGAGTTTTTATAGAAATTAAGAAGAACTACAATTCTCTAGTACATAATTTTTATGCTAGCTTTTAATAAACATATAAAACTTCAGTGAAAATTTGTCTAACTGATGGTAAAACCACTTAAAAATCTATTGCATGGTGTAAGTACTAATATTATAAAGAGAGAAAATTCGTATGTTCCAAAAACTCCAAAAATATTGGGCCGAAATTAAAAAAATTATTCACCTTTAGAAAACTATATTATCAGCGAGTAACATATGCTATATTTTATAAATTTACGCGGACGAAGTCACGTGCAACATATAGTCGGATATATAGACAGACAGACGCGGACATCGACTTAAAATCATTCTATGTAAAGATAAGGAATGACCTCTCAGGCCTACCAACAGTTTCGGGTTGAGGAATCAACTTTATTGAAGTGTCAGAAATCCGGAGCGCCTCAGGGTTAAAAAAAAGACCACGCTTATGTTGTAGTTCTAGTTAATTATAACAAAATATCTTCAATAGAATAAAGTATGACAACATATAATTTGTTTTCTTCAAGAGTTCCCTTCGTATCTCTATCGTAAATTGCGATAAGATTGTATGAGTATTTAACAAGTGTTATTGCTATGAACGTTAAACATTTGTTTTTGTTGTATTATTTACAATTTTCATTTTATTCCCTTTACTAGCTGTTGCACGCGACTTCGAGCGCTTAACTTTATAAAATATAGCCTAGCTGATAATGTAGCTTTCAATAGGTGAAAGAATTTTTAAAATCGGTCCAGTAGTGTTTGAGTTTATTCATTAGAAACAAAAATACAAAAATACAAATCTTCTCTTTATAATATTAGTATAGATAAATTTCTAATTACTGCAATATTTCCCGTGCATTCTCAGATGTTTTGAATACCTATTTAATATTTCCAACTGTGCCAGTATTATAAAAACGATCAAAGAATATCCATTAATTCTGGCAATAGGTATTAAGAAATTATAATATTCACTATCTTCGCTGAAATTTTATTTTAAGTTTACGTGTTTTCTTGTATATTTAAAGCGCCTACACACGACCCTAAAATCCCCTAACTTAGTGATTACTTTGTATATATATTATTTTGCATTGTCATGGTGGTGGTTTTCTTGCAAAAGAGTCTGTTGTGTACGGTTGTGACACATTTAAAATTTGTTTTTTTTTTTTTACTTTTAGATGTCCAGAATATGCGTCAGGAAGACCGAAAGAGGACAGTGTGACGTAAAAAAATATGAAGAGGCCTACAAAGAAGTGAAACAAGGGACTTCTTTACGAAGAGCTGGGAAAACGTGAGCTTTGGTTCCATTTAAAGTGTGCAAGTGGTAGTCGCCCTTATATTTGTTACAATTGTAATGAGTCAGACTAGATCTCAGTATCGTACTTTCCAGTTTTTAGAAATAAGAATAGACCTTAAACTTTAATTTTTTTTATATTGTAGGTATGTTGATTTCTATATAAATGTTTAATTTGTCTTGAAGAAGACATTTTCAGATTTTTATATTTAACAGATTTTTTTATATAAAGTTTAATATAATTGTATTGATAATTTAACTTCTTTTGACCAATTGTAACATGAAGACTTTTATAATAATTATAAATGCTACAGTGTCATATTAGTTATGTAATTAAAGTGTTACTTATTTTCTTTTATTATTATTTTATTCCCAAATGAAATTTAGTTATTCATGTTCGATTTTACTTGCGACAAAAATGTTTTAAATCATTTCGGAGTATTTTTGAACCTGTCACTACCGACCTCAAGCACTGTCAAAACCGTCCTTAAGGTCAGGACGGTTGTGACATTTTCCCCTTTTTTTCTAATTTGCTCCTATGAGAACCATTGTACTTTAGGACAATAGTTATTTTAGTCATTATACGTAGACAAATGTACACTACAATAAAAAACATCTTTCTTCCATCCAACTGGTAATAATTTACAAAATTATGGGCAATCAAAAGAAAATTGTCACAACGTACCCAGTATATCTTATTGGTCGTAGCAATACATAAAAAGCACAACGTTTCTGAGACATATGAAAGTTTGCATGGTAAACAAAAATTTAAAATTCTTTTTATATCTAATAGAAATTATTTCTAAATTGTGCATAATTTATGACATTTTCGCTGGGTGAATTATTGTAATTACTGACTAAAAGCCAAAAATGACTAAAAATATAAAAAAATGGGCACCACCCGTCACAGCGATAATCATGTCAGGTGTTACCAGCTAGTTTTTTATATACTATTAGGACTTCACTAAGTGATCCCCCATCTAGCCCTGTTTAAAGAAAATTTAAGTTCAGGAATTCCCCAAGGACCACAACTCGGTTTTTTATCTTTTGGTTTTGACGTTAGTTACCTCATAACGTGTAAAAATATGTGCTCATACATATTATGGCACAAAAAAAATCAGAAGAGCCCGTAACATATTTCACTGTGCACAGATTGTTTTGAAGAATTTTATACTTAATTGAAATTTGTAAATGTAAAAATAAAGTAATCCTTATTTGCAATAAATATATTTTCTGTTACAAGATCGTCGCAGATACATCTGTACTTACCGCATCTTATTAGAGTGGTTGGATAAATCGTACACAAACAACTTGACTTCATTCTACGCATGGGTAAACCATTCCAGTCTCTTTACTTACCAAGTTACCCTTCAACAACAATGTGGGTACGAGCTCTTTTAGAATTTTTTATTTGTATCTTTCTACAATATTCACAAATATTAAAATTAAAAGAATTGAGCTCTGGACTAAAGAATAATAATTAGAGGCTCATCTATAAAAAAAAATAACAGGGTAACCCAAACTAAACTCAGTACGAAAGGTTTTATAGTATTATATTAGTACTTATATTTATTTAAGCAATAATAAAACCTAAATTTAATTTAAATTTAATTTTAAATTTTAATTTAATTTTGCAAGGTGGTGGTTACTGCCGCCAGACGGGCTGCCCAAATGCCCAGAAG
Source organism: Synanthedon andrenaeformis (assembly GCA_936446665.2). Lineage (NCBI taxonomy): Eukaryota > Metazoa > Arthropoda > Insecta > Lepidoptera > Sesiidae > Synanthedon > Synanthedon andrenaeformis. Next base: position 3,961,942 of record OW387801.2, read on the forward strand.
TTTTGAATTTAACCTTTGGGAGACTGAACATTCCTCTGAAAGGATTCACAATCGGTCACCGTTTGACACTGATTATAATGACATGCTACACATAATACAAATGCAAGGAAATATTATTATTACAATGGTGTTGTTGGAAATGTATAACAAATCGTGACGACTGTATCCCGTATGACGATTAGTTAGAACGTGGACAATACGTTACAAGGTTACAAACAAAGCCACGTCATTTAACATGTTTGCATATACATAAATCGGACTGAATAAAACAATGTAAAACTAAACAGCCTTTTAAACGCCTTTTAAGTTTCCTTGCAAACCTAGAAGTATGTCAGCGTCATCTACGGAATCATACAAATAGAGTGATCATTTTCGTATCTGTATGAACAAATATAATACATCTCGTATAAATTGGGGTGCCCACTCCCTCACAGAACCACTCCCTCACAGAAGACTAACGTGAAATAACAGACTTATTATAATACAAATTTTTCACACTATGGGTTTTTAAAATCTGTTATTTTTGAGTGTATCAATTAGTTACAAACATATAAAAAAATACATGTCAGTCGTAGGACTGTACGTCAGAAGTGAAAACGTGGCTTCACAAAAATAATTGTATGAAATTTAAATTCCTTGGCATTATCGAATAAAGCCTGGTATAGACGGGGTCAGTAACAAGGCAGTACAGTAACCCAGTCCAGCGCTGACTTGCTACTGGGCTTGTATAGACACTAATTTCAAGTCAGTCCAGTGCTGACTTCGCGCCCTCAATTCAGTCCAGTTGACTAGCCTGCCAGTCTATTTTCGGGCCCAGTAGATTTTTAAGCAATAATGTCACGTAAATTAAATGACTTACTGGCGATCCCGTCCACATTATAACAGTAACTGGGTCCGAAAATTCGAGTCACTGGGTCCAGTCACTGCCATCGTGTAAACCAGGCTTTAGGTAAATACGATTATTATTGATCGCAAGAAATACAAGAGAAAATATATGACACTGACACACAATGACAATTAAATAGAACATAATTATTTAAAATGAACTTCATAATGACAATAATCCATAATCCATTAAAAAGGTTTGATGTTGATATGAAACTATTTTATTGGTCAGAGGTGTATACCATATTGATCCTTGTTATCATATCTACTTAGTTTACTTTCATATGCAGATGTCTGCTTAGTACTTATACAGTCAATTACACGGTTACATTACATGTCGCGAGTTCAATGATTTTATCCCATCTCAAAAATGCCCAACGCGCCTAAAGAAGTTTTCACTTCAAAAAACAAAAATTTCCTTTTATAATATTAATGTAGATATAAAGTTGAAGATTTTATTCGTAGATAGATGTTAGTATATTATTTAAAATACTGTTCAATAAATAAATTTTTAAAACCTAACACTGAAAATATGTTATAGGATGTGTAATTGATTTAGGCTTAGGCGCCCTATAAACTTACAATGTTATAGGATGTGAGATCCTCAATAAAATACTTGTCTTTCATTTTGTTTTTAATAAAAATATTGAATTCTAAGATTTTCTGATTCATTTGGAGAGTCAAAACAGCCAGTACATAAGACACAGACGTTATCAACAAATCGAAACATGTCACGGAATATCAGATATTGATGAATCTCTAGTTTATCATACGTTGACAATTCAGGTAAGTACTTATCATTGAAATGTTGATCAGGGTAAATCCCAGTAGGTTACGAAACGATGACGTCTGTGATAAATGAATAATGCAAAAGTTATTGAGCAGAATGAATAATTTTCAAGATTTTCTTTGAGAGATTGCTCAACTCGAGTAATTTTTGGTATAAATGCAGCCCAAGAATAGTTGTAACTACCTGAGATGGGTTCCTGAGACAAGTCTGTAGTCCAATCATGTTTTAAATCATTAGTTTTGTACTCAAGAATAGTTCTTGTAAAATCAAAACTCCGCAATGGAATCTCTGTCTGTTACCGTTGACTCATAGTAACCATTTCTTTCAATAAAACTTTAATATCTAAATATTATAAATTGAAGTCGCTATCGCTTCTCCGCTAACTTCTTCTAAACCATCCAAAGGGTTTTGATACGGTTTTCTATAATGGAAAGAGCGATAAATTTGCAGTAAAAATGCATCCAATGCGTAGCCGGAGGCGGACCGCTAGTTGGTTATAATTTATAGACACACAGAAGACATCGTGAAAAAAATATCCTAACATAAATTTTTATTTCTAAGATAAAAAAAAGAAATAATTCATAGCGCTATTTCCGCGTGTCATTGAAAGTGAAGTCAAACAATTTCTCAACATTTCTTTGTAAGAACTTCGTAGGAAACAGCCCGACATTGCCCCTTATCTTTACAGAAGAACATTGTCTTCCAAAGACTCAGAATTGATCGATAAAATTTTAATTTGGGCTCTTAAAATACTTCAGTCTTCAGAGGCTCTTCCATGGCTCTTCAGACAAATTTCAAAAGAGTAAACTACGACACAAAAAGAACAAATCCAATCAATTTGAATTATCGCGACTGATAATACGCAATAGGAGTTGGGTAATATCATAATTGCAGACGAACAGGCCACTATAAACTCATAACACGATAATGGCGTTCGCATTTGATGGAAACGCGACGATCAAACGGTGTTACATAGATGGACGTCGACCGTTACAAAATTGGCTTGTTACGTCTTAACAGATCAATTGACTCTTCCTTTATAGTCGACCATGATGATGGAGAATTACCTACAGCTACGTACAAGTATCGGATAACCAAGTTATAAAGGGTTTTTCTTACAAATGATACCGTGATATTACTCAAATTTTATTCATTTCTTTGGTTTTTGAATTGGGAAAACTATGAACAATATGACATGGTATATTAGATGACTAAATAGACTAATAAGATTGACATTTAAGAGCCCACTTTCCAACTCGAGCAGCTTACTAATTCCATACTACGTAATTCCATGATTACTCATTACTTATTGGTCAATACATAAAAAAACATGACTTTTCTTAGACATGATATGAATGTTTGTATCGTAACAAAAATCTGAAATTAATTTTATATATCTGGTATAATTAATTTCCAAAATTTGCAGAATTTGTCACATTTTTGCTGGTTGAATTCTTGTAATCACTGACTAATGTTTTTTGATGAAAACATCCTAGCTATAACATTACATTTAAAATTGGGATGTCAGTAGTTACCACCTATAAAGGTTTTTCTAAAATTATGGAATTGCTGAAGTAGTTATGTTTCGCGAGTTGAATAAGTGCGCGAATGTCGGTTATTCGTATTACAATATATTGAGATAACAAATTCTCCCAAATATACTGTTCCCACGCTAGGAAAGTAATAATTTTATTACTGATAGTATTTAGTCAATGGTTACGTAATCGTTATGAAACTTTTAACCTATGTATGGTAAAGAGCGAAAAACGAGGAAGGTTTGTGTATAAAAAAATGCATCCTAGGCGAAGCCGAAAGCGCGTCGCTAGTAGTATATAAATTGGAGCAAGCTGTATATGATCTAAACTATAAGTATAATATTTATACATTATACCTGACACTGTATATGACAATTACAAACCCATTGTCTAGATGACTTTTAGGGGGCGTCCTAATTGGCCACGATCGTACGATCGTTTAACGCATATAAGGACCGCGAGGAACCGAGTGTCAAGCCGAGTGAGTGCGTAATGCGTATACTATATTTTTTTTAGAACTTGTCGACAATGTAAATTGTAAAAAAAAAACACGAAAAACGAAACCATCGCACGATCGTGGCCAATTAGAACAGCGTCTAATAGTTCAGGAAAATTTACTAACGAGTCCCTTGGCGGATTTTTTATATAAATTTCTAAATTCTCTACAACATTTGCCTGAAACTTTTTTTTGTAACTTACCATTTTTGTGTAATTTGAGGATATTTTTTATTTTTATTTTTTTTCAACCCCTTCTGCAGGTTGGGGAATATATTACATATAACTATTCTAGAAATTTATATCAAAAATTCCCCTAAGTCAATTAACATTTGATTTCATAGTAATATAAATTTTTCCTCGACTATTAATATAATACGTGTTTAAAACATTACCCAATATTTCATACTTTACCCATTTAAAAGAACAAAAAATTCTGGCTACAGACTACGCATGGCCTCTCTAAGCAGTCATTTATCATGTACAGTGAAAATATAGGGACTGTGTGTTATTAATATTTCCATTAAAACTTTTACAGCGTTAGCTAATTAAATCATACACTGGACCGCAAAGAAAAAGGGTCGGTTAGAAAATCTTCAATATCTTCAAAAGTACCTGCTGACCTAGCTATAAATGAAATAAAGACTAAATTAAAGAATATTTTAATGTGCTTAAATAAAAATAAAATTTATTTAGTTTAGCTTTAATTTAGTCTTTATTTCATAAAGCTAGGACAGGCCTACTTTTGAAGATATTGAAGATTGTCTAACCGACACTTTTTCTTTGCGGTCCAGTGTACTCGTTATTTTGCCAGTAGCCTTCTTGGTTTTACTACCAAAAGTGCTACGAAGGTTACTCTCCAATATAAGCCCCGTGATTGAGAATTGTTTACATAGCACAACTTCCTTTAAACAAAACGCAATTAATCTGACGTTGACAAATGTAACTTGTGTTTGTCGAGGTCTGTACCTTTATTAGATTTATTGTTGTGGGAGCGCAATTCAATAAAAGTGTGTTTGAGAATAGAACAAACAAAATAAAATGTTACATTTCAAATTATGAAATTACTAGATGGTGCCCGCGACTTCGTCTTGCTAATATAAGACTTTGGCCAGGGGTTAGTTTTTTTATTTTATTTTATTTTTTATATATGATCCCTGTACTTCTTTTCTGGATGAAAGGTACCCTATGTCCTTTCCTGTATCCTTGATATTGTGTATGCAAAATTTCAAGATGATCTGTTGATTAGTTAAGGCGTGAAAAGGTAACAGACAGACAGGTATGGACTAGCTGCTGCCCGCGACTTCGTCCGCGAAGTGAAAACTAAAAGATGAAACGCCTGAAAAAAAATTGTAAAGCAATATAAAGTGATATTATACTTTTGCCAAGCGTTGCATCCTTATTTTTAGATAGCTAGTGCTCGCGGCTTCGCTTATTTCCATCGCTAATTTTGTTAAACGGTCGGTCCGAGTACAATTTGTATATTATAATATAACATAATTAGCGAATAAGCTTAAAAAAACGCTGAAATGTTTAAAATTATTTTATTTTAAATTTTAAAGCTAGTCTATGCATTTTATAGATTTCCTTTGTTTAATAGTTAGTAACGGGTCAGAGGCACTAAAAATCAATAAAAAATCTTAATAAAATATTGTTTTGACTCACAGTGGGTCAGATGGGCACTTAAAAATGGGTCAAACGGACACTTTTATTAAGCGGGTTAAAAGTAGTGGGTCAAAAGGGCCCGACACCATCCTGACATTCTGTTCTCTAGTTATTGGTTAAAGAATTTTTAAAAAAATTAGATGAGTAGATTTTTTAAATCGGATCGAAGATTACCTCCAACAAACAAACTATACATCTTTATAATTTTAGTATAGATTTTATTATTCCTGCACGTATTTGTTGATACACTCAAGGTGAATATTGAATTCGTGTTTCGTAAAGAAGTTTTTCACACTCGACCTTGTATCTTATCACTCGTTGAGACCTATTGGCAAATGTAAATCAAGATAAAAACACAAATGAATAAAAAAAATACATAATTGTAGAAATTGCTTATAACTCAGGAAATGTGAATATTCTATCTATACATAAAAATAAAATTGGAGTGTCTGTTTGTAATATTGAAATAACCGTTTTTTACTACATGCATATGAATATATATACGGTACATACACCAAAATAACATTTTTTACAATTTTTGTCTGTCTGTCTGTTTGTTTGTTCCGGCTAATCTCTGAAATGGCTGGACCGATTTTGACGGGACTTTTATTGGCAGGTAGCTGATGTAATAAGGAGTAACTTAGGCTACGTTTATTTTAGAAAAATTCTTTTATTAAAAAAAATACACCCCGGGCGAAGCCGGGAGCGGGCCGCTAGTCTATACCAATACTATAAGGAGAAAATATTGGTATTTTTGTTTGTAATGAACAAACTCAAAAACTACTGGACCTATTTTTAAAATTCTTTCACCTATAGAAAGCTACGTTATCAGCGAGTAACATAGGCTATTAGATAATTTATAAAGATACCTACGCGGGCGAAGTCGCGTGCAACAGCTAGTAACTAGTAAATAATGTAAATAAACAAACATTATTTCATATTATACTGGTTAAATAGGTGTTAAGTTACATTATACAATATAATTTAATAAAATAAAATGGTAATTCATACATGCGTTTGTCAAATGAGATCAACTTAACATAAATAACATGACACGCATTTACATAATGTGAAGTAAGTAGGTATTCATCGTATTATAGTGGCGATATTTGGACCGAACGGAAACATGGAATAAATTTTATTTGTTTACTTGGGACTTTATTTAAATTAGATGATAAATAACAATTTATGGGTCGTTTACGTTACCTTCGCGACCACCCAATGGTCAAATATCTCGACTTTTCATAAGTCGTCCCGCAGCTGTTAAATCTATACATCTATACATATATAAATAAAATTGGAGTGTCTGTTTATAATATTGAAATAACCGTTTTTTACTACATGCATATGAATATATATATATATACGGTACATACACCAAAATAACATTTTTTTACAATTTTTGTCTGTCTGTCTGTCTGTTTGTTCCGGCTAATCTCTGAAATGGCTGGACCGATTTTGACGGGACTTTTATTGGCAGGTAGCTGATGTAATAAGGAGTAACTTAGGCTACGTTTATTTTAGAAAAAATACACCCCGGGCGAAGCCGGGAGCGGGCCGCTAGTATATTAATAAAATTGTAAACGAGCTGTGCATTAAATTTTTAGAAAAAAAACACGATTTATGTACAATAAACAATTGTACAGTACTTACTTATATATATGTACTTATACGTATACATTTTCTGTATGGCATTCATACGAAGTCGGGTTGCGTTGCTAGTTCTACATATAAAATGGAAAGTAAGTTAAAAAATCACTTTCTGAAGTTTTGTTTACAAAAAAAAAACCTGTTCTCTGAATGTAATATCATGAAAACGTCTTAGATAAAATAGATAAGATAGATAAGTAGTTTTAGATTAAATATAGATAAGGAACTAAACATGACTTTACCTACTTATACCATCATTATCTTGAACTTTATGTATTAATGTCATTTATGTATGGAAGTTCAGTCAAAAAAAAATATCCAAACTTCAAAAACATCAAGGAAGTGAGGATAAAATAATTTAAAAAAATAAAAATATCAAACAGGCTGTTCTTAATTATCTTAATCTAAATTCTTTTCTATAATGTCAAAGATATACTTTGTCAAATGTCGAGAGTTTTATTTATCGACATTATATTTATTTTGACACTACCCAACTAGCAAAAAAGTTGTATAATATTAGAATTATACAACTAACAGACATTTAAGGGCTTATAACAGTTTTGTAGCAACTCAACAGTTGTAAAGTAGTGTTCAGTTCGACGCATTAGTTATATATAATTTAAGTCATATTAATGAGTCTGGTAAACGTCATCTCAATAATTTATATGATTGACATACAACGTTAAGTTGAGTAAACGTTTCAGTCAGAAAATAGTCATAAGTAACCATGTTTTGTAAATTTAGAACCTTTTATTCAACACTTAAATAGCAAACTGTTATGTAATGATTTTATAGTTAACTACTACAAAATCGTCTTGTAAAGTCATATACTTGTACCTTTAAGTAACTTTTAGTTTGCAACGTTATTTTAATATAACTTATATAAGTCAATTAATTATTTAAACGATAATGAGCTCCTTTTATACAACTTTCATCAATTTTATACTTTGATGTATTTTATATGGTAAAAATGAAAGTGGTTCCTTACATTTTTCAACATTTAATTCAGTAAATGCTGGATCCAGTCAAGATGAGTTCTACAAATCAAATTTGTTCCGCTCATCTTCTTTTACTAGAAAGCACACTAGATAGCGAAAGTAAGTTATTACATAAAAAGCTCCTTTAACAGATTAATTCGTAAGTTTATATTACAATTTTGTTTATATTACATGTTTGTCCGCGATGAACTCCTAAACTACTGAACCGATTTTGATAAAACTTCGTAACTATGTGTAATTTGGTCCAACTTAAAAGATTTATAGTTTATATCTCATTTTGTTTATTTTTTTTGCAAATTATAAAATATTATTAACATAGCGCCATCTGTTGATACTTATTCAATACAGCAATTATTTATCTGTGAGTTCCATAAGAATTAAACAGATGGCAGTGTAAGGTAATTTATCGGCTGGATTGAATAAAAAATTGCACCCGTGCGAAGCCGGGAGCTGGCCACTAGTTATTTATGAAAATATATTTAAGTATAACTGAATCAGTGATAATGATTGGGTGCTTATGTAAATATAATTAAGGAAACTAATTCAATAATTTAATTATGCTGCTATTATTATGGATGATAAAATGTTTGAATGTCGAATTAGTAGGATGATTACATCCATAGCACTCCTGTGATAACTGAAAGTGCGTATTATCCCATGGCCATTTTAAGTATTTGAGCAACTTTAAGTCTGTTTTTGTTAAAAACTTATCAACGTTAAAATATAACAGTATCACCATGATGTCCCTGTAAAAAAAACCAGAAGTATTCACATGACTATACACAAAGGTTTTTTCTATTTTCCAAGGGAACCCTTATTGCAACTGTCATGGTGGACGCCATAAATTGTATAAAATCATGTATATGACCAATAGTTATATACATGTCTAAATGCAGTCGCTCAATATCTATTGGCAATATGGCGGACACTATTGATGAGAATTAATGTATTTTATTTTTATAAACAATATTGAAACACCAATATTATGAAGGCCCATTAAAATATTAACAAAGATAACCATCATATCATCGGAAATTTTAAATTCCCATAAGTATTTTGTCACTGCTTTTTATTTTCCAGCACTTTCTTCCACAGCTTTCTTTACATTCATATAATTAATTCATATAATTTTATAAGTTTTTCACAATGTGTTGTGAAAAAACTTGAAAATATAAACTGTCACGATACAACTTCTAACTGAATGCCCCACTGATTGCGCGACCACGTGATGATTTAGTTATGTAAGCGTATTATTAAAAACTGTTACAAACCTTATTAGTTAAACTTACAATGTCTACGTGATTTTTACTCAACGTAATTGTCGTTGACGGCGACCGCAAAACGACCCTTACACGTTTTAAATGTTATATAATCTGCGCCCAAACCTGCGTTATATTTACATATAAAAAACTATTATAAAACCATTTTCATATGGCTGAAAGTTAAATATAAAACGTTATTGTACCCTTTACATGACGCTATTTTGCTAGTTGGGTATGCTTGACACTGTATTTCAGTATACAGTGATCCCAGTGATCCCTGGGGAACAATACTTTTTCTGGGTAAAAAGTATTGTTCTAGGGTATTATCCCTATGTTCTTTCCTGTATCCCTTACAATGTTATGCCAAATTTCACTATGATTAGTTGAGTAGTTAAGGCGTGAAGGCAGAGTTACTTTCACATTTATAAAATAGTATGGATATACATTATATAGTTAGTACATAGTATGGATGCCCTAAGTAATTCGTGTAAAACAAAACAATTTGTAGAAGAAAATTGTCGGTAAAACTAATGTACCTAATTGTAGTCAATCAAGTAGGTTGGTTAAATAAAAAACGCAATGATGTAAAAAACCGTTGCTATATGGCGAAGATTACTTTTAACTCTAAAACAAACATTTCTAGTTATAAAATTAAACAAAAAATTGTTTATCTTTAACTTTGGTTTATAACTTGCGTCATCACATGAACTTGCTAAAAGAGACAGGCAATACAAATTTTAAACCTTCCCAATAATCGGCATGTTTTTCAATATGTAGGTGTATGTTACCTACTGTATGCAAATATAAATAAAACAAAAAGTCAAAACAATAAAGGCGCATTTGTGTATTCAGCTGTTAAATGTCAAATGAACCGCAGTTCGTTTTCGCAAAAAAAAAGTTTAAATTAAAAACAATTTAAAGAAATAAAAATATTAAATAATATAATTATAGGTAGTTAACTCTTAACAAATTGTTAATTTCACATCCCCAACATTGGTATATAGGCGCCAATACATCTATAGGTAAATAGGTACAATTAATAATAAAATCGTAAACGAGCCGTGTACATGAAATATCAATGTTTAAAAAAAACCATTTATACATGTTGTAGGTACTTAGGTATGTTACCGAGGTAAAAAAATTATAGTTTTAAGAATTTTTGTCTGTTTGTGCATGCTAATCTCAGAAACGGCTTAACCGATTTCAATGCAGTTTTCACTGATGTATTGACGATTACACGGATCAAACTATAGGATACTTTAAGATATCAAGAAAAAATGTTAGGTTCCTGTGGAATTTTCGGTGTTATGAATGTGAAAGTAACTAACTATGTATGTCTGCTACCTTTTCACGCCTTAACTTCTCACCTGATCCTCATGAAATTTCGCATAACTACACATTGTCAGAGATACGGTAAACACGACATAGTTAGGATACCTTTCGTCAAGAAAAAAGGTACTGTTCCCGAGGGATCATATAAAAATAAAAATCCAACGCCTGGCAAAATTATAACAGTAATAAAGATTGCACATAATAGGTATTTTGTCAGGCGTTATTTTTTTATTTTTCAACGCGGACGAAGTCGCAGGCACCAGCTAGTAGGTTATTATACTATACATTCTAATGTCAAAGTTGAAATTAATCATATTTCGAACTTGCAATTACGGGAGAAACCGCTCGTATAAGTTATTAACGTAACGTAGGTAAAATCATAATGCGTCTAGACAGTTTATAAAATGGCCGCCATTCTAAAATGCCTCTACAATATTCAATGGAAAATTAAACAAACAAATCATTTATTTGATTGTTAATTTTAATAATAAGTTAAAAATTGTTTTCTAAAACGATCATCTTTGATAAAATTTATAACTATTCAACCAAGCGATAATATTTATTAAGTAATAAAAAAAATAAGGAGGTACCTATTCAAATGATATGAAAGATAATTCGTTGATTCTTATTAAAACACATATACCTACTTAGGTACATATATATATGTATACTTACTTTTGAATTAAATTAAACTTTATTAGATACTAGATGTTGCACGCGACTTCGGTCACGTAACTATAAAATACTAGCGGTCCGCTCCCGGCTTCGCCCGGGGTGCATATTTTTTTAAGTAAAAACCTTCCCTGATTATCCCTCTATCCATGAGTGAAGACAGAATTAAAATCGGTCCACCCGTTCTCGAGTTTTACGCTTAGCAACACATTTAGGGATTCATTTTTATATTATAGATAGCCCATGTTACTCGTTGATAATGTAGCTTTCTATAGGTGAAAGAATTTTTAAAATTGGTCCAGTAGTTTTCTAGTTTATTCATTACAAACATACAAATCTCGTCTCTTTATAATATTAGTAGTTATAGATATTTATTTCTCATCTAACCTTGAACACTCGACGTATAATGAACGCTAAAAACATAATATAATTATACACAACTATGTAAATAATGCAAAGAAAAAAACTGTTTTAAATTTAATAGGTAGATTAACAATTTTAATGAGCGAATATACTTACTTGCTTACTTAAAACATAAAATACTCACGTAGGTATAAAATGTTCAATACATACTTTATCTTCTTAAAATCCCTTTCACCGTTTTCTATATTATATACAATTCTATTACTATTTGATGCACACAATATCTATAGAAATTTTATCAATCAAACTGAACGAGTTTAATTTAAAGAATTACTATTAGTTTTTTTTTATTTGAAATATCAGATTCAAACGTCTGTTTAAATCATTTTAAGATATGTCAACACTTCACTGTACACTCAAAACAAAATTATTTAAATATATTTTCAATTGTTCACTTGTTTAAGAAGTTTTTTCTCGTCGTAGCCTTTTCGGGCGCATAACGATAAATTTTAGAAACGTTGTTACATGACAACCAAACAAATCGGTGTCCGCGCGTCAACTGAGGAGCGGTTGGTTGTTTGGTCCGCCGCCGATCGGATAGTAGCGCGCGGCGAGTCAGCGCAGCGCACAGACCTAGATTATACAAGCATTTTCAGGGCAATATGAAATGTGCTGATAAATTAATATTTATTTAAATTAAATTATATATTTGACTGTAATATTATTATTAAATATAATATACTTACAATATTATAATATTCTTCTATTAAGGCGCATAGTCAGCAAAACAGACGAAGGTATCTTAAAATGCCATAGATCCCCTAAAGGAGTAGTTCAAATAGTTAAAAAAAAATGTGATATACTTGGTAAAAAAAAAAAAAACATTGTTCATCATTTTCATAATTATTTATTTATGAAATCTGTAAAAATTTATAATATTGAATTTTATAAATCTGAAATATTCACAGGAAATTATTGCGTTTCAATATATATATATATATATAATAATTTATTCCATGGGTCTTTTGAAATTACAATAACACTAAAAAGAAGCCATGAAATAGTGCATATTCAATTATAATTTCAGCAGTGTGTTCGGATTTTACAATAACCCTGCGAAATTCATATATTATATCATCACACATCACTGGTGTAATACATATTCTTCCATACCTACATAATCGGTGTCATTTCGTTTTAAGCCACACGCAATTTATACAAATTCCCATATATTTAACAGAAATTAACAGTAATTAATTCTCAATCAAATCCCATCAATTTTCTATGAGCGTCTATTCCAGTGGTATGTTTTAGATCATCTTTTATCACGAAATTAATGTAGCATGAACTCTCATCGAGGTTCCAGAGAACTAAATTTCTTTGTATAAACCTAATTTTTAAATATTAAATTTTATAACGAAACAAATAATAACTAAACCAAGGCAAAAGGGATTCATTATTTCTTTCTTCATATAAAATAAGTAGAAGACCTTCGCCTTACAAAATACCACAGTGAAATAACAGCAAGTTGTGCTTTTGTGTTTCGACTAGTGATTAAGGGATGCCAGAACCCATTTTCAATATTTTCCCAATCCCTTATACATAATTTTTCTGGCTTGTTCCCACTAGTTCTCTGCTGTAGTTCTGTACACAGAACTAGTGAGACTTTTTGTCTCATTTGACACATATGGTATAAGACCTATGATGAAACGAGCTCACCCAGATGTCACTACTCACTCGAACTTCGAAAAATAAAATTGGGTTATATGAGTTGGGTTATGGAGTTTTAGGGACTCGGGTGAAAATGCACTAGAGCGTTCCAATTTGTCATTTGCGCCTTAAGTTTAAGAATCTCCATCAAGTACAAAAAAACCAAAAACCAATTACTTGCGTATAGTCACTAATGGTCAACAATAGTAAAACACATGCAATATCGTTATTAGGTTGAAATGAACTAGTCCTTATCACGTGAAAATCTATAAGCCACACTGTTGTCGCCTTAGATTAATGAGAGGCAACCAAATAATATACCACATTATTTTCGTGCCTTCTCTATAAAATAACATTATTTAGGATTTGTAAGTTTCTAGTGAAATAATAAACCTTAGTCCAGTGAAATAAAATACATTTTAATATAAATATTATGTAATATTTTAAGTGTCTCCTGAAAAATGTATTGAAATGGAGTTACCTGACTTACCATTAAAGTTAAATACCTAAAGTTAAAGTTACCTACCTACATATTATGTGGAATTAACAATTTTATCTTTAGGTTGACAGACAGGCTGACAGCAACGCTTCAGGTGATGCAAATGAGCTAGTGGGAAATAGGCTCTAACATCCCTCACTCACTCACCGAAACACAACAGCACACATACTGTTATTTACACAGTAATCTTCTGTAATGGGGTATGGTTACTGCTGCCAGACGCCAGACGCCCTACTTTTCAGATCCAGACCAGAGACAAATTTGAAAAGTTCATTTCCAAAGTTGAACCTACTAGGAATCGAACCCGGGACCATTGTAACAGCGCGTTAAGGCAAGCACCCTAACCTCTCATCCAACGTCAAGGTCCATTTGAATGATTTGCGCCCTGTTGGATCGAAAAAGAAGTAATTTGTATAAATAAATTTATGTAACATTTTATTTCCTATATATTCTCAGGTAAGTTTGTTGAAGATCGAACTGGAAGCCGCTGTGATGTATGTTTATTCCCCTCGACACTATTGGCTCACACGCTTTCCACTGTCAGTAAAAATTTATATCACCCTCCATGCGGATAAGTATCCTTTAGAGGCGGGTATTTAATATACTTTAGAGGTAGTAACAGATGAAGAAAACGTCTGTTAACATTGAAACACATTCGGAACTAAATATTGTAATAAATATTTTACTAATTGCTGTTAAAATTTAAGATTATTGATGTTCATCACGTAAACATTCAATATCTATTTATATCTAAAACTAAGTTATACATTCATATGTATAACTTTGTTACAAGATATTTTTAGACGACTTTCCACACGCAGACTAAATAAGAACTATAGACAGAATTTTACTTAGAACATTGATGAAGCCGGTTTTATAAACATGTGTGCATTTACTGTATTGAGATTTTGTGTTCCGAGCTATAACCTCAATTTTTGTTTATCTTTATTGAAAATATTTTTTTCCAAGTTTACTTACGTATGAAATGTGACTGCCTCCTGTTTTTTATTTTTTGAAGACTGATTTTTATACCCATTCACCACGCAATTCGGCATTTCCAGTAGTAGGTAAATATTTTTTCACCTCTCCAGCACGAAAGGGGTGATGTTGGTGCCTAAAAACTCGCAGAAAAATCGATTCTTGATGTCTTATATTTTTATTCTCTATAATTCTTATATTTTTTGTCTTTATACTATACTAGTGGCCCGCTCCCGGCTTCGCACGGGTGCAATTTTTTACTCAATCTAGCTGATAAAATTACCTTACATCGCCATCTGTTAGAATCTTTTGGAACTACAGATAAATAATTGCTGGATTGAATAGGTATCAACAGATGGCGCTATGTTAATAATATTATATAATTTGCAAAAAAAATAATAATAAACAAAATGAGATATAAACTATCCTATCTTTTAAGTTGGACCAAATTACATATACGAAATTTTATCCAAATCGGTTCAGTAGTATGGGAGTTCATCGCGGACAAACATGTGACACGTAATTTTCATATATATAAGGATTTTTCCTTTTATTTCTGTTTGTGTCCCAAAAATTAATAAAATAACAAAAAGTTTCCTGTAATGGCTTTTTAGTAGAAGGCTTTAATTCGATTAAAAACAACCCGCATACAGGCATAAGTCAAAAGTGAAATACGTTACGCTGACCTCGCTACGAGCCTGTGGCGTAGCTTCCTAGGTAATTTAAGTAGCCGAACGGGTTACTATATAATTTTAACTGCGCCGCTGAATTTATTTTCAAACTTGACATTCCAATTTAGTCTCTATTGTTTTGAACAAAAGCCGATTGTGATATCCGACTTTCATTCCCTCCCTTTACATTTTATGTGGCGTTGGTTGAAAATGAAAAAATAATAATACAAATTTAACACACAAGTCTTGCTAATCTGGTATTGTTTGTTTTTTTTTTATGCTAGTCGGCAGATAGGCTGACGGTTCACATGGTGATAGGTGGCTACCGTCGCCTATAATACAAGCAACGCCACATGTGCTGCCGACAATAGCCGACAATAGCTCTGCCCATTTGGGGCAGTCAGGCAAAGTGTACTGCACAGTATTAACCGAGCAGCCACAATGGTGACACTCCTCGGTCTAAGAGCGAGTATACACACTTAGCGCTTGGCGTTGCGAGGCGCGCGTTGTAGCGTACAGTATACACGGCGCTTAGCGTGGCGCTCGATGAGCGTTAGTAGGGTGAGTATACTTCTGGCTGAGTTCGGAAATTGATTTCTTGTATGTGGCTCCGCTACCGTCGCTATAAAAAACGACGACACAGAAAGAGAATATTGGGTGCACCCAATAATAAACACAGCATTACTTTTTTTTTCTCCCAGATTGACAAAAAATTTCAACCATCTCCTCCGCCCAATTTTTTTAATACTTTATTTTTATAATTTTTTTATACGTTTTTTTAATATTTTATTTTTATAATCTAGACTTTCCATATCCCAAATAGATGGTCGCTTTTGGATTTCGTCGATAAAGAAATCGGTATCAAAATGGTTAATCTCAATTTTTGTACGTCGTGTGTTCACCCTACACGAAATTCCAATATTGTACAACCAAATGGCGTCCCATGTAACTCGAAGCGTCCGCCTAACGCCCGTTTGTCGCGCGCTTGAACAGAAAACTGAGAACGCACCATGAACGCACGCTTTGCGAGAAGCGCGCGTTGTAATGTGTAATAGAACACCTTTATAGAACTTCATAAGCAAAGCGCGCGCTTCAAAACGCCTAGTGTGTACAGACTGTAAGGGTCTAAGACATTACGTCCTGCCAATACTACAAAATAAGTTATATTACTACAAGTAGTACCAATACTAATAACTAGCTAACAAACCAGAATGTATTTATAAATGTAAAGTCTATTTATGTTTGATTGTACATTGACAAATGAAACTCCGACATTTTGAAACTCAAATATTTTTAAACTCTGACGTTATGGCATCAAACCCTTTATACTACCTGTGCCCACAACTTCGTTGGCGCTTTTTCAGTAGTACCTACTTTACTGAAAATCCCACAGGAACTTAACATTTTTCCAGGACAAAAAGTATCCCATATGTTAATCTAGGTAATAAATTGTCTGTGTACCAAATATCATACAAATCCGTTAAGCCGTTTTTAACGAAAATACTTATATATATTTATATATCAAAATAAAAGAAGAGTCTCAAAAGCGAAGTAACGAGTTCTGTCACTACTTAGTTATCCGAGCTGTAGTTACCTTTTAGTAACGCTAGCCTCTCCTCAAAGTAAATTGGCGTAATAAGAACATAATTTATTACCCACTTCCAAATGGCCCATTTGACGGACATACATAATACTCAGTCGCAGCAAGAGGCGGTTATGCATAGGTAAATATTAAAAAAACCAATGGTGTCAGTATATCTACCATATTTTATCGTGACAAAAATCTGCGCGTCTCCAAAAAGAATTAAATAAAGAATTTTTATCTAAGTAGTGATTTGACCTGGTAAAGGCCACAGGTCGTCGTTGGATTCATGTTGCTTCTGACCGGAAAATTATGAAATTTTATATTAGTAAGATAATCTATATACGAGTATATAAAAATGTTAAGTTGGTTTGTGTATGCTTCACAAACTCCAGAATGGGTAGACCGATTTTATTTCGGTTTACAGATATGGAAAGAGATATAAACGGGGATATCGGGGATTTTTATACATATACAAAAATTGCACCCCGGGCGAAGTCGGGAGCGGGTCGCTAGTTAATAATAAATTATGAAATGGGGAAAACTGCATTTAAATCGTTTATGCCGTTTCTGAGATTAGCGTGCGCAAGCGCACAGACAAACTGTCCAAAACCTAAAAACTATTTTTTTGACTTCGGTAAGACCTCATGAGTACAAATCGTACCTTTTAAAATATTTAATGTATACGAATACATGGCTCGTTTACGGTTTTATTATACTTACTACTTATTACATTAATATGTTTATATTTTAATATTTTTCTAGAAAAAAAGCAATTATTACTCGATCGGAATTATTTTTTAGATAACAATGACACAAAACATATTGTAGATTAATCAGCTTCTCCCAGAGCGTTATTGTTAGATGTTTTATTCATATTCAGTACAAATATAATAGCAAAACAGTTTAGCCAGTGAATATCTATTTACCAACTATCTATCCACAATAGCGATGGATTAGCGGCGACATATTGAAATTCATAGAATATTATGTTTTCTTCAAAGACTAATCTAAACTGACAGACGGGCGTGAGATTTCAACGGCTTACGGTGTACGGACAAAGTTTACGATAATGTTTTCCGTTAAAAAGGGTTCCTCAAGTAGGAAGGACAGCCACTAATTGAGGGGTAGAATGGAAATCTCTTTTTTAATGAGATCATTGAGTAAGTTAGATTGGATGGCGTAGTTAAAATTGAAATACTTATACCGGTGTACTTTTGATTTGATAAGGCCTTATTTGGAAATAAGTAACAATTGAGGAAAATATTTGTGCAAGTATGATATAGCTTTTGAGCGCAACTTCATCGGCGCCCCTTTTTTTTATGTATTTTTGTCAGGCGTTGAATTTATTACTTTTATTTTTAACGCTGGGACATCCTCTTAGATACCCGGTAGTGTAGGGGACACTGCGGGGTTATGCCGGATTCGTACCGGCTAAAACCCAACGACTCTACTTGGGCGGGGTCGCGGGGACGTTATGACACGACATCGGTACCCCGCCACGGCTATCCAGCGCGGGGAGAGCTACGCTCCCTGTCAGATCCTCGGCGTAGCCATACACGGACCATCTGAGGGGACAACGTGTATGCAAAACTTCATTCTTGACAACGTGTATGCAAAACTTTATAATGATCGGTTGAGTAGTTAAGGCGTGAAAGCGTTACAAAAAAATATAAAAAAACTCAATCGGATTTCTATACTAATAATTTAAAGGTTTAGAAACATAGGCTATATTTATAAAGTGACGCGGGCGAAGTCGCGTGCAACAGTTGCAAGTTCGCTGCAAGTTCGCTGCCGACCTTAATAACAATTAAAAATAAGGGATTAGGAAAATGGAAAAGAGCTGTGGCATACTTTAACCACCCTTAACTCACTTTTTTTGGGTAGGAGGAGGAAATCCATCATAGATACTGACGCCCCGAGTTATGCTTCAGTACGCCCGACTATGCAATGGAGAATAAATAAATAAATTCCACACAGCACCATCTAGTTCCACACTATATAGGCTTGTATTATGGATACCAGACAGTTGATATACTACATAGATTACTTTTTTTGTAAATAATATACATACATAATAATAATATAGATACAAACAACCAAGGTACAAAGGTAAATGTTAACACATAAATATTTGCCCCTAGTGGGATTCGAAGCGACCGTTTGGTTAACAGCTAAGGTTACTAACCACTAGACCAAACGTGTCGTCAAATTTGTCTTTCTAGTGACCTATGTACTAAAACCTCCCCCTATTCAAATCAAATGGCAACCCTATCGGTAGGCTTCCGATTGATCGAACTACGCGGTCGAACCACGTGGGCACAGCGAGGCTTTGAGGCATTTCTTCGAAAACTCACCCTTAACTCACTTACCGAAACACAACAGCACACATTCTGTTATTTCACTGTTGTTTTCTTTAAAGGGTTAGTTGACTGACTGCAAACGCAAAATAGCAGTTCCCTGCCAATACCTCTCTCTCTCGTTGTGCCTCTTCAGTCCTGAAGGTTAGCGTCACCTTCCTGAACCGGTCTCTGTCATGAGCTAACTGGAATAGCTGCTCAACCGAGGTAATCCCAGTCCACTCTCGGATGTTTCTGAGCCACGACTTTCTTCTTCGCCCAGCGCGTCTCTTCGCTTCCACCTTACCCATCATAATTAATTGGACCAGACATCTATCGTGCCTAAGCACGTGGGCAAGATATTCCATCTTGCGTTTTTTGGTGGTTTTCGTCATCTTTCGGGACATTTTGATGCGTTGGAGAACGGTTTCATTTGTGACCCTATCTAGCTAATACGAAGCAATACGGCGGTAGCACCATATTTCAAATGCTCGTAGGCGTCCGGTGGTCTTCCTTGAGAATCCATGTTTCGCAACCGTATATTATTATAGGCCAGATGTACTATGTGCCAATACCGACTATTTGAGTTAGAACAATTATTTAATACAACAATATGTATTTTTAGAATGGTACTATTTTGTGATCTTTATTAGAGAAAATCATACCTCTCCAACACCCTTCGTGCATATATCGCACACATTTGGGAATGAATAAAATATATAACAACTATTATAATCTCTTTCGAACATGTCATTTAGTAAACCCACCTTTTTCTTTGTCCTCTAACTGCTTTCAACCATAAATATTCTTAGTTATACGTAATATCTGGTTCAAAAAGTCTTTCCCTTTCACCGATAAGTTTTTCCTTACTCATATACATATAAGCCGAATACAAACATTATTTAATGATCAGTAGACTCAGAAGTATTGTTGTTTTTACAAGGAAAAGGCACCGATGAATTCGCCTTTTGTGGATACTCGATTATTCGATCCTCGCGTTTTTTTAAGTATATTGGCGAAAGAGTGTAAACAATGGTTGTTTTGTTTAAATATTAAAACAAAACGTTGACTTTAAATTATTTTTAAATGTGAATAAATTTCAGCGTACCTAAGGGAAAAACTGACTTCTCCACTAAGCCCCAATTATTATTATTATTATTAATAAGGACTTTGAGGCTTTATTATTATTATTAATAATAAGCCCCAGTCCTATTCTACCTCTACTGCTGAGCTTAGAATTTGGAATAAAATTTGGAACATAGAATTTTTGATAATATTTATTTAGGTTTATGTTCCAAATAAAGAATTTTTGAAAATTTCCAAGCCGCTAACTACAAGTCTTCAAAACTCAATTAGAAAAAAATCTAAAACTAATATAATAGAATTTCAGGACACAGGCTAAATATTCTGACAGGGCACCAGCTGTTTAAAAATAAATATCCAACGCTTGGCAAAAGCATTTTATATTGCTTTACATATTTTGTCAGGCGTTGTGTCTTTATTTTTTCAACACGGACGAAGTCGCAGGCACCAGCAAGTGTAAAATAATGATACACGTTCTTGTTTGTTTTTGTTGCTTACAAAGAGTTTAAAGTATATACACACATATATATATATATATATATATATATAAATGTATATATATATAAATGTATATATATATATATATATATATATATATATATATATATATATATATATATATATATATATATACATTTAATATCTTTGGTTGCTTATATTGTTAACAACGTAGAAACAACTGTTCTCGAACGCTACGAAGCATTTATTGGAATATAATAAACCATGTAAGTAGAACCGCCTTAGCAATAATTTAAACACTAAATTCAATACCGTTTACTCGGAACTACGAGGATTAATTCCGTTTACGAGTATGATGATGTCGTGTATTTTCAATTCACATTCAGAACTGACACATTTCAATCTTGGAGTCGGGTAAAGCGATAATATTTAGAATATAATTGTTTGTAAATAGAATGTATATTTGCTATACCTACGTGCTAATATATTATTTTATTCTGACTGTATGGAGAAATATGAGGGAGGCCTATGTCCAGCAATGGACGTCCAGCGTCTGTTATAATGATGATGATGACGTTTTGTTACTTTAAAATATAGGAAATGCTTCTACTTTCTAGGTAAATGTTATCTAATTTTTAAAATTCAAGACGGAAATTTTCATTATGTAAAATTATCACATTTTGATTAATAAATTGATATTTTTAGTACAAACTTTACTACAAAAAACTATACTAATATATAATATACGTAATGCTTGACGGGCCCATTAGTCGAGTGGCTAAAGTGCTTGCCATAACGCTCTGTCTCGGGAGTCCCGGGTTCAATTCCCGGCAGGCTCTAGTCTGGATCTGGAAAGTAGTGGGAAAGTGAAACTCATATCTTTATTGCTGTGACTACGGTGACGCCGCCACCCGATTTTTTAAATTTGTAGACGATCAGGCCGTATTTAAATGAAGGAGTAATTCATCCATACATCCAACCTCACAACCTTTCGCATTTATTATGTTAGTAGGATATGAACAGACATAGTCTTGGACCATCGTAATTTTGCCTATATAATATAAAAGTTAGAATTAAAATTAAATAATAAAAATAAACAGCGATGCGCATACCAAAGTAATCTGTTTATACATAGTGATGTAAATTTCGCATTAGTTCGGCTGTCAGTCCGTATCGATCTAAAATCAACAACGAATACATCGAGAATCGATCAAAGCCAGGCTGAATTTAGAAATGTAAATCTTTAGGTAAATTTCGCAATATTTACCGGCAACTTTTATATAACTTCCTTAATGAAATTATGATAAAAGACAAAATCATTTATACACATTTTTTTTATGAAAAGCTACTATTATAAATACGAAAGTTTGTAAGGATGAATGGATGTTTGTTGCTCTTTCACGCAAAAATGGCTAAACAGATTTGGATGAAATTTGTTTATTACCTATATTAACATACTAGCTGTTGCACGCGACTTCTTCCGCGTAGCTGTATTAAGTATAGCCTAATGTTACTCCCTGATAATCGATCCAGTAGTTTTTGAGTTTATTCATTACAAATAAATATATAAAAATACAAATCCCTTCTCTAAATCGTCTAAAAATTAAAAAAATTGAGCGCCACTGTCGCCGTGGCCTTGCCATCGTCGTCACAACGATGAAGATGTCAGATATTTTCACAAGTGTCATATTTTTATTTTTCAACGAGGACGAAGTCGCTAGCGCCAGTTAGTAAAATAATTTAAAAAAAACTTTAGTCTTTGACAAGACCAAAAATTTAGTCAAAATATAAGGATTTCACTGCGGTTTTCTAAACGATTAAGGTAATTGCTGCTAGACGAGCAACTCAGTTTATGACCACAGAAAGTAGTGTTCCCACTTGAGTATTAAAATTTATTTTCAAAAATATTTCAATGGGCTGTCCATTATTAACCGAAGCCACTAATGTAGGCAATTAAATTAAATTCTTCTTTTTATTAAGCGCAGGTTTTTTCAATACTTATTGTGCTCCACGATAAGGATTGATAGGACTCAACAAGTCTTTAAAGATTGTGCTATTAGTGTTCCCAGACACGTAGACTTCCTCGCAACATTTCTCTTCGCCGTTAAGGCTTATCCTTCCAAAAAATTAAATTTTTGCAACATTTTGTAACAGTATTATTCATTATATATACGCCTTTTCTTCAGCGAAAAAAATATATGTTTATCTACAAGATATGAGGAATGATTTGTTGGGATTAAAAATTTTATTTTATTGAAATTGATTCAGGAAAAAAATTCTAAACTCGCCCCTTTTATTTTCAGTTATAACAATCTCACTTCTACAATATTTATCAAAAGATTATGAAATTTTGTACACTTATGAAGATAACAATGTAGCATGATTTGTTGAAAGCGCTTTTTGAAAATTCGTATAATTGAATTTTATATAATGTTTTTATCAAAAATATTTCCCCACTTACTCAGCGCTAGCCCGTTCTCGTCCATAAAATCAGTGCGGGGCGAGTCGTGATGCTAGACGGACCTATGCCGCGTTGCGCTTCATCAAATTATTAATTTTTACGTAATAAACAAAGAATAAACATTTTAGTGGCAGAACAGACAGTGCATGATAGTGTATATAATACTTTAATAGGTTTTCTTTTTTGTCTTTTTAATTAAATCTTTAAAAAACTAAGTATAAATTATGTTGTAATATAATATTCAATTAATAATTCATCTGTATATATACTTGTTATCTAAATTTAATAAAGATAGGAAGTAAGCAAAGGAGGCAAAAGCTTAGCTTTAAAAAAAATTTAAAAAAACCTCCAGCTTTTTCCAAAGGAGCTTCCAATCCATATAGTTTTGTTGTAGAAATTGTAAACTATAGTCAAGTCATTTTAATAGGTAACATTTGACAATTCCTTGTAACGGCGGGCATAAAGTAATATATTTTTTCGTTTTATTAGAACTGCACAATTGCTTAACTTTTTTCAATTACGATTACATATTTATTGTAATAATGACCGATACGAGTAATTTTACGATTTTCTTTCACTAATAAACCATTCTAAACATAATAAACAATTTCTGATCTAAAGAACTGAACGTCGTTACAATGTTGCGTCAGTTAACCCTTTTTCTTTTTAAACACTAATTTTAACTTGGGATGTTACTCTAAAAATCGAAAGCTGATAAGTAGAATCGAATGCAATGATTACTTGTGAAGAAATATCACCATAAATTAATAACCATGTTGTGATCATAATAAAACATAATTATATTTATTATTCTTTTAAATAACTATAAAAATACAAAAAATAACTAAATAGAAAAATCATTGATGTTAGGTGGGATATTGTTGGCAACACCAGTGCCTGTCGATGACGCCATGTCATGTCGCCATTACATGACGCAGTCTTTTGGAAAATAATTTTACAAGATTTTGAACGAGATGTGAGAATAGACAATATTATTGAAAATGAATTAATAATATCTCTGAGTGCTGACAGCAGTGATGAAGATGACAATACTAATAACAGTTCTGATAGTTCAACTGAATAAATGCAATTTTTTTGTTAAATTATGTACTTGTCTTATTTTGCTCCTTAAATTTACGAAAGAAAAAATAATAATGGGACAGGGATTCGCCTGATGATTTTTAAAATTCACATATGTTTGAAGTCCGTATCGATTCATTCACTTTAATCGATGTTTTTAAGCAGGTCACCTCACTATGAACATAAAACTGACAGACGTCAAATGTTACCTATTAAAATGACTCCACTTTAGTTCATACTCCGCGACTAAATTTGATCTGACACTCGTGTTATTAATATTCATGAGTTTAATTGAGTTCAAATATTAAAGGACAGCGAAGCAGAACTGTATAGGGTTGTCACTGCAAATATATACAGTTCAATATTGCCAACCCTGATATTTGTTCCGTAGAGATTTCAATGAAAATCTACACTGGAACAAAACTACTTGTGAGGAAACAAATAAGTGCGAATAGGATTTGTGCCCTCAGGGTTCGATATTATTATAGAGAATTTAAGACAGGGACTTAGCTTAGAACGAACACAGCTTTACAAAATGATTGGAACCTATTGCAATATTGCACAATTTTTTTATAGCTTTTCGTATATAACCGAACTGATTTAATTTGAAAGTTTTTCTTAGATATTGTGTGAAATATGAAAAAAGAATAAGTGGGGAATAAAACTTTAGTATAGAATATACCGAAGATTCTACCTATGAGTGTACTATGTTAATTATTTTTAACTAGCTGACATTAATATTAACGGCTGACAAAATATACAAGCAATAACAACGACTGTTAAAATCTATATCGCTCTAAACTTTAGCCAGGCGTTGGATTTTTATTTTTAAACTATCCCGTCTGGCGGCAGTAACCACCCCCTTACAGAAGACCCTTGTGTTTCGGTGAGTGAGTAAGGGATGCCGTAGCCCATAACCCTATCTCTTTCCAATTCCTTAATCCTAATATAGTTTGCAGCGTATTTGCAGTACCCTGTGGTAGTGTTATATGTAGACACCTAATATCAAGTGGACTGCAGCCTGTCTGCAGAACTTATCATAAAAAACTCAGAGGTTAAAGTTTAACAGGTGCTCGCCATGACGATTGGTTTTAAAAGGCTCTAGTGCAAGTACTAGAGAAAAATAGAAAAAAATACATAATTATTTATTCACACTTTATCGGGTCGATTGAAATTATAATAAATTACCGACTTAACGAATTAGTATGCATCATGACAATTTATTTTTATTATCGATCGTATCTGTGTAACAGGCAGTACATTCAAAATGGGACGTGACATGAAAAATGAAATATTGTATTAAGTGAAGGTTGATGCAGACGCGTTGCTCTGCCAAATACAATTTGCTAATTAAATCGGCTTTATTGCAATGCAATATAATGCTGAATTGTATTGTTAACGATTACAGCGTGTTTGTATGAAGATAATTATATTTTAATGTACCTTTTAATTTTTCTGTTTTTAAACGCTCAGTAGTATAATGTCATGGATGCAGATAGTAACAAATGTTGAAGTTTTGCGTCGACTGAAAAAAAGAAATAGAGGTGCTGAGAACGATAAAGGAGAGGAAGCTGCAGTATTTCGGGCACGATATGAGGGGCGAAATATATCATATTCTTCAGCTAGTGATGCAAGGGAACGAGGGAAAATACAGGGAAAGCGCAGGCAGAAGATAGACATTCTGGTTGAAGAATTTAAGAGTGGTACGGTTTAAGCAATCGCTCCCTCTTTCAGAACAACAATGTGGTAAACAGAAAAAACTCTGTGAACAACAGAAAAACGAAACGACGCACGATTATAGCTTCACGAGTGGGCGCCATCTATTGAGAAGCGGATGTAGTAAAAACTTCAAATAAAAATACATACTTCAGAATAGAACTTGCCGTTTTATGTTTCCTCCTCTCCATACAATACAAACATTCAACTAAATGTAGGTATACCTATAAATACGATTTTGGCAGTTTGACCCTATGCATAGGACTCGTCGATTTATTAAACACAGTTCATTATGGAACTCAGTTTGTTATTATAATCTGACAACACTTACATATATTGTGTACCTACCTTAACGAATGCTTCGAATATAGCAATATATTTAAGTACTAAGCCGTTACTCATTCGTAGATCGAAATGTAAGTGGTGTACCGCCTTCCTTTCAAAGGAAATGCTTTAAAAGGATATCTGGACCTAAATATTTATTTTATTTTCTTCCTCACTTTAGACGATAGAGAAAAACGTTCAAAAGGTCGAGCTCTTGGGAGAGTGAGCGCGGATTTTGTACCGAAACCCATTTGTAATTAATATTTCCAATAATCTAAATTACTCTTAAGTGAAAGTAAATCTTTTTTTTTTGTATATGTGTATCTATCTGTGTGTGTCTGTCTGTGGCACCGTAGCTTCCAATCGGATGGACCGATTTATATACGGTTTTTTTGTTTGAAAACTGACGTGATCGAAATGCTTCTTAGCTGTAAGTCATGAAGTACTGTAAGTTCAGGTGTTTAAATATCGTCGTAGCTCCAACACGGATGACCCGGCTTTTTTTGTTTGAAACTGACCTAATCGAGATCGTTCTTAGCTATAATTTATGAAAATCTTTTCAGGCATTTGAAGGTCATCAACCCATTTCCTTATTACTGAAGTAATCTTCCACAGGTTCGATTGATGTGAAAATTGGTAAAATTTTACTTCGATGGTATTTTTACGACATGGTAAGCTTGACCTGGTGCAGCATCAAGTAATCTGCGGGATACTAAACTCCTCAGCAACTTACAGCAGATAAAGCGTGTTGTGTAATAGGGAAACAAATCACCATAGAAAAACTTTTAAAAACTCTAATACGATTAGTATACTACAGATGATTATAATGAAGTAGAAAGTTTACATTGTAATGATGTAAACCCATAAGAACCTGCCTACTACATCTTTTTGCAACGTTACGTTAAACCAATAAATTACTCGGGTATTTAGACAGCGATAACTCTATATTTAACTTGATGAAAGATTTAACACATTTGTAAGCCAGAAATAACTCTCCAGCGCGCTTTTTTTTTTGCTCGAAACATGTCAAAACAAAAAACTCGCAAGCGAGGCCTGTCAAAGCATTACGTCTTGGATAATTTTAATGGTTCAAAAATAAAAGTTGAATCTAAAAACACTGATGACGATGCCTTTAGTTCTCACTAAAGTTATTTCGTCACAAAATAATTGAAACTTAAGTCATTATTTTATTATTTGATAATTTTTATTACAAGATATGAACGTATGAAAGGCTGTGGATGTAGATCAGTACATGGATAAATATAATCGGAATTACAGACGCATTTCATTGTATACTTGAAATAAAATATTAAACTTGTATTCTTATCGACGCTTTGTTTGTAAAAATAAAAAAAAAAGTGTCAGCTCTGACACACGACTGGAGTTTACTCCTTACGAGCGATTGTGAAATTTAAATTTTAACAATTCGAATACGCCGAAAGAACAACATTGTTCTTTTTTAAAATAAAATTTTTAGATGGCGCAATATCTTTGAAACTTCAGATATTCTAAAATATTCAATAACGCATAACACATTTGTGCTCGCATTCGTGTGACAATTTTGATGTTACTCCCATAAATTTTCATATCACGGGCTTATATGTATATATATATGCAAAACGATTCTTAAGGAGTAAACTCCAAAAATATAGAAACCATTTATTTGAGAACTGGCTGTTGCGCCGACTTCGTTTGCGTTGAAACGAAGTTGAACGTTATATATGTGTGTAAAATTGCCTATGCTACCTAAACCATCTAAAAGAATATCTCTTAGAACGCAAAAATGTATTGGTTATATTTTCCTCTTAAACTTAATTCACATTCGAGACCCTGCAGCCCCAGCACACCCATTGGGAGCAATTGTGTGAACCTGAATACTAGGGTATCTTCAAACGCGAAGTAATTTTACATGTAACTCGAAAACGTTGTATAATCTCCAATATTTTCACTGCCTTACTTTGAAGCACCTGCCTCATAAAAAATACATTGAACAATATTTTTTATGCCTCCGTAACATTTTCATGAATATAATGGCAACAGGCGGTTCAGTGCTTGAATTCGCAATTTATAAGAGCAATTGTTCGTTGTACTAATCACGCTAAGTACGGTCGGTATTGAGAAATGAACATCAATATTCATGTTTTTCTGTGTATCATGGTATAATACTTGACATTATTAGGCTTATTAACTATAAGAGGGTCTTCTTATTATTTACTATTGTTGACGTTTGCTATTTATTTGACGGATAGATGTTGACGGAAGTATAGTATAAAGTACTCTGTGAAGTTACAATAACGTTACAATATAAAGTACTCTGTGACATGGTATTAAAAAGGTAATCTGAAAGTTTAACAAACGCGTCTGCGGAGAGAGGTCGTTGTAAGTCCGCGCATCTTATATGTAGTTAGAATTGTATTTCTGATATATCGGTCGGACATTAAAAGTATTGGGACTAAACAAATTTAATTAATTAATTAATTAATGTACCCGATGTAGAGAGTGATAATACTATATTATAAGTTCTACTTCTTCACGAAGACTTGCGATCACCGTGGCCGTTTTAACCATATAATATTTGGACGTGATGCGGCTGAGATAATAATGCGGTTTTTTAAGCATCAACGGAACTTTAGAACTTACACATACAAAAAGTACTAGATACTTAATATCGACGTAGAT
Source organism: Synanthedon andrenaeformis (assembly GCA_936446665.2). NCBI lineage: Eukaryota > Metazoa > Arthropoda > Insecta > Lepidoptera > Sesiidae > Synanthedon > Synanthedon andrenaeformis. Next base: position 3,991,170 of record OW387801.2, read on the forward strand.
ACCGCTCCCGGGTCATTAAGCCCTTGACCGGTCGTGGACTTTTACTGTCGTCGCATCTTAAAAATATGAATCAATATTTTAGAAAAATGTTGGCATGTAATACCTTAAATTTAAATTTAAAATTGTTTTAATAAAATAAATATACATTTTATTATTTATTTATTTTTTCACCTAAAATTAAGATTATCAAAGTGTATATATTTTCTTTTTAGCCATTTTAAAGACAAAGATTTCCAATAATTGCCCTGCTCCAAAACAGCCAGCGTAACCAACTCCTGGAGGAAGATTGGCATGAAAAACAGCATGTATGCTGTAGTTTGATGCGTGATTAAGATATGGCGGAGCTGAAGATTCTATAAAATATATATTTCTAGGCAACGCTAATAAGCTATATGTTTGCCAAATTTCATCCAAATTTGATGAGTAATTTTTGCGTGTTGAGTAACAAACATCCAAACGTACAAACTTTTGCATATACTATAGATAACGATTAGGATGTTTGGCGTAATTAAACGTTGTTAAAGTTAAAAAAAAATTGTAATGTTAGATTTCCAAAAAAGAGTATTTTGGATATAATATTTTTTTATTCTTTTGCAATACACGTTAGTACCTACTCGTATCATGTTTTGCAAATAGTGTGTAGCTTTAACTTTTTATCAACATCGTAGCATATTTTGTAAGCAATTTAAAGTTGGGCAATATGGCAACTCAATAATTGCTTTTCAGTTCTCGAATTCATTTCAATAATTGGCGTTTCTCGTCTACTATGTACAAATTAATGTTTGGTAAGATTATTTATTTTTGGCTATGGTATAGTTTTCTTGTTCTTACTATATTTATAAACTATTCAATTTTTTAATAGCATATTTTTTTCAGTTAAGACAACTTGTGTGAATCAGTTAAATTACTAAACAAACTAAATTGTAAATAACAATCTCAGACCAAATTAGCAACTATTGACACAACATTGCAGACAACTATAGACAGTTTATTGTATTGAATTTTTGTATTAGGTACAAGCTGGAACCTTAATTTTTTTATCGAAAGTTTTACTTACGTGTGAAATGTAACTCCTACTTGCTTTTTTTTAAGACAGGTTTTTACACTTTCACTACGCAATTCGTCATTTTTCAATAATAAATATTGCATTTGTATGCGTGTAACCGTGCATGTACAATTTTACATGGCGAAGGCGTAGTTTTACCGCCTTCACTCTGCCGTCCACAGGGCTTCTATTGTTGGTTCTTATTTTTTCTGAGACTAACTGCTGCACGTGGCTTCGCCCGCTTTACTTTATAAAAGATAGCCTATATTACTGGCTGATAATATAGCTTCACAACAGTGAAAGAATTTTTCAAATCGATCCAGTAGTTTCGGAGCCTATTCAACGCAAACAAACAAACAATCAAATCTTTCCTCTTTATAATATTAGTATAGATAACAAATTGATATTTTGCTTAGACGTGGTCGTGATAAATTTTAAAATATCTTCTCCTCGACGAAATTAATGAGTTAATGGATGACAACACTCTTGATGTATAAAGTGAAAATAGAAGGCACGAGTTACTTTTTATTAATATTTATTTGTAGCAAAACGACGACATGTTTCTCTTCGTATTTTTATATATCAATATAATTCGTAATACAATTTTCTGACATAAGAAGAGTGTCGATGAATAAACTACCATAGAGGTTGATTCATACAAAACTACAAACCTCAACACTCCCCCTCAAGATTAACTTATCTTAATATTAATCTTGCATTACTAAAATTTACATAAACTCATTATAACACACTTATATTACATTATTATATATCATCATTATATTACATTATGCTAAGTAGAAGATAAAACAAAACATTAACTATATCTAATCTTGTTATATTACAATAAAATCTTTAGTTTGTTTAGGAAATAATTGTGTTTAATAACACCTAAAGATTTTGTAAAAATATCTGCAATATTTTCATTGGTAGATACATATGAAATTGAAAATATATTTTTAGTAAAATAGTCTTTAATAAAATGATATTTAATGTCGATGTGTTTGGTTCTTTTACTATTTTCATTACACTCAATCATCTTGATAGCACTTTGATTATCTACAAGTAAATACGATTTTATATCACTACATCCAAAATTACAAAGTATACCTTTTAAATATACAAGCTCTGAGGTAGCCATGGCTGCTGCCATATACTCCGCCTCTGCTGAAGATAAAGCAACGGTCTGCTGCTTCTTTGTGAACCATGATACTAAATTACCATTATAAAAAATACAACAACCACTCACGCTTTTCCTGTTCTCTTTATCACTTGCCCAGTTCGCGTCGGTGTAGCACAATAACTGTTTTTCCGAAGATTTTGTGTACGTTAAACACTTATTAGAAGTAATTTTCAGATATCTTAGTACCCGTTTAGCTGATATCCACATTGTCTTTGTTGGTTTGTCTAAATATCTGCTCAAGTAAGATATCGCAAATGTTATATCTGGTCGCGATATTGTTGCAATATATATAAGACATCCAATTAATTCTCGATATGGTACATCATCTATTATTTCTTCTTCTGTTATTGATGTTCCTTGTTCCATAGGTGTCTGTGCACCCTTACAATTATCCATGCCAAATTTCTCTAATACTTTTTCTATCATTTTTGTTTGACTAATCTTTAGTGTTTCATCTTCTCTTCTTATTTCCATACCCAAGTATTCCTTGATATCACCTAAATCTCTCACTTTAAATTCATCTTTCAGTTTTGAAATTGTTTTTGATATTTCGATTTGTTTTCCTGTTACTATTATATCGTCAACCCAAATAAGTAACCATACGTTTGCTTTGGAATACAAACAAAAATCATGCTTTGATTGTTCAAATCCTTGTGTTATGATATAGTTGTGGAATCTTTCGTTCCAACACTTTGGAGCTTCTCTCAGTCCATATAATGATCTCTGTAATTTCAAAACTTTACCTTGTGTTACTTTCACTCCTTCCGGTGGTTTTATATATATTTCTGTTTTGAGATATCCGTTTAAAAATGCAGTTTGTACATCTAACTGTTTTATAGGAAAATTTTCTTGTACTGCTTGACTAAACATCATTCTAATCGTCGATACCCTTGCAACTGGTGAATATACATTATATATGTTTTCTGTCTGAAAACCTTTTGCTACTAATCGGGCTTTCTTTCTTCCATCTTGTTTAGTTTTAAATATCCATTTTGTATCAATTGCTCTTTTACCTGTTGGTAATTCAGCTTCTTTCCACGAATTCATTTCTTCTAATGACTCTATTTCATCTTTAATTGCTTTATTCCATTCTGATCCTTTGCTGATAGCTTGTTTAATGTTTTGGGATCAGAGTCGCTTAATAAGCAGAAAGCTATATTTGCATCTTGAAAATCTTCATCTATAATATAATCTTCATATCGTTTTGGCTTTCTTATCGTTCTTCGTGGTCTTTCTCCTATAGTAACTCGTTGTTCGACTTCGTCTTGTTCTTGTTCCTCTATTTGTGTGTTATTTCTGGGAGTACTTTCTCCTTGTTCATTAATATTTTTATCTCTTTGTACTTGTTCTTTATCTTTTGCTCGCTTTTCGACTATGGATTCCTCTTCCTCTTCATATTCGTATATATTTGTTTGTTCTTCCTCTTTCGTATCTCTAATATTTTCTTTGTAAGTAATATCATTTTCATCAAATCGTACGTCCCGTGATATTACGATTTTGTTCATGTCAGGATCCCATAGACGGTATCCATTTGAAGAATATCCAACCATTCGCATCTCTTTGGATCTAGGAGCTAATTTATCTCCTCTAGGCATAGTTACAACCCATGCTTTACTTCCAAATATTCTGAGTCTTGATAAATCATTTCTTCCTCGCATTATAGTTTCAGGCGTTACGAAATTGATAGCCGCAGATGGACATCTATTTAATTGATATGTCGCACATGCTATAGCTTCACACCATAAACTTCTTGGCAAATTTGTCTCTAATAGCAGTGTTCTTGCTCGATCATACAATGTTCTATTCATGCGTTCTGATACTCCGTTCTGTTGAGGTGAATACGGCTGTGTATATTGAATGCTTATGCCTCGTTCTCTGCAAAAAGATTCCAAATCAAAATTTTTAAATTCTCCGCCATTATCGCATCGTATCTTACTTATTTTTGTTCCATATTCAATTTCAAATCTTCTTATATAATTAATTAAATTGGCTGTCGCCTCACTTTTGTGTTTGAGAAAGTACGTTTGACAAAAATGAGAGCAATCATCTATTACGACTTGATAGTATAATTCACCATTTATTCCAGGTGTTCGCATGGGGCCTGCTATATCTGTATGTATTAACTCACCTATATATCTCGATCGTGGTCTCTTGACAGGTAGAAATGGTAATCGGGTTGATTTACCCATCATGCAAGAACTACATGTTTTTGCACTAAATGGTAAATGCATATATCGCAGACTTCGGCGATTGAGATGGCCTAACCTTTTATGCCATATATCATCCGAGTTTGAGCTAGAATTTGCACTATAAGACACGTTAAGACATACATCCGCATTCAAAATAAATAATTTACCTACACATGAACCACACACATGATAATATGAATTTCTTTCACATATTTTTACATAATCTTTGCTAAATATTACATTGTAATTGTTTTGAACCATTTTCTTGATTGACATAAGATTGAATGACAGATTTTTTATTATTAAAGCTTCTAAATTTATTTTTATTTTGCCACATGACATTTCAATAAAACCTTTTTTCTCAGTAGTAATATAATCTCCATTCGCAATAAATATTTTTGTTGGTTGTTCTAATCGGACGATGTTTGTCATATATTTTTCGTAGTTTTCATTAATGAGGTGTTCGGTACATCCAGAATCAATAACCCATTGAATGTTATATTCGCTGCTGTTGTTCGCATTTTCGTAAACATTTTTAGTTGTAATAAAGCCAAATCTTTTCTCTCTTTCATTTCGGTTTATAGCGATGTTACCATAACCATACCACTGCTGTCTTGGTGCTCTGTACGCTGACCTTCTTCCGGACCTTCCTCTGCCGCGCCATGAGTTTGTTCGGCAGTCTTTCGAGAGATGTCCTGGTTTATTGCATTTGAAGCAAGTTATAAAAGCATTTTCTTGAGTTTCAGCTGTATTTCTGATTTTATCAGTTATTTTCAATTCTTCATCCAATAGCCTTGCTCTTACAAAATCAAGTTTTATCGTGGCTGACATCAAATTTGTGTTACACTCTATTGCTGTTATGACTGTATCATATTTTGATTGCAATCCCGTTAATAGATAGGCAATTTTGTCACGATCTGTTAAATTGTCATCGGAACATTCCAGTTCTCTTATAATATTATCAAATTTTTCGAAATAATCTTCTAATTTTTCGTTTGCCGATTGTTTTAAATTTATTAATTTTCGTCTTAGCTGTATAATGGAAATTATACTTTTTCTCTGAAATAATTCTTTTAGAATTCTTACCATGTCTCTGGCAGTTTCACAGGTCTTGATTGTGTTCAGATATTTATCTGGTACGCACTGCACAATTATATTTTTTGCTTTTGCGTTGTCTTTTTGAAAAGTTTCTTTATGTTTTTCTTCTTCATTTTTAATTATTTGCAGTACACCTTTTTCTTCTAAGATACATTCTAAGCGAAAAATCCAGTTGTTAAAATTTTCCGCTTTTAATTGTGGAAAATTTTGCGAATTTGTGGCCATTTTATTTTCTTCCTTTTATTTTGTTTTTCACTTTTATTTTTATGAAGGGAGATTCTTATTTTATTTATTTTACATTTATTTTATTTACACTTCACTTTATTTTATTATTTGCCCATAACCTCTTGATGTATAAAGTGAAAATAGAAGGCACGAGTTACTTTTTATTAATATTTATTTGTAGCAAAACGACGACATGTTTCTCTTCGTATTTTTATATATCAATATAATTCGTAATACAATTTTCTGACATAAGAAGAGTGTCGATGAATAAACTACCATAGAGGTTGATTCATACAAAACTACAAACCTCAACAAACACATTTCTGCTTTTCTCAGCTTATTTTTGAGTTTATTTATTTTTATTTCTATGCAGTTTATTTAGATTAAAAAAGTATTATTCTTTCGATCATATTCAAATACGTATAGAAAAATAAGCTGTTGAATTAAAATGGAAAATGGAAAAGCAAAATTAAAATTAAGCATATGTCTAAAATTGAAGAGATAAAGTTTCATTTGTAAATAAGAGATTGACGCAAACTCGATTTGGCCGAAGCCAAAAACCATAATAGATTCAATAATTCTAAATTCCTTTCACAAGCGATCGTTATCACAACCTTGAAAGAGAAAACGAAATTTATGCTTGACACTCATTTATTGTTAGGAAAATTAATAGAATTTTTGTAATTTGATGGGAAATATAAAGAAAATTTCGTCACAGCCGCAAAAACAGATTTACCTAAGTATGACCGCAATAAAACTTCGAGTTGTGGCATGGCTTACTGCGTTTCGCAGTCATTTGGGAAGCCCCTGTGCTGCCCTTCTGTAAGGGCGGGAATCACGTGTGCTGTTTTTTTACGGTGAGTAAATAAGGGATGCCCGAACCCAATCCCTCATCTTTAACCCTACAGTCGTCGGCGATGGTAGCCACCTACCATCAAGTGGACCGTCAGCTTGTCTGCCGACCTTAACATAAAAATAAATAAATCTGGTTTTCAGTGTAAATTTTCAAAATTAAAGTGGTTGTTTATATTCACATTTGTAAGGTAACAATGTAAAAACACTGGCCAAGAACCTAACCTAATTTATTGTATTTATTTATTTATTTACCTACAACAATAGTTAAAATCGGTAAAATATTTTTTTGAGTAAAAAATGACAAACATCCAAATAGGTATACTTACCCGCATAAATTTACGCATTTGAAATATTAATAGAATTAGTAGGATTTTGAATAATCAGTTTCTAGATTACTCCGAACTTTCTGTACATTGTGCGCAAGCCACATAATATTATAACTAGTCCTTAGAACGTGATTATAATATATTAAGCCTTAAGCCGTCTCGTAGGTCTTTTATTATGTGTTCGTTCTTCGGAGTCGGGCAACAAAAATAAGTAGATTTAACCAAGTTAAGTTAGGGCAATGTTACGAAGTCGTACCGAATAAACACTAAGGAGTTGTGTGTCACATACGTTTAATTAACATTTTAGTAGCTACCCTGTCGTAACAAGGAACCATTGTAAGACCATTGAACCATTGAAGTTGTTCAACTTGCTTCGTTGTATTGCAACAGAGAACTACGATATTGTGTTACAAATAATACAGGAATCCTTTTGATCTTTTGGTTATTTTAATCAAACTTTTACTATAAGCAAGTCTTTGAAATTCCATTACCTACTCGTCTCAACGTACGTACAGTCTGCCGATAAATATTATTAAAACTTAAATTCCTTTGCATCTAAACCTGCTATTTTCACTATAAAAATGTAAGGCTGTTTTTTAAGCTCTTGACAAAGAGACAAGACTTGTCAAAGTAAACTTATGTTTACTGCTCTTATTATCAAAACTCACAAAAATGATGTTCTAGCGGCTCCTCAGTTGTTTCTAGTTGTTTCTATCATACCACGTGTCAATCTTCCTTCAGTCATGTCAGTCAATCAGTATTATTATCCGCTACATCAAACGCGTGCTCCGTGTGCTTAATACCAACTCTAATATTCACACTAATTTAAACCCTATAGTTATACCCCCGTTTAATCAACTTGAAGTGATTGCGTGTCGCGTGTGAACAAATCATCTCTGATTTTGCACCTCCAGATTTTCAGCTGTTTCCGTCTCTTCAGATTTTTTCAGGTAGTGTTTGGTTAACATCAAGAGACGACTGTCAAAACTACTTGTATTTTGATCAGAAGCCCTAAAATTTCTACAGTGAGATTATGTATCATAATCTCAAAAACTGGCAACAAGTTATCGAACAAAATGGCAAATGTTAATTTGAATCAAATGTAAATAAACTATGATAAAATATCTTGAATTTTTATATGGAAATTCGTTTGAACATCCGTTGAAATCTGTGTTGTAAAGTTTAGTAGCGATCAGACGCGGACGAAGTCGCGGGCAAAAACACTAGTATTCTATAATGTTGGGTATTAACATCCCACTTTCGTCCCACATTCACTAGTCTATTATTCAATAACCGTGTTAATATATTTTATGTCCCTACAGCGTTTCATATTACAAATATTGTTTTAAGCGTTTCACATATTGCAAACAAGTTGGGGATTCCAGGTGTGAATATTGAATTAGCACATTGAATTTATCTTAGAGTGTAAGTTTCAGATCTTATATTGAAACTAGAGCAAATGTACGAAATTAAACTTGCGTCTAGTTAATTTCGTACATCTGTTTATAACAGCAAAACTTGTAGAAACTTTTCAGAGAAAAAATATATTTTCCTATGTGGTCCCCCCCATGTATAAGAATTCGTTTTGGTGTTATGGGCATTTCATATTCCAGATGTTTTGCCTTTTTGTATCAATTGAGACCAACATTCTACCTACAACGACTATTTACATTCTAGACACCCTTTCTTTTAGCAATTACTAAGTGAATCAAACCCAAAAACGCGTATCCAAAAATACGAATTATAACTATCGAATTGTTTTTCTATTGCTTAATATTCGTATATTTTTGGAGAATAAAATTTTTATACTTGTAAGTTATTTTTATCGTATTTATTTGGGACGAATTGTACCTACTCACGAATGTAAGCTTAGTGAGTCACGAGTGCTTTCAACGTGAAAATATTTGACAATCACTTGGGTTGCATGATTATAATAATATTTTTTGTTTATTCTACTCCATCGACGTTTCTATTGCGAACTGACTGTGTATTTGAGAGATTTCAAACAATATTCTAGACTAGACCGACTATGTAAAACGAATATGTCTATTACACGATATCTAGAATAATTGATCACGTAGAGAACTAAGTGATATAAAATTTCTCAAAGCAAATAAAATTTGTAAGACGTCAACTGCTGGACATAGGCTTCCCCATAATCTTCCAAAAGGACCGGTCAGAAGAAGCCTGAATACATAGTCAAATTCTGTCCACCTTGTGGACGTTCTACGCTCCGCTTGCCGGTGAGTGACCTCCATTCGAGAACCTTCGGCCAAGGCCCACCAGCCACTTCAACTTATGATCCGTTGCTTATGTCAGTAACTTTCCTACGTCTACGGATATCCTCATTCCTGATTGGATCTCTTGGTGTAACCCCGAGCATAGCCCTCCCCATAGCTCGTTGAGCCACGTTGAGCTTTCTTGTACATAAAAATGTAGATTTATCTTGATACATTTTATAAATGGCCGCGAAACCGTTTTCTAAATTTCAACAAATGTCTGGTACACTCAAACAGACCAAGTCCTTTGACGAGATATTTGCACTTCATTAGATTGTTTATTTGGGACCGAAGTTTGTAAGATACGGCCAAAGTATTTACAAATTTATTACCATGAAACCTTAAATATAATATTTGGAATATATTTCTAAAATTGCGGTAAATGTTTTAAGGCCCTTGGAAATATTCAAATGTATTATTGTTATTTGAACAATCACTCTTTGGATGTTTCGATGATTATACAGTGGAAATATTCAGAAAATTGTGTTTATTTGGCGATATTACTGATAGCTTGCGGACTTCATGTATTTTTTTTAATTATAATTAGAAGAAAACTTCTTCTAATTATATTTAAAAAAAATATATAATTAATAATAATAAAAATTAACGACATTCGATAGAATGTACTCCATTCGTATAATTGAAAATGAAACATTTTTAAATATAGTCTTTTATGTATCGTATTTTTATCTATGGTAATATTATAAAGAAAGAAGATTTTTATGTTTGTAATTAATAAACTCAAAAACAACTGGGCCGATTTTGAAAATTATTTTACCTATAGAAAGCTACATTATCAGCGAGGAAAACAGGCTATATTTCGCGTGCTAAGTCGCGTGCTACAGCTAGTAATTTATAATTTTACTCTAAGAAGTCAAACTAGGGTGTGAAAAGTAAAACTTTTCTGCTAAGTCCTGGTCTTAATTAATTCACTCAAGGCTCCAATATATTTATTAATTCTGTGATCAATTAACAATTTAAGAGCATGAACAAAAATATGACACATTAAATAAATGTAGCGTCAATTTATTGGACAGTAAATTTAAATGTATTTATATTATGGTAATGCATGGAAATTTCATTTGGAAATACACACAACTTGTTGCTTCGAGGATTGAAATTAAAGCCAAACTTATTGCGTTATCAAACTCCAATATGTATCTTCCAAGTGTTCTTAAATTATATTTAGGCTCCAAACTTCACCCACGTAAAACAGCGGTTAAACCTTAGTTCACTTCATCTCCATCCATCATCCTAGTTGGGATGAATTAATTGCCTAACTTTGTCTCTTTTTCTTTGTTTATGGACATATAGTGTTTTTAATCATTAAGAAAATTGTCTTCCTAGTAAACTTCGTCTAGGACTTTACGTTCATTCTAGTTCCTCTCCATAGGACGCGACACATTAATGTTTAATGTATGTATGAGGTTTCTTGCCAGATTCATGGATTTTGCATTCCAAACTTGCCAAATTTGAATGTATGCATTTTTTATATGCCAAATTTGAATGTAAGTGGAAATAATAATGATAACTTGCGAGACTTTCCATCTCTTTCTATTCGTGGCACTACCTGTAAACTCAACATAAGTAAGGAGAGAAGGTAATCTACATGACGGCGACTTTCGTGGTTCCCTGCTGGATAACCAGCGAGGCTCTAGCGAGCCAGCGAGACCGAGTAATTGGCGGTTTAACCACTCATCTACTTACAGTAACCTTGAGGTCCAAAAAAATTGGATTGGAAATTTATACCCGCTAAAAAAAGAATCTATTATATTTTAAACACAACATAGCATAATTAATCTTGTATATAATTAATATGTAAATCAATAAACATTTTCATTCAAAACATCGAGATAGGTAGGTACACTAACTCGCCCAGACCGCCAACGTCGTTAATGACTACAACGTCAACTACAACTTCTGTTAGTCAACTTCAACTTTTGAAACCGACAGAGATAGAGATAATGATGTGTGAACTTTCAAAAATATAGAGAAAGTAGTTATAGATGTGGAAAAGAATTCGTATGTAACTGTTTCCATTATATAAGTGTCATATAGGTGAATTACAAAATTTAAGTTTAGGTACACAGTAAGGGCCAAGAGTATCATTACATCATACTGCGTCATTAGGAGCTACAAAAACGGAATAGCCACTGTCAGGAATGTTGGTACAAGATAAATTGCCACCCATCATCATATCGAGCGCGCTGCGGTGAATTTCAAATGTCATGCAATGTCTACGGCATAGTACAATTCCGACCTAATTTGTATGTGGGTTATGGTCTGAATTCAAAAATCAAGGCAAAACTAGCAGCATTGTAAGATGTATGGCCGGACGCCAATGTATTCAGTGTGTGGTACAAAATTGTGGGCGAGATGTGAAGATTAATAGAGGAAATTTGTGGGATGCAATGACAAATGCTGTAATTGTTTTTGTGTTTTCCCACGGGTTTACTTTAATTTGAACACAATTTAATAAGAAATAAAACACATTCTAGATTTTATTTTAAATGACTAGTCTTATAATTCAGAAAAAAAAACTCTTAGGTGTAATTTGATTTTTTTTTAATATTCTTAGACATTATTTTAGTCCAAAACATAGCTTTATGTCTCAATATGCTAATTTTCACATACTTAGTATAATTTGAAATCGCTTTCCGCGTTTGTCTGTCTGTATAAATGCTGACTCCTTGTAAATCACCCAACGGATTCTGATACGGTTTTCATTCATAGAAAGTGCGATCGGTGAGGAAGGTTTGTGTACACAATTTGCAGAAAATAATTGCATCAGTGCAAAGCCGTAGACGGGCCACTAGTCTATATTTACTAATATTATAAAGAGGAAATGTTTTTATGTTTGTTACTCAATAACGCAAAAACGGCTAAACGGATTTAGATGAAATTGGGCATACAGATAGTTTATTACCTGGATTAACATATAGGGTACTTTTTATCCTTAAGTATTAGGAAAAGTATTAGGCTCCTGTGGAATTTAAAAAAAACGAACTATATGGCGTTCGAATTCGTGGTCACAGCTATTTTACAAAGAAAGAAACGTAAATCTAAATGTCTTTCTATTGTATACCTTTTTATGGCATAAATATGTTATACATATATCCCGAATATAAACATAGGATATTTTTTATCCAGTTAATATAAGGTTCGTAAGACAGTTGTTAAATTTTAATTCTGAAAATAATAATTCTAGATAGCACAAGACATCTATGTAATTACAGATGTGCATAGTTATAAAAGCTTGTAATAACTATTAAAACATTTAAATAGTTCTTGTCTCTAGAGACTTGACCTAATCTAGGTAACCTTTGTAACCTAGGTTCATAATTGACAATTTAAAAACTTTTAAATTCAAAGCGAAATCATTCTAAACAAAATTTCGCGTCAATGAAATGGTGCAATATCATTTTGTGCTCTAAAATCAAACCCAACTCTGGGGAAATCTGTGCTGGGGAAATGTGAACCCGATTTCACACTGTCGAGTCTAACTTATGTCTGGATTTCAAAACGATTTTCTACTTGGTATGTAAGGCACTTCTCAATTTGAACTTTTTAAAGTGTTTGTTGCTGAAGTCGTCATCGACGGAATGTGATATTGTGACTAGTCTATTTATCAATTTTATAAAGAGAGAAAGAATATATGTGTATTTGTTTGTAATTAATAAACTCAAAAACTACTGGACCGATTTTAAAAATTCTTTCACCTATAGAAAGCTACATTATCATCGAGTAACGTAGGCTATATTTTTAAGGTTTACGCGGGCGAAGTAGCGTGCAACAGCTAGTCAATCATAAATTTAACACACTTTAATAATAACAGATATGATAGATCACACGTAGAATAAAAGGTATATAATAAAAAGTAGAATATTTAATATATATATAATTATTCATTACAAAGTATTTGTGTACTTTGTTTGTGTCGTATTATATAAAAATTACGCCATGACCGGAAAGACCATGTCATGGAAACATCTGTCAGACCAGACACCAGGAACATGTTCCGAAAACATATGTCTGTCAAAAATGAAATAAGATCTTTCATTTTATATTGTTCAAATATAGCTGGAAAAAATAAATTCTCTCTGAATGTAATGTCGAAATTTGTTATCCTATTGACTAATGAGATGTTTCGCTACACAGTTTGTAGAGAGAATCTACAAGTCAGATCGAGTGTCACTTTTATAATAACCTTCATTTTTATGAAAAAATTTAATCCTAATATTATATTATTAATGCGAAAGCAAGTTTGTTCGTTACGCTTTCACGCCTTTATTACTCAATTGATGTTAATGAAAATTTGCATTCATGTTGTTTGAAGTACACAATACGACTTAGGGTACCTAAAAATGTATTTTTAAAATAACTCAATAGCTTTTAATGTAAGAAATATTCCCTAAAATAAAATCATAAATATGTGAAAAACTCTAAAAACTGTACTCACGAAACTTCAGCTCCATAAAGTTGATATTATTTAGAGGAAAAGCGTGTATGTAGGAGATACTCATACGATTTAAAAAATTATTTTACAAATACCTAGTTACAACAGAATTGCAGGATGGACATACCTACATTAAATATTTTGTCAGGCGTTATATCTTTTATTTTTTAACGCGAACAAAGTCGCGGGCACCACTTTGTGAGCAGTAAAGATTAAATAAATGTTTTAAAGCCTTAGAAAAGGAGTTGTGTTAAAAGCTTGCGCCTGCGCAGGCAAAAACCTCTTTTACATAAACAGTCCATATACTTACATATTTTATTTATGTTATAATAGAGAACTTTTCCTATCTATTAAAAAAATTAGAATAAATACTAAGTGGAGATTTTTTTTTATTGAATTTGTGACGACCTCCTTTCAATAACCTATTTGGGAATTTATGTTTTAGTTGCGGTGTCATTCTTTTAAATGAAGAAGCACGGAAACCAGAGACAGTCGACCTCCAACACTGGTACAGAAAGCACGCGCTTTCTTGCCACTCGTCATCACCACAAACGCCCATCGTGCGTCTCCACGCATCATGTAAAAAAGTCCATACGTGCGTTTGTTCAATTGTAAATATGTGTAATATATAACATTATAAATAATAATAATAATAATAATTTATTTAACCAAAAAGTATAACAAACACAGCTTAATAAGTAATAAACTATAAATCTATAAGAAGATATTCTTAGTACCTATGTTTTGTAAGCATTTTATACATACAGAGTTGTGCAGACGAGAAGGGTTATTAAAACTATATAAAACGCTGGAAAGATGTTGCGTAAATTAACATAAATATAAATTAGCTGATATACTAGTGTCTAAACTAAGCAAAGCCTGTATTTTAGACACCAGTTTTTTCTTCCTATGTGGGTAGATTAAGAAACTATACATAGTTGACTGCACCGCAACACAAAAGAATGGGTAAAGTAAAAACGTTCAAACACTTAAACTAGGGACTTGGAAAAAAATTTTTTTTTTTTTTTCAAATTTCATTAAATTTATTTATAGTTGAGTATTAAGCACATACAACAAAAAGATTTTCTGTATCCTGATAAGATAGTGTAAGAAGCCAATTTGTTAATTTAGTTTTAATTTCACGTTTAATTAACGGGTAAATATTTAGAATTTTGTTGATTTTATTATACAGATAGTCTCCTAGGAAGCAGAAGAATCTATGTGAAAAAGAAGTTAAAAAATATTCTACTTGACAAATTGTATAATTTCGCCTGGTTTGGAGAATTGGATCATCTGTCTTATAGAACAGTTTACTATGTTTTTTTAATATAGTTTAGTAAACAAAAATCTGCCGTACGGTAAGAACCTGACATTCATCGTATAATATTTCTGTATGGTGTAGCCTACGTTTATACGTAGCAATTTTTAAAATACAACGTTGAGCTCTCTCAAGTTCCAAAATATGTGACTTAGCGGCTCCGCCCCAGGAGACTATGCAGTAAGATATTACAGAGTTACACAACGACAGATAAATCATCATGATTGTGTCTTTTTCTGCGACGGATCTGTGTTGGCGAAATACATAAATAAGTTTGCGTATTCTGTTCGCCATAGCAACAATATGTGGCTGAAAAGTAAAATTGTTGTCAATAATGATGCCCAAATACTTTATGGTATTAGTTTTAACTAACGAAAGACAAGGACATGTATCAAGGGGAAGATAGGCACAGTAATGTGCGCGAAGAGATGAGGATACTGAAGATGAAGTGAGATTCCGCATAGAGAATGTTATGTACTTAGTTTTGGCAGTGTTAAGGGTTAAGGAATTTTCAGAAAGCCAATGTATAGTTGTGTTGAAACCTAGTTGAGCATGTGAAAAAACTTCAGCCCACGATCTACCATAATATGTCAAAGTGGTATCGTCAGCGTAGGTAATCACTTTACAATTCTTTAGCGAGAGATTGCAGAGGTCGTTTATAAAAATTAAAAATAATGTCGGGCCCAAAATACTGCCCTGAGGGACACCAGTTGTGACAGGTAGTTCCTCACTTTGAAAGTCACTCAGTTTTACTCTTTGTGTTCTCTCTCGCAAATAGTTCTCCAAAAGCAGAAGTTGGTCACCTCTAATGCCCACACCCTCCAATTTGTTTAAGAGGATGGAAACAGAGACTGTGTCAAAGGCCTTAGCAAGGTCAAGGAAGATGGTTAAACATTTGAATTTAGAGTCTAATTTACGAGCAATAAAATCAGTGAACTCATGAACAGCGTCATCTGTAGAAACGCCATTTCGGAAACCAAACTGATTAATAGATATAATTTTGTTATTTTCTAGAAATGAAACTAGCGCATTATTTATATATCGTTCGAAGATTTTAGACAAAGATGAAAGAATAGAGATGGGACGATAGTTGTTGACACAGTCTTTGCTTCCTCCTTTGTGTATGGGATGAATTAAACCTTTTTTAAAGGCCTTTGGAAAAGTAGAAGTAGAGAGGCACAAGTTAAGAATGTATGTGAGAGGCACAACAATGTCGTTTTTAAGACAGTTGCAGGTATGTTGTCAAATCCCACAGCACAGTTCTCCCTGAGATTCATAATAAGTCTTTCCACCTCATTGCAATGAATATTTGGAAGTACAAAAGAAGAAACTGTAAAAGTTGATTTAACATGTTCCTGGGGAAAAGGTGGAATTTGACTGTGAGTATTTTTGAGGCTTGATCCTACATCAGCAAAGAATTTATTGACTTTGTTAACTGAATTTTGAGGACTATTCTCAATGTAAAGCAGGTTATTAGAACTATCTATACTTTTCCTGTTGGTAATAGATTGTACATTATCCCAGATCCTCTTACTACTTTTGCCAGCAAGTTTAAGCTGATTCCTAAAGTACTGCCTTTTTAGATTTTTAAGGATATTATTACAAAACGTACGGTATCTCCTATACGATATTTTAAGCACTTCATTATTTGGATCTTTTTTTAGTTTAAAATGCATCCTGTCACGGTTTCGCATGCATTTTAGAAGACCAGGAGTAATCCATGGTTTAATTATCCACTTGCTTCTAGGTAATCGAAATGATATAGAATTTTTGTATATGAATTGAGAGATTATACTAATAAAGAGATCAGTGGCTTCATTTGCATCTGTTAAATAATATAATAAACTGAAATCTAGGGTGTGAGAAGCAGCTTTAAGCCCTTCGTAGTTTATCTTAGTAATAAGTTTGTTATGGTAAGTTTTAGGTTTATTGTAGTTTAGAGAAAGAATTACTGCTTTGTGATCAGTAATAGTAGATTCCATAACGACCGTGACAGAGGGCAGTGTAGATCTAAGGAGAATGTGATCCATACAACTAATTTTAGAGGTAATAGCATAATGTGTAGGTGTGAGACCATAGAAAGCTATGGTTTCTGTATAGTCATGTATAAGTGGATCATTAGAACCAGGTTTAAGATCTATATTTATATCACCCATCAAAACAAGGTTTTTATATGAAGAAAGCGTAGGTAATACTTCATTAAGAGATTGTATAAAAATATTCGAAGTTTTAAAACATGTGATTAATAATGTGGAGTTCATTTCTTTCCACAAATTCATTTCCATAGCTACTTTATGTAATTCAGTCCCTCCATTACTGCTGCGTACTCAATGTTCTTTCAAGCAACAATGTTGAACAGTCTTTATATCTACATAATTACAAGATAAAAAGTATAAGATAAATGTCTGAAAAGAAAAAAATGTCAAATACCTACCTACCTATGTTAACTGTGAAACGTTTAAACGTCGAGGTGCAAGACTCCAACGAATTACTAAGGAAATGAAAGCTATTCCGTCGGATCTAGCTCGAGACGCGGCACATCACGAATGGCTGAGTTGAATTAAACCGAAGGCGATTTAAATTCTCAACAACTTTAGCAGCAATATTATTTGAGCCGAGCTTATCCTTTTCGCTAAAATGACTAAATTGGATAAGCGCAAATGCAATTTATGCATTAATGCATGTACTTTGCTCGTTCATGCGAAAAGTTGGAGTGCAATAATTAATAAAACATACTCGTATTTTTGGAAATCTTATTATTTAAAAGGAACCAGTCAAACATTAATAATATGTCGGTTTGTTTTAAAATAATATTAAGTGTGATTTTTCCTTACATATTATTTTTACATAGTATAAAATGAAGTCTCTTTAAAGCGTCTGTCCTTCTGTATGTACGCTTAGATCTTTTAAACTACGCTACGTATATTGATACAGTTTTCACTGAGTTTGTTCACTTATATCGAAAACAAAATGGCACTCTAAAAGAGAAAAATCAGAGACAGAAACTCTTCAGAAATCGCCAGGCCCTGGCCTGGCTATTTTTGTTGGATTTTTATTTTTAGATGATCCATGAAAGAACAGTGCTCCTTTTTCTATATCCTTGGCAACGTGTATACAAAATTTCATGTTGATCGGTGGAATAGTTAAGGCGTGAAAGTGTAACAAACAAACGAAATCACTTTTACATTTATAATAGTCATAATAGTAGGTGTGCTAAATATTTGAATATACTTCAATATCAAGTCTAAAAGCTTCACAGCAGTAGCATTTTAGGAAATTTGTACTGAAGTACTACCTACTCACATGCCCTTTGAAATAACAGTTACAGAGTTTAGTTTAAAATGTAAGTCCGCAAACTACCTACATATAGTTTCGTTTAGTCGTACTTAACCAAGTGCCACTATATGGTCGGTGAACTAGTTTTGTTACTCTAATTTCTTTCCTGTTTCAAAGCCGTATTTGTTTTGTGCAAACTTCGAACGGGACGCGAACAAAAAGAAAAATTGAGTTAGTAAAATACTTATATCAGGACTGGATTATGCCTACGACTTCGTTTGCGTATATTTACATGATACCGGTCGTAGGCTCCATATTTATGCTTGTATTATAGATGATGGTAACCATCTACCATCAAGTGGATCGCAAGCCTGTCTGCTTGTCTTAACATAAAGAAATATATTTCACATATTCATTCAAATAAAAATATTTAATTAATTAATTATATAATTTTAATGCCAAATGTTATCCTTCAATTATTTTTAATTACAAATAAGTTGCGAAATAAATTATTAAATGGGGAATGGCTCTCAAGACACTTGCATAGCCTAGTGTGGGACCCATAGGTAAATATTTATATCTATAGTCAAAACAAATCCTTATATATTAGAAAACAAACTCTATATGTTCGCGATGTGTTTGTCTGTCTATATCGCGATGATCTCAAAAACTACTGAACGGATTTTCATGTGGTTTTCACTTATGGAAAGAGAGTTAAACGAGGAAGGTTAGGAGCGTTAAAATTGCAAGCGTGCGAAGCCGGAAGCGGGTCGCTTGTCATTTAATAATTTGTTTAATTCTTTCTTAGTCGTCTAACAAGAGACTATAAATTCTTATTAAATTTCAAGTTAAATCACATTACTTACAGGTATTTCTAACATTAAAAGTTGGGTCTCAGAAGCGTTTTAGCTCGTGATAAATACTTCGAATTTGTCAACGGAAATGAAATTGCGGAGAGAAATGCTGAACGAAGAAATTTCAAAATGAAGTATTACCAAACTTATATAGAACTAAATTTAAATTATTGAATCTTTTCCAATTCGTTTGGCGCTTTGTTTAAATATTTGAATAAATTAATAATTTTCGAATAAATTAACGAAACCCTTAACAA
The DNA here is from genome assembly GCA_936446665.2 of Synanthedon andrenaeformis. Taxonomy (NCBI): domain Eukaryota; kingdom Metazoa; phylum Arthropoda; class Insecta; order Lepidoptera; family Sesiidae; genus Synanthedon; species Synanthedon andrenaeformis. The sequence continues at coordinate 4,010,531 of OW387801.2, forward strand.
ACAACAAATAAATATATTTGCTTTGCCAAAAGGCTCTCGATTGTTTCTTGGATTTATATTTTTATAGCTGTTGCACGCGACTTCGTCCTCGTAACTATAAAATATATGTGTTGGATCAAACTGCACACAGTGTGCAAGTTTTATTAAAATCGGTTTAGTAGTTTAGGAGTTCATTGGCGCCAAACAACGTGACACATACACGTACACGTGAACGTGAGATAATATTTATTATTTTATGTAATATGCTTATTGTAAAAAAATACAAATAAATCAAAATATATTATTCAGAATAAAATATGATATATATAACATAGTATAAATTGAAGTCGCTTTACGCGTCTGTCTGTATGGCCGCTAACTCTTCCTAGACCACGAAACGAATTTTGATGCGGTTTTCACCATCAATTAGATAATTTTTCAAGGAAGTTTTATATGTATAATAAATTGAGTTTTCATTTACAACCAAGTGGCCAAGAGAAATGTACTTCTTCTAAAATCCTAAAGAAAACTCCGCGATGGTATATACGTGTATCTATCTGTTACGGTTGACAATATTACAAATCCGTCATGTCTGTTTCTCCGCTAACTACTTCTAAACCACCCAGAGGAATTTAATTTGGTTTTCACTAATGAAAAGAGGGATAAACGCGGAAGCTTTGTGTATATAAAAGAAAATTGTATCCTGGACGAAGCCGGGAGCGTGTCGCTAATAGTTAGACTATAATTCATCAACATCAGTTGCCAGTGCGTCTTCTACCACACACGCTCTGCGTGAGCTGACTCCTGATGTGCTCCCAAACATGCCCAAAACAATGACAACGCCTTATAACGATTCAATCGTCAGTGCCTTAAATGGTTAGAACTATGTATAAATAACTTACGCATGACAATAATGTGCCTTGTGATTGCTTGCGTGTGCGAATTCCATTGTAGCACAAATAATTTACCTGATTTAAGAATAAACTTACAAATAAAACCCAAATTTTTAGAAATCTTCTTGTGTATAATTGAATATCGCCAATGATTAAAAGCAACTAAGACAGAATGCAAGCGCTAACCTATAAAAGATAACATGCATTGTCCTCAGTTTCGTGTTGATCTTTTTTTTTGGGCTTTTACCTCACAAAGGTATGTCAGCCCCATCACCAAGCATAACCATGTTTATGCTTCATTGAAGCATAAACCATATTAGTTATTGCCTCATCACAATGCAGCTCCGCTAGCACAACACTAAAGACGCCGATGTTTTGCTGTCTGTCTCTCTGTTACCTTTTCACGCCTTAACTACTCAACCGATCATTGTGGAATTTTGCATACACGTTGTCAGAGATACAGGAAAGGACATAGAGTATCTTTCATCCAGAAAAAAAGTACTGCTCGCGAGGACTCATTTAAAAATATAAAAAAATGTAGCGGCGCCACCATCGTCACGGCAATAACTCATACTCATATATTTTCACATATTTTACTAATATAAATCATAAGTTCTACCTGTGGCTACAAAGTTCAAATACTTGACAACCATTCCTCATTTAAAAGCAATTTCGTGTAATATCTGCCCATTTTGCAGAGATAAAATAATAGGTCGTAATTATGATTAATCGCGCTACAAACCGCTGTGAATTTAAATTTTGCGATGACAGTTGCGAAATTTTATTCAGTTGAATTTTACATAAAGTTGTATTTACATACAACTTTATGTATAACTTAGGAAATTTTTTCACTATAGCAATTCAACTTTTTCAATTCAATTCAATAATTTATTGCAAAATGCAAAACTAATTTCTTCAATAATTTATGTATAATGCAAAACCAAAATCATAATTATTATTTTTAATTAAAAATGTAAATAGTTATTTATATTTAGTTTAATTTATGTTAATTTTTATGTTATTTACTCCATATGGACTAATTTGTCTGATAATAAATAAATTATTATTATAAGCAGAATCGCTACAAAGTCGCATCCGACCGAAGAGACGATAAGAAAAATAGCTGCTATAGAATTAGAAAAAAAAATCATAAATGGATACTGAGATAACGAGAGGCTTTTAATTTAAAATATATTTACATATTTACCTAAAACTAAATATTATTTAAATATACATAACTAAAACTAAACCTATAACTAAAACTCAATATAAAAATGGACCCTGCGGCATTGTACCAAGGACGCTGGCAGCATTTCCTCGTTGAATGGCCAAACTAATACGTTGGCCGAGGAAAGCGCCAGCTCTTCGGTCTCCCGTCGCATCAATAAGCCTCTTCGAAATATCTTTGAAAAGGCCCATTGCTGCAGGGCCCCATGGACCGAGTGTCTCAACTCCAAATGGTTCAAAAGTATATTCGGCGCCGAGGCCACTATATTTTAGAATTTTGTTTTTCTCAGCCACCTTAGGTAAAAACTTGCATCAGATGAAACTTCTTACTATCATCGTAAGAAATATTGTAGCCATATCAGCCAGCCACAGAGAGGGGTTTCTCCAAATTAATCAACATCAAAGAGGGTGACTGTGTTGAACAATGTTTGTGTTGAAAATACTTAATAATCCATCCGAAAAACCCTTGCGACACATGGCTGTTCACACGACTGGACGTCCAAATGGTTCGATTAGCACATATAGCTAAATAATACAAGTCAAAATGCATATTAGACATATAATACGACGAAAAACGAAAAACAGGTGGATTTCGTCGAATCTGACATTACTTCGAAAGCTGAGTTATCTAGATTTCCATTATTCATTAATGTTCTGCGCTCTCAGGTCAGGAATCCTGCTCATACTTGGTTTCTTTTTAAAGTAAGTATATTGAACAGGTTTCACAAAAAAATGTGAATATTACATAAATGCAAATATGTAGTACCTGCTAGAGAATAATAAAAAATTAACACATATCGCTACGAACGAAAGGTAACCAATCTCAAGGGAAATTATATCTACAGCATCTTGGGTCTTTTAAAGTAGAATAGAGGCTGCGAATCGCTTCCTCGCATATTCTTTATTAAACACTTGCATTATGAGTTAATATTTTTATGAATTGTACTGAGAAAGAACATTCTATATTAATTGGTTTATTTCTACAAAAGCTACTTTGTTTAAACTTGCACACAAACCTTTCTCGTTTAACCCACATTCCATAAATGAAAACCGAATTAAAATCTGTTGGATGGTTTAGAAGTAGTTAGCGGAGAAACAGATATGGTGGATTTATAATATTGTAGAGATTAAGTTTTAAATTGCCACTGTGAGTCAACCATAACAGAAGAGATGTGCTATAATGTAGTTTTCTTTAGAATTCTAGAAGAACTACAATTATCTAGTAGGTACATCATTTTTATGTATCTCGTAAGTCATGTAAATTTGTTTTTCCTCGATTTTGTCATAGAATATTGTTTTTTATTTTTTTATTTACATAAAAACTTAATTAAGTTTCATTATATATATTTACCCAGGGACTGGAGGAGAGCTGCTAGTAATAGAGATATATGGAACAGCCTGGAGGAGGCCTATGTCAAGGGACAGACTGACTTACAGATTGCCGATGTCAGTAATGTCAGTATTTAAAATTAATGTAAAAAGTGTATGTATGTAATGTCAGAATAAAGGCTATTTTTATTTTATTTTATTTATTTATTCAATCAATACTAATAATAAATCTGTAAGTGTAGGTATTGTATGTATGTATGTATATTATGTTCCTCCATAACTCTGAAACGAATTAACTGATTTTCATGAAACTTGGTAGATAATCATTTGGACGTACGGGATACAGGATAGGCTACTTAATATTTTTCAACGCGGACGAAGTCGTGGGCACCAGCTAGTTTTATATATATAAACCTTTATATATATTTATTTTTATAACTATCTAACTAATGACAAAAACCACATCAAAATTTGTTGCGTGGTTTAGGATCAGTTAGATAAAATACATATAGACTAAATTATTTCAATTACTTGTGTGTTGTTTGTTTCCATATTATGGTGTTATATAACTTGCGCTTCTACTGTGAATGCTAGTACATTGTACAGTGACATGACACAGAGAGAGATTAGACAGGCCTTCTTATTTCTTATAGGATTCCCTCCCGCAAACCACTAATGTGAAAGAACCTTGTCACATTAACTTCCACGTAACGTCATTTACTAAAAACTCGCCGCCCAATGTTGCAAAACGATACTATGTCACGAGATTACGTCACCAAAATGGCGCTTTACCAATTTACAAGGCTTATGTTGTTATTGTAAAAAAATCATATATTATAAAAAAATTATAAATTTAGAAAAAACAGTGGTCGCCGTAGAGACTGAGATAATAAAATTAATTAAATCATTGAAAATTTTATCCCCACCAGTAGAAATAGTAGACAGGTGGTCTGTTCCTGCCGTTTTTCATCCAATCCTCACAGACATTCGCATTTTTAATATTATTAGGATAATTTATACAAACATTATAAAGAGAGAACATTTGTATGCTTGTAATGAAGCTCAAAAACTACTAGACCAATTTTGAAAATTCTTTCACCTGAGTATAGAAAGATTCATTATCAGCGAGTAACATAGGCTATATTTTATAAAGTTACGCGGGCTAATATTACTAGCTGTTGCGTGCAACAGCTAGTAATATTATTTATTATAAAGAGAGAACATTTGTAGCTTGTAATGAATAAGCTCAAAAACTACTAGACCAACTTCTTTCACCTAAGTATAGAAAGATACATTATCAGCGAGTAACATAGGCTATCAATATCAATACTAATAATAAATCTGTAAGGGTCGGTCATGGAGTGAGGTAAGTTACTTTGTTTTCTGAGATATCGTGTATATACGCTCTATACATGATACTGAAACTAAATTGACGATTTTTAGAATTTTTTTCTGTATGTATGTATGTTCCTCCATAACTCTGAAACGAATTAACTGATTTTCATGAAACTTGGTAGATAAACATTTGGACGTACGGGACACAGGATAGGCTACTTAATATTTCTCAATGCGGACGAAGTCGTGGGCACCAGCTAGTATTTTATAAAGTTACGCGGGCGAAGTTGCGGGCAACATCTAGTATAATATAAAACATTAAAATTATTGACGGAAATTAGGTAATGTATTTAAATAACGTATTGTTATTGGTGCATGTCTACGACTTCTTTGGTCTATATCCACGCGTGTTTCAGTGTTTCGTCCGGCATGCTGGACCATCAATCTTGTCTCATGTGATTAAAGGCACAGAGATGAATTACCGGCCGGCATCTCTCTTAATAATGTAAATAAAACCAGCCAAGAATTAGTTGCAAATAGCTGAACTATACTCTTGGTAACTCTTAATAACCGTTAAATGGATAACATAATAAATGGGAGATGAGTTTGAAATAATTAGAAATAGCTATATTGTACTTATTATATCGACGAAATAAAATGTCTTTGATTACTCTGATAGTTCCCAAGATTTTTAAGGCTTGCTATTATATAAGTAGATAATTTATATAGCATCGAAACATTTTCTTATGTTAAAGGTCGACAGACAGGCTAACGGTTTACTTAATTGTAGGTGGCTACCGTCGCCTGTAACACATTGCAGGTGCGCTGCCTACTATATTAGGATTAAGAATAAGGTATTATAGGTATAGGGAAATGGACTCTGGCATCCCCTACCCGCTAACAGAACACAACAGCGTACAACATTTTCAACATTTTATCATGTATTTATTTTGTTGATTCTGGTCTGGATCTGGCAAGTAGTGGAGCTGCCCGAATGGCAGCTCGTGTGGCGACAGCAACCACCTTTTACAGAAGACCACCATGAAATAACAATATGTGCTGTTGTTTATCTGTGATTAAGTAAGGGACGCCAGAGTTCATTTCCCTATACCTTATCCTTAAACCTAATGTGCTCTTCAACGCACTTGCAGCTAGACGATGACATAGACGACGGTAGCCGCCTACCATCAAGTGGACCGTCAGCCTGACTTGTTACAACTTCTTTCGATATTGTAACAAAATAAATGTTTATTTGACGTCTGGTGCAGACTTGACCGAGATTCGAGCCTGTGTCTACTCTGTAGGCAGATATGAAACAAACATTATGCTTAAAAATACTCTATACATTATGTATATATACAGACGTATACATATATTTCAACCTTGCGCATGTGTCCTTAAACGTCTTACACTTCATTACCAAAGTCTACAGTCAATGGCTGAGCTCCAAGTTCCTAGTTTCAGACGCTTGCTAATTAGTTTTAGAGTGCCAAAATTATACACATATAGACTTAGTTTACGGATTCGCTCTTATGCAATTCCAATTTTTTATTTTCAATCACCTATTTTTTTACTATATAAAAAATTCCTCTAAGGATATCAAATTTTAATTTGGTATTAAATTTTCCCACCTATAAAGAAGTTTTCACTTTAAAATGATTTTCATTTAAGCGAGGCGTGGAAAATGGTAGTTTTGATATAATGCATTTAATTGAGGAGGTCCAATAGTTTATCTTGTCCATTGCACGCAGCCAGCTCTCTAGAGATATGCTTGCATGAAAACGTTGATTGGTTTATATTACATACATGCGGTTCCATAATCGAACATGAATATTCGAAAGCCTGTATCAATATGAATCGAGTGCTCGTAGTCAAGCTGTATTAGATTGGAATCGAGTTACGGGTAACGTTTCGTATACTGACGACGGCGGTGGATATTGCCTGCTTTTCGGTTTTCATTTTCTCAACCTATACCTACATCTCAATGTGTTACTTTGGAAACGTTCAGTATCGTACCTTAAATAAAGTTCCGTACATTTAATACAAAAATATACTCTAAAGGGTATTTAGTTGAATTTTTATATATTAAATTTAGTAGTTTGCGTTTCGCAGTCATAAATTTGGGCAATTCGTCTGCGGCAGTAACCGTCCCCTTACAAAAGATTTGAACCACTTAAGATTTACCCCTCTCATTGTGAGGTTGTATATTGGTGAGTGTTCCTGATCACGCAAAATATGTATCTATTATCTTCGATGGAGAAATAAGTGGACTGTATTTGAATTATGGTACGTGCAATCAAAGGGCGACGAATGAGAAAGAAATCGGGACTTGCAGCACCTACCTCGTAGAACGCCGGTAATAGAAGCATGACTTCCAGGCCGATTGAAACAGGGGCGGGCCGCCACATACACGTTTCTGGTGACCAGATTCTCTTAAATACTTGAAAGTTGCGATAGGTATAACCGGATTTTTAATATAAATTCGCGCGGTGACTAGGTCGACATTTTAACCACGAGTGATTCATTTCTACAGTAATGGCTAGAGGGCGACTACTCGACGTGCATGTTTGTAGGTTTGGATTAGATGAAACGGAACGTACCATAGTAAATTATTGTTATAATAATTTGGCGTTACCAGCTCCGATGAGTTGTCCCAATTAGTGCTACTTCGACATTTTTACCTGCGAGCGTTTTACGTCTGTCGCTGTTTCGCCCGCGTTTTTATGAAATATTTATATATGACTAGTGACCGCTCCCGGCTTCGCCCGGCGACCAATTTTTTTTAATGTTCAAACCTTCCCTGATTATCCCTCTATCCATAAGTGAAGAATTAAAATCGGTCCAGCCGTTCTCGAGTTTTAGCGAGACAAACGAACAGCAATTGATTTACTATTTATATATCTATATATTATAATACAACTCGCGTTTATTCAAAATCAATGTAGTGTTAAATTCTTGAAAGAATTCTTAAAAAGTACTTTTATAAGTATTTGTAACTTTACTTATAATATATACCTACGTCCCTACGTCTCGGGCCTCGGGGCGATATGAAGCGATTACCGTGACAGAACATGGACAGAACAAATCTCGTTATTTCAAGGAAGCGTTTAGTAAATGCGACCAAGGATTTGTCCACTAGAAATAGTTTCAAAGCTCTATCTTTACGAAATAATCTCCTACTGTCTCTGATGATTTCTTGTAATTTTGAAGGCTGATTAGATTAACTTCTAACTTTCACAAATTAACTAACTAACCAGTCGTAATTGTTATTCAAGTTAGTAATAAATTTATATAACAATATATATTTTGTATTTCATTAAGCATTGGCAGGTTGGCCGACATTGTTGATGCTAAGTGACCACACAGTTCGCTTATAAATTCAAGCTACCCCAGGGGATGGAAAGGTGCTGCCTTTTGTAATTTAACTTGATATATATGATTTAATGGATTAGTGTATTAATATTTAAATAGAAAGGAAATGATGAGACCTTTAAATGAGTGGTTAGGGTACTTGCTTTATAGGTCTGCTATGGCCTTGTCGCAGTGGGGGTCCGAGCGGCTGCAGGGGTCAGTGAGATCAATAGCCTTCGCTTGGCTGATCGGAGTGCACAAGGGCGTCATCCGAGCGGGTTTCGATCATCGGAGCTCGTGGCGGAGCATCGTGGCGGAGCATGGAGGCTCCAATTTCGATTGGAGATTCGCCGGTCACCGCCCGCTGGGCCATGAATCCGTACTCGATCCACGTGGGCGTTGGCTGGTGAGAGATGGAACCCCCGGTCCTTGTGCGTCGGACCGAGATATCCATATCGAATGGATTCGCTCGGGTGGATTCTTTCTGTCAGCAGGGCAGGACCGCGTGGCAGAGTAATGTAATCGTGGCTTTGTGGAGGGTGGAGAAGATCCGTTTTCAGGAGACCGGCGTAGTAACCGCGGTCGTTCGGAAAATATGCCAACATAATATAATTTCCTTTGGTAAATTAATTGTATCTAAATTTCCATCCATTTATTATGAAAATATATCGTGTGTTTATTGATAAATAGCAGATCCAAACACTAATAATAATTCAACATTAACTGTTCCAGATGTGAAAACAACATAATTGTACACTGAAATTAAGTGCACGATCATAACCAGATGTACTAAGCTTTCATGCACCTGATATTTCCTTGTTACAGAATTATGGAGCTATACGACTCGCACTGGTAATATGGCGTAAGTGAAGAACGGAGGCGATGTTACAAAAAAAAATTGTTAGAACAATATATACAGTACTTATAACAAAAAAAAAATTTGTCTGTGTGTTTATTAAGGCTAATCTCCAAAATGGCTGGACCGATTTAAACAGAACTCTCACTGACATCTAGCTAATGCTTCACGGAGTTTTTCAGTTATTTGGGCAGCCTGCTTTAGCGGCAGTGACCACTCCCCTTGTACGCTGTTGTTTTTTGGTATGCCAGAAGCCCTATATCTTTCCAATCCAAAATAAAAAAAAAGATAAAAAAGTTTGTAAACATATGAAAGTTTGATAAAAATTATTTTAATAGGGGTTAAAGTATGAAATTGCCGTTTTATTGTAATAGGTACTTCGAATTGACATAGAACCTTCATGGTTTGAGATTTTTGAGTGAAACTTTTTTCATACGGTACCTATGTAGTTCTTCTTTTAAAAAATGTGCAACATTCGATTATCAACTTTCAGTTGTTTTTTTATTCAGCTTAGACAATAAAGATGGATACTTCGAAAATTCGTGTGATTTTTGAATACGAGTTCCGACGCGGAACTAACGCGGCAGAAACAGCTCGCAATATTAATGTTGCGTTTGGAGAGGGGACTGCTAATGAACGCACTGTGCGATTTTGGTTTAAACGCTTTCGTGATGGAAACTTCGATTTGAAGAACGAACCACGTGGAAGACCGCCCACACAGGTGAATAACAATGATTTGAAAGAGATGGTGGAAGCCGATCCGAGCCAAACTACCCAGGAATTAGCGGCATGGTTTAACGTTACCTTACCAACAATATTAACTCATTTGCGTCAAATCAATAAAATAAAAAAATATGAAAAATGGGTGCCTCATGATTTGACTGATCTGCAGAAAGAAACGCGTGTTGAAACTTGCGTTGCCTTGTTGAATCGATACAGAAATGAAGGAATATTGGATCGAATTGTGACATGTGATGAAAAATGGATTCTTTACGATAATCGTAAGCGGAAAATGCAATGGCTGACCCCAGGTCAAACGCCGCAACAGTGTCCTAAAGCAAAGCTTACCAATAAAAAGGTAATGGTAACTGTTTGGTGGTCTCAGCGTGGTGTTATTCACTATAGCTTTCTCCGATCTGGTCAAGCAATAACGGCAGATGTCTACTGCGCCGAACTCCGAACAATGATAGCGAAACTAGCAGTGAAACAGCCCCGACTTATGAATCGATCTTCACCATTATTGCTCCATGATAACGCGAGACCTCATACTGCACGAGAAACCGTTTTAACTCTACAGGAACTGCAATTAGAAACCATTCGTCACCCTCCGTATTCGCCAGACCTTGCTCCAACGGACTACCATTTTTTTCGTGATTTGGACAATTTTCTGCGTGATAAAAAGTTTTCTTCTCAGGAGGCAGTGCAAAACACTGTTTGTCACACAGTTCACACAGTTTGTCGAATCTAGATCACCAGAGTTCTATCGCAAAGGCATAAATGAGCTTCCTATTAGATGGCAGCAATGTATAGATAATAATGGTAATTATTTTGATTAAATAAATATGTTAAATTAAAAAAAACGAATTTTTATTTTTCAGTACAAATCGGCAATTTCATACTTTAACCCCTAATATTACAATGGAATAGTCTGGTTATTTTACTATAATTGAATCATTTTCTAACAAAAATTTAAACATATTAAGGCGTGACTTCACCATACTCTGTCAGTATTTAACATCACTGTTAATTTTACTCGCATTTAGCGCTTTCACTCGCATACTGTAAACGTCTGTTAAATGACTTAAAAGCGATGTCAAATACTAACAGAGTATGGTAAAATCGCGCATCAAAATTATAATTACTTAGTAATTTTTTTGCAACGCAATAACCATAGATATGTTTAAGAGACGCAGTTTGTTTTGCAGTTGTTTGCAAAATCTATTATACGATACGCTATCGTTTCTACACTTATAACAATGTGAACTTATAACGTAAATCTTACGAACTCTAAATGGTTAATCTGTTCACTTTACAAACGAGTCTACAAATCTTACGTTAAAACGGGTTCAAAATCACTGATGTTTGCATTAAATTTACGATCTTGTTCAAAACATTGTATTTACCTCAATTCACACAAGTATTTACCTTATTTAAATTAAAACATGAAATGTGGTCCTATGTCTAATTGCCCTTTCGGTTTGACCACCAAATTTATTTTAATTAATTAAGAAAAAGTTGTGTGTTGCCAGTGATGACATATCTTTGGCTGAAACGTGGTCTACAGCTATAGGCCTCGTAAGAAAGCTCAAAGTCCCTCAACGTGCTATGGAGAGGGCTATGCTTGAGGTTACACTGGATCGAATCAGGAATGAGGAGATCCGTAAACGTACTGTTATATGGGAGTTTGTAAAAGTCTTTTAAAAAAATGTGTTTTTTTTTACACACGTAAAATCAGGAATATTATTAAACTAGATTTAGGTTCACACTTAAATATTGTAGTTATATGAAGGAACTAGAAATAGAAATTGGAATATGTATGAACTGGTAGAGATTTGGGCGAAGACTCGCGCCCGCCGTGACCGCAAGGCGGAGCGTTGAGGGCCAAGGAATATATAGAGTGGAGGTTAGGTCGGAATCAGGGTTAAAAGGGACATGAGTGTTATAGGTAACAGTACGAAATTTACCGACATAAGCCGGCGGATCAGTAAATTGAAGTGGCAGTGGGACAGAGAAATACGGACTGCTGAAAAGATGATGATGATCAAGAAAAAGTATAAATTTATTGTAGGTATATGATATCTCTCAGAAATATTATGGTTTTTTTTATGTCTTGCTACGACAAATAACTAGCGAGTAATCATGGAATTAGGTAGGCAGTAGTAGTATAGAATTGCTAATCGGCCCCCTTTGGAAAGTGAGCTCTTAATTAAACCAATCATCATGAACTTTTGCACACGTTGTCAACGATACAGGAAATTTCTTAGGGTACCTTTCATCCAGAAATAAAAACTGTTCACAAGGTTCATCTAAAATAAAAAACTAACGCCTGGTCAAAGTGTTATAGCAACAAGCGTTATATTACTTATATTTTTATTTTTATTTTTCAACACTGACGAAGTCGCGAGCACCAATTATAGTTTGTAATATGGATTACTTTTAATCTTAGATTAAGCAACGACTAAGCTGTATATAAACTTCTTTAATTCTTTGTACAACAGTTTACAATCCGTCTAGTTACAATTTCGTTTATAATTTCGCTTTCTATGAAGTAGGTACGAAGTTATAAACAATAACCGCGCAATTACAAGATTATTCAATTAAAAGTTTGTTTGGGTTCTGCCAACTCAGTTACCCAGAAACAGTATTCGGGTATACGGATTTTACCCGGAGCATAAACATGTGTTTAACATATATATTGTATATAATATATATCTACGTATCTCGAGCCCATCTGTGTCACCATTTAGTTCTCACACGCTTCTTTCAATAAGGTCAATGAATTAGGAGGCATTTTAAAAATGATTGCAATATCATTTTTAAAATGCCTATTTTAATTTATAGCAGACACCCTCGAGTAAATCCGAAAATCCTCTCTTGGGCTCCCCTACTACATAGTATACCTAACCGTAGCCCCCAAAGGATTTATTTAGTTGAAAAGAAAATGTCAAAAGTAATTATAATTTGATTCCCTGTAAACCTATCCCTGTGTGATATGTTGATTGTTTCTTTTTTTTTCTTCTTAAATATCTTTTTTTAAATTTTTAATTATTGTAGTAATATTTTTTTTATTGAAGTTTAGTTCTGATCTCTCTTAAATGTAATATATCTCTGTGGACACGCTTGTGGAATATGTGTTGATTTTTTTGTCCTTTTTTACTATATTTTTGTTTTTGTTTCTGTTTGTGTCCCAAAGATTAATCAAATAAAATAAAAATAAATAAACAATGTTTATATCAATAACAAAAATTCAACGTCTACTAAACAATTCTGTCTCTTCGGGATATATATATGTATTGATATTCCTATGAGTTGTTTTTTTGTCCGTTTTTCGAACTAACAAAGAATACAAAACTTTTGTTTATTAATTTCTAGGAACACGTTCGCAATTCGAATATTAAAATTTGTCGAAACCCTGCGAAGCCGTCTATCAAAACGCCCGCTCTGTTTGTTATTGACACCCGCGCGTGTTATATGGAATGAATTCACATAGATGCATCCACGTCGCTACCACTCGTATCGAAACACTAGGACTTAGTGCAAATGAAATGACCGCGCACACGGTGCCGTGTTAAATGCACTATCTTTTACTGGCAACCTTAATATCCCGCGGATTAACCATCAAAAACTAAATCTACTTAAATATTGGTCATAGAATTCCACAATCATCACGTTTCATCATCGCTTACATCCTAACCTGACTTAACCTAACAAGTTCTCTTGCACTCTTTAAGAAACTTTTATCTAGATTAAGAAAAGATCTAAATTAAAGAAAACGGTAACAAAAAGTAATTTTAAGTTTATAATGACGCTCATAAGAGATTCTTGAAGAAACCTTATTGTAATTAATAAATAAATATTTTGATTTTGATTTTTGATTATTACTAAACGTGACACAATTTTTGTCATAAACTGTGTTTATACTGTTCAACTGGTTGTTAACTGTGTGTTTAGCTGGTGTCTGATGATATTTATCCTATGCTAAGATTTTTACTTTGGACTTTTATTGGTAAATACTGTTGCCTTCTGTAATTGCGGCGACATATTGCATTTGTTACTTTTGCTTAAAGCCAACAAACAATTTGGCTTATTCCTGTCTCATTGGAGGCCATATATAAATAAATAAATAAGATTGCTATGACTCATTCATCAATAGTTGGTAAGTGTCGATAAATATGAGTATAATGGGTAAAGTCTACCAGTATCTAAGTATACTAATATTATAAATGTGAAAGTAACTATGTCTGTCTGTCTATTACCTTTTCACGCCTTAACTACTAAACCAATCATCTTGAAACTTTTCATATACATTGTCAGGGATACAGGTAAGGACATAGGGTACCTTTCATCCAGAAAAAAAGTACTGTTCTCAAAGGATCATCTAAAATAAAATAAAAAACTAACGCCTGGCCAAAGTGTTAAAGCGACAAGAGGTCAAAGTTTCAAAGCGGACGAAGTTGCGGGCACCAGCTAGTCTAACATTTAAAAAATGAAAAAGCAAGATACACTACTGTAGTGTTAATAAATGTAAAATACATTCAGAGAAAAGTTATAATTGTGTATGCAGCTTTGATGTCAGAGCCAAATGCAAGCGGATAGGTTGGTTTTGCATTCATTTGCATGCGTTTCACGAAATGTGCATTTGACAAGATTGTGACGTGTGAGGGAATAAATTGATTTAGTATTGATTGCAAAACTATTTCTGGTCGCTCAGTAGCATTATCTACAAAAAGCATAATGAATAAAACGCAAAATGTACAAAACTCAAAATGAACACAACATGCAAAAGGAAATCCGTTGGATGGTTTATAAAAAAATTGCGGATAAACAGACTGAAGTAGACAGTGCCTTTATTATATAACTAGTGATCCGCTCCCGGCTTCTCCTGGGATGTAATCTATATAATTTATAAAATTCATATCCGCAAATTTTTTATAAACCATCCAACAACCAACAGATGTTTGGTTGGTTTTAAATGACAAATGACTAGAGTTCATGCTTTACGTATAATATGTCACTTTTAAATGTTACATAAAGTTCGTAGTTGTAGTAAATTGATGATTGAGATACTTAGGTTGTTAACAAAAAAGCCCTTCTCTTATGTTGTAGTTTAAATTATCAATTAATATTTTAAATAATATTGACGAGCAACCAAGATAAACTTTCTTTATTAACTACTTGCTGTTGCACGCGACTTAGTCTGCGTAACTTTATAAAATATAGTCTATGTTACTCGCTGATAAATGTAGATTTCTATAGATGAAAGAACTTTTAAAATCTCAAAAACTAGTTTTTGAGTTTATTCAACACAAACATACAAAAATACAAATCTTTATAATATTAGTAAGTATAGACTTATGAAAATTGTACAACAGATAGATCTTTACATACATATTTTATTCTATTTTGAGCAAATATAAACTTAACCTTTTAACAATTACAATAACTTTCCTCTCATAAATATGATGCAAAAAATGATAAAAAGGCATTTTAATAATTATACATTTATTAATATATGAAACATCGATAAAAATTGTATAGTTTATTCTATTCTAGGTAATAAATATATTTTTAGAGGGTATGTCGGCTTTCCTGTAATGATCGAAAGGTTCTTGCGTAATTCGAAACCGAGTAGAGTGAAAAGGGTACAGTGAGGACAAGTATAAAGAAGCCTTTGTTGTTAAAACGTACTTAGTAGGTTATCACTTATTAGTACCTACTTAGTAGTAGGTACTAATAAGTGGCACTACTAATATTAAGTTTAGTATAGTTACTAGTATTTAGAGTGCTCACACGGCTTTGAGTAGGTAGTCATAAACCAGGTTGCACGTATAGCGAGAACGACCTTAGAGAAGACGACCGTTAGTATTCTAATCCAGGGGTGGCCAACCGGTCGATCGCGATCGACCGGTCGATCGCGACTATTAGTCCAGTCGATCGTGGCAAGGCAAAAAATATAAATACGTAGAACAGACTGCAACGTAATCACCAACTGCTGTACGCATCATCTGGTATCATTTTTCAATCGCCGTTCCGTCACGTTATTTATCTTCTCTTTTACGCAGTATAGCTCTCTTTTGTTTTCCTACATTTCAAATTGACTACATGAAGTTTCAAAACGAAATTATTACTCTGCGCTGCAACATATTTCTAAAAGCAAGGTCATCCTCAGGTCTAGATTTCTGGGCATTGGTTTCCAACTTTCTCGTTCTCAAAATTTGAAGAAATGTGTTGAACAACTGCATTCGTGTTTTGATTCAACATATTTTTGTGAGTCAGCATTTTCCTATTTAAAACAAACAAAAAATAAACACCGTTCTCGCTTGACAGACATTCAGATTCTTTAAGGTTGGCAATTTCCAACTACAAACCTGATTTTGCTAATCTAGCGGAAGATGCTCAGACGCAATGCTCACACTAATACAAAGAATAATTTTCATTTTATGTTTTTCCTCTTAATAAAATAAAAAATACTACATAATTGTGTACTGAACTAAGCTGTTTCATTTAGGATTTCAAGAAGTAAGTAATTGGTAGATCGCACAGGGTTTCGTCAGTAAACAGTAGATCTTGAGTCTAATCAAGTTGGCCACCCCTGTTCTAATCCATGAGTTCTTTATTCTGTAGGTGTCTGGTTCTTGTCCCTATTGGTAACAGTTAAATGAAAGTCGAGTTATACTTCTTATTAATATTATAAATGTCAAGTTTTTGAGAATGGTTGTACTATTTGTTTATTTGTTTGTTACTTTTTCGCGCAAAAATGGCTTAAAAGATTTGAAAGAATTTTAGTATACAGATAGATTATTACCTCGATTAACATATAATAAGATAACATATAATATAATAAGACTTTCTATTCTGTAAAATGTTAGATTCCCGAGGGCTCATCTGAAAAAATAAAAAATTGGGTGCCAGTGCCACTGTCTTCAACAGTGGCGACGCTACCGTCGTCACAGCAATAAAGATGTCAAGTGTTATAATAATTTATTATTCTATGCAAAAATTTACAATATTGTAATTAATTAATTTATGTAACATAATTAAAATTAATTTTAACGGTATATTTAAAATTATTGATTCTTAAATAATTACGCATTGAAAAAGTAAAATATAACACCTGACTGTTATATTTTTCATTTTTCAACGCATACGAAGTCGCAGGCACTAGCTAGTACACCATATATTAAGGCGAATTTACGGCGGGGTCGCCGGTCGCCAGAAAACTGGACTACATAGAGTTGAAAATGCATTGATCCCGTTTACGAAACAGGACAAGAAGACAGGAATTCTCAAGATACTCCTGACTTTTACAAAAGACCAATATGATGTAGTTTCACGGTGGTCTTCTGTAAAGGTCAGGTTGAGACTGTCAAGTTTAAGACTAAAAAGTATGTCCTGACCCTCATGATATTCGATTTAAGAAAGTAAAAGCGAATTATTTCCTTGGCAATACTCGTATTGAGTGCTTCTTCACTGTCCTATAGTGACGAGGATTCCTACTAATCGGGACCTTATCGTGGTAATATTACTCGTCTGTACATTAGCTGTATAGATCAATCAAACATTGATAGCAGACAAATAATAGTCAGGGAGCTTAAGGTCTTAGATATCTATATCTATACATTTAATAAGACCCTAAACGACCCGGGACGTACATTGAATATCTTTTTTTTAATAAAACTATTTGTACACTTACTTATGTAACTGAGGTTAAAAAAATTGTTTTTAGAATTTTTGTCTGTTTGTGTGCGTTTGCGAACGCTAAACTCAGAAACGGCTTAGCGGATTTGGATAAAATTAGGCACACATATATTTTACTAGCTGGTGCCCGCGAGTTCGTCCGCGTTGAAAAAGAAAATATATGAGTAATAACGCCTGACATCGTGATCGCTGATTTTTAGACGATCACTCGGGAACAGTACCTACTTTTTTTCTGGAAGAAAGGTATCCTAGTGATATGTATGCAAAATTTCATGATGATAGTTAAGGCGTAAAAAGGTAACATACAGAGAGACAGAGTTACTTTCATATTTATAATATGAGTATGGATTAGCTGGATTAAAAAAAAACCCTAGAAAAAAGTTAGGCTTTTTCAGAAACAATTAAAATCGGTCTACCCATTCTCGAGTTTTTAAAGCGTATACACAAACCAATTTAACTTTTATAAAGAGGAAGATTAAATGTAGTTTTTTTTTTTAAATCTTTTTACCCTATTCTCATAAGCGTAATACGAATATAAAAATTTGCAAAACATGTCTAAACGATTTTGTTACTCCCACCAACAGAACACATCAATCTAAAACTGTTGTCGAAGTGATAAAAAGTATCGACACAAGACAAATTGCTTCATTTTTGTTCGACACTTCGAAATCATACAGGATCAAACGAATCTAAATCGAAATAATCACTCAAAAAAGACCAAAAAAAAAAAATTTTTTTTAAATGTTGATTTTGCATGTCTTTATTTTAAAAAGAAAAAATAGTGCAATTGAATAGATTTATTGATCCCTTGGTAACTTGTTATTCCTGCCTGATTCGATCTCACACAGTAATCCTTATGCCAGTATGCCGGACTCCTACCGGCTAAAATCCAACGACTTTCTAGCGCGGCTGTAGATGGGCGAGGTCGCGGGGACTTTATGACACGACTTCGGTGCCCAGCCACGGTTATCCAGCGCGGGGAGGGCTATGCTCCTTCATCCTTTTGCGTCTCATTTGGATCTGTGCATAAAATCGACTGATTAGTTAAAGCGGAGTAACTGCTTAATGCACCACGATTTATATTCATAAGTTTGGATTAGTTCATCAGAGTGAAGATTAGATCGGGCTATATAAATGCAGTCGCTGCTTTCGATTATTCTCAATGAAATAATGCCATAAATTATTTTAATTTTTTATGTAAAGGTTTTCAGACAGTATTATTTAAGTATTAAAAGACATTATAGAAATATTTCTCTACTGTGAGACCGCTCCGGCTTCGCCCGGGCTGTATCTATATATTTACATACTATAAAATATATACATATGTAATAATAAGTCTCTAACGGCTGTGTCTCCGCAAATCTAATGGATTATGATTAATACGAATTTTCACTAATGGAAAGAACGATAAGGAGGAATTTGCTGAAAAAAAGCCAGGGCAGGTCGGATATATCCCACAATATCCATGGAAACACAAAATGGAAATAGTGGGACTGGCAATTTGTTCGTATTATGTCCCATTAGTATATCCATTGACGACAATAAATCGCAAATGGAAGTGTCAATATAAAGAAGATTATCTGTACAATACAATACTATTTTGATTGTTCATGTATTTGCGCCGAATCTTTTTTAAGTTCGATGACAGTAACTGGATTAAGCTGTACATTTTGCACAGAGAAATGCAAAAAGCGCTGTTTGATCCTTGCATTTAAGTTGCATAGAGTTGAACTAAAAGGTTTCCCATTACGTGAAGGTAATTACCGTCTAGTTAACCTTAGGTGGTTGCACGTCTTGTTACATTCTCCAAACTAAACTCGAGGTTAACTGTACGCCGGGGTATGCTAAGTTTAAATCTATTCCCATTGTAAAAGCTAAAGTTATGTTTTGTCTGTAACTTTTTCACGATGAAACTCGTGTACAGATTTTAATAAAGTTCAATGGCGGAATTAGGAATTCCTTTAAAGAAATACCTTAGCTATAGTTCTTCTTTAACTTAGCTATAGTTTAACCTAGCTAGATTACGAAAAGTATTTACTGTACTAGATTACAGTATCACGGTGTTAAGCACACTGGTTTTCGCGGTCATTTGGGCAGCCCGTCTGGCAGCAGTAACCACCCTTTTACAGAACAACAGTGAAAAAACAGCATGTATGCTTTTGTGACATAATATATTATATTATATTTAAAGCAGCAGATATAAAAGTGTCGCTTTTTATTCATAATATTGACAAATCAACATCGGATGGCGATATATTGGATCACATTTTGAGAAAAACGCATATGTCACTTCCTCTACAAAAAATAAACATGAAACGGAATAAAGAGTATAGTGCATACAAGTTAATGGTGCCAAATTGGTGCCAAAACACAAACTAAATGTGTTCCTGGATGAAAACTTTTGGTCAGATGGAATAATGTTTTGAAGATTTGTAGAGTTTAAAAATAAAGATGAAAGCCATAACGTTAAATCAGGTAACAATAAAATTAATGAATTAATAATGGATATAAAACCTGCAACACAAAATAACTTGATATCTTGTAAACTGATTTAATTTAATTGCAATTTTAATTGTTTTAATTGCAATAAGTTTTAATTGTAAATCTATAGCTAGATCTGCAGAATTATGTATTATTAAATTAATGCGTCAGTTTATGTTTATTTTTATCTTACTTTTTGTTTTTTGTATAATATATGTGTATATTTAAGCTATGGATATAATGTCTTAATTAAAGTTATTATTATTATATTATATCGGATGATTGTTAAGGCGTTATAACGTACCAAACAAACTCACTGTCGTATTTCTAGTATTAGTTGTGTAAAAAATCTGGGGATTTTCAGTATTTTTACTGAATTTAGCAAAATAGTCAAAAGATGATTTCTCCTAATTAAATTAAGTGAATAATATTGGAATTAGATCACATTTCGTATAGTTTAATATTCAATTTATAATTTAATTATAATATTACTGGTTAATTGAAACTGTCTGTTGCCTTGACCCAATGTCAAGTCTATCTGTTGCTTAGTTATGTCTGAGTCGTTAATTTAAAATATAATTTCATTAATTAATGTGACAATCATTACCTAATTTGAAAGCCTTTCGGATCATTGTTAAAATTCATTAAATTTGAGATATTTTTTCAGTTTTTGTCGATTTTTACTACCAAGGACTTTTTTTGAGGAGGGGAAATCAAACTCTACGGATTGTCTTTCGCCGACGAGGGCAGTCTGCGGAGGGGTATGTAGGACTCGCCCGGCGAAGTGACCTTATCACCGAGCTAAAATACCGCACTAAAATCCCCCCATGTTCCACCATTGGCGGCAAATATGAGACCCGGGATCACAGCGACGCCTTTTCCCCGGGCCCCACAAACACCGCCATGTCCTTGCGGACCCACCTTTGTGCGACTTAGTCGCGTTCTACTCCTATTGTGGCGACCCACTGGACCATCTGTAGGCCACCACACCTTTCCACTAGTAAGTCCCGGGCGCCAGATGCCCTCCTCTAACGCCCGAAACAACCAGACGACGCCGTCGAGGCGACGTCGACCAGCTCCTCGACCCTGTGAGTATTGCGCCGGATGTTACCCGGGAACACGCCAAGCACCTGCCGCTTGAGCCAGACACGCGTGTACTAACCAAGGACCTGTGTCGCGGCAAAAGTCATTATCCCCACTTTTTTTAATTAGATTAAATTTGCAATTGAAAGAGAATAATTTAGTCTTTGTAGACCAAATAGTTTTAAAGATAACGACTATTCAGAGGTTTGTAAAATTTAAAAAAATATATAATGGATGTTTCTTACAGTTGTTTTTAGTTTTCGACAATTTCCTAAGAAATGGGCAAAATGGCAAAATTTAACTTTTAAAGTATTAAAGTGCACTAAATTGACTACATAGACCTGATTTTACCAATTCCATGAGCTATATTGTATCAGCGCGTATCAGGTCAGTATGTAGTTATTTCTTTAATTTATTTTTACTACACAAATGAGCTCAATAGTCTCAATGATTTTTTTGTCCTCAGAAATAAAACGGTTAAATAATAGTCATATATCTCTATTTTCCGAAACTTCTCAGCAAATGTACAAATCCTCATTTTGTTAGGGGAATATTATTCTTATGTTATAGTTCATGCTCCGAATGTTGGCTCTTTATACGTTCCCTATGTTTATTTTTATCCTTTTTACAGAGGTATTGTAACAAAGAGTCTACATAATTCAAAGCCCTATAATGTTGCATTGCTAACGAGCTTCGAGGGTAATGAACACGCTGATTCAATATTGCCAACATAGTGCTCAGACCATTTTTGGTCTGAGCTTTAGTGTATACAGATTCACTCAAAAATATACGTGCAGTACACACTTTTTTTTTTGCTTCTAACGGTTCTGAAGGTTTTAAAATTACTGCGGAAATATGTAAGTTGGGTAACCATTGTGTTAAAGAAACGTTGTTCTAAGCAAACGAAAAAAAAAATTTTTTTTTATAAGACTAAGATATTTTTGAATTATTAAAAAGGAAACCCACAGCTTGAATATTTATATTCAAGCTGCTTATACTTTTCTATACTTTTTTCTAATATGTTAAGGTCGGCAGATAGGCCACTTGACGATCCACATGATGGCAGCTGGCTACCGTCGCCTATAACACAAGAAACGCCACAGGTCTGCAAGTGTGCTGCCGACTATAGTAGGTTGAGAAAGTGTAATCAAAGTGTAACTCTTTTTGAAAAGCTATTATAAAATCGTTGATTATTTAAGCGAAAATGACTGAAAAAGATAATTTGTAACGGTATTTTGTACAACATTAAGGTATTTTTTATATACGCACAGTTATAAAAACGTTTTATAAAACGACTCTTTCGATACATATGTGTGTTTACTTGACTCTACGTACGTCGCAATATATCTACCTATGTGACAAAAATGGGGGAGTTTACAGAGTATGAATACATCCGTTCTAACAATTTCCATCCGGTATATCGATATTGTTTTAAAAGCTTTATAATGAATAGGATCAAATAACATTCTGAAATTACCTTTTGAAATACGGAAATAATGGCTGTCAAGTATATTTATTTATTTATTTATTTATTTATTTATTTACAATAACATACATTATACATCATTACAGGAGTAACCCTAATTTGATGTATATGTTCCTAATCTATTTATTAAAACATTATTCAAATTATTTACATTGCATAGATAATTAAGTATATATGAATTTTTAAAAATTACAAAATTTACAAAAATATGTACAATAAATTATAAGAATACTTAATAATAAACCTAAAATTACCTACTATAAGATATCACAAATAGTCCTGCCCTACTAAATTCGTTCAGTGTGCAATAGAACAGGTCAATTAATTGTGCTATTTTATTAAGGTTGTGTAAGGCTCGCGTCAGAGGAGCCTTGCCAAGTAAATCCGTTCTTGCGCGCGGTATGGCGAAGAGTTGTGGTTTCCGTCTCCTCCATACAAATCTGTCAGGAAAACATAGTACTATTTTATTTAATAATTCATAATACATAAAGTACATAACGATCCTCTGGTTATCTGTCACCCTTTACTTTTCCCTTTGATATCTGTAAAAAGACGATTTCTTTGACAGCGATTTTCTTGAAAAATTCATACTAACTTTTAAATATATTTCATACTAGCTCATAATAAAATTTAAGTAGGTACTGTTCGTGGTCACATACACTTTATTGCAAAATTACTATCGCAATTGCGTACTTATAAGCTTCAATGCATTAGAATGCATTAGCTTCAATGCATTAGAAATTATGAAATGAAATGTTTATTTGAAATTAAACATTAATTTTAGACCAGTTAAAGCTGGTCTTTTTTTATGTTAAAGTTTCTTGAAGTGAAAATTTTTTAAGGCGCCTATGCAGCGCCACAGTTGCTGCAAGTTCACTGTCTACTTTATATATACAATATATATAGGCAGGTTTATTTGGATATTGAACATCGAAATATAATATAATATTTAACAATCAATTTTACGTTCATCGGATTTTGTTAACAATGTTTGTTGTTCCACATATTGTAGAATTATTCCAATAAGAATTTAATAAACCATAACGTAAAGGTACAGCTGCTTTGAAAGCGATTTTGTCAATTGAACAAGTTGATTTAATATGTGTATTAGGGGTTAAAGTATCAAATTGCCGATTTGTACTGAAAATTTTTTTAATTTAACATATTTATTTAATCAAAATAATTACCATTATTATCTATACATTGCTGCCATCTAATAGGAAGCTCATTTATGCCTTTGCCATAGAACTCTGGTGATCTAGATTCGACAAACTGTGTGAAAGCATTTTGCACTGCCTCCTGAGAAGAAAACTTTTTATCACGCAGAAAATTGTCCAAATCACGAAAAAAATGGTAGTCCGTTGGAGCAAGGTCTGGCGAATACGGAGGGTGACGAATGGTTTCTAATTGTAGTTCCTGTAGAGTTAAAACGGTTTCTCGTGCTGTATGAGGTCTCGCGTTATCATGGAGCAATAATGGTGAAGATCGATTCATAAGTCGGGGCTGTTTCACTGCTAGTTTCGCTATCATTGTTCGGAGTTCGGCGCAGTAGACATCTGCCGTTATTGCTTGACCAGATCGGAGAAAGCTATAGTGAATAACACCACGCTGAGACCACCAAACAGTTACCATTACCCAGTGTTACCAGGTACACGGTAATTACCGTAGAAACACGGTATTATTGGCTAAAACACGGTCTACGGTAATGATTCAATACCGTGTTAATTTCTACGGTATTTTGCATTGTATATTACCGTGTAATTTTTTTTTATAAAAAACACTATTTCTATTGTATAAAAATGTTATAATTACGTAAAACGGAACGCAATTACGTTTACTTCTTGTTTCCTTTGGCGTGGCAACACTATTTTTGTTGTTAATACTATGGGGAAATCCCCAAATATAAACGATTGTAATACAAGTATGAAACGACTAAATGCAAAAGGTTTTACGATTGCCCAGCCAGCCGTTAGTCCACCCACATCTTAAAATTGGTCATGTAACAAATGAATGACATTAACCTTCTTCTCATTCATTTAGGTACTTTGTTATTGTTTTGTTTTGTTAGTAAGTGCACAAATAGTGAAAAAATATTGTGTTATCTTATTCAACGATAATTATTTAAAATGGGAAGTGACTGATAGCTACGAAACTGATAAAGAAGCGTCATCATCCAAAATTGCGAAATTTTACACGGTAAATGCACTGTATTTTTTAAATGCATGCACGGTAGTTTGAGCCTGAAACACGGTATTTTTAATCTGTCACCACGGTAATTTGAAATTTCAATCTGGTAACACTGCCATTACCTTTTTATTGGTAAGCTTTGCTTTAGGACACTGTTGCGGCGTTTGACCTGGGGTCAGCCATTGCATTTTCCGCTTACGATTATCGTAAAGAATCCATTTTTCATCACACGTCACAATTCGATCCAATATTCCTTCATTTCTGTATCGATTCAACAAGGCAACGCAAGTTTCAACACGCGTTTCTTTCTGCAGATCAGTCAAATCATGAGGCACCCATTTTTCATATTTTTTTATTTTATTGATTTGACGCAAATGAGTCAATATTGTTGGTAAGGTAACGTTAAACCATGCCGCTAATTCCTGGGTAGTTTGGCTCGGATCGGCTTCCACCATCTCTTTCAAATCATTGTTATTCACCTGTGTGGGCGGTCTTCCACGTGGTTCGTTCTTCAAATCGAAGTTTCCATCACGAAAGCGTTTAAACCAAAATCGCACAGTGCGTTCATTAGCAGTCCCCTCTCCAAACGCAACATTAATATTGCGAGCTGTTTCTGCCGCGTTAGTTCCGCGTCGGAACTCGTATTCAAAAATCACACGAATTTTCGAAGTATCCATCTTTATTGTCTAAGCTGAATAAAAAAAACAACTGAAAGTTGATAATCGAATGTTGCACATTTTTTAAAAGAAGAACTACATAGGTACCGTATGAAAAAAGTTTCACTCAAAAATCTCAAACCATGAAGGTTCTATGTCAATTCGAAGTACCTATTACAATAAAACGGCAATTTCATACTTTAACCCCTATTATTTAAAATCTTATAGTTATTCTTTAATGTATTCTATGTTTTCGTTACAATAATTTTTGCACGACATACCGATATGTGTTTTTGATAGACGCGAATTTCTGATAATACATTTAATATTTATAATTTATATAAGCTTTATTTATCCCATATATAGATAATCACAAAAAATACAAATGAAATAATTACAGTAAACATTCGTTGAAGTATTATAAGTAGATAATAAAATAAAATAATAATAAAATGTCTTTTTTTTTCGTCAAATTGTCAAATGTCAAATGTATCAATATATACTTATTCCTAATTGCTAACAACAGTTTGCAAAAAAAAAAAAGAATTTGCAAGCCCAACTGTACGGGCCTGTAGCACCCGCGCATTTGTATAGCCTGGCTGTTATGGCTTTAAGTGGGCAGGGCCTCCGGCTAAGGAGGGCTCACTGGTTAGCCTGCGATTGTTAGTCGAGGAGGAGAGGGTTGTATTTTCCAAACAAGTTGTACTGGTACAAAGGTCTTTACTATGCCGAAGCAAGGAGAAGACTGCCTTTATTTAAAAAAATGCCTATCTAAGTAACAATATTTCCTTATAGAACTAGTGGCGGTCGTGCCATGTGCCGAACTAGCTTGCGCCAATGGCGCGCAAGCGTGACACGACCGCCCGAAATAATAATAACTAAAGTGAACACTATCTGTCTCTATCTATTTGCTGTCTCTTTCACTTACACTGTTTTCACTATACACTAGTTCTATAATTTCACTATATTTCACGATATGTACAATAGGCTGTCCCGAACACCAACATGCAATGCGAACTCTTCATTAAAAATTGTTTCCGACTTCAACGAATATTTAAGACGCTATGTGCCGTCAAATGGGTACTTTCTAAGCCTACTCCTTGTTTATGGCTAAACCAAAACGGCTTAAAAATATATGAATTATCAATAATTTAGACAACATTTGGTACTTTTTTTTCGTATCACCAAAAGTTCTATATTTAAAAAAAAAGTTAACCTAACAGTGTTATTTTGGTTTGAATTCCGTACTGCTCCTAACTCCTAAGTGGGTACGGCGATTTGAAATTTTTACACGCTAAAAAATTAAGAATCTATTTGTACTTTAAACAAAACATAGCATATGTAAATCAATCAACATTTTCATTCAAAACATCGAGATATACTAATTCTGGTATGCGTCGCGGGTGTAGCGGGCTACCCCCGCTGAGACAGCCAACGTCATTGATAACTCCAACCGCCTTAAAAAAGTGACCTTATTATTGGTTCAGCCGTTCTCGAGTTGTCTCGAGTTCTAATAATATTTTGTAGCTAATAATTTTACTTCCCATACATTTGGCGAATTTATCATTTCTCGTTTAGATGTTATGGCTCCAAACGTATTGAAGGTAGCCTCATCAAAATTGGATTTTTCTTATGGTCCCCGGGTCCACAATGTGACCACACTCTGCAACGCAGCAGTTATATTAAACGATCGTTTGGGATCCACAAAAAAGGGTAGCGACGAAAATAGCAAACTCATGAATATTTATAAAAAATAATTGCCTTCTCGGCGAGATACCACTTTATTACGAGGCGGTGTAATAACAAAAAAAAAATTTATTCCAACGATTTTTAATTACATTCATACTGAAACTGCTTATCAATTGCGGACCACCATTTTTTTTTATTATTTATGATTAGATTAGTTATCGATAAATAGAATTGGCATTCCCAAACGAATTGATCCTGAGTTTATTATTTTAAAAAAAATACAGTTTTAAATACAGTATATAGTAATATAGTTTGCAGTTTTTATGATGAATAACACAATTAGTAATAACACAAGATGCCACCAACACCTCAAGAGGCTCTCTAGATGGCTGGATCAAGGGACAGATACAGAAGGCGGTACTTCTTGACACGGCACGTATTATATCATCCATCGGTTCCTAAATCTGCAAGCTCTAATCACGGTTTTAATTATATATTTTTTATAATATTTAAAAAATAAAGAAAAAAATATTTATTGTCATTTAAAATAATAACAGTAAAAAAACATACAACACAAAACATATAAAACACAATTATCTATACTAATAAGTGTTATACAGGGAAAATATTTTTGTATTTTTGTTTGTAATGAATAAACTCAAAAAATACTGGATCGATTTTTTAAATTCTTTCACCTATAGACAGCTACATTATCAGCAAATAGGATATATTTTATTAAGTTACGCCGACGAAGTCGCATGCAACAGATAGTTAAAAAATAAACGCCAAAAGGACACCAGTCAGCTTATTACAGCGCTGATTTTCAGTTGTTAAAGCCGCACCAATTGTGAAGTAAAAGTAATATAATTTATTAAATACATATTTACATTAAGGAATAAAATAGTAACGATTTTAGTAAATAGTAATAATAAGGATCATGTTCCATTAATGCTAATTCTAAATGATAAAGGCATACTGAAGAACATAGACGAAACATCGATAACATAGATAAATTCGGAGTGCAAATATAAATTCTCTTTTATAATTAAATTAAAGAGTTTCGTATTAAAATATTTATTTATTATTTGTATAAATAATTTGTAGTTTTAACGATAATTATGCATTTTAAATCATGTGTAAATTAAATTGAGTTCATTAATGAAATGAGAATTTCCCAAATTATTTGCCTATCATTAATCAGTGAGAGAATTAATACATAATATCCAATAACATATTAACATGTTTCTGCCTTATCCCGAATGTGCCGAGCACCGCGTCAGCTTAATATTTATATATTAATATAATATTACTAGGTTTTGAACGCGACTTCCCCTTTCCAAACACCTAAGAAAAAGGAGCCAAATGGTCAGTCTTATAATTTGGTCAGGCATTGAATATTTCATTTTTATTTTTAATTAGAAAAAAAATCTAATTTTGTATGTAATTTGTAGGGAAAACATGACGCTACTTAACTCCATAGGATCACGTCGCTCGGCTAATCAGACGATTGCCTGAACATTTTGTAGCGAATGCAATCTGATGCAGCGAACTTGAATTGAATACAAAGATATACACACACCGGCATATTTAGCGGAACATAAAATAAAGGTTTGATATCAGTATCATATAAGGTTGCTGGCTGGTTTATACGTTATTTAATTTAAAAAGAAATATTTTCAAATTAAGAAAACAACTGAACATCACATATTATGCAATTGTTTTAATTTTATTCAAATACACCTTATCTGGAGCGAACTTCGAGTATTTCTTCCTTCTGAGTTTGATTTAAAATTTCATTGAAATACTGTTTTTTGTTAGTTTTTTTTAATCGCGTATCTTTCTGGAGTTGAGGACTGAATTATGCCTGACTTAGCCCCAACGGAGATTGCCAGGGCACTCGAAATGCGAAGAAATGGTCAAACCTACAGAGTGATATCCAGAGATCTTCGTCGACCAGTTTCAACGATCCATCGCAGTATCCAACGGTTCAGGGAGACCGGTACTTATGTGAGAAGAGCAGGACAAGGCAGAAAAAGACGCACTTCGAGTAGGGATGATCGTTTCATTCGGCTTCGTGTACGTAGGAACCCCCGTTTGACTGCCGTCCAAGCCCGACATGAGTTAGAAGCAGTACGGGGTGTAACCGTAAGTGAGCGTACGGTACGAAGAAGGTTCGAAGAAGCTGGTTTGGGTTCATTTGTGCCCGCCAAGGCTCCAAGGCTCGAGGTAAATCATCGTAGAAACAGGTTAACTTTTGCTCGGGAACATCGACTTTGGAACGCGGACCAATGGAGTAAGGTATTGTTTAGTGATGAGTGCAGAATTCTCTTATATCGATCTGATGTGATGTCATTGCTCACGGCAATTAAAAAATTTCGTTTGTTTCACTTGTGACTACTTTTTATTATCGGTTTATAATTTCTAGTTACATGTTTCTTTTTTGTGACTAGATAATAGTATTGCAAAATGTAAAGTTATTGAATTATTTATTATTGGCTTAACAATAATAACCTGCAATTTCATCAAAACCGGTTGAGCTGTTTTGAAGGGTACACACATCGATTTTTATATATAAAAGTTTTATACAGTTAAATATGATTGTCCACAAAGGGCGCTGTTGCCTTCCCCTGAGTGGTTTTTCCCTTAGCCAATTTCTACTGTATCCACAGGTTGAGATGGAGGGGAAGACTATTCTAAACCGGTATCCCATCACGCTCTCGGACTATCTAGCTATTATTTATTGGTGGAAGCCTATGTCTAGGAGAGGACGTCCTTCATCTAAGGATTCTAAGGTGATGATACTGATAATATACTTTTTTTGAAGTTGAAAAATAATATATCATTGACCGAACTACTCCATCATTAGTTCTCAAGAGAAAGAGTATTTATTAAAACATTTCCTCAATTATTCTAATGAAAAGTTACAAGATTGTTTAATTATGACTTCATAACGCACCATCTAAATAAACAATGTCGTGTTTACATTAAATTTGCCTCGTACTCTGAATTTGACATGCCTCAGGGCTATTGTTATCTTTTGGAAGTATTTTTACCTATTAAAACATTTATTTGTTGCCGTAAATAGAAAATATAGTAAACAATTGAAATGGAAATAATGAAGGGAAAAAAAATTACCTAAATATTTTTATAAGTTTTACATTTTTGTAATAGTCTAAGATCCCACTGGTGAACACTTGTAGACCGGACCTTTTTGTGTTTTACAAACACTTTATTTTATTTTATTTTACGTACCATCAAATGGTCTGTTAAGGTCTGTGTAGACCTTAACATAAAAAAAAATCATTTTAATATTTTATTAGGATCTCTTAGGATATTTGGAAACACAAGGTCACAAGTATTCTTGTTCTTTGTATTTACTTGACAATACTTGGCTGATGTTGGTACTCCAGTCCTTGTTTATTCTGATTATTCATATACTTCACTTTATACAATATTTCCTTAATCTTATATTGTGTTTCAGCGATGCGGTAGTAAAATCGTCGTCTTAAAAGAGTTTCGTCTACCGTGAATGGAAGCAGCGATGGGACGATAATATTGTGAGTAGGTATGGCAAGTAAAAAGGAAAAAGGATACCCTCCAAAGATAAGCCCTATACAAACTTGTATTTAATTCAATTGCTATACAAAATACTATAGTTTTATTGAATATATACACGTACTCGTATATGGCGTAATCTTTCCCTGATACCGCGTGATCCGTCCCATTGATCGGACGATGCGGACTTTTTTTGCTGTTGGTTCGAATAAAGACGATTCTTTAATCATAATAAATAATGATCCGACTATAATGATCAGACGACGACGGCAGTGAGTACGGAACACGGCACACATATACTAAACTAAACCTTATTGTTCCTCGCGTCACTTTTCAGCTTGAACTTACGCTTAGACTATGGTTTTCAGTCACTCCATAACGTTTACACCATACAGATGTTCTTCCTGACAATATTTTACATGTAAGCCGTAGTAACCAAAAAAAAAAAAAACAATCGGAGCAATAACAAATTATAGTTGAAAACAATTCGGATGCAAACAAAGAACGCTGGGAGAATATAAGTTTGTAGAGGCCTCGAAGAGTTTCTATAACAGGAATTGGTAACTCGTTGCAAACTTTTTTTATCTTCCCCGATATGAAGAAAACTTGAGAACATGTTTCGCAAAGCTTCAATTGCGATCATATCAATACTAATAATAAATCTGTAAGTGTAGATATTGTATGTATGTATGTATGTATGTATGTTCCTCCATAACTCTAAAACGAATTAACTGATTTTCATGAAACTTGGTAGATAAACATTTGGACGTACGGGACACAGAATAGGCTACTTAACATTTTTCAACGCGGACGAAGTCGTGAGCACCAGCTAGTAATATAATATATATGTAATATCGATGGGTGAAAGAAATTTTCGAATCCAACGAATCGAAGGGGAGGAAAAATATAAAAAACCATCCTCAAATTATACAAAAAATGTTTCAG
Source organism: Synanthedon andrenaeformis (assembly GCA_936446665.2). Lineage (NCBI taxonomy): Eukaryota > Metazoa > Arthropoda > Insecta > Lepidoptera > Sesiidae > Synanthedon > Synanthedon andrenaeformis. The sequence continues at coordinate 4,042,001 of OW387801.2, forward strand.
ACAAATATTGTAGAGAATTTAGTTTTACTTAAAAGTGTTTTTTAAACTTTTTTTGCTAAAATTAAAATTTATATTTTAAATTAAATTAAATTAAATTATAGGAGGCACGGCACAGCTTGCACCAATGAGTTGTCTGCTTATTATTCTTTTTATAAGTTATTTTAAATTAATATCAGCTATATCAACGCTTACATTCGGTTACATGGCACTGTCGCGGTTACATGATAAATAAAGTGTCACATTACAATTGTTAGCAATAAATAAATAAAATGTCAAGTGTTAGAACCACGGAGAAAGATGATTCTCTTAATTTTCGGCGGTGCATCGCTGCAAGTTCCTAGAAACTGAAAATATCGCTCCTTTATTTCGACAACATTTCCATTTCGTCGCAGTAACCACTTCTTGATCGCATAAGACTGAACCTTTAGTAAGTTAACTCCCATGTCAGTTCTATACAACATTGTCTGTTGGCTGCAAAGGCTTAGCGGTGCTTGTTACGTTATACTGAGGACGCTGTAATGTTAAGCTTGGATTATCTTGTTACTTGTTAAGATGTTCGTACATTGAAAATAATGTAATTTAATATTACTATATAAACTGCAAATATAAATTTATCGTGTGATGTTTGTTTTATGAATTCTTTACGTATGTTTTTTTTTTTAATATTTTTATTTTCTCTTGGCTAGCATCTAGCCGTGCAGGAAAAACGAGGCCGACGATGGAGAGAGCTAACCCAGAAAATGGCTATTCACTCGAACTTTAAAAATATTTGGGTTATATGAGTTCGGAAACACAGACGCCGCCGGAAGGGAGTTCCAATCCATGGCAGTGCGCATCATGAAAGAGTTTTTAAAACATTTGGTCCGAAAAAGAGGAATTTTGACAAGATGAGCATGGTAACCTGCCGTACATCTGAATTTTCGATGGAGGAAAGGAGAAGGCGGTATGAGCTTATGCAGATCCTGAGCACTCTCTCCGAAGTACATCTTATAGAAGAAACACAGACAGACGATAGCTTATAAATACTATATTTTATGGCATAAAATAAAATATTTCTCGCCTCGGACTATATCTTTGCTACCTCCTTTTAAACGACTCAAAGGATTTTGATGCTGTCACAAATGCTCTGCAGACTAATATGAGAAAAAGAATAAAAAATAGGGCGGATATATGGAAACAGCTTCCGGTATCAATTACTCATTTACGGAAACGAAACAGCACATATAGTTTTGTTTCAGGATGGTTTTCTGTACCGAGTAGTTGCAGCCGCCAGGCAAGCTACCCAGATTATACTGAGAGCGTAGATAAAAGCAAAAAGAGAGATACGGTACGTTCTTACATTACATAATCGATAATTGGGCTACATAAAACTAAATGCCTAAATATATCTGCAACATTTCCAATTATATGTGTAATTAGAGTCGATAATTTAATTTCATACGCATGCATGGTGGTTATTTCGTAGACATTATGAGCTACGAGTCTACGAGTGTCTACGAAATATCGTAGCGCTTTATAAGGTCCTACATTCATCGAAAATTTTACTAAATTATTTTTCTTAGATTGATTTTTTTTACGTTCTTGATTGTTTCTATATTATTGTCAAGCGTTGATCATACGAGTATTTTGTCTTCCATTGTTCCTTTTTTTCGTCTATTTAGGTATTTCTCTGATCATGTGGCAGCCCGCCCATCTCCATTTAAGAGTTCTTATGGTTTTTTCTAAGTTTTTGACTTTTGTTTTATCGTTGATATCTTTCAACTTTACTTTATCTTTCAGTTTAATTCCATTAACACTTCGTTACATTGAATTTTGGCATACTTTCAATATCCTGAGTAATTTCTCTGTTAGAGCCCATTTTATGGTTTACCGCTGAATGACAAAAAGAAAGTATTTGATATTTGTATTTTGCCACGTTTAAGATATGGATGGATGTCAAACTCCAGAAGATAGTTGAAGATAAAACAAAACAATGGTTTAAGTTAGCTCTATATTAATTTGTTGAAAATAATCTGAGTAATGATATCGCATCGATCGCAGTTATGTTACAAAATGCCAATGATAATACAGAGAGCTTTAAGCTTAGCAGAAACAAACGACCTAATGCACGACTACGAGCGCGTCCATGTTAATGGAAACAAAACCACAGAATGATGTTATTGGCCATCGGTTTTAATTAGCTCGGCTTTCGCGACAATTAATCTGGTAGGAGATATATTTATCAATATTCGAAACGGATAATTCAACCTATTTCAATGGGGTATGTATATGTTTTCTATACTATTTTCTATACTAATATGAGCAACTTGAATGTAATAACTTTGAACTAATATAATAACTAAACAACAATCTATACTTATAATAAAGTCGTAAACGAGCCGTGTTAAATATTTTTTTCAAAAAAAAAAAAACAATTTGTACACTTTATACTTATGTTACCGATGTCAAAAAATAGTTTTTAGAATTTTTGTCTGTCTGTACACGCTTACCTCGGAAACGGATTAACCGATTTGAATGCGGTCTTCCAGTAACATTTAGTGTTTGTTTCATTCCAATCGGTGTATACAGGTGTTACCGAAGTAAAAAAAAAATTTTGAATTTTTCTCTGTTTGTTTTTTTTTCGTGTGTTTTTGCACGCTGATCTCGTAATACCTTAAGTATAAATAATTCAAATTTCATTGCTACGACAACAATCGCCGTAATATAATATAATGAAATTTTAATGATATATTAAAGGCACCACTTAAGGTACAAAATATTTACATTGAAAATTTTTAAATCCTTTGCCGTGTCGTCCTCCAGTAAGCGTCGGTCCTTGTTTTGTAAGCAATACGAAGAAACTTTTATAAAAGTATTGTATTAAAATAAGTGTACTGTGAACACTAGGTCCGACTCCGTCGAACTAGAAAAATATTGTAACAAAACCCATCTAAGTATCAGCAGAGAGTCTGCAGAGAGAACAATAAATAACGAAATACAATGCGTACCATATTACTTTAAATAACATTTATTTAGATTTGAATAAAGAATAATGAGTGTGCAGCGGGGTGCTTTTATCTTGTCGAATATTTTTGTGGCCTTTCTTATTCCCTTATGCCTGGTTAACAAAATGCGAGCTGCTGCTGATATTTTTTTTATTTAGATCAACGTGATTTATTTAAAAAAATGTTAAGATCTGTTATGCCTTTGAATTAGAAAATGCTTATAAAAAAATTTAAAATAATAAATAAAGACTGGCTAATGACTGGCGAGATATACTATCGAATATCGAACTCGTCCTAACGATGCGAGTAATGTGCGAGCTACTGCCATGCGAGTGGTTAGGGATGACTCGCACGCGAGCTCGCACTTCGTAAGCCAGGCATTACTAGCGGACCGCCTTGGTAGGAAGGTTTGTGAATAAATTATATAAATAAACCTTCCTCTTTTATCACCTATCCACCAATGAAAACCGTATCAAAATCCGTTGTAGTATTGAAAATGTGCTCCAGTATCCCTTACACACTTCACCGATCCGATTGATCCGATTGAAAAACAGGATATAGAATAAGTTATATAAGACTTTTACTTACAATCTTACCACAAATGGGTGCACTGCCAATAGATATCAAGCTGCGGCTACATTTTTCCGTAGTTAACTTACTAGTGAACAAACTTGTTAGAAACCACTTTAGGTTACGTCTCGTTGCGTTAACTTGTAGTTGCTTTAAACTCGCAATATCTGAGCTTCAACTAGGGTTACCGGTCTAAAAATAAAGAAATACCGAAAGAAATTATCTAAAAACTTCTATTATTTCTAATTTCGTTTCGACATAGATCTTTTTGATAGGGACGCAACAATCCAAAGGAAACACATTTCTACATATTAAAAAACCTTAAAAATATTTTATGTTTTTTGGTTTTTACGTAATTCATAGCCGCGTAAAATGATTTTTGGAATAAATGTCTGTCATTTCCCTTTGTGTGTTAATTAAGAACTATAATATACACCTATATAAGCCAAATGTCCAAAATTTCCGGACAACCCTAGACTTCAACTAAGTTAGCTACGCGTCGGGCATAAAAATTAAGGCAACGAGCCCAGAAATATGATAATTCACCCTGTTTAACTTACACTATTGCTGAGAAATATAGAATGTTTAACCCAAATCACTTATTATCTATATAAATTTATCTATTATAAGTACTAGCAACGATTGTATGTAGTGTCAGATATAAATGTATGATATAGATACGTACGATACATACAACAATAAAAATGTAAAATATTAGTAAATTCTTTATGTAGGATAATTTAAAACTATTCACAAAGAACTTATTTCAAACAAGTATAAATTTAATACAACCATTAAGGAACTTTGTAAAAGGAAAGAGCTTATTTTATATATCCTATACCAAATTGATACTATGGCGCCATTAGATCCTTTTGTAAACCGATACGATGTTAAGAGTACTCCTGTCAAGCGTCTGAGGGAAAATATATCAAGTGTTCGTTAATAATTCTTAAAAAAAATCGAAGCTTTGTTCAAATAATATTTTACCCGCAAGAAATATTTACATTATAATTATACAAGACTAGCGACCCGCTCCCGACTTCATCAGGGGTGCAAATTTTTTATATACAAACTTTTCCTGTGATAAACAGGAAGTACAATAGTACACACTTGATAAGGCGCGTCGTGAATGTTCGTTCATGCAGAAAAAAAACGGCTCCGATGACTAACGAAGAAAGCTTAAAACTTATAATACAATGCATCTGTTAGTTCCGTCTCACTCGCACGCAGCGTAACATGCCAAGCGGCGCACGCTAACATGACGGCAGCTGGCGACCAATAGGAGTACTGAAAAAAGCCGCGAAGTGTGTAGATTTGTCAATAGCATTTCCCACGCTTTAAAAATTCGTCTTCTGCGCAGGTACATCGGTAAGCCATATCAGTTGGGTACTATTGTAATTACCAGACAAACGCACGGCGATTGATTTTTGTATATCTGATGCCCGCGACGTCGTCTGACTTGAAAAATAAAATATATATAAGCAATGTAACGACATCTTTATTGCTATTACACATTTTTCAGGCGTTAGTTTTTTTTAGCTTAACAGCGCTTTTTTCTGAATGAAAGGTTTTTATGGTGATCGGTTGAATAGATTTGTATTTGTGTATGTTTGTGTTTTTGTAATTTTATTTTTAATGGATAAACTCAAAAACTACTGGACCGATTTTAGAAATTCTTTCACCTATAGAAAGCTACATTATCAACGAGTAACATATGCTATGTTTTATAAAGTTGCGCAGACGAAATCGCATGCTACAGCTATTATTTTATAACCGCAGGCATGTTGTCTTAAATAAGCTTAACACAATATTACTAGTTTATCCAACCGCTGAGCCAAGTACACAATCGAGTGAGGCCGATGCATTGATGAGATAATTGACGTTTACTCACGCGAATGTGTCAGTTGATTGGCGCTACACAATTGCTATTGTTAGCTGATTATGACCACAGAATTGATCGAATTGCCGCTAATGTACATTAAAATAAAGTGGAAGCCTACGACTAGTGTTGTATCCTTAATTCTTAATTCTTCTAATTCGGCCGCGCACTTGCTAGCACCTCTGGTGTTGCTTGTGTTATACGCGACGGTAGCCACCTACCATTAAGTGAACCGTCAGCCTGTCTGACGACCTTAATCTTTAATAAAAAATCTACTTATAATGCGATCATAAAGTCCAGTAAAAAAAAATTACTCACGATGCGCGAAAATACCAAGCTACATGGCTTTTAAAACCGTGTATCGGCCGTTTTACTCAGATACGGCTTAACTGATTTGAATGCCAGTTTGACTGATGTATTTATGATTACCTGGATTAACATATATAGAATACTTTTTACCCTGGAAAAGTGTTAGGTTCCTGTGAGCGTTTCAACTACATACTACAACTTAAAAACAAACGACATCGCGTACGAAGCTGCGGGCTCCAGCTAGTATAGCATAACAATTAAAATATAATATTCACAATATTATAAATGTAGTTATAATAAATAGAATAAATACAGCTGTGAGTTATTCTGTCCGAACCCTCGTCATGTCAAAATGTCAGTTAGTCAGAGCCCACGTGGTGCCGTTATGAAGGCTATTAGTGTTTTCTGTCTAAAATATTTATTTATCATATACTGACCGGAATTGATTCAATTTATCATTCTTACTATTACCATACAAAGAAGGATAAGGTTGTTTTTATACTAAAAAGAAACAAAGCCTTGTCTATTCAATGTGACGTCGTCAGATTGTATTGTAATGAAAAGTATATAAGTAGGTATATATGAACTTTTTTATGTTATAGTCATCAGACAGGCTGACGGTCCACTTGATGATTGGTTCACCTAACACAAGTAACACGACAGGCAATTGCACTGGCGACCATAGTAAGATTATGGATAAGGGATTAAGAAGGGATCGGGCAACAGGTTTTGTCATCTCTTACTCACCGAAACACACCGCACATGCACATGTAAAGTCTGTAAGGGTCTGTAAGGGGTGTTTACTGCCGCCAGACGGGCTTCCTAAATGACTACGAAACGCAGTTGTAGCGTGTTCATACACTTCATACATCACTCCTGGATGCGCTACTAACCTGGATAACGCCTCAGATCCTGTATTTTATATATTTTTCGGCCTACATGTCATTCACGTATCATTTACATCACATTTTTCCCTTGTTTCCTTATTTTCTAATTTTTCTAAATTCTAATAATTTTTCTAAATTCCCACACCCCCCTAAATTCTAAAATAACACTTCTTCTAGTGCATTTTTTTTTTGGATTTATTTTCGGACCTACATTTCTTTGTCTATCTAAAACCTTCGAAATTTTATTTTCTTCATTTTGCTGTTTCATCACACTACATTTAACACATTAATATCATTTTATCTTTACAGAAGGAAATAAGGTAAATTTGAACTTTATTTGTTATCTGATTATTTATTTTAAAAACTTGATTTGTGTTTTGGCAATTATGGCTAAACAAATAAGATTTGACCTTCTGAACAAATCAGAGCTAGAATACGAAATTAAAATAAGGCTTGAGGAACCAGCTGATACCGTAGTCGGTTTGAAAAAACAAATTCTTCAACTGTCTTCTACATTTCCGTCGGAAGAAATTTTGACTTCTTCACTTCCTATCGAGGAAGATCTTTCTGAACTAGACTTTACCTTGTGTTATATAGAAAGGAAAATACAGAGTTTGTTTCAAGGAAATCATAAATATGTACGATTAATTAAAACTTATCTTAACCATGTATATTACAGGATAGATCGTATTGACATTGACTTAGATTCCGACCGTTTGGATACATTTAATGTTCTTAAGTTGAAATTTGATTCTTTAACTAAACAGTTTGAACTTTTTAATGCAGAACCAATTGAGGGTTCTAATTCTTCACAGCCTGGTGCTCTGTTAGTTCCGTCTTCAAATTTACAAGATTCCCCTCAGTCGCACAATCATCATATTTTTAAGGATTTAAAAAAATATGTCTTTAATGGTAAAACATGTCCTAGATTTTTCCTTCAAAGGTTGGATGAATTTTGCACATCTAGGTGCTTAAGCAAAGATTTGCTTATCAAGCAAGCCTTTGAAATCTTTACTGATAATGCTCTTCATTGGTTTAGATTCCAACTTAACCTAAATCCCAATTTAACATGGGAAGAAACTTCCCAACTTCTTATTAAAGATTTTGGTGTTCATGATTATGACTACAAGCTCCTCGAGGCAATTAGGAATCGAACCCAAGGCCTTGACGAACCTATTGTTATCTATATTTCAATTATGTCTGGTATGTTTTCTCGTCTCTCTAAAAAACTCTCTGAAGCTGAACAACTGGAAATAATGTTGAGAAACATTAGGCCTTGTTACTCAGTCTTTGTTGCACTGAAAGATTGCACTACAATCAATGCTCTTTTATCTGTCTGTCAGAATTACGAAAAAGTTTTAGACAGAGATAAACAGTTTAAAGAACCAGCTCCCCGACAAACTGACCTTACAACTGAATTTAACTATAAATCACATAGTTCACTAACTAACTTACATGGTGAAACTGTCCAAAAACAGTTTCATTCGAATCAATATCAACCTAATAGATCCCAAACTAAACAAGTGAATACCGTTAATCAACCTGTTTTTGTTCAGCAAAAACCTTTTTGTGTTCGTTGCCGTATTTTTGGTCATAATCTTAACTCTTGTACTCAACCTCGCACTATCGTTTGTTTCAAATGTGGACTTAAAGGTTTCAAAACTTCGGATTGCCCTACATGTAATCAGAAGACTAGTAATACTCCAAAAAACTACAAACGGACTTAAAAAGCGTTTCAAATTTTGACGTTAATGACTGGAACTGTTGGATTTTAACTCTTAAAAATTTCTTCTCTTGCTACAAAATTTCTTCTACATATTACGCGGAAGAAAATGATTTTAAACGTCCTTTTATTAACGTGCAAATTAATGACTTAATTATGTTGGGTTTATTGGATTCAGGAAGTTCTGTTACCATACTTGGGAACAACTCTCACCTGAAAATCCTTAAACTAGGCTACACGCTTTTTAAGTCCGACTTTATTACTATATCTACTGCTAGTAACCAAAAAATTAAATCTCTAGGCTACTTTGAACTACCTCTATCCTTTAACGATCAGACTCATTTACTGAAAGTTTTTGTGTTCCCAGAATTATACCCCTCCTTGATTCTTGGCATTGACTTTTGGAAAAACTTTAACCTCCTTCCCTCTATTTTATCATGCGATAATTTACTAGACGCAAAATGCTCGTCCCTTCAAACCGTTGATAGGAAAGTGTTACCCTATGAATATCTAACTACGAATCAGAAGGACATAGCAGATAACATTATTCAACGTTTCAAAAGTATCTCTTTCGAAGAAAAAGGAGTTTTGGGCAAAACGCACTTAATCACGCACAAGATCGATACAGGCGATTCTCCACCAATTAAACAAAGATGTTACCGTTTGTCTCCACAAAAGCAGAAAGCATTAATCAATGAAGTGGATAAAATGTTGGAATGGAATGTCATCGAATCATGTGAAAGTCCATGGTTATCTCCAGTGCTCATCACTCCTAAGAAGAATGGCGAATGGCGTTTCTGTGTGGATAGCAGGAAGCTTAACTCCGTCACTCGTCGTGATGCTTACAGTTTACCTTTGATCAGTGAAATTTTAGACAACCTTAAGAATGCTAAATACCTCTCGAGCATTGACATTGCGAAGGCTTTTTGGGAAGTACCTCTTAATCCTGCAGACAAAGATAAGACTGCTTTCTATGTTCCTGGAAGAGGCATGTACAGATTCAAAGTAATGCCCTTTGGCCTAACTAATTCTCCAGCTACTCAACAAAGACTAATGGATAAGTTATTTACTCCAGATTTTGACAACAAAGTGTTCTGTTATTTAGATGACATTGTCATCATTAGCGAGACTTTCGAAGAACATATCTCTCTTCTTCTAAAAGTTCACGAAAAACTTTCATTCGCTAACTTAACGGTAAACTTAGAAAAAAGTCAATTTTTCAGAAAAGAACTTAAGTACCTGGGATTCGTCGTGGATGAACATGGTCTAAGAGCCGACCCAGATAAAATTCGTTCTATTCTGGAATATCCTACACCAACTTCAAGAAAAGAAGTTCGAAGATTCATCGGCACTTGTAGCTGGTTTCGAAGATTTATCGCGAATTTTAGCACAATTGCATCTCCACTTAACCGGTTGACCTGCTCAGGAAAGAATGCTCCAAAATTTACTTGGAATACTGAAGCTGCATCAGCTTTTCAAAAACTTAAGGAAGCCCTCGTTACTGCGCCTATTCTTGCCTGCCCAGATTTCAACCTTCCGTTTGCAGTCCATTGTGATGCGTCAAATTCTGGCACGGGAGCCATGCTTACCCAACTTCAAGACGGTAAGGAAGTCGTCATAGCTTATATGAGCAAAGCCCTAAATAAAAATCAGCAAAACTATTCTACTACAGAGAGGGAAACACTTGCTGTTATAATTGCATTAGAACATTGGCGATGCTACCTCGATAATGGTAAAGAATTTACCATTTACACTGACCATGCTGCTCTTAAATGGTTCCTGAATTTATCAAATCCTTCAGGAAGACTTGCTCGCTGGTCACTACGTCTGTCTTGCTTCAACTTCACCTTGAAACATAAGAAAGGGAAAGAGAACGTTGTTCCAGACCTTTTGTCCAGATCTAAAACACTAGAATCGGAGGATACTCTTCAGGGAGTGAATCCTATTACAGTAGACCAACCCCGAGCTAATCGTGATTTGGAACATTACAACAAGATCTTGATTGGTTGCCGAAATAATCCAGACTCCTACCCAAACTATACGTTTAAGGATGACAAACTCTACCGTTGCATCCACTCCACTGATAGCCTAAATGACGACTTTATTTGGAAGGAAGTTCCACCCCCTGAGGATAGGCTGTCTCTTGTCAAACGAGATCATGGTTCTCCTCAAGATCCTCATCTGGGAATATTCAAAACCTACAAGAAGCTTTCGTTAAGATACTATTGGTCCGGCATGTTTAAAGATATCGCTAAATTCATTTCTAATTGTGACACTTGCCTAGCTTATAAACATCCAAACCATTCTCCTTATGGCCCTATGGGTAAACCTAAAATTTGTTCTAGACCGTTTCAGTCTATATCACTAGATCTCATGGGTCCCCTTCCCTTGTCAAGAAAACGTAACCAACATATTTTAGTTATCAATTGTACCTTTACTAAGTATACTTTAATCTTTCCTTTAAAACGTGCAACTGCGCCTAATATAATTTCTATTTTAGAAAATTCTGTCTTTCTTGTTCATGGTGTTCCTCAAATAATAATCATGGATAACGGTCCCCAATTTCGGTCTCACGAATTTAATACCTTTGTAAAAAAATATAAAGTTCCTTTTATATTCTACTCTCCATTCTATTGTCCCCAAGTTAATCCTACGGAAAGGTATAACAGGACAATAGGTACTGCTCTAGCTGCATTAGTTGGTGATGACCATAGATCTTGGGATGTTCACCTTCCTAAAATCCAATTCGCTATGAACAATTGCGTTAATGCTGTGACTGGTTTCACTCCATCATTTTTAGTTTTTGGGCGGGAAGCTATTCCTTGTGGCTCATTTTACACTCCAACACAAAATATCGAGGAGATTGTTTTTCTACCCCGCGATATTTATGCTGAAAATACTGGTTTCCTCTCGTCTATTTTTGATAAGGTTCAATCTACTTTATACATAGCGCACGCTAAAAATAGTGCTCGTTATGATCTTCGACGTTCTTTTAAGGAATTTAATGTCGGTGATACCGTTTGGCGTAAGAATCAAGTATTAAGCAATGCTGGTTCGTACTTTTGCTCTAAATTGGCCCCTAGATTCGTTAAGTGTAAAGTTTCTAAAAAGCTTTCACCGTTAGTGTATATTCTCGAAGACACCAACGGAACTAAGGGCAAATGGCATATCAAAGACATTAAAACCTAATTAAACTCAGTTTCATCATTTCATCTCATTTATTCATTATTCAAAATTTTTATTTTATTTTATAATACAAGCTTTTAAGCCTGTAAACTAAAGTTTTGGAGCAAATGCTCTATTTCTTCTACGCATGAACTAATGTCGCGAAGCCTCCACTTCAAGCTCTAAAGCTTGAAGTTTAACTATGTAAGATGAGTCTTACGTAGTTTTATCTTCACCTCTTAAGTGCTATACTTAGCACTCTACACGAGCGGCTGACTACTCGTTAAATTAAGCCCTAGGTCATTATTTTTTTTACAAAGGAGCGGCTGACAACTCCTTAAATAAGCCTTACCCGTCATTTGGGATCACCCTTTTCGAGTGGCAGTCATTGAATGTGAACTCCACCCGTACCAGAATGATAGAAGACGGTGTGTTTGAAGATGAATGCTTGAGCATGTCTGATGATGTATGAATCTGCAAAGCTGTGTCCCCTGGATCTGTCTGGTTTTTAATCAAAATTTTCTCGGTCGAAAATTTTTCTGGGGTTGTCGGGGAAATGTAGCGTGTTCATACACTTCATACATCACTCCTGGATGCGCTACTAACCTGGATAACGCCTCAGATCCTGTATTTTATATATTTTTCGGCCTACATGTCATTCACGTATCATTTACATCACATTTTTCCCTTGTTTCCTTATTATCTTACCGACAGCCTGTTTTCAGAATGTCTGCTATACTTTTTCCTACATTTTCTCATACGTTTTACATGCATTTAGTCATCATATAATTTCAAAAACGCAAATTTATATATTTTTGACATAATCTCTTTGTTTATTTATTTCGTCGCCATAGTTCCCATAGTATTTTGACATCATGCTTTCTCACTACATTGTTGCTTTCTCGCTCATTTTTTATTCCTTTTTATATACAACCTCACCTCTAAATTCGAAATGTCCTGGCCATATATATTTATTATTTTCTAAATTTAATTTTCAAAATATTATTTCGAAGGTTTTCCAGCCGGCTAGACTGATGAAAATCAAGGAGTGTGTTGTCGCTCCTCTCTGCGATACAACATTAAAATTTGGCCTGTCTTGCCTCTATCTGCTTCGTGTCATTCCGGAAGTCGGTGCTGAGACTCCGGACGCACTTCACTACAGCAAATTTCACTTCGCGTCGTTCCGTGAGTCGGCACAGAGACTCCGGACGCACCCATCTCCGCTTTTCGTCTGCATCGTGTCGTTCCGGGAGTCGGTGCTGAAACCCCGGACGCACTTCACCACTGCACGCTTCACTTCGTGTCGTTCCGTGAGTCTGTGCATAGACTCCGGACGCCCCATCGCCGCTGCCCGTTTGCATCGTGTCGTTCCGGGAGTCGGTGCTGAGACCCCGGACGCACTTCACCACTGCACGCTTCACTTCGTGTCGTTCTGTGAGTCTGTGCAGAGCTCCGGACGCACCCATCGCCGCTGCCCGTCTGCATCGTATCGTTCCGGGAGTCAGTGCGGAGACCCCGGACGCACTTCACCACTGCACCCCAGACGCTGTTTTTTTTTTTAATCTTTATTTAATCACCTGTACATACTTCATTCATAACACTCTACACAACTTTCGAAATTCATCCATTTTTTTATATATATATTATTTGTAAATATTTTCAAAAATATATCTGTAAATAATTTTCATTTTTTTTATTTTAACTGTCGCTTCACGACACAGTATACCCTTTTATAATGTTAAGAAATCCTCATGGATACCCAGCAGTGTAGGGGACGCTGCAGGGTTATGCAGCACTCGTACCGGATATAACCCAACGACCCTTAAAGAACTTATGGACTTACTTAAGGACTACTTAAGACTAGGTACTTCTCGACGACCTCTCTTCTGATTCTAAAAAGGAATAAGGATAAAAATAAAGTAATTTGCTCTGGCATACCATACTCACTCACCGAAACACATTATGACCTTTTGTTTCACTGTAGTCTTCTATAAGCTGTTGATTACTGTAACTAGAAAGGATTTCATGCTAACGACTGCGAAATACAATGAACCCTTTTTAATACTTCTATAATACTTTCATACTAAGCAATAAATTCGAAACTCACAGTATGAGATGGCTTAAGTAAGATTATTGTGAAATATCATAACTTTGTGAGTTTTGTAAGAGATTATTTTACAAAGGAAGTACAGATATGTGATAAAGGATAACATAAGATACTCGCATCGCAAAGTTTGAGCTCGCAGCGGTATGAGACGCTGTGATATCCGCGAGGAAACGGATTTCTATAACTAATATGTTGTGTACACATTTACAAATACAACGAAATATTCGATAGTATTTTTCTATGTGTTCTTCCTTCTCTTCCTAATCCCTTGTCCTCAAACCTACAATGGCGGTAGCGCACTTGCAATACTTATGGTTTTTCTGATTTATTTTTACTGGTATCTTCTTAAATATAAATATATCTCTCTTGTTAGCTTTTGCCCGCGACTTCGTCCTTGCCCCTTTTTCTTAGTTGTTAAAACATTTATTCAAATTTGTCAGGCATATTTTTTTTTATTTTTATATGATTTAAATAAATTAACTTAAATTAACAAATAAACTTAAATATTAAAATGTGCCAATTGAAATTCTGCTACCAGTTGAAGGCGGCTGAAACTTTTAATGACATCTATAGAAACTCTTTATCCTCGGATGAAGAGATAAAAACGGAAATAAAACTCTCTTAAACCGCTCACTTTCCTTACTTTGGATATGGAAACAAGCGAAAGTATAATAGAGTTCGGAGAAAAATTTAAATTGTAAACAATTGAACAGTGTACCTTGGAAGTAAAAAGTTGTCGGAATTTGAATTGAGAATGTCAACACAAAATACATTCGGACGTCTGAAAGAGAGATCTTAACAGTTTTTTTTAATTACAGCACGTCAGTTTTAGAAACCAGTATTAATTAATTAATTAGTATTATTTATTTATTATATATAAATCCTCATGCTCATCTTGTCGAAATCCCTCTTTGTCGGACAAAGCGCTTTATATAATGCACACTGCCAAGATTTGGAATTTCCTGTCGGCGTCTGTTTCAAAGCTCATATAACTCAAATCTTTTGAAAGTTCGAGATAATAGGCATCTTCTGGGTGAGATTGCTCCATCATCTTCACTACACAGCTAGATGTTGGCCAAAAGCAAACCCATAATAATAACAAAATATTTTTATTATTATTCACTTCTTATTATTATTATAATATATATACATATATATTTGTCATACTAGTACTGACATATACTAGTACTTGTGTGGCTGTGGCTACTCATGTATCGCGCGCCTATCATTTGTTGTTCAACAAGTAAAGTATGGATATTATAACTAGCTTCTTTTTAATGGTACTGGCGATGCCAAGTAGTATCAGTACTACTATTAATGGCACAGTCCAATGGTGCTAGAGCAACTACATCGAAACACACCACCACGCACGCTCTTCTTTCTTTCTTGTCCACAGTGCGTCCCATGCTGCGCTATTCAATTCGTTAAATATTTTATATATTTTTTTAAATATTTATGTAACAGACAATTTTGTATTTTATATTAATTTGTGAAAAAACTATAAAAATACAGCCGTAAAGAATATTACAGGGAAGTACAATTTTATGAACGTAAATAACAAACGTCGATTGTGGCACGAAATACGGTAATCAAACTACTATTATAGACCACGGTTTTAAGTGATAAGCGACAGCGAATACTTCATTTTAGTAAGAATAGACTATTTTAGTATTTAAGTACAAATTTTAGTAGAGTTGTCGACACAAAATCCAATTCAAATATTTGAATACGACTCGACGATCCTACTAGTGTTTTAAAATATATAATTATTTTTTAACCTCACTTGCCTTCTAAAAGTTTGCGGTAGCACCTCAGCCTACAGTCCAAAAATCCCATACACTCAAGAACCATATCAAAATTTTTTCGTGGTCATCTTGATCTTTTGACAATGTTGATATTATGACATGTTACATAATAAATATAAGCAAGTTCTGTTATATAGTTTGTTTTGATTTTGATTTATTGCATGGATTCATTTGTAATAGCAGTGTGCCAGTTATCGATTGAAACACGTAAATTTTTGGAATATTTTAGCAAATCTTAATTACCAAGCTTTATGTTTTTATAGGTCCAACTTAATTAACTTATGCTGAGAAATGTTGGAAAAATCATTCTTGATGTTTTTAAGAAAAAACCGCGGTTTTAAGTTTTTGCCACTCTTAGTAATTTTTGTTACAATTTTATCATTTACAAATAGATAACAATCGGATATTACTGGAACATTTTCTATAACAATGTAACTTTAACCAACAAGTATTTTTTCATTTTGCAAAACCTTGGTTCCGTGAATAACTTCTGAGAATAAGACAGTTACTCAAAACCTGTTACTGAAATAAAAATCACGAAGTTTATTAAATATTTCATTTTTATTAAAAAGTCATTAATAACTTCGAGGTTATTTTTTTAAATAACTGAGAAAATGATTAGAACTGCAATACTAACGCCTCCCTCCAGTTAGCTACCATTACGAGGCTCCTATGGGATCCTAGGATACTACGCCACGCGCTCTTCCCTTGAACCATATGCAAATCGTTGCAATGTTGTCTGCATTGCGGGGAATTATGGAGCCCCTATACCCTAAACATTGTGCTATTTCGAACCTATTTATCCAGTCTTGATGCAATCTCGATCATAAAATTGCTGTGTGAAAAATTGCGACCACAATGTAGCCTATAGCATTTTTCTGTCAATATTTGAAGTAGTAACACCGCAGTTCATGTTTACTTATGCACTGGTTACACTCGCACAGTGTAAATATTCCTTTTATTGTATTTTTGTTCTAATTACTCAAAATCTACTGAACTGATTTTAAAAATTCTTTTACCTATAGAAGGCTACATTATCACCGAGTAACATAGGATACATTTAATAAAGTTACGCGGACGAAGTAGCGTGCAACAGCTAGTAATATTATTAAGAGAAATCGCATTTTTGTTTGGAATGAATAAACTCAAAAACTACTGGACCTATTTTAAAAATTCTTTCACCTATAGAAAGCTACATGACCAGTGAGTAACATAGGCTCGCGGACGATGTCACGTACCACAGCTAGTATATATATAGATGTGAAATTTTAGTCATATCTAATCTGACCGGTATGGATCTATTATTCATCAAATAATGCAAAATCCATATCTGCACTTAATTACGCACGTAGATATATCTGGGACAATAGCTGTGGCAAATTGAATCTCACTAATGGTAACAGTGTCTATATTGACTAAGTCTTACAGACGAGTCTCGAGCACGAACACTCGGATAGACCACTTTGTCTGAATTGAAAAACTCATTAAGTCCTCCTTCTTAGATGACCACTACCCCGTTACAATGTAAACCTAAAAGCTTCACAGCTAAGACACAATTTTCATTAAAATGTGATCGCAAATTGATTACTTGCGTAGAGTTGCTAGTTTGCAATGTAAATAAAGCATGAATAATTTATTAAATTTTAGGTTAATGATGAGAAAAACGAGTGAAAACATTTCGAGGCGATAACGTCGATAATTTCGTCAGCTGTGTAACATTCATAGGAGGGATAGATAGATTGAATTTTCCTTATGTTACGAATAATTGATGAAGTTAATTGAGTAATT
Organism: Synanthedon andrenaeformis; assembly: GCA_936446665.2. NCBI lineage: Eukaryota > Metazoa > Arthropoda > Insecta > Lepidoptera > Sesiidae > Synanthedon > Synanthedon andrenaeformis. The sequence continues at coordinate 4,059,218 of OW387801.2, forward strand.
GATTGAGTAATTACGAGACAGTTATTTTAAAGCTTACTCATCGCCCAGCGGTGAACAAGAATAATTAACTTATGTTTATTTTTGAGATTATAATGAACTAAAGTAAACTATATACGAGTGTTAATTTTTTTTTATATGAATCTAACTACAATGTTTTAAGAATAAGAAAAAAATGAGTGGACTAAACAGAATTAATGAAGAGATTCAAAATTTTTCCGCGTCTGTTTCAACTTAATGCTCTGAATTTGTTTAAGGCTGAACAATTAAAAGAGGCTGTCGGGTGGTAACTTGATTCATTTGTTCTCTCCCGATTTAATTCTCTTCAGATTCCGGATTTCACCTCCGGATTACTTACTGCCTTCATTTGTTATTAAGGATTAAGTGTGTGGCTTTGTTCTTATAGAATGTTCATCTGGTGGAGATTTTGTCTTTTGATAAATCACAATTTGTAATGGAAAATAATTTCCTAGCAAATTTTTAGATGGAAGAAAATAAACAAATTTTATTTAAAACTAGTGTTTTTGCTCGCGACTTCGTCCGCATCCGATCGCTACCAAACTTCACAGAAACACCCGCTGCACTAATCTGAAGACTTTTTGAAAGTTTCATCAAAATCGGTTCAGCGGTTTTGGAGTCTACTGGAGACATACGGGGACATACATACACACGTCGCCTTTTATATAATTTACTAGTGACCGCTCCCGGCTTCGCCCGGCGACCAATTTTTTTTTTTACGTACAAACCTTCCCTGATTATCCCTATGATTATTAAAATGATTAACATTTTTAAAAGCATAATTACATCTCATCTACATTACATACATTTTATACAACCTGTCGGAAATTTCTCGGCATTTTTACCTTCACCAAGTAGTTTGAACAGCAGCATCAAGTAGTTTGAAGGATACTTAACTCCTCAGCAACTTACTCGTACAGCAGATATAGCGTGTTTGAGCTCAATAAAATATCGAAGGTTAGTTTGTAATTTTAATTATAACTTGAAATAAAGGAAGCCAAGTTTCAATAAATCACCATATCTTACGAGCGCGGCAAAAATCTAAAGCACTTTAATAATTAAAAGCACACTCGGTCAACTTTGGCAGCTTGTTGCCAACCATTCGAAACGATTTTTTCTTGAGGCAGGTAACCCAAATCAATGCCAGATATATTGTCAGACACAGGGCAGGAAAAAGTAATTACAAGACGTTTATTGACTGATGAACTCAAGAGTAACTTAATTTATCTATAATAATTAAGTTACTTTATTTAATTAAAATAAAACCTTGGAATTACTATGTGACTTGTAAGTCAACGTTTTTTTTAATGTTAGGTCGTCAGACAGGCTTAAGGACCACTTGATAGTAGGTGGCTAGCAACGCTACAGGTGCTGAAATAGTAACTGCCAACTATAGTAGAATTAAGGATAAGAAATTGAGAAGTTTTAGGGAAATGGGTTTGGCTTCTTATAGAAATACTCACTTACAGAACAGCACACATGCTGTTATTTCACGGTGGTCTTCTGTAAAGGTGTGGTAATTGTCACCATACAGGCTGCCCACGTAGTGTGCCCAAACAATTTAAAAAACCCTACTTTAAGAATGCACATTTTTAAAAAGAGTAAGAAAAGTTTGCAATAACAGAATTTAATTTCATCTTTCCTTGCCAATAAAAGTTCTTATTTGAATGCTCAAAATAAAAGGAACCAAAAATAGTTTGGGAATACTTTTTGTTCGGAGCGTATCGCGCTGGAACAGTTGAATGGATTTTAACTGAAAATTCATTTGAAATGTTCCAAACTAACACTGTGTGACCATTCAATAGACGACGCGACGAGCACTAAGGAAAAAATAGTTCAGCGCCTGCGATAACACTTTTTCCGAACTATATTACTCTTCTGTTCATTTGATCAGTGGTCCTAGTACAAAAGTCTCTTTTGAGCAAGGAATATCAATCAGGAAATGTGAAATGTATCGATATTTGATCTGAATATAAAAAAATGGAATAGGCAGCGTTCGGGAAGCTCTGAGACATCTTCTCGTCCAAAATCTCAAAACCTCTTAATGCCTCAAAACAAAAGTTGTCGACCATGTTTTACCAGTGATGACATATGACGCTGAAGTGTGAACCTCAACGTCACTCAACGAGCTATGTAGAGTTGCGCAGCGAGATCCAATCAGGAATGAAGAGATCCGAAGACGTATGAAAGTTACAGACATAAGCCTTCACTCAAGAACTTTCCGGCTCCATCTGCTACTATACTATCGGCTCTCCGTACTATGTGTCCTACCCATTACCATTTCAACTTACTAATCCGCCTGGTTATGTCAGTGACTCGCGCTAATAAGCGTAGATATACGGATCTCCTCATTCTTGAGATTCGATCTAAAAAGTAACCCCAAGCATAGCCCTCTCCATAGCTGCCTTCTACTGCTGTTGATATTATAGCTGCTAGACCAAAATATGAAAAGGCTATCGCAATCGGTCTTGACTTTGATGAAACTTTGAATTGGGACTTTGATGAAACAACCTGAAATTTGTTTGTCTGACAGTTGGTTAAGGTCATATTATGAAGAGAGGCTGTATGTTGTATGGATAAAAGTAACATTAACGTTGCGAAACCATTAACAAACACGAATAAAGCTGACGCTATTATAATTACAACACGTATGCTGTTATTTTACATGAAATTGTGGATACAATGGGGGAACTTAATGGCGTTTGAATTAAATTACAAATGCTTCATTCACACTATATGGGTAGGTAATTGCTCATTGTATCTTGTGATTTTATATAAGAGGATTTATTTATAACTACTACCTACAATTCGGTTTTAACTATAATTCAAGAAAAGTTGTTGAAATATTTCTGCTAACAATTACAATAGAATCATTCTTATTTATGTCTTGAAAGTTTGCACTATAATACACAAACTCAATACACACTTGCAGATAAGTTTAACTCATATAAACTCCTATCCTTGAAGTATGACATGCCTATATTGCCTATACACGTGTAATGCTATTCTTATTGGTTTACCCTTGTTTTCACTTATACGTAGATTACCAACACAATCCTTAGTGTATTCACGTAATCCGTCGGTGTAAAGTATCTCGCCAACGATTTTATTCGAGATTGGGCTCGAGGATAAATGGCGTTTATTTATTATCAGAGGAAAAATTGGCTAAGGGTTTTTATGGGCCCCTGTTCTCCTCGTAACGTTCCATCAGTTTCATGTTGTCCCCCAACTTGATATCGAATACGACAGTAGCGATGCGATTTAGAATCTATATCCTTATCGTTACATAGTATTCTGTCTGTCTGTTTCTACATTTGGTAACTTAATGAAATTAATGAACTATTAATTTATTTCCATATCTAAATCATGTCTAAGTAATTTATTAAATATGTTTGTATAGTGTATAAAATGTGTATAAAATATGTTGTACGGGGGGGCACACTGAAATCATCGGGAATAGAATATTTCGGATTGAGTTACAATAAAACCTTTTTTAGAATTTGAATACTGGCCTCTTAGAATCTTAATGACATTCAAACAATTAAAAAAAAAGATTAAAAACAAAAACTATGTTGGTTTAAAGTTGACACGTCGTTAACAGAAATGGAGCTCACGCGTGAACATTTCCGTGCCATAATTTATCACAATTTTCGTCGCGGCTTATCTCAAGATAAATTTCTCAGCGAACTTGTTTCGATTTATGATGTTGAAGCACCGAGTCAAACGACAATATACCGCTGGTACGCCGAGTTCCGACGCGGTCGTGTGTCGCTCAGCACTGTTTCTTCTGCAAGTCGACCAAGAACAGCGGTCACGCCTGAAAACATCGCAGCTGTGCGAACTATTATATTAGATAACCGTCATGTGACATACGAGCAGATTCGGGCCGTTATCAGTATCGGAATGACTGCAATTCAGTCGATATTACATAATGAGCTGTGTGTAAGAAAGCTAGTTTCCCGCTGGGTTCCCCACAATTTGTCCGAAGAGCAAAAGGCGGCTCGTGTAGATTGGTGCCGGAATACTCTGCAACGCTTCAACGGAGGGCAGTCAAATGCCGTTTATAATATCGTCTCAGGTGACGAATCATGGATTTATTCATACGAACCTGAAAGAAAACATCAGTCAGCAGTTTGGGTCTTCGAAGACGAGGTCAAACCAATGAAAGTGGTTCGCTCTCGCAGCGTGTCAAAGAAAATGGTCGCTACGTTTGTCTCGAAAAAGGGGCATGTTGCTACAATTCCTTTACAGGAACGCAGAACGGTTACCGCCGAGTGGTATATCACGGTTTGTTTGCCAGAAATGATAGCCGAACTCCGAAAAAATTACCCGAAACGTCGCATCATCTTACATCACGATAATGCGAGCTCCCATACGGCTCGGAAGACAAATGATTTTTTAAAGCAGGAAAACGTTGAGCTGATGAGCCATCCTCCGTACAGTCCTGACCTGAGCCCAAACGATTTCTTTACATTCCCTAGAATGAAAGATTTATTACGCGGTCAACGGTTTGAAGACCCCGAAGCAGCTGTGGAAGCGTACAAATCAGCCATTTTGTCAACATCAACTTCAGACTGGATGGCACACCTTTAAAAAAAAGGTAAAAGGCGCGATGCACACCTTTTACCTGTTTTATTAATTTCTGTCTTGTGGTTTTTGTATTATGTTTGTGTCTTTTTGTTGCGTGAATAAAATTCTTTCTTTCTTTCTTTCTTTCTTTCTTTCTTTCTTTCTTTCTTTCTTTCTTTCTTTCTTTCTTTCTTTCTTTCTTTCTTTCTTTCTTTCTTAATGTAATTAAAAATAATAACAAAAAAAAACCAAAAAAAAAACCAAAAAACCCTCATGATTTTAGTGAGCTATATTTTGTAATTAATATTATTATTATTATGTAATTAACAGTAAGTTGATGCGGAGTTCATCCGCATTACTTGGATAAGGTGCCGCTACGCACAGTCCGATTGAGTAGAAACTTTATCCCGCGGACGCGCGAACTTTGGAACAATCTCTCTCCTGATATGTTTCCACCTAGCTACAATATGAGCTACTTCAAGCGGGCTGTAAACAAACTCCTACAGGGTAGACAGCGCACTAGCACTCCTCTTGGTGTTGCTTGTGTCGGCGACGGTAGCCATCTACCATCAAGTGAGCCGCCAGCCTGTCTGACACCTTTATATTATTAAAAAAAATTAGTTAAGACGTGAAAATGTAACAGATAGACTGACAAAACTACTTTCAAATATATAAAATTAGTAAGGATTGGAAAGATATTAGGTAGGTATACATATGTTAAAATATGTTTAAAACTTGGCAAAATCAACTTCAAAATGTAACATCATATTATTACTTAATGTTAGTTAGCACTTAGCACTTATTGTTAGTGATGGTTATTTAAAGGGTGATGTACGTCTACGCTTTTGCCGCATCATATTAAGTTAAAGGGAACACACCCAGATACTTATGTGTAAACATTTATGCTTAATATTTGTAATCTATATAATATAAAAATGAATCCCTAAATGTGTTGCTAAGCGCAAAACTCGAGAACGGCTGAACCGATTTCGCTAATTCTTTTTTTAGAATATTCCTTGAAGTACGAGGATGGTTGTTACGTAAAAAAATGCACCCGGGCGAAGCCGGGAGTGGACCGCTAGTTAACTATAAATATTTAGTCTAGGACAATTCACCGCCGCCACTTCACCACCGGCCGTTTCATCGCCGGCCGATTAATCGTCCTTTAGTTTAATTTTTGGCCACCTTGTTTTTTTTAATACTTTTAAATACAACCTAAACACAGATGAAAAGGAAGAAGAGACACAGAAAGAAGAGACAAGAAATGCGCCATCTTTTTGTTTAGTGTACAATATACTTTCCCCCTTTTAATGTACATTGAAGTCTCTAAGAGATAAAGATAGGCTGGCTTTTATGTTATACAGACGTTCGTAATACAAAAAAAAACTTGTTTAGGTATAACATCAAGATGACAGTTTGACTATAACAACGATAAACTTTGTAACAGTTGGAGGTAATGTTATGTCCATTAAAATAATTGCTTAATAATAATATCAAATTTGAGTAATGACCCTCTCCCGGCTTCGCCCGGGTTCAAAATAAAAACTATCCTATCTTTTAAGTTGGACATAGTAACGAAGTTGTATCAAAATCGTTTCAGTAGTTTAGGAGTTCATTAGCCTCAAACATGTGACACGTAATTTTTATATACTCGTATATAGAGATAAACCCGTAAATACAAAAATTAGCTGTGCTATATGTCATAATATGATGACATACAGGCTAAAATTTTGTAACCGCACCTGGAGGGAAAGTTTACCTTAATGCTAGAATATAGCAAATTTCACTCAAAGGAAACATTCCTTTATTTTATAAAATAATATTCAAAGATTTTTGAAAATACGCTTACCACGCTTAGGAATAGAACTGGAAAAAATCCGAAAAATAATAATAACCAGTACTATTATGACATCAATCGTTAATAAAGACCATAATGGCTTTCCTACCATTTAATTTGCCATGTTTGTTAGAGATTTTGCCCGTGTGGTTGACTATATTGATTGATGCCATAAAAGTACAGGCTGTTATTTTTTTGGATTACTTTCGAAAATCCGAAAAATATTTTTTCGAATTATAGCCGGTTCAATTTCCGGGTGGCATGCGTATTTTCAAAAATCTTTGCATGCATATTGCTTCTTTTAACAAAAAAGGAATATTTCTTCTGAGTAAAAATTTCTATATCCAGTACTTTCCCTCATTGTAATTACATAAACGATATCCTATATATCTCCATATATAATATACGTACAAAAACACACACACTTGCACACACAGATTGACAAATAGAGCAAATGTGGTAGCGCATGTATGGGTTTCGAAACTGCGTCCATTTCACTATGTAGCCAATTTCATTATCCATATCACTTATAAAGTGATTAATATTGTACAAAATACTAAATAAGTATGAGTCTTGTCAAACTAGAACATTCATATTGAGTTTCCTAGAACCACTTATGTAGGTTTGACTGATTAATTATTGTGTGAAAGGTTTTGGTTGCTATATTCAGTGTAATAAATTGATGTCAGCTAAAATCTTCCCCTTAATATGTCATCTAGTGCCCTCCAGATTGAACCGGCAATCAGGGATTAGTGCACTCGCCGCAAGCTCTAAATTTAATCCGGCAATCATGGCGGGCCACATTTCGCTAAATATCAGCAGTACACGTAATATTGCAATATATTCATATTTCAGTACTGTGTGTTCAACATTATGGGCCCATCTGTGTTTACGTGTCATTACTTAGACGCCGACAGCGTTACGATAACTTTCTCCTAATATTCGATCATAATCTCATTTATTACCGTGTAGAACTTTTATTACCCTTTCAAGTCGAAGTGTTGTTTGAACATTATTGCTTACAAAAGTTCGTGTAGTGTCATTTTTAGAGTTATTATGTTATAATAATATACATATTTCTAATATATATCTAAACATACATTTAAGCAGATAATAGAGGCTAAATAGAAATACCAGTAAGTAGACTGAAAGTAAATGGTTGCAGAAGCCTTTACGTCATCGCACCCAACGAAATAAGGGTTTGGTCCCATAACGTCAGAGTTTCAAAACGTCATAGTTTCATTTGGTCAATGTACAATCAAACATAATCGCATCCCACTTTGTTATCACTATATGCCAGCGCTACGGTGAATCAACACTGGCGGTGGCTTGAGCTTTTGCCACATACGTGTAATTCTGTTGGCATACCATACCTGGATCTTAATAAATATGATAAAAACTCCATTTCTCGTATGAGCTCAGTACCTCGATCGTGGCTTATTGTGAACCAGAAATATTTGTAGCTTTCAGGTTTACGTGAGTTCATTTTAATCGTATTATATACTTGAAATCCTAATAATGTCCAGTTTGTGAAATTGTAAAACTAAAGAAGAAATGTGTTAAGTCATTACTGTAAATGGGATAGTACAGCTGTGAAGTAAAACAACAATAAATTCGTTAGCACTTCTGAAAAGTTTCAAAGTTTTTACATTACTTTCTCGTCTCGTCCAGTTCTCACTGAAGAGAAAGTTTATTCAAAATTTAAAGCTACATTTACACTTTGTGAGTAGATAGTTATTAGGTGCTGAAGCAGTTGGGTCCTACTAATATTATGATTTCTTTTATGTAGGTGGCTACCGTCGCCTATAACATAAGCAACGCCATAGGTGCTGCAGGATTAAGGATAAAGGATAAGAAAGGGAAGGGCTCTGCCGTCTCTTCACTCACTGAAACACAACAACACAGGTTTTCTTAGCTTTTTCTTTAGTCTACGGTTTAAATAGGATTGTGTCATAAGATTTTTGGCTTTACTATTTGGATGGTTTTGGATCTAATCCTTGTATCTTTTGGTCATTCTTTACTGTTGGTACATTCAGGTCATTATGAAGTGTCATTGGTGATAACCAAGGAGCGTCAGTTATGACTCGTAATATTTTAGATTGAAATCTTTGCAGAATTTCAATGTTCGAGTTTTACGCAGTTCCCCATAACTGAACACCATACGAATAAGTTCAGACCGGCAGGCTTAAGTTGGATCAACTTGCCCTGATTTCAAAATAAAATCTATCAAAGCATTTCTATAAATATCTCAATTGATTACATAGCTGAGGCTTCCTTTGAATTATTTTCTGTAAAATTGAGCACATAAAAAATATTAGTTAGTAAGTAGCAATGCGAAAACCATCAATAAGTTATGGCAAACACAATCTTGTCGTAGATAAGTTATGGACGCTCATTCGCCAACTTAGCACTTGTGTGGTATCGATAACTTACGTCTAGGAATAGCATTCTCCGTATTCATTAGTTTAGTTCAAGTTGGTTTTAGAACAAGTACTTTGATAATTTAAGTCTTTATATACTCGTATATAAAAATTTCGTGTCACGTTGCTTGTCCGCGATGAACTCCTAAACTACTGAACCAATTTTGATCAAACTTCGTATCTATCCTCAATTTGGTCCAACTTAAAAGATAGGATATTTTTTATAGAAAAAAGGGTGTAAAGTTCTACAAGTTTCTAACAGATGGAGGTGTAGATTAGTTTAATGACACAAAATTTTACATATTTTGTTATTTATGTTAGATAGCAGGTTGGACAACATAGATGGCGTTTCATTCGGGTAACTTTTTTCTTACGAGTTCGGGCAGAACAACGTCTGCTGGGTACGCTAGTAATATATAATTTAAGACTGAGAAGCATTAGCAGCTTTCTATGGATGAAAGACTTGATAAAGTCAGTTACTTGAGTAGTTTTTGAGTTTATCTATTGCAAACTAACATACAAAAATACAAAAAAAAAACTGACCCCTGGGTCAGTTTTTATTATGTTATGTTACACACATACAAACTACATACACAATAAATACAACAGAATTAATAAAATGTATGTATGAATGTTTTTTGTATAAAGTGCACAAATTGGATTGATTCATTAAATTAGCTACTAGAACACTTAGTAGTATTTTTTTTGTACGCAAACCAAGTCTTTAGTTTCTAGTTGCCACCAGATAAAATTTTTAACTAGTCCATTGTAAAGAAAAAAAGTCTAATTATAGAACTGGACGAGACTAAGCGATATCTGTATTAGTGTTCAAACAAAATGATTTGTTATTATTGTTGTTCAACAACTACCACTAGCTGTGGTTCGTCGCTTTGCCTGTTTTAAATTTTGGGCCAACTGCATTAATATCAGTACGCACCCGTGTAGTTTTATTCGTGCAACATAGTGGTCATTATATGTTATGTAATATAGTTATAAGTAATTTAGATTGCATTTTGAAATCTATCATTTGCAATTTTTTATAGACACCATTAAAGTCTTTGAAAGTTCAATATAATTTTTAGTTTACATTACTTGCCGCAGCAGATTTTGATAGATATACGAATATTATTCTGGTAGTGGAAAAGCTTGTAGCGTTGAAATACCTGTCAGTCATGCAGAGCCTCATGTGACATTATTTTTCGATGACATATTGTGATAAAACAAGAGAACACACTCAATTTTTTTTTTGTGTTCCATTGGTGTTAGGTGTTCAAACAACTTTATTAAGCGACGAGGCGTGGCTGATTAATCCACCCTGCCTCATTCTCTGATTATCTCACTTCAAAAGCCTTCAAGAATAGATTCGTTTGTCCACTGATATTTTTATTCCTGATTCGATCTCACAGTTAGACTATTTTTTAGCGCCATATATAATTACTAGCAATACACTTTGGTCAAAAACTTTGTTAATGTTTTGAGACAATGAGGAATTTTGGACATGAAGATGTCTCCAAGCTTCCCGAACGCTGTTCATGCGAGCTGGATTCGTCCATTGGTTCTTCTCGAAGTTCGCTTTAAGATCATCTCAGCCGTAGGACATCCACTGCTAGATATCAGCATAGACCAAATCAGCGCCATACATCATCACTAGCAACACACATTGGTCTTAACCCTCACTGCCTTAACACAAACCTTTGTTTTAAGGCAGTGAGGAACTTTTGATAAGAAGTATGCTACCTAAGTACTTTTAAGTTACCATCTGGATGAACTAAATAGTGTTTGAGAATTGGAATAAAACTCAAATCCCTTTGTCTCGTTTTAATTGGGTTTAAAATGAATGCTCTCTTGTTTATCAATTTAATGTAGACGTCCCTCCGCACTGTGTACAAGTTTGTTCTCTCGGGCATAATAAGTTTGATCCAACTTCTTACCTCACCGCTGCCGTCGTTTCCGCTTATAATCAGAATTTAGTCTCAACAAAATTTAAAAAAAAAATGTAGAGCTACACAATCAGCCGCGAGAGATACTTTAATTGCACAATTATGATTATAAATAAAATACCTAATTCATTATGTTCTCCAGTTATAAACTATTGGGCAGACCGTCTGGCAACAATAACCACTTCTTTCTAGTGGTCGTAAAAAAATGCTTTAATAAAGGACTAGCTTATCCGCACTCCTTTTTCTTATGTGTTAAAACATTTATTCAATCTTTGTTGCTCATATGTTTTTGTCAGGCGTTGACTTTTTTAATGATCCTTCAGGAACAGAACTCTTTTTCTGTATGAAAGGTTTCCTAATATGTCCTTATCTGTATTCCTGACATCGTGTATGCAAAATTTCATCATGATTGGTTGAGTAGTAAAAGGTGACAGGCAGACATACAGAGTTACTATAAAATTAGTATGGATGTGTGTAGGTATATAATTTGTAGATAAAAAAAATGCATCCGTGCAAGGCCGGGGATGGGTCGCCAGTATAACACTCTTCCATGGATATAGAATATAATGTCATACTCTGCAGTAGAACTACTTACTTGGACTTTTTTTGTCGAATTTGTTCTATCGTTTAACAAATAGTAGAAATAGTTGAACTAACCCAAGATTTTTGTTTTACTTTTCCATAATATCACCGGATACACTCCCGTTATTCTAAGTCGTATTTCCTGCTAATAGATCATCAATGTGCATAATAATTAAGATCCACCAATACTATCAAATATAATTAATCGTGTATGAGTTCATTCAATTACGTACCGCAGTGAGTACCGAATCGCATTGTGGTATCCTAATTGCTTTAATTCGTATACTCAATTACTATTAACATAAATGCGATTACTGGTTAACAGATAAATTAATCATCAACAATTAAAATGAAAATTATAAACTAAACTCCGACTTTCTAATGAGCCCGAACACGCTATATCCGCTGTAAGTTGCTGAGGAGTTGGGTGCGGCACAACTCCTTGATTCTGCAGCATCAGGTCAAGGTTACCATGTCATGGGAATATCATCGAATCAACAGTATACTAAGTTTCACATCAATCGTACATGTGAAGATTAGTGAAATCCCTTCGACAACTAGGAATTAGGCTGATGGTCTTCAAAAGACTGAACAGATCTTCATAAATTATAGCTAAGAACATACCCGTTCACAAAGCTGAAAAATAAAAAATTCACGGCCTGATAAAATTTAATATGAGTTGAGCAATATAACGCCTGACATCTTTATTGCTGTTATAGTTTTTCCATGAGTTGGATTTTTATTTTCAGATGATCACTAGGAAACAGTATTATTTTCCAGATGAAAGGTACCTTATGTTCTTTCCAGTATCCCTGACTTATGATCGGTTTAGTAGTTAAGGCTTGAAAACGTAACAGACAGACAGTTACTTTCACATTTACGGTATAATATTAGTTCGAATGTCGATTGCATATAATTTTCAGAAAAAATTTCATTCGTGCAACGCCAGGGGCGGGTCGCTAGTATAAATATAAGTAACAGTCTCTTAACGTAGTCATTATCAATATTATTATTGAATTCGCTGATTTCAGGTAACAGTATGCTGAAGAATGGCGTGTTAATAAAATTATATCAACGGTTTACGTTTCCCAAGATATGCCACTTGAGTACCCGTGTTTGACTTTATGATGGGTACGCAATAAAGCCTTTTGCCATTAGCACTAAAAGCCTCGTAAATTATATGCTTTATCTTCCCAGTTTTATGATGGGGGGTGATATTAGACTGCTACAAACATAAACTCGATTTTTGACAAAAATATCTGAGTACATACAAGGCTTGAATAGATACAAAAAATATACTTGAATAACGTATTTTGTGTGTAGAATTCATTAAATCGGTAATACATATAAAGATTGTAATAATATTAGGGGTTAAAGTATGAAATTGCCGATTTGTACTGAAAAATAAAAATTCGTTTTTTTTTTTAATTTAACATATTTATTTAATCAAAATAATTACCATTATTATCTATACATTGCTGCCATCTAATAGGAAGCTCATTTATGCCTTTGCGATAGAACTCTGGTGATCTAGATTCGACAAACTGTGTGAAAGCATTTTGCACTGCCTCCTGAGAAGAAAACTTTTTATCACGCAGAAAATTGTCCAAATCACGAAAAAAATGGTAGTCCGTTGGAGCAAGGTCTGGCGAATACGGAGGGTGACGAATGCTTTCTAATTGCAGTTCCTGTAGAGTTAAAACGGTTTCTCGTGCTGTATGAGGTCTAGCGTTATCATGGAGCAATAATGGTGAAGATCGATTCATAAGTCGGGGCTGTTTCACTGCTAGTTTCGCTATCATTGTTCGGAGTTCGGCGCAGTAGACATCTGCCGTTATTGCTTGACCAGATCGGAGAAAGCTATAGTGAATAACAACACGCTGAGACCACCAAACAGTTACCATTACCTTTTTATTGGTAAGCTTTGCTTTAGGACACTGTTGCGGCGTTTGACCTGGGGTCAGCCATTGCATTTTCCGCTTACGATTATCGTAAAGAATCCATTTTTCATCACATGTCACAATTCGATCCAATATTCCTTCATTTCTGTATCGATTCAACAAGGCAACGCAAGTTTCAATACGCGTTTCTTTCTGCAGATCAGTCAAATCATGAGGCACCCATTTTTCATATTTTTTTATTTTATTGATTTGACGCAAATGAGTCAATATTGTTGGTAAGGTAACATTAAACCATGCCGCTAATTCCTGGGTAGTTTGGCTCGGATCGGCTTCCACCATCTCTTTCAAATCATTGTTATTCACCTGTGTGGGCGGTCTTCCACGTGGTTCGTTCTTCAAATCAAAGTTTCCATCACGAAAGCGTTTAAACCAAAATCGCACAGTGCGTTCATTAGCAGTCCCCTCTCCAAACGCAACATTAATATTGCGAGCTGTTTCTGCCGCGTTAGTTCCGCGTCGGAACTCGTATTCAAAAATCACACGAATTTTCGAAGTATCCATCTTTATTGTCTAAGTTGAATAAAAAAAACAACTGAAAGTTGATAATCGAATGTTGCACATTTTTTAAAAGAAGAACTACATAGGTACCGTATGAAAAAAGTTTCACTCAAAAATCTCAAACCATGAAGGTTCTATGTCAATTCGAAGTACCTATTACAATAAAACGGCAATTTCATACTTTAACCCCTATTACAATAGTATGACATATACTATAGAAATATTGGTAAATATATTTTTTCTGCGACTTTAACTAAGTTAAATAGCTATTTTTAGCTTTAATCTTCTTTTGCAATATATTGTATATTATTCAAAGACATCAAAGTGTTCTTGCGGTATTTTCGTTAGAACAAGTCATTATTATTTCTCATCCACAGGTAAAGGTCGGCAGTGACATCACGTTATGTGAGCACATTTTGTCGCGCAAGGAAGCGGCGGAAAGCCAGCGGGAAGAGGATCTGGTCCGTCGTAAGGTCCCCGAGATGGCCGGCGTACCTCCACACTCGGGTACGCCGAGGTTCTGACGGGGAGTGTAGCTCTTCCCGCGCTGGAGAGCCGTGGCGGGGAACCGATGTCGTGTCATAACGTCCCTGCGACCCCGCCCAAGTAGAGTAGTTGGGTTTTAGCCGGTACGAATCCGGCATAACCCCGCAGTGACCCCTACACTGCTGAGTACCCAAGAGGATTTTCCAACGTTAAAAAAAAGGCGAAGGTCTGTCCAGGATTCGAACAAAGGTCTACATGTAGACAGCTAATTGGTCAACCTGTTGCACTTCTTTTATCGTATTTGCTTCAGGTATATTTATTTTCACAAAATAAATTTTATTAATAAACTTTTTATGAGTAGTATCCAATAATATTGGTGTAGAAATGATATACCTACATCTAGAATATTTTCCTAGAAATTCGTGGCCATTATTTCCACATCGGCCTCCATGCGAAAGGTGTTCTTAAAGAAGTAAATATATCGTTAGTTCACACAAAAGATCTCCATTAAACTATAATTAATGAATAATTTTAAAGGAATCCGCGCTAAGGGCGCAGCGAGCTGAAAGCAATTTATTTGAAAAATGTGAACGCTCAGGTGAGAGTAATGTGCGAAGCGAATTATAATCAAAGGGAAATAGCACGTTGCTTTGTTGCGAACGACAAATAAAAAAAGTTTCAGAACTATAATAGAAAGTATTGGCATTTCTTGCGGCGCGACGGTTCGTGTTCATGTAGACAATACTACGAAATTTCAAATTTAGAACATTGAAATTAGGTGCAATAAAAAAAAGTATCTACTGATATATCCTAACTAGTATTATAGTATAAATGCAGGTGAGTTTTTTTTGTGTGTATTTTTGTTTGTTCATAACATGTTGTCAGGGACACAGAAAAGAACATAGGGTACCTACCAATACAATACAGATAAGATATACTGTTCCTGAAGGATCATCTACAATAATCTAAACATTGAATATAGAACTATCAATAAAGACTGAATAAATTGTTTGTTCATATAAATATTTTCATCAAGTGTTGTTTTTTTAAGAAAAAGGGACGACGTGATAAAAATTGCAGTTCGAGTCGCTAGTAGATTATAAAATTATCTTTCTAAGCTCATTTGTAGCACAAATACTACAATCAAACTATTTAAAGTTATGATTTAGTCGTTGGAAGTAAACTATGGCTACGTTATCCTTGTATTCTTACCGTACGATTTGCAAAGTGACAAATATTTACCAGTGGCGCCTAAAGTAGTCAGTGTATCATAAAAGGCGAGTTGATGTACTACTTAGCAAAAGAGTTCGTTGTTTAGATTATGAATTTTTACTGCCTTATATTCTTTTTATTACCTTGTGATCCGTGAAAATTACATTCTCAGTCTATAAGTTTCGATTTCATGAAATTGCGTACACTTATGAAATAACTGTGCTTATTAAACATAAATTTAACAAGCACGCTGCGGCAATATTGGATATATTTTGGACAGTGCGTTTAAAACGCAATTTTTTTCTGCAAATTGTATACAATATCCTGAAAATCATATTAAATGGGTTTGTTGGGGAGTGGTTTAGAAGAAGTTAGCGGAGAAAGACAGAGGCGGACAGTCACTATTTTATGTGTAGATATAAGGAAAGCATATGTCACTGTGATTTACTGTTCAATAAATAAGATTCAATAATAAATTCAATAAAATCTCATCAATAAGTTTGCTTCATTGTCTACAGACACAAAATAGAACCAGCATGTAAAAATCAGGAACAAAGAATTTTTAGAAAATTTTCTAATTTTAAGTCGTATTAATTAAAAAATTAAATTTATAATTACTTAATAAATATTACATGTTAATTTATCATCAGAACTAAGAATAAATAATGAAGCATTTATATTTATTTTAGGTGAACATCATCAATCTTCCTCCTAATTACTCAGTTATAAAAAAAATCGTGAAACTTTTTGAATTATTCTCAGAGAAGTACGAAACGTCTCAGATTAAATTAAGAATAATGGAATTATAACGTCCAATCAAAATATTTTCTAAGATCACGCAGTTTTATATTTTATTTTTTATACCATACAAGTTGTTAAGGTTTCAAGAATGTACATAGAATACCTTAAATTTCGCCCGGACTAACAATAAGTCGTGGGCTTATCTACAAAAATTTTGCTGTTGCATCGACAAGTTGTGCTTCGTAACTGCATCTGCCTTATATTTGTGGCTTAACCTCTTCTTGCCTGTAGTAACCTTACACCTTTGACAAGCCCATTAGTCAAGTGGTTAAAGTGCTTCTCTTAGCACTCTGTCTCAAGGGTCCCGAGTTCGATTCCCGGCTGGGACAACTTTGATAACTAGCTCTGTCTGAATCTGACAAGTAGTGGCAGAGCACATCGCGTTTCGCAGTAATTTTGAGTTGGCAAAAAAGCAATAGTAAAGGTCATTTTTAATTTTTCGAAGCGGACGAAGTCACCGGCACCAGCAGCTAGTAACTAATATTTACAATTTTTTAATTTTTTTATAATATATTTTTACAATAACACACATTGTGTATTGTGTATTGTATGATATTTCCATGTATGATATTCCGCATTTTAACTATATTTCCAATTGACGTTTGGGCGTACTCTTTATACCGATAGCTAGTGGAATAATGAGCACTTTATACCTGAAAATTATTGATAGATATCGCTAGCCTAGAAGCTTTGGGCAATTTCATCTCAATCACTCCATGATGTCTCTTGTGTATTTAATAACAATAAGTGCGCGCTTGGTTTCACTTCCACCGCATTCGAGAGTCGGTTTTCTTACAAAATTGCAATTTTGAACATTTCAAGTGTACTTAACAGATTGTTTGCTGTTTGAAAGTTCACGACATTTTAGATATGGGATAATATTCTTTTTTATCTTTGTTGAGCTCTACAGACAGGCTGACGGTCCACTTGATGGTAGGTGGCTACCGTCGCCTATAACACAAGTAAAACCACCTAGGTGCTCCAATTGCGTTAGTATTATAGAATTAAGGATAAGAGATTGGGCTCTGGCGTCCGTTACTGAATCACCTAAACACAAAAGCACAAATGCGAATATTTTAGCAATGGTCTTATCAACTGCACTTATTTATAATCTTCTCCGTTTGAATACTTTCACATTGTCACATTGAATATTGTTTAGCAACATGTTATTTCCATATTGTAATATATAATACATTGTAACCTAGATACGCGTTTACGGGTGGGTGCGTGCCAACGACGTCACTTCCGGCGCGCCAGAGCCCGCTTCCGGCTCCGCACGCTGCCACTTCCGGCACCTGCCTTTATAAAGCATCTACCGTTCTTTTATATTACCTTATTATTACAATTTTACTCATAATACATTTGTATGCATAAACTGGATTATTCAGCGCCACAAAGAATCGATATAGAAATTATAGGAATCATATAAGAAGTTGGACCGGGTGTTGAAGGTAATAAATCATCTATACTAATATTATAAGATATATTATTAGAAAGCTACATAAGCAGCGAGTAACATAGCCTATATTTTATAAAGTTACGGGGACGAAGTCGCGTGCGACAGCTAGTTATGTATCAATAAAATACTTAATGGATTAATTGAAAAGTTTATATTTCCTCACACAAAACAACAACTGGCAATTACAAAGTGCTAAGCATTGACGAACTTCAGAAAATGGCGTTTGTGATTCGCGAATTTCATACAATTTGCGCTCATTGCAAGAAACTCAAGTCATTCGAGTTAAACGACTTTTGATTAACGATAGCTGATCACAGGGGCTTACTCTGAAGTAGAAATACGAATTATAATATCGAAAGATATTTTAATTAGCTAGGTAGATACTTATCTCGATGATTTGTTTTGTTGCATTTTGCTTTAATTTATCTATATCTATACTAATATTATAAAAAGAGAAGATTTGTATGTTTGTAATGAATAAACTCAAAAACTACTGGACCGATTTTAAAAATTCTTTTACCTATAGAAAGCTACATTATCAGCGAGTAACGTAGGCTATATTTTATAAATTTGCGCAAGCGAAGTCGCGTGCAACAGCTAGTGTTATGTAAATTTGTAAATTTTTTATAACACTTCATCAAAATCATCATAATCAGCCATATCTCTTCACTACAGGATGTAGGCCTCTCCCAAAGCTTTCTAATTCGTGGTCGTTACATGTAGGTACGTTAAGGTACAAAATATATACCTACTAACAAACTGTAAAATCTTTATTTGATCTACACTTGCTACAACAAGTTTGATAATAGATATGCTATCTATATATCATCTCTATTATATGTAAGTCATGACGAAAAAATTACATGTATGAAAAAAAATACGAAGCCGTGAGCGAGTCCTAGCAACCAGATTTATATATTTGTTTAAAACTGATTTATTTTTATAATATTATTGATACTTTCGTTAGGTTAGGTTAGGTATTAAAAGTACAGCTCTGATTAATGTTGATTGTAAATATTTATAAATTTGTATATTTTTCATTACTTAAATGTGTTAATTATGTTAAATTATGTTAATTCTGACTCGTCACATGCACGATGTTTGGATCGTATAATGTTTATTACCTACTTAAATGTACGAAGTATCTATTCGAAAGGTAGAATAATTTTCGATTCAAGCCCTATAAATTTTCATTGAAGCGTAGTCTAAAAATATCCTACAAGGTTTTGTGAGGTATTCTCAATGAATTGTGTATAAATCCGAGTCTGTCTGTTTCACGCAACGGATTTTGATGCGTTTTTACCATCACTTAGCGGAGACGTCGCTGTTCTCTTTTATTTTTTTATTTTATTTTTTTGCTTAAGAGGAGGAAATCATCATAGATACTGATGCCCCGAGTTTTGCATCAGTATGCCCGACTGAACGGGGAAATGTCTGTCAGGGAAGTGACCTACGGACTAAAACCTCCCCCTATTCCGATGGCAACCCTTTCGGTAGGCTGTGAGGCATTTCTTCGAAAGGACGCTGTCATTTCAATCTAAATCACTCAGTCTAAGACCTTTGACGCTTCATCCCATCCTTGACTAACTCTCATATGTAAGTTAGATCTGTGGTTGTGGAATAGGTATATGTTAATTTTTTTTTTCTTTTTTTTCTCTATTTTTGTTTTTATTTCTGTCCCAAAAATTAATAAAAATAAAAATATATTTAGTTATCAATATCAAAACATTAATTCTTAATCAAAATATCAATACATTGGTAACATAAATAGTAAACACATGCATCAATGACTTAATACCTTCATACAATAGCAGTGATGTTCCTTTGTTCAAGCCTTCCATTAAAATCCGTATCGTTCTTTTTCAGAGGTCTTAACGAAAAAAGCTTCAGTGAAAAGCCCTCCGTTATAAATCACTGAATGGAATTTTGGATTGAAACGAATAACATTTTCACAATGAATACTTCATAATATCATGATCGTCAAGTAAACCATGGGATATACCGTGATCTTTCTTCTTCTAATGAACTGAAAAACTAGTGAACCGATTTTAAAAATTATTTTCTGTATAAACATACATTATCAGCGAGTAACGGGCTATATTTTATAAAGTTAAGTTGACGAACTCGCGTGCAACATTTATAATTTTTACTAAAATTACAAATGCGTGAGCGCATTCGTTTGTCTCTTTGTTACGCTATAACGCCTTAACTACTCAACCAATCGTCATGAGATTTTGAGTCATGAGAAAGGAACACAGGGTTCATCCAGAATAAACGTACTGTTTTAAAATTTATTTATTTTTAATTACAGCACCTAAAAATACTTATGAGCAATATATATTTAATAAATGATTTAAAACATAGAATCTTGTTATTAATAAGATTATTAATATTTAACTTTATCACTTGGTTGTAAAAATATTATTAATGTAGCCAGCGTCGATGGAGATTTATTTTTAACGTACGATTTTATAGTGAGGCTACAGCATACGTTACCATAAATAATATGGCAACGAATGGCGTTTATTGAAAAATATCACGAGTCATCATTTTTAATCTATTTCAAAAGTCGAACGTTCGAGCGAGTAAGGGCTTTGATTAAATTTTGTTTGAATTTTGCGTGAATAAAAATAAAATCATGGCATGAAGTACAGAATATTTAAAAATGTGAAAAAAGCCACAAAATGGGATTCGACTTTTATATTTGTAAATAGTATTTGTAAAGTATAGTTCGGAAATTTGCAGACCGATTTTCCGGTTTAAAATGCAATGCAGTTATTTTAAAACTTTAATGTAATTCTTTTGTAGACTAGCTGAACTCGAAAGTCTCGTCTAAATAGGTACGGCCATTTCGAAGATTAGCCGGAACAAACAGACAGTTTTTAATTTTATTTTTTTTATATACAAGTATTTTAGCAAAAGACATTTCTGTAATTTTATTTATTAGTATAGATATGAATATAATTATGTGTGGACAAGCCATTACTTAGGTACCTTAAGTATTTGTTAGGTGTACATACATGTCTGCATCAAAATTTTGTTATATCTACCTACATTGATAATCGGTTATAGCTACTTTCAAGGGATCACAAAATTGGTCGTAATAAACGGATAACATCGTTACTTTATTAGCAATATTAATTTGTTATAGGTATTCGGTAGGGACTTTGCCATTTAGTCGTCGTTATAACTGAAGTCGTTATATCCAATTTCTACTTTGTTCGTTTGTTATGCTTTCACGCCTTAACTATTCAACCGATCATAATAAATTTTGCATGTATACTCGTTGTCAGGGATGTAGAAAAGGTAATAGGGTAACTTTCACCCAGAAAAAGAACAGTTCCTGAGGGATTAACTAACGCCTGACAAAATATATGAGCAATAAGGAATGAACACATGTTTTAACTCTAAGACAAAGGGGCGCGGACGAAACTGCGAGTATTATAATAACAATAAAAATATACTAATAGTAAATAGTTAGCGATTGACAAAACTTTGAAATGTTCCGAAAGATGTTACTCTAATTAATAAGTTTGTCTTCTAAATAAGATTACAAGCTTCCTGGTGCTTCGTTTATCCTTATTTATGCAGTTGTCCCACCTCCGACGATGAACGAGAAGCCATTAGAGCTAGAAACTAGAAACGAGTTTGCGAGCAGTGAGAAGCGAGTTTCGATAGTTTTGTCGCTCGGTTATAAGCGAGTGTTCTGTGCGACGGGCTATTACTCGCACCACTCGCTTAAAATATCCCTTTTTTCTTCCGTTTTTTCAGAATTACCGCTGGTTGTCTGAACTAGACAACAGTGATAATTCTAATAATTGTTCTGAATTCATAATATGTGCACTCAGATCCGCACTCTAAACAGTCTAAACAGTCAGCAATCAACTATTACAAAATATATGCATCTCTTTTGTTCATACGAAATGTATATCTTATTGTACGTTTCTTAAGCGGGAAAATAGTCGATAGTTAGTCGCTTCCTCGCCGGTGGTGGGACAACTGCCTTAGGCTTTTTTGGCTCATGTTTGCTTATAAAGAGGTCACAAAATTCAAGACACTCATCTATCAAAACTAAAGACACTAATTGTAAGAGTATTGGAGTCGTACCTTTTAAGGCCCGGACAAAGGTTAGACATTCATAGAAATTTTTGATGTTATTTTCGTTGTTTTTATACTAGCTGGTGCCGGCGACTTTATCCGCGTTGAAAAATAAAAGATATAACACAAAAATATGTATAATGTCAGACGTTATATAATGTTTGTCAAGCGTTGGACCTTTATTTTTAAATAGCTGATATCCCCCTCGGGTACTCTTGCTCCAAACGCATTGCCAACCTTTATAGGATTAAGAATAAGGCTATTATAGGGACAGAAAAGTAGGCTCTGTTCCTTTACTCGCTTACCGAAACACAACAGCACACATGCTGTTATTTCACGGTGGTATTCTGCGAAACACAGTGTATCGTTCCACTGGTTAAATTCTTTCTCAATATAAAAAACTGCGTTAACAGTCTAAAAAGACACAATATAAAACACTCGACAAAAATTCACGTCGCTCTAATGTCACGTATCACCTTAATTTTCACGACTAGCACATTAATCAAAGAAACGGATGAAAGATAACTTTTTAGATATTCATAAAAAATCGTGTGTCTTGAAAAATGGTTGTAAATTCTGTAAAATATCTGCAATACGCGCAATTTAGATGTGCCAATCAATTTTCCGAGCGCATTTTAGTAGTTTGACAACTTAAATGTGTATCCATTAAGTTGTAAAAATAAATATAAATAATGATAGCGTTTGAATTCATTTGAATAAAAACTTCATTTGGATGTTTGTGTAAAAACAGATGTACCTACAGTAACAGAGAAATTAATCTCTTTATTTGCAAAGCAAAATTCGTTGAAAAATATTCACAAACTTTGATCTACACTTGATACTTTCGACAGGTGGAAAATTTCCAAGTGTAAAAGCTTATAAGTGGGTAATCTGTGGTAAACAGAGTTAAGGTTGTAATTAGTTCGAGATAGTGGAACAATTTTATCCTTCTTCCACGTATGGGTTTGGCTTGAAGCCGCAATATTTCAGACAGCAGTCTTGGATAAGTCTTGGTCTTGAACAGAATGTACTCTATGAACAACATAGAGGGCCCGTTTTTCCCTTTGTTTCGCGCTGGGCACTGTAAAAAATTTCGTCCGATTACTCATATTCTTCACAAACAGGAGGGGACACAATATACACAAACAATTTCAAAATTAAAAAGTTATTGATTTCAGGACAATTTTTGAAAGTCAAGTAAGGTAAAGTCAAGTCAAGTGTCAAGTAAGTTGATTTCAGGACAATTTTTGAGTATACGTCAGATCTCGACGTTTGAGACTGGTGGAAAAATTTTAAAATACCACGGTTAACGGCAGTTAGTGAAACTTTTTGCCATCGGGTTTTTTAGACTAATTCGACCCTGCTGAACACGATTCTGCCCGGTGTAAAACCACACAAGGCTGGTTCCTGTGTCTGGTTCTTCGTGGCAGTCATCCCTTGATGATACAGAAGTAAAGAAAAAGTCATCAACATCTCTCACTAATACATTAACGCTCTCAAACGGACTGTTCACAGTGTGTAGTATCCCTTGTGTATGCTTCTTCGTAATCTCCAATTTTCTTTAGTAAAACTTAAAGTCCAGCAGTGAAAGTCATTTGGCTGAGAAATGTTTATAAAAAGTAGTTATTTTGAGTAGGTACGTACGTATCGAGCATAGTGTAGGTACTTGAGATTCGTCGGCTACATGGCGGCGCGGCGTCTGCGCTACGATCTATAAATCGTGAAGGAATACTCGTACGAGGGTAAGCTAGGTCTTGTTTTGAAGGTACATGTATGAAGAATAATTTACTGTTTAGTTATTTTATCACAAAAACGTTGAAAAAAATAACTATTTATATAATTTCGACAGGCATTATTTCTTAAGTTATTATGCCTGTCAAATGATTTATATACGAATATTGTAGAGTATTTAATTTCAGATTATTTTTGTCATGGACAGTTCTTTTATCTAATAGATTCCGAAAAAAAATGAAAAAACCGCAGATCGGGACACGTTTGGGGGGAAAGAGAGGAAGTTAACTGTTGAAAGCAGGCGCTTTTTGAGATTTTTCCGCCAGTCTATTTTGAGATCAAAGGAAGCTAAAGTTTAAAAAAAAACTGCGCCGGATGCTTTTATAATAATATTTTTGTATAAAAATATTACTAATAATTAATTGTATTTATTTTTATTTGTTAAGGAACACGTTTTGAAACAAAAATAGAGTAATTTTTTTTCCTCAAGCCTGAAATTTTGCCGTCCTTGGGAATTTTCCCCCCTGGGCACTAGCCCCTAGTGTAAATCCAGCCTTGGATATGTCTTAAAATATAAATATAAGCAAAATATAGATGACACAAAATTATAATAAAGAAGGCGTGTTGGCTTAATTGAGTTTATTTATGTGTTCTGAAGAAAATTAAGCGTTGGAAAATGTATAAGGAGCGAGCAAAGTTTGCGTTTACACACATGTAAATTAGATTTGCGAATGTTCACAAGTATTAATGGGAGCGGAAAGTTTCCCAGTTTCACCCCATTTTACTTCGGTATCTTATAATAAAGATGTGAATTGAGAGAATTCAACATTATATTGGGTCTGAGTTATTTCACAACTTTTGTAGCTGCCCCTAATCTTGACATTACACTTCTCTCAAGGACTGTGTAATGACTTCCCCGAGATGGCCGGCGTACCTCCACTTTCGGGTGCGCCGAGGTTCTGAATGCGTACCCCTCTCCGCGCTGTATAGCCATGGCGGGGCACCGAAGTCATGTCAAACGTCCCCGCGACCCTGCCCACTTTTAGCCGGTACGAATCCGGCATAACCTCAATGTCCCCTGCACTGCCTGGTATCCAGAGGATTTCCCAACGTTAAAAAAAAACACTGTAATGTTAAGCTCGATAGACTTGGTGGTAGGTGGCTACCGTCACCTATAACACAAGCAACGCCAAGTGCTGCGATTGCGCTGCTGGCCATAGTAGGATTAAGGATAGGGATTAGGACGGTATAGAAAAATGAGCTCTAGCCTACCGAAATACAAAAGCACACATGCTATTATTTCACGGTATTCATTTAAGGGGGTGGTTACTGCCGCCAGACGGGCTGACCAAATGACTGCGAAATGCAGCGTGCCCTGCCACTACTTTCCAAATCCAGACCATCTTTGAAAATTTCATTTCCAAAGTTAACCCTGCCGGGAATCAAACCCTAAACCTGTGTTGCATGTGAGCCATAATGAATAATTACTTAAATTAAATAAAAAATAGGTATTGTAATAAATAATCTCCACTCTACAATTAAAGTAATATTAAACTTGCTTTATCTTCTATCTATTATTTATTTTTAAGGAAAAATCCAATTTAAAACCACTTACAGGTCAAGAGATCTTAAACGCAAGGCGAAAAAAAATGTAAGTAAATCTTTTATTTATAACATCGAAATTAATATTTCTTAAAATAGAATTGCTAGTATGAGTGGAAAATATTCGAATGAAGTGAAAACAATAATGAAAACTTGAAAAATGTAAAAAAAAATGTTATGAATTAAATTTAATTCATTACTTCTATGATTAAATTCAACATTTGCTCTTCCTGTAGGTCCAACCCCTGTCTAAACTTAATTACTGGCTGTTGCACGCAACTTCGCTCGCGTATTTTTTTTTATAAAATATAGCATACGTTACTCGCTGATACTGTAGCTTTCTATAGGTAAGTAAAAGATTTTTTTAATTCGGTAGAGTAGTTTTCGAGTTTATTTATTACAAACATACTAATCTCTCATTATAATATTCACCTTATATCAAAGGGCCGACTGAGATAAGAGCTGAGAGAACGCGGGCTCGTTTTACAGTAAGAGGTGATTGTCAAAAGAGGGCGCAGCCGCCAGATAAGGGTTCTCGGCAAACACATTTGCTTTGTCCACATCTCTCCGAGATGTTGACAAGACATATAGTCACAATTTCACGCCCACTAATATGATTCTGTCCAAGGTTATTTCATTTATAAATAACTAGCGATCTGGCCCCGGGCTTCGCACGATGCAATATTTTTTTTTAAATTATACACCTCTTCCTCTTCCACGTTTATCCCTCGTTGCATTAGTGAAAACAGTACCAAAAGCTTATATAACTTTTTTAAAATATTTTATTATTAATTGATCTTAAAACTAATGACAATTTGGTATTTTCCATCAACCCTTATAATGCTTAAAAGTGATAACTGGAAAGTTGCACTAGTTCAGTCAGTTAATGTTACAGCTAGTCGTACTAATGCTACAGTTATACAAGCTATGCTAAATTAAAATTATAAACTAAACCCCCGAGTTTCTATTGAGCCCAAACACGCTTTATCTGCTGTAAGTTGCTGAGGAGTTTGGTGCCCCGTAGATTACTTGATTCTAAATCATCAGGTTAAGGTTACCGTGTTATGGAAATATCGTCCAAGTAACAGTATACTAAATTTCACATCAATCGAAGATGTGGAAGTTGGTGAAATCCTTTTGTCAAATTGTCTTCATACGCCTGAACAGATCTTCATATATTATAGCTAAGGACGATCACGTTCACATCAGCTTTAGAAAAAAAACAGACACAGAGATACACACTTATAACACCCATTTTTGCATCGGGCGTTAGGGGTTTATAACAACACGACTGTATGCTATAGTGTGCTAATTGCTAGTGTGCTTAAAGGATGACAGACTTAAAGGCTTAAGGATGCTCAAGGATGTTATGACAGTAGAAGATTGTAGACTTCAAAAACTTACGAAACAATGTGTATAATGGTTTTTACTTTAACTTAGTTAAAGCCACCTAGATAAAGGTATCTTTGCAGTTAGAAATTCAGACGAAGTTTGCGCAGGAAGGCTGAGTGCAAGTGAGGCCGAATCAAATATTAAAACAGTGGCTGCCGACTCAGAGTTGGAGATTTTCAAAGTTAGCTGAGTCTCGACAGTAAACCGACTGTTGAGGTAATACATAGTTGCTTTTATGATTATTTTTACTGCTCAATTCTGTTACATTGTTCCATTTCCCTTTTACGAGCGAGTGTCAGAATTTGCCGGAAATTCGGAAATGGCCGCTTCTCGTATTGCATCGTTGGAAATTTGTTTTTAACTACTTTCTGCTGTAGCTTTGTAGTAGTTTGTATATTGTCTACTAGCGACCCGCTCCCGGCTTCTAGCGGATGCAGTTATCTAATACGTAAAGCGAAAACTTGCGCGGACGGAGGAGTTGGAAATTTGGTACTTACCTATACTCCAAGTTTAAATTGAGAAAGTTATAATGTTATTAAATATGCATTATAAATACATTAAATATATAAAAATAAACATTACACACACTACCGCGTGTTTGAACACAAGTGTGTGCGTGTGTGTTTAACAGTCCTTAGTATATGTAGGTATACTTCTGTGGGTCTACCATGAGTTTATATAAAACATTTATATGGAAAATTGTCAATTGTCAATGTCAAATGAATGACAGATCTTATTACTGGACCTTATTACCACTGCGCGACCACTATTATACACAAATGTTCCTCGTTTATCGTTCTTTCCATTACTGAAAACCATATAAGATCCGTTGGGTGGTTTAGGAGAAGTCAACAGACAAATAGACAGAGTACTTATATCTCTTCTCTAAATAATATAAAACAAAGTCACTGTCCGCCTTTGTCTGTTCTATAAGTAATATTCCTACCTTCTATGCATCCTACCACGTACGATTTTCACTAAAGGAAAGTGTTATAAACGAACAAGGTTTGTGTACATACAATAACCTGCGTGCAACGCCTGAGCGGGTCACTATTTTATTATACGAGTAGATATTGATGTTTGACTATACGAAATTGCTAAACTCCAACACAATTTGATCGATTACAATGAAAGTTGGCACGTAGGTATATGTTATTTTCAATAGAGAAGGTTTTTTCTAACGTTAAAATTTCAAGACAGATAAAGCCTCCAAGAAAGATTTCAAGTATGAACATTTTTTTGACTTGTTACTCATCTATCTATTAAAAAACCTTCCTGTCCCCATACATATATCTACTTAAAAGTGACATAGAAATAAACAGCTTTTAAGTTTTTGAATGCTAAGTTTATCAGAAGAGTAATGTTCGTCGTTAAAACCTGCAAGGAAGAAAGAACAAGCATTTGTTTCAACAGTAAGCAATAAAGCAAGCCGTCAAATAAGTGGGGCGTAAATCTCCCTTGAGAATGCAATAAACTAACGTCCCTAAAACTAGGATACACTTTGGATCATTAGCGTGGAGTGCATTAAGAGGAAACTTGTGATGAAATAAAAAGGTTCAGAAAACAGATGAATACTCTCTTTAAAATTAAAAACTTTTTAATTTTAAAGATAAATATCACATCCATACTGTACAGTACTATAATACAGGTGCAGTAGCAGTACCTAAAGTACCTAAATTATTTTAGTAATACTTAAAGTAATATACTAGTGCTCTGGCAAAATTTGTGCAGTACCTAAATTACTAAATTACATAAAGTATCTAGGTACTTATAAATTTAAGTATTTAAGTATTTATAAGTTTAAAATTACTGCACAAATTTTGCCAGGGCACTAGTACATTCACATCTATCAAGCCGAATGAGTAATTCGACAAACTGATAATCACGTGGAAAAATTATAAAAGTTTGTAAAAAAAAATCATTGCACAGTTAAAAAATGTCATTAAAAGTTAAAAAAAAAATTAATCAAAAACTATGTGATAAGGTCATTTGTTATCTGTCATTAAAACTAATAGGAGTTTTAATGACAAAACAGAGCAAATATTTGAATTACCTAATGCCCGCCGATCTGACCCAAAGAGCAAAGCTAAGCCCGGTACAAACTTTGATCGGAGTGCGGTCGCCGATAAACCTGTCATGCGTAGCTTACAGAAATGTCTTCGCTATGATTAATTATTAACCGTTGGATTAAAAGGGACGGTTTAAGTAGACGGCTTGCTAAGTACAGTACACACCGTACGATTGTTTACTTGAGAAAATTAAACCTTTCCTTTCCAAAATAAATGTGAAATAGATAATATATCATAAATAGGGACACGTACAGCAGATCTTGTACTTATTTACATAGTATAAAACAAAGTCACTCTTCGCCGTCTGTTCCTCTGTATGTACTCTTAGATCTTTTAAACTACGCAACGGGTTTTAATGCGGTTTTCACTAATGGAAGAACACATTAATCTTAATTAATGCACTTCATAATTAATCATAATCGCGTCTTGGTTATGATAGCTGGTAGGCTTGACTCTCTTTACATGAACCATTGCTTGATGATGCATATGGAGAGAGGCAAGTCTTAAGTGATAATAAATTAATTAAAGCTATGTTTACTTATGTTTGTGTATAAATGTGTCTGTAATATTTATGTGTACTAACTATAGATTTTGTAAGATGTTTACTAACACTTTGGGTCCAAGTAACCCCATTAAATAACTACATTATTTTTATTATTATAATTTGTTTAAGAAATTTAAGAATATTTTCCAAGCACTAGAAATAAAACTATGTACTTTATTTATTTCTTTAGACGTAAGATTACAGGAAAACCTTAATATAAACCTTTCCACTTTGTGACCAGATAACGACAGTAAGACGCATAGAAATTAATGGAAAATTCCCAATTGCCAAACTTATAGAATGTTTTCGAAACTCAATATTAAAATGGCGTTTAAAGCATGCCATACCTCTGAGATAGACAGATTCCTTAGAGAGTATAGCTCTAAGAGGATTAATAATTTTTCACGTTAAGATCGGGAAGTAATGGAGCTATCGCTTCGTTTTGTTGAAATGAAATTTAAAAGCTATTTTTTTTTAATGTAGATTTTCCTGCAAGCAATGTAATGTATGTAACGTAAGCTTCAATAACTATTATACTATTACGTTGTGAAATGAAAAGGGGCTTTTATTTCGTATAAGATTTGTCTGCCGATTACAATCACATGAGTGTCGAGTGGACCAAAAACGTAGGCGGAGGAAGTTAAATTTTGCAGCCTATTAACGAATTTAACGTTTGATATTTTAAAATGTACTTTTATTTTCGATTTTAAACAAGTATTAAGTAAAATTTAAAATATCAAGCTATATTTCATATAATGTAGGTTCAAGAAAATATCATTTGGAGTTAGGTTTTACATGCAGACTATCGACCCACCCCTAGCTTCGCATAAGTGAAAACCGTATCAAAATACATGGGGGTGTTTTAGACGAAGTTAGCGTAGAAAGGGAGAAACGGGAGGCGATTTTATTTTATAACTAGCTGTTGCACGCGACTTCGCCCGCGTAACTTTATAAATATGTTACTCGCTGATGATGTAGCTTTCTATAAGTGACAAAAATTTTAAAATCGGACCAGTAGTTTTTGAGTTTATTCATTACAAACATACAAATCTCTCTATAATATTAGTATAGATATATTCAGCTAAAGAAAAAAAGGAGAAACATCCATCCAGAAAAAAGTACATTTCTCAAGGAATCATTTAAAAATATTAAAAAAAATTCAACGTCTGGCAAAAATATAATTATATGAAACAATAAATATTGAATAAATTGTTGCTACATATATTTTTTGTCAAGCGTTGATCTTTTTATTTTTGAACGCTTAAAGAGGTGTTGGCGAAGTGGCAGGCAAAAGCTTGTTTGATTATAAACTAGAGACTAATGATATAAATTCACAAAACAAGAGAAAAAGTTCACCTTTGGGTATTACAAGTGTACTTGAGGTACATTGAGGTGAAGGTAACGAAATTTTTGCTCGCAAACAGAATGTTGTTTCGTACGCTTTACAAATGTCCTCAACAACGCAAAATGTGGTCGGAATATTCGGTTTGCGGTTCCGTTATTACGTTGAAATGTCGGTGCTTCTGTCTGCCTGGCATAACTCCAAAAAGCAAAAGTGACTCTTTCATTTTAATTTAGGCTTGTTTTGTAATTTACCTCAACATAGCTTTTACCTCCACCTCTACAAAAACAATGTTTTATGTGAATTTCAGAAATTCACAATCTATACTAATATCTATCTATATCTATACTAATATTATAAAGAGAGTATTTGTATATTTGTAATGGATAAACTCAAAAACTACTAGACCGATTTTAAAAATTCTTTCACCTACAGAAAGCTAGATTATCAGCGAGTAACATGTAGGCTATATTTTATAAAATTACGAGGACGAAGTCGCGTGCAACAGCTAGTTAGTAAATAAATTAACGGTAAATTCGATCGAAATCTTGGTTCCCTTGCAATTGTTAATTTATATATTTAAAAAAAAAGTATAATGTTCGTTTGTTTATGTGAAAGTAATTTATCAATCACTACAAAATCTTGCATACAGGTTGTCAATAAGTAGTATGGATAGCCGACAGCCGCTGAGGCCGGAAGATTCTCAATCTTCCGGGATGCAGTAAAGGACATAGGTACCTTTACTGATCTAGAAATAAAAAATCAACGCTTGACAGCGAAAAAATTGCTGAGTAAATGAGCTGATGGTCTTCAAACGTTAGAACAGATCTTCATAAATTATAGCTAAGAACAATCCAGATCACGTCAACTTTTAAACAAAGAAAAAACGGATCAAAATCGGTCCATCCGTTTAGGAGCTACGATTTCACAGACAAAGACACGTCAAATTTATAACACTTCGTTTTTGCAGAGAGTGCTGATTGTTAATAACATGAGTTATCGATATCAGAGACCATTATAATGTCATTGAGTTACTAGTGGTTGCAGCCACGTACCATTAGGTATACCGTCAGCTTGCCAGCCGCATTTCAACATGACAATATATTTTTAAAACGGAATTATTAGTTGATTGTTAGTTGATGATCCAGTAAGGAAAGATGAGAGCGATAACAAGAATAGAAACAAGGGGATTTAACAAACATAACGACCTCACAAAACCGCTGAGAACATTTCATGGCGCCAATGAAATACGGACGGAAACTAACTATGGTCACTAAAGTAGCTATTAAACTATGTTTACACATTCCGATCCGGTTCAACATATATTTTTATATGTTGTTTAACATATAAAATATTTATTATATATCCTTACTAATTCACATAAGTACATACATTAAATTAAATTTACTTTATCATTTTTATTTTTATTTTCCAAATAATGCTACTGTTTGTTTGTACATATAATTATTGTCTCAAATTTTGTTTGTTATTAATGTAGGTACATAGGTATTTAAAAATTATTTATTTAATGCAATTACCAGGTTAGACATGGCGATGCTAGATCAGGCTTCTATAACATCAGGGCTGGAGTACCGCAGGGTTCTGTGATTGACCCTACTCTCTACAACATATTCACCTACGACTTGCCCACATCAGATAATGTGACTGTCGCCACCTACGCGGACGACATCGCCTACCTGTCCTGTCACGACTCAGCCGAACTGGCTAGTGAGCAGTTGCAGCAGGTACTGAATAGCACGTTCTATTGGTTGGTGAAATGGCGGATTAAAGCCAGCGCCCAGAAATCAAATCATATCACGTTCAGCCTGAGAAGAGGAATCTGCCCTCCAGTCCAACTAGGCAATGATATCCTCCCACATTGCGAGTCTGTCAAGTACCTAGGGTTCCACCTGGATCGCCGCCTCACTTGGAAGACCCACATAAAGCATAAACGCAACGAGGTCAACCTCAAATTCAAAAACCTATACTGGTTAATGAGACAGAATTCAATTCTGTCTCTGGAGAACAAATTACTGTTGTACAATGCAGTTATCAAACCCGTATGGACCTACGGCATCCAGTTGTGGGGGATTGCCAGTGACAGCAACATAATGTGTCTGCAAAGAGCGCAAAACGCAATCTTGCGGACAATTGTAAATGCACCTTGGTTTGCTCGCGGTGATGAGATACATGACTACCTGGAAGTGCCTACCGTAAAGGAGGAAGTTAAGGAATACACTAGACGCTACGCTGAGCGCTTAGCCATACACCCAAATCTTTTGGCTGTTAAATTGCTTGACTCCTCTCAAGCCGTGAGAAGACTGAAACGAAAGCAAATAGCGTTAAAATAAGGGTTGGATGAGGCAATGGCTTCCGAAACCTAACTTCCCTATGAAATACATCTGAACTGATTATAGTCACTAATGACTGATGGCAGTTTTAATTATAAAAAAAAAAAAAAAAAAAAATTAATGCAATCGTTTACTTCCCCCATAGGACAGGCAAAGCCTAGTGTGGGGGACAGAAACATGCTAAAACTACAGTTGTTATTCTGAAATAAATTTCTTTATTCTTTAATGAATGTAACTGATGTACTGAAAGTAACTCTGTCTGTCTGTTACCTTCAACCGATCATGAAATTTGCATACACGTTGTCAGGGACACATGAAGGACATAGGGTACCTTTTATCCAGAAAAAAGGTACAGTTCCCGAGGGATAATCTAAAATTTAAAAAAACTAACGCCTGCCAAAATAGCAATAAAGACGTCAAGCGTTATATTATGATTTTATATTTATTTATGGCAATGAAAAGACAGTTCAAAAAAGTTTATTTATCCTTATATATAAGATGTTTTCACTTCAAAAATAATTCAAAAATTCATATATTCATATAAATTTGCATTCATATAGAACCCGTTTTTTTCAAAGTTGCATCAGCGGTTAAACTTCTAGGTTTTTAAACTGACTTAACTAAAGTTTTAGTTAAATTAAGATCAATTTAGAAAGTTTCCAGTGAAGTATAAAGTTCCCTTGGGAAACCAACTTTGTGTATAATAATTATCATTAGACTCTCTTGACCGTGTTTAAGTTTAAAACACAAGTTGGTAAAATTTAATTTTAAGTTATCCAGCGAAGTAACATAAAAGGATAACTTTCACCGGTTCACATTTTCCAAAATCCAAATCCCATTATTATGTATTGAAAATTTCCATAGAATTTTAATTAGAAGACCACAGAAATATAATGGTGTTCGCATTACAAAACCAGTAGATTAACATTGTCGCCGTAAAGACCGCACTAGAAATATTACATTCCTTTCAAAAGTAGGTAATATATCTTTGAAATCTATTGAAAAATCACATAAAGTACAGAATTATGAAAGATGAGGAGAAAAGGGCATTGAATAACTCTTGGAAAGATTCTTAACCAGTAAGTAAGTAGGTACCCACATCGCGTCGAAATCCATCTGTAACAAAGCCATGATGCTTATTACACCAATGTGATGTAAATAGACATACAAATATATACAATAGATATTTTACTTATCATAAACCACAAATAAAATTTAACCTTTTTATTAATTTAAATTAATTTTTAAGTAAAAAGATAAAAAGATATTTTAGTTTTTCTATATTTTTAGTTAAGTATATAATAATATTCTCATAAAATAACTAAAATATCTATAGAAAATATACAATAATCTCTTTTTTCTTTCATGTAGGCTTCGACCATTTTTACTTGAAGAGCATTGTACCAGTAATTAGATATACATATAAAAAAACTTGTCAGACGTTGGACTGCACGTCAGAAGTGAAAACTAAGCTTCACAAGAAACATTACATTACATTACATGACAGTGTCGCGAGTTCAATGGTTTTTTCCCATCTCAAAAATACCCAACGCGCCTAAAAAAGTTTTCACTTAAAAAAATATAAGTATATTTTAAGAAAACTTATTGATCGTGTAAAATAGGTATTATATGAATTATTAACCTGAATTCCAACAATATTTCATTAAATCTAATTTACCTACTTTGTCAATGAACCAAAGTAAAAATATTAGACCTACCTACTTAAACAAAATGCACGCCGACTAGCGGCAAAAGTAATAAAACCGAAAAGGACACAGATGCAAATTATGACAAAGTTAAGTATATCGATAAGTCAAATTTGATTACACCTCTGATATCTTTATTAGTTTCTTGGGAATTATGCCTTTATTACAGGGAGGTAACGCTGTTTATCGCGTAGGTAATTGGGTGTGAATTTCTAACTGAGAACATATCTTAGGGGTGAAGTTATTATGGAAAGTTTAAAGGGTAATTGAAACAAGATTGTGCGTAGACATTACTTTGTGTTAACAATATTGAAATTATTAAGGGTCGGCGCATACTGGCGCAGAGTAGAAGCGCACCGAAACGTCAATCTAAAATGGCATATTATAGTCCAGTAACTTTGTCGCCTGAAAAGGACCACCTTGCGTCAAATCCGGTAGTTCTGATTTTTTGCAGACCTGCTTATGATATTGGCCCAATGAATAATCAGTTTGAGACCTCGAGCGTCGAACGCAATCTCATAAGTCAAAAAAACGCGAAATTTTCAACTTTAGTTATTGGCGATATTATCTCTAAACGACTAGTTTTTCATTAATATCTATTGTGAACGTTTTTAAAGTAGACTAAATTTGCTAAAACATGAGACTAGAACTATGTCTTTACACTCAATAGTTTTGAAGATAATACCTTTTATAATGTATCAGTTTTTTAGTCGTCACTCGAAAACACGAGCAGGCTCTATCAGGGGTTCCTGGAACTATATACACAAATTAAACCCTACGTCAATACCTACACAAATTAATATCTACGTCAAAAGGCCTCAGCCCTTAAATGACGGCCAGAGACGCACCTCCACAACACTATCGCCATAGCGGCGCCAACGTCGTCACAGCGATAAAGATGTCAGATTTTTTTTCAGGTATTATATTAGGGGTTAAAGTATGAAATTGCCGATTTGTACTGAAAAATAAAAATTCGTTTTTTTTTAAATTTAACATATTTATTTAATCAAAATAATTACCATTATTATCTATACATTGCTGCCATCTAATAGGAAGCTCATTTATGCCTTTGCGATAGAACTCTGGTGATCTAGATTCGACAAACTGTGTGAAAGCATTTTGCACTGCCTCCTGAGAAGAAAACTTTTTATCACGCAGAAAATTGTCCAAATCACGAAAAAAATGGTAGTCCGTTGGAGCAAGGTCTGGCGAATACGGAGGGTGACGAATGGTTTCTAATTGCAGTTCCTGTAGAGTCTGCAGATCAGTCAAATCATGAGGCACCCATTTTTCATATTTTTTTATTTTATTGATTTGACGCAAATGAGTCAATATTGTTGGTAAGGTAACGTTAAACCATGCCGCTAATTCCTGGGTAGTTTGGCTCGGATCGGCTTCCACCATCTCTTTCAAATCATTGTTATTCACCTGTGTCTTCCACGTGGTTCGTTCTTCAAATCGAAGTTTCCATCACGAAAGCGTTTAAACCAAAATCGCACAGTGCGTTCATTAGCAGTCCCCTCTCCAAACGCAACATTAATATTGCGAGCTGTTTCTGCCGCGTTAGTTCCGCGTCGGAACTCGTATTCAAAAATCACACGAATTTTCGAAGTATCCATCTTTATTATCTAAGCTGAATAAAAAAAACAACTGAAAGTTGATAATCGAATGTTGCACATGTTTTAAAAGAAGAACTACATAGGTACCGTATGAAAAAAGTTTCACTCAAAAATCTCAAACCATGAAGGTTCTATGTCAATTCGAAGTACCTATTACAATAAAACGGCAATTTCATCCTTTAACCCCTATTATTTTTAATTTTTCTACGTCGACAAAGTCGCTGGAAAGAGCTATAAGGTACCTACTTAATTTTGTTTACTATTATCCGAATAATAAATCTGCGTACATAATAATTTTGTTATATATATCATAAACTCTACATGGTGTGGTTTTATTAAGCAATAGAGTGTTATAACATGATCCTAGTTTCCTTTGTTTTATGGCCATATCAAAATATAACCATTCTTATAAAAGAAAGATAATCATATTGTATAGTTATGTCCTCTTTGCTATAATTAAAGGTCGTCAGACAAGCTGACGGTTAACTTAATGGTAGAT
This sequence comes from Synanthedon andrenaeformis, assembly GCA_936446665.2. NCBI lineage: Eukaryota > Metazoa > Arthropoda > Insecta > Lepidoptera > Sesiidae > Synanthedon > Synanthedon andrenaeformis. Next base: position 4,095,951 of record OW387801.2, read on the forward strand.
GGCTACCGTCGCCAAGTGCGCTGCCGACCATAGTAAGATTGAGGATATTTGATTAGTAAGGGATAGGTAAATGTTTTCTTTCTGAAATTCTAAAACATAACAGTATTAATTATTTTCATTGTAGATTGTACCTATCTACCCAATTGATGGGAGGTACATAATTTAAAAGAGTTTAAAAATAAAGTGAAATATTGATGAATTTTTCAGTAAATAAAACCTGCACGTGAATCCGTTGGTATACGTAATTTCCTTTCGAGACAGTTCCGCTTTCCCATTCATTCGTCATTTCGTGTAATTCCGCGAAATTATAGCTCTCCATTCAACCCTGAGGGTTAATTTCAAAGGAATGTAACGGAGTTATTTACTCTTAACACGCTCGGCCACTTCATTTTTTTATTTCTATCTGGATATACTTATATATCTAGCCCTTCATGGCACAATTATGATGCACATAATTTTTTTTTTTTTTTTTAATAGAGATGGGTTTGCTCTTGGCCAACATCCAGGTGTGTAGCGAAGATGAGGCCTATGATGGAGCGAGCTCACCCAGAAGGTGCCTATTCACTCGAACTTTGAATAGATTCAGGTTATATGTGCTCGGAAATACAGACGCCGGCAGGGAGTTCCAAACCTTGGCAGTAAGCATTATAAAGTATGTTTTAAAGCGCTTGGTCCGAAATAGAGGGATATCGACAAGATGAGGATGGTAACCAGCCATATTATTGTATTATTACAATAATATTATTGTATTCATACAAGAAATCTCTAATGAAATTGACCTAGGTATGTGATTCTGGTTTTTTACTTCGTAATACAGGTGCACGGTGTGAGATAATTGGAAAGAGATTTTTTGGGCATATGGGTAAGGCCGTAGATTTTGCCACTTTGTGACATAAAGATAACATAAAAATATTATGTAACGTTAACACAAAAGTGACACAAAACGTTACATAAAATTGTAAAGCATATAACACATATGTTCATGTGATTTGGATAGCCTCATCAAAGATAAATTTGTGTCGAAAATCACATCACACATTTTGTATGCGTATGCATTAGATATTTAGTTATTATTCCAGATTGGATCACTATGTAGAAAAAAATTATAAACAGATTTTTGTGTAATGAAAATGTAATCAGAAAATAAACAAGTACCTACCGCTTATCTTAGCACTATATTAGGCCAAAATCTCTAGCGAAACGCTGTATTATTCAAACAATTCACTCAAAATATAAAAAAAACCATCTTGCGACTAAAAAACAAAATAATTCTATAAAAATAGCTTTTTATTGTACTGTACTATAGTAAAGTGAGGTTGCTTTAAATCGCAGTACGACTTAGTTACGATAAAAAAAAACGTGCGGTCAAATTCCTTAGTCCTGTGTTTTAAGGTCACCCAAGTTTACGTACCATGTTACCCTCTTATATGTATTTTTAGAAACTTCCATTCTTGGAATCAATATTATAACTAATCAGTCTAATTAGCTTCTTACTATATATATATCAAGCTGTCTTTTACCCGTAAACTCCGACTAGGACCAATTTTAATGGTGTGTATTCGTTTGGAATAATAATATCATTATTCTTTATTGGTGTACATTCATTGGGATTAATCATTTCAATATTTTGAGCTACCATGGGATCTAGTTCTGTTGTAACATTGGCGAAATGTTTTTGTATCCCATCGTTTTTGTCACGCCGTGAGTCATAGGTCGCTTGTATTTCAACCATTTTTTTCTGCAGCGCATCACATGTAGTTTGCATTTCATGCATTGTTTTCTGCTGCCTGAGACACCTTTTTTGAAGGGACTTATATCCTCTCCATAATTTTTGTACATCATTCCGTAATTGTCGCGTTTCTTTCCGTATTTTGTACTCAATTCTGCGTTGTAATTTTCTAATATCTCCTCGGTTTTCGGCAATAGGTGATCGCGTTCGTAAAGGTTGTTTAAAAGTCTCTTCTGTCAGGTTTTCTCTGTTTTGTCCGTCTGTGTCTTGTACTTCGGTCTTGTTCAAAAAATTTTTTGTATTTCTTTTTTCTTTCAATTCTCTTTTCTGTTCTTCTGTTAAACCTTTAATCTTGTTTCTGTAATAAGCCACAGCTCTTTCAGCGTTTTTTTTCTTGATAGCTTTAAGTTTCTCAGGATTTTGGACTTTAAGTCGTTCTCGATATTCTTTCTGTCTTTCGGCTAATGTTTTTGGAGCCATCTGGAAAATAACAGTTCATACGAATGTAAATTAGATGAATTTACCATTTTTGTATTGTAACAACTATTTTCTAATGTGCATATGGCCTTATGACTGTTTTACGTAACGTTACGTAAGTTTTATATAACGCGTTACATAAATATAACATAAATGTTACACAAAACACATAATTTTATCTAACAAAACAGCAAAAACTCGTATAATATCATTGTATTTCTTAAGAAATCATGTTCTGAGTGGTTGCAGTGCATTATATTTTTGGTTTCTAATCAATTTGCAATAAAAATATCGTTATTTACCTGAGAAATCCATGAAAAGCAAGTCCAGAAAAAAGTGACGAAACGTCTCCATGCACGAAAAAATCTCAACTGACGCAACAAGATGGCGGTTAAAGTTTTACAACAACGTGACATTTGAAAACAGTGTTGCCATGATGTGATTATGAATTCCTGCTGATCTTTTCTTTCAAAATATTGCAACAATAACGTTACATAAAAATCGTTACACAAAATCTAAAATACCTTCACAAAGTTAAAACTTAGATATTTTCTCCCATTTAATGTGAATAAACCAATGAAATCAGAACTAGGAGAAGCTAACTGAATGTATAACTATATGCTACAATCGGAAAGTCCATCAAATCAAAGTAGAATTCCATACTGACTTAAAATATCATGTTACTCATAAAAAAGACAAGGCAATTTTATACAAAAGTTAACATTTTTTAAGTAGTTTTATTTATTTCTAACAAAACTTACATAGATAAAAGCTAATAATGCCGTGCCCTAGTAAGCTTAAACAATTATATAGGCGATATTCAATAAATCACAAATCAGAATATGTCATAAGATCGAAAAAAATACAGGAGACACGAGAGAGTCAGAGACTCTGACAAAAAGTGGCAAAATCTACGGCCTTACCCATATACAAAAATATTCTGAAAGGTTTATAGTATCTATCTATAGATATAAAAATAAATATTTTTTAATGAAAAAGTACGAAATTTCGGAGCTTAAAGCTGTCCGAGGTTATCTATGTGTCCTTTAATCAATTGCAGTGTAGGAAAGTCGGTGCTCGTAGCTATAATCCTATTAACCGCTTACTAACATTTGACAAGCCCGTCGGATGAGTGGTTAAGGTTATCTTACGTTAACACTCTGTCTCAAAGGCCGAGGGTTCGATTCCCAGCAGGGCTAACCTTGAAAATGGACTTTTCAATGTTTGCTCTAGTCTGGGTATTTCAGCAGTTGAGTTAGCTCGGGTCTGGGTCTGGAAAGTAATGGCAGGGCACACTGCGTTACGCAGTCATTTGGGCATCCCGGCTGGGATAACTTCCGCCTTTCGGTGAGTGAGTAAGGAACGCAAAAGTCCATTGCCTCTTTCTAATCCCTTATCCTTAATCATAGTACGGTCGGACCGCACTTGCAGTACCTGTGGCGTTGGCAACGGAAGCCACCTACCATCAAGGAGACCGTCAGCCTTAACATGAAAAAAGTAGTAGCCACGTTATAAGGGCCACGTACTGAGGTACAGGCGAATCGCCTAAAAATAATGAAACCGATACAATTTTACAAATCGATTTACCTGCACAATGCGACGACTGCGTCACGTCTAACATTTCCACGTAAAAAGGCCTCCATTAATCTTACTTTACACGATACAATACAATACAGCCGGTGTTTCATGAATATAAATGATTAATGAAGTTCACGACGCGGTTGTTCCAACCATCTTTGTTTGCGGCTGATGAACCTATTTTGGGTTTTCTTTAAGAAAATCTATTTAAAGGCCGAATTTCAATAAATAAAGAATATACTTATGATGATAGCAATATACTTACTCTATTTAGTGTTCATCACGATCTCATAGAGAAACTTATACCTATATGTCGCAGTATAATCGGAAGAAACGGATAGGAAACTAAACAACAAATTTTGTAATCATCCGAGGTACATTCAGGATCTTTTAGTTCCGACCAGTTTTAGTTAAGTCGCGAATAAAAGCTCAACTATTACTATCATAACTTGAGCGTTGACTGACCAACCAGAACAGAGAAGCCATACATCATTGACCAATCAGCGTTTCATTTTCTAATCGTCCTAAACAAATCGGGTATTTCACAAAGATCCTCAAAGTACCTTGGATGATTACAAAATTTGTTGTTAGGGTAACATGACCTAATGTTGGCACCCCTCCAATTTATTGGCACGCTAAACTCTAAAAAATAAGAAAACTCTTCCATAAACTGTGTATCGACAAATAAATAAATAAATCTTAAGTTTAAATAGCATTTCATAAAGATCATAAGAATTATTTTACCAATGCCTGCTATCACTTTTGAATGACTTATAATTAATTGTGCAAATTTAACACTATTCAATAGGGGAAGAACAAAATAATAAAATCGTTCATGTGAGTTATCGTACTATGCCAGAAATCACGTTTAATAGGTATAGATAGATAAATAGATCAGAAAAGTTTTGAAGGGACAAAATTTTAAAAGATCCTTATTTTGGAGTTGAGATTTAAAGACCCTTTTCTCTCTCATATAACATGAATAACGAAGTATGCATAAAGCTGGGATCAAAGGTATTCCCGCTTTTGTATATATTGACTGTCCGTTTGAACGACCTTTTCCTTACAATGTAGGTAAATATGTCGTAATGTAAAACAACAATATTTTCAATTTGTCCAAGAGCATTAATTTAAAAAGACGAATTTACTTTTTTTAGATCTCTTATAATGTATATCCATCGCGGGATTTTTTTAATTTTATTTTATTTAGGACTAGCTGTTGCACGCGACTTCGTCTGCGTAACTTGTTAAAACATAGCCTACGTCACTCGTTGATAACTTTCAGTAGCTTTCAATAGGTCAAAGAATTTTAAAATAGGTCCAGTATTTTTAAGTACGTTAAGCCTGGTATAGACGGAGTCAGTAACAAGGCAGTACCTACAGTAACACAGTCCAGCGCTGACTTGCTACTGGGCTTGTATAGACACAAGTTTCAAGTCAGTCCAGTGCTGACTTCGCGCCCTCAAGTCAGTCCAGTTGACTAGCCTGCCTGTCTATTTTCGGGCCCAGTAGCTTCCCCCACCTACATTTTTAAGCAATATAATGTCACGTAAATTAAATGACTTACTGGCCATCCTGTCCACATTATAACAGTAACTGGGTCCGAAAATTCGAATCACTGGGTCCAGTCACTGACCCCGTCTATATCAGGCTTTAAACTGAATAAGTCTTTTTGTCTATAAGAAATAAGCAACACAATTTTTTTAACTCTATAAAGTTTATTATGTCGGAAAAACAAAAATTAACAGTACATTGTTTCAGAATAATAATGTAAATTTAAGTGCCTACATATTTTTAGGCGAATTGACATCAATTTTTATATGAAAAGTATAAAAGAGTACATATTAATTATTGGCAGTGGCGTATATTAAATAGGTAGATAATCAGAAATATGTTTAAGACACTTCTTTGAGTTCTTAACCGGGTTTGTCAATAACTTAATTTTTAAGTTAATGAAATTCCTAATTAGAACATTTGAGTTAACTCTTAACTGGCATTATTAAAAACTGAATGTCTCGTTAACAAATCCCTATTCACAGAAAGATAAGCCGTTCGCCAGCTCAAACCTTCAAGCAGATTGTAATTTTCCTACATATTATTACACATACTGTTTTAGATTTAAACAATCTAAAGTCAAAGCACACAGAAAAAAGCTGATAAGAAATAATAGGAAAAATTGATTGGGTAATCTCTGTAATATATTGAAACTGATCCCAACTTGTATAATTTATTCCTCAGTAAGGAATACCCTGTTCTTGTCAACTCTAACATTGGGTGCACTCTTTAATTTTTTTATAAACTTATCAGCAATCCTATCATCGACTTCTTGACCAGTCGACTCTGCATATTCCGCCAAAACCTTCTTTTGTAACCTTTTAAACGGTACTTCGTTATCTTTTTTCTGTAAAACAGACATAATAACTGAATGCCAATCGAATTTTTCTTTAAAAACTTCTTCTTCTGTTTTTAAAACATTCTGATTGTGAAGGTTAAGAGATTCATCTTTAATTTTAAGTTTCTTCTTTGCAGCTTTTGTTTTCGCTTGTTGGTTTTCTATATTTTCAGAATCATTTTCGCCATTAATAGTATCCTGTCTTTTACGTTTGTTTTTAGCTATTTCATCTTCCTCTTGTGTGCTTAAAACGGTGGAAGAATCTTTGTTTTTCTTCTTATCTTTTTTCTTTGTAGTAGTCTCTTTGTTTTCTTCAATCACAGGTGCCGCGGCGCTCTGCAATTCTGCTTCATACTTCTTGCGTTTCTTTTCTTCTTTGAGCTCTTTTTTAGACTTTTTCACCTTCACAGGTTCATTTTCATCTTGTCCATTTTCTTTCTCAATGTCTCCATTCTCCTTATCACCATTCTTTAAGAGTTCATTTTCATCGTGTCCATTTTCTTTCTCAATGTCTCCATTCTCCTTGTCACCATTCTTTAAGAATCCATTTTTCTCTGAATCATCTTTCTCTATGACTTCATTTTGATTTTCAGCATTGTCATTATTTGATTCAATTTGATCTTTCTCTTCAATTTCATTTGCAGATCCATTCTTTTTATTTTTATCTTCATTGTTTACTTTAGATAAATCAGAAAGCTTCGTGGATATCAAATCCCAAGCTTGATCAATGTCTTTCAGATTAATTTTATTTCCACAGATATTTTTCACAAAGTTAATGAACTTGGGTTTTTTACGTGGTGTATTATTGTGTTTGCTAACCGCCTCGATTATCTTCAAAACATTCCGAGGGGCATTCTTCTGTTCATCTAGAACAGTCTGGACCATTTCCACCCAAACATTCTGCTTCTTTTCACCTTTTTTCTCTTTTGCGACAAATCCTTTACCAGAATATCGTTCTTCCTCAGTTACACACTTTATATGGGCTTCATAATCTTTGCCTCTGTAAGAATAAATCAACAAATTTATTTTCATTTTTCATTAAAGAAAATATTTTTTAATGTTGAGCAGTAAATTTATAAATTTATATAAGAGTCCATTACCCTATCCCTTCTTAATCTGCAGCATGTTTGTAGTTGCTTGTGTCAAAAGTGACAGTAACCACCTACCATCAAGTGGATTATCAGTCTGTCTATCAATCTTAACACACAATCTTAATTTCCTATTATTGTTTTAATTAATGTCTATCTTAATTTATACAAATTACTTTGAGTTTGCATTGTCTAAGAGACAATGGACCTGCTTATTCCGCTTTACAAAAAAAAACTATGTGGAATGCATAGAGTTGTTATTTTTTTCCTACATGAATCTAAAACTGTAAGGATTGAGGCACTCTTATTAGCAATTGTGGGCAGATGTGAAAGTGTGGATTTATGTTCTGGAGAAATCCGACTGACAAAAATTTTGTTTTCAAGGCATAAAAGAGGTGTATTAGAGAATGTTTAAATTAAAACATTTATGCTCTATTTTAAAAAACGTAAAATACTAACACTTCCTTCATTTTTTTATATGTAAGGTTGTTTTATATGTAAAAGCAACTTATTTAAACAAGTTTCAGATATCAAAGAGATCCAAATAGTCTATACATTTGCAAAGCACACACAGCCCTTTGGTATAAAAGTGTTTTCTGTCTAGCGCCTGTTACATATAATAAAATTCCAAATAACATTAAGCAGCTTAATATTAATATATTTAATAAGAAAATTAAACAATTATTACTAGTTGAAAAATATTACTAATTTTAAATATAACATTCCTTAATCGGTATTTATATATAATATTTTCAAAATATTTGCAAAGGGTAGAATGTAGCGAAATTTATTCATTGTTAAACCATTGTAATTACCTATGCATTGCAAATACACATTATCTTGATATTATATATTTAAAAAATTGGTTTCTTCCCTAATTTCTGATGTTCTTTTTACGACTTTTTCCACAGGACCCATTAGATAATTAAATACACTTTCTTATATATTTCCATATCAAATTTATTTAATTTATTTTACATAGCTATTATCTCAAAAAACAATTTCTATAAACGTACTTCTCAACGTCTTAAAATCAACTTACTTCATTTATAAAAAACCCCTTCGTTTGTTTTTCAAACTACATTCTAAATTATGTTTCTTAATTTTGTTAGATATTAACTAACCAGTATTTAAAATTCAAACCTCTAACATAATACTAAATTGCTTCTACTATTTATGTAATTAAAAAAAATTAATGTTGTTTCACGGAATCTCTTTGGTTTTTGTAGGATTAGTCTTTACTCAGTATTTGTACAACCTTTGCAAGATAATTTCTAATCAATAATATGTTGTTATCATTGATTATAAGAGAAATGTTGTGTTTTATACTTACAAAAAGTCTTTAAAACAGTCCATACAAGACAAATTTGGGTTTCGGTTTCTACATTTTGTCAAATAGTGCTTCTCCACTTTCGGTTTTTGGACAGATTCCCCACAATGCCCACATGTAAACACCACCATCTCTTCTTATCTCGACCGCAAGTAGATTTACACGTGGATATTGTTGATGTTATGATAACCTGAAATAAAAATAATATGTGTATTCATCACAATTGTATACGTATGTAAAGAAAAATAAATAGGATACCTAAGTATCTGTTGAAAATTACTATTATTTTAATGATATAATGATGTTAACATACTTGTAAATTGGTGCTAATTCACGTTTTTAGTATATTTTATTAAATTTTTCTAGAATTAATTGTCCGGAAAATAGATAATTAGATACTGACTGACTGAACTGAATGAATGAATAAATACTGGTTATGGTTACAGAACACTATATACTCATTAGTCGGTCCACTCCACAGTATTAAATCACAAACTAAATAGTAGATACTATATACGTTAGTATCTACTCGTAGAGGGAGGATAACCTAGAGACGTCATTACAATAATAATAATCGTGAAAATGAGACGCATTTATGCTTTATTACCTTTGAGGGAGCGAGATACATTATTAATTTTTTGTCTCTCTTTGCGTATGCGTTTCTATTGTTTGCCACACTTGTCAAGTGTGGCAAACAAATCTCTTGGTGAATATACGAGCACTTTGTATTTTGTTGATTTTCATATTTCAAGTAGTTTTCTAAGTTCCTGGGTATTGTGTTAGGTGTGGTACGTGTTGGTGAACGTGGTGAAAATGGTGAACTTTTGTATTTTAGGCTGTAAAAGCCGATCAGAGCAAAATGTTGAAAACATAACCTTTCATATGTAAGTACTTTATTTTTTGGTTAAATGCAATAATTTTTGCATGCATGTTCAGTAAACTTCTAATTTATGTCTTGTTACACATTTAACAACTGTTTTAGATGATATTTTTATGATTTTTCGATCACAAAATATCTTGTTTTGAGATTATAAACCGTACAAGTCGTGTAGCCATCTTAAATTATTGGTGACATTTAGCAATTACATGTAACCTAATATAGTAGGATTATACACATTTTAGGGATACCAGCGCATGAATATTTTTTTTCCTTAAATGTTGGGTAATATTTAGTTTTACGCATTAGTTATATTAGCATTATGCGATTTTGTTTCTGGTAAATAGCGATTGCGTTTGGTTACAGTTTTCCCAAGGATCTTGGGTTAATGAAGGAATGGGTTGCTGCTACTGGTCGGCAAAATTGGAATCCTTCTAAGTACACACGTGTTTGTTCAAAACATTTTGACGCACAGTGTTTCCGGAAGACGAAAAAGTTAACAATTCTTCGACATGGTTCTGTTCCAAAACTATTCGTGCATGTAAGTTAATATGAATTAAATTATCGGTTGTACTAGCGGCACGCTCCCGGCTTCGCCCGGGGTGCATTTTTTTACGTAAGAACCTTCCCTGATTATCCCTCTATCCATGAGTGAAGACGGAATTAAAATCTCTCTCGTTCTCGAGTTTTGCGCTTAGCAACACATTTAGGGATTCATTTTTATATTATAGATTGCCTAAATACATATCTTTTTTTACGGTATATCCCTAGAAGACTGAAGACAATAGTTATCAGTTGATATTTCTTTACGTTTTTTTATGGAGTGTTGTTTTTCAATTACAGCAATTAATACCAGTCTTGGATCAGGCTATTCCATCCACATGTAATAAGCCGCAAACAGAATCCCCTACGGTAAATAAATATGTTTCAGTGTTTTCTGTTACTGCATTTAATTTTGTGTATGTGAAATAAATATTTATATGTTTTTTCTAGGATGACTGTCAGCATTCAGCTCATTGTAGTACTGGAATTTCGCAATCTTCTATTGTTCCAATAAGTCGAGTGAGTATGTTCTTTTTTTTCATCTAATTACATCTGAATTAGATTTTTAGTATTCATTGTAAGACATTGGTATGTCGATTGTCAATTCAGTAACACATTCTCAAAACCTATAAATTTGACAAAATTTTGTCCTTTTTTGCCGTAAAGTGAAAGTTATCATAGATAGCAAAAATAGTATTTATCATCATCAACCTATCGTCGTCCACTGTTGGACATAGGCCTTCCCCAATACAATGCGCACGCGTATTATTAGGAACATTGCAAAATTATAATATTTATCCCACATTTTTACAGAGTCTGGAAAGTGATCAAATACCGTTGGAATACACGCCTAGAAAAAAAAGACTGTATAAAAAATTACAACGTAAGACATTGCTGGCTGATATAAGGAAAAAAAAAATATCAGTTTTAAGAGCTAAGAATTGGCGCCTAACAAAAAAAAATGCGGAGCTTTCTGATATTATAGCGCAACTGCAGTCAAGATTTCTAATAAATCAAGAAGGTGCAGATATGCTATCGGCTATAGAGCTAGTAAAAAAAGACATTATAAAACGAGTTATTGGTTCTTCTGAAAAAAAATATTCACCAGAACTACGACAATTTGCTTTGACTTTGCATTTTATCAGTCCTCGAGCATATACTTTTGTGAGAAAAACTTTTGATACCTGTCTACCTCATCCGCGCACATTGACGCGTTGGTACCAAAGCGTGAATGGTGAACCTGGATTTTCGACAGAGTCCTTAGAAGCCATTGAGATGTTGTCGAAAAACACATCCCAACTTTCTGGAGCTCTAAGTTTTGACGAGATGGCTATACGCCATTACGTTGAATTTGATGGAAATAATTACGTTGGTTTCGTCAATTTTGGCAATAATGTTGACAGTAGTGTAGTTCCGGTTGCCAAAGAGGCACTTGTTTTTATGTTAACTTGTGTTAATGGGTCGTGGAAAATACCGGTAGGATATTTTTTAATTAATGGTATCACGGCCGAGCAAAAAGCGCTGCTCGTAAAACAAGCCCTGGATCTTATAGAAAAATCTGGAGTTAATGTTATTTCGCTAACTTTTGACGGGCACCCAGCCAACTTTTCTATGGCTAGGGTTTTGGGATGCCGCTTTGACAGTGACAATATAGATCCCATATTCACTCATAATGGAAAGAGAGTAGCAGTTTTTCCAGATCCTTCACATATGTTAAAGTTGGTAAGAAATACATTAGGAGAGAAAAAAATACTTATCACAAAAGAAAAAAATGCAATTTCATGGCACTATGTCCAATTGCTGGTGGATCTGCAAGAAAATGAAGGGTTTCATTTAGCAAATAAAATTAATAAAGCACATGTGTTTTTCAAAAAACAGATCATGAAAGTAAAGTTGGCGGCACAGACTTTTAGCGCATCTGTAGCAGATGCTATTGAATTTTGTGATCAAGATCTGGATCTTGAAGAGTTTAAACACTCTGAGGCGACAGTGGATTTCATCCGTAAAATGAATTCCTTATTTGACATCATGAATTCCAGAAACTTGAAAGCTTTCGGCTATAAGCGACCTCTTACAGAGGCAAACTTTGAAAGCCATCTGAAATTCATGGAAGATATGTACGAATATATAAAGTCTTTAAAATTAGATGATACTTGTATTCTAAATTCTACTAGGAAGATTGGGTTCTTAGGTTTTTTAATTTGTATAAAAAGTTTAATATTTTTATATAATCAACATGTGAAAACAAGTCGTAGTTTAAATTTTTTGTGCAGTTATAAGCTAAGCCAGGACCACCTTGAATATTTTTTTAGTGCAATCAGGGCAAAGGGTGGATTCAATAACAATCCCACAGCCAGGCAGTTCCAATCAGCATATAAGAGATTGTTAGTACATGGCGAGCTTAAACATTTGACCATTACTTCTGGAAATTGTATCCTGAAGTATTTGGTGATAAATAATGCACAATAGACTTGACGGTTATGACTTTATTTAAAGACTAAAATTTACATGTTGATTTTTAACCTATACCTACTCTTTACCAAATACCCCCATACATTACACCCCTACACTAAAACAACAACTACTTGAATAAACTATGATAAACATTAATAACAATAACATAAATAACAAACATGAATACAAAATTAATTACAACATACAAAATTAAGGTGTATACCGATTAGTGGGCTTAATGACGCGACCCGACCGGCTCACATGCAAGCCTGTGGTACGATTCTGTGCTGGTCCTGATCCTACTAAACTCGCCCGCTGACCCGCCACGCCATTACCAACCCCTGCCTCGACCATCCCACTGGGCCACCACGCCAATGACCTAACTCGACCTTTAATGTGGTCTACGTGTCTCTTAATCGAGCTACCATCGTCCTTTTTTATTATGTAATTACGAGAGCCCACCGTGTCACTGATTGTGCCTTTTATCCAGCGATCTGGCTGTGCGTGTACGCGAACCCATACTTCCTCCCCAACCTTAAATTGTCGTGAGGTACCACCCGCAGCGACAGTTTGTTTTTGTTGTTCCTTCCGAACATGTTCTTCCAAAGACCTCGTCGTTCGGAGTAAATCAAGCCGCGACCTAAGAGTGCGCCTTTGTAACAGTGAGGCTGGTGTCTCCCCCGTCGTGCTGTGTACTGAATTTCTATACGCCATAAGATAAGCTTGTAACGCTGCATCTAAATCGCCTTTCTCCCTCTTAGCCTTTTTTAAAGCCTTCTTGCATAATTTGACGGCGTTCTCCGCAGCTCCATTCGACGCCGGGTGATAAGCTGATGCAAAGACATGTTTGATTCCATTGTTACGCATGAAATTATCTACCTCTTGACTAGTGAACGGAGGACCGTTGTCAGACACAATAACTCTTGGAAGACCGAACCGCGCAAAAGTCTCTCTTAACACCTTAATAACCGCCGACGATTTGGTTGACGTCATCCTAAAAGCCTCGATCCATTTCGTCGTCGAGTCCACCAATATTAAAAAAACTTCCCCATCTAACGGTCCCAAGAAGTCTATATGCAGCCTAGTCCAGGGCTCCGATGTATATGGCCAAGACTGAGGTACTGCGCGGGGTGGTGCGTCACTCTCGGTCATGCACGCTTCGCACTGTTTGCCTGTCCGCTCCACGTCTCCGTCGATGCCCGCCCACCAGACGTAACTGCGAGCTAATGATTTCATTTTAACTATTCCCATATGACCGACATGAAGTTCTTTTAATATAGCAGTTTGTAAAGTCGATGGTATCACCATCCTATATCCCCAAAATATACACTTTCCTTCTAAATACAACTCATTGCGTCTAATAAAGAAGGGTTTAAGGTCCTCCTCCGTACAATGCGCTGGCCACCCGGAAGTTATATATTTTACAACTCGCTGCAATATTCTATCTTTCTGCGTGGCTACCTCAACATCCTCTTTACTAATAGGTAAAAAATCTTGTACGAAATTTAAATACGTTACTTCTGTTTGCTCCTCTGTTTGATTATCGCATGGCAATCGCGATAATGCGTCGGCTCCATTTTGACTGCTGGTAACGTATTCTATGTCATATATATATCCCGATAACATTAGCGCCCACCGCTGCAGTCTACTGGCGGCCATAATTGGTATGCCGTGTTTGTTACCAAAAATGGCTACTAACGGCTTGTGGTCTGTCCTTAATGTAAATTTGCGAGCGTACAAATGCTGGTGGAATTTTTTAATCCCATAAATAATGGCAAGTGCTTCCCTCTCAATTTGCGAGTACGCCTTCTCCGCTGCAGTGAGCACCCGCGACGCGTACGCTATAGGCCGCTCGCCGTCGTGGGTCAGGTGCGATATGACCGCGCCCACGCCCACGCTGCTCGCGTCTGTCGTCAGTACCAGTGGCAGCTCTGCGGAGTAATGCGTCAACACCTCACTGCTTACAAGCAAATGTTTTATTTTAATAAATGCTTCTTGACACTTGTCTGTCCAAGTAAATTCCGTACCCTTTTTCAGCAACTCGTACCATGGAGATAAGACAGTACTAATGTTTTTAATGAATTTACCATAATACATTATCATGCCGATTAACGATCTCAACTCGGTAATGTTTGTCGGTATTGGTACCTTTTGTATAGCCTCGATTTTTTTTGAGCAAGTCTCGATCCCCCGACGCGAGATAACGTACCCTAAATATGTTACTGTGTCTGCGAAGAAGGTACATTTTTCTTTCTTTATTCTTAATCCGAATCTTTGTAGCCTATCGAAGACCTTATGTAACGTATCCTTTTCGTTTTACCAGTCAAAATCAAATCGTCGAGAAACACACCTACCGTTGGTAAATCGGCAAACATTTGCTCCAACGTCCGTTGAAAAATACCGGGGCTTGTAGAAAGACCATAAATTAACCTATTATACATGAACAGCCCCTTATGGGTGTTTATGGTTGTATATTTTCGTGATTCATCTGTCTCGTCCAAAACCAATTGTGCATAGGCCTGACTAAGGTCCAATTTAGTAAATTTCTCTCCTCCCCCTAACTTTACTAACAGATCGTCAATCCTAGGCACTGGATACCTATCGACCTCCAAGTACTTATTTAAAGTGAGTTTGTAGTCCCCACAAATTCGAATGGTCCCATCTGTCTTAACAACAGGTACTATCGGGGTGGCCCAGTCAGAGGTTTCAACAGGGGTAATAATGCCGTCTCTTACCATTTGTTCGAGTGCGCGTTCCACCGGCGTCCTGAGCGCGTATGGTAGGGGTCGCGCACGCAAGTATACCGGTCGCGTCCCTGGACGCACGCACAGACTCACCGGCTTACCCGTGAACCGACCGAGCCCATCCGCAAACACATTACTGTATCTGGAACTGAGATACGTAAAAATTTTATTTTTAAAATCACAATTTATATTATACATTGTTGAAAAATGCGATAAACGAATACCTAACTCTTCTATCCACTGACGGCCGACCAGTGCTGTCCTAGCATTTCTTATAACAAATAAATCTAAAGTCTTAGTAATATCTCCTAGCTTGACTACTGGCTTAATTCTACCTAAAACCTTAACTTGCTCACCAGTGTAATATCGTAAAAATAGGTTCGATTGTAATAAACAAATATCTTTAAACAATTTCTTATAACATTCTTCGCTTATACAAGAAATAGTGCTGCCCGTATCTATTTCCATATTAATTAGCTTTTTGTTCACTTCTATTGTTAAAATATACGGCTTATAACGCTCAAAAGAATTAATAATGTTATTACAGACTATAACTACCTCGTCTAACACGTCACCCTCCGCCTCCAGTGTACTGAAATGTGCCTCTCGCCTGTGACCCCTGAGATTCGGACACATCTTCTTCAGATGACCCTGCCTATTGCATACTCTGCAAACATATAATGCAAATCGACAGGTAGCCGGAAGGTGCGCGCCGCCGCATGAAGTGCACTGACTGCACTTTGGCCGCGCATCACTGTCCCGTCGACTCCAAGCGCGCGCCGCCGCCCCGCTCGCGCCCGCTCCGCAGCTTGTCTGCCCGTCGACGTCGCTTTGTTTTTGTCTTGATATGAACGCAGTGCGCCCTTTTGCGCCGCCTCGCCGTCCACTCGTAATTATAGCCTCACACGTTTGCGCGGGTAGTAAATCTTCATTTTTTTTACTACCCATTGTTCCCTTTTCTACCTCCGCTGCATTTTTCTCGGCCGCTTCCAAAGCCTGCGCTAAGTTGAGCGCCCTCTTGTAAGTCAAGTCTTCTTCCGCAAACAGTCTTTGCCTTATACCGTCATTCTTCAAGCCGCACACTAACTGGTCCCGCAAACTTTCGTCCAATCCATCACGAAAATTACAGTCTTTTGACAATCTCCTCAAATCAGCTGCAAATTCTGATATTGATTCTCCAGGCGTCTGTTTACGCTGACGAAACTTATATCTCTCTGCTAACACACTAGGTTGCGGCTGTAAATGATCGCGCATTATTTTTATTAAGTCCGTGTATTTACAATCTGCTGGCTTCCGTGGAGTGCATAAGGTGGATAATAATTCGTAAGCCGGTCCACCCATGATGGTGATTAACGTGGGCACTTTAGCTTTATCCTGGATTTCGTTTACAACGAAATACTGTTCCAATCTGTCCACATAACTGGCCCAGTTGCCGGCCGATATATCAAATGGCTCGATTTTGCCGATTGACATTTTGAATTTTCCACAAAGACACGAACAATACACGAAATAACACAGAAGGTCCTTTTTCTCGTCGCCAGTTGAAGTATTTGGTGATAAATAATGCACAATAGACTTGACGGTTATGACTTTATTTAAAGACTAAAATTTACATGTTGATTTTTAACCTATACCTACTCTTTACCAAATACCCCCATACATTACATATCCCATTAAGTGACATATCAATATTAACGTATACGAGACCAGAAATCGCCATTAATAACACTAGGGACCGCAATAGGTTGGATTCTGAAGAGGAAGTCAGTCTCTGTATTGACCCTGTATTGCCCAGGGATCACGATTATCTCGATCCATCGAAGCACACAGAATTCGCAAGACAAGTTATTATTATTTATATAGCTGGTTTTGTTGTTAGATCTATACAAAATCAACTTAAATGTCAGGAGTGTTTATCAGTCTTATGTCGGGACGCGTTTAAAAGTCTACAGAGTAAAAAAGATAAAGGTGGGTTACTTTACCCCTCAGCAGATGTAGTCACTATTTGTGAAATCGCTGAGAAAGTGTATAAGGCAAACAAATTATTTAATAAAAAGAATCCTTTACATCAGGGTTCCCCAAACTATTTTGGACAAGTGACCCCTTTTCAACAATGAACTGTTACCTCAGACCCCCATGGTCAAATTACCTACTTTTAAGACCAACCCCCTTATTCATAATGGTCCGCTAACTTAAAGCAGCTATCTATCTTAGTCTATCTTTAGTTTTTTCCTATTGGTACAAAATACCTAGGTACTAAGGTGCCAATTAGAAAACTTTGCACTTGGTTAAGTGAGTGAAGTTGATTTCATTTTCTCGTCAAAATTTAACAAAATAAAAAGACAATCCAATTCAGTAAATATCAAGTTTAATTTATAATTATTACAAATTAATACATAAAGCATCTTAAGTTGGTAGGAAATTATATTTTAAAAACTATTAATTCGCAAAGAGAAAATAAAACATTCAGTGCGATGGATGAACCTGGTGACTATCTACCAATCTAGCTACATCCGGTTCAATATTAGTGAGTTGCAGCCTTAAATCTCCACGTTCGTTGATTTTCAAACGGTTTCTTTGTTTTGTCAAAATGTTTGTTACCACACTGAAGCTTTTTTCAACTAGATATGATGATGGAAAAGCGATAAGGTATTTTTCAGCAATGTTCCACAATGTAGGATACTGTGTTTCAATTTTGCGTTGCAACCAGAACTTCTGATAGCCTTGGTTGAACTTTTGCTTAAGCTCTTCGTCTGTGCTGATGGTAATCAACTCTTCTTGCATTATCACATTGGCTTCTTCTATGGCTGTGGTGTTATACGGATTTATTATCCATTGAGGAATTTGTAAATTTAAAAGATCATCAAACCTCTCCGTAAAATCCTTGTGTAATGCGTCCAAGTGAGTAACATATAATAAAATGTCATCATCTTGAAGCATTTTTGGTAATTTTGACAAATGCGGAAACTGCGAATATTCTTTTCTGCCTAAATTTTGTTTATAAAGAACTAGTTTACCCACGAAGGCCGATATTATTGATTTTGTTTTAATCAAGTTAAGATCATCACCCTGTAGTTGCAAATTAACTTTGTTGAACATTCCAAAGATATCAGTCAAGTAATAAATATCTGTTTTACAATTGTTCAGATTTTCTTTCAAATTCGGATCTTTTTCTTGTAAAAACTCCAACACAGATTCAAAAAGGGCTGAAAATCTTTCTAAGCAAGAGCCTCTTGATAGCCAGCGAACTTCAGTGTGCAGAAGTAACCGAGTAAAGACTTCGTCGTTTTCGTCACATAGTTGAGCAAATAACCGAGAGTTCAAAGAATTGCTTCGAATCTTGTTGATAGCATTTATTACATATTGTAAAGACTTATGCAATCTAGGACTCAGCTTTTTTGCTGCTAAATGCTGCCTGTGAATCACACAGTGAATAACCAGTACATCAGGCAGTTGTCGCTTTAAGTGAGCTATAAAGCCACGATGACGACCAACCATAGACGGTGCACCATCAGTCGCAACAGAAACAATATTCTTCCATGGAATAGCTTTATCAGTAAAAAAATGTTCCACGGCCTGAAAAATCGATTCTCCTCTAGTATCAGTCTCTAAATATGCAGCAAAAATCAGTTCTTGGCACATATTTTCATCTTTGATAAATCGAACATATCCTAACAATAGAGCTTCATTGCCGGGTAATGTAGACTCGTCCAACTGGAGAGAGAATCTGCGGGTCTGTAAGAACTTGCATAAAATGTTTTCCACATCGCGTCCCATCTCATCTATGCGTCTCTGAACGGTGTTGTTGCTCAAAGGTATTCTCTTTAAAATATCATGTGCGGGTTTGTGCAATACATTGTTAAGGACCTCCGCAATGGCTGGTAAGATAAGCTGCTCTCCAATTGTATGGGGTTTCCCCGACTTCGCTATTAGTAAAGATATATTATAGGACGCTCGTAAACCATCATTGTCTCGAATAGATGATGACGCAAACATCGATCCTATGGATGGCCTTTTGTCTAGTTTTTCTTTCAGTGCTTGAAAATATGACAAGGGCTTACTTTTTTTGTTAGCATGTACTCTTGATAAGTGGTCATCCATTTTTGAAGGCTTCATGGCATCGTTACTAAATACTTTTTCACATATGAGACACATCGGGAAGTGTTGATTTGATGGAGATGCAATAAATCCGAACTTCAAGTAGTCCAAACTGTATTGTCTGCATTTTTTTTTCGTGTCCGCCATCATAAAACTTTCAGTAATTCTGCAAACAAAAAAATAAGGAACCTAAATAAAAAACAATAATAAACTGTTAAATTTGCACACTATCTTATTTTTATCACACTCAGTTAATGGATTCTTGTTAAGTATTACTGACTTACTCTTTGATAAACTTTGATACCTATATTGGGAAGTAACTACAGTAGGTAATTAGGTATAGAAACTTCGTATTAGGTAATTAGGTAGAATAAGAACGAAAACCAAAGACTTAAGTGTTAGTAATTTTTACAAATACAATTATACATACCTATTTAAAATATGTTGTATGTTGTGTTTAACACTTTTTCAGTCACTTTACTTCACTTAATTTAGCTTTGTAATAAGTTTGTAATCTCTTGAAATAAATGAGTACTTAGCTATATGAGTTTTTATCGTTCAAGCTCCAACGAATTTCAAAACGCAAATGAACTTTCAACCTAAATGCAAGCTCGTTAAATAGTAAAATATCGGGAACATGTTTGGACTTGATCATGAATTCGTTCGTCTTAATTCGCGTAAAGCCGCTATCACACTATTCAATTTGAACGATTCCAATTTAGGAAATCGGAAGGTGTGATCGCAGTTAGAACAGATTGGATTCAATTAAGAGTTTATCCATTTTCAACTCTATATCTTCGATTTAGAAATCAATTTAGCGTAGTGTGATCACGAGCTCACTACTTAGATTCCTAAATAGGAATCGTTCAAATTGAATAGTGTGATAAGCACTTTATCGTCAAATAGAGAGCAAGTCAAAACGCCGCTGAAAGACGTACGCTCCAACTCAATCTTGCACAAACTTGTCCACATAGACTTGCCGAGTTTTTCATCTTGTACGAACTTGAAACTTTACATTCCTGGAACATTATTTCCTACAAAAATATTAATTATTCTTAGTACACGTAACACAACATAAACAATACAGTAACTACCTACTTACCTATCTTGAAAGTTTTAAATAAGAACTTGTGTTAATATAATAGGGGTCGATTTTTAGACCTCGTCGACCCCCAAAATCACTTTTCGTTTATGTCGACCCCTAGGAAACCGATATCGACCCCAAGGGGTCGATATCGACCACTTTGGGAATCCCTGCTTTACATCATCTCTCGCAGGAATGTTTAAAAAAATGTATAAATTTAAATTTATTTCAAACTATTTCGCAGCATTTTACAGAGCAATCAGCTATAGATAGTCATTATGGTTTATTAATTAAGTCCATATGCACAAAATATCTTAAAGTGAGAATGTATTATATTTCTAAAAAAATTGTTAGCAAAGATGAAAAAATTAGGAATGCGTACACGAAATTAATTTTATTTAAAGGTGAATAAAAGTTAATAATAATAAAGGGTTCGCTTTTACATAACTCGAACCTCATACTTTTAATTTAAACATTGCTCTAATACATCTTTTTTGTGCTTTGAAAATAAAATTTATGCCGCAATCATCAATCAATACTAATAATAAATCTGTAAGTGTAGGTATTGTATGCATGTATGTATGTATGTATGTATGTTCCTCCATAACTCTTAAACGAATTAACTGATTTTCTTGAAACTTGGTAGATAAACATTTAGACGTACAGAACACAGGATAAGCTACTGTTTTCTTTTTCAACGCGCACGAAGTCGCGGGCGCCAGCTAGTATGCCAATAAGTTAGCTTCAATCCTATCAGTTTTAGATAATTCATGAAGGGCATGTGCTTGATCCTCCCCTCCCCTCCCCCCCCCCCAGGTGGGCCATGACCTTGTCGTGGTGGGGGGGCTTACCCTCGCCAGTTACTGGCGAGGGGACCAAGAAGGCCCATACCGTGTGCTCTGAGCGGGCTTGAGACACCAAGCTCGTGGTGGAGCGCACAGCTGAGGTTCCCCTGGCGGCTGGGGTGGGATTGGTATCCCTCCCTATGCCTTTCTCGCCTTCTGTCGCCAGGGTTTTTTTCAAGAAGAATTACATGGTCAAAGGCTTCCGTCATATTGAGCAATATTGTGCTCAAATACAGCACATATTGAGATTTAGTATCTACATTTGTCATAATTATATTTTAGAATTTAAAAAGTGCCTCATTTATTGTTTTATTTTTTCCTGTATCCATGTTGTTCATATATTAAACGTTTTCATATAGTTTAAAAGTTAATAAAAAAAAGATCATATAAATTTGTTTTATGATCCATATTAAGTGAAATAACTACTACTGAACCGATTTTGATGCCGTTTTAAGTTTCAAAGAACAAGGTTTAAAATAAAGGTTACAAAAAAATTGTAAAATGTTATTTTGGTGTATGTACCGTATATATATTCATATGCATGTAGTAAAAAACGGTTATTTCAATATCACAAACAGACACTCCAATTTTATTTATTAGTATAGATTGCAAAAGTGAGTTTGCCAAACCTTTGCGTCATATCGGAGTCAGAATGACTGGATTTTTTGAAAGGTTGGAGAAAGAGGATACTTTTTACCACGGGAAAATGTGATCCTGCGGGAAAACGCGGGCAACAGCCAGTATTTATTAGTAATGTGATATGATGATCAATGATGTAAGCTGTGTGATGTTTTTTTTATAAACAGGGTAAAAAGTGTATGATGTGGCAACCCAGAGTTCGTATGTACACGGTATGTACTGTATCTCCATCCTTTTTCAGTGTACGCTCATCGCTTCTCTAGGTTATCCTCCCTCTACGTATCTACTATTTAGTTTGTGGATATCTACTATTTAGTTTGTGGATACTATTGTAATAACTCAACTATGACTCAACTACAGTTGAATGGACAGTGAACAGGTGGACACAGAACAATTAAACATTATATGAAATTCAATTCGGCACGGTAAAACCAAGGTAAAACGTAACGTAGTGATTATATACCTTATATACTCTGAAACAATTACAAACAAACCGTGTTGGGTGTGGTGTACTTTCGTTTTGTAATTATTTTTTTAATAAACTATATGTATGAAAATGATAAACAAACAGTGGAATTGTGTATCGTCTCATATTTACGTTTATCTATCTATTTTAATTAGTAAGTGCTCTTTTAATTCCAAAAAACAAGTGTGTGTTGTACACACACACACTTTTCACTCTTAAACTTAATTCACTTTCAAACAAAAAATCTTGTACTATTTTTAATTTAATCTACATTAAATTTAACTGTTTAATAAATGTTATTTTTTTTAGTATCTTCCGAAGCCGGTTTTCGAGATGCAGTAGTTTACAATAGTTTGGATATAAATAATAATGGAACTCAGAAAGTAGAAGGAGTAGACGTGATAACTTGGTGCACTTCTTCAATACTTGAACAGGAAAAATGCGAGAAATTAAGAAAAGCTGCAATGCTAGACAAAGGGCAATTTGGGAGAGACTATATTGACTTACTTTGTAAACGGGTTTGTAAAATTTACACTAAGGTTTTAAACAAAATCTTGAATCGACATAGAAAGACACTGGCTGGTAACTAGTTTTTTTTGCCGTCATAGGCACAGTTAGATTTTATTATGAATCAAAATTAAAATAAATATGTAAACATTATTTTAATCTTACATAATAAATATATATACTAATATATTAAGAGGTAAAGTTTGTATGTAAGAAGTAAACTACTCATCCAATTTAAAAGAGTGTGTGTGAGCTCCGACTCACGACTGGAGGGGAAATCTTTAGAATCGTGCCGGTAGCTTTTAGGGTATTTGAAGGCTGAATTAGTTAGGAATGGATGTTAGTTTTATAAAAATTATAGTTTTTATAATGATTTTACAATTATTATGGTGTTTACAATTAATTTAAAATAAAATTTAGCACATAACCTAAATTGTTTATATTGTAAATCAATATTTACATACCGGTTTTGTTTGAACTATCAGCATTAGTATCACTTAAAAACATCACTACTTTTCAATACAACAATACTTTTTTTTTTTAGGAGGGGAAATGACGTTTACGCACTATCCCTCGTCGACAGGGACAGTCGACGAGGGGGAGTGTGGGACTCGCCCGGTGAAATGACACCGGGAATACCCACTAAAACCCCCCCGGATTCCACCATCAGCGGTGATGTGCGGGTCCGAGTTCACAGCGAGGCCTTATCCTCGGATCCCCACACACCGCTGCGTTCTCTTCGAACCCAGCTCACTTTAAATACAACAATACGTAACCTAACCTATTTGTTTCCAGTACAAATAAGTCTTGCAATACATTTTGTAATCAGTGCACAGTCGTTTTGCTACAACTAGTATTCCGGGTGCGCTTGCTCCGCTCGCATTTATTTTTATAAAAATTACGGAACCTAACCTATTTGTTTCCAGTACAATAATATTTGTAAAAATCATTATAAAAACTATAATTTTTATAAAACTAACAACCATTCCTAACTAATTCAGCCTCCAAATACCCTAAAAGCTACCGGCACGATTCTAAAGCCAACCCGACTGGAGTTTACTCCTTGCAAACGATAATTTTTATAATTATATACTATACTAGCGGCCTGTTCTCGGCTTCGCTCGGGGTGCATTTTTTTAACGTAAAAACCTTCCCTGATTATCCCTTTGTCCATGAGTGAAGACAGAATTAAAATTGGTCCAGCCGTTCTCGAGTTTTGCGCTTAGCAACACATTTAGGGATTAATTTTTATATTATACTAGCGGGCCGGTCCCGGCTTCGCCCGAGGTGCATTTTTTTTAACGTAAAAACCTTCCCTGATTATCGCTCTGTCCATGAGTGAAGACAGAATTAAAATCGGTCCATCAGTTCTCGAGTTTTGCGCTTAGCAACACATTTAGGGATTCATTTTTATATTATAGATAGATAATACTAATGAATATTTTATAGATCATATAATTATTTAATGTAAATATTATTTATTTTTTATTTTAAAATTTAATTTAAATAAAAAAAAAAACTTTTTATATATGTGGTTTACGCTTCCTCTCTCCTAGTCCCTTAAGTTGCATGCCCGACTGGGTCCGTAACACTGGTCTTTATATATTTTATAATATCTTTATACATTATGGTTTCGCAATAAATAATCGAATTGATAAATAAATAATTTAATAAATACGAACGAACGAATAAATAAATGCAAACACACCGAAAGAACAAAATTGTTCTTTTTTTAAGGGCCGGTTTCGGAGACGCGCCGCGCGAAGTTTAGGTTTTTAGCGTTACTCTCACAACGATCGAGGCTCGCGCATCGCACGCACACACGTACGTATGCATAGAGCAAGAGCCCACGACGGCCAGATCTTCGTTATTTTATAAAAGCTAAAAGTTTCTAGGTGCATGTCCCCAACACAGGTATTAAAAACCAGCGAGGACCAGCAGACTCAGCCGGGTAGTGCTTGGGCTCATCGGGGACGTCTCCCCGAGATAAAAAATTTGACGCCCCCCTCGGACCCCCCCGGCCTTAACTCGGAAACGACGCGACGCAGTGGGGTCGTGTTTGTGCTCATCGGAGACGTCTCTCCGAGATAAAAAATTTGACGCCCCCCTCGGACCCCCCCAGGCGTAACTCGGAAACGACGCGACGCAATAGGGTCGTGTTTGTGCTCATTGGAGACGTCTCCCCGAGATAAAAAATTTGACGCCCCCCTCGGACCCCCCCGGCCTTAACTCGGAAACGACGCGACGCAGTGGGGTCGTGTTTGTGCTCATCGGAGACGTCTCTCCGAGATAAAAAATTTGACGCCCCCCTCGGACCCCCCCAGGCGTAACTTGGAAACGACGCGACGCAATAGGGTCGTGTTTGTGCTCATTGGAGACGTCTCCCCGAGATAAAAAATTTGACGTCCCCCTCGGACCGCCCCGGCCGTAACTCGGAAACGACGCGACGCAGTGGGGTCGTGTTTGTGCTCATCGGAGACGTCTCTCCGAGATAAAAAATTTGACGCCCCCCTCGGACCCCCCCGGCCGTAACTCGGAAACGACGCGACGCAATGGGGTCGTGTTTGTGCTCATCGGAGACGTCTCTCCGACATAAAAAATTTGACGCCCCCCTCGGACCCCCCCGGCCGTAACTCGGAAACTACGCGACGCAGTGGGGTCGTGTTTGTGCTCATCGGAGATGTCTCTCCGAGATAAAAAATTTGACGCCCCCCTCGGACCGCCCCGGCCGTAACTCGGAAACGACGCGACGCAATGGGGTCGTGCTTGTGCTCATCGGAGACGTCTCTCCGACATAAAAAATTTGACGCCACCCTCGGACCCCCCGGCCGTAACTCGGAAACGACGCGACGCAGTGGGGTCGTGTTTGTGCTCATCGGAGACGTCTCTCCGAGATTAAAAATTTGACACCCCCCTCGGACCCCCCCGGCCGTAACTCGGAAACGGCGCAACGCAGCCAAGTCGTGTTTGGGCTCATCGGGGACATCTCGGTGACGAATTTTTTAGAGCAGACCAAATTTCAAATTTTGACAGTTGCGGTCTACTCAGTAGACCATGGTCAACGGTTTTAGATAAACGGTTGCGTGTTGGGTATCATTTGAAAGGTCTCAACGAGGGTGACCAATTTTACTCCCCTTTTTTACTTACCCCTAATTCTTCACGAATTACAAAAAAAGACCCAAAACGACTTTTGGCAAGTTTTACGGTTTTATTGGAAAGTAAATCGTGTTCTTATACCCCTAAACGACATTTTAACTTACTTTGTGCATAACCATATCTATTCTGATTTATACAAACTCATGCTCAGGATCATATAATTGACTCCAGTTTGAAAATTAAAAATGCTTACAAACGTTTTCAGTACAATATATTATTTTTGTAATTGGGAATAACCATTTCATTTTGTATTGTACAACTAAAATAATAATTATACACTAACTAGATCGTGCGTGCTGCTGCGGTCTGCAAGTAGTCCGTGAGGGCGCGGTTGTGAGTTGGGTGTTGTCATTTGCTATAGTTAATTGTTTTGGTTTGGTTTAGGGTCTTTGTTTTGTAATTCGTAAAGAATTGGGGGTAGGAGACTTTTACTTAAAAGGGGGAGGGAGAGGGGATTAGTTTCAATTGATCACCCTCGTTGAGACCTTTCAAATGATACCCAACACGGGGGTCTACCTGTAACCGTTGACCATGGTCCTACGAGTA
This sequence comes from Synanthedon andrenaeformis, assembly GCA_936446665.2. Lineage (NCBI taxonomy): Eukaryota > Metazoa > Arthropoda > Insecta > Lepidoptera > Sesiidae > Synanthedon > Synanthedon andrenaeformis. The sequence goes on from OW387801.2 coordinate 4,122,504, forward strand.
GACCGCAACTGCCAAAATTTGAAATTTGGTCTACTCTAAAAATTCGCCTTCCCGAGAGCCGTCTTAGATGATTCCAAACACGACCCGGGTGCGTCGCGCTATTTCCAAGTTACGGCCGGAGAGGTTGGAGGGGGTGTCAAATTTTTTATCTCGCAGAGACGTCCCCGATGAGCACAAACACGACCCCACTGCGTCGCGTCGTTCCCAAGTTACGGCTGGGGGGGTCCGAGCGGGTGTCAATTTTTTTATCTCGGAGAGACGTCCTCGATGAGCACAAACAGGACCCCACTGCGTCGCGTCGTTTCCGAGTTACGGCTGACGGGGTCCGAGGGGGGTGTCAAATTTTTTATCTCGGAGAGACGTCCTCGATGAGCACAAACAGGACCCCACTGCGTCGCGTCGTTTCCGAGTTACGGCTGAGGGGGTCCGAGGGGGGGTTTAAATTTTTTATCTCGTCGAGACGTCTCCGATGAGCCCAAACACGACCCCACTGCGTCGCGTCGTTTCCGAGTTACGGCCGGGGGGGTCCGAGGGGGTTGTCAAATTTTTTATCTCGGAGAGACGTCTCCAATGAGCACAAACACGACCCCACTGCGTCGCGTCGTTTCCGAGTTACGGCCGGGGGGGTCCGAGGGGGGCGTCAAATTTTTTATCTCGTCGAGACGTCTCCAATGAGCACAAACACGACCCCACTGCGTCGCATCGTTTCCGAGTTACGGCGGGGGGGGGGGGGTCCGAGGGGGGTTTAAATTTTTTATCTCATCGAGACGTCTCCGATGAGCCCAAACACGACCCCACTGCGTCGCGTCGTTTCCGAGTTACGGCCGGGGGGGTCCGAGAGGGGCGTCAAATTTTTTATCTCGGAGAGACGTCTCCGATGAGTACAAACACGACCCCACTGCGTCGCGTCGTTTCCGAGTTACGGCCGGGGGGGTCCGAGGGGGCTGTCAAATTTTTTATCTCGTCGAGACGTCTCCGATGAGCCCAAACACGACCCCACTGCGTCGCGTCGTTTCCGAGTTACGGCCGGGGGGGTCCGAGGGGGGTGTCAAATTTTTTTATCTCGGAGAGACGTCTCCAATGAGCCCAAACACGACCCCACTGCGTCGCGTCGTTTCCGAGTTGCGGCTGAGGGGGTCCGAGGGGGGCGTCAAATTTTTTATCTCGGAGAGACGTCTCCGATGAGCCCAAACACGACCCGGCTGAGTCGCGCCGTTTCCGAGTTACGGCTGAGGGGGTTAGAGGGGGGCGTCAAATTTTTTATCTCGGAGAGACGTCTCCGATGAGCACAAACACGACCCCACTGCGTCGCGTCGTTTCCGAGTTACGGCTGAGGCGGTCCGAGGGGGCGTCAATTTTTTTATCTCGTCGAGACGTCTCCGATGAGCCCAAACACGACCCGGCTGAGTCGCGCCGTTACCGAGTTACGGCTGAGGGGGTTAGAGGGGGGGGGGTTCAAATTTTTTATCTCGTCAAGACGTCTCCGATGAGCCCAAACACGACTCGGCTGAGTCGCGCCGGACAGACAGGGCGGTTTAAGGGAGGGGGAAGGGTTTTCCAAAATTTTTGTTTTTTCGTTGCCCCGGTAGACCTTTACCGTCGTCTCTTATGTGGGTGGAAATCCTGCCATATATGGTCACACTGAACGAAGGTCTGGCCTTGGGCTATAATTTCAACATCAAAGACGACATATTTGACATTTTTTGTGTAAGTACACGGTTTTATCACGAACTGTCAGTGCAGCGCAAAGCGACGTGCTCTCACTTCGGAGGCGCATGGCCGACTGAACCAGACTGAACTGTGGCCCGAGCGTGATTTCATAATAATAGCCTTCATAGTAATTTGTATGAAGATTTTGAGCGAAAAAATTGGGCAAGTTTGTGATTTTTTTACACAAAATAGGAATGTGTTTATTAAGAAATGAAGATTGCATCTATTTTTTTATAGTTTTAACTTTATTATTTGATAAAATTCATTTAATAATTCTTGATACTTACCGACACAATTGTAACAAAACGGGAGTGCGATTTACACGTTTTTGGTGATTTTCTGGATTTTTTTTACACTTATCCATAAGCATTATCTTAAATTCGAATGTTTCAGCAAAAAGTAACATTCATTGGCTAGCTGTGTTATTTTTTTCAAGGTTGTGGAGCATCGTTTACTATATAATTCTTTTACAATCCCGACCCTCGATTGCCGTAAGGGACCCTTAAATAATATTGTTTAGATGGCGCAAATATTCTAAAATATTCAAAAAAATTAAACGAACCTATAACACATAAGGGGCCGTTCAAGTATTACGTAAGCAGATATATTACAATTATTGACCCCCCCATCCCCCTTGTCAGCAAAAGTAAGCAAAGCTCTTACCCCCATGCTTACGTAAACATTTTTCAATTAATGTATTGTTTTTTTTAATATTATGATTATAATGTTATAGTTATAATTTTTAAAATAAGAAAATAGATTTAGGATAGCAATTAGATTTTACTGATACGGTATTCAACATAGAGTTGCGGGAATCCCCGAAAATGCGTTTCGTTTTCAAGCAAAGACAACGTGAGGGTTGCCATTCGTGTAAAAAAGTAAATAACTACCGATGACGTAATCATCATGTAGACTCCCCTACCCCCCATGTCATCCAAAATAAGCAAAGCAAAGATCCCCCCCCACCCCCATAGTGCTTACGTAATACTTGAACGGCCCCTAAATATAACACATTCATGTGACAATTTTGATTTTATTCTCATAAAGGACATCACCCATTCTGGGCTAATTTTTTTTTAGCGGCCAGCTATATTTTACACATTATTATTATTTAGTATTAACGATCCAAACATTATTTACTATGGCGCAAAGGTTCTAAGCGTTTTCTCCGAGATGATATTCTGGTATAAATAATGAAACAACACTTACTCATTCGACAAGTGGACGATTACAAGAAAGATTACTAACGGTCGTTATTGTTTTATTAATAATGTCCTTATGGCACATTAAAAGTAGCTTTGATCATTAACTGCTGATAATGATTTAAAGCTGATCATGATTTAAAAGGAATATTAAAAGGCAAAAAGATATATTATGTATTATATTTCCTTATAATTCTCCCAACGTCACAAAAATGTCTTCTAAACCTTCTGCGGGAATGTTTATCACAGCCTCATGCCTTGCGTATGCCATGTACCACACAATACACATGACATGTGAGCAGCAACCAATGGTTCTTCTGCCAATATGGCAAGTGCAATAATAATGTGTAATAGCTTGTCGCCCACGGAGAGCTCTATCCAATGCAATATACACGTAATAGGTGCGTGACCGGACATGTCGTGATTGGATGCGACCCCGAAGCAAGTAGAGATCGTTACCTTCCAACTCCTGTACATGATCATCAGGTATTAGACCTCCGAGTTCAATTACAAACATGCCACGAGGCAACAGGTGCTCTGCATAATAGCTCCGTGCCTGTTTCAATTGATACACCCCAAGAGCAAAAAGAACAAGCTCTTCCTCTGTCATATTAGGGAATGGAATGTCGTGCACCAATTCTAAAATATTCCATCATATGGGGCAAAGCGCGATTAGAATGGACAATCCTCAGTAATCGGAAATCTCTTTTAAATCGTCAGTTAACGGCTTCCACCACCCAACGACATATGGTTACAAGTCTCGATTTGTTTGCTTGTTCTGTAGTAAGTTGTGTTTCATTGGGATGTTTTATTTCAGGCATATGCACCGTATATCCATGAGATTGTAAATTAAGTGTTGCATCTCTGAAACCACGGTCAAGTATGAATACATCTCCCTGTCTAAAAAAAACAATGAAATATGTTTTCTTCGTTGTCAATAATTCCGTTGAATATTTCCGCGTCAGAAGTACGAGTAGTTGCAGCATTTGGGCCGGAAACCTCAATAATATGCCCATCGCAGCATACAAACAAGAAAGATTTTGTCAAATGTCTGTATTTGTGGTGGCTATACGAAAGTCTCTGGAAAAAGTAATTAGAGCTTTTCTGATTATATACGTATGTCCCATCGCATATAATAGCGTTCGTTTCTTCTAAAGGGCTTCCTGGATTTCCGAACAATGTCTCTGGAAGCATCAAGTTTTTCTGTGCCACTTGTTCACGATTTAAATGATCAAATCCCACATGCAAGGGAACAAAATCATTTATCAGAGCATCACGTCCCAAAGTCAATAACCGTTGAAAACGGGACTCACTCGTTCGGAAAATCAAAGCTAGCCTCTTATTGGAGTCGCCTGATCTGAGTTTAACTAGAACTGCAGCCAGTATAGTTTTCTTATAGCGGTTATTGTCTAAACTTGGTGTGGATTCCAGTAAATCAGAAAACTGATTGTGCGTAAGTCCCGTCCAGTTGTGGAATTCCACGTATATCTCCTGCGACCTTCACACGGTTCACGACAGTTTATACACAACATGTGTGCCATGATAACAAGTAAAAAACAACAATAACAATAACAACATTAACAGAAACAACAAAATTAAACAGAAATGATAACAACCAGAAACTAAGAACACCGTAAAGTAGCCGTTGCACGGAGAACCGACTGAAAGCCAATGACGCATTTATGGTGATCGGCACTCGTCCCCCGCATATTTATCTACAAAAAATGGCATAAACCAACCGGCAAAATCGTTCTTTTACCTGCAGATCCTTTTGTGTTACTTCAAGTATAACTACGTAATTATGTTTTTTTAGTTAACTTTTTACATATAAATATAATAGTTAAAACTTTGTTGTCATATTGAAAAATGTTTAGAATATTGTGTTCTATTATAATAATAAGTTTAATTTTGTTGGCCGGCACTTTCAAAATTAGCCCAAAAATGTATGGAGGCTGGGTGATGTCCTTTTCATACCACGGGCTTATATATATGGAAATTCCAAAAACTTGTTTTAGAATAGTTAGATGGACATTTCAGAATGGACATAGACTTAAATAATCCACGCAGGCGAAACTGCGGGCACCAACTATCTAAAAAATAAAGATCCAATGCTTGGCAAATGTATATTCAGGCGTTATATTGCTTTACATATTTTGTTATACTTTACATATCTTACATATTTTTATATTAATTTATTAATAAAATATTTAAAAATAAAATAGAAAATATACTTAATAGTACCTTTTATAAAGGTTGGCAGGCAGGCTGAAGGTTCATTACGTAGTAGGTGGTCTATTACCTTTTCACGCTTTTACTACTCAACCAATCATCACGAAATTTTGCATACACATTGTCAGGGATACAGAAAAGGACATAGGGTATGTTTCAACCAAAAAAAAAATACTGTTCACAAGGGATCCTAAAAATAAGTCATACTTAAATCCAATGCCTTAAGTATGACTTATTGTTTCAAACAATACTTTCAGGCTTTCGATGTTGAAGAATGTATGACATTAGTGGACCGAGGTGAAGCGTCATTGCTTGCGCTGGATGCTGGAGAAGTATATGTAGCTGGCAGATTCCACTCTTTAGTGCCGATTGTTCAAGAGGTTAGTAATAGAGTACTATCATTTCAATCTACTTTATAACTTTAATGAATAACATAATTGTAAAGCAAATAGGAGAAGCTAGAAATTGAATGAAAAGTTGAATTTTATGTTGATTTTTGTTGTATATATTTTTTTTCTTTTAGACAAAATAATGTAGAATGAGTGAAAATTTCAGGTGCGAAAACTTCTATTTATTTATTTATATCAAAATAATATAGCCTTATTCATTAACAAACTGAGTAGCACTAATGGTGACAGTGGTCGGGCATACAATACATAATATCTGCAGCGACAAACTGGGTAGCTTTTGTGGCGACAGTGGTCATGCATATTATGTTCTGCAGTGACAAACTGGGTAGCTTCTGTGTCATCAGACGCCTGCTGTGGCAACAGTGGTCAGACATACTACATTCTGCAGTGTCAAACAGGGTAGCCCCAGTATCATTTTACATTCTGCAGTGACAAACTGGGTAGCTCTTGTGGTGATAGAGGGCACACTATGTTTTAGTTACAAACTGGACAGCCTTTCTTTCGATAATAGCAGGGCACAATGCATTCTGAAGTTGCAAACTGCTCTAGAATACCACCACTAGAAAAAAGATTTCTAGCAAATTGTATCGACATAGTGTGATAAATTTATTTCAGTTGTATGGGCGAGGGGAACCATATCAGTACGCGGTGGCAGTCGTGAAGAAGGGAGGGTTACCGCAAATACAGTACAGTTCAGACCTACAGAAGTTACGAGGCGTGAAAGCCTGCTTCCCCGGCGTCGGAGCTTTGGCTGGATGGGTCATGCCCATACATACTGTAAGTGCTTTTGCCTAATCTTCTGCTATTCCCTTATATATTCTTACTAGCTGGTGCCCGCGACTCTTTCCGCGTAGAGAAATGAAAAATATAGTGTTGAGAAATAAAAAAGTGTAATTTTTTTTTAAAATTTCAACAGGGTATTAAGAAATCATAAACACATGAATTTTATTTATTTAAATGTAATAATGTTTGATTTTGATTAAACATTTGTGTTGTGTTGTTGAACAGTTAATGCAAAAAGGTGACCTGAAGATAACGGACTGTAACAACCACGTGAAATCGGCCATCGAGTATTTTGGCGACTCGTGCGCACCTAATTCGCTGAAAGACATGTACAACCCAATAGGAGACAACTCTGACAAGTTAGTTTCGTACTTTTCATAATAGTTCAAGAGCTATTTAAACTGTCAAAATTAGGTGGATAGTTTTGTCTAGAATATTGAGAATTTTAATAAATTCTTAGCGTTGTTAACCTGAGCGCCATTTTAATTGAATTGGGAAAATTTCAAGAGAGAATAGTTCCATTAATATGTCGGTACGTAATTTCTTTTCAATAACATATATACGTTTTAATATATCTAAGGCACGTTATGATATAATAAAATAATATATGAAAATAAACGACTAATAAACGTAATTTATTTTCATACAAATTCAGGAGTGTGGATGTCATAATGCGTGGCGTACGTAGCGTAAGTGTGACCTTTACTTAGCTCAGGGGATGATGGGGGTGGCATAAGTTAAAAGTCTTATAAATTAAAAAGATAATAAATAAGATAATAATAAAAAAATTAGAAATTCCACATAACTTGACAGATTATGCAAGCTGTGTGCCGGGGGTGCAGGGGCACGATGCACTCTGGCGGACCCTTACGCCGGCTACGAGGGGGCCCTTAAGTGCCTCGTGGCCTCCAACTCGGGGGACATCGCCTTCGTCAGGGACACCACCATACAACACGCTCTCATCTCAAGGAGGATTCTCGGTGAGATTACAAAGATAAGATCATTAAATATTTAATAGGGTGGAAGAGAGAAAAAGACTGAGAAAAATATAACGTGTATTTACAATGCAAAAATAGAAACAATAATGAATCATTGTGAAATCAAAAAACACATTTGACAAATTTTATAAAAAGAAGTAATTTTAAAAAGAAAACAGAAAAAGACTACATAATAAAAACTCTAAAAAGGTCATTAGTCGTTAAAAAATGGAGAATTTTGCTCTAAATTCTCTTCACACCATTAATCTAAGACTTTTGTTGTGTTAAGGTCGTCAGACGGGCTGAAAGTCCAAATGATGATAGTGGCTACCGTAGCCTATAGCACAAGCATCCCTACAGATGCTGCAAATGCGCTGGCGAATTAAGGATAGGGAAATGGGCCATGGTATCCCTTTGGTCTTCTGTACTGTAATAGGGTGGTTACTGTCGCCAGACTGGCTGCCCATATGACTGCGAGACGCAGTGTACCCTACCAATACTTGTCAGACCCATGAAAAGGTGTAGGTCCCGCCCCTAACAATCCGTTAGGCGCGTTCTTATTGGATAAACGGATTTTATGGACCAATAGCAATGCAGTGAAAATTTTTGGTACTCGTTAAAAAAAACTGACTATACTAACTTTATTATTATTTTTTTAAAATAAAGGTGGTATAACCGAAGACAAATTCGAATTGCTCTGCTTGGATGGCTCTCGCAGGCCTGTCACAATGTGGGAGGAGTGCAACTGGGGCAAAGTGCCCGCAGACGCCATTGTCACCAGCAGTGCTGCGACGAAAGAGCAGAAGCGGAGGTAATTAAGTACTCACTTTCTAAGTAAATCGCTTACCAATTTCATACTACGTCATTTCATTAGTTATTTGTCGTAGCAATAAATAATATAAAAAAAACATGACATTTCTGAAATATCATAATATGAAGGTTTGGATGGAAAGAAAAATTTGTGTTCCCTAATTCTGGGTGGTCCCTAATCCCAAATTTGTAAAGTATAAAAATTTTCATTTTTAGATACCAAAATATCCTGCAGAAGTTGGTCGAGCTATACGGTGAACCGAATCCACTGAACAAGCAAAACAACCAGACCGGAGTCCAGTACGATTCGTTCGGCAATCCGGTCGTCTCTAGCACTGAGCAGTCGCGATACAATCCCTCTTTACGTCGTGACCCTTACAACTACGACGCCAACAATAATTTTCGAGACAACGAATACAGGTTAGCTATATAATTGTTAGCGCCTACTATTTATATCAGCTGAAGGTAATTAAGGCAGAAAGTATAGTATAAAGTACTCTGTGATGTTACAATATTAAATCTCTCTCATAACACAAGCCTATAATTGGTTACTTTGAGGGAAATACAATTGCTGTGTTTAGTATTGGCGATTATTTTTAATTATAACTAACTAAAACGCTATGATGTTTATTACAAAGATCAAGCACCAACTCGCCATTCCATTCCCGACTGGACAACTTTGGACATCCGATAGAGCTGCCTTTCAAGTTGTTTGCTTCAAACGGTACTACGGATCAATTAGTACAGGTAATATGATGTCATTTATTTGCAGCTAATATCAATGGCAAAGATTTTTTGAACAAGATTTAGTCACAATAGTTGAGTATCCACATCCTTGATACGCAGAATACTGTGAAGTGTTTATTAGGGTATAAGCTATCTATATATATACAAAAATCACGTGTCACATGTTTGTTCTCGATGAACTCCGAAACTACTGAACCGATTTTGATAAAACTTTGTAACTATGTGTAATTTGGTCCAACTTAAAACATAGGATAATACACTAGTTCAATATAATTTTGAAGTAAAAGGATTTAAGAATCTGTCATTTTCTCAAATTTAAAATTTTTATATTTATTATTGTATATATGATTAAAATATATTGAGTAAGTATTTAACTATATACGAGTAACTCTACTAATACTAATATTATAAAGAGAAAGGATTTGTATTTTTGTTTGTAATGAATAAAATCCAAAACTACTGGATTTTAAACATTCTTTCACCTATAGAAAACTACATTATCAGCGAGTAACATAGGATATATTTTATAAAGTTACGGGGACTAAGTCGCGTGCAACAGCTAGTAGTATATAAAATTAAAATACAAGCCTATGTCTGCAGTACATTCTATGTCTGAGTAGCCGTAAGTTTGTCTATATGTAATTTGTTATTAAATATTGCCATAGGATGCGACAATAAACTTCCGCATGCTGAAGGAGGAAGAGCAACTGGGCCAGCACATCCTGAGGAATGAATTTGTGGGAGATCAAGCGGAGAAGGCAGTTATGGGCATTCGGGATTGTCCGGTCAAGAGGGCTGTGTTGTGTGTCACCAGTGATCCAGAAATGGACAAGTGTGTCAAGATGAGGGTGAGTTCATTCACAATTTATATTAAAAAAAAAACGTGAATATGTTCTGTGCCGGTTTCAGTATAACTATACTAATATTATAAATGCGAAAGTTTGTGAGGATGACTGGATATTTGTTACTCTTTCACGCAAAAACGGACCAACGGATGTAATTTGGCACACAGACAGTTTATTACCCGAATATTGTTCAAGTGTCTTGTGACACTTTTTAACGTACGAGTAAAAATTTTTAGCACATATGTGAATTTTTTTGGGTTTTTATATATCATTTTAATGTTAATGCTTGGTTAGACTAGTGAGCCGTGTCTTTAATGGTTGGTTGATGTGGTGTTAACAGACAGCGCTGAAGAGCGCTTTCCTTTCTCCGACTCTGGTCTGCTGGCGGGGGTACAGCGCGCGTCACTGCGAGCGAGCCGTGGCCGAAGGCGTCGCCGACCTGGTGCTGTTGGACGCGGCAGACATGTTGCATGCCGCAGCCACACATCGCCTCGTGCCCTTCATGCAGGAGGTATGACGCCCACTGCTAGGCATAGGCCTGCTCCGCAATTTTCTAATAGGACCGTTCAGAAGCAGTCTGAGCACCGTCGACCCGCGGCCCTCATCAGTACCTTTACCATGAATTTATAATGACCGCACTCGCTAGCGAGAGCGTAAAATATTTATATGTAAAATTGTTAATTTGACATTGAAAGTTGACAGTTTAGCGACAGCGTAACATATTTATATGGAAAATTGTCAATTTGACATTGACAGTTGACAGTTCACTGGGACAACTAGGTCGTAGATTCACTAGGATAGGTCCACAGACATAAAACGTTCATGTAGCAAAACGTCCACATAGAATAAAGTCTGTCCACGTTGTGGGTAAACGTCGTACGCTGCGCTTGCCGATCCACCCCTTCCTCTAGAGAACCTTCGTTACTATGTGTCCTGCCCACTGCCACTTCAACTTTTTGAAGTGAAAACTTCTTTAGGCACGTTGGGCATTTTTGAGATGGGAAAAAAACCATTGAACTCGCGACACTGTTACCGTAACCGACACCCCTGTATATAAGTATGTACTTTCCTGACATTCAAAAAATACACACGTAATTGATCAAGTTTTCACTTCTTGTTTTTTTTATGTTAAAGACGGAATAAAGGCTGACCACTCGATGGTATGTGGCTACCGTCGCCTATAATATGGGTCCAGTTACCTGAAAAATAAATGAATTTTAATTTTTTTAATAACACAAGCAACGCCAGACGTTTTGCAAGTGTGCTGCTGACCATAATAGAATAATGATAAAGGGTTAAAGATAAATAAGAAAAAGGGCTGTGGCATCCCTCACTCACTCGCCTAAACACAACAGCACACATAACTCTAAGTCGCCCAAATGACTGGTTGTGAAGTGCAAAGTCAATTTTGAAAATTTCCAAAGTTCCTGCCATAATCGAGAGAGCATGAAATCAAGCACCAGAACTAACCACTCATCCAACGGGCTCGTCAAAGTGGAATTTGGAAATGAAATTAGTTTAGTGTAGCGGTTTTTTTAATGGCAGGTGTATTCGAGTGGGAAAAACTGGTACTACTCCGTGGCCGTAGCCAAGGAGCAAGATCCGGATACGGACCTGACGTACCTGCGAGGCAAGAACACTTGCCACACCGGCATCGGCATGGCTGCCGGCTGGATCTACCCTCTGGCCTACCTTATCTCAAACGGATGGATTAGGTGGGTATTATAATCGCAAATCTTATTTGTGTCCGATCTTGAGCAGGCGTCTTTCGTTTGTGCATGTACAATGAAGAAGTTTCCATTTTTTTTATGAATCATAAAAATTTAAGCAAAATGAAACAAAAATGTGAAAGAATTGTTAAAATATCTCTAGAAATGATATAGTCATGAGACTGCGTTACAAGCGGCGATCAAGCGTGTGACGTCACTTGACTTATTGTTAGACCACGAAAAAATGATTGAATTCTTTTGAAGATCGTACGGTTGCGACGGAGCTCACGCGGCCGCTCAGTACTTCAGCAAATCGTGCGCGCCCGGAGCTCTCAGCACGCAGTACGTCGACGCCAACACTGTGCCTCACGACAACCTGTGCCATTTGTGCCACGGAGCTTCCTTCAGGTACGTGCCAATGCCAACAGTCTTTCCACTATCCTTCGCTGACAAACTTCAAAAAAACGAAGTTACGAACTACCGTATTGTCCGGTGTACCGAATGAATACCGGATGTCATAAGTTTGACATCCGGTACTTACCTCAATCGATCGCTAGAATCTAGCGAATGCATTCTCAATCGTAAACTGGACTGCCCGTCTGGCGGAAGTAACCACCTCTCTGACAAACTTTGGCATTAATAATATTAGTAGAGTGGGATGAATGCATATCGTGCGCGTTTCAGACGTTGCCGTCGCGACGCCAGCGAGGATTACTACGGTCACGTGGGCGCCGTGCGCTGTATGGTAGAGGGCGGCGGTGACGTGGCCTTCGTGCGCCATTCGGCTCCCGCCGAGGTGTCGGCCGGGCGACGTCGCGAATGGTGGGCCCGAGACCTTTTGCCTGACGACATGCAGCTGCTGTGTCCCGACGGTAAATAATCAACATTGCATCTCACTATATATGCAAAGTAAGATTTAAGATCCTTCGCTGATTGGGAATTCTGAACATAATGAGGTTAATCTATACATTTTAACGAAATGTATATTAACACGTGTATATTTTACTGATTTATTCGCTCATTGTTCATGTCCACTTTTTGTGAAACGTTTTTTGTGGCGGGTGAGACCGCGTGTTGCGCGGCGACGTCAATATTTTAGCGGAATCTGACTCGACGATCCCCCGTTAATTTTGCCAGCCAGATTTCAATGTAAATTATGATTGTTAAATTAAATTGCCTTTAATAAAACAAAATTTTTTTGAATATTTTCTACACAATGGTTTCGATGTTTCACATCTGCCAGGCCGCGACGGCTCAATTATTATTATTTTTCTATAAATGTATAGACGCAATCAATACTTTATTGTTAATTATTTAAGGAATATAATCTGTTATGCAGGTACGCGAGCAAAAATGCACGAGTACGAACACTGCAACTTGGGAAAAGTGCCTGGCTCTGTCTTAATGGGCAGACCCAACCACACGGAACTGGACACGTACTCCAATCTGATGGTTTATTCGCAACAGCTCTACGGCTCCACTACCGCTGATGACTTCAGGTAAAATATTCTTGTTCAGACCCCATAAATATAAATCTCATGAAAGGTGTCTTAATTAACAAGCTTTATGCGACAATGTTGAGCGGGGCTGGCTTCATGCTCAACATTGTCGCATCTACAAAGTCGAATTCAAGTCGCGTGTGATTTTTAACGTTTTGCGTGATATGTTCCCATTTGCCACCATCATGTTCGTCACCAGTGGTGGCAAATGGGATTATTTCTAATTGGGATGTATTATTCCCATTCGCCACTAGTTGCGAAATGTTTTTTATGCTTATTAATTTTGTATAAGCCAGTTACGATATAAAAATCAATCTTCATTTTCAGCTTCAGCATGTTCTTGTCGCCCTCCCCGTACGCGGATTTGATTTTCAGCGACTCGGCAGTGCGTCTAAAGCCCCTACCGCACAGTAAGCGATCCGCTGAGATTATAGCGGGCAGCTCGCTCATAAGGGCGGCGCGTATTGTCTCCTGTGACGCGCCACAGGCCTCCTACTATATAGCATCAGATCCCGATTTCTTATCCCAAGCTGCCAACGTATCAACGGGATGCGTACTTGTAGTAGCTTTACTATTACTAGCATTAGTCAAATGAGATGAATAAAATAAGCAAGCAGCGTGCCTAATAAACTAAGCTTGTAAGTACATCATACAAAATCATGTTTTTCTAAGAAACGTTAATATTTGTAGCTGTGAAAATAATAATAATAATATGTGAATATTGAGCATAACTATAATATAAAAGACAGCTTTTCAATACACGATTTTTATATAATACTTCACTTTATATACATATATAAAAAAAATCCATATCTGGGGATGTTGAAAATTCTGCATCCACAAAAACCCTGGTAGACCTCAACTTAGTGGTTTATAGTTAGGTTAAGTAATATGTAATAGTAAGCATTTATTGAGCAATAAGTATAGATTTTGTGTTGTAATTTCGATTTTTTTTGTATTGAAATGTTTTAAAATCATCTATGATTGAATGAATCTCTTTTTGATATTATTTTTTTATATTTATGTTTAGCGGATATTACTAAGTACCTAAAGCAAGGCCAACAAGACAACGCAAAGAATGTAAACAAGATGTAACAAAATAGCGAAAAAATAAAATAAATAGGGAAAAAGACAGAAGGGTGGGTTTGTTTAAATTGTTGCCATGTCTCATTGCCATGTCTCCTTGGCTTTACTATAATAAGTAATTATATTCCGTCCAAATTAAAAGCATTTATAATTGAATTAATCTTTTAATATTATTATTTTTATATTTATGTTTAGTGGATATGACTAAGTACCTATGTAATAGTATTCCGTCCAAATGAGTCCGAAATGAGTTGTAACAATTTTATAAGTTTACAATAAAAATAATTTTTCATAAATATATAGTTTTATTTGTGCAACTTCTTTTCGTTGTAACACTGAAAATCAATAGGTAAAGATTCAAATTTTCTCATAATTATCCTTAAATCTGTTCTCCGACAAATATCTTTGATCGCGTGCCTTGTAACAGTCCCGTCTCTGTTTATTGTACTGGCATGATCCTTCCATTTTCCAAAAATACAGTTACATTTAGCCAATTCAATCTTAATTGATCGTATCAAACCGTCACATTTTGGTGTATTCTTTGCGCACAATAACAAAGCCAGAAAAGATAAATAACGAAAATGATTTATGCAATATATGAACTTGAAATTGGCTGGTTTGTTTTTCAAAAGAGTTTCTAACACAGCATTGCTCAGTTTAACTGAAATTAGCTTCTTATAGAATACGATTTTGTTGAGTAAATCACTTCCCATGCCTACAATCGATAATATTGTGCAGAATTTGTTAGCAGACATACAAAAAGTCATGAAAACGTGACTCCATACAGTGGTTTCGCTGTTGTGATTGAAATTAAATATGTGACCGTTGATTTGAATGGCTGATTGTCCGATTCGATTTTCGATGAACAAGTAAATGTTGGATATAGCCTTTGAAAATAATATTTTATAACACATTTGTCCAAAAAAGACATTGTTGGAGCGGCTTACTTGAAGACTATTTGTGTCATAAGAGTATCCTAGAAAATTTATCTCATTGCAAACCTTTAAAACTGAAGAATGTTTAAAATTAGTAACAGTTTTATTGTAATTTACATTTCTATAATTTGATAACGCTTCTAAAAAATTTTGAGCGTCCTGTAACGAGTCAGTAATGTATAAATAATCGTCTACAACTCTCACAAATAACTTCAACTCTTTAGATTTCTCCATATGATTAGCAAAGTATTGTGAATCCATATAGCTATAGTATAGTTCTGAAAGGGCCGGGGAATATTTGTAACCTTGTACTAAACCTTCATGCCATTCATAGATGGTGGAACCAGCTCTCACTAAAATTGGCTTTCGCAATTCCGTTACCATATCTTTGCATAGTTGGGCGTACTTTCTCTTTGTAGATATGTCTTTTTCAAATTTCTGAAAATGCATATGTCTATACATGAGAATCTTAATGAGTTTCTCCTTATTAATGGAGCCAAATGCGTTTGTGAGATCCGTCTTTACAAAATATAGTTTGGGTCGATTCAAATCTTTCCATTGACTATAAAATTTGTTATATAATAATTCAATTCTTTTCTCTTGAACAATGGTGAGCGCTTTTAAGAATTTCAACCTTTCTTTGACTCTGTATTTTTCAGCAGAATTTGTGCTATCATATTTGTAAGAAACTATAGGACGAAAGTTGCCATTTGATTTTAATACTAAATGCAGTTTGGGTATGGTTCGCTTTAGAATTTTCAGTTGCAACTTTTCTCCATTAGAACGATGTCTACGCATCTTCTTACCGAAACTATGTATATCGCTTTTCTTCAGAATTTTAGTGAAAATCATATCAGAAATTTTTTTATCATAAAAACTTTGCCAGTGGTTTTTCCAAAAATAGTAAAGCTTGTATTCGTCTGCGTCCAACTTACATGTTGTCACATAAAAGTTCAGGCAAATCACCGCTGACAAAATATATTTAAGAATCCACATAGAAATCTTATACAAAATCTCCTTTGATTTATTTTGAGGTAAATTTTTCCAAGGAGCCACTGTCAATTTCCAACGATTTAAATAATTTGACAGCATGACATGTTCTCCTCTCATGCTGTAAATGCCTTTCTTTACTAAATCCTGAAATGTCTTAGCGTTTGTACAGTTGCCAAAGAAATTTCTTGGTATAATGTTGTATAGAGCTTTCCAACAAGACTCGTATATAACTGATTTACTTACTGGCACCATTTCATTTTTAGAATGGCACTTTTCGGGAAAATAATTCCTGAAATCTGTTCTTGCTTCAATCTTCAACTTTTCCTTTAAATCTAATAAAATAGCTAAAAAATCCGACGATAATGCGTTGACCGTGTCGTCGTTTTGAAATATTTGTTGAAGAAATAATGTGTCGCTTTTGTGCAAATTGGACGAAAAAATGTTTCTATACGATCTAATGTTCTGTTTATTTACAAAATCCTGAGATATACACAACGGCGATTCCATTTCAACTAACTTCTAATATTTACATACTTATGTTAAATTGTTAACTTACTTTACTTGTTAAGTTTCATTTAATTTAACACAATGCAGTAGAAACCAAAGCGAGCAACGAGATTTGAAATTTTCTCGCAACATGTTAGGACTTGTCCGCTTTTTCTAACCCCCAAAGAGTATATAATCACTACGTTTTAAGAGACGGGACTCCCATACAATGAAAATGAAATCCACTGTTCTATGACAAAGATGGACTGCTCCAATACCAACCTAACCAAAATTAACAAGTACGATGCTGCCAACATAACGAACATAAAAATAAGGATGTGCTATTGTTACGATAAATAAAGTCGATAGTATAATTGACTCTATAGTCTATGGTTTTATGAAAATCCCAAAAAAAGGCCTTACATAATTTTAAATATTATTTATTGACAAATAAAAAAACAAATAATTACAATCATCGCTTTATTACTATCATACAGTTTACGGTTATCGCCGACTGACGGAGTAGCAGAGAAGCAGTGAACGAAAAAAACAATGGTTAGCTGGGTGCCATTTTGGTATATGATTTGTTCCGCCTGGTATAAGTGTCGCAGTGGTTTATGAGCGCTGACCTTGAATGCGCAGTATTCATTTTTTGGATCTGTTTGGCGGGAGTAGAGTGTACACCTGCGCAGACATCCCCGCCAGTTTTGCCGAGCGCTCATAAACCGTTGCGACACTTATATCAGTAGTACACCTCACCCGGACTGTTGAGCCCCCTTTTGTATCAGTAGTTCGGCGCTGGTGAAAAACTTTTGTTTTCTAAAGTACTGATGTATGTACACACATGACGATTGTTTTACATTTCGAAGTAAGATAAGAGGAATAAATATGTATATTAATAATAACTTTAAAAATATAAAAAAGATATATCAAATTGTAAATCAAATGCTAGGAAGAGTTACACTGTCAATCGATATGGCCATACTTAGAGCATTTGATGCACAAGGAATCTCTACAAAATACATTGATAACAAGTGGCTAATTAAATAAAGAGATTGAATAATGGACACTTATTGAAGTTCCTTGATAATATTATAAGAGCCTTATGTGTACATACAGTACCTTAGAAAACAAAGCACCAGCGCCGAACTACTGATACAAGAGGAGGCTCAACAGTTCGAGTGACGTGAACAACCGGATTACTGATACCAGGAGATTAGTTCGTCGTTCAATTGACAACGCAGGGCTGTCATGGTGGCAGACGCGGTCCTTAATGTTTTTTTATGGTACATCATCCTAACACGAACAAATCATATAGAAATTTTGGCACCCAGCTCCCTAGCCACAAGAGTAACTTCACATAAAATCTTTGAGGACTGCAGGATCTATTTATTTTTTAAGTTAATTACGGCAGTATCCAAGGTCGACGTTGAAGGTTCTGTAACACACATAAAAATTGGATTATTTCATGTATAACGTAATAATAAATTCATAAAGTAATTCAATGGATTGGAACGATACATGGAACAGCATTTCATTTGTTGTTTGTACAGGATTTTTAGCAATATGGAGAGGGAGTTCACTGAAAACTTCATCGTTCAATGGATTGGCAGAGATTCCGATACATGGAACAGCATTTCATTTGTTGTATGTACAGCTGTTTTTTTTTTCTTTTCAGTCTTGCCTGCACCTAGAAAGTAAATGAATATTGAATGTTATTTTTAGTTAAATATATAAATAAAAAAATAAAGGCAAAATAAAACTAAAACAAACCAAATGGTACATTGGGGTGTATGCATGAGTTCATCTCTTACGAGCATTTTTAGCAATATGGAGAGGGAGTTCACTGAAAACTTCATCGTTCAATGGATTGGCAGAGATTCCGATACATGGAACAGCATTTCATTTGTTGTTTTTTTCTTTTCAAAGTCTTGCCTGCACCTAGAAAGTAAATGAATAATAAATGTTATTTTTTAGTTAAATATACATATAAATAAAAAAGAAAGGCAAAATAAAACTAAAACAAACCAATTGGTACATTGGGGTGTATGCATGTGTTCATTTCTTATCATTCAGTGCAATAAAATCAAAAAGAAATTTTTGCCGATTGTCGATAAAAAATGGCACTGCACTATTGTTTACATTTTACATGCAACACATATGCAACACAATTTTATTCGAAAATTTGAACTAAACTCCCAATAAACTATATTATACATGGTTTTAGAACAGCAGCAAGATATAATATGTACTAACCTATCTTCATCCAGCGGGAATTGGGCCAAAAATATTCGTTTTTTATTATCAATGCGACTCGTTCTTAGGCCACATATTTCGCAGCTTACTTTCGGCATCTAGAACACTAAACACGATACACCAAATATAACACTACGAAGAAAGAGTATTTAAACACTAAAATTTTGGCAAGTTTTATAAAAATCAATACTCTGCTTGCCGAAAAATCCGAAAATAACAAACAAACAAAGCAGTTGAAATGAAAGACGCCATATTGCAACACATCAATATGGCCGCCGATGGTTTATTGCATAGAGTAACTTATACATACAGGTTTATTGTGGTTTTGATGTATAATACGGCCAAATTAGAGAATCGGTGATGTCTAATAACTTAATGGGTTTCGCAATCGCCTTGACTTAGTCGGGTTATTCCGGCATTACCCAATCCACCTGTTTCATACATCATTTTCTTTCCTTTGAGTTGCGCCAGCCTGCTCAATTAATTAATAAACTATAAAGCCGAAATCCCACTCACGTACTCAACTAATGACTGACTCATCGATTTGTTCTCCCAGAAGGAGCGGTCGGGGGTTTCCCTGTTGTAGGTGGTCGGATAGGGGATTCCCCGGTGACCTCCAGAAAAATCTCATATCCTCGGTACACCGTTCTGGTAAAAAGTTGGTGACGGGATCTGGGAAAGTATTAGTCGCAGAGGGACGGGGTTTGCGGAATGTCATAGAGGGTCGTCGGTGGTCACCAGGGAAAGTGTCATCCCCATCCCGTTCATACATTTTTTTTAAACTCCATACAACTTTTTTGGACTTTTCAAAGTGGACTACCTCCTTAACCACCGGGGATAGGTGGGTGGCGTCTTTGGGGGATGATCACCTATAGTGGTGGTCCAACTTCTCGGATAAACTTTATCCCCCCATCCCGCCCCCTTCATCCCGTCTCCATACAAAAAGTGGCCATTTTTTTGGAAGGATAAAAATATCTCCGAAACCACCGAGGATAGGAAGTCGGTCTCAATGGCGCGTTTCCGTCCCTCGGTGGGATGCTTCTTAAAAGCTATCCCGATTTATGGGATTTCCATCCCTTCATCCCGTTTCATGCCAATATTGGGTTTTTTCTGAATTTTCTAAAAAGCTATTTTTTTCACCCACAAGGAGACACCGTGGGGCGGTGTATCCTATCCCGTCGTATGGAGGGTGGCGTAGCGCGCCCCAGGAAATTATTCGAGCCTCGGTCCACTTACCTGGTAAAAAGTTGGTGAGTGGTCTTCGGAAACCACGGGGGATAGAAGGGTGGCGTTTGCGGAATGTCATAGAGGGTCATCGATAGTCACCAAAGAAAATGTCATCCCCATCCCGTTCATACATTTTTTTTAAACTCCATACAACTTTTTGGATTTTTCAAAGTGGAACATCTCCGAAACCGCCGGAGATAGGTGGGCGGCGTCTTAGGGGGATGATAACCCTTAGTGGTGGTCCAACTTCTCGGATAAACTTTATCCCCCCATCCCGCCCCCTTCATCCCGTCTCCATACAAAAGTGGCATTTTCGGCGAAAGGGATGGGAAAATCTCTAAAACCGTGCGGGATAGGTGGTCGGTCGCAATGGCGCGTTTCCATCTCTCGGTGGGATCCTTCTTAAGGGCTATCCCGATTTTCGGGATTTCCATCCCTTCATCCCGTCTCCATACAAATTTATGGTTTTTCGGAAAAGCTATTTATTTCAACCGGAAGGAGATTTTCTGGAGCGGTATATCTCATCCCATCGTATGGAGGGCGGCGTAGCGCGTCCCGGGAAATTTCTCGGTGCTCGGTCCACCGTTCTGGTAAAAAGTTGGGGTGTGGTCCTCGGAAAGTAAGAGGGATGGAAGGGTGGCGTTTGCGGAATGTCATAGAGGGTCATCGGTAGTCACCAGGGAGAGAGTCATCCCCATCCCGTTCATACATTTTTTTTACACTCCATACAACCTGTGTGGACTATCCGATCCCCGTAGCTCCTCAGCGGTGGCACCTGCCCGTGCGGTCGCTTTGGGGGATAACGGTTTCTCCCCGAGACCCATCGGCCGCGACGGTCTTTTTCCCCCCGCCTGCCCCCCTTCGCCCCCCCTCCATACAAAAGTGGCATTTCTTTTCGGAAGGATGGGAATATCTCCAAAACCATCGAGGATGGGTGGGTGGACACTTTGGCGGATAACCGTCACCCCGCGAGGTCCACCCTCCGGGAACGTCACCTTCCCCCCACCTCCCCCCCTTTCATACAAATTCACACCTCGGTGGCGATTTTGCACATTTAGAGGAGGGCGGTCGACCCGCCGCGAAGGGTCTCGAGGCCGGGGGGGCGAATGACGAGGAGGGGGGATAGGGGAGCGCGCAGCGCGACCCGCCCCCCCGGCCCCCTCCGAGGAATTCGCGACTCCGGACTCGAGGGCCGCAGCGGCGGCAACGGTGACCGGAGAGCCGCGAAAGTCCACCCCCATCGGCCATTTAGACACAGCCAAGACCCAATGACCCCGATTCTCCCCATCCCATCCGTCCATCCCGGTACTAACTCGGAAACGGTTCGACCGATACCCCCCGTGTTTGGGCTCATTCGATCGGGCTCGTCGCGGGTAGTCCAAGGGGTCGGACCGAATTTTGGCATTGCGCACTCGCCCTCCCCCTCCCTCCTCCACTCCATACAAAATCACAACTAAAGGGAATTTTTCTACCCACACAAGAGACGGCGGGCGACCCGTCGCGGAGCGAAGCGGAGCGACGGCAAGGGTCTACCGGGGCACCAAAAAAAGGAGAGATTTCGACACCCCCTCCCTTCGCACCCCCTCAGTCGTAACACGGAAACGGCGCGTCACAGCCGGGTCGTGTTTGGGGTCATCGGAGACTTCTCCTCGAGATAAAAAATTTGACGCCCCCCTCGGACCCCCCAGGCCGTAACTCGGAAACGGCACGTCACAGCCGGGTCGTGTTTGGACTCATCGGAGACGTCTCCCCGAGATAAAAAAATTGATCCCCTCTCCAACCCCCTCAGCCGTAACTCGGAAACGGCCCGGCGCAGCCAGGTCGTGTTTGGGGTCTTCGGAGACGTCTCCCCGAGATAAAAAATTTGCCGCCCCCCTCCAACACCCCCGGCCGTAACTCGGAAACGGCGCGACTCAACCGCGTCGTGTTTCGGGTCATCGGAGACGTCTCCCCGAGATAAAAAAAATTGAACCCCCCTCCAACCCCCTCAGCCGTATCTCGGAAACGACGCGTCACAACCGGGCCGTGTTTGGGGTCATCGGAGACGTCTCCCAGAGATAAAAAATTTGACGCCCCCCTCGGACCCCCCCGGCCGTAACTCGGAAACGGCGTGACGCAGACGGGTCGTGTTTGGGCTCATTGGAGACGTCTCCCCGAGATAAAAAAAATTGAACCCCCCTCCAACCCCCTCAGCCGTATCTCGGAAACGGCGCGTCACAACCGGGCCGTGTTTGGGGTCATCAGAGACGTCTCCCAGAGATAAAAAATTTGACGCCCCCCTCGGACCCCCTGGCCGTAACTGGGAAACGGCGCGTCACAACCGGGTCGTGTTTGGGGTCATCGGAGACGTCTCCCAGAGATAAAAAATTTGACGCCCCCCTCGGACCCCCCCGGCCGTAACTCGGAAACGGCGCGTCACAACCGGGTCGTGTTTGGGGTCATCGGAGACGTCTCCCAGAGATAAAAAATTTGACGCGCCCCTCGGAACCCACCGGCCGTAACTCGGAAACGGCGCGTCACAACCGGGTCGTGTTTGGGGTCATCGGAGACGTGTCCCAGAGATAAAAAATTTGACGCCCCCTTTGACCCCCTAAGTCGTAACTCGGAAACGGCGCTACGCAGCCTGGTCGTGTTTGGGCTCATCGGAGACGTCTCGGAAAGACAAATTTTTTAGAGAAGACCAAATTTAAAAATTTGAGTATTTCGGTCTACTCAGTAGACCATGGTCAACGGTTACAGGTAGACCCCTCGTGTTGGGTATCATTTGAAAGGTCTCAACGATGGTGATCTATTGCCCCGCCCGCCTCCCCCCTCCCCTCTTGCTTACCCCCAATTCTTCATGAATTACAAAACAAAAACCCAAAAGAAAACCAAAACACAGTCGCACGAATATACACTAAACTCATCAACTTTCCCCCCCCCCCCCCCCCTCTACACAAAAGTGGAATTTTCGGCGAAACGGATGGGACGATTTACAAAACAAAGACCCAAAACCAAACCAAAACAATTAGACATGGCAAAAGACAAGACAAACTACAACACAAAAACCCCCCCGCGGGCTGCAAGCCCGCGGCATCGAGCAACCTACTAGTTAATACACTATAAAGCCGAAATACCACTCACATACCCAACTAGTGACTCATCGATTTGTTCTCCCAGAAGGAGCGGTCGGGGGTTTCCCCGCTATAGGTGGTCGTGTAGGGAATTCCCCGGTGACCTCCAGAAAAATCTCATATCCTCGGTAAACCGACCTGGTAAAAAGTTGGTGACGGGATCTGGGAAAGTATTAGTCGCAGAGGGACGGGGTTTGCGGAATGTCATAGAGGGTCGTCGGTAGTCACCAGGGAAAGTGTCATCCCCATCCCGTTCATACATTTTTTTTAAACTCCATACAACTTTTTTGGACTTTTCAAAGTGGAGTACCCTCTAAACCACCGGAGATAGGTGGGTGGCGTCTTTGGGGGATGATCACCTATAGTGGTGGTCCAACTTCTCGGATAAACTTTATCCCCCCATCCCGCCCCCTTCATCCCGTCTCCATACAAAAAGTGGCCATTTTTTTGGAAGGATAAAAATATCTCCGAAACTATCGAGGATAGGAAGTCGGTCTCAATGGCGCGTTTCCGTCCCTCGGTGGGATGCTTCTTAAAAGCTATCCCGATTTATGGGATTTCCATCCCTTCATCCCGTTTCATGCCAATATTGGGTTTTTTCTGAATTTTCTAAAAAGCGATTTTTTTCACCCACAAGGAGACACCGTGGGGCGGTGTATCCTATCCCGTCGTATGGAGGGTGGCGTAGCGCGCCCCAGGAAATTATTCGATCCTCGGTCCACCTACCTGGTAAAAAGTTGGTGAGTGGTCTTCGGAAACCACGGGGGATAGAAGGGTGGCGTTTGCGGAATGTCATAGAGGGTCATCGATAGTCACCAAAGAAAATGTCATCCCCATCCCGTTCATACATTTTTTTTACACTCCATACAACTTTTTGGATTTTTCAAAGTGGAACATCTCCGAAACCGCCGGAGATAGGTGGTCGGCGTCTTAGGGGGATGATAACCCATAGTGGTGGTCCAACTTCTCGGATAAACTTTATCCCCCCATCCCGCCCCTTTCATCCCGTCTCCATACAAAAGTGGCATTTTCGGCGAAAGGGATGGGAATATCTCCAAAACCATCGAGGATGGGAAGTCGGTCACCATAGCGCGTTTCCATCCTTCGGTGCGATCCTTCTTAAGGGGCATCCCGATTTTCGGGATTTCCATCCCTTCATCCCGTCTCCATACAAATTTATGGATTTTCGGAAAAGCGATTTATTTCAACCGAAAGGAGATTTTCTGGAGCGGTATATCTCATCCCATCGTATGGAGGGCGGCGTAGCGCACCGTAGGAAATTCCTCGGTCCTCGGTCCACCGACCTGGTACAAAGATAGTGAGCGGTCCTCGGAAACTGAGAGGGATGGAAGGGTGGCGTTTGCGGAATATCATAGAGGGTCATCGGTAGTCACCAAGAAAAATGTCATCCCCATCCCGTTCATACATTTTTTTTACACTCCATACAACCTGTATGGACTTTACGATCCCCGTAGCTCCTCAACGGTGGCAGCTGCCCGTGCGGTCCCTTCGGGGGATAACGGTTTCTCCCCGAGGCCCATCGGCCGGGACGGTCTACTTCCCCCACCTCCCTACCCTTCGCCCCCCCTCCATACAAAAGTGGCATTTCTTTTCGGAAGGATGGGAATATCTCCAAAACCATCGCGGATAGGTGGGTGGAAACTTTGGCGGATAACCGTCACTCCGCGAGGACCACCCCCAGGGAACGTCATCTTCCCCCCACCTCCCCCCCTTTCATACAAACCTTTCACACCTCGATGGCGATTTTGCACAATTAGAGGAGGGCGGTCGACCCGCCGCGAAGGGTCTCGAGGCCGGGGGGGCGAATGACGAGGAGGGGGATAGGGGGGGATAGGGGAGCGCGCAGCGCGACCCGCCCCCCCGGCCCCCCTCCGAGGAATTCGCGACCCCGGACTTGAGGGCCGCAGCGGCGGCAACGGTGACCGGAGAGCCGCGAAAGTCCACCCCCATCGGCCATTTAGACACAGCCAAGACCCAATGACCCCGATCCTCCCCATCCCATCCGTCCATCCCGGTACTAACTCGGAAACGGTTCGACCGATACCCCCCGTGTTTGGGCTCATTCGATCGGGCTCGTCGCGGGTAGTCCAAGGGGTCGGACCGAATTTTGACATTGCGCACTCGCCCTCCTCCTCCCTCCTCCACTCCATACAAAATCACAACTAAAAGGGATTTTTCCACCCACACAAGAGACGGCGGGCGACCCGTCGCGGAGCGAAGCGGAGCGACGGCAAGGGTCTACCGGGGCACCAAAAAAAGCGAGATTTTTGACAAGAAAAATTTGAACCCCCCTCGGACCCCCTCAGTCGTAACTCGGAAACGGCGCAACGCAACCAAATCGTGTTTGGGCTCATCGGAGACGTCTCCCCGAGATAATAAAATTGAACCCCCCGCCACATCCCTCAGTCGTAACTCGGAAACGGCGCGACACAGCCAGGTCGTGTTCGGGCTCACCGGAGACGTCTCGACGAAATAAAAAATTTGAACCCCCCTCGGACCCCCCAGGCCGTAACTTGGAAACGACGCGACGTAGTGGGGTCGTGTTTGGGGTCATCGGAGACGTCTCCCAGAGATAAAAAATTTGACGCCCCCCTCGGACCACCCCGGCCGTAACTCGGAAACGGCGCGTCACAACCGGGTCGTGTTTGGGGTCATCGGAGACGTCTCCCAGAGATAAAAAATTTGACGCCCCCCTCGGACCCCCCCGGCCGTAACTCGGAACGGCGCAACGCAGCCAGGTCGTGTTTGGGCTTATTGGAGACATCTCCCCGAGATAAAAAATTTGACGCCCCCCTCGGACCACCTGAGTCCTAACTCGGAAATGGTGCAACGCAGCCAGGTCGTGTTTGGGCTCATCTGGGACGTCTCCCCGAGATAAAAAATTTGACGCCCCCCTCGGACCCCCCCGGCTGTAACTCGGAAACGGCGCGTCACAACCGGGTCGTGTTTGGGGTCATCGGAGACGTCTCCCAGAGATGAAAAATTTGACGCCCCCCCTCAGACCCCCCAGGCCGTAACTTGGAAACGATGCGACGTAGTGGGGTCGTGTTTGGGGTCATCGGAGACGTCTCCCCGAAATAAAAAATTTGAACCCCCCTCCAACCCCCTCAGCCGTAACTCGGAACGGCGCAACGCAGCCAGGTCGTGTTTGGGCTTATTGGAGACATCTCCCCGAGATAAAAAATTTGACGCCCCCCTCGGACCACCTGAGTCCTAACTCGGAAATGGTGCAACGCAGCCAGGTCGTGTTTGGGCTCATCTGGGACGTCTCCCCGAGATAAAAAATTTGACGCCCCCCTCGGACCCCCCCGGCTGTAACTCGGAAACGGCACGTCACAGCCGGGTCGTGTTTGGAGTCATATGAGACGTTTCGGGAAGACGAATTTATTAGAGTAGACGAAATTTCAAATTTTGACAGTTGCGGTCTACTCGTAGAACCATGGTAAACGGTAAGAGATAAACCCCTCGTGTTAGGTATCATTTAAAAGGTCTCCACGAGGGTGATCTATTGACACCCTTCCCCCCCCCCCCCTCCGACCCCCTCTACTTAAAATACTTTCGAAATACAAAACAAAGACCCCAAAACCAAACCAAAACAATTATAAGAGCACAGTCTCACGAATAAACACTAAACTCATCAACTCCCCCCCCCCCCCCTCCTCCTCCTCCCCTTCGCACAAAAGTGGATTTTTCGGCGAAACGGATGGGACGAATTACAAAACAAAGACCCAAAACCACCCCCCCCCTCCGACCCCCTCTACTTAAAATACTTTCGAAATACAAAACAAAGACCCCAAAACCAAACCAAAACAATTATAAGAGCACAGTCTCACGAATAAACACTAAACTCATCAACTCCCCCCCCCCTCCTCCTCCCCTTCGCACAAAAGTGGATTTTTCGGCGAAACGGATGGGACGAATTACAAAACAAAGACCCAAAACCAAACCAAAACAATTAGACATGGCAAAAGACAAGACAAACTACAACACAAAAACCCCCCCGCGGGCTGCAAGCCCGCGGCATCGAGCAACCTACTAGTTAATAAACTATAAAGCCGAAATCCCACTCACATACCCAATGACTGACTCATCGAATTGTTCTCCCAGAAGGAGCGGTCGGGGGTTTCCCCGCTATAGGTGGTCGGATAGGGAATTCCCCGGTGACCTCCAGAAAAATCTCATATCCTCGGTAAACCGTTCTGGTAAAAAGTTGGTTAGTGGTCCTCGGAAACTATGAGGGATGGAAGGATGGCGTTTGCGGAATATCATAGAGGGTCATCGGTAGTCACCAGGGAAAGTGTCATCCCCATCCCGTTCATACATTTTTTTTAAACTCCATACAACTTTTTTGGACTTTTCCAAGTGGACTACCTCTTCAACCACCGGGGATAGAGGGGTGGCGTCTTTGGGGGATGATCACCTATAGTGGTGGTCCAACTTCTCGGATAAACTTTATCCCCCCATCCCGCCCCCTTCATCCCGTCTCCATACAAAAAGTGGCCATTTTTTTGGAAGGATAAAAATATCTCCGAAACCATCGAGGATAGGAAGTCGGTCTCAATGGCGCGTTTCCGTCCCTCGGTGGGGTGCTTCTTAAAAGCTATCCCGATTTATGGGATTTCCATCCCTTCATCCCGTTTCATGCCAATATTGGGTTTTTTCTGAATTTTCTAAAAAGCGATTTTTTTCACCCACAAGGAGACACCGTGGGGCGGTTTATCCTATCCCGTCGTATGGAGGGTGGCGTAGCGCGCCCCAGGAAATTATTCGATCCTCGGTCCACCTACCTGGTAAAAAGTTGGTGAGTGGTCTTCGGAAACCACGGGGGATAGAAGGGTGGCGTTTGCGGAATGTCATAGAGGGTCATCGGTAGTCACCAGGGAGAGAGTCATCCCCATCCCGTTCATACATTTTTTTTACACTCCATACAACTTTTTGGATTTTTCAAAGTGGAACATCTCCGAAACCGCCGGAGATAGGTGGTCGGCGTCTTAGGGGGATGATAACCCATAGTGGTGGTCCAACTTCTCGGATAAACTTTATCCCCCCATCCCGCCCCCTTCATCCCGTCTCCATACAAAAGTGGCATTTTCGGCGAAAGGGATGGGAAAATCTCCAAAACCGTGCGGGATAGGTGGTCGGTCGCCATGACGCGTTTCCGTCACTCGGTGGGATGCTTCTTAAAAGCCATCCCGATTTTCGAGTATCCCATCCCTTCATCCCGCCGCCGTACAAACTTATGGTTTTTCGGAAAAGCTATTTATTTCACCGGGAAGGGGGCAAAGTCGGGTAGTCAATCCTATCCCATCGTATGGAGGGTGGCGTAGCGCGTCCCGGGAAATTCTTCAGTGGTCGGTCCACCGACCTGGTACAAAGATGGTGACTGGTACTCGGAAAGTAAGAGGGATGGAAGGGTGGCGTTTGCGTAATGTCATAGAGGGTCATCGGTAGTCACCAGGGAGAGAGTCATCCCCATCCCGTTCATACATTTTTTTTACACTCCATACAACCTGTACGGACTTTACGATCCCCGTAGCTCCTCAACGGTGGCAGCTGCCCGTGCGGTCTCTTTGGGGGATAGGGGTTTCTCCCCGAGGACCATCGGCCGAGACGGTCTACTTCCCCTCACCTCCCCCCCTTCGCCCCCCCTCCATACAAAAGTGGCATTTCTTTTCTTAAGGATAGGAAATATCTCCAAAACCATCGCGGATGGGTGGGTGATCAGTTCAGCGGATGACCGTCACCCCGCGCGGTCCACCCACAGGGACCGTCACCCTCCCCATACCTCCCCCCCTTTACCCCCCTTTCATACAAAATCACACCTCGATGGCGATTTTGCATCTTTAGGTCGACCCGCCGCGAAGGGTCTCGAGGCCGGGGGGGCGAATGACGAGGAGGGGGGGTAGGGGGGATAGGGGAGCGCGCAGCGCGACCCGCCCCCCCGGCCCCCCTCCGAGGAATTCGCGACCCCGGACTCGAGGGCCGCAGCGGCGGCAACGGTGACCGGAGAGCCGCGAAAGTCCACTCCCATCGGCCATTTAGACACAGCCAAGACCCAATGACCCCGATCCTCCCCATCCCATCCGTCCATCCCGGTACTAACTCGGAAACAGTTCGACCGATACCCCCCGTATTTGGGCTCATTCGATCGGGCTCGTCGCGGGTAGTCCAAGGGGTCGGACCGAATTTTGGCATTGCGCACTCGCCCTCCCCCTCCCTCCTCCACTCCATACAAAATCACAACTAAAAGGGATTTTTCCACCCACACAAGAGACGGCGGGCGACCCGTCGCGGAGCGAAGCGGAGCGACGGCAAGGGTCTACCGGGGCACCAAAAAAAGCGAGATTTTTGACAAGAAAAATTTGAACCCCCTCGGACCCCCTCAGTCGTAACTCGGAAACGGCGCAACGCAACCAGATCGTGTTTGGGCTCATCGAAGACGTCTCCCCGAGATAATAAAATTGAACCCCCCTCCACACCCCTCAGCCGTAACTCGGAAACGGCGCGACGCAGCCAGGTCGTGTTTGGGCTCACCGGAGACGTCTCGAGGAAATAAAAAATTTGAACCCCCCTCGGACCCCCCAGGCCGTAACTTGGAAACGACGCGACGTAGTGGGGTCGTGTTTGGGCTCATCGGAGACGTCTCCCAGAGATAAAAAATTTGACGCCCCCCTCGGACCCCCTCCGGCCGTAACTCGGAAACGGCGCGTCACAACCGGGTCGTGTTTGGGGTCATCGGAGACGTCTCCCAGAGATAAAAAATTTGACGCCCCCCTCGGACCCCCCCGGCCGTAACTCGGAAACGGCGCGTCACAACCGGGTCGTGTTTGGGGTCATCGGAGACGTCTCCCAGAGATAAAAAATTTGACGCCCCCCTCGGACCCCCCAGGCCGTAACTCGGAAACGGCGCGTCACAACCGGGTCGTGTTTGGGGTCATCGGAGACGTCTCCCAGAGATAAAAAATTTGACGCCCCCTCTGACCCCCTAAGTCGTAACTCCGAAACGGCGCTACGCAGCCTGGTCGTGTTTGGGCTCATCGGAGACGTCTCGGAAAGACAAATTTTTTAGAGAAGACCAAATTTAAAAATTTGAGTATTTCGGTCTACTCAGTAGACCATGGTCAACGGTTACAGGTAGACCCCTCGTGTTGGGTATCATTTGAAAGGTCTCAACGATGGTGATCTATTGCCCCGCCCGCCTCCCCCCTCCCCTCTTGCTTAACCCCAATTCTTCACGAATTACAAAACAAAAACCCAAAAGAAAACCAAAACACAGTCGCACGAATATACACTAAACTCATCAACTCCCCCTCCCCTCCCCCCCCCCCCCCATACACACATACACAAAAGTGGAATTTTCGGCGAAACGGATGGGACGATTTACAAAACAAAGACCCAAAACCAAACCAAAACAATTAGACATGGCAAAAGACAAGACAAACTACAACACAGAGCACCCACCCCCCGCGGGCTGCAAGCCCGCGGCATCGAGCAACCTACTAGTTAATAAACTATAAAGCCGAAATCCCACTCACGTACTCAACTAATGACTGACTCATCGAATTGTTCTCCTAGAAGGAGCGGTCGGGGATTTCCCGTTATATATGGTCGTATAGGTAATTCCCCGGTGACCTCCAGAAAAATCTCATATCCTCGGTAAACCGACCTGGTAAAAAGTTGGTTAGTGGTCCTCGGAAACTATGAGGGATGGAAAGGTGGCGTTTGCGGAATGTCATAGAGGGTCATCGGTGGTCACCAGGGAAAGTGTCATCCCCATCCCGTTCATACATTTTTTTTAAACTCCATACAACTTTTTTGGACTTTTCAAAGTGGACTACCTCCCAAACCGCCGGGGATAGGTGGTCGGCGTCTTTGGGGGATGATCACCCATAGTGGTGGTCCAACTTCTCGGATAAACTTTATCCCCCCATCCCGCCCCCTTCATCCCGTCTCCATACAAAAAGTGGCCATTTTTTTGGAAGGATAAAAATATCTCCGAAACTATCGAGGATAGGAAGTCGGTCTCAATGGCGCGTTTCCGTCCCTCGGTGGGATGCTTCTTAAAAGCTATCCCGATTTATGGGATTTCCATCCCTTCATCCCGTTTCATGCCAATATTGGGTTTTTTCTGAATTTTCTAAAAAGCGATTTTTTTCACCCACAAGGAGACACCGTGGGACGGTGTATCCTATCCCGTCGTATGGAGGGTGGCGTAGCGCGCCCCAGGAAATTATTCGAGCCTCGGTCCACTTACCTGGTAAAAAGTTGGTGAGTGGTCTTCGGAAACCACGGGGGATAGAAGGGTGGCGTTTGCGGAATGTCATAGAGGGTCATCGATAGTCACCAAAGAAAATGTCATCCCCATCCCGTTCATACATTTTTTTTAAACTCCATACAACTTTTTGGATTTTTCAAAGTGGAACATCTCCGAAACCGCCGGAGATAGGTGGGCGGCGTCTTAGGGGGATGATAACCCTTAGTGGTGGTCCAACTTCTCGGATAAACTTTATCCCCCCATCCCGCCCCCTTCATCCCGTCTCCATACAAAAGTGGCATTTTCGGCGAAAGGGATGGGAATATCTCCAAAACCATCGAGGATGGGAAGTCGGTCTCCATAGCGCGTTTCCATCCCTCGGTGCGATCCTTCTTAAGGGCCATCCCGATTTTCGGGATTTCCATCCCTTCATCCCGTCTCCATACAAATTTATGGATTTTCGGAAAAGCGATTTATTTCAACCGGAAGGAGATTTTCTGGAGCGGTATATCTCATCCCATCGTATGGAGGGCGGCGTAGCGCACCGTAGGAAATTCTTCGGTGCTCGGTCCACCGTTCTGGTAAAAAGTTGGGGTGTGGTCCTTGGAAAGTAAGAGGGATGGAAGGGTGGCGTTTGCGGAATGTCATAGAGGGTCATCGGTAGTCACCAGGGAGAGAGTCATCCCCATCCCGTTCATACATTTTTTTTACACTCCATACAACCTGTGTGGACTATCCGATCCCCGTAGCTCCTCAGCGGTGGCACCTGCCCGTGCGGTCGCTTTGGGGGATAACGGTTTCTCCCCGAGGACCATCGGCCGAGACGGTCTACTTCCCCTCACCTCCCCCCCTTCGCCCCCCCTCCATACAAAAGTGGCATTTTCGGCGAAAGGGATGGGAAAATCTCCAAAACCGTGCGGGATGGGTGGTCGGTGGCCATGGCGCGTTTCCATCCCTCGGTAGGATCCTTCTTAAGGGCCATCCCGATTTTCGGGATTTCTATCCCTTCATCCCGTCTCCATACAAATTTATGGTTTTTCGGAAAAGCGATTTATTTTAACCGGAAGGAGATTTTCTGGAGCGGTATATCTCATCCCGTCGTATGGAAGGTGGCGTAGCGCGCCCCAGGAATTTCCTCCATACTTGATCCACCGACCTGGTACAAAGATGGCGAGCGGTCCTCGGAAACTACGAGGGATGGAAGGGTGGCGTTTGCGGAATGTCATAGAGGGTCATCGGTAGTCACCAAGGAGAGAGTCATCCCCATCCCGTTCATACATTTTTTTTACACTCCATACAACCTGTATAGACTTTCCGATCCCCGTAGCTCCTCAGCGGTGGCAGCTGCCCGTGCGGTCCCTTTAAGGGATAACGGTTTCTCCCCGAGGCCCATCGGCCGGGACGGTCTACTTCCCCCGACCTCCCCCCCTTCGCCCCCCCTCCATACAAAAGTAGCCTTTCATTTCGGAAGGATGGGAATATCTCCGAAACCATCGAGGATGGGTGGGTGATCAGTTCGGCGGATAACCGTCACCCCGCGAGATCCACCCCCAGGGACCGTTACCTTCCCCCCACCTCCCCCCCTTTACCCCCTTTTCATACAAAATCAGACCTCGATGGCGATTTTGCACACTTAGAGGAGGGCGGTTGACCCGCCGTGAAGGGTCTCGCGGCCGGGGGGGCGAATGACGAGGAGGGGAGATATGGGGGGGCTAGGGGAGCGCGCAGCGCGACCCGCCCCCCCGGACTCGAGGGCCGCAGCGGCGGCAACGGTGACCGGAGAGCCGCAAAAGTCCACCCCCATCGGCCATTTAGACACAGACGAGACCCAGTGACCCCGATCCTCCCCATCCCATTAGTTCATCCCGGTACGTACTCGATAACGGTGCGACCGATACCCCTCGTGTTTGGACTCAAACGATCGGGCTCGTCGCGGGTAGTTCAAGGGGTCCGACCGAATTTTGGCATTGCGCACTCGCCCTTCCCCTCCCTCCCCCACTCCATACAAAATCACAACTAAAAGGGATTTTTCCACCCACACAAGAGGCGGCGGTCGACCCGTCGCGGAGCGAAGCGGAGCGACGGCAAGGGTCTACCGGGGCACCAAAAAAAGCGAGATTTTTGACAAGAAAAATTTGAACCCCCCTCAGACCCCCTCAGTCGTAACTCAGAAACGGCGCAACGCAACCAGATCATGTTTGGGCTCATCGAAGACGTCTCCCCGAGATAATAAAATTGAACCCCCCTCCACACCCCTCAGCCGTAACTCGGAAACGGCGCGACGCAGCCAGGTCGTGTTTGGGCTCACCGGAGACGTCTCGAGGAAATAAAAAATTTGAACCCCCCTCGGACCCCCCAGGCCGTAACTCGGAAACGACGCGACGTAGTGGGGTCGTGTTTGGGCTCATCGGAGACGTCTGCCAGAGATAAAAAATTTGACGCCCCCCTCGGACCCCCCAGGCCGTAACTCGGAAACGGCGCGTCACAACCGGGTCGTGTTTGGGGTCATCGGAGACGTCTCCCAGAGATAAAAAATTTGACGCCCCCCTCGGACCCCTCCGGCCGTAACTCGGAAACGGCGCGTCACAACCGGGTCGTGTTTGGGGTCATCGGAGACGTCTCCCAGAGATAAAAAATTTGACGCGCCCCTCGGACCCCCCAGGCCGTAACTTGGAAACGACGCGACGTAGTGGGGTCGTGTTTGGGGTCATCGGAGACGTCTCCCAGAAATAAAAAATTTCACGCCGCCCTCGGACCCCCCCCGGCCGTAACTCGGAAACGGCGCGTCACAACCGGGTCGTGTTTGGGGTCATCGGAGACGTCTCCCAGAAATAAAAAAATTGACGCCCCCCTCGGACCCCCCCGGCCGTAACTCGGAAACGGCGCGTCACAACCGGGTCGTGTTTGGGGTCATCGGAGACGTCTCCCAGAGATAAAAAATTTGACGCCCCCCTCGGACCCCCCCGGCCGTAACCCGGAAACGGCGCGTCACAACCGGGTCGTGTTTGGGGTCATCGGAGACGTCTCCCCGAGATAAAAAATTTGAACCCTCCTCCAACCCCCTCAGACGTATCTCGAAAACGGCGCGACGCAGCCAGGTCGTGTTTGGACTCATCGGAGACGTCTCCCCGAGATAAAAAATTTGAACCCCCCTCGGACCCCCCAGGCCGTAACTTGGAAACGACGCGACGTAGTTGGGTCGTGTTTGGGGTCATTGGAGACGTCACCCCGAGATAATAAAATTGAACCCCCCTCCAAACCCCTCAGCCGTAACTCGGAAACGGCGCAACGCAGCCAGGTCGTGTTTGGGGTCATTGGAGACATCTCCCCGAGATAATAAAAATTGAACCCCCCTCCAAACCCCTCGGCCGTATCTCAGAAACAGCGCAACGCAGCCAAATCGTGGTTGGGCTCATCGGAGACGTCTCGACGAGATAAAAAAATTGAACCCCCCTCGGACCCCCTCAGTCGTAACTCGGAAACGGCGCGACGCAGCCGGGTCGTGTTTGGGCTCATCGGAGACGTCTCGGAAAGACGAATTTTTTAGAGTAGACCAAATTTTAAATTTTGACAGTTGCGGTCTACTCAGTAGACCATCGTCAATGGTTACAGATAAACCCCCCGAGTTGGGTATCATTTGAAAGGTCTCAAAGAGGGTGATTTATTGACACAACCTTCCTCCCCCCTCCCCCCTTACTTACCCCCAATTTTTCACGAATTACAAAACAAAGACTCCAAAACCAAACCAAAACAATTATAAGAGCACAGTCGCACGAATTAACACTAAACTCACCAACTCCCTCTCCACTCCTCCTCCCCTTCGCCCCCTCTCCACACAAAAGTGGAATTTTCGGCGAAACGGATGGGACGAATTACAAAACAAAGACCCAAAACCAAACCAAAACAATTAGACATGGCAAAAAGACAACAAAAAACGAAACACAAAAACCCCCCCGCGGGCTGCAAGCCCGCGGCATCGAGCAACCTACTAGTTAACAAATATAAAGCCGAACTACCGCTGACCGAACATTCATAAAGTTCTCCGGGAAGGGGGGGCGGGGGGATTCCCCCTTGGGGCTCGTCGTGGAGAGGAAGAAAAATGGTTCAGAAATTAAATCGAAGACCTCGGTCCACCGACCTGGTAAAAAGTTGGCGACGGGATCTCGGAAACTGCGAGGGATAGAAGGGTGGCGTTTGCGGATAGTCATAGAGGGTCATCGGCAATTGCCACCGGACTGCTCATCCCCATCCCGTTCATACATTTTTTTTAAACTCCATACAACTTTTTTGAAATTTTCAAAGTGGCACATCTCCAAAACCACCGGAGATAGCGGGGCGGCGTCTTCTGCGGATGACCATCTATCGTGGTGGTCCAACTTCTGGGATAAACTTTATCCCCCCATCCCGCCCCCTTCATCCCGCCTCCATACAAAAGTGGCATTTTCGGCAAAAGGGATAAGAATATCTCCAGAACCATGCGGGATAGGTGGGTGGTCGCAATGGCGCGGTTCCATCCCTCGGTGGGATGCTTCCTAGGGGCTATCCCGTTTTTCAGGCTTTCCATCCCTTCATCCCGCCTCCATACAAAATTTTATTTTTTCGGAAAAGCAACCTTTTCACCCGGAACGGGGAAACAGGGGGCGGTCTATCCTGTCCCGTCGGATAGAGAGTGACGTTCCGAGCTCCAGGCACTTTTGCCATCCTCGGTCCACCGACCCGGTACAAAGTCGGTGAGAGGTCCTCGGAGACTACGAGGGATAGAGGGATGGCGTTTGCGGAATGTCATAGGGGGTCATCGGTAGTTACCACAAAAAGAGTTATCCCCATCCCGTTCATACATTTTTTTTAAACTCCATACAACTTTTTTGAAATATTCCAAGGGGGTTATCTCCGAAACCCCCGGAGATAGCGGGATGGCGTCTTTGGAGGATGATCAGCTCTCGTGATGGTCCAAGTGCCGGGATAGGTTTCATCCCCTCATCCCGCCCCCTTCATCCCGCCTCCATACAAAAGTGGCATTTTCACCGAAAGGGATGGGAATATCTCCAAAACCATCCGGGATAGGTGGGTGGTCGCAAAGGCGCGTTTCCATCCCTCGGTGGGATGCTTTCAGGGGGCTATCCCGTTTTTCGGGATTTCCATCCCTTCATCCCGCCTCCATACAAATTTTTATTTTTTCGGAAAAGCGATCTTCTCGCCTGGAACGGGGCAACGCGGGGCGGTCTATCCTATCCCGTCGGATAGAGAGTGACGTTCCGAGCTCCAGGCACTTTTGCCACCCTCGGTCCACCGACCTGGTAAAAAGTGGATGAGAGGTCCTCGGAGACTACGAGGGATAGAGGGATGGCGTTTGCGGAATGTCATAGGGGGTCATCGGCGGTTACCAAATCAAGACCCATCCCCATCCCGTTCATACATTTTTTTTAAACTCCATACAACTTTTTTCGAAATTTTCAAAGTGGGATATCTCCGAAATCACCGGGGATGGAGGGTCGGTTTCTACGGGAGCGATCGACTATCGTCCTGGTCCAACTTCTCGGATAAACTTCATCCCCCTATCCCGCCCCGTCTATCCCGGCTCCATACAAGGATGTGATTTTCGGCGACAGGGATGGGAATATCGTCAAAACCGTCGGGGACAGGGACGTGGTCGCTATGGCGAATTTTCATCCCTAGGTGGGATGCTTCCAAGGGGCCATCCCGATCTCGGTCCACCGACCTGGTAAAAAGTGGGTGAGAGGTCCTCGGAGACTATGAACGATAGAGGGATGGCGTTTGCGGAATGTCATAGGTGGTCATCGGCGGTTACCAAATCGAGACCCATATCCATCCCGTTCATACATTTTTTTTAAACTCCATACAACTTTTTGGATTTTTCGAAGTGGGATACCTCCAAAACCACCGAGATAGAGGGGGGGTGTCTTCGGGGGATAGGCATCATTCCTCGATGTCCAACTTCTCGGATAAACTTTATCCTCCCATCCCGCCGTCTTCATCCCGTCTCCATACAAAAGTGGCATTTTCGGCGAAAGGGATGGGAATATCTATAAAACTTTACGGGATAGGTGGGTGGTCGCAAAGGCGCGTTTCCATCCCTCGGTGGGATGCTTTCAGGGGGCTATCCCGTTTTTCGGGATTTCCATCCCTTCATCCCGCCTCCATACAAATTTTTATTTTTTCGGAAAAGCGATCTTCTCGCCTGGAACGGGGCAACGCGGGGCGGTCTATCCTATCCCGTCGGATAGAGAGTGACGTTCCGAGCTCCAGGCACTTTTGCCACCCTCGGTCCACCGACCTGGTAAAAAGTGGATGAGAGGTCCTCGGAGACTACGAGGGATAGAGGGATGGCGTTTGCGGAATGTCATAGGGGGTCATCGGCGGTTACCAAATCAAGACCCATCCCCATCCCGTTCATACATTTTTTTTAAACTCCATACAACTTTTTTCGAAATTTTCAAAGTGGGATATCTCCGAAACCACCGGGGATGGATGGTCGGTTTCTTCGGGAGCGATCGACTATCGTCCTGGTCCAACTTCTCGGATAAACTTCATCCCCCTATCCCGCCCCGTCTATCCCGGCTCCATACAAGGATGTGATTTTCGGCGACAGGGATGGGAATATCGTCAAAACCGCCGGGGACAGGCACGTGGTCGCTATGGCGAATTTTCATCCCTAGGTGGGATGCTTCCAAGGGGCCATCCCGATCTCGGTCCACCTACCTGGTACAAAGTCGGTGAGAGGTCCTCGGAGACTATGAACGATAGAGGGATGGCGTTTGCGGAATGTCATAGGGGGTCATCGGCGGTTACCAAATGGAGACCTATCCCCATCCCGTTCATACATTTTTTTTAAACTCCATACAACTTTTTGGATTTTTCGAAGTGGGATACCTCCAAAACCACCGGGGATAGAGGGGCGGAGTCTTCGGGGGATAGGCATCGTTCCTTGAGGTCCAACTTCTCGGATAAACTGTATCCTCCCATCCCGCCCCCTTCATCCCGTCTCCATACAAAAGTGGCATTTTCGGCGAAAGGGATGGGAATATCTCCAAAACTTTGCGGGATAGGCGGTCGGTCGCCATGGCGCGTTTTCATCCCTCGATGGGGTGCCTCTTAAGGGTTATCCCGATTTTCGTTTATCCCATCCCTTCATCCCGTCTCCATACAAAAGTGGCATTTTCGGCGAAAGGGATAGGAATATATCCAAAACCATCGGGGATAGGTGGTTGGTGGCCATGGCGCGTTTCAATCCTTCGGTGGGATACCTCTTAAGGACCATCCCGATTTTCGGGATTTCTATCCCTTCATCCAGTTTCCATACAAATTTTAATTTTTCGGAAAAGCGATTTATTTCACCAGGAAGGGGGCAGTGTCGGGTAGTCGTCGTATAGAGGGTAGCGTAGCGCACCGAAAGAAATTTCTCGGTCCTCGGTCCACCGACCTGGTACAAAGTTGGTGAGAGGTCCTCGGAAACTACGAGGGATAGAGGGATGGCGTTTGCGGATTGTCATAGATGGTCATCGGTAGTTACCACCGGATCACTCATCCCCGTCCCGCTCATACATTTTTTTTTAAACTCCATACAACTTCATACAAAATCACACCTCAATGGCGATTTTGCACATTTAGAGGAGGACGGTCGACCCGCCGCTAAGGATCTCGAGGCCGGGGGCCGAATGACGAGGAGGGGGGTAGGGCGGATAGGGGAGCGCGCAGCGCGACCCGAACCCCGGCCCCCCTCCGAGGAATTCGCGACCCCGGACTCGAGGGCCGCAGCGGCGGCAACGGTGAGCGGAGGGCTGCGAAAGACTATCCCGGTGGGCCATTTAGACACAGCCAAGACCCCAATGACCCCGATCCTCCCCATCCCATCCTTTCATCCCGGTACTAACTCGGAAACAGTGCCACCGATACCCCCCGTGTTTGGGCTCATTCGGTCGGGTTCATCGTGGGTAATCCGACTGGTCCGACCTAATTTCGGCATTGCGTACTTGCCCACCCCCTCAGTCCCGTCTCCATACAAAATCACACCTAAAAGGGATTTTTTTCCACCCACATAAGAGACGGCAGTAGATCCGGAAAGGGTCTACCGGGGCCCCGAATTTTGACACCCCTCCCCCCCCCCTCAAACCCCCTCAGCCGTAACTCGGAAACGGCGCGACGCAGCCCGGTCGTGTTTGGGCTCATCCGAGACGTCTCGGGAAGACTAATTTTTTAGAGTAGACCAAATTTCAAAATTTGACAATTCCGGTCTACTCAGTAGACCATGGTCAACGGTTACAAGTAGACCCCTCGTGTTGGGTATCATTTGAAAGGTCTCAACGAGGGTGATCTATTGGCATCACCCCTCCCTCCCCCCCTACTTAAGATCCTTCCGAAATACAAAACAAAGACCCCAAAACCAAACCAAAACAATTATAAGAGCACAGTCGCACGAATAAACACTAATAGCACCATCTCCCCCCTCCCCCCCCCCCCCCTAACACCCCGACCGTAACTCGGAAACGGCTAGACGGAGCCGGGTCGTGTTTGGGGTCAACGGAAACGTCTCGGGTAGACGAATTTTTTAGAGTAGACCAAATTTAAAATTTTGACAGTTGGGGTCTACTCAGTAGACCATGGTCAACGGTTACAGGTAGACCCCAGTGTTGGGTATCATTTGAAAGGTCTCAACGAGGGTGATCTATTGCTACTACCCACCTCCCCCCCTCCCCCCTAACCTTACCTCACCTAACAACCTTACTTTCTTACCCCCAATTCGAATTACAAAACAAAGACCCAAAACCAAACCAAAACAATTAGACATGGCAAAAGACCAACACCCAACTCACAACCGCGCCCCCGCGGGCTGCTTGCAGTCCGCGGCAGCACGCAAAATCTAGTTAATACACTATAAAGCCGAAATCCCACTCACATACCCAATGACTGACTCATCGAATTGTTCTCCCAGAAGGAGCGGTCGGGGATTTCCCCGCTATAGGTGGTCGTGTAGGGGATTCCCCCGTGACCTCTAGAAAAATCTCATATCCTCGGTAAACCGACCTGGTAAAAAGTTGGTTAGTGGTCCTCGGAAACTATGAGGGATGGAAGGGTGGCGTTTGCGGAATGTCATAGAGGGTCATCGGTGGTGACCAGGGAAAGTGTCATCCCCATCCCGTTCATACATTTTTTTTAAACTCCATACAACTTTTTTGGACTTTTCCAAGTGGACTACCTCCTCAACCGCCGGAGATAGGCGGGCGGCGTCTTTGGGGGATGATCACCTATAGTGGTGGTCCAACTTCTCGGATAAACTCTATCCCCCCCTCCCGCCCCCTTCATCCCGTCTCCATACAAAAAGTGGCCATTTTTTTGGAAGGATAAAAATATCTCCGAAACCATCGAGGATAGGAAGTCGGTCTCAATGGCGCGTTTCCGTCCCTCGGTGGGATGCTTCTTAAAAGCTATCCCGATTTATGGGATTTCCATCCCTTCATCCCGTTTCATGCCAATATTGGGTTTTTTCTGAATTTTCTAAAAAGCGATTTTTTTCACCCACAAGGAGACACCGTGGGGCGGTGTATCCTATCCCGTCGTATGGAGGGTGGCGCAGCGCGCCCCAGGAAATTATTCGATCCTCGGTCCACCTACCTGGTAAAAAGTTGGTGAGTGGTCTTCGGAAACCACGGGGGATAGAAGGGTGGCGTTTGCGGAATGTCATAGAGGGTCATCGGTAGTCACCAGGGAAAATGTCATCCCCATCCCGTTCATACATTTTTTTTACACTCCATACAACTTTTTGGATTTTTCAAAGTGGAACATCTCCGAAACCGCCGGAGATAGGTGAGCGGCGTCTTAGGGGGATGATAACCTATAGTCGTGGTCCAACTTCTCGGATAAACTTTATCCCCCCATCCCGCCCCCTTCATCCCGTCTCCATACAAAAAGTGGCCATTTTTTTGGAAGGATAAAAATATCTCTGAAACCATCGAGGATAGGAAGTCGGTCTCAATGGCGCGTTTCCGTCCCTCGGGGGGATGCTTCTTAAAAGCCATCCCGCATTTCGAGTATCCCATCCCTTCATCCCGCCGCCGTACAACATTATGGTTTTTCGGAAAAGCGATTTATTTCAACCGGAAGACGATTTTCTGGAGCGGTATATCTCATCCCATCGCATGGAGGGTGGCGTAGCGCGTCCCATGAAATTCTTCAATGCTCGGTCCACCGACCTGGTACAAAGATGGCGACTGGTACTCGGAAAGTAAGAGGGATGGAAGGGTGGCGTTTGCGGAATGTCATAGAGGGTCATCGGTAGTCACCAGGGAAAATGTCATCCCCATCCCGTTCATACATTTTTTTTACACTCCATACAACGTGTATGGACACTACGATCCCCGTAGCTCCTCAACGGGGGCAGCTGCCCGTGCGGTCCCTTTGGGGGATAACGGTTTCTCCCCGAGACCCATCGGCCGGGACGGTCTACTTCCCCTCGCCTCCCCCCCTTCGCCCCCTCTCCATACAAAAGTGGCATTTCTTTTGGGAAGGATGGGAATATCTCCAAAACCAACGCGGATAGGTGGGTTGTCACTTTGGCGGATAACCGTCACTCCGCGAGGACCACCCCCCGAGACCATCGCCCTCCCCCCCTTTACCCCCCTTTCATACAAAATCACACCTCGATGGCGATTTTGCACATTTACAGGAGGGCGGTCGATCCGCCGCGACGGGTCTCGAGGCCGGGGGGGCGAATGACGAGGAGGGGGGATAGGGGGGGTTAGGGGAGCGCGCAGCGCGACCCGCCCCCCCGGCCCCCCTCCGAGGAATTCGCCCCCCCGGACTCGAGGGCCGCAGCGGCGGCAACTGTGGCCGGAAAGCCGCGAAAGTCCGTCCCCTTCGGCCATTTAGACACAGCCAAGACCCAATGACCCCGATCCACCCCATCCCATCCGTCCATCCCGGTACTAACTCGGAAACGGTTCGACCGATACCCCCCGTGTTTGGGCTCATTCGATCGGGCTCGTCGCGAGTAGTCCATGGGGTCGGACCGAATTTTGGCATTGCGCACTGGCCCTCCCCCTCCCTCCTACACTCCATACAAAATCACAACTGAAAGGAATTTTTGCACCGACATAAGAGACGGCGGTCTACTCGTCGCGGAGCGACGGCAAGGGTCTACCGGGGCACCAAAAAAAGTGAGATATTTGACCCCCCTCCCTTCGCACCCCTCAGTCGTAACTCGGAAACGGCGCAATGCAGCCGGGTCGTGTTTGGGGTCATCGGAGACGTCTCCTCGAGATGAAAAATTTGAACCCCCCTTCAACCCCCTCAGCCGTAACTCGAAAACGGCGCGACGCAGCCGGGTCGTGTTTGGGCTCATCGGAGACGTCTTGGAGAGACGAATTTTTTAGAGTAGACCAAATTTCAAATTTTGACAGTTGCGTCCTACTCAGTAGACCATGGTCAACGGTTACAAGTAGACCCCCCATGTTGGGTATCATTTGAAAGGTCTCAACAAGGGTGATCTATTGCCACCACCCGCCTCCCCCTCCCCTCTTACTTACCCCCAATTCTTCACGAATTACAAAACAAAGACCCAAAACCAAACCAAAACAATTAGACATGGCAAAAGACAAGACAAACTACAACATAAAAACCCCCCCGCGGGCTGCAAGCCCGCGGCATCGAGCAACCTACTAGTTTAAAATACAATTGAATTATTTTGTGTACAAGTTTTTGTTTGACACACTCTGTCAAAACAAAAGTTCATTTGTCAGATTTAAAAACCGGCAAATTTAAAAAATGACAATATAGTATTGCTGCTTCGCTTAGTATAATTAAAGTATCTTCATATTTAAATTACTAATTAGTGATATATGAATTTCCACGAAGGATTCAGTAGATATCATGTGATACCACAATTTCATTCAAGTCTTGACTTTAACACTAATTTTAAGCTGTTAGGCTGTAATTAATATAATTCAAATTAAGTTAATTTTTAAACCTCCCAATACGAATTTAATAATTAAAAAAAATGTTAATTATTTGGATAGTTAATAATTAAATTTGAATATTGACAAGACTGCACTGCTTGTTGAGCTTAAAAATTACACGAATTACAATAATAATTTATTTTAAATTTGCCGCTCTTTTGCATAACTCTGTGCAGTAGTAGAGTATTAATTAATTACGTTCCTTGCACTTAATAATTTTATCCCATTGAGTTATTACTTATCTATACGATCCGATTTTTACACAACATTGCAGAAGAGTGTTTTATATACTTTTTATACGGTACACGCTGTACACGTGACACGCAGTGATTAGGATTACATACGTGCAACGAGTACGTGACAGCGTGACACGGTATCGTCAATCTTTGGTCAATCTCAAATTCTCGATGGAATTCAAAGAGTATATAATCACTAATAATTAATAACTTATTATAATTTATAAACATTATTAAAAAATAATTACGCACAGTATAGTGAGGATTTTGTCAATATATATGAATGAATGACATTTAAATATTACGATCAATTAAATAAATAGAGGGACCATATTATTTATTGTTGTTTGTGTAAAAAATGACTGAAACACACATCGGTTTTCTGCATAATGCAGCTTCTTCAATTCCTAGCGGCAACAATCAAACTGCATCAATAATTAAAAGTTATTTTTTGTAAGTATTCACTTTAGTAATTCAAGTTCGTGAATGTTTTAACTATGATAATTTCAAAGCTATACCATGGCTATACCTAACGATAACTTATAACTTTTTAGAATGCGGTGTAAAGAGATTACTAAAGGTCATAATTTACCCGAGAAACATTTTTCACCAAACATACGCTGCACACATTGCTGTCTTGAATGGAGTAGAGGTACCACTGTCAAGGTAAAAAGATTCAGGCTTTTTTTTATTTATTCACTTATTATACTTAAAACTTACTTACATTTTTGTTTGCAGTTGAATTCTTCAAAGCTGAGTAGAAGACAAAAAAAGAGAATACGAAATCAAAAGGAATCCAATAAACCAGTAAAAAATAAAAAGGAATTGTTAAACAGTAAAACATTGGTGAGTGTTACAAATCTGTAAATTTTTATTGATGTTAAGGTGGACAGACAGGTTGACGGTCCACTTGATGGTAGGTGGCTATCATCGCCTATAAAACAATCAGTAGCACAGATGTTGCAAGTGTGTTGCCAACCATAGTGGGCTTGATGATAAGGGATTGGCATAGAGCATTGACATCTTTAACTTGCTCACCAAAACAGAACACACATAGTTATTTCACGGTGGTCTGTAAGGTGGTGGTTGCTACCTGCAGATGAGCTGTCCAAATGACTAGATTGCCCTGCCACTATTTTCCAGAACCAGACCAGAGCCAACTTTGAAAAGTTCATTTCCAAAGTTGACCCAGTCGAGAATCGAAACCCCTTGGAGGCATTAAGGCAAGCACCCTAACCACTCACCTAACGGGCTCGTCAAACAAATGTGTAACAAACAGTGACAAGCTAACAGTACTAATTTTAGTTGAAAGTAGCCTGTAAAACCTTATAAGAGTTGTACACAGTAACAGCAATAATATGTACTCAAAAAAATTAAGGATATAGAAGAATTTCACACACCAAAACACTAGCACATTTTTATTTCAGAGTTCTTGTCAGTGAGCTTGTGGTTACTGCCCCAGACAATTAGCCGC
This sequence comes from Synanthedon andrenaeformis, assembly GCA_936446665.2. Lineage (NCBI taxonomy): Eukaryota > Metazoa > Arthropoda > Insecta > Lepidoptera > Sesiidae > Synanthedon > Synanthedon andrenaeformis. The sequence continues at coordinate 4,167,475 of OW387801.2, forward strand.
TTATAAATTTACATAAGTAAATTCAAATTACAAACCCGTATTGAATTTGTGTAACCATATTAAAACTTTTTCAGGAGATTTTATGCCCATTTTGCAAAAACACAACAAAAATCATCAATAAGAAACCAGAAAAAGAGTTAAAAAACATTATAGAAAAGACTGTTAATAATAAAAGTCAAGCACATAAGCAAAAGTTAGAGAGTAAGAAATTAAAGGAGATACAGAAGAAGAATGAACTCAATGTCTATAGTAAAACGAATGAAGTGTTTTCATTAAAAAACAAGAACAATAGTATAGTAAATCAAGAGAAAAGTAAAGTAATAAATAATAAGAAAAGTAAAAAGAATAAATTTGCTGGTTTGTGTCAAAAAGCGGTTTTATCAGCAGCCAAGTATAAAGAAGAGGGCATAAGTAAAAATAAACTAAGTTTATTTCTGAAACCAAGTACATGACAAAACATTTTATCTGGGTATTAAATTATTTGCACATTACTTACTATATAATTTTATTCCTAATGTTTTAACATTTACTTAACTTAAATATTATAGTTTTTATTAAAAATATCCTAAACAGCTCATTGTGTCTAAGAATAAATAGGTTATTCTGTAGGGCACATTTTATATTACCTATTTATAAAATATAAATGTTTAAAATTGTATATCACAATAAAAATATATTAATTTTCTCTTTACGGCAAAAGTTATTTAGCTTTTATTAAAATCAAATGTGTGTCCATAACATTTGTTCCTGTGTGACCAGTCATTACATGAAAACTCCCATCTCTAAATTGCTTATAAAAGTTGTAAGAATCATTTGTGAGTAGATAATTATCTACATTTAAATTAGCCTGTTTTGCATCCAAAATTAAATCTATGTAACCAATTCCACCAGCTGCATCTGTTGGTCCATCTATGCCATCTGTTCCAGCACTCAAGAAGTACACATCAAAGTTATCAAAAGTACTCTTTTCTTTATCTAATAAGACTGAAAATTCCAAAGCTAGTTGTTGATTCCTTCCTCCCTTTCCTTTCCCAGTTACAGTTACTGTAGTTTCCCCACCTAGTATTAAACATAGGTTTTTAGTTTCATCATCATTGTTCATATCTAGTTCAAAATTGTCATTTAGCTCCAAATTTAATTCAGTTTGTAACACCCTTTTTATCTCTTCTGCAGTGGTTACATCTTTTAACCAATCGCAAAACAGTTTTGTCATTTTGAAATATTTTCTTGCAATATCTTTAACATCTCCCGTGACAGTGTTTGATATTTTTATTGGTTTAAAACAATACTGTTTTGCTATATTTGTTGCTTCAAACATACTGATTTTATTCGATCCAATCAAATAATTTTTTACATTCTCATGTGGAAATTTTACCATGTCAATTTCTTGGTCTTGTGTTAAAATCTTTTCAATAGACTTTGGCATATTAATTATTTTATATTTACAAAGGATATCTTTGACAGTAGTTACTGCTGTTAGTTCCCTATCAACTTCAGTGGTAGGACCACTAGCTATTAAATCTAATGGATCACCGACAATATCTGAAAGTATTAAAGAAACTACTTGAGCGGGCTGTGCATACATAGCTAATTTGCCCCCTTTAAGGTCTGAAAGCTTGGTTCTAACAATATTTAGTTCCTTTATATCAGCACCAGCATTTGCTAATGTTTTTATTAAATATGTTTTTTCCGCTAATGTGACTGGATCTCTAGGCAAAGGTAATAATGCTGACCCACCACCAGATAAAAGAACAATTAGGAAATCATCTTGACCGAGTTTTGTAACAAGGTCTTTCATTTTTCTAGCTGTAGTTTCAGAATTGATATCGGGTAAGTTATTTTCTGCGCCTTCACAGTATATTAGATTTGTATTTTCAGAGCCTTTAAAGCTACCCACAGGTATACTTATGATTCCTCCTTTAGTTTTAGGCCCCAGAATACTTTCGACGGTTTTCGCCATGGTTTGTACAGCTTTTCCAGTGCCAACTATGTATACATTTTTATTTTTTAAATCGTAAATGTCGTTTTGTATTTTTAAATGTTGATTTGTCTGATTGTAATTTAAGGTTTTATGAATCAGTTCATTGGGCAACACTGCTGTATAACTGGCTCTAAATATATTTAATAGTTCACTTATCACAGATTTTGCCATAATTTTCAAAAAAGTGTTTGTATAAGTACCGCAGAAGTGCACGATCAGGCGCCAGTTCGTAAAAAAATATTTAAATGTAATTATATATTTTCGTTGTAGTTATGTTTTCATTACAAAAATGGCATGAAAATTATTGGAGTGATAACCAGTGATAACACTGATAAAATAAAACATAAATAAATAGTTTTTAGAGGTTACTCTCTTTGATATGGTTTGATTTTTGATAACCCACAAACAACCAAAGAGTATATAATCACTACGTTACAAGTGTGACCAGATTAATTTTTTTTTTTTCGAAAATACCGAGACCTCAAAAAATACTGAAATATACCAATAAAAATACTGATTTTCATAACATACCTACTTTATTCATTAATCATCATCAGAATAAATGTTGGAATTGTATTTTATCATTGTTGAAGGATTAAGCTTTGATTTTAAAATAGCTCATACATATCTGTTCTTCGGTCCGTTTATGTCTGTGAAATATTCACTAGCACTAACTAAAAAGTATCTGAGAGTATTCCGAATATTTCAAATAGATAAGGAACTATAAAATAGAATTTCTAACAAAAGACACAGAGCACAAACAAACAAAATAAAAGGGAGACCCCCGTTTTTGGGCCATGCATGGCTGCACAAGAGGGCTAACGCAAACAAACCACTCAACCAATGAGCTGTATTATTCTTTTTAAAAACAAAATAGGCATTTTACAATGAATTGTGCAAGAAATTACAAAGCCCAAATGTTACGAATATTTATCATCTATAAAATAAAAATAAGATGTTTCATGCTCTGTGGTTTGTCGTTCGCGCCAAAAAATGTCCGTCAAACATAACATAACATAACATTGTTTTTGTGTTTGAATTGCATGTGTGTCCTCATATTCTGTAAATTTAGCTGTAAGGGCAATTGAATACTAGAATAGATATATTTAAATCAAAAATTGAATCTATATAATTCTAAAAAAATGGATGTAGCTGATACAAATGCCTCACAAGCCAGAGTGAAAGACGAGGTTGGAATTCGTTGTCAAAAACTTTTTCAAGACTTCTTAGAGGAGTAAGTACATGTAGAAAATATAATGTCTCGTTTCATTCATTAACTTTATTAACCCCCGACGCAAAAGAGGAGTGTTATAAGTTTGACCTGTATCTCGGTCTTCCGTCGTAGCTCCCAAAACGGATGCACCGATATACGGGTTTTGATGTGAAAACGTTTTAAATTTGCTTCCACAGTGGGAGGCAATTCTTAAAACTGATGATAACAAAATCGGGGGATATGGTTTGATGCTGTAGAATGTCAGAATCTATCGTCTACATTCAAAATCCAAAATATAACTATAGCACTCAATAGATAAAGATCATAGATTTGTTTTGGTATATATGGTATATTCGAATTCTTTTGATTTATACACTCGAATAAAATTTTACCCATAACATAGACATTTTCAAGTGACCTTGGCTTTAATATAGTTGCAGAGTCTTACCAGTTGATAAGTGGAAATGAAGTCAGATCGTCGCACATGAATTTTATATTCACACTAAATATTGTCTATTAAACACAACACTCCTAGGACACTTATAGTTTACTTTATGTACACTTTTAGAATAGTTTTACGAGGTATTTTATATTATTATATTTAGTTATAATTTCACTGACAGTCTTATTGAAGGAATAATAACGACAACCAGTACATAGCAACTGACATAGACACTTTTTCTTTTTTTGTCTAGTGCTATACAACCTTAACAGGCTTGATGCTGAAACATCAAGTAGTCTCTAGATCTCCAACTCCTCAGCAATTTACAGCAGATATAGCTTTTTTGGGCTCAGTAGAATGTCAAGGGGTTCGTTTTAAATTTTTAATAATATCTTTTCATACTAACATCTGATCGGTTTACAGGTTTAAGGAAGATAATGAAGTAAAATATGAGAAACCAGTAAAAGATCTGTTGAAGTCGGACCTCAGTACTTTAGAAGTAAGCTTCGACGATGTTGAAAGTTATAACCAGAATTTGGCGACGACAGTCATTGAAGAATATTATAGAATATACCCTTACTTGAATGAAGCCATACTAAACTATGTGATTAGTGTTGGAGGCAAACCAAAGAAAGACCTGCAAGTTAAGGAGTACTACGTGTCATTTGTCGATGTTCCCACAAGACATAAAGTGAGGGAGTTGACCACATCTAAAATTGGTACACTGATCAGGATATCAGGACAGACAGTGAGGACACATCCCGTTCATCCCGAACTGGTTTTTGGTACATTTGTCTGTTTAGATTGTCAAACTGTCATCAAGAATGTGGAACAGCAGTTTAAGGTATATGTTGATTATATTTATAATTCAATTATTGTTAATGTAACACAAATTAAGGTTGACAGACAGGCTTGATGATAAGTGGTTGCCACATATGATAAGTGTACACTATGGTAAGTGGCTAATGGTAAGTTGACGGTATCATCACAAGCAATGCCACAGATCCTGGATTTATAAAGTGGTGGCAGGGCACACTGCATTTAGCAGTCATTTGGGCAGCCCATCTGGTGGCAGTGACAAATCCCTTACATAAGACTACTATAAAATAACATCATTTGTGCTGTTGTGTTTTGGTGAATGAATAGGGAAAGCCCGAGACTATTTCCCTATCCCTTTCCAATCCTATGTCATTAATAATACCCTGGTTGGCAGCTCACTTGCAGAACCTGTGGAGTTGCTTGTGTTATGGGCAATGGTAGCCACCTAGAATCAAGTGGTCCGTCAGCTTGTCTGCTGACCTTCTCTCCCTAATTAAGAAGAACAATTACCCTAACTGTGAATACTAACGAATTTTAATATATTATTTGCATATTTTCATATAAGCACTGGTTGTTTCAGTACACATTGCCTACAATATGTCGCAACCCTGTGTGTGCAAACAGAAGCAGATTCAGTTTGGACGTGAACAATTCCGTGTTTGTTGACTTCCAAAAGATCCGCGTCCAGGAGACGCAAGCAGAACTTCCGCGAGGCTGTATTCCACGAGCACTTGAGATCATATTGAGAGGGGAGGCTGTTGAATCTGTCCAGGTAACTTACTTTTGGACTCTTCACCATGTGATTTTTCTTGTCACTGTGATTTTTCTGTAGTATAGAGAATGAATCACAATCCTTAACAATCTTCTTTTTATATGTATATAAAAATGTTATGTTGGTTTGTGTACTCTTCAAAAACTTGAGAATGGGATACCTACCGGACTTGTTAAGAGTAATTTATTGTAACTTTTCAGGCCGGTGACCGTTATGACTTCACGGGAACATTAATTGTTGTCCCAGATGTAGGATCACTATCGTTTCCAGGAGCAAAGGCCGAACTAACTACTAGAACTAAACAAGGAACTGATGTGCAATTGGGAGGAATCAAAGGATTAAAGGCTTTAGGAGTGAGGGAACTTCATTATAAGTGAGAATAAAACCTTTTTTATATCATGATTATCTTTAGGCGCGTTGGGCACTTTAAGTGTGGGGGAAAAACAGTGACACCCTCAGTGACGTTTAACTGTATGAAATAAGCGACATCTACCTGAATCAGTACTTACTTCTTGTTGCAAATAAGCCTAACTTCGTCAATAGTTTGTTAAGATGTCAACAGATGGATTAGTTTTTACTTCTGATGTGCAGCCCTGCGTCAGCCCGTATGTCGACCTTAACATAAAGAAGTGGCAATTCATCTTATCGACTCCATTTACCGAGCTGATTACTTAGCGCCTACTACAGTTAGTATATTATTAAGAGAAATTATATATTTTTTTCTTCTATATAATACAGGACAGCATTTTTAGCGTGCAGTGTGCAAGCGATGTCTGGCAGATTTGGTACTTCAGAACTGTCAGCCGACACCCTCAGCACCGAAGACATGAAGAAGCACATGACTGACAGAGAATGGGATAAGGTGAATATTTTTTATGCTATGGTTGACAGACAGGCTGACTGACGGTCCACTTGATGGTTACCGTCGCTTATAATATAAGAAACGCCATAGGTGTTGCCGTCGAAACCTGTTGTCTATCGTAGAACTGTTGTCTTGTTCTCGCAAGCATTTGTATGGAATCCGCCATTTTTAACGTTCGACGCAAAAACGAGGTGTTATAAGTTTGACGTGTGTGTGTCTGTGTATCTGTCTGTGGAATCGTAGGTAGCTCTTTTTTGATGCATTTTTTTGTTTAAAAGCTGACATAATCGAGATGGTTCTTAGTTTATGAAGATCGGTTCAGACGTTTGAAGATCATCAGCCCATTTCCTAGTTAACGAAGGGATTTGGTATACTGTTACTTAGGTGGTATTACCATGTGCATGGTAACCTTGACCCGATGTTGCAGCATCAAGTAGTCTGCGGGACATCCAACTCCTCGGCAACATATAGCAGATATAGCGTTGTTTTTACTCAAGTCGGAGGTTATTTTATAATTATTAATTATAGCTTGTTTTAATAGAAATACTACATCCATTTTTAGGTGTATGAAATGTCCAGGGACCGCAACCTATACAACAACCTGATAGCAAGCTTGTTTCCAAGTATTCACGGGAACAGTGAAGTGAAGAGAGGGATTTTGCTTATGCTGTTTGGTGGTGTTGCAAAAACAACAGTTGAAGGTGTGACCAGTATATTTTTTAATTTTCTATTTTAACTCCAACATTAGTCGATATTAGACTATAATAAAAAAAAGTATAAATTTCTTTTTACCGACAACACTAAAGATCGTAAGACCTAGGACAGAAATACAGTTTTCTAGTGTAACAAACACACTATCGACTCTAATGGAAAACCAGCACAGATTTTTACAATCTGAATTATGCTGAGTTGGAGCCGGCTTGTGGCGGGGGGCGTTTGTGTTTGTCTTTCTATGTGTGTCCTTTACTACAAATAAAATTAATTCTATTCTATACACTATATATGCGTACTGACATAGGCACGAGCTTACGAGGCGACCTGAACGTGTGCGTGGTTGGCGACCCGAGCACAGCCAAGTCCCAGCTGTTGCAGCAAGTGAGCCAGATGACACCTCGCGCCGTCTACACTAGCGGCAAAGCGTCCTCCGCGGCCGGCCTCACCGCGGCCGTCGTCAAGGTCGGTCAAGGCACAGTTCTAAAATCCATACAGTTGTGAAATACCTTTGACGTCAAGGCTGTCAACAGCAAAGGTTGTCATAAAATGGATAATAAAATAAATGTGATTACTATTATGTAATAAATTATTTACCTATCTAATATACATTTACAAGTCAGTTCAACTAGTTCTACTATTTGTTCTACGATAGAACAAATTGGACAAAAAAAGTCCAAGTAGTTCTACTGCAGAGTAATGACAGATTGGACTTCAATAATTTTAATGGAACATGTCCAAATTGTCCTACTGCTATTTGTATAATAGAATAAAATTAAAAAATATATGCAATAAGTTATACGATATAACATAATGAACATTACACTACTCAGTATAAAATTTATTGGATTCGAATCAATTGCATCCTGATTTGTCCATCTAGTTCCACTTTATATTTCGCAAAGTTTAAGGATTCTAATTTCTTCTTTTCGTGTCTCTCCATCATTTTTGAATGTTTTATGTTTTCTATTATTAGCCCTCTCTAACTCTAGCTCAGTCACTTAAATTTTTATTTTTATTTGTAGATTAAAATTTGTAAAATGAAAAAAAAAAAAAAAGTATTGTAATTTGTAATGAGTGAAGAATGATGTTTATTGAGTGGTCGTTTTTTCAGGACGAGGAATCGTTCGATTTCGTGATAGAAGCTGGCGCCCTCATGTTGGCGGACAATGGCGTCTGTTGTATCGACGAATTCGACAAGATGGACCTCTCCGACCAGGTGGCCATCCACGAGGCCATGGAACAACAGACCATATCCATCGCCAAGGTACATCTTCTATATATATTTTTTATAACTAGCGACCCGCTCCCGGCTTCGCAAGGATGAATTTTTTTTCTGAAATCTTATAAATATGAAAGTAACTCTGTCCGTCTGTCGGTTACCTTTTCACGCCTTAACTGAATATTTAAGGCGTTGAATAACCGATCATCCTGAAATACACGTTGTGAGTGATATCGGAAAGGATACCTCTCGTTCAGAAAAAAAAGCACTGTCAAGTGTTATAGCAACAAGTGGTCAAGCGTTATATTGCTTAAAAACAGAGTATGTTAATTCTATAGGTGAATTTTTTTTTTAAATTGGTCTCTTAGTTTATGAGTTTATTCATTAAAAACAAAAATACAAAAACAAAATCTTCTGTTAATAACTGTATTGATGTCCCGTTTTAACCATCCGGTTGATAAAAAAGAGACGACACTAATGTATTGTCACTTTTTAATTTCTTTCCTTTTTGCCAAGTAAATTGATGGTAATCAATGTACTATAACTATGGATTTCGCACGCCATACAAAACACTAACTTTGTGGAACATTTATTATAATAATAATAAATCATTTATTAGATGTAAGTTTTTTACAAAACATTTACCCTAAAAGTGACATATGCATTTAACACACGTCAACACATTTAGTGTAACAGTTTAAAATGAATAGTAGAACTTGGTCGTTACTACCTTTTACCATTAACGCGCGAAGGCAAGTCTCCACGATGATTCCGTTTTAGGCGTACTTTTTATGTGCCACTTTGGCATTTTTAAAGCGAATTCCATAGTTGTAGTACTTCGATGGCTTATACAGTCATCGAGCTCTTTGCGATAGAGGAAATTTGTATAGGCCGGAGTGAGGGCGACCCTGAACGCACGCACGTCAATCCTGGCGGCCGCGAATCCCGTGGGCGGAAGGTACGACCGCTCCAAGTCTCTACAGCAAAATGTGGCGATGAGTGCGCCCATCATGAGCCGGTTCGATCTCTTCTTCATCCTCATAGACGAGACCAGCGAGATGGTGGACTACGCGATCGCGAGGAAGATCGTCGACCTCCACTGCAACAAGGAGGAAGCGTCGGGCTGCGTCTACTCGAGGGAGGATCTGCTCAGATACATAGCGTTCGCCAGGTCTTTTAAGCCGATTATTACTGAGGTGGGATTTTTTTTTAAATTTATTTTAAGGGTATTTTTACATGGCCTCCGTCGCCTATTACACAAGCAGCACACTGCCGATCATAGAAGGTTAAGGGATAAGGAAGGGGTGTGGTAATGGGCTCTATCATCCTTTACTCACACACAGAAATACAGCAGCACATATGCTGTTATTTCACGGTTGTCTTCTATAAGGACGGTGGTTACTGTCACCAGACGGACTGCCCAAATGACTACGAAACCAAGTTTGAAAAGTTCATTTCCATAGTTGACCCCGCCGGGAGTCGAACCCGGGACCCCTGAGACCTTAGTCCAACGAGCTCGACAAATTATTAAGGGATATTAATTAGCAGAATATTAAGGTTATAGGGTGTATAACGGTATTATAGCTAAATGCTATTATTGTTGTTGTTTAAAAAAATATATATTTCATTTTGTTAATGTTATTAAAGTTCGCTAGATGGCGCTAGTGGTTTATTATGACAACCTAGACTAGTATAAAACGCAGAGTGCGATTAGTTGTCGCAACCTTCCAGCTTAGCTCAACGACTTTCTAGCGCGGCCGTAGATGGGCGGGTCGCAGGAACGTTAAGACACGACATTCGCTACCATAGGCAAACCGCTTTACACGCTCAGTAGTAGCCAATAAAGAGCATTATTTTTATCACCACAGTATATATTTAAGTTGAGGACGGCAGAGCATTTGCATGCTGAAGTGTTTAAAATACTATTTGGAATAGTTCAATGGGTGATCGATTCTACAGGAGGCCGGACAGCGGTTGGTGGACTACTACTGCACCCTGCGGCGTCGAGACAACGACAGCGGAGGAACGTGGCGCATCACGGTGCGACAGCTAGAGTCCATGGTACGGCTCTCGGAGGCTATGGCTAAAATGCACTGCAGTAGCCACGTACAGCCAGCGCATGTCGCAGAGGCCTACAGGCAAATATGTTTTTTTTTTTTTTATTAAAAATAATAATAATAATATTACTTACCTCAAGCTTCAATAGAACTCTGCAAACTTCTTGGCACAAAACGTAAATAGCGCAGAAGCCAAATTTTAGATCTATAGTAATGGGGACCAGGGAGGGGGCACAACTAAAGAGTTGCGCCAACAACGATTGGCTCCGATCGATTCATCAGTTGAATTGCTAGCAGCGATTGTCTCCGATTTTTAGCAATCCGATTTTTAAATTTAATCCACCGGATGCGCGAAATTTGAAAAAATCTCCTTCTGAGGTGTTTACATCATAACAACAATATTACGTCATTTCAGATTACTAAATAAGTCCATAATCCGCGTGGAACAGCCCGACATCCATTTGGAGGAAGACGATCGAGCTGAGCCTGGTATGGACGTGCATCAGGATGCCCCGAATGAAAGTATAGGTAAATTACAGTTATTTTAATGAGGAAACATCTATCACTTGGTAAGTGTGTTGTATCCCTACTGTGGAGATAAGGAATACCTTATCCCCGCTGGTTGGGATAAGTGGAATTTTTGATGTGAAACATCTTGTGCGGCGTTTTTTTTCGTAATTTATTATAAATTGGAGATATCCTTCCTCAATCTCTTGTCTATAATCCTACTATAGTCAGCAGGTCACTTTCAGCACTTGTGGCGTTTCTTGTGTTAGGCGACGGTAGCCACCTACCATAAAGTAGACCAGTGTCTCATAACCCTAATATAAAAAAAAAGACTTAATAGCGAAAAAGGAAACAAAAATATTTATTTAATTTTTTGAATGATTACAGAGACACCAACCAACAGCGATTCATCGAAGAAGTTGACACTATCATTCGAGCAATACAAGTCGCTGAGCGATATGTTGGTCATTTACATGAGGAAGCAGGAAACTGAACTTGAATCTGGCGGTGAATATTTCTTTTTATTAAAGCGCCATGTCGTTTCTAAATCAATGCTTACAAGTAACCCTGTATAGTGACTGATTGAAGTCTTGGATGAATAAATTTTTATATGATTGTTGCGACATATAGGCGAGGAGAGTTCCGGCATGCGCAAGAGCACGGTGGTGAGCTGGTACCTCGACCAGTTGGTGGGTCAGGGTCAGATCGAGAGCGAGGAGGAGCTGGTCGAGAGGAAGACCCTCGTCGAGAAGGTCATCGACAGGCTCATGTATCATGTATGTATATAGTCATCTTTACTATAATCGGATTTTTAATTAGATGGACTAAAATTACAGCTGGAATCGACCTTTTTTTAAAAAAAATGTTGCAAGCATGAAGCATAGTGTTGTAGTATGACTCATTTATAAGCGAACTTGATCATTATGGTCGAGTTGTATCGATCATGTTATTGATGACGTGACAGAAAGTTTTATAATAAATGTAACCGACTCGGATTCTGAAACTGATTATTCAGAAATAGATAGTGATTAAGAAAGTTCTTTTTTTTATCCATTTACTCTTTCGATAGGGTATTTGCCTAGTTTCAAAAAGTGTTTCCGTCACTACATTTATAAATCTATAATATAAAAATGAATCCCTAAATGTGTTGCTAAGCGCAAAACTCGAGATCGGGTGGACCGATTTTAATTCTGTCTTCACTCATGGATAGAGGGATAATCAGGGAAGGTTTTTATGTTAAGAGCAGGCCCCACGACTTCAATTCCTACGCTCGCTCCGCCCACGTCCCGCCACCCGAGAGTTACAAGTTGCTCGGCGGCTCTCTAGGATTTTTTTTAATATATCGCAAGATACAGCTTACGTAAGGTTGAATATTGCGTACATTATTTGAAGCATGATTTGGTATGCACTAGCTCGGAACTAAACAACGTAAGTCTCAAAATTGTTTTCGTTAATTATAGGAGTAAAAATAAACCTAAGTTTATTTTATTTTGACAATCACTGGTAAACAATGTTTCCTTGCTACGAGCAGTTTTTTGGCGATATAACTCAAGCCGTTTAGTAGAAAAATGTAATATTCTCCGGAAAAGGCGCCGATTTCGATCAAAAAATGTATCGAATGAAAATCACCTAATTATGTTTCTGACTTGATAATCTACAGATAAAGGTCTCAAAACATATATATGTAAGTTCCACATTGATCAGATATGTGGTTGACTCAGCACATTTATTTAAAGTTCCCTTAGTTTCATAGGGCCTGGCCTTAAAAAAAAATGCACCCCGGGCGAAGCCGGGAGCGGACCGCTAGTATACAATAAAAATATAGCTTGATCAATAACTAACAATAAGTTTAAACAGTAAACTTTCTATTGAAAAATAGGCAAATAAAAGTATCTTGAAGTATCCATTTCCGTCACTACATTTATAAATCCACGCTACATATGCTACTGATCAACTCAAATTCAAACTAACAAACTTATTATAAAATAAAAAGATTGAATCACGATTTTTACCTAATACTCGATTACTCAAGATACAACACTATTTTTACATTACAATGAAATGGCAACCCACCAAATGTCATTTTAGTCTCATTAAAAATCCGATTATAGATATACCACATTCTGCACGTTTGGTCTAGTGGCTAGTAACCCTAGCTGTTAACCATACGGTCGCGCGTTCGAATCCCGCTAGGGGCAAATGTTTTATGTGTTAACATTTTACCTAAGTCATTGATTTTTTGTATTTATAATATGTATGTATTGTATTTACAAAAAAAAAGTAATCTATGTAGTGTATCAACTGTCTGGTATCGATTGTGAAGATATTTATTATTATTATTTTATATCTAACTCATTTTGGGTCCAAACACTCACTCAAGTCGACCTTAACAATAAATAATAATTTGTAAGAACCCTAATTTGTGAGCACAGATGTTTTACTATATAAATGTTAATTTATTACAGGACCAAGTGATAATACCTCTGTCGTCAAGCGGCCTGAGAAGTTCTCAGCGTTTGGCCTCAGATAAAACGGTGGACGACGATCCAGTGCTCATCGTGCATCCTAATTACGTTGTCGAATCTTAACTTATCACTTGAGAAATTCCATCAAAAAGTGTCAATTCAATCACAAAAGTTAATGAGGGTAATCTTGTTTTTTTTAAAAAAATATCTTAACATCACTTGAGAAATTCCATCAAAAAATGTCAATCCAATCACAAAAGTTAATGAGGGTAATCTTGTTTTTTTATTTTTATTATTCATTTTGATGTAATTGAAATAACAAAATAATTTCAGACCAAGTGTCTTTGTAAGTGTTATAATAATAATAATAAAATTAATTCGATATATATTGTAGTTTTTTTTTTTCACCAATTATGTGTCAGTTCTATTAATATTATAAATGCAAAAGTTTGTGAGGATGTATGGATTTTGGCACACAGATAGGTTAATACCTGGATTAACATAAAATATAGGATACTTTATACTCAGGAAAATATGTTAAGATTTTTGGAAACATTAAAAATATAACACCTGAGAATATATCTGACATCTTTTACTGCTGAGACGATTTTTTTATATTTCCAACTTATCCCTTGTCTTCCTGTATCCCTGGCAACATGTATGCAAAATTCCATAATTTGTCGAGTAGTTAAGGCGTGAAAAGGTAACACAGGCAGATAGTTACTTTCACATTTATATTAGGATTGAGCACCACCATACTCACAGCGATAAAGATGTCAGATATTTTCTCATGTTTTATATTTTCAACGCAGACGAAGTCGCTGGCACCAACTAGTAAAAAATAAAACACTTAGTATTTTATTTTAGCATATATTTACAATATAATAACAAGAGTTTTAATCAACAACGTTCAAACACTTTGTAGAGATCCGGTAAGTTGGCTATTTGCAGAATCGCGCCATTGCTGACGAAACTAGATGGCGGTAGAAAGTTCCTCCTTATGGCCGGAAATATTACATGTTCCTGTTTCCACAATTCCGATTTGATCGCTTCCGGAGACTTATCCGGACTCGGTTGGGAATAAAATATGGCCGTTTGCCTACTGAACGTTTCAAAGCACCGCTTCTCGGACTCCCAGTTGACTTCCGTCACCAATCGGACCAGATAAATGGGCAACGCGCCCATGAACGGTGTGTGTCCATCTGCAAATTAATTACGAGTTGTGTCCTTAGGATTTTCCACCTAGCTAGAATATGACTTCTTCAAGCGAGCCATGTAAACAAATGTAACACAGCACATGATGAGCCCCATGATGGCGACGGTCACCACTGACCATATGGACCGTAAGCCTGTCTAATAATAATAAAAAATATAGATATAAGAGAATAGATATAACAGAACACATGCTGCTATTTCACTGTCTTCTGTAAGGGGGTGGTTACTGCCGCCAGACGGGAGTAACAACGCATATAACGCAAACAACCACACAGATGCTGCAAATGCGCTGCCAAAGATAGTATCATAGGATTAAAGCTAATTAGGATAGGGAAATGAGCTCTGGCAACCCTCACTCATTCATCAAAATACGACAGCACATAGGCTGCGCTATTTTGTAGCCAAAGTAAAGCTATTTAACCGTTTGGATTTGTAGTTGTCACCCTTGACTTGACTTTTTTTTAAGGGAAAGCAATGCAATGATTTAAAAATAAACATTATACAAGTAGAGGAATTTGTCGTATATATATATATATACCAGCTCTGGGGAAATAATTGTCGGATAAATCCGTCTCTGGCGGCTGATTTTCAAACGTTACCTAGTAAAAGAGGCAACGCAAGTAACTGTCCTTCGGAGTTCACCTCGAAGGAAAAGTATTCGTTGAGCATTTCCTTCTTTTTCACTAACAAATCCGTCATTTGTAGCGCCATTTCGTGCATTTCGCCTGAAACAAAAACACCCCTTCAACTATATATTTTTTATATTTTATAACAATATATTTTTTTATATTTGCATGTAACTAGCGACCCGCTCCGAAAGACCGTTTCCGAAGACAATTAATAGATGGCGTTGTATGCTAACTTGAACCGACTCTTTAATCTGCCGCTTGTGGCGCGCTATGACTACTGCTCCGAAAGACCGTTTCCGAAGACAGTTAATAGATGGCGTTGTATGCTAACTTGAACCGACTCTTTAATCTGCCGCTTGTGGCGCTATGACTATGACATACTTATAATTTGAGATATAACCACTCACCCAATTCATCATTCCATTCAGAGCCCTCTGAACTAAGTCCCAGTACAAAAAGCTCTTGCAAAGGTAGTGGGTTTGATAGCTTTATGAAGCCGAAATTTTGAAAATCGTACAACAATGTTTCATAAAATAATTCCTCGCTGAAATGAAACCATTCCTTTTAAATTCGAGTAAGAACAATAATTCATATAAGGTAACTTTTGCCATAAACCCATTTCTTAGGGGTCAAAATTGCCGAAAACTAAAAATAACTAAAAATATCCTTTTTTTTAGACATTTTGCAAACCTTTGAATAGCCGTATCTCAAAAACTATTTGACCTAGCAAGACTAATATATTATTCTTATTCAATTGTAAATTTGTACATAGTGACTTTGACACGGGTCCTTGATGGTAAAAATCGACAAAAACTGCATAAGTCCTAAAATTTAAGAATTTAACAATGATCCGAAAGGCTTTCGAGGTGGAAAACTTGGATTTGTCACTACCATTTCATCACTATCTACATATGTATAAAAAAATCAGAACTACCATGTTGGCAAAAAACATACCAATTCAATGGTAAAATGTACCAATTCCATGGGATATTAATGTGTACTGATAATGGCTTTTTTTAAAACTAATATTACTTTTCCATATAAGTACTTACGCGAGTTTTGTCGTATCGCACAAGTAAAGTTTGGTCGAATGTTGTATCAAAGATTTGTTGACATCTATGCAACCGATGAATATTAAATTCGCCAATATTTCTCTCAAATTATTGCTACATTTGTTTTCAACTTCTATTCTTAACTTTTTTATACTAGTCAACTTCGTTTCAACTCTTTCGTAATTAAAAATTCTAGTTTTAAACGATTCTTTTGGATCCACATAAGATATATTAGATAGATTCGCTGGAGTATGTATATAAACATTATCTTCTTTGGTCGGTCCGTCCACCGGTTCATTAACTATTGATGATTCCAACACATCATCTCCGTTAACATTATTATCAACGGTCTTTATATCATTATCATTATCGATTATCATTCTATCATTATCACTGACAGAATTATCTGCATTATTCACTTCGCTTACTTTCTCTTTCGAAACAATTTCATCATTTTCTACAGGTTTTGTCATTGCATGGAAGAATTTATCAATTTTTTGTATGTCTGAACTAACTCTGACTAGATTGTGTGCATACGTTTTAGCGTTGTCTATTGTCTTTTTCACTATATCCTCGACTATCATTGTTGCGCCTGGTAGACGGGCCTAAAATTTTGCAGTCGTCAATTTACTTTACTTTACTCATTACTTAATTATTGAAACAAAACTAAAACTTTAAACAATTACATCCCATATTCTTGTGAATAATACAAAATAGTAAGTCTTTAATAAAAAAATATATAAGATTGGAAAACTGTCAATATACATCTCAGGTACAAAACAAATGCTAAAAAGGTACTGCTGGCCACACCCGACTTTACTCGACATAATCTTACATGTATTAAAACCATAGACATAGAGAGAATCGACTGAGCGTTCCCTAAAGTAGACATGGCCAGAAAAGTGTGTGAGAGAGAGATGAGTCTTTTTCTATAATTTAGATTGGTTCTCGAAGTTACTAAAGACCTACAGGAATAAGAGGAAAGATGCAGGCATTGGGCGCACGATCGCTTTCTCTCTTTTTAGAGATTTCAACTTCACACGGAGTATTTTGCTCAGTCAATTCTGTCACGTCTATGACCAAAACCAAAGCACGTCTATGACAATTAATATAGAGTGACAATATTATTATAAGAAATATAAAATAATATTACATCAATTCTCACCTGAGTGTACATAACTCTAGTAGAATTGCAACTGAGCAGTTTGTTTTCTACGCAAAATTTGATTTTCTCTATTATCTGTTCTTCATACAAAAACTGAACTTCGTGTTTCGTCGGATGTACGTTCACGTCGACGTTTCTTGAATCTATAAGCGAGGAGACCAGAGCTGTTTAATTGTATGAGAAAGGGCAGCAGACAGGCTGCCAGCCCACTTGATGCTGAGTGGCTATAGTTGACATTATAGAAACAACTAGGAAATTCAACTGCACTGCTGCTATGGATGAAGATAAGGGAGAAGATTGGGTATGAGTTTCTTTCGAGTATCGTCATCATCTTGGCATTTTTTTTCCCTAAACCCTGATAAATTCAAATTTATTAATGATTAATTTTGAAAATCTTTACAATAGACACAGAGAAATGCCTGCATGAAATTGACCACCCGCTAGAAAGAGAGAAAGCGATCGTGCGGCCTATACCTATCTCTTTCCTCGCCATTCCTGAAGGTTTGTAATAATTTGGAGGACCAATAGAAATTCTAGAAAAAGACAACTGCTGGCCACACGATCGCTTCGCCACTCTCACGCTTTTCTGCCCTCTTTTCTCTACATTTGGATAGGATAGGAACGCTCAGTCCATTCTCTCTATGTCCTAAGTAGTGGACGTCCTATACCGGAGATGATGATATGATCAAATAATCATATAATAATATCACCAGCACAATAACAGCTCGTTATTTGGGGTATATTTACATAATTTCAGTGTTTTTTTTTTAAGTTAGTAACGGCTTAAAGTGTAGGTATATATATACTACTCACCCATTTCCAAGCTCAAATAAACGAAGGCGTGAGCATTTTTGGGCAAATAAGTGGAATATATAGAGTCGATCGCCTTTCGTATCGGCGACGAATCAACGAGTCTATGGTTTATGAACAACAACATTGTGCCCTTCTTCTGAGAATAATTCACGTTCGTTATGTATCCGTGGAGAGATAGTTTCAATTTGGGCTCTCTCGCTTCTATCTCCATCAGCTCTCTCGCAACAGTATTGCCATGTATCTAAAACAAGGAACATTCGTTTTAATGCATGCTAAGTTAGCCTATAAGTGGAGTATAGGCTAAATGTGTATAAGAATGGTTGTATACTGCGTTGGCTTCCTAATAAACAAATAAGGCTGAGATTTTCTTTCAAAAAATAAAAATAAACAAAATATACATACTATTCTGACATTCTCAATGACAGAGGAATTGATAGGTGTTTTCAAATCTGCGTTATCCCCAAATTTCTTGAGTGTAAATCCGACGTGACTGTTGTGGATAGCGTAACCACCCACCACGTCCATTATGTGCGTATACTCTTCATTGGGGCTGCGTAACGATTTCTTACGAGCCAACACATTGTAGAAAAGGTCTTCGACAGTTATCTGTGTACCTACGTTACCGGCGCAAGCCTTTATTGGACCCTTCAGTTTACCATTTTCGTAGGAAGCTCTGGAAGTTAAAAAAAAAACTGTCAGTCCTAAAACGTCAGAAGTGGAAACTACGCCATCCGTTAACATCTTAACTATGGAGGTTAGAGGTAAGGAGGACCGACTCTATATATTATAAAAAATGATCCCAGAATACCAGTAAATTAAGATGGCGCTAGTGTAGAATTGAGGAGTAAATTAGAGAAAGATAGATAGATAGATAGATAGACATTCTGGCCACTTTTAGAACCCTTATACCCTAACCCCTTATCAATGAGTCAGTACTCCTTACCTCTACCTTCCATAATCTTAACAAACTAGTGACGAAGCTAAGTTTATTATGAAGCAAGAAGTACGTAAATGGCGCTTATTTCATACAATTAAATGTCACTGAGAGTGTCGCTCACAGATTATGACGGCGCGAGTTCACTGTTATTTCCCATACTAAAAGTGCCCAAAGCACCTAAAGAAAATCATGATATAAAAGAAGTACATACTGATTCGGGTAGATGACGCTTATTTCATACAATTAAATGTCCTTGAGGGTGTCGCTCACAACGTGACGGTGCGAGTTCACTGTTTTTTTTTTTGCCCCAGTGTTTCAACTAATTCGAATATAATGTCAATACATAATTAACAGATACCAATAGATACGACCTATGAGTGTAGCAGGAATCGACTCACTTATAAGCACATTGGTGTGCATTTGTTTTTGTGAGTATAGTCAGATGAGCAATATGACTAATGCTTGCCAAAGCCTCCCCTCTGAACCCGTATGTTGATATTTCACGTAAATCCTCATACTCTTGTAGCTTCGAAGTGGTAAACCTCTCGCATACTATTCCTAAGTTGTCATTGCGTATGCCAGTACCGTTATCTTGAATCTGAAAATTGAAAAGCAAATACTTAATTAAAAAAATTGCCATTTAAGTCAGTACAGTACAACCCTATACATTGGATTATAGTATGTTAATTTTTTTCTTTTTTAATAAGTTTATCAGCAATCAGCTTCCAGAGCTATAATCTGATGAGGTATTGTAATAAACAGTAACGAATGGGCCCAAAATCTCCTAAATAGAAATGGAGAAGTCATTTGACTGAAAAAAAAAAAATTAATTCTCCTGATATTCAACGTATATGAATCATGTTGGATTAGTTTTATGAAAACCACATACCTATACAGGCTTATATAGATGGGTTATTAAAAATTGGAACATAAGTACTAAACTTTCAGCTTGTGTTGTGTGTTCATGTCTATACTTACCTTATGTTCATACATACATACCTGTAAATATTTTAAACCTCCAGTTTTGACTGTTATAACTACATTTGTAGACTTTGCATCCAAACTGAAATTAAATTATTAAGGCTTAAAAATATAATAGATTGAGATATGGTCTGGACTGGCTGATTGATTGCCCACTTAAAGTCAAAACTTAAAAATGTAAGCAACTCTAAGGATTTTGATATGGTTTCTAAAAGAGGAATAAACGTGGAAGGTTTGTGTATGTAAAAATTTCAAGCAAGGCGCCGATCATTAGTATAATAATAAAAACAACCACAAACTCAAAGTTTATGTTACTATTAGTTGCTTAAAGAAATTGACTGCTTGTAAGTTTAAAAAGAATTAAAGTTAAAGGTAAAGTACATCAGTATTGTCAATACCATGATATAAGTTATCTCGTACCTGTTCTCAATTAATTCTTTTAATGCATTTGCAGGTCTTTGCACGATTTCACCGGCGGCAATGCGATTTACAACATCTTCGCTTAATTTTCTTATTATTCCAGGCTCATTCATGGCTGGCGATCGTTATTTATCATATAAATTATGTTTCTTAATTATTAAAAAAATATCTTTCAATTTAAGATGAATTGAGTATTTATTTATTTACTATTTTGTTTGCCGGTTTGATTGTTTTTTTTTTTTTTTGGAATTTTATGGCCTGGTAACTAGACCTTTAAGCCAAACCGGTTTGATTGAGATATGTTGTTATAACCACAGATTATAGAAAAATACTGGTTTCCTTACTTCTATTCTCCATGGAATGAATAACCACAGATAATTAAAATGTCCATGTGAGTATATAATATTCTGTGGTTCATCGAAAGAAATACTGTCATTTTACGTAATTTTTTACGTACATCTTTGACATTTAAATTTGCGACACTGACATGTAACGTTTAGTTGAATTGTCAAATCATTTCATTCATTCATTAGTATCATGTCAAAGCGAAAGGTGTGTTGAGAAAATACGTAAAAATAAAAATAAGCACTGGCAAATAATTTTAAAAAATTGTTACGCGTAGTCAGAGCACGGATTGCATTATTGTAGCATATAATTTTTGGGTGCGTTATAATTGTGAACAAAACTTTTCAAGAATAAATTTATCATGTCGGCTTCTATAGATGTTAATGCAAAGGATACTACTGAAAATTTAACAAAGCAAGAGAGTGTCGAGAGCTCCCAAGCACTTCAGTCCACAGAGGACGAGAATTTAAAGTCTTGTTGGGTGTGTTTTTCCACCGAAGCAGATGATAGATTGGCTGCATGGGTGCAACCTTGCAAATGCATTGGCACTACGAAATGGGTAATTATTATTTCTAGATGTTTTTGTTTTACGATAGTTTTACGATTGTATCGGTGGCGTGTGGTTGTGATAAAAAAAATAATTTATTCATTTCGTACCAAGACACTATGGTGTATTTTTATTTTATTATTCCTAGTAGCTATGTTTAGATTATCCTTAATGAAATTTTAAAGATTTAAATGTTTTGTTTTTATCAATGTGTTTTGTGATGGAATGTTCCTTGTTTTTTTTTTATTTATTTATTGTAAGATGAATATTACAAGTAATTTATCTATAATATCAACTAAATTGAAAAACATATGGAACAAAAAAAGAAAGAAAAGTGAAATTTGAGGTCAATATTCAAATGAAGGCCAAGTATTCAATTTACATATTATAATAAACTGGCATGCAACTTTGTCTAAATAACTTTATGAAATATAGCCTATGTTACTTGCTAATAATGTAGCTTTCTATAGTTAAATGATTTTTTATAAACGGTTGAGTTTTTGTGTTTATTCATTATAAACAAAAATGCAAATCTTTTCTCTTTATAATATTAGTTTAGATATAAAGAGAGATATTATATTTATGTTCTTTTTTCTTTGGGATCACGAGAACTGTAATGCTTGTGAGATGTTTGGGATTCATCTGAACTTCTTTGCCAGATCCCTAGCAAAATACCGAACTGAATATAGTCAGTCCATTTTAACGGCTTAGAGAAACTAAGTTGATTTACTATAATAATAATTAATACCTTTATTAATAGTGAAGTTTCGTTTTTTTTTACAATTATCAAAATGGCTACAAGTTTTCCCATCCCTGAATTTGTCTTTAGTTGGTATTTGTTTCTTAATTTTATAATTTTTCTGAGTCTTATGATACTTCTCTTCATCATAATGTTGTATTGTGGGCAGTCTATTTCTATTTTAGTTTGTATTTTAGTTTGTGATCCCTTGTGTTATAGGTGATGGTAGTCACCTACCTTTATAGGTCCAGCCATTGAAGGTAAAATATGGCGATACCTTATAATTTTGCCAAACACCACCAATTTGCACAAAAGTTTGCATTTAGGTTCTACATAACCTCTATTTCAAAGTTGACTCTGTGCTGGGGGTTGCTTTTACCCTGCGGGTGGATGCCATCCCTTCTAGGGGGTGAAAATGTTAAAAACAAGAAGTTAAAAACAAATTTCAGTTCAGTTTATACTGAAAGTCTATACTTTTTGACTTATTTACTAGTAAAAGTGTTTTAAACAGTATTCTATCGAAATATTTATTCTTAGTAAAAATGTAGCTTATAAAAAACATTCATCTGTGCATCCAAACTTTCACAAACTTTCACATTTGTAATATCAGCAGGATATTATCTTACAATAATTTTAGACTCTTAGATTGGATTGT
The DNA here is from genome assembly GCA_936446665.2 of Synanthedon andrenaeformis. Classification (NCBI taxonomy): domain Eukaryota; kingdom Metazoa; phylum Arthropoda; class Insecta; order Lepidoptera; family Sesiidae; genus Synanthedon; species Synanthedon andrenaeformis. The sequence goes on from OW387801.2 coordinate 4,190,024, forward strand.
TTTACAGTAATTTAAATATAAATAAATAAATAAATAAATATCTTCACAGATTCCACACAGCACCATCTAGTTCCACACTAAGCAACTTAATGCTTGTATTGTGGATACCAGACAGTTGATATAATACATAGATTACTTTTTTGTTGTAAATACATACATATTATAAATACAAACATCCATGACTCAGGTACAAAGGTAAATGTTAACACATAAACATTTGCCCCTAGCGGGATTCGAACCCGCGACCGTTTGGTTAACAGCTAGGGTTACTAGCCACTAGACCAAACGTGTCGTCAAGACCATGTATGGGATATAATGGCTAAAAAGGGCAAAATAAGAGGTAGGGCTTTATTTTGTTTTTGTTTACATTAAAAAAAATGTTTACTTACTGAAAATAATAATAATACTTAGTACTCATTAACTATTTTTTATTAATAAATTACAACTTTGAGCAAAATAAACTATTAAAACAATGTGACCTCCCATATTTGGATGATTTTCAGTTATTTATTATCTCCTAGCTGATGGATGTGTTAGATAATGTCACACCACTCAGAGTTCATTGTTCACAACCCCCCAAGGTTATCTACGATCTTTGTGAATCCTTGTAAATAAAAAACACGAGCAAAGGTTCATTTAAAATTAAATAACTATTGACTAATATTTGTTTAATGTTTACAAAGAAAAGTGAAAGAAACATAGCTGTTATATATACATAGTTATGGTTATATTATACGCTAGCTGACCTGACAGTTGTTGCCCTGTTAATTTCATATAAAAATACCATCCAAATTTCCGATTTTTCCTGTTGATTATTATCCAAAAATTTTCTTTCATACACACCTTGTCAACACACTCAAAAAATAAAATCAGCAGTTGCTTGTACCATTCGTAAGTGATTCCGTCATAGGTACGTGGGGATATTAATTTTTCATTTATATAAAAATTAATTAACAAGTTTAGTTTTAGTTCTTATATTTAGTTCGATTCAACTTGTAATAATGAAATATTTCTAAAAACGAGATACCGCACGTTAGTTAATGTTGACATTTAAATATTGTACTGATTAACATATATCATAATTATAAAAACCCTAGCTGAGGCCGCCACTTCGTACGCTTATTACCTATTTCGATATTCGGTAGGTATAACATTTTTGTTTGAGTAAACCTATTGGAATGAAACAAACACTAAATATTACGGGAAGCTAGCTACAATACACCAGTGAAAACTGCATTTAAATCGGTTAAGCCGTTACTGAGATTAGCGCGCACAGACAAACAGACAAAAATTCTATAAAAATAAAACTATTTCTTAGACCTGACTTGACCTGACTATTCTAGACTTGACAAATTGTTTTCTTGAAATATTATTTAATTTACAAAACACGGCTCGTTTACGATTTAATTTTCTAAAAGTTTTAACATTTTATCAACAATATATTCTAACTATAGAATATTGTTGCATTATATTCTAACTAAATCAATAATGTTTCTCCGTCTGTCCTTTTGTCCACTCCGAGAACTGCTGGTGAATAATTCAAAAATTCATCGAAATAATATCCTTTGCAAGCAATTATTGTTCTATTTTAAGGCCAGGCCCTATGAAACTAAGGGAACTTTAAATAAATGTGCTGAGTCAACCACATATCTGATCAATGTGGAATTTACATATATATATTTTGAGACCTTTATCTGTAGATTATCAAGTCAGAAACATAATTAGGTGATTTTCATTCGATACATTTTTTGATCGAAATCGCCGCCTTTTCCGGAGAATATTACATTTTTCTACTAAACGGCTTGAGTTATATCGCCAAAAAACTGCTCGTAGCAAGGAAACATTGTTTACCAGTGATTGTCAAAATAAAATAAACTTAGGTTTATTTTTACTCCTATAATTAACGAAAACAATTTTGAGACTTACGTTGTTTAGTTCCGAGCTAGTGCATACCAAATCATGCTTCAAATAATGTACGCAATATTCAACCTTACGTAAGCTGTATCTTGCGATATATTAAAAAAAATCCTAGAGAGCCGCCGAGCAACTTGTAACTCTCGGGTGGCGGGACGTGGGCGGAGCGAGCGTAGGAATTGTTTTCGTGGGGCCTGATCTTAATATGAAAACGAGTTATCGAACTAGTTTTTTTTTTACAATATATGTATTTGATATGCATTTAGTTACTAAAGGTTCTCGAATTTATTTTCGTCTCGACAAGCAACGCCATATGTGCGGAATGTGTGGTGTTTTATTTTATGTAAAGAAGTTGCTTCCCGCCGTCGCGTCGCGTCGCGTCGGTCCCTCTGTTATGTATGCAGTTCTTTAAACTGCGCCACGGATTTTAATGCGATTTTAACTAACGGAAAGAGCGTTAAAGGAGGAAGGTTTTTACATATAACTAGCTCGCCCGCGTAACCTTATAACATATAGCCTATGTTACTCGCTGATAACGTAGCTTTCTATAGGTGAAATAAAATTTTAAAATCGGCCGAGTAGTTTTTGAGTTTATTCATTACAAATAGTATACAAATTTTCTCTCTTTATAATATTAGTTAGTTAAGATTTGCTAAGAAAAATGCGTGCGTAGACGGAGGCGGCCCGCTAGTTTAAAATAAATATAAAATATATAATTATGCCATAAATAGGCCTACATAAATGCAATAGGCTATATAAATAGGTACCTATTTAAATATATCTACACATGATAATAAAATTTGATAACAAGTTACACACTTGTTTTAGTGTTTATCAAATTTTAATTAGGCTTATTTATTTTTTGCCATTAATGTTTTATTTTAATGCGTATTAAATTTACAATAAGCTACGACGTCCTAATGTGTGCTAAGGACGCTGCTACATGTTACTTTTTATCATCAGATCTGAAGTATTAAGAGTTATTATACAATTAAATGCAATTATGCGTGGAATGAAAACCACAACTATAGACGTTAGGTATGATTATTTTTAGTCACGCCACGTAGGTACTTAATGATAATGTAGTGTTTTTGGTACTGGCAACAGTCATATGATTTTTATCTTATTAACAAATATCTTACGTTCACGGGGGAGTCCACCAAGATCCCCTAACTGGATACCCCAGGGGATTCTGGGGAACTCTGGTTCATCAGAATCCCTTCAGGGGATCGACATACATGCCGCAGTTCACTAGGATCCTCTGTTTGCTTATCAAGTAAAGATGTGAGAGTAAAAGATTAATCATTCCACGTAATGATCTATGTAATCATGTATGTTACCATTGCTTATGACAAAATCAAAGCCACAGATGCTGCACGTGCGGTGCCAACCATTAGTAGGATTAAGAATGAGGATCAGGAACGGATAGGGCCAAGGGGTCTGAAATATTTTACTCACTCACTGAAACACAACAGCACTTGCGAGCACACGTGCTATTTCTTTGCGTGCTAAGGGGATGGTTACTGCCGCCGGACGGACCGCTCCAATGACTGCGAAACGCAGTGTGCCCTGCCAGATTTTCCAGATCCAGACCAGACTGAATATTAACTGACTTGACTAGTATTCTGACGAAAGCTTAATAATAACAGTTTTTGAAGAGTGAATTTGTCTTTTTCAGGTGCATCAGAGTTGTCTTCAAAGGTGGGTGGATGAGAAACAGCGCGGGAATATTACTCGCAAGGTCCTCTGTCCCCAGTGCAAAGCGGAGTACATAGTGGTGTTTCCCTCGATGGGTGCTTTCGTGGCTCTGTTGGATGCCATGGAAGAGATCACCCATAAGATCTGCCCGTTCATCGCGGGCGGAGTGTTACTGGGCTCGATATACTGGATAGCGATCACATACGGCGCTGTCACTGTTATGCAGGTAAGAAAACAAAAGTTATATAGTCTAAAGTCTAAAGGAACCGAAGAGAGGTCGTCCTTCACCCATCTGTTTACCAGACGAAAAGTATATTTTATCAATTTTGTTATTTATTGAGAAAATAAATGGCGATAGTATTCCCTTTTAAAATATGCTCACGGATATCTTTAATTTAAAAAATGCTGCTAATTCTGCTATGATAGCCTTTCTCTATTACACAGCACGCTTCTGCACATTACGCATAATGTTTTCCTTCTTCTTTGCTTTCTCCGATTTTCGAATTTCAAAGCCTTGCAATAGTAATTCATGAATAGATTTTTGCTGGCAATGATAGTATTGAAGCTATAATTTTATAATTCAAAAATCGAAGCAAGCAACGACAGAAAAGCATTCAGCGTACTGTGCAGTGTAATAGAGAAGGATGCTGCATAGCAGCTAGTTATTTTTATTTTTTTAACTACGGATAGTTTAATACCTAGGCAACATTAAAATATCTTTTAACATTTTGTAAAGTATGATCTGCTGCGGCTGATCATGCAGGCAAAAAAAAAACAGGGCAGACACAAGCCAAAAATGGTTCAAAAATTTCAGTGAATGTTATAGCCTAAGTAATCGCTAAGATAGCCACGATGATAGCCAACCTCCGGTAGGAAATGGCACAAATAGAAGAGAAAAAGATTTTTAAAAGCAAATTTTATCATAGCACAAAAGCATTGTTAAACAAAACGCAATGGAACCAAATTTTCTTTGTAAACAAAGTAACGTTAGGTTAAAGAAGTTGACCTAGAGACATATTAAGTGAGTAAACAGTATGGTAAACACTGCCCGATCTATCCACACGGATAGTATGGACAATAAATACGATTTAATATATATGTATTTTATGTATAGTCTAAATAGCATTTTAGCATTATTTTTTAAAACAAATTCTTGACCTACCTCTATATGCAGTATCTTGTCTTAATCTACGAATCTGCTTTTAGAAACTGTTATACTAATTTCAACGTCAAGTAAGCGGTTTATTTGTATTATGAGTTAAACACATATTTATCCGCAGTGTGACGAGTCCAATGCGCTATACAAAGACTAAGATCATTGAACTCAATAATAAACTTGTCATATGACCTGAATCTCTAAAATATTTGATTTTTTTTTTAATTTCTAAACCTACTTTTTTAAAAAGAAGTTTATTTGTGATTTAAGGTTGTTTTTTTTATGCATAAAAAACTTACTAGGTAGGTATAACAATATTAAAGCACATTATAAGCTCAAGAATCTCATACTTCTTCTATGTATGAAAATAAATTTTTTAATAAATTGTTTTTTTTTTTCGTAAAAATATTCAACAGAAAAAAATTTACAGTATGTTTCATTTCACTGTTATTTTCTTCTGACTTTCTTCTATTCTAAATATTCACGACAAAAAAATAATTTATTAACCCAGATATTGTGTCTATGTGAATTAAACAAATATTTGCAATACAATAGTAGAGTCCGTATCAAACAATTATATACCTCTAAAGTTGGTTTCATTTCCGGCGTTAGTTCGCGCAAGTACAGTCAAACGCGCGTTCCCGCTGATGGCTGTTTTTAGCCATTCCTACGCAACTTGCGACAGCTTCAGAGGTCCATAGTTGTTTGATACGGATTATACGTATGTATGCATAGCTGACTTAGGCTCGATTTCACCATATTCTGTTAGTATTAATCACCATCGCTGTTAAGTCATTTAGCGCTGTCACTCGCATACTGTAAACGTCTGTGAAAGGACTTAACAGCGATGTCAAATACTAACAGAGTATGGTGAAATCGCGCCTTAGTCTAACTGCACTGATTGGAACACAATGCTTGCTCCTAGGTCTTGTCTTGCCACACTTAATAGCTATTCAACTAACTTTCACAGTTTTTTTTTACGTTGGGTAATACGTTAAAATTTTACGTCTTGGATAGCTAAGAGTTCCACATATCCTGTGAAAAGTAGTAGTCCCGCAAATTCTCTTATTCGGAATAGCACGCAATTTGAAATGAAACAAACATTAAATGTTACAGTACAGCTTGCTACGATACATCGGTGAAAACCGCATTCAAATCGGTTAAGCGGTTTCTGACATTATCGTGCATAAACTCACAGACAAAACAACTTTTTAATTATATGTATTGATAACAATTGTGAAGTATTTTTGCTAGACATTATACATAGTTACATAGGTACACATTATACACGTATATGCTGGCCACATATTATACGTAGGTTCATTCGTAATATGCTTCTCAACGATAATAATCTACGGAAATAATATAATAAAAAGAAATTAAGCTTTTTTCTTTCTTTCTATATTTATCAATACTGTGTCATAGTGTCACCGTCAAAGAGAAAGTGGTACATTTGTGTTTGAGTTTGTGTTTAGAACACAATGTATTATATACTTAACTGGTATAACGTTTAACTCTTAAGAAGTAACGGATCTCAAGCGTTACACACATTTGAACATTTTTATCTTATTGTGTGATAGAAAGATACACACAAATTATTAGCTAGGACATAGCACATAAATAACAGAAATCTATGTTATATACTATTTTTTTAAAGATCTATATTGTATCAAAGAAGGAAAACCTAAGGCGAAAGAGTATTCCAGTGACTCCTGGGTTTATGGTATATGAGGTGTCTGGAGTTGCGACTATTCTTCTAGTTGAGGCAGAAAACTTCTCACTCAAGAATAGGCATCTTCTCGGTGAGCTCGGGCTCATCTTCGCTGCACGGCTAGATGCTGGCCAAGAGCAAACCCATCTCTATTAAAAAATAATATAAAAAATCGCTACTCTCATAAATCAATTGTTTTTCAGTGGCTGGGCACTGATTTCCATAGCAAGAAACAAACGAAACTCTTTTTCGCATTTATAATGTTAGGATTGAAGTCAAGGCAACGCTATCAAAGGACTCATGTTTTGATACTTCATACACTTATAACAGCTTATCGTTATGGAGCATTAATCGTGACTTAGAATCGTGAACTTTGGCACGAAACAAAGTTACCAGCTTAAGTAAAGGAAAAAGTCCCAAGATCTTTAATCTGTCGTCATATCACAAACAAAAGTTGTTTTTTATTAAAAAAAATCATGTTTATTTGCATAAGATACATTGACCCCGGTGTTCAATTGTATATACTAACTAGCTGGTGCCCACGACTTCGTCCGCGTTGAAAAATATTAAGTAGCCTATCCTGTGTCCCGTACGTCCAAATGTTTATCTACCAAGTTTCATGAAAAACAGTTAATTCGTTTAAGAGTTATGGAGGAACATACATACATACAATACCTACACTTACAGATTTATTATTAGTATTGATATGTCAAGAAAGTACCGGGAATCGGTCAACAAAACACAAAATATGTATTATTTATCCAAATTAATTGTATCGTCTTCAAAATATGCTCCTTCCGAAACTATACACATCGCCAAGGAATAACTAAATCATGAAAACATTTTTTTAAATGATTTTTTTTGGAATCGACATTGCTCGCTGCGAATTCTCTTTTATGTCTTCTATCGACTGAAAACGGGTGCCTCGAAGTGGTAATTTGAGCTTTTGAAAAAGAAAAAAGTCCCTTGGCGCCACATCAGGGAACAAGGTGGTTGTTCCAAAAGATTTGTTGAGTTTTTGGCCAGAAATGCGTTCACAATGATAGCAGTGTGAGATGGCGCGTTACCCGTGGTGCAAAATCCATGAGTTTTCTTTCCACAAATCTGGTCTTTTTCGACAAATTTGCTCTCTCAAACGTCGAATAACGCCCAGATAATATTCCTTATTTACTGTCTCACCTCGCAAGAATTCCGAGTGCACGACACCCCGATAATAAAAAAAAAACTGTCATCATCACCTTCACTTTTCTTTAAAGACTGATGGCCGACCAGAGTCTCTTGAACTGACTGTACCATGTATGTACGATACTTGTACACGTACCTACGTTAAAGTAAAATATCATGAAACATATGCGTCGTTTCTGTTTGCAAACAACATTGTCGTTTTCTCCTAACTGTCACCAAGCAAAAATTTAATTTAAAACTTAAAAAAATATTTAAAATTAAATTGAAAATTAAATTAACTAATTAAAAACTGAATTATTGTATTTTTCTTTCTTTGACGAAGCATAAATACAACCACAGACATCGTCAAAATGTGAAACATTCAAATATACTGTAAAACCTTTTGAAATAGTTTAGTTAGCGTATTAGTGCAAACCAAACTGTTACTATCACCTTTCTATGTCGTTGTGGTGTTTGACCTGGGGTCAATCATTGCGTTGCCATGCTAAGCTGCTATAATGATGTTATGATGATTTTTTATTGTAATTTAATCACTGGATTATATTCTTCGAAAAAAAATACCGTCACGTACAAACAGATCCGTGATATTTAATCAAGGATGCGATAAAAAGGGTCAATGTTCTTCATGTATTGGTTTTTATACATGAAGAAAGAACATTGACCTCACAGCTTCGCAGCCCTATGAACCAGTCAGTACAGTAATATTTTGTATAATAAGGTATTGGCAAATTCATTTCTTTGTGAACCTTTGTGACATTACGCGTATATCGTGTCTCAATGTCCCAATACCAAATAGTAAACAGGTTGTAGAAGAAGTATAATGTCGTTTTACATATTATATTGTATCAACGAGATGGAAAGAAATTATGCATTAGAAAAGGTTGCATGAATACAATACAAATTACGGCCTTTGATAAATTTTTGTTCCGTTAATCGTTACTCGATTTGTAATCTATTCTTTTGTAATTAGATAAAGCACTCAACACCTGCAACAACGGTGGAATTTTGATGAATAATCGCGTTATACTATAATACATGCTCAATATGAAAGTATTGGATGTCTTCACTGCAATTTTAATAGTCGACTCATTTAGCTTATTATTTAGATGATTTTAATTTGGCGAACTCAGTCTAGGATGCTCAGATGGCTACATTTATTTAATAAAGATAATATATAGATATTTAATAATATGTAGATATTCATAATAGTACAAGTACAATATCTGTATGTGTAGAACTAGATAGAAAAATTAGACGCAATTCAAATCCAATAAATTATATATTGAGTATTATAACTGATCGTCAATTATTTTTTTTGGTCAATTCTGTAATATCGTGTAACTAATAGTGTGACTAGTTGGACGAACCCCAAGCTGCTAGTGTAAGAACTAAATAAATAATGTGTTACACGAACATTCAATGTTAACACAAATGTAAATAAATATCCGTTATTACTTTGTCATGATCATAAATTGTAACAGTAACATGTAACACACAATGTCAACACGAATGTACCTAAATAAAAAATAAATATCCGTTATTTTTTTGTCCAGATCATAATTGTAACTGTCATCACGAATATAAATAAATATCCGTTATTACTTACTTTGTCAAGATCATAAATTGTAACGTAACATTTAGGTAACACACAGCACGTAAACAGAAAACGGATGGCTAGATTGAAAAATATTTTTTGGAATATATATCTTAATATTTTCAAATACAGTACAGTACTTTTCGTACGTCACGGTCTTGGATGTAGAATATGTACTTAACAAATTGGTCAACACAGATGATTCGATTCGGTACAAACACAATTCACTCGAATTCAAATCTGATACTTGGAAATGGGAACCCCAGACGTAGTTTCACTTGCTTACTTACCTCAATGTCACCGATAGAAAAATCTCTTGAAAACCCGCGACTTCGCGGAATAAAACTCCGCGGTGGCATAATGATCTCTATATGTTACGGTTGACTCACAGTAACGTTACTAATTCTTTCATTAAATATTAAACTGTACGTATTATAAATCCGACATGTCTGTTCCTCCGCTAACTACTTCTGACTAAACCATCCAACGGATTTTAATACGTTTTTCACTTATGAAAATGATTCCAAATAAAATATCAAATATGAAAATGATTCCAGTTCCAAATAAACGAGGAAGGTTTGTGTATATAAAAAAATACACCCTGAGCAAACCCGGGAGCGGGAAATTTCAAAAATTTGAATAATTATTTATTTAATTTTACTGAAAATTCGGCAATGGATGGCGTTAAAGGAATTATTTTTTTAGAATCCCTGACAAGAAGACAATCCCTACTTATGTGAAGTAACTGTTTGTTTGTTTTTATAACACATTCATTGTTTTTATAATATGATGAAGGGTACATTTCATCCTAAAAAGCACAGTTCCCGAGGGATCATTTACTGCTACTCTAGTCCTGTGTCAATTAACAATGTAAATTTGACAATCTACCATATAATTATTTTATATCATGGCAGAGGTGCTGGACTCTCACATACTCACATGTGCGCAATAAGGTTTTAAATATTTGCTATAACCATCTCTTTAAGTTTTAAATACGGAAATGACTGTTTATTAAAAAATAAAACCGAAAGTGTTAAGTTTGCTTATTCTGGTTCTCTCTTTACATTCGAGTCACAAACAGTTTCCTGAATGCGCTATAGTACACTATCTGTGTACTAATGAGACGTGGGTATAATTTGTTCGCGTCCTGCCTTTGTTCATATTAAAAGTATTAGAACCTTGGCTTTCCTATAACGTTTTTTTTTATTGAATCTAAAAATAAAAATAAGCATAAAGAATTTCAAAAGCCAAAACTAAATGAATCTGCATTTCGTCGTTTTCAAGCCAAAATCTGGTATATGCACTCTTTTGAGATTCTAACATTTTGACAGCAGCATCATCATCTATCTATGCCTTATTTAAACGTATGACGAAAAAATTGAAACGATTGAAAACCACATTCAAACGGTTAAGCCGTTTCTGAGATTATCGTGCATAAACCCAAACACAGACAGAAATTCTAAAAACTTTTTTTTTGTTCTTGGTAATATAAGCACAACGTGTAAAATTTTTTTTTTTGAAAAAATATTTAATGTACAGACACGTCTCGTGTACGTGTTGTAATATTTATCTATAGTATATAGCTACGTTATCCGCTTATTTCAGGTGGTCGGTCACAGGGAAGGCCTCGAAATGATGGAGTCCGCAGATCCACTGGTGCTTCTAGTTTTGCTGCCGACAATTCCCGTCACCCTGATCAGCGCTAAAATGTACAACTGGGAAGACTCGGTGCTGCTCTTCCTCAGAAAATATTGTGCCAAAGTACCAGCTCTCTCGTATATACTGCCCTTCGGAAAGTGAGTATCTATTTTTAAGCCCCGACGCAAAAACGAAGTGTTATTAGTTTGACGTGAGTGTCTTTGAAAAGTTCATTTCTAAAGTTGACCTTGCCGGAATCGAACCGATCATCATGAAATTTGGCATACACGTTGTCAGGGATACAAGAAAGGACATAGGGTACCTTTATATCTAGAAAAAAATGTAGTGTTCCCAAAGGATCATATAAAATAAGAAACTAAGGCTTGGGCAAAGTGTTATAGCAACAAGAGGTCAAGCGTTATATTGCTTATATATATTTTATTTTTCAACGCGGATGAAGTCGCAGGCACCAGCTAGTCTATATTATAAAGAGAGAAGATTTGTATTTTTGTGTTTTTAATGAATAAACTGAAAAACTAATAGACTGATTTTAAAAATTCTTTCACCTATAGAAAGCAACGTTATTAGCAAGTAACATAGGCTATGTTTTATAAGGTTACGCGGGCGAAGTCGCGTGCAACAGCTAATATAATATATATGTATACATATTAAATTTCAGCGTCGAAGGCGACAGAGGTGCGATCGTGTCCGGTCAACACAATAACAATACGAATTCGAACTCATACTTATCGCCCACAAGGATATTCTGCTCCGCCCTCCTCTTGCCCACAATATCAACAATTATAGGGAAAATTTTCTTCAGATCCATCCAAAATAATCTACACAGAACCATATTGGGTGGTCTAACGTACATAACGATAAAGGGGGCCTTAAAAATATACCACAAACAAATGCTCTACATAAGACATTCCAGTAGAAAGATTCTCGACTATACAGAGTCAAATTTGAGGTTGTATAGGAGAAATCCGACGACAACAACGGACGCAGTATCCAGTACGAGAGAAGACACGGAACAAGTCGTGTAATAATTAATTTTATATGTAAATAAAAATAAAAAAAATCACAGATTTGTTCAGAGTGCTAAAAGGGGGCTATAATATGAAATCTACCCGAACGAGTAATTCGTGTTTGCAAATTTTTTACACTTGCTACTGTTGCGAAGAAACTAGTCCGAGTATTTTAAATGTTTTTTTTTTTTTTTTATTATAATTCTTGACAATACATATTTTTTTTTATGTAAAAATTGTTTTTTATTTAAATTGTGAATCAAAGTCATTCTACGGCTGCAGAATTGTCACAAAATAAGGGACTATAATTTAAAAAAAAAACCAAGGCATTCTGATTTTTAAAAAATGTAATTAAAATTCCTTCTTTAAACAATAATTAAAAGGATATTTAATTTTATTGTCTTGTTAATTAAAATTTTGAAAATGTACTGAATGATTCTTAGTGTTTTTTTAATATAAAAATAGAAGACGTTAACATTAATTAACACATGTAAAGAAACACTTACAATACCAACACAAAACATCTTAAGATACTAGTAATTTATTTGAATTTGTAATTTAAAAAAAGAAATATATTATTATTTTTATATTTATCTTATTAGGTATGGGGAAATAAATTCTGGTACCCTTCGCATTACAAGGGTCCTTATTTTGCTTAAAATTACCTTATTAGTAAAATATTCTAATTCTAAATTAAATTTCTATTTGTTTTTGTTCAATCCAATCGACACTGTGGCAGAAGTCTAAAAATTTTCCTCTTGTGTGTTTGTTTACTAGGATTTCGAATAAATTGTTTACAATTAAATTAACATAAATATCGTGTTCCATTAAATTAAAATGTTATAAATAATGTAATATTTCCACTATTTTCCAAATTTTCCAAAAGCTGTAGAGTGACTAATTTGCAAATCTGTGATTGAAGGATGGTTAGGATTCAATATTAGTTAAACTAAATAATATATTTATGTTTTAATACGATAGATAATTTAATTAATGCATGACAGGTCTTCTTTACTCTATGTATAGTATATAGAATTCTATATATTAAATTTGTGAAATTGGGTCAATAAATAAAATGGTACAAATCTTAATAAGTACTTTATATTCAGATATAAAAGAATATTATATATGTTAATAATAATGGACACCCTAACTGTAGTGTGAATTTATTTATTTATTTATGTATAAAATATGAATATGTTTTAAAAATTTATTTATATTTTTTGTATATAATTTTGTATTTTGTATATAACTATGAATTTTACTATAATATCGACTCAATATGTAAAAAATCTTAAGTTCATTTATTTTGTATTGTATAATATATTTTTTGTATATTTTGTATATTTAGAATGTTGACTAAGTACGCATACATGAGTAATTTAGCAACATTATGGGCTATCCTGATTCTATTTTTAATTTTATTTTTTATACCCATTTTTGATTATTTCTAAATCGAAAAAAAAGTTTATTCTTGACACCTGAACCTTCAAATTTTGGTCAATTTAAAAATAGTTGAATATTTAATCAACTAATAAATTAATAATCTTATAAATTTTAATATGTCTAACCTTGTAATAGGCTATATAAAAATTTAATTATTTTTTTAAATATACTTGTGAAATGTTACATGCTGTAAGGTTAGCTACTAAATAAATAAATAAATAAAATAAATTTATTAGAAATATCCAATTATTTAAATGGAAGACTTGAGGCCACTTTCCATTAAAGAAAAGTGGTCACATTCCTAAGTACCATTAAGTCCAGTAAGTAGAAGTCTTTCCATAAAGTAGAAGTCTAGATCGTATTTTGTTGCTTCGTATCTCAATATGAAACTTTATAAAAGGTTATAGAAAAATCTACACACTTACCGGGGGTCCTTGTTGAGCCTTTGTTCGTAAATCCTCAGTCACGAGATAATATTCAAAATTTAATGGAAATTTCCATGTTTTACTGTCCATGAAATTCCATCGAATAAAATCTTTTCTAATCAAAATCAAGAATTTTTAAATTATGTATTTATAATTGAATCAAAAATAGGTTGACTTCGTATATTCTAGCCTTATTTTTTTTATTATCAACTCAAAATAAAAATATACTCCACAACTTAGAGCTGTTCTAAAATATTTATTGATAGTAAATCTTTATGCACGCTAAACATGACAATAATGTGATATTAGACTTTAATATCAAGTACCCAGTGGAAAACTTGGTCATTTTTTCATCCCAGTAAACGATTTTAAGAAGCGAAGATTAACAGACCCATATTTAATCCTTGAATAATTATTCATTTTAGTAAATTTGTAAAAATTGTAAAGTATGTAAAGATTAGCTTAAGCTTTAGCCTTACAAGCTAACGCCTTAAAAACGCATGCCTTTTACTGCAGTAAATTCTATGCATTAGATTAGTTTTAAATCTTAATAATAATAGCTTAAAACACATTTCTTTTATTACACTTTGCACTCTAATAAGCATTAAATTGTATATATATATATACGATCTATAGAACTTGCCATCTATTTTTTTAATTTAAAACCTTAACGTTGCATCAGTTTTTTTATTTCATTTTATACACTTACTCGTAAGATCTAGACTATGTCTTATATGTATTGCCTAAGACCTAAGGCATTAAATACTCAGAACCAGGGTTAAATTTTTAAAAGATTACAGTCGGAAGTAAGAATTTTAAGTTTTTTTGATGTTACATATTAACGCTTGGTTTAAGCGGTAAGTAAAATCGTGCAAATGCAACGGAAACGTGTTACAAGAAACTGGGATTTAAATAACGAGCACTATTTGATTTGACTAATGAGCGCGCGCTAAAGCAGTTATTACACTATTCAATTTGTAGGAATTCGATTTAGAAATCAATTTAGTGTAGTGTGATCTTCACTACTTAGGTTCCTAAATTGGTTTCCTACAAATTGAAAAGTGTTATAACTGCTTTATGTCGCCGCAGTGTTGCAATAGTGAAATATTAAAAATTGCCAGTTACCAGCAAAAAATTGGGAGAATTTTATTTTAAATATTATAACAAGAATATTCAACAATGTCGATTGTATGTACAATCAAGCTTTTAGTAAAAAAATAATAAAAAACTGAAATTATTTCATAATTCAGCCTCGGGGAATCTACCAGATTTAAGACTAGCTTCATATCCGTATCAGCAAAAGATTCGCATTGATTATTGCGGATGTGTAAATCGATGCGAAAGTTCCGCATTTGCGGTACGAATTACATAGTCGGTCCCTAACTTGAAATATATCTAATCTTGCCAATATAAAACGCTTTAAGCTCCTCTAAAATGTTAATAATATTGGCTAAGTTAAAATAATAATGGTAAATTAAAATTGACCATAAAAACAATTTATAATAAAATATATAAAAATATTAATTTATAATAAAATATATTTTAAATTTATATTGCTAAAGATACTACTTGAAGCTCCCTTTGCATGACCTCTAGATATCTAATGTACTATAAACATGATACATCATAGTTTTTACTCTAAATTGAAATAAAAGACCTACGTTATTGTCATTTGCGATTTATTAAGAAAATCATTTCGTAGGTAGCTAGCTAGGTTAGTTTCCGAATGTATAAAAATAAAATAACTTTGAATTTGTAAAATAAAGAGAAATAAAATATTTTAGAATATAGGTAATGTTGTTTTATTATTCCTATCGGCTTTTCTTTGAGAACTTAGCGTGGGACGCCCTGCGGCCGGGTGTATAGACGACCTGAAAGGACATTGCGAAGTGCAGGCTCGAGTGTTGGAAGATACCTATGTCCAACAGTAGACACAGGCTGATGATGAAACAAAATAAGGGCGAGAATAAAGAATCAGGCCGAATCCACACATTCAAAAAGTATTCTATCGATTTCATATAACTATTGCACACGTTTTCACCCCCACTTTCATTTGGCCTGGCTCTATTGTAGCTAGACTATAGAGGGGTCCGGTGGAAGGCCGAAGGAGAGAGGGTTATATGGTTATTTATGTAAAAACAAGTTTGTACATAGTACTAGGTATTTTTAAGATTGATAGAAAATTCCGCCGCAGCGACACAGCGGAATTTTATAATATTTCGCACCTTGACGAGCCCATTGGATGAGTGGTTAGGGTGCTCTCAGCAGAGATATGCTGTCTGTTCGATTCCCGGCAGGGTCAACTTTGGAAATCAATTTTTTAAAGTTGGCTCTAGTCTGGAAAGTAGTGACAGAGCACACTGCGTTTCGCAGTCATTTGGGCAGCCCGTCTGGCGGCAGTAACCATCCCCTCACTGAAGATCATTGTGAAATAACAGAATAAGTGCTGTTGTGTTTCGGTGAGTGAATAAGGGATGCCAGAGCTCATTTCCCTAACCATCCTAATCCTAAGGTCGGCAGCACACGGCTTTGCCTGTGTCATAGGCTATGGAAGTCACCTACCATAAATTGAAGTACAGCGGATATTATTAGTCAGAGATGGCCACATTTAAAAAAACTTCCGTAGAAACAACAGACATCACGACTTGCTTAAAAAAAAAAACCCCAAAAAAACGTCTAAACAGCCCATCATTATAAGCGATACCGATAACAAACTCATTATCATAAAAGCGGTAAGTATTGTACATATCGATAAAAACTGAATCGTTTTCTACGCCTTTATCTTTTAGATAAAATATGGTAAATAATCAAACATATAATGCCTTTAGTTCCTATACAATGCAGTGTACGGCTGCTTACTCTTTACGGTGGTCGTATCTCGGAAAGGCAAACAATTAATGCTTATCAGGTGTTAATAAAGTTGTTTTATTGGTAAGTGATTGTTGATTAGTGGAACGTGCATTTGTGTCTACGAGTTTTTTATCAATTACATACGTACACCGTGAAGGTTACCCACTGAAGTGTGCCAATACATTGCAGTTTTATGGTAAGTATTATAATATCTAAATCGTTCTTTATTTTTTTTACCCCCGCCACCCGACTCAAAAACGGGACGATATAAGACTGACGAGTGTGTCTGTCTGTGGAATCGTAGTTCCTAAATTGATAGTCCAATTTTGTTGCAGTTTTTTTAGTTAGTTATTAGCTTATGAATATCTATTGAGGCGTTTAAAGATTATCGGCTCATTTCCTAGTTTGTCGAAGGGATTTCACTAACTTGCACAGGTTACTTCGGTGGTATTTCCATAAAATGGTAACTTTGATCTGATGCTGCAGAATCAAATATAGTCTGCGGGACAGCCAACTCCTCAGCAACTTGCAGCAGATATAACGTATTTGGGCTCAATAGAAAGTCAGGGGGTTGGTTTATAATTTTTAATTAAGTACAGCTTGTAAAGCAGTAAGCTTAAAATCTTAAAAATTAATATGATTAAATTTGATTGGGACTTGTATCTGGATCGCTGTTACTATAACACGACAATACTTCCTATCCATAAAGGTGGAAACAAACTATCGACAGCCGCGGCTGACATAATATGTGCATTGTGCACGATCGTTCACATCCAGTTAGCCAGATTTCTACCGGACGTCCGAACGCTTAAGGACGGTCCAAAGTCACGTCCGCGACTAGTTTGCACAGCTTAGTACGCCCGCACATTGAGCGACTAGACGCGACCACTAATGGCTCAGTCAAGACACTAGACGCGGCCACTAGTGGCTTAGTGGCGGCCACCAGTCGTCGTGAAGACGCCGGCTACTGTGGCCGAGACCGTGAAGACTCGTCCGCAGCGTGTGGCCGCGTCTAGTGGCCCAATGTGCGGGCGCGCTTAGTGTGGTTTTACTATCCATCAGATACCTGTCGGACGCGTCCGATAGTTTGTTTCCACCTAAATCCTGTCTATGCGCACTGGTCCTTCTCATGCGTATATGCTGGTGTGGAGATATATATTCGTAAATAGATGTATATAATAAGTTATATATACATCTATTTAATAATAATAACAAAACAAATCAGAGAAATCCTCGCTCCATTTTCTCAAGGGGGAAATCTTCAAAAGACACAAATGTGCATAGTTTTATGTGAGATTTTTTACCCACTAAACCATCCTTCAGTATGGGTGTGGTTCTAGTCCTGAGAGGACTTTGGAACAGTCTACTAACAAATAATTAACATAGACCATAAAAGGAAAAAAATTCTTAGAAACCTGCGCGTATCCATAAGTATACCTATATTTGTTTAGTAAAGAATAATATTTTTCATCAGAATATCTATCAATATAATAATTTTAGAAATTCATTTATTTTAAGCACAATAACAATGAACATAATACATTAACAATTTTGAATATGTGCATAAATTATACCTATGGTAACTTTACATGTGAGCATTTACATACAATAAAAATAATTAATAATCATCAATAATATGTAATAATTATTCTACATTACTATAGTGTTATTGACATCATAAATTATTATTATTATTATTTACTACCTAAATTCATATAAGTATATTATTTACAACTTGGTGCCTGCGACAGCTGGGTCAATTTTATAAAGATTTATACCTATTATTATTGGGATGATTTAATTATGTACTATTGAATTATAATCTTAGCATATTATTATGGAGAGTGTGAATAGTGGGTATGATGATGGTGATATCAAAGAGATTAGATTATCTTGAGATAATTTATAAAATATAATACTTATTTTATCTTTACAGTAATATCCAATGTTATATAGTTTTTTAAATTAATAACTACTTACATAAAAAATATTTTTATACCATGATTATTTCCCTTCATCATCAAAACATTATAAATTAGGTAGGTATTACTTCTAATCAATAAATAACTGCATTTATGGACGAATCCGTAAATTTCACAACCAGTTGAAAATCAGCAGCTAGATACGAAAATGGGCCAAAGGAATTCGACAGTTGGCAGATGAATCTTCAATGCTATTCTGCGTTTAATTACCTACTGAAATAGTATTGTTTTTTTAATTGAATGGTTCGTAATTGGAGACCAAAACAGATGTCACTGAATTGATTTATCATTATATATAAATATCTAATCTGTAATCAACCACAGTTTACCTTTATCTTATCTACGTAATTACTCGTATGCATCCCACTTCAGTAGGTACGAAGACTTAACACTTTTATAGATACGCAAATTGCATCTACTACACAGGTTATACAGAAAATATAAAATTACATCGATTACTTTTATTGACTTTATAACGCGTCTAGCAGCGCTAAATAGTCAATTCAGTTCAGGAAAATTTACTAACAAATCAAAATTTAATATACTTAGGGGAAATTTTGATATAAATTTCTAGAATATATGTAATATCGATGGGTGAAAGAAATTTTCTAATCAATTGCAGGGCCAATTTTGGAAAAGAACTTTCATAATTGGCTCTGATCTACCTATATCTTCAAGTACTTAGTGGCAGGGCACACTGAGTTTCACTGAAGGCTATGAAATAACAGCATGTGTGCTATTGTGTTTCGGTGAGTGAGTAAGGGAGAGCTAGAGCCCATTTACCATACCTAATTGCAGAACTTGGGCGTTTCTTGTTTTATAGGCGACCGTAGCCGTTAGCCTGTCTAATAAACTTAACATAAATATACAACTCTTACCCAGGCATCAACAATGAAGTTGATTTTGTGCGTCAATGATGTTATCAACAATGATCAAATTTTGTTCCAGGAAAAGATATTTTAAAACTATATACTTATTTAAATAAAACATGGCAAAATTCATCAAATCCATTTTCCAACCCAATGAAAAACTGAAAAACACATTTTACGAAGAGGGTGCCGAGGAAACAGACTTCACTCCACCTCTCGATGGAAGGAGAAAATTGTCAATATCGAGGTCCGGAAGATTGAAGGCAGCGCAGAAATTAAGACGCACATTGTCCGTAGAAGTTTTCAGAGGAGAGGTAACTAACAATTTACGACTTCTGGTAGGTGTTAAGGACGAGAATAATTTAATAAGTAATTATAAACTTAATAACCAAGCGAAAACTAATTTGAAGAAAGCTATTTATGCTACACACAGAGAGAGAGAGAGAGAGAAACGCTCTCCGTTTCTCTCTCTGTGTGTAATGGCGATAAGAAGAAATTTTATACAGAGTAGAGATAAAACATTCCCTTATTAAATTACTTTACTAGCTGTCTGTGTAAAGTAAAAATTGTAAAAATCCTAATTTTAGTCACTTTATGCTATGCTATTGGACGTGTAATATCTATAGCCGAGAGGTAAATAATCGTAATACGTAAATTTTTGAAAATTTTATGTTTTTTAAAATAAAATTAAAAATAACAAGGATAATAATAAACGTAGTGTTAAATAACAAAACTTTACACTTATTTGAAAATTTTTAACATTCAATTTTAACTGTTTTTTAACATATTAAAATGTGGTTTGATTGATTGATACAATACACCTTTCTAATTAGCTCTACTTACTGTAAACTTTGGTGATTGGTTTTTAAGGTTCTTTACCTCTCAGATATAGATATATTTTCTAATTCCTTAAAATAGAAAATATATAATATTTCTATATATATATAGATAATATATAATTCAATTTCATATTATTTCAGGAGCTGCAGTATGTTGAAAAACCAAAATCTTTGGAATATCACGTGAACCCTACAAATCTCAGTAAGACAGCAGAACCAATGACTGGAAAAAATGAATCTATCACTCAGAACCCGGACACATCACCGGAAGAAGAAATAGACCACGCCTTTGAAATCATAGACAAATCATAGTAATTACTTATTTAACTAACAATGTTTTTAGGTTAAGTTACACATTAATACGTTAGTTTATTAAAATGTTTAATTAAAACAATTTAATGGCCTAGCTTTTAAGGCTAAATTGTATCTACCAGCAGACGGAGGAGGAATTCTATGTTGCATTGCTAGGTAGGCGTTTCATATAAGAACTTAAGGTGCTTGGAATCGTCAATAACGTTGGCTGCATAACGGAATTAGTACGTATATCTCGATATTTTAAATGAAAATATTGATTGATTTACATATGCTACGTTCTTTGTTTTTTATTGTGTAAATATTTCCAATCGCCTTACCGGTTTAGGAGCAGTAGGGAATTCAAACAAAAAAAAATTTTTAGTTAAAATTTTTTTTAAATATATGTTTTAGGGATACAAAAAAGTATCAAATGTTATATAAACGTTGATGATCCACGAAACTTATTATTATTATTCGAGTTCGACTCTCGAGTTGCACATTGGCGTACCTAATGAGCGAAAAGTTTATATGTGAGGGATAGAACTAAGTAGGCAGTGTTGGTCTGTCTGTCGCCATTAAATTTTGTTTGTAGCTCTCTACTAAGGTGACAAAAAATAACGTGTAGGTATGTACTTGTAGATATACCTTATTTTTTATACCTACGCTAGTTTGATTCGAGTGGTATCTTATCAGATAAACCAGTTTGATAAATTAGCAATCAAGATAGCATAATAATTAGTCTAATAAGGTTTTCACTAATATTGAGTGTTAAAACGAAATACATTATTTTTGTAACAATCCTTACACTAAAGGTGAAATCAGACAATTGTCTTTGGTTCCATATTAGATACTAACTTTTTCTTTTCTAATCGCAGGTTAAAAAATTGGGAAAGTTTCTGTATAAATCAGTTAACTATAGTCCATTTGGTTGTCGTTTCATCCTCTATTGGTGTAAATGAAGATAGAATTTTCTGC
The DNA here is from genome assembly GCA_936446665.2 of Synanthedon andrenaeformis. NCBI lineage: Eukaryota > Metazoa > Arthropoda > Insecta > Lepidoptera > Sesiidae > Synanthedon > Synanthedon andrenaeformis. The sequence goes on from OW387801.2 coordinate 4,211,628, forward strand.
CTAGATTTCAAGTCTTTCAAAAGTATCATTTTGTGCATGCATATTATTTTAAGTTTGTCTTGTTTAAACTTAGCTATTAAGATTCGTCTTGAAAGTCTAGAAGAATCTTGGCATAATCGATGTCATTTTAGATGGAGATGATGTATAATATTCTCAGTATAATTTCGCTGAGTGGGAATGTAAAGTTTGTAAATATTATTTTAGAAATAAATGTACGTTTTGAGACTGAAATATTATTATTTTACTAGCTGTTTTGCCAAAAAAAAAAATGGACTGGGCCACCCTTATCACTTAGGGTTATAAAAATATTTCACGACCTATTCTCAGACCTACCAAATATACACAAAAAAATTCACAAAAATCGGTCAAGCCGTTTCGGAGGAATTTGGTTATAAACACTGTGACACGAAAATTTTATATATATATAGATTTTGACGTGAGTATACATCTTTAAATGTGCTTCCATAGTGAGATGCAATTCAGAAAACTAATGATATAGTTTGATGCTGTAGCTACATATCAATCATTTACATCGAATATTTAATTAAACCACCCGATAGCTAAAGGATCAAAGATTTTTTTAATATATATTTTGGCATATATGGTATACCATAATTATATACCCACTAGCAACACCTGTTGCATTGCTTTTGTTATAGGCGACGGTAGCCAAAGTGGACGGTCAGCCTATTTGTCGACCTTTATATATTTATATACTAGTGGCCCGCTCCCGGCTTCGCCCGGGTTCAAAATAAAAACTATCCTATCTTTTAAGTTAGACCAAATTACACATAGTTACAAAGTTTTATCAAAATCGGTTAAGTAGTTTCGGAGTTCATCGGCGACAAACATTTATATCTATCTATATATATATATTTATATATAAAATCTCGCGTCACGATGTATATTCGCGATAAACTCTGAAACTACTGAACCGACTTTGATCAAACTTCATAAGTATCTGTTATTTGGTCCAACTTAAAAGATAGGATAGTTTATATCTCATTTTATTTATTATTATTTTTGCAAATTATATAATATTATTAACATAGCGCCATCTATGTATGCGCCATGGCTATGTAAGGTAATTTTATCAGCTGGATTGAGTAAAAAATTGCACCCGTGCGAAGCCGGGAGCGGGCCGCTAGTATAAATATTAAAAGAAATCTAAAATAAATCGTTTAACGCTATCACGAGTTGCATGACGTTGTAATATACGATAAATTGAGATCTTTAACAATTTACTAAATACGTGGAAATATTGATAAATTTATTATAAAGTACTTTTTTTTTTATCTTAAGTACTTCGAGTCCCAATTCGATATAATATATTTGATATGCAAAGATTATTATTAATTTGAGATTGTATTTATGTTAGTTACAGATAAAACCTGGTTATTATGTTAATGTCACTTTATGGTAGGTGACTGTTGTCACCTATTAACACAGGTGCTGGGTACCTTAGTAGGATTAAGCTTAAGCCTTAGGCTTACCTTATCCTAAGGTATTATTTAAGCGACAATGAAGCCTGGATTTAAGAGATTTGTATATATACTTTGATTTGTTTATAATTAAGTGTATTTGTTGTAAGTTTATATTTTAAAGATGAAAAAAAGAATAGTCTCCTGAGTTTCTTCTCAGGAGACTATTCTTGGCTTCATCTGTCATCTTGGCTTTTTTTCGAAACCGTGCTAAATTTAAATTTATGACGATCATAAGTTTTTTGGAGAAATCTAATTAATATATAAATTATTTTGATTTTGAAAGGAAGGGAATAAAGGAGTGAGTTCAACCTATTTTTGATTTTTCTCAAATAAAAAAAAGTTTTAGTTTAATAAATGATAATAATAATAATATTATAAAGAGGCGAAGTTTGTATGTAAGAAATAATCTTCGAAACTACTAGACCGATTTAAAAAATATATCGGTATTTAGAATAGAATTTCGGGAAGAACATAGGTGCGAGCGAAGTCGCGGACACAAGCTAGTTTTATTATAAGATCAACACTTGTTTATTTTATTTTAAAATGTTTTGTCAATTGGTATGATTATTTTAGTATAATCTATAAATAAATTAAGTAAAACACTCACAGGGATAAACACAAAACAACGTTAATTATATTAAATTTTTATTTTATTATTTTTTATTAGACGCTTACAAGTATTCAAATAAAAAAATATTCTATACCTTCATCTTCTTCTTTTTGGGTTTGATTGGCAATGGACCGCCAATTTTGAAAACCGTACTGTAAAATAAGAAAAAAATAATTTTAGAATACAATAAATAATTCGTACTTTAGAATTATCAAAAGTTGATATATTAAAAACATCGAGTTTTTTTTTTTAAATAATATAAGCACTTCTGATGTTTGACGATTATTCAGTGCTCTAATTTTTTAAATGATAAAATGTTATTTACATTATTATTTACTGAGGTGAGGTGAGGCGCGGGGAGGATGGAGATAAAGAAATACGTCCGTTTAGTTGCACGTCTTATTTATTACTGATTATAATTACAAGCTTAAGGTGTCACACTCATACACCTTACACACACATATAGTTCACATACTTCATTACAATTGATTTTTCCACCTAAGTATTATAAATGACAAAGAAAAATAAAACTCGTGAATTCCAATTTGATAACTTTGCAGCCAGTAGTTAGTTAATGTTGCCAGCAAATAAAAAATGAAAAATAAGTTAAATTATACGCGTAGGAAGACAGTGAACTTATCCCTATTAACTATTCGAAAAAAAAAAATGTGAATTCAATAAAAATAATAATAATACTTACTGACATGTTGTGCATATTGGACTGAACTTGCAAAACACTGAAAGTAGAAAATATTTATGAGTAAATTTATATTACTGATACACTTGCACTTTTCACTATAACTTAATCTAAATACAATTAAAAACTTATTATTTATGTGGAACGTGTATGCGCCGTGTTAAATGTGTTAGGAGAGAGAGAGAGAGAGAGAGAGAGAGAGAGAGAGAGAGAGAGAGAGCTTGAGAGCGAGACAGAATACTTTGTCATAGAATAGAATTTAGTTGAAAATTAAATATTCAATTTGTAAATGCATTTAATAGGAGAAAGAGAAGAAGACTCACCACTTAGACAGACAGAGCAGACGTATCCGATAGTTAGTAGTTCTCTGTGGCAGAAGCAAGCGGCGCGGTAGTCGACGCGGCCTCGCCCTGGCAACACCAGGGTGCGCCTCTCGTAGTGCTCCGGTAGAAACACCCACTGTGTTGCCATATGATTTTTTTTAATTTCTACTAGGTATATGAAATTTCAAGTAGAACAAGTTCTCACAAGGCTATTTTTGTGTATAAACTCGATGTGAAACAAGGCTACATATCGTCGTTGTCAAACCAAAATGAGCCAGCATTGGCGGGGCACATTGCGCAGTCATTTTGGCAGCCCGTCTGGCGACAGTAACCACACCATAATAGCATATTATATCTATAACAGCAGTTGTGTTTCGGTGAGCGAGTAGCGGATGCAATGGCATCATCCATTCCTTATCCCTTATCCTTAATCCTTCTATGGCCGGCAGCTCACTTGCAGCACCTATGGCGTTGTTTGTGTTATAGGCGACGGTAGCCACCTACCATCAAGTGCACTGATAGCCTGATGATCAAGACTACATAAAAAGTAGTTTATTTTTTTCTATCTTTAAATAAGATTCTCTGTACGCAGATTTAAACCTAGTAAAATAAATATTGTCTCACCAGTAAATACTGTAAAAGTCCATCTATAGATGGAACCTTGAGATAGAGTCCTCCAGTGATGTCGCAGCCCTGTTGCAGTAAACTTAACTCCTTGTCTAATGAACATATATCTATGAGTACTTGCTGCTTCTGTAATGTGAAATAAATTTCTAATTAGACAATTGTCCATGGATTATCAATTTTAAGACATTGCAATAGGGTTGAAAATAATTTAATAGCTCTCGGGATTACACCGAGTTTTCTTTTCTAAATAACAAGTATGTACTTGAATGACCGTGATGCGCATGGTGGACAAAAGATCCACCAATTGAGACTTTTACAATATTAAAAATAGCAAAACCATACATTTGATTACAATAAACTTAAGTAACAAAAAAAAAACTACCTGTGCAGTAAAGAACACATTCATATAATTTATGTACTGAGCCGCTGTATCACTGCTACCAGTTACTATTAAAATGCGATTGCTAATACGTAAGCCTAAGGGTGTTTCTCGACGAATCTGAAAATATTTATTATTAATATAAGACCTAAATACACAAGACAAAAAATTGAGGGATAACAATCTATAGAGTTTAAAATGCCCGTTTCATGAACATATATGTATAACGCATCCGCAAGCTTATCTTTATGAAAATACAGTTTTATATGTTATTCTAACAATCCACTTGACGGTAGGTGGCTACCGTCGCCTATAACACAAGCAAAAGGCCCCAAGTGTTGCAAGTGCGCTGCCGACCATAGAAGGATTAAGGATAAGGGATAAGAAAGGGATCATTTAGGCAGCTGCCAGTGTGCCCCGCCACTATTAATTTACTATCTACTAATCCAGGTGATTTTAAACATATAATAAAAGCAGAAATTAAAATTTTTTTCCTTACCCTACTAACATAACATAATGCCATCGCTAATGCCCCGGCCAAAAGTGACTCTCCGGGTTTCTCCTCTTGCGGCTGGCTCTTTATCAAACTCACCAATCTGTAATGAGAATACAACAGAAATTATTCTTCGATCATTACAAAATAATTTGGATATTTTCTAACAAATATACAACGCAAGATAAGTTAAAGATAAGTATGTGAGTTTATAAAATAGTGATATACAACTCTCTATGAAGGCCATGCCATTATTGATTACCGATTTTTTGTGACACTAAACTCTTATTATCTCGACCGAGTTACCCCATACTATTTAACCGTAGCATAATTAAGCTACATACCTCATTTTAATAGTTTTCTCAACCAATGTAAAAAGTTCATATTGTCCATCTATCTGTCTGACGTCCAATGGTTTTCCTGGCGATGGGTATAGATATTCACTGCAACAAAAAACATACTGGCTTCTTAATATTTAACAAATCAAACATTAAGCACTAATAAAGTGGCTAAATACTAGTGACACCTTTTTACTACAATAGTACAATTTTGTAGTGCTAGGGCACACTGCATTTTTCAGACATTTGGGAAGCCCATCTGGTGGCTGTAACCACCCCCTTACAGAGGAGTGAACTACTATGATGTGCTGTTGTTTCAGTGAGTTAGGATGCCAGAGCCCATTTAGATGTCCCCGATCCTTAATTCTCACATACATCACCACATGCTTGTGTTATAAGTGACTGTAGCCACCTACCATCACATATACTGTCAGCCTATCTATCGTCCTTAACATAATAATAATACCTATATATATATAATAATTTCTTTATATTCATCTTTTGGTATTTGTGGATATGTCTCCTTTTCAGTTTTTATTGTGAATGGATTTGTGATTAAAAGTTCTAATTAGTAAATGAAGTATTGTACACAAATAATAGGCTTGTTTCCACAAGAATAAATCGGGTGGCTTAGAGTTTTTAATAATTAACCATGATAATTATTAAACAAAAAAAAACTTTTCTATTAAAATAATAAAAGATTAATAATATTTTTGGAAAATAAAATCGACAAAATGAGGCGTTTAATCACGTGACATTAAACACCGATCAGAGAAGCGCATGGAAGCGTGACGTCACACCTCGCGAAACGCCATGTTGTAGCTGTCATTGACACAATTGACTGTCATAAACAAACACGACTGTTTCGCGAGGTGTGACGTCATTCAAGACGCCACGACAGTCTTGGCCTTTTTCGAGATCAATTTCAAGTTCATTTCTAAAAACTCAAAATACTAATGTAAAAGACCTATTCTTCTTAAAATAATATATTTTTGGGGTGAAATATATGCTAAGCTATAGTTTTAAACTAATTTCCAAATTTTGTCAACTAGCCTATTGTCAAATATTTCAGCAGCAGTATTTTATTTATTTATCCATTTAAATCAGACATCTTAGTCCATAAATCAATACCACAACACAACAAAATAAAAATAAAAGTTAATAGAATAGTAAATTCATAGGAAAAATCATATAAGAACACCACAAATCATGTCAATAAATAATAAGTTGAATGATGATTTAAATATTAATTATCCTCTGTTCTGAAATTAAGTAGGTATGCACACTTGAACGAGCTTAATACAATATGCTTAATTTGGTTAAGCTTAAGGGTTGCAAATGAAATTGTAGTAAAATGTTGTGTATACTTGCAATTGGAACACATCATCATGGTCTGATGTAAACTTTGTAATAGTATTTTTTATTTGGTGTTTATTGGTGTATCTAAATAAATAAATACAACTTTTGTATTACCTTTTATGAAAGTGACAACCAATAACAGCGAGCTGGTTACGGGCTTTTTGCATCAAATGCGAGTTAGAAAAGGCAATAACAGCGTCGAGGACATTCGTTAACATCTTCGGATCCTCAGTAATGTACCGTTGGTTTGGATTTGTGTCCACAATTACTACAAGGAGACTGCCATCGGATGGTGCTGAGGATAAAACGTTTAAAAAGCATAACATACATTATTTTTGCGACTGTATAGCCAATATAAACAGAACAGAGAGGTTAGATACTTTCGTCGTCTGCCATTTCGGTAATTAAATTGCAGAAGTGTTACTTTCTTAATTAATAGTATTAAGTTTTTATTAAACACTTTTGTGTGGTAGTTCACTATTTATTAACAATCACATTACAAATTTGCAAATCTTGTTGGCATTGCTTTTATTACGGCAACAGAAACAGAAATAATAAACTAATTTGACATTGACATTGACGTGATGTTATGTTGTCAAATGCGATTGTTACTTGACATTGACACTTATAATGCGTTCCGATACACGCTAATAACATTGTTAAGTTAGCACACTATAATCCACGCTCGTAATTCGTAATATTACGTTAACCATTACCTATGGTGGAAGTGAATAACATCATCAATAGGGCTCGTGGTGTTCATCAATGGTAGGATAAGAAGGGTAAGGTAAAATTACATTTTTATATAAGTAAATGGATTGCGACATGAACTTTCAAACAGTAAATATTTCTATATCTAGGGAATTATTCATTTATTGCCATGATATTTTTTTGAAATTAAATTCTTTCTTATTTTTTATGTAGGGATCTACCGACATGCTAAGGGCGATCCGATTTTTTACCGTGAGATATGGCACGACATAAATTTATACACTAGTTTGTGCACTATATGTAATTTTACCGTCCGACATTTTACTTTTCCCCATTCCGGACCGTTTTTTCCGGTCCGAGATGACTGCAATGAAAAACGTGTTTATGGTTGTGCACTACGTCCGCGATCCGTATTATTCATGAGCGGTATGAGTAAAAATCATAAGTAGCTGTAGACATCCAGGCGATGTATGTGTGTATGTTCCCTATGGACTCCAATACCGCTGAATCGATTTTGATGAAACTTTCAGACAATCTTCAGATTAGTCCAGCGGGTAATGCTGTGAAATTTGGTAGCGATCGGATAAACAGATTTTTTTTAGTAGTTAAAAATAAAATTCGTTCTGCCCCAATTTATTGTGGTTTATGTAAAATAACTCTGTCAGGTACCTTTCACTTATAAGGAGATGAACCCAAAATTATTTTTGTCTTCTACGTCTTCGCACGTAGAATAGGTAATAAAGCAAGCAACTGCCGACGTTCCAGGAAACTCATCGTTCCTAGCGTAAATACACGTGGGTGGCGTGTAGTTTCAAAAAGAGCTAACCCAAACTGCGCCGCACCTCCGAGAAAAGACTGACTATGCACAAGCCAATCATCCGTTTTTTTCATGCCGCAGCGGACCGTAAAAAATCGGATCTCCGGACAGTAAAATTCCTTGTAGTGCATAATCGACCTAACGATGCACACGGCGGGTGCACAAGATCGAAAGTAGCTACTGTCTTATATTTTAACATGGAAAAAAGAGAGGGGGGAATATTTTAAATATTATACTTTTAATCCAGATTCTAGTAGTAATTTTTATTGTAGATTACTTTTGCCCTCGATTTCGTCGGCGACTCCTTTCCCTTATTTTATTAGGTATCTACTCATATATTTTTGTCTATCTTTGTTTTTTTTTTTAATTTATCCTTCTTGATAGATTTTTAAACTCGGGAAGATCCTATAGTAGGAGCTTCCCCAGTTCAATTCAAGAATGTATAAATTGGGTAATCCATGTTAATATTATAAATATGAAAGTAACTATCAGTCTGTTACCTTTCACACCTTAACTACTCAACCGACTTGAAATTTGAGTCATTTCAGACATTTATGGTCGATTCTATTTGTAGCTAAGGTTAACAAGGCTAAGGCTAAGGTAGCTAAGGTTTAGAATTAAGATGTGGACGTAACATTCAATTGATAACTCAACTTAGGTCTTAGGTACCTAGCAACAGGGCAAGAGATCCATATTTTCAAAATTTTCATAAGAATTATTACCAATACCTACCTTTACTTAGGTTGGTACACACATTCCAAGTAACCTATGTATAAAATAGGGACGTATAATTCAATGTCGATGTTGAATTTATAAATTTAATTAATTGTCATAAGTTAAGTTGTGGACAGGTGTCACAATGTCACCGATACGTATTTGTCATGAACGCATACCGAAGATACGCCATACGTCGAAGATCAGATTAATTTCATCATTCCAGTAGGCGCTTAAGAATGCAGTAGTTCGCGTTTCGGACAAATCTAGTTAGATAATATAACATGCTTAACTAAATACGCTAAATATACCAACTGACTACTAAAGTTAATACTAGTACTAATACTAAACGTATTAGATGTGATTTGTTTTTTTTTTGTAAGTGCCTTTTGTAAGTAGGTACTTACTTAGAGTAAGTTCACTGCTAATGTAGGTAAAGTAGCTAGATATTGTGCTCATTATTAGTATTAATATGTAACTATGTAATCTTGTTGACAAAAAAAAACAAGATTGAAAGCTTAACTTTGTGAACAATGGAAAAGTGCTCTGAATAAGATAGCAGAAAGGAGTGCCCAAATATTTCCCAGTCTTTTCCATTATTTTTATCTGTGTGTTATACTTCTAATCTAACGAATGGAAATATGTAGGTAGATATTGAATATTGATTCATGTCAATCGCATCTGTGGAAGTTAGTGAAATCCCTTCGTCAACTAGGAAATCATCAAACGCCTGAACAGATCTTCATAAATTATATCTAAGGACCATCCCGATTTTTTAATTCTTCTAAATGAAAGGTTTTCAGTACAAAACATTTTGTACCCCTGACCACGCCAAAAATTGATGACGTAAAAAAATAAAGTATATAAATGACAAGAATAAAGTAGGTAGATAATTTGGGAGATTCGCGGTTTTGTACGAACCATTGGTATTTTTTATGTATTTAGTTACTGATTTTAACCTTGGGGTTGAATAAACAGAAAGGTAATATTCGAATGAAACAGTGATAACATCGACGTAGAGGTCCCATAGAAAACTTTTCAAGTAGGTAATAGTGATGTCAGAGGAAACTATTATATTGATTTACACGCGCGTCTTTATCATCAAAACGTAAGACGGGAGCTTATTATAACATCCGAATTGTATTTCATCGCAGCCAGATGACAGCCCGGTGATATGGCGCCAAACTTATGTCATCTGTCAAAATACATGTTAACAGACGGCAACGGCAGATGAGTCTCGATGATAACGGAACATGAATAATATTATATGAACGATGTTACAAGCTATGCTACCTGTCATTTTAAGACATTGTTTATACTGAGTTAATGATATGCGTCGTACAAATGCGTTGGTGGTCTAAACGGTAGAAAAAAAAATACACGTCACCAATTTGGAATATTTTGGAATGCATACGGGAACAGAGTAGTTTAGTTAAGTAATTTGGTAATTCTCTTCAACAATATTACTTTCTGTGGCTGTCTCACCATTTATGTTAATGGATTTTTTTATATAGATGAAGGTCGTCAGAGAGATTTCGTCCACTTGATGGTAGGTGGTTACCATCACCTGTAACACAGACAACGCCAAAGGTGCTGCAAGTGCGCCGCCGACCATATTAGGATTAAGTAAACGGGATTAGGATAGGATAGGGAAATTAACGATCTCTGGCATCCCTACTCCCTCACCGAAACATAAATAGTACATAGATAATAATAATATGTTCTTAGTTTACGGTTGATATTCTGTAAGAGTGTGGTTATTATTTTAATTGGCTAGTCCTGTGATCTTCTTACAGTATAATAATGTACCTAATTGATCATTTGTATTTTTTATACTTATGAGGTAAAAATTTGCCTTCGTATCGGAAGGACATAATTTAAGTAAAACACCCTTTACTTAATTTTTACGCCTTTATGTGATTTGAAAAAAGAAAATTTCACTTTTTTCACTTCTCAAGTCGGTCACGGCTGGGATTAAATTACACGATGGCTCGCTAGCACAATGTCGATTGGCAATATTGTCTTTCAATATTGTCACGTTCAGCTTTCTTCCAGTAGATAAAGTATAATATTTGTAAGTGTAAAACATATCGCCTGTTCCAGCTATCAGTATCCCTAATGGTTCCTTAGTACCAATAGGTACCAACACCAGTTAGATAGGTAGGTAGAAATTTTTCTTCTATCTATCTCTATTACGATGAAAAACCTATTATGTCGGTAGAACACTTTTTGAATCTTATTTATATCCCTAAATGTGTTGCTAAGCGCAAAGCTCGAGAATGGCTAGACCAATTTTAATTCTGTTTTCACTCATGGATAGAGGGATAATCAGGGAAAATTTTTACGTAAAAAAAATGCACCCCGTGCGATGTCGGGAGTGGGCCGCTAGTAAGGAATAATTATACAAAACAAGACATTAAATAGGTACATTGCAGGTACAAAATACTTTGCGCGTCATTCATTATTAGAGTTATTAAGAAAACGGAACACGCGGCAACTAATCTGGGCGCACTTTGAGCATAATTAAATTCTGAGAACAAGCGAGCTATTAAAGCGAAACGGTAGCGCAATGCCATTACGAAACGGAACGTGCATAATTATTTCGTTCCCACCTTTTTTTCTTATTCCATTTCGATTTCCAAAGCTCGCGCTAATGTACCATCGCTGCCCCTCGGCACGGACCCACAGCCCTGTAAACAATGTTCTCGTAAAATCTCATTCAATCAATGCTGACTTCGTTTAATAAACAGTGATAATATTTTCCGTCTGCGTTAATTAGTTTCGCTGCCAAATTGTGAAAAAAAATTGCAATTTAATACCTTCACAATTATTGCTAGAGTTCGTTACATGAAGAAGTCTCGCGACGATAAGCAGAACTAAATAAGAAATTATAATAAACTAGTGACCCGCTCCCGGCTTCGCCCGGAGTGCAATTTTTATATAATACAAATCCTACCCGTTTATCCCTCTCTCCATATGTCAAAACCGAATCAAAAACGGTCTACCCATTCTCGAATTGTTGAAGCGTACAGAAACCTACTTAATATTTTTATATATAAAGGATTAGTTATTATATTACAATAAATTAGTTACCTCATTGAGTAAAATAGTGACTACACAAAATTAATTTACTGATAATTAGAGTCTAATAGAATTTGGGGGTTAAAACCAATACACGTTGGTAACATTTCGTCGCACGATGATAACGCCGCGTCTAGGGGCTTCTTTTATGAAAAGGAGTCAGTCTTTTTTATAACACAACATAACATTCTCGTGGGGGTCTATTTTGTACTATGTTTTACAACTTGCATAGAGTATGTAGGCATCTAATGTTTTTGTTACCTTTTATCCAAGAAAAATTTTAGGTTCCCGAGGGATCGTCTGAAAATTTACAAACTCGGGTGGCAGCGGAACCATTGTGTCACAGATGTTTAAGCGTTTTTTACTCATAAATATAATTATTTTCTTTTTCAACGTGGATGAAGACATGGGCACCAGCTAGTATAAAATATATCGTTCTTAGAGTGCCTTCAAATATCTTTATTGTTCAAGCCCATTGTTATGACATATCGATTGAGTAATATAAAAAAAGTTACCTTCTTATATTATTTAATAATTCTATAACGAGCTTCGAAAAACAAATTGCCCTTACGATAAGCCCGGGGTTCAACACACACAAACAAAATATATAAGACAATCGAGTTTTAATAAGAAACGAGCTCCAGAGATGAACACAAAAGAAAAAGATAGGCGGGCTATTGTTTTTTATCATGTAGTCAATATCGCGCGGCCAAATTTTCAATATTGGAATGCCACGATTCGCCAATAAGAAGCGGGAAAGAAATTGATTTATTGTCCAATTAGCGTCGGTCAGGTGTGCCAACTGCACAGATAAAATCAGGCTGGCCATAGGCAATTTTGCTAAAGAGTACTACAACCTTCATATTTCTAAACGTCTATTGTATAATTTTTATTGATGATTATCTTTCTTAATCGGTTAATTTGAAATTTTTATTAAAATATAAATAATATTATTCTTAAAGAGCTATTTTACTTTTTATTACAGTTCTCAGAATAAAAAAAAGTAGCGCACAATCTCACATATTGTTGAAGACTTAACCTCATATCATATTGAGATTAGATTATTCATTTACACTTATTTCTTTTTGTATGAAAATCTACGTAAGTTTTTAAAACAGAACAACCTCGTTATAATCGCCTTAACCTTACCTGAAACAGTAGCTAATTAGTAATTAGATTTTTAAAAAGTTTTAGGTTTGTATTTGCGTTTAATAATTTCAAATATTTCTAGAAACCAATCTTTTTTTTAAATCTAAATAGGTATTTACCTGAGGTATTTACTGTTACATGTATTTGATCTTCAAAAGTAGGTAATAAGACATAAAATACTGCGGTAAGTAGGTACTGCGGTAGGTAAGTTATGTATTATAGTATACCTATACTTATTACACCTGGTTTTATAATCTGTCACTGCTTTAAAGTCACGATTCTGAACAGAGAACTGTAAGTAAGTAAGTTACAGAAGATGGCCAGGTACGATTATTGCGTCGTCCATTAGAAAGTTCAACAGCTAGCTCATATCCGTCTGTGTAAATTTAAACTCAACACTCTCAGCTCTGTTTGAATGTTCCGCGATTCCAACGCTTCAAACTTTCAACCCAATAATGGCTTACGTTTAACTATCCCTGTACGTAAGTAAGCTCCTCTTGTCTCTTAAGAATATTTGAAAAAAGTTCACAATCTTTAGTTCTCGCACTAGAATTAAGATCTGAGGGCCTAGCGCGAGTTTTACTCGATCAAACGCGTCGAAGGCGTAAAGGTCAATTTGTATTGGAATGAAATAGCGCCACCTAGTGGCTAACGTGTAAAGGCCTCGCACTCGCACTAGGTCTGTAGGTAAGTTGGAGCATATAATGTTAGTTTTTAACGTTTTTTTTAGTGAATATAAACCTTTATAATATGTTGTTTAATTTCAGCTCAGGAAAAAACGCAGGGCCCAGCTAGTCCTAATTACCTACATAACAAGTATTATAAATGCGAAAGTGAGTTTGTATGTTCATTAGCTTGTTACTTTTTCACGCCTTAAATACTTACTCAACCGATAATCGTGAAATTTTGAGTAGGCAACACGTTGTCAGGGATACAGAAAAGGAGAGGCTACCTTCATCTAAAAAAAAGTATTATTCCTGAGGGATAATCTAAAAATTGAAAATATTTTTTTTAGCGCTGACTAAAATATATCAGCAATAAAATTGAATAAATTATTGCTCATATATTTTTGTCAGATGGGTTTTTATTTTATTTCTCAACGCTTAAGAAAAATTTGTTTGGACGACGTTTATTAATGTGAAAGTTGCAGTAGGTATACTTACATAGGATTTCATGACGATATTGTTAACAGGGCCGACAATAAGGAGCTGCATTCAAAGCGCTTTTAGTGAATCCGAATCGAGGAAAAACAGGGTCAGATCGCTAGTTTATAAATAAAATAGTTTCAGAATTGTGTTCTGTTCAACAAGGATTGAGCACAAATATCTGGTTCCACGTCCGGCCTACTCCAATGCTCAATAGCGAATGTACGGCATGACGGTTATGACGGCGACCGCGTTCTGTCAAATGTTACCGGAATTTATCGACTACCCCGCAAACGATTCATTGCGAGACCTCCCTGGAAAATAACTAATTCTAAACTGTACTTTAAACATTGTTTCCGGTTTCTACTATTTCCGCCTACAGTAGGTATCTACATGCTTTATTCTATTGTACTTTATAGTCAATTTGCTATCTAATCTGATGAAATTACTACTTATATCACTGTAGACTTTAATGATAAACTGTTCAGTAGTTTTGCGTAAAAGAGTACATAATAAACATATATATATACAGACATGTATATCTATATATCTGTTATTTGGTCCAACTAAAAAGATAGGATAGTTTTTATCTCAATTTATACTATTTTTTTATTGCAAATTATTTATTAATTATATGCGAGTTATAAATTACCTTACACCGCCATCTGTGAGAATGTTATGGAACTCACAGCTGTTGTTATGGAACTTATTTTAAAAGTTATCTGTGAGTTCCATAGGATTCTCACAGATGGCGGTGTAAGGTAATTTATAGGCTGGATTGCAAAAATGCACCCCGGGCGAAGCCGGATGCCGGCCACTAGTATATATATATATATATACATCCATCCTTTACAAAATTTCGCATTATTCATACTACTAGCGACGCGCTTTAGTTTTTGCATTTATCTGCAAATTATATATAAAAACCTTCCTCTTTCCATTAGGGAAAACCGCATTAAAATCCGTCGCGTAGTTTAAAAGATCTAAGCGAACTATGTACATACAAAGGGTCAGACAGCGGGAAGCGACTGTTTTATTCTATCTAAAGATTGTTTAATATACAAGGTATTTTAACTCGACTCTGAAGCTGCGACTCCAGCCATGATAAAAAGATCTAGATCCCATAGTATGTTGGACCTAAGTCTATACCTACTTACTAGTGTAGGAAGTAGGAACTACGCCTATGCATGGCCTGTATCGTGGGACCATAGTCTGAAACGGTCTGAATGGTGATTAAAGTACAAGATGATTGTGTTATAATCTATAGCTTAGGTACCTAATTTACTAATATTTTTTTAACAATATTCGATGCAACGTTCTTAATTTCAAATCTATTACGTCAATAATAACAACTGAAAATGTAATTTCTCTGAAATCGTAAACACATAATTTCCATTATCTACAGTCGAGGTTTTCCCTGTTTCACTACACCCCCTATTAAACATAGGCCTCGACTCCACACGTTAGAAAAAGACGGGTAACACACCACCCCAAATATCATTCTCCGCAATAAATGTGCGGGAAAGAAAGAGACGTAGTAATAGCCGGAAATTAGCACTCGTCTATCTTTCATTTTACACCCCAAATTTTCTTATTCCAATTTCCTTTAGCAACGAGCGGTTCCATTTTACGGGGCTTAACAGTTTCAGAGAATCGCATGGAAAATTGTGCTTTAAAGTGAGAGCAATACAGTTGAAATTTAGAATTGAATTCTCATTATATTTGTGACGTTTTAAATTTGTAAGCGCTTTAGAACACTCTGTCATTTGAAATGAGTCATTTTCTGATAAGAATGCCCTATTGGCTGAGACGTGTGCGCTTCGGGCCGAGTCCGCCGATAATGCCATTTCCGAACGTAGATAGCGTATAACTTTGGTGTCGGTTTTTGCACTGGAGTTTTAATAATGAAGCATAGGGGGAGAGCGGCCTAGATATGGAGAAGACGCGTGGAGAAGAGGAAATTTGAATTTATATATGAGCTAGTTTTATTCACGAGGGTTATTCACACGTCGTATGTAAGTCTAATATTAAAAAACTGATTTGTAAGCATTGAAAATTTATAAGGCGTAAAAATTTTAATAGTCTCAAATACCTTGTAGTCAAGTCGCAAAAAGTTTTACAAAAAGATTGCAAACGTGACGTTGTTGTCATTTTAAAAATGATGCGTGGGAACGAGATCTGACGCGGCCATTTTCGATTGATTCCGGACATTTTATCACGCGAATTAGGTGATTTCTTTCACACCATTTACTCTCTTAAAGGAGGGAGGTGTCAAGATATAACTGCGGTCACTGTGATATTTTTTCTGGATTTTTTTTGTGCCACACTATTTCACAGTTCATTTTTTTGTTTATGCGATAATACATACTTTTTAATAATTTAACAATGTTTTTTTATGAGCTATGCTAGACAATATACACAGGCAAACATTATATATGAGACGCAAATGCTCTGCAAACTCTATTAGGATAAAAGAACGCATTTAGATGAGGATATTAGGCTCAAAGCCCAGCCACACACGCAGCTATAAATAAGTAGCTAGGATATAAATAAAGAAGTATATGCTTATAAATATAGTATACGGGCCTGCGTCACGTCCTAAACTGAAATATACAATGGGAAATATACAAAAATCTATACATACAAAAATCGTTTGTCCTACCTATCAACGCACAGCCAAAACTTCTAAGTCTAGAAAGCTGAAATTTGGAAAATAGCTTTATCTTAAAATGTAAGCATCCGCTAAAAGAAAAAAATTTCTTAAGCATCTTACACCGTGTGATGTGTGGTACATTGCTGTAATCAATACTAATAATAAATCTGTAAGTGTAGGTATTGTATGTATGTATGTATGTTCCTCCATAACTCTGAAACGAATTAACTGATTTTCATGAAACTTGCTAGATAAACATTTGGACGTACGGGACACAGGATAGGCTACTTAATATTTTTTCAACGCGGACGAAGTCGTGGGCAGCAGCTCGTATATAATATACTAGCTGTTGCTCGCGACTTCGTCCGCATAACTTTATAAAATATAGTCTATGTTACTCTCTGATAATGTAGCTTTCTATAGGTGAAAGAATTTTTAAGTCGGTCCAGTAGTTTATAAGTTTATTCATTACAAACATACAAAAATACAAATCATTTCTCTTTATATCGTAATATTTGTATTACTTATTATAGCTACAGCCTGTGCTGGGCTTAAAGAACGAGTTAGAGTAAACAAAATCATCTGTCATAAGATTCTCTCCATTCATTCACATTATATTATATTTATATACTCACATATATAATAGCTTTTTTTTCTACACCTCTTTAATAAATCTTTACATTCTCAATGACTCACCTACAATGTCGAGATCATAAATAATATTGTATGATAATACAAATTTTTATCGTCCCAAAAATTGTTTAACACGCTGCAGGTGGAAAAAAGTTAATAGAAAAACTTCATTCATGGTGGATTCGGTTCATTCATGAGTGCGAAAAAAAATGGTGAAGTGGAGTAATTTCTTTGTGCGAGTCAATCTATTTGTACCTACGTCTTCATATTTGGAGTCCCCGTGGGAGCCCGAAGATGTGATGAAGAATTAACAATTTATTATATCTTTATTCCAATAAAGACACAATAAAATTGTTGGCTTGGCTTCATTTTTTGTAGTTAATTTATTGCTGTTATTTAAAATATTTGAATTCTGTGAAAAGTATGTGCTATTTTTCTGCTTTTATAAAACTTTAGCTACCTAGGAAGGGGGATGACTACTTTACATATATTTTAAGTTTTAGTCTGTTTTTTTTTACTATAAGTAATAATAAGTTTGAATTAAACTATAGGTACATTTGATGCTAGATTTTTTTTCTTTTATAATAAAATGCGTTCCATCATAAAAAATAATGATGGAACTTTATTATTTTCATGAACAAATAAGAATGATGATCCTTTTTATTACACAGGACGATTTTATATTAAATCATTAGAAATTAAATTTATATTAAAAAAAATAAGTATCAGCTTGCATAATGAAGGTAGGTAATGTTTCTCTAAAGTTATCGTTCCCATGATAAATTTGCATGGCATTAACGATGTTTCCATTTGTGTCTGCTCCGCAGATCGATCGGGGCGTTTTTTCCGAGAGCTCGCATTTGCATCCTGCGAAACCACCACTCGACCTAATTTGGATGCGCCCCCTATCTCGGACGAAATCGTTAAAATGCACGCACGGTAGCGAGAAACGGTACAAACACACAAAAACAATAAATAAATAACGAGAACAATAAATATAATTAAAAACGACAAAAAGCGTTCGCCCTCATGACGCAGGTACAAACAGTTGCGCGCTCGCGACGACTTTATATTAACGATACCAACACAACATATAATTGTAAAAAGAAAGTAAACCCTATGACTAATACGTTAAGATTCAAATTTTTATGTGAAAGTACAACATCCGTTCAACATTTTGTCACCGGCACGTCACGATTTCGAATGAAACCTCATTAGAGAATCTTATTTTTAAATAGCCGCAATAAGGTTGAATATCGATTGTGACGTTTGAACATTTTTTGAATTCAAAAATGGAATTTAAACGAGAAGACGCGTCTTTACAATAGCAGTATAAGTTGCTCTGTGGCTTTCGTCGGTAAAGAAGTGTTAATAAAACACAGAGTCCCTTGTTCATTTCGTATTAAAATTTGAGGGATTCTCTCAGTCTATGATCGAGTTTAGTTTAGTGTGTAGGGTTCCTCGTAATAGGGTTCAAGATGAACCCAAAACGGTATTCGAAGTTGTCGCGTTGTTCCAAATTTATTGCGCCAATTAGTAGCGTCCACGTGAAGGGGTTTATCGAATGTTTCGATCGTACCTATTTGGGAGGTAACGGTCGATAATGGCCGAATTTCGGGGAACGTATCTTTTTTTTTCACAAATACGGTAGAATATTTCCAGAAGCGAGAATGTAACAAGTTAATTGGATAGAAATATTCCGATGCCGACACATGAACCGCGCTTTTTACCGATCATTATGGGCTCAGATTAATTTGATTGTTGCCTTTTGATTGTAACTAACATTATAAATTTCACCATAATCTTATCACTGTCGGCTTATTTAAGTATCTAACGAGAATGTCGTTATTAAGAGGGGCTCTCCATTTTGACTGGTTATTTATGTAAGTGAGAAACTAGTCTGCGAAACTTTTTCTAAATATCCACATTTTGACAGGTATATACGATTGGTAAATTGGTATTCGTCTCTTTGCAGCGCTCTTTGTAAGAAGACAAATAATTTAACATCGCAATCTATATGTGTACTTAAGGCCAGGCGGATTCACGAAATGTGACGAAAAGATTGATGTTTGAACTTCAAGTTTGATGAAATGATGCAGAATTGTACTACACAAAAATTAATGTAGGTTGAAAAAGAAAAAAAGAAACACAATAACCGAAACGAATATTGAAAAATGGCTTGGTAACTTTGTAAAAAAAATCTAAACATCACCATAAAAAATTAACTTCCATGTTGACCATTTCGTAATTTTCAACGACAGTGATATGATTTTTTTTACAAAAAGGATAGTCTTTTAATGGTTCTAACACAATAACCGGTTAGATTTTTAAAAAAATATCCAGAATTCAAACAATTAATTAAAATGTTCTAAATAGTAGTAATATTTTCGTTCGTAAACCTGACGAAGAGCTATACAATAATCGACCATATTGACGGAGCGGCAAGCGTTGCAATTCGATACGCGCGTTCATTTAGTTTTCCAGCGACGCGGGCCGTGAACTGACCGGGCCTTAATAGCATAATAAATAATCAAAGAGCTCTGTGTATTCCCTAATATGCAACATTAAATTAGAAGTGAAACATGGCAGAAACAAGGAGCGGGGCCACTTGAGAAGTCTGATAACCTGAAGCTGAAGAATACCGAAGAATACTAAACAAGAGAGCTCACCACACCATACCCTACTCCGCTCTAGACAAACGTTTTATTGTAGCACCTGCAGCGACATTTCGTACCAGGTAGGTATATTCAGTGTTAAGGCTTATCCTTCCAAAAAATTAAATTTTTGCTACATTTTGTAACAGTATTATTCATTATATATACGCCTTTTCTTCAGCGAAAAAAATATATGTTTATCTACAAGATATGAGGAATGATTTGTTGGGATTAAAATTTTTATTTTATTGAAATTGATTCAGGAAAAAATTCTAAACTCACCCCTTTTATTTTCAGTTATAACAATCTCACTTCTACAATATTTATCAAAAGATTATGAAATTTTGTACACTTATGAAGATAACAATGTAGCATGATTTGTTGAAAGCGCTTTTTGAAAATTCGTAAAATTGAATTTTATATAATGTTTTTATCAAAAATATTTCCCCACTTACTCAGCGCTAGCCCGTTCTCGTCCATAAAATCAGTGCGGGGCGAGTCGTGATGCTAGACGGACCTGTGCCGCGTTGCGCTTCATCAAATTATTAATTTTTACGTAATAAACAAAGAATAAACATTTTAGTGGCAGAACAGACAGTGCATGATAGTGTATATATATGATACTTTAATAGGCTTTCTTTTTTTTCTTTTTAATTAAATCTTTAAAAAACTAAATATTAATTATGTTGTAATATAATATTCAATTAATAATTCATCTGTATATATACTTGTTATCTAAATTTAATAAAGATAGGAAGTAAGCAAAGGAGGCAAAAGCGTAATATATCAAAAATAAACCAAACGAGGAAGGAAAGTTTTCATGAATTTTAATTAATTAAATTAATTAATATTAATAATTATTAATTAATACATATAAATTAATAAGCCTAATAAATAAATAATAAAGCCACTATAAAGCCGGATTCCCACTCACGTACCTAGTGACTCATCGAATTGTTCTCCTAGAAGGAGCGGTGGGGGGTTTCCCTATTGTAGGTGGTCGCGTAGGGGACGCCCCCGTGACCTCCAGAAAAATCCGATATCCTCGGTACACCGTTCTGGTAAAAAGTTGGTGAGCGGTTCTCGGAAACTATGAGGGATAGAAGGGTGGCGTTTGCAGAAAGTCATAGAGGGTGATCGGTAGTCACCAAGGAAAGTGTCATCCGGTCTACAGGGGCACCAAAAAAAAGCCCCCTCCTTGGACCCCCCCGACCATAACTCGAAAACGGCGCGTCACAGCCGTGTCGTGTTGGGCTCATCGGGAACGTCTCGACGAGATAAAAAATTTGACGCCCCCCTCGGACCCCCCCGACCGTAACTCGGAAACGGCGCGTCACAGCCGGGTCGTGTTTGGGCTCATCGGGGACGTCTGGACGAGATAAAAAAATTGAGACCCCCCCCCCCCCGCGGACCCCCCGACCGTAACTCGGAAACGGCGCGTCACAGCCGGGTCGTGTTTGGGCTCATCGGGAACGTCTCGACGAGATAAAAAATTTGACGCCCCTCTCGGACCCCCCCGACCGTAACTCGGAAACTGCGCGTCACAGCCGGGTCGTGTTTGGGCTCATCGGGGACGTCTGGACGAGATAAAAAAATTGACCCCCCCCGCGGACCCCCCGACCGTAACTCGGAAACGGCGCGTCACAGCCGGATCGTATTTGGTGTCATCGGGGACGTCTCGACGAGATAAAAAATTTGACGTAACCATGGTCAACGGTTACAAATAGACCCCCCATGTTAGGTATCATTTGAAAGGATGAGGGTAATCTATCAACGCCATCCTCCCAGCCCCCCCTCCGCTCCCCCCTTACTCCCCCCCTCCTTTAAAATTACACAATTAATAATAATAAGACCCAAAACCAAACCAAAACAATTAGACATGGCAAAAGACAAGACAAAACGAAAACAAAATGAAAACGTGAATAAATTTTCTACATTTTTTTTTTAATTCTATTGACATGAATTTTAAAAATTATAAAAAAGGGCTTTTGATAGCTTTTAGAAAAATCAAGCGCTGAATCAAAAATATGGAGAAAATAATAAATGTTAAGTGTGCCTTTTACAGTTCAATATACCCTAAAAAGCCCCACAGAGTTTCCATTTAATCCACTCAGCCGCTTTTTTGTCCCACTCGATAGATTTTTTGAAAAAATTGAAGAAGCAAGATTCTCGCTCTAAAAAGTTCGTAATATTTATCAAAATGAAAAAAAAAAATATATCAAAATTAAAAAAAAAAAATTTACCGCCGGCATTAGCGTTACCCAAACAAAACGTACCACGCGAGGTTTGCACGGTTGGTGCAAAAACTCAATTGTTTTTACTGAAAATTAAAAAATTTGTTAGTTTTGATAAAAACTTTTGTTTGGCTCTTTTACCATATATTTTATATTCGTATAAAGAAATATACATGTAATAAGTATTATTTTGTATATTGTAGAAATAAAAAAACCGAAATGCGTTGCTCTGAAAGAGAAATTATATTTTTATATTAAACACAATAATTTTACATTTTCTGTTCTATACAATTTCACCATACTAAATATTAATCTTACCTGAAAGAGAAACAACATTTAAAGCTATTATTTCTATGTTCTTAATGCTTTAAATTATTTATTATTTATTCACACGTCCAGTTTTAAAATCATATAATATTATACCTCCGTGTTATTCCCGCGTTGTAGGTAGCCGCTTTTAAAATTATAAACAACTACCTACGTACCTACAACGCGGGAAATTCAAATTAAATGAAGTGAAACCAACTTCATTTACATCTCCCCCCCTGGAGTCACGATATTCCCGGAACCGGAACAAGTTTTGTTATGTGGAAAAGATTGGATTCGCATGTCTTATGTCCTGTATTTAATCTGTAAATTGAGTTTGATACTTTTTCTAAAATTTTATATGGGCCAATTTTTAATTCGTCTAATTTTCTTCTGTTCAATCGATTTCCGTTTTCTACATACACAAAGTCTCCTTCTTTGAATAAGAATTGTTTTCTATTTTTGTCAAATTGTTGTTTATTATAATTGTGTGATTTTAAAGTATTTTCTAAAGCGATTTTTCTGTCTTGTAGTAAATCATTATATATATTTTCTTTTTTTAATTCATCCGGTAAAATATCAACATTCGTTCCTTCCAATAAATATTTTGGGGAATATCCCGTGACTGAATGTTCCGTCTCATTATACATTTGAGTGCATTTGTGAGCAATAGTGGTCCAGGCTAATTTTTCTTTTCTTTCATTTATTGTACATCTAATTTTATTTACTAAAGTTTGGTTTAATCTTTCAATCAAACCATTCGAAAATGGTGCATTGACCGCAGTGAAAATAATGGGAATATTTTCCTTTTCTAAAAATTGTTTAAAGTCTTTTGAATTTATACCTGGATATTGATCGGATAGAACCATGCCAATTTTGTTTTCTTTTGTCACCTTTTGAACAAGTTTTATAAAGTCATCAGAATTTTGCGTTTTTGAAGTTGAAATATAGGCATATCTCGTGAAATGATCTACCAGAAGGTGTAGATATGTTTTCGTAGAACGTGAGCCACCAAATCCGCCGATAGTATCAATGGACATTATTTCATACGGATATGTAGCAGGACCAAGGTGAGACATTACTCCAAATTTAAATTTTCCTCTAGATTTGTTTTTTATACAGATTTCACAATTGTCACAGATTTTTTTTATATTATATGCTAGATTTTTCGCTACGTAAAATGGTGTAATTTTGTTTTTCATTTGTTGTATTCCTATATGACAGTAACTATTGTGTATATTCTTAATAAGTTTTTTACTGAATTCCTCTGTCAATATAATCTTTTCATTTCTTCCAATCTTCTTATAGTATACTTTATTTTTTAACTGTAGTTTATTTTTACTTCGTTCTATATCTCTATTTATTTTTTGATCATTTTGAATATCTTCTATTTTTATCATATTTATTATTTTTAAATCTTCTTCCTGATTTTGATATGGTTCTAATACAGGGTTTCTGCTCAAACTGTCTGCTTCTATATTGAATTTACCTGGAGAATATATCGCTTCGAAATTAAACTGAGATAGGTAGTAAGTAAGGTCTCCGAGTTCTTCATCTGTTCTAGCTTTTATATTCATTTTTTCTAGAGGCTTATGATCAGAGAAAACCGTAAATTTTTTTCCCATTAGCCAATGTTGCCAGTATTTTACTGCTTCTTTAATTGCTAAGCACTCTAGATATATAGCTTTCTTCTTTTGTTGTGTACAGTTTAATTTTCTTGAAAAATAAGCACAAGGTTTTTCTTCGCCATTGTGCTGTGGTTGTTTCAAAATAGCACCTATTCCTTGTATACTAGCGTCTGTATAAACATGTATCGGTAGATCTGGATCAAATATTGCTAAAATAGGTTTTGAGCAGAGTAGTTTTTTTACTAGTTCAAAAGATTCTTGACACTTTTCTGACCAAATAAAAGTTTGTCCTTTTCTTAATAGATTATGTAGGGGATCCAATATAATTGATAAATTTGGTACATATTTTCCGTAAAAATTTATTTTTCCTAAAAATTGTCGTACGTTTTTTTGTGTTTTTGGTACTGGGAAATCTTTTATAGCGATTAAATTATCCTTCAGTGGTGTAATGGTACCATTTTTTATTACGTGGCCTAAATAAGTCACCGAATTTTGTGCGAAATTACATTTTGAGAACTTCAACCTAAAGCCCTTTTCTAAAATTGCTTCTAATAACAAAGATAAGTGCTTCATATGTTCTGCAAATGTTTTAGAGAAGATCAAAATATCATCTATGTAATTTACAGTAAAATCAGACAGCTTATGTTTCCTTATAATGTTACTTAAAATTCTTTGAAAAATTGCCGGAGACGTCTTCAAACCAAATGGCAAACAAGTCCACTGAAAGTGTCCTTCTTGAGTAACAAAGGCCGTCTTTGGTTTATCTTCAATCTTAAGAGGGATAGACCAGAAAGCAGAATTTATATCAAGCGTTGAAAAATAATTGCACTTCCTCGTTTTAACCATTAAATCTTCAATTAATGGGAAGGGTTGTGATTGAGGAATTACAATTTTATTTAAATCGCGGAAATCTATGCATAATCTTGATTTTCTTCCTTCTTCTTTTTTATAAGCCAATGTTACTGGGGCGGCAAAAGGACTATAGGATTCTTCGATTAGGTTTTTTTGCAATAATTTTGATATTTGTTTTTCTATTTCCTGTTTGTCTTCAATCGTGCACCTATAAGGTCTTTTATTACAATATTTGTCTACTAATAAATCAATATGTGCTTCATAACCTTTCACCGTCCCAATATCATATTTATCTTTAGCAAAAAGGGATCTGTATTTGCATATCAATTTATCTATTTCTGATTTATTATAAGGGTCTTGTTTATTTATTGATATATTAAAGTTATCAACTTCTATGTGTTCATTAAAGTTCACTTTATATTCTTTTTCAATTTCTTCTAAGACATCTTTCTTTTTCATGTTTTCGTTTTTTAGGTTGTGGGTATTTTGTGTAATTTTTAGTTTTTCATTTTGAGTAAGTTGAAATTTTTCTATGCAATCCAATCCAATTAAGAAGTCGTAATCAAAATGTTCTTCTTCAATCACGAAAACATTAACATTATTTTCAATATCATAAATATTTATCTTTAAGTTGACCATTCCAATTGATTTTTTCACGCCATTAATCGTTTTTAAATTTGCATTTTTATTAGTATCATTAATTGGGTTTTTCTTCAAGGATAATAATTTTGAATTTATTAAAGAAACATTCGATCCTGAATCATAAACACCCATTGTTTCAAAAGTATCATTTAGCAATAATGGAATTTTGATTAATGGCGGAATTACTAGTTTTTTGAATTTATTTCGTTTAAATCGGTTTCTAATTTTGAATTGTTAACATACCTTATATGATCAGTTTTTGATATAACCTTACTATTGTTATTGAACCAACACAAATTTTCAGGATGATACCGTTGTCCTTTGTTTCCCTTTTCACAAATTTTGCAAGGTTTGTATCTTCCATCTTTTCTATTAAATTTATTGTCATCATTTTCCATTCTTCTCACAAATTTATTTTTATTTACTAAGTATTCTAAGCCTCTGATATGGTTAAATAAATCTTCTGTTTCTTTTAAATCGTGTCTATTAATTTTATCCGCTACAAAATTTGGCAGGCCTGTTGCGATTAAATCTATTATAGTAGGTTTATCCATTGATTTATTTATTTCCAATAAAAGTTTTTCTTTTCTTAAAGCATATTCCATTAATGAGCCCTGTCTGTATTTGAACAAAATTGCATATCTTACTGATGACCACCCTTTGTCTGCATAAGTTGCACAAAAGCTTTCTTTCCATGTTGCCCATTCTGAGTTTACTGTATGTTTTATGAGCATTGAGCTATACCAGTCAAGACATGAGTCTTCCAAAAATACCTTGAGAATTTCAATTTTTTTACTGTCTTCTTCAATTCCCACACGATTACATTCTGCCTCAAAAATAGCCATCCATTGTGATACATTTGAGGTGGTTCGAGTGAATTTTTCTAATACCATTCTTTCTGCCAAATTGCTAATGTTAAGTTTTTTTTTCGTTTCAGTAAAATTCTGCAAAATTCTTGTAAGGACCTCTTCTGAAATTCCACTAGAAGTACTTTGTTGATGAGTTTCTGGTATGATCTCCTCTAGCAAATATCCCTTAAATTGCATATTTCCATCTGCATCAATATAAGTATCCTTTATATCTGAATCCACAGAAATCCATACTTTTCTTTTTTCGTGTCTCTTTTTAAGTGTAATTTTTACGTTTTGAAAAGCTTGCGTTGTTATAATAGTATCATGTAGTCTCACCGGTTGAAGTTTTTCTGGTATCAAAAAGGTGTGGTTACTACTATCGGTTATTGAAGTTATGCAAATTACATTTGATTTTGGGTCTTCATCTGTTTTCACTATAAATTCAAATCTTAATTTTTCCATTGTTCAAAAATAGCTGCACAAATGTTGTTTTGTAATAAGTATTATTTTGTATATTGTAGAAATAAAAAAACCGAAATGCGTTGCTCTGAAAGAGAAATTATATTTTTATATTAAACACAATAATTTTACATTTTCTGTTCTATACAATTTCACCATACTAAATATTAATCTTACCTGAAAGAGAAACAACATTTAAAGCTATTATTTCTATGTTCTTAATGCTTTAAATTATTTATTATTTATTCACACGTCCAGTTTTAAAATCATATAATATTATACCTCCGTGTTATTTCCGCGTTGTAGGTAGCCGCTTTTAAAATTATAAACAACTACCTACGTACCTACAACGCGGGAAATTCAAATTAAATGAAGTGAAACCAACTTCATTTACATACATACATCTATACATATAAATAAAATTGGAGTGTCTGTTTGTAATATTGAAATAACCGTTTTTTACTACATGCATATGAATATATATACGTACATACACCAGATATGAGTACATACACCAAAATAAACCAACCACATAACCAAACCAAATTTTTGTCTGTCTGGGTGTCTGTTTGTTCCGGCTAATCTCTGAAATGGCTAAACCGATTTTGACGGGACTTTTATTGGCAGGTAGCTGATTTAATAAGGAGTAACTTAGGCTACGTTTATTTTAGAAAAATACCAAAATAACATCCAAAATAACATTTTTACAATTTTTGTGTGTCTGTCTGTTTGTTTGTTCCGGCTAATCTCTGAAATGGCTGGACCGATTTTGACGGGACTTTTATTAGCAGGTAGCTGATGTAATAAGGAGTAACTTAGGCTACGTTTATTTTAGAAAAAATACACCCCGAGCCAAGCCGGGAGCGCGCCGCTATACACTCTAAAAACATAACCCTCGTTGTGGCGCAGACGGGTAAAAATTTTAACTAGGTAACATAATTTACAACCTAAATAACAAAACACGCTTCATTGTTACTGAATTATCCTTCTACATTGTAAATAATTATAAATTTGTAGTATGTATTTGCAGTAAAGTAGGCTCAGTCGACTATGTCGTGCCTTTGTCGTCTAGTCTCCATACTACTCTTTGCCATCTCTGTGCGGTCGATCTCTTGTAGAGGGTGGCGCGGGGAAATTAGCCTAATAATTCAAGGCCAAATCGGCGTTATACACCTTAAATCAGGATATAATGTCAACTTAACCAAATCAAATTTAACTTGTATGAAGTTTTCGGAAAAATCTAAATGAAGGTCAAAGCCGCGTCAAAGGGGCAACGTTCGGCGACATCAAGTGGAACGTCAATCTGAAGCCTGCGTACAGACAGATAGTCCCACAACATAAAACTTGCTCTTAAGGGTTAAATTAGATTGCAATTATATTTGTGTTCAGTTTTTTTTTAAAGAGTGTTTTAGAATTAGTACAAGTACAAGTTTTAAAACGACAGCAGCTGCGCACCTCGCCACCACATGAGATTTCCGAAAACCGCCAGCGAAAAACAAAACCATGTCGCCCAGACGTTCAGATCGTGCGATTAGCTGAAATGGTCTTGGACAATTTACAAACACCGCATTACACAAATATAAACTCTCTTTTGTTTAGACGAGTAGGTATGGAAAAGTATTTTACTTATTTAAAAACTACTAATATTATAAATTCGAATGTGAGCTTGTTGGTTTGTTACGCTTTAAAGGCTTTAACTATTCAACCGATCATTATGAATTTTTGGCACGTTGTCAGGGATACAGAAAAGGACATAGGGCACCTTTCATTCAGCATAACATGTAATGAAGATTCAACTCCTGGCAAACGTATAACAGCAATAAATATGTCAGGCGTTATATCTTTTATTTTTCCACGCGGAAGAAGTCGCGGGCATCAGCTAGTGAGCAATAAAAATTGAACAAATAAAAAGGGGCGGACGAAGTCGCTAGTAATTTAATAAGTGTCATTTACCTACCACAGAGTGGTCTACTGAAAAAACACAAGTTATACTTAGAATATACACAGATAGGTAAAAAGTGCTGAACTTTGGCAAAAAATATACTTACCTACTCCATAAGTATGCACAATGTGCATTAAATTTGACATGATTTTGTCCTAAAACTTTAGTTCTTCTAAAAGTTATTTAATTTAAAAATCGTATTTTTCTTAGTGTGTGTATAAAAGTCATTTCAAAGTCGAAAGGCTCGCGCTTAGTGTTGCCACATTAAATTAATTTTGTCCTTCCGCGGCCATTAAACAAATTATGCTTAATTATGGCGAAATTTATTTGTGGTCACATCCACCGACCCGTTTGGACACGACAAAATTCACGAATTTTAATTTACCCATGCAATTTTAAGTGATACTTTTTTCTCGATACAGGTTATGCGATGTTGCAGTTCAACTGTTGTTTCTGATATATAAAGAAATGTCTTTATTTCGACACAAAAAGGTTCTAAGTATAGAATAACTTAAGTTAAGGTTCTTGTAGGTATTCTCAACCCCCGACGCCCGACGTAAAAGAGGGGTTATAAGTTTTAGTGTGCCTGTGTATGTGTGTGTGTATAGCTCCTAAACGGATGGACCGATTTTGATCCGTATTTTATTGTTTTCGATAAAGCATAAAATTTTAAAACTTTAAGCTCAAATATTGCCTGTTGGTTTCCTCTATATGATGGTTGACCTACCAAGAACCTACAACAAGTGGACCACCAAACTGCCTTGTAAAAAACATATAAAAATTTCCTACATGCTAGTCTTTTCGGTTTGACCTAAAGATTTAAATCAATTTAGATCTTTGGTTTGACCAAGATTTTTTTTATCTCAGCTCCACAAACGAAGAACACTTTCTAATCACTTATTTGAAAATGCAAGAAATTAAAAATAAACCTTTGATTGCTTATTGTTTTAAAAAGAAAAACTACAAATATGTTAGGGAAATACAATAAATAGAAATCCCTGTATTTGGAAGTAAATTTGTTACTTCGGTAAAGTAACATAATATTCTTATTTGGATAATCCGAAATATTATTTGTTTTAGTTTTTAAATTTTTTCTTCATAGATAGGACTACCTAATTTTTATCTAGGTAAAAGCTTATCTTTTAAAAGTTTTAAACAACTTTCAAACAAGGTCCGTGACTAAAGGCTATGGTAATTATAAAAAAAAATTAAGTAAACAGTGTTTAAAATTTCACCCGCCTACAACACCGAGTGGACATAGGGTTTTACATCTTCGTTTTTTGTCACAACCGGTACACGAACAACCTTGTCGCACCAACACCGAGTGTTAATCACGTACACAAGTCTGACAACGTTTCGGTAGAAATCATTGTGACACAGTTCTATCTGTTGTCCGGTGTTGATCTCGAAATCCGGTAGCTAAAAGTAATTTGTGAAATTACTTTCTTAGAATTGGAGGCAATTAAGCCCAGTGGAACTTACAAGATGGTCGACGGTCGAGTTTCGACAAACCGACATTCGAGACGACGGTCGATATAGTTTTTTATCGCATTGCTGCCATTAAAAGTGTAAATATATTAAATATTTATGTAACAAGTAGTGTTGTGTTACGTTAATTAATTTTCATTAAGGATTTATATGAAGTTACGTTTAAGTGTCCAGTTTTTTAGCGAAACAATATGGCTCTAGAGGTCAACACGACAATTTTAAGCAATGATTTCTTTCAAAGTTTTTGTTGTACGCTTTATATATAGTAAGATGAGACTACAAATTCTCCCAAAAATCTATTACTGAGTTCCAATACACGTACAGAGCCACATTACTTACCAACTTGAGCAGCTTACCAATTCCATTGATTACTCACTAGTTATTGGTCGTAGCAATACATAAAAAGACATGATATGTTTGAGACATATCAAATCAAATCAAATCAAAATATTTATTTATCAATTAGGTTTCTCACGAAACTCTTATGATCGTTATTATAAATTTAAATTTACTAGGGTTTCGGAAAAAAAGCCAAGATGACGATCCTGAGAAGAAACCCCGAAAGAAACTCAGGATACTATTCTTTTTATCATCTTTAAAATATAAAAATTACAATTAAGTACACTTAATACAAACATAAAGTTCATATACAATACTAAGCAAAACATAGTATGAGCTCCGGATCCAAGCTCTGAATCCAGGCTTCATTGTCACTTAAATAATCAGTGACCTTATAGTAGCCTTTCGAGAGGAGTTTGGCTTTAATGACACCTTTAAATTTATTTATAGATAAGGCTCTTATCATCTCAGGTAGTTTATTATAAAACCGTATACATTGACCCATAAAAGAATTATGTCTCAAACATATCATGTCTTTTTATGCAAACCTTCATAGGTTTCCATCGAAACAAAAAATTGAAATTACTTTAATTTTTGTACCCAGTATAATTAATTTCTAAAATGTGCATAATTTGTGACATTTTTTGTGGTTTGAATTCTTGTAGTTACTGACTAAAAGCCAATAATATTTTTCGATGAAAGCATCCTAGCTATAATGTACATTTAAAATTGGGATCTCCAAAGTTACCATCTAAGCTACGGATCCATATCATCAAGTGGGCCGTCAGCATGTCTGTCTACCTTAACATAAAAAAAAAAACTTGTATTAAAATGTCCACAACATGTCTCTCCAGTATGTCTATATAGCATTTAGACTTAATTCTAATTTGTTCGTCTCACATCGCGAAGTTGCTCGCCCACAATCGAATAAGTTATCAGTAGCATTGGCTCAGTGCGCGCAAAGCAATTAACCGAACGCCGCTCGCTTTATTATTTCTCTCGATTAATCGATTCCTCTCTCGATTTTAATAATCGATACCGATCACTGTCCAATGAGTTATGCTTATTTGTTTTTGGTACTCGCGCGAATGAACGCTTTTTTTCGTATGATCGATGCGATTTCCTTATAAGTTAGGATTTGATATGCCCCGTTCCGATTTATTGGATAGAGGCGTGATTGTGTTAATTTATTTTGACAGTCGACATCGAATGAAGTTGTAAAGTTTAATTTCTGTATTCGTGTTCTTTCACTGTGTCTATTGAAGTCGTTCGATCGGAACAGGGGAATTGTAGGTACGTCTTCTTTAAGTAGGTATAGGTATCTAAATTAGATTTTGTCTGAGACTTCGTCCGCGTTGACAAATAAAGATACCTAAGTATAACGCCTAACAAAATATATCAGTAATACGTCTGACAATATATGAAGGGCTGATTTTTATTCTTTGATAGTCCCCCGGGAAAACAACTTTTTTTTCTGTATGAGACACCCTATGTCCTTTCCTACATCCCTGACAATGTGTATCCAAACTTTCACGATAATCGGTTGAGTAGTAAACAAATTACTATAGTTTAAATTGTATTAAAATAATATGTGTTGTTGTGCAGTATTTAATGGTGGTCTACCCTAAGATAACGTCAAGTGAAACATGTAGTTTTGATATAAATTAGAAATAAATAAAATAATAAAATATTGCTGGAGGACTCGTAAGCGTCGGCTACTGCTGTTAAAAGCATAAAGATACCTATCAACGAATACTTATGTGTTTCGAGAGCTTATACAAGTAATCGTGCACTTTGGTTTCAATTTAGCGAGCCAAATGAAGAGATCCACCGACATCGGAAAGGCGTAAAATAATTTTCATGGCCTCTTAGCAGTAACTAACCAACCACGGCTCTCTAGGGTTGTCACAATTAAAATATATAGATTAGCTAAAACCGTGCACAGATAACATAATTATTATTAATCATTATCATCATTATCAGCCTATGTCTCTCCTTTGCTGGATATAAGTATAGGCCTCTCCCAACGCTCGCCACCACGCACGGTCTTCTGTCCTTTGCATCCGGCCGCTTCCTGCGAAGTCTTTTAGGTCGTCTGTCCACCTGGCCGCATTCTTAATTATTACATTATTAATGATCAATTTTATTTTAAGCATTACATTCTTTAATTTATTAAATACTAGTTTTTGCCTGCGAGTACGTTATTGTAGACTACATTTAACACTTAGGTGCCCTAATTAATTAAATAAAGAAACTCTCATTTAGCTCAGTAATCTTTATTTGCATTTAAAATACTATTCTAAGTATGTACCCGGCTACATTTTAATTCTTGATCCTTCGGGTTCCAATGCGCTTAAATTAGTCAAAATTTTCACAAATTTTTATTTAGCTTTATGAAGTAACGCAGACAGCATTCTTGGAACTTTGCTTAAGGGACCCAATATTACATATTATAAAATAAAGTAGTCATTCATATCTGTCTGTTCCTCCATTTAATTATCACATAAATTCATTTAGACAATAAATTACATGTATATGTGTACGTTTTTTAAATAAAGTATCTATTTATTGTTGGCAAGTATTTGACAGCCCTTGAGGAGACAACTGCAATTGGCTGTCTGGCTAAACGCCGTTGCCTTTGGGTAAATTAAAACATCAACCAGCCAGCGGCCCTGTTGGTTGTCCCGACAGATCGTCTTTCATATTTTGTCTTAACTGTCAAAACGGAGCCCTGAGGTACTTTTACGTTCAGAAAAGGTTTCATTTTCATAATACATTTATATTGTTTCACTTCTACTTCATAAATATTGTGCGGTATAGACACATTCATTTGATTTATTTGTACCCACTGTATTGTATGCTACAGCCTTTAGTTAGAAGAACCGCGAGATTTGTAATTGGGTGAATTAAATACTCATCTGTCAAAAAATATCCAGTAGTTTTTGAGTTTATTCGTTACAAACATACAAAAATACAAATCTCTCTTTATAATATTAGTAAGTCTAGTTATAGAAAAATGTCTGTCTATCTCTGTTTGTTACTGCGTTAACTTTTTCTAAACCACCCAACGAATTTTGAAACGGTTTTATTACCTAATTGAAAAATCCATGAAGAAGTTATTAGTTAAAGTCCATGTTTGTATATTAGTTTACAAAAAAATAGAATCAGTGCGAAGCCGTTGCCCCCGGCTTCTCATTATGTTACAAACTTTTACATTAACGCACAATACTATTAATTTGAAATGTAAAATTGCATTTACGAGTGATTTGTAATGTAACTAAGTTAATTAATTTCGCCAATAAAATGGGACGAGCAGAGCGGAATCTGTACGCAGAGCTTGGCAATATAATTCCACAAATGAATGGTCCTGGGCGTGCGTCGATTGAGCTATAGGTGGCACTCTGCAATTACGCGGGCGCGCCCACGGACAACTGAATTTAAATTAACTTTGCCCCTACCATTTGTTCTTATTTCATATCCAACTCGTTACTGTATCATTATTTTCAACTAGCAACAACTTCGTCGCCTACCTATATACAAAAAAAAATCCTTACATTTAATTTTATGTGAGATTTCATACAAAAATTTACAATCGAGGCTTATTTTAATACTTCGACACTAAAGTAGTCATTGAGATTTAGCATTTTAACTAAGTAGTGACAGGGCACACTGCGTTTAGACTACCGACAGCCGTGAGGTTGCCCGAGATGACCGGCGTACCTCCATTTTCGGGTACGCCGAGGTTCCGATTGGATGCGTAGCGGATGGTGTGTCATAACGTTCTCGCGACTCCGGTCATTCACGGCCACCCCAGAAATTTGCTGGTTTTAGCCGGTAAGAGTCCGGCATAACCCCGCAACGTCCCATACGCTGCCATGTATCCATGAGGATTTCCCAACGTTAGAAAAAAGGCCTACCGCAAATGCGGTGTCCAGTATTTGAAGATTGGAAGGTATTGATGTCATCAAACGGACTGCTTTTTTATTCTCTTTTTATTCTTTTTTATATTAATTTCGACAGACAGGCATACAGTCCACTTGATGGTATGTGGTTACTGTTGCCTATAACACAAAAACGTAACAGGTACTGCAAATGTGCTGCTGACTACAATAGGTTTAAAGGCAATGTCTTGTCAAAATGGCTATCAAATGTATTTCAAATGTCATCGAACTTGACATAGAATTATATGTACCTACCAAGCTGTCCGTAACAAAAAACAAATCATATTTACTTACGTGGTGTTAAGCAACTTACCCATTACGTGATCTTATATCGCTATAATTTGAAACTAAAAATCTTTATTAGTTTCGTACATATGGTAAATTACCTACATAATCTTTTATTAACCAACAGACCAATCGATAAAAAAGATTAAATTGTCATTCGTCAAATTTACAGAAATTCCATAGTAGGAGATATTCTTTAACTTTAGTTGTCGAAAATTAATCAGTTTTGGCACACTATAAATGATTTACGAATTAATTTCAAATGTAATATGCAAGAGGAATGCTTGCGTTGTAAAAATTTTATAAATATCTATATAAGTATCAGTAGATATACTACATTTGTTTTCTTATAGATAAGAATTAATAAAATAAACTTTTCGTCTTGTAAACATAATATGTGTGAAGGACAAACTCTTTTTGGATCTTAAAACGAATGACATGAACCGTCAGCCTGTCTGACGCTTTTTACAATAAAATAAAAGAGGAGAAATATCGTGCCTTAAAGTTTGCTATTTTAATTTGTCTTTATTTTACGTTTATTAAAGTAGGTATTGTGTCATTTAACCCTTCCGGTGTTTGATAACGATCGGATTGTTGGTGGTCAAAATGGCCGCCGATAAAAAATGAAAGCACGCCAGCAATCTAAATTAGTCCGAAAGGTTTACTCTGGTATGCACACACGATCAGATAATGTACAAAAATATGTATAATTCATGTTTTATGATACTCTGTCTGAGGCTTTGATTCGGTTTTCAATGTTTATTTTTTCAAAATTTATATTTATCTATTACTTAATGTCTTTCCTAATGTGCTTTTGTTTAAGTAGGTACCTACTTATTGTTTTTCTGTGCTCTTATTAATATTACTTTAATGTATTGTAATCAATAAAAGAGAGAAAAAAGAAAAAAGAATTAGTCTTAATCCTAATCCTAATACAATATTATTATAATATCTATAAGTACCTACTAATATTATAAAGAGGAAAGATTTGTTTGTTTGTTTGCATTGAATAGGCTCCGAAACTACTGGGCCGATTTGAAAAATTCTTTCACTGTTGGGAAGCTATATTATCAGCGAGTAACATAGGCTATATTGTATAAAGTTAAGCGGATGAAGTCGCGTGAAATGCGAGTTTGTATTTGTATGTTTGTTACTCTATCACGCAAAATCGGCTCAACGGATTTGAATGGAATTTGGCACACAGATAGTCTATATTACATAGATTAACATACCTATATGATAATACTTATGATACGAAGTCGCTGGCACCAGTCACTATAATAATAAATTATATGATATGTGTATCAGGGTCTCTCTTAACTGGTTTACAGTGGAGTCGTATTGTTGAGTACATATAATATCACTCCAATAGCGCTGCAGACTAATTGCATTGCATCCTCCAGCAAACTCCTCACTCGGGGATCGTTTCTACCCCATGGTGGATGGATCCTACGAAGGTGCTAACAGTCATAAGTGAGAGTTTTTTAGGTTAAGTTAGTATTATTTGATATTTAAAAAGTAACGAAATACTTTAACGGAGTGCTATATAAGCAATCAGATTGATGAGATTTTTATTAAACTTAACAAACTATTGAGAAATGAGTGCGATAACATTTTTGATAAAAAAAAGATGATCGTAGTGGCCCCTGCCACTATCAAACAAAAGCATGTGTTTTTCGGTAAATAAGTATGGAATGCCACAGCCCATTTTCCTATCATCTCCTATGACGTTGCTTGTGTTAATAGGCGCCTTGTGTTGTGTTAATTGTCAGCCTGTCTGAGGACTTTTACATTTAAAAAAAGCCGCTTAATGGAATTTTATGAAATCTTGGACACATTTAGTGTTTGTGCTGAATTAAAATAAATGTTCCCCCGTTTATTCTTTATCTTTTTTTATCTGGGTCCCTTGAGACAATAAAATTTCACATTTTAGTTTCTAAGGTAGATGAAGAATTACAACTATTTAGAACTTAGTCCATCATGTTTGAACTAGATGGTGTAACACACAGTTTGTGTAGGATATATTTCATTTTAATCATGTTGACGAAGTCGCAGATAAAAAGGAGACATTTGTGTCATAAAATTTAAAATAGTCATGTCTAGAGCGATCAATATACGCTTCGTAATTAGTTACTTTAATAAATTCATACGCAATCAGCAAAGAGGACCCGTTGACAGGTAATACCCAATACTGAATAACTTAGCAGTGAATTAAACGAGTTATCATTTCATCAAACTGATGTCTTTATTGAACGAACTTATTGCGTATCCCACAATTAGACGCCATCTTAAGACTGTTCTAGACTAGTTGCGTGCAATGAGACTTGTTTAAAAAACGCGAAAGAAATTCACATAGTGGGCCCATAAACCGTTCAGAAACGTTGACATATTTAACCAATTCATATAAAACACACCAGCGTAACTTGACCCCCTATAGTCGTTTAAATTAACATCTATGTACGAGTACAGGCGAAAAGGTATGAGACGGGATCCAAGTAGACTGGTCATATGCGCATTCGTTACTCAACCAGCCGTCATTACGAATAAACTGACCAATTACAATAAATTACTGGCCACATATAGCAATAAAACGGCCATTTTGGTAAATAAATAAATGAGTAATTAATGGTTGGCCGCGTGCGTGCGTTCCGTTCAACGCAGCATACAAATCTGTGCATTTAAAAGTATTAAGCTCTGTCGCTCTGTTATGGCGTGTTGAGTGGCCAGTTTTTATTTGCTGACGGTACCAATTAGTGCGACAGGAACCGCGGGAAGCTGCTCCGACGGTGTAGTAGCGGTAGCTATGGAAACTGTTTCGATGCAAAGCAAGCTTGTTTGTCGAGTCGACTTATAGCTCTGTTACTCTGCGTCTATAGTTATATTGCACAGATGTCTTCATAATACACTTTAGCTACTTGACTTGAATGGAGTAAATAATCTCAGTACATAACTGTTGTAATTTAAGATGTATTCTATGTAAATAAATTAGGGTTTTTGCGAATCTTTTATTGTGACTTGTGTTAATAGGCTAACGGTCCATCAGATGTTTGGTGGCTACAGACTACGGTTTCCATAAACGCCAAGCCAACTGCAGAGCCCATTTCCCAATCCTTTATAATTTATCCTACTATGGGCGACAGCGCACTTGTAGCACGTGTGGCGTTGTTTGTGTTATGGCGGCGGTAGCCACCTACCATAAGTGAACCGTAGCCTGTCTGTCCTTAACATAAAAAACGTGACGTAAAGGTTCTGCCGTCTCTGACGCTATAATTCACTGAGACACAACACAACACCCCGTTATTTCTGCTGTTATTATTGCTGTTCTGTTATTTCTTGGTGAACTTCAGAAAATACTTTTACTGTGTTGTTCTGTACAGTTTTCCTTGATCGAGTGGTTAAGGTGCTTGCTTAAACGCTTCAGGAAACCCGGCATAGATTCCCGCCTGGGCCGACATTGGAGCTGAACTTGTAGTGGCAATGCATAGTTCATTTCGCAGGCATTATGGCAAATAAAAGAAAGGAAGAGCAATATTAAATATATTGAAAAGAGGGGAACGACTTAATTTTTAAGATTTTGTGAGCAATTACTTAAATAAAACCACAGTATCATTAGTAACGAATTATAATTTAACCGATAATTTACAATTTCCTTGATGACGATTTACACAAATTATATTTATATCGAAAAGGAAACCTATACAATATTTATGGCCGTTTGTTAAATATTTTCAAAGTCTT
Source organism: Synanthedon andrenaeformis (assembly GCA_936446665.2). Classification (NCBI taxonomy): domain Eukaryota; kingdom Metazoa; phylum Arthropoda; class Insecta; order Lepidoptera; family Sesiidae; genus Synanthedon; species Synanthedon andrenaeformis. Next base: position 4,250,200 of record OW387801.2, read on the forward strand.
ACATCAACAATATTCGAGACAGTTAACTCTACGACTACTTTGATTTTCAAATGAAATTTAAATTTTCGTATTAAAAAATCTAATTATGTTGGAATTAATTTCCACTTTACGTATACAATAATTTAATTTTGTATATACAATTTATTTTACAATATAATATACGAGTGCTCGTATATTTAATTAAGCACGCTCAATATAAACACAGAGAAAACAAAAAAATTACGCAATACAAAACGTATTTGAACAAAAAAATAAAAATAAAACTCCAGTGCAAATAACATATTTGTTAACTTAGGCTTAGTCCCGGTAGGCTATTTCGTCGCCGCTTCTAAATATACCTAAACCAAAGATTCCATTACTGGTTCTATACGCAAAAGTGTTCTTAGGATTAAATTTCTTGAAACCAAGCAGTTGAAAGCAAGTTTGTGTACTTTAAAAAAAAAGTTTACTCGAATGTATGATTCATCGTTGTCTTTGCCTTAATTATTTTTAAATTCTGCTTATAGCAACATTAGCATTATTAAGGTTGTCAAAAAGTTATCATTTTTTCGAAAGGAAAACTAACAAAATGTTTCCTATAAGTAGAGTAGGACAGTAATTTTTTCAGTACATTTTCCACAATCGTTAAATAAATTTAAAATTTATCCATGCAGGGTAACGCCGCAATATGAAAATTTTCAGGACAATAGGCCGGAGTTTTTTTTTTTTCATATTTTATAACATGAACCTAGAAAAAACAACGGACGGTGTGCTGTCACTGTACAAACTGGTGCACCGTAATGGCGGCGAGTTTTTATGTGTGCGTGTTTTCAGGGTTGCCAGCCGAAGAAACTTTCCCTAAATTTTGGTACATATAATAATGTGTAGTTCACTACATTTAATAACAATTAATTACAATTATTTTAATAACATTTAGTTTTGTCCCTAATTATTAGTTTTTAAAAAAAGTGTTTTAATGAAATTAGTTTTTTGCCAAAATGTTTTATTACACATATTATTATGTACTTAAACTTAGATGAAAAAGTACACACTGTCTTCTATTAATATTTCGATATGTACATAGTATATAACTTATTATATTTTTCTTATTTATTTTAAATATAGATGGTTTAAAAATATAATATAATTCAATAAAAGACTTTCCCTAAATGTGAACGAACGTTTTTTAGCACTGGTGGTAAGGGAGATTTATTTTGACACGTTGGCAACACTGGTAATCATTTTGATGTATGTATTAATTAAGTTAATTTAATCTCATATTAATTAATTTTTTTTACGAAGTTGGAGAAATAACATTCCGAAAATTGGCAACACTAATCTTGTCAAAGAAAAGTTTGTTTAGATAAATTACTAAGATATGAGGTTACAAATTAATCAAAATAAAGCGTTAAAGCATTGACTTATATATTACTAGCGTAAGGACCGGGTCAACGGCGCGGCGAAATGGCACCAGTTCGTTGACCCTAAAATCTCAATTTAGGGCCAACGAACGACAGTCGTCGTAGACTATGTAAGACGCTTCCTGTGGTGATCATACGAGTTCTAATGTTTTCTAACAGATGGCGCTACTTTTTGTCTATAAGAAGTAAGTTGTGTAAAATGTTCCGTTGGGCGTATCCTTACTTCAAAATCATTGCGTTAAAGAGTATAATTGCCTCTGGTAAGTGATTCCTTGTTATTTTTTTAACGTAAAGTGCTACGGGAACAACATTTCACGAAGCAGGTTGGCTTAACTAAATAGTTATTTTAATTACTCATTACATGTGCACTTAATCAACGCGAGCAGCGTAAATGCGGACTCCGAGCTTACTATGGTTTGTATGTGTGCAGTAAATACACGTTACCGAGCTTACTACGGTACTCCACTTTATAAGTATATGGAATTCCGTTCGTTTTTTTTTCTAGGTTCATGTTTTATAATTATACAAATAGTTTATTTACATTTTTGATTATAATATGTATGTGCCATTTTGTTCGATTATTGCCATTTTGTATTTTTTGCCATGTCGCATTTTCCCTATTTTGTAATCAACTTCAAAATGTATTTAATAAATCTTTTAGTTAATTCACTCATTTTGGAGAACAGTCAACTTTAGAATTATAACGGGCAACAGTTTATACTTTTCATTTTTCTGTTTTTAAAATGTCCTCTATTTAATGGGATCAAAACCAGCCAGATACAAACAGTATTAACCAAAGAAATTTTACTGCAACTTTTTACTTGTAAAATACGAGAAATCTTTTTCCCCGTTTTAATTAGGTATATGCTGATTAGTATAATATGTATACATACAATAAGTAGATATTAAAAAAAAAACAATTTTGCTATAATTAACAGATCTAAATTGAATCGCTTAAGATCTTATCGCATTTAAAAAAACTTTTTAAAATTAAAAGTTTATGGATAGGTATTCAAACACTCATTTACAGCAATTTGAACGCATCGGTTATTTTACGTTTTAAAATTGAACGAACATATATAATTTGCTCCTTTAACTTACAAATGTTGTTATTATGCAAAACAGTAAAAGTGTATTACAGAAGTACTTAAACTATAGGTAATTTGTAATTATAAGTTATTGAGTTCGCAAAATGTACTTATTATGTATTCGCTAACAATTCCCAGCTGGTAATAATTACACATTTATGACTTAATATAAAAATAAAAATAAATAGTTTACTTACTTACTCGAACGCAACACGTAGGTGTAATTAAACCTATAGGAAAAAAAAACTATAGTAAAATAATAACAATAATATTAATAATTGCTTCGGAACACGCTATAATATTCACAAGTAATTTACACTTAACTCTACATTTACGAGTATGTGGTTAATTTAAATCAGAAATTGCACTTATTTCTTATGATTCGCAACGCTTCGTTTTTTTAAATAGAGTTGTCATTTTTAAAAAGTTTTTTTTTGATAAGATTCATTTTTAATACTTGTCACTTGTGTATGTGTGTATTAGCTAATAAATAATAATATTAAAATTTAACTGAAAACGATTTGATTTATATATATTAAACTTTTACAGCCGTTTTAAGTTTATATTTATATTATAACAAATTTATACAGTGCGTTTCTAATCAATCGTTCACTGGGTAGATATATTATATGTATATCGATATTCATCGTCAACATGTTAGCCGTCATGTTAACGATGAATATCGATATACATATAATAACCAATTTCGATTTTCTGAATTGCCCCCCCTTTATGGATGCAAATTTAAAGACGTTAAAATAATAAAATAAATAAATCATGCATAGTATGCTTCCCTATCGCGAATCTCACTTTAAATGCCTGTTATTATTCGATGTCAAAAAAAGGCTTTTAAAAAACGACAATTATAACACATTTTTTTAAACAATAATAATAATTCATCAAATGAATAATTTTTAAAAACAGTCATTTGATTTTCGAACGCGACGCCATTACAAAGATGGCGGCTGTTCAGTCGAACTGTCACGCGTTCCCGCGTGATCCAAATGTCAATGCGGTTGGAGCGAATTCAAAATGTTCATGTTAATTGCGTGTTGATGGCTCGGGGGACCACCGAGGAAACTTAATTGGGGTCTGGTTGCAGCCGCCATTGCCGCGAATAATGGTGGCGCACCACCTCCGCCGAACAACGCGAAGGAAGGAGGCAGCAATGGCCTTGCAGACAGTCTGAGTTTCTCTATTTCGGCTTCCTGCAGTCGTTTCGCTTTTGCCCGGCGATTTTGAAACCATATTTTAACCTGAAATTAAAATTAATATTTAGTAGTGGTAGGGCACACTATTCACAATTATTCGGGCAACCCTTCTTGTATCTAAACTTATACAGGTTCTTTGTAGCTAAAGTCACAATTAGAAAATTAGTTTGATATTAGGAAGAACAGACTTTACAAGTGTGTTTTTAACTTTGATGACCTTGATAAGATAGAGAATTGAATAGATTGATAAGATTGATAGAATTGATAAGATATGTACCAAATTACAAGTCACAACATACTCGTATCATATTTAAATAAGAGCTTTAGGTCTAGAGACTTTTTTTTAAATAATGTCCAAAATTTGAACTAATTTGGTAACTACACTTATTTTAAAATACTAATAAGTATAATTTTACTTTACCTGTGTTTCTGTAAGTCTTAAAGACGACGAGAACTCTGCTCTTTCGGCGATGCTCAAATATTGCTTGTCTCTAAATTTCTTTTCCAGAGCTAACAGCTGTTGCGTAGTAAACGGAGTTCTTGGTTTTCGATTGGGCTTGTGTTTTCGTAGTTGACAGCGTACCACCGGAGGACCACTTGGGACACCTGCTGAGTACAAAACAGTATAGGTCAATCAAATATAGTAAAACTAGCTGGTGTCCGCGACTTCGTCCAAGTTAAGAAGGAAAAAATATAGGTAAAAGCAATATACCTAACGCTTGACCTCTTATTGGTACAACACTTTGGTATGGCGTTAGTTTTTTATTTTATTTTAGTTTATCCCTTGAGAACAATACTTTTTTTCTGGATTAAAGGTCCTTTCTTGTTATACTATCCCTGACAACGCGTGTTAATTTTAGTTCATAAAATAAATTAAATTATTAGAGAGAGATAGAGAGAGAGAGAGAGAGAGAGAGAGAGAGAGAGAGAGAGTATGGTTTTCCATAAGTACTTATTTAATAATACAAATATATACAATTTCTTACTTATTCCTACGACAATATCTGCATTGTATTAAAATTTGTTCGAATTTTAGCTAAACTGTTATTAAAGTAAAACCCCGCAAATAAATGAATGTAAATAAGTATTGATAATGTCAATGTTTTTGAACTAAAATCAGACAATGGCGTATCGACGCGGCGTTATTATGCAGCCGAATAATTCGATGTTCGATATTCAAATGAATCGAATCAGCATCGATATATCGATATATCCGGCTAATGATACCCGCATTGGGCTTTAATTAACGACATTTGCTTACAAAGCTTCACTTTTATATTTTGTTGTGTTTTATTGCACATTTCTATGATTCGGAATTTTGAGGGCTATAGTAAAAACCATCTCCTTACGGAAGACCGCCATGAAATAACAGCATGTGTCCTGTTGTGTTTCGGTGAGTGAATAAGGGATACTAGAGCCCATTTCTCTGTCCTTTCCTAATCACTTAGCCTTAATCTATGGTCGGCAGCGCACTTGCAACACCTATGGCGTTGCTTGTGTTATAGGCGATGGTAACCACTTACCAACAAGTGGACCGTCAGCCTATCTGTCGACCTTAACATAAAAAAATAATCAATATCAAATTCAGTTCAAAAGTTTGTAGTTTCTTGCGTTTTGCACGCTTTCTTAAATAAATAATGATAGCTTAGTTACACTTAATTTTTCAATTATTTAAATAAGTTAAAGTGTATTAAGCAACATATTTATTGAAATTAAGTAATAAAAACAGTCGTAAAGAGCACATCCAGTAATCAATTCCAATGTTAATATTTTAATTAAGTTTACCAATAAATATATTCGGTTGACATTTAATTATTATAATTTTCACCCTTATTATCACACAAAACAGAATTTTGAGGTTAAAATCCATTTTAGGATTAATTTACAATTAGATTTGAAATGGGAACTGCTGTAATTATATAAAAGCTATATTTTTCAACACTTACAGAATTAGGTACCTATAAGTATCTAGAACCAAAACAATCAAAACCCAACAAAATATTATAATATGAGCAATAAAATTAATATTGAATAAATGTTGAAAAAGTGGCGCGGACGAAGTCGCGGGCAAAAGCTAGTAAATATTTTATATAATTTTAAAGATATAATTTAAATGGATGAGATGATATTACAATAAGATGGTAGGTAGGTAATTGTTGGAATCTTTTAGTGGTGTGAAACCCTAAAAACGGTACAGCTTATTATTCGAAAACAAGCCAAGACAATATAAACAATAAAAATAAAATCAAATGTAAAAGAAAAACTAGAACAACGATTGGACGAATAAAAAATACAGTTAAATTGTACGTATTCCCAGAGAGTGACCTTCGAAGAATCGATACAACTATAGACAATCCAATAAGGCGAAGACAATCCTGCACAAATGCCTTCCCATCGCAGTGATAAAATACAACAATTTGAATAGACTCCACCTGTCGACATATCAATGCGCGCTGCTGTACGCTAATGAAGATATAATATCCATCTTCAAGCGTATTTATTCTTCCGCGCGCGCTCTCGGCAGCCATTTTGTGCTGCGATGACAGACCATAGAGTATTTGTGTGTAATGGCGCCCAATTAAGCCGGCCGTTTGGGATACATAATAGGATTTAGTTATCAATGCCCGACTTTAATTGGATTGTTGTAATCTTCATTGTTTATTGAATAAAATTATGTTTGTTTAAAATGTGTTTATATTTTGTTGGTGTTGTGGTGTTGCTTTTGGTATAGCCTTTGAATCATGCTTCTGGTCATCATCATCATGTCAGTCTTAGGACGTCCACTGCTGGACATAGGCCTCCTCCATAATTTTTCAATAGATCATTCAGAAACATCCTGGCTCCACCGTCTACCCGTGGCTACCCTACCTGGTCCACCCACAAGGTCGTCTGTCCACCTTGTGGGTCTATCCCCTCCACACGAGAAATTTCCGGCCCAAGCGGCCCAAGGCTCTCCGTAACATGCTTCAGGTAATTTACGCTAATCAATAATACCTACTCGATTTCTTAATGTCATTTTTGGTTTGCGAAACCTGTCGAAAAATTAATGATGAAGTCCATTTATCAATTTTATTTCACTACATTTCACACCTCTGTATTCCATTTCATTTATTTTTGGTTAATTTTTGGTTGGTACCTAACCTAAAACCCAAAAACTATTCTTGGTCTCTTTCCAAACAAATTTTTATCGTCAGAAAAAACCCAAATCTATTGGGGTATTAAATGAAATTACATTTCAGCCAGTTGTTTCGTTTAAAAACATTTTGAAAACACAACAAGTTTGGGCTTTTCCTGACAGTAAGGCTGGACCCGCATTGCGAAATTCCACCGCGCGATTTTTTCCGCAATATAGAAATTGTATGGAGTTTTTTTATTCGCGAGTGCATGTAGCTCCATACAATTTCTATATATCACAGAATTTTGCGGAAAAAATCGCGCGGTGGAATTTCGCAATGCGGGTCCAGCCTAAGACAGACAGCAAACGCACGAGCGAACAGAAACGGCTGAATGATTGGAAGGATTTCTTATTTCATTTTATGTAACTATATTAGTTTCCTTTAATTTTATGTATGCCTATATTTATTTAATTTGTAGAAATAAATTGCATCTGCATTCTTTTATAAAAGGATCTATCGTTAGGTGCTTTACTTAGTTGTTTATCAAATATAATATCAAATACACCGATACGAATAGCCGTACGTATAGCTTCTACATAATAGCGAAATTCCCAAGCAAGTAAGATAGACAAGAAAGCTTTCAGCATTGAGCAGAGCATCTATAAAATACAGGAAAAATATCTCCCGCATTAACCAAGTACACGGCCATACATCTCGTCAGAACACGTATCAATTGACAATTAATCTTTAATTGGTAATATTTTTTAGTTTGAGCACGTTACATTCCGCTCACGTATCGCCTCTGTCCGTGGTTATGTCCAATTATCGACGGAGACGAACGATTGGCCAACAATCGGCGGCAATAAACGAACTATTAACCGTACAGTTATGAAGAGTATCCTATCACCCGTCGTTTTCTCGTGAACAATTATTCTGTAAATTCTTCAACCATATTAAGAATACAAGTTTGCGCTATGCCTCAGGTAATAATATAGATATTTTCCTATATATTATATCCCATAGCCTATATATTTCAAAAACTAAGATGGAGAGCCTGGCACATAGACGCAAAATCGCATATCTAAGTATGTGCCTTTTATAAGATGTACTCGTACTTCGGAGAGTGTGCTCAGGAGCTGCATGAGCTCATACCGCCTTCCCCTTTCTTCCTACGGACTAACCGTATTATCCTCGAAATTTCTCTTTTTCGGACCAAGCGCTTTAAAACATCTTTTCTAATTCGCACTGCCAAGGTTTGGAACTCCCTGCCGACGGGGTCTGTGTTTCCGAGCTCATATAACCCAAATCCTTTCAAAGTTCGGGTGAATGGGCATCTTCTGGGTGAGCTCGCTCCATCATAGGCCTCATTTTAGCTATGCGGCTAGATGCTGGCTAAGAGCAAACCCATCTCTAATAAGAAAAAAATAGTTAAAGCTTTGTGGATGCATGAAGCTTTGTAGTTAAAGCCTGTCTGTCTATCTGTAACCTTTTCACGCCTTAACTACTCAACAGATCATCCTTAAATTTTACATACGTATTGTAAGGGATACAGAAAAAGACGTAGTACATTTTTCAGTCAGAAAAAATTGACTGTTTCCGAGGAATCATCTAAAATTAAAAATCCAACGTCTGTCAAAAGTACAACAGCAATAAAGATGTCAGGCGTTACCTAAGTATATCGCTTATTTAGTTTTCAACACAGACAAAGTCGAGGGCACCAGATAGTTAACAATAAAATTTCGATTTTAAAACCAACGTAGGTACAACTCGATCAGTTAGTATAAAATTATTCATACATAAAATACCACAAATGACTTTATCGCTTATTGTGCTTGTTAATCACATATCCAACCAATGAAGATATTATAACGTTTTACGACGTATTCATCTCCTTTAATTAAAATGTAAAAGTCTTCTAAGAAATGCCATTTTATGAAGACTTAAAAGGCGCCTTTACTGGCCAATCAGACGACAGATAAGTTAATACCTAAAATTAATATAATCAGGGAAACAATCAAGACTATTTTCATTTCAAAGTGATCTAAGATTAATTTTTAATTAGCACTGCATTTATATTTAATGATAATGAGTATTCATATTCTTTGTTATCATTTTTATTTTTTTAATTTATCTTTATTTCATTTTTAATTTTGTATATATTTTATACATATTACTGCTAAGATTAGATTACTAGCTCCCGGCTTTGCCGTATTATATAATATTATACCTACTTGAAGTTTTTATTTAATTTTAATTTTTACTGTTTATATCCCTTTGCAACAACTACATATTTAAATGATTTTAAGTTTTTTTTTTTTTAGTTTTTTTATTGGTTAGGTTAGCGAGCCGCTCCCAACTTATTGTACGAAGCAATTTTTTCTGTAAATTAATATATATATTAATACCTTTCTCTCTTTCTATTAGTGAAAATCTTATCAAAATCCTTTGGGTGGCTTAGAAGAAGCCTTAACTACTCAATCAATCAACATCAAATTGAGCCTACACATTTTCAGCGATACAAAAAAGGACATAGGGTCCTTCATTCAGAAAATATATATACCTACTGTTTCCGAGGGATCATCTAAAAATATACAATATTCAATGTCTGACAGAAATATAATATGAGAATAATGGTTCATATATTTTTATTTCTTCAAATCTTAAATGAAGTCGCAGGTTATATTTTGACCTCATTTCGGTTTTCTGATTGAATCAAAAATATAGAGCGTTAAGGCAAGCTCCCTAATCACTCATCCAATGGACTCGTAAAAATCGAATAGCGAATTGCAGAATAGCGAAGCACAATGGTGTTCAAAGAAAGAGCGAAGTCCCCAGCGTGACTCTTCTTTGCATAACTGCGAAGCAATAAAACAAAGTTGCGTCTTCATTTTGCTATTTAATGTTAGGTTGAATTTTGGATGATTATTAAACTTGTGGACTTTCTAAGAAGGTTTTATGAGTGAGGCGGGTACATAATGTAGGCGCACCGTATTCGCCGTTCAAAAGGCCTGTGTGCCGTGCTTACAATTTCACAATTTGTCTGCACGCGCTTTTTGCGATCTCCGGTAATTGGTGTTCACCTGCGCCCGTGCGGTTGGCAGCCCTGAGCGCCAAATATGGCAGCCTGCTCCTTTACGACTATCTGACAAATGTGTAATTATTTATTTAATATCGTCCGTGCGTCGACCGATTTGGATGCAATTCAGATGCCGAACTCCACTTTTTCGGTTGCCACTATTGTTTGTAATGAAAGCTCACTGCCGGCGTAATAACAATTTCGGAGGTTCCGTGGAATGTTTTAACGAGAATTTCCGTGATATGTTTCATGGTGTGCGTGAGTTGCGTGGGAGTGTTATTAGTTTTCATTTCAAAAAATATTATTGCTTATCAAATCATTTCCTACTCGATAGTACAAAGTTTCAAAATAAACTTTTCCAATTTGGCTCTAATCTAAACCTGGAAAGCACAGTGGCAGGAGCACACTTAGTTTCACAGTCATTTGTGCAGCCCGTCTGGCAGCAGTAATCACTCCCTTACAGAAGACCACCGTGAAATGACAGTATGTGTACCTTTCCCTATCCCTTCCCAATCTCTTATATACTAAGGTCGGCAGCGCACTTGCAGCATAGCTATCTAGATAGATAGAAACATTTATTTGCATAAACATGACACACATACGAAGAGAATGACAAAAAATACATGTAAGAACAAAAACACACACACACACACACACAATCACATCACATTCTAAAACTATATCTAACTAGAACACACCGTTTAAACTAATGGAGATTTCCCCGTTAAATGAAAAAAAAACAACCCCTTCATTTAGTGATCTATTAAACTAACTCTTTTTAAATAATTATCCCCTCGAATAAACAAATAATGTGATACCAATTTACTTGACTGTAGAATTCCAATGACCGCGAATGATACCGCTTGACCGCTTTTATGGTACACAGTATAAAGAAGATATAGAAAGTAGGTACAGTCCCAGAGATATTACAGTATACTTACCATAAAATTCGCACAAATCTCAAATTGGGCACGCCCACGGAAGATAAAACATTATTAAACGCAAATAATAGACTTGGTCAAATTCAAAAACAGAAAACATCGGTTTTTCTATACTTTTTCAAGACTAGTGTTAATCATAAATATCAAAATACATGTTAACAGTAGGTATATCATACGATTTACTAAAAAAAAAATATTAATATATTATTCTTGATAACTAAAGTGTTGGCTAGGTAAGGTGGATTGGAAGAGAAGCACTGGGCTAAGGAAGAAGTCGTTGTTACGTAACATCCGGTAGAGGATTGGAATTGCTTCAGTCGAGCAACTGTTTCAGTTGACAGAAATAGGTTAAAGGAGTTGACAGCCAACCATCAGGACTGAAAAAGGAGCATTGAGAAAGAGAGAGAAAGGGGGGTACCATGAGTTAAGAATCTTCTTCTGTTTTTAACTGATTCGTTATTGTATTGATTTCTTTAATTTTAATTGACATCACATACTTTTTTGGTGCCATGTCTGTACTTTATAGTAATTAACGAAACCAACATTTACTATTAATCTAGTCAACAGAAGTGGTAATTGTTAAATTACCACTTTTTCTATGTTGACTCGATTTAGAAAAGAAACGTTAAAATACTTCATTAATATTCTATCAAATTTTTGTTAATAATTTTTTGGTGTAAAATATTTTTTGGAACGTTTTTCCTGCAACTATTTTTTGTTTTTGAGTATTATTATCAACATTAAGTAGATACCCTACTGCACTTCAGTATACTGTGACATGTTTTCAGTGTAACTTACATTGTAACGGTAATTGTGAGTGAAGAACTTTAAAATGACATGACAACGTTCTTCATGAAATTCGTTTACCATTTTCTTACTAATTGGCTAATAAAATGTGAAAAGTGGAACAGCCCGCCACTGTTTTGACATATTATTATTATTGATTTTTATTCGTATTTGTAATTTTAGATTACAAATACGAATAATTTAATTTTTTGTAATTTATATTTTGGTATTACCAGATGACTCCTTGGGAACAGTACTTTTTGCTGTATGAAAGGCACCCTTTTTTTGTCCTTTTCTGTATTCCTGACGTGTGTTCTAAATTTCATGATGATCGGTTGAGTATAGTTAAGGGGGTAAAGATTAACACACAAACACTTTGGCATTTATACCTAACTTAGGATGGTATAACTAAGTTGAAAGACGACAAGGTCATTCAATCAAACTATAAGAAGCCAGAAATGTTTGATACCTAAACTTATATCTTATCAGATAATGTATGTTTCCAATCACAAAACCTTCACATTGTCACAGAAGATAGTTAGTACTGACATCGTTAAAGGTCGTACGTAGAACATAAAAATACTCTTAGCCCGAGTTTTTTTTTCCCAATTGACCATTGTTTTCAATTCATCAGCTAACAATTAATTCTGTCCTTTCAAACGTAACTTTTATTTAACTTTCTTTTTATTCATCATAAATAATTTAAAACTCCACCGAGGACCGTTTAAACGTAAAAAATGCGTGTTGACAACAATAAATTCCTTCTAGCCATCAAGTTTGATCCTAATTTGGGATTGAATACTTTGTACGCGATCCCTGTACGTTGATTTTAATTGACTGACATTCTTAACACGTTTTGCTTTCTTAATACGACTTTTTAAATGCACATAGACTAGTTTCAATATGTTTTTGTCATTTGGAATTATTTTTACATTAAATTAAATAGATGTATGCTTTTTAGATTCAATTTTAATATGCTTTCAATCGCTTGCTTCTGTTTGTTAGTTGATTATTCATTAATCGTGTCATTAAAATCTATAAGTACATATTATGTATAAGTTAGCGGATATATATACTTATATTTATATAACTACATATAAATATAAGTATATATAATATATATCCGCTAACTTCGAGACGGTACGGTTGCCACTAATGGAAAGGGCGTTAAACGAGGAAGGTTTGTGTATATAATTTGCAAAGTAAAATTGCACGTGTAAAGGCAGGAACGGGTTGCTAGTAGTTGGTGTTTAAAATAAGACATAATAGCGTCATCCGACTTCGCACGATATGATTTTTTTTCTGTAAATTGTCACAAACCTGCCTCGTTTATCGCTCTTTCCATTGTATAAATCGACATCTAAATTGACATAGAGAAAATATTACTTACTTCCTATAATAGTCTAGTTCACAAGTTGAAAAAATATGAGCGATAGCTCATTGGATTCAGAATTACGTCTAGAAAAAACGTATTCGAAGGATTTTCCAGCATGAAAAAAATTGCAAAAATTATTATCAAATTAAATTGGAAAAAAGAAGGTGTTTCGTTTTTTGTTAATAACTCTGAAACTATTAATATTTAAGAAATAAAAAAAAAGATTCTTAAAGAGGAGGAAATTTCCCCCAACTCCCAACTGCCGGAATTCTATCTTCATTATTTATAATTTTAATTTAAGAGCAGGCCCCACAAAAAAAATTCCTACGCTCGCTCCGCCCACGTCCCGCCACCCGAGAGTTACAAGTTGCTCGACGGCTCTCTAGGATTTTTTTTAATATATCGCAAGATACAGCTTACGTAAGGTTGAATATTGCGTACATTATTTGAAGCATGATTTGGTGTGCACTAGCTCGGAACTAAACAACGTAAGTCTCAAAATTGTTTTCGTTAATTATAGGAGTAAAAATAAACCTAAGTTTATTTTATTTTGACAATCACTGGTAAACAATGTTTCCTTGCTACGATCAGTTTTTTGGCAATATATCTCAAGCCGTTTAGTAGAAAAATGTAATATTCTCCGGAAAAGGCGCCGATTTCGTTCAAAAAATGTATCGAATGAAAATCACCTAATTATGTTTCTGACTTGATAATCTACAGATAAAGGTCTCAAAATATATATATGTAAATTCCACATTGATCAGATATGTGGTTGACTCAGCACATTTATTTAAAGTTCCCTTAGTTTCACAGGGCCTGGCCTTAACGCTGTAAATAGGGCTTCGCGCGACCGTTTCGACATTGATGCGCGAGCCACCGCTAAAGTGAATACGCCACCTAAAATATTTTTTTTAGAATATTAAAAATTAATTTAAAAATTTGAATTAATTATGGTGTATTCTTTAGACTTGAAAGAATAATGTCCCATTAAAAAAAACCTTTAAAGTTCATTTTTTAATTCCTTTGTCATTGAAGACAAAAACGTTTAAATAATTCGTCTATAAATTTTTCGCTTCTTGGAGCCCTTATATATGTATAATTTTCAGTCTAGACGTGTTACTCTAATAGGTACTTATCTTTAGGTCGTTACGAGTTTTTCTCTACCCGTCTTTCAACTGTCAATCATCAATACTTCAGAAACCCTGTTCATTTCATTCATCTTTCGAACACGTTACTCAACTGTTGAACATTCAAAATAATACTTACCTATTTGCAGAAAAGTGTATTATACCAGCGACCAGCTCCCGGCTTCGTACGGCAATTTTTTTTTAATAATTATAATATAAATTTATACTGTTACTAGACTGGGTGACCAATGAATGGTTTAAAGTTTTTTACATATAAGAAAGAAAGTCTATGAAACATTATAGAAAAAAATTCAAGAATACTTGAATTAATAATTAATAATTCAATCCTTATATATATAAAAAATTACGTCATATGTTTGTCCGCGATGAACTCCCAAACTACTGAACCGATTTTGATAAAAGTTCGTAACTATATGTAATTTGGTCCAACTTAAAAGATAGGATAGTTTATATCTCATTTTGTTAATTATTTTTTTGCAAATTATATAATATTAACATAGCGCCATCTGTTGATACCTATTCAATCCAGCAATTATTTATCTGTGAGTTCCAAAAGATTCTAACAGATGGCGATGTGAGGTAATTTTATCAGCTGGATAAAAAAAATTGTACCCGTGCGAAGCCGGGAGCGGGCCACTAGTATATTATAAAACGAGCCGCGTGGTATTACTTTTGTAACCGCTCCATTAAAAAAACTACCTAAAACGAATTTTCCCGAAGATAAGACCCTGACAGATCGATTTCTAGACCTAAAAAACCCCTAAGTAACCCTAGATTTTCGTCAAAATCGTTAGAGCCGTTTGATAAATCGTCGTGACATACTTACAAGAATTCCTCGTTTAGATGATAAAGGATTACGTATCAACTAAGGGCACAAAAAATCTAGGCAAGGAACATAATCTTGACTGGAACTATTATAATAGAAATGTTTATGTAATGGCAAATAAAGCATTAATGAACTACCAAATAACATTAAGGAATTGCCGGATCCTAGATTTGAAAGAACTTTGACAGAATTGTTAATGGACTGTTGCTATTATGACATTTGATAATTTTATAATAAGTAATACACGTTAATTCTTTTTTTTATTACATTAAAACATGAGTTACTAGATATAAAAATAAATATTTGCATGCCGTTGTTGGGTCGAACATATTTTTTACTGTAATTTCTGTACTGTAACTTATGTGTTTGTGCAAGCAAAGAATTATTTATTTAATTATTTATTAATTTAAATATCCAATTGATAACTATTGACCTGACATGACTGTACTTTAATTGATAAAAAAATTAATTGGGTATACGACTTAATTAATCTTAATTTATGTTTTTTTAAGTGAAAGGTGACATTTTTTTTAAAAACTAGTTCTTAATAAATTTTTTATACCTAAGTGTCCTAAGTATAATTAAACAAGTATTAAAGTCCTTATAATAATTAAGTCAAAATGCAACAACTAATAGAATCTAAATAAAACATTAGCCTGAATCTTTTAGGAAGCTTATATATACTAGTAAGTATATAAAATTTAGGTAAGTACGTCTAAAAAAAACCTTCCCTTTTTTAAAAAATAAAAAGGCTGCTACATAATATGTAGGTACGCAACGCAATGTGTTCGTTAC
The DNA here is from genome assembly GCA_936446665.2 of Synanthedon andrenaeformis. NCBI lineage: Eukaryota > Metazoa > Arthropoda > Insecta > Lepidoptera > Sesiidae > Synanthedon > Synanthedon andrenaeformis. The sequence continues at coordinate 4,265,962 of OW387801.2, forward strand.
ACAGTTGATTGACGACCGATCTCACTTGATATACGATTTGCAGACAGATGGCCACGATTGACAGTTTTTTTTTTTACCAATAAAACTATACAAACAATGACACGTCTTAAACCAATTATTTTCGTTCGCAATTCCATAAGTTGCAGCACTAACTGCCATCTCTCTTGTTTCGATTAAAAATCGAATTGGATATGGAAAATATGAAGTAATAAAAAAGCAAATGATATTAATATAATTATTCTGTTTCAGTACTTTTTATACTATTAAGCGCGATAGTATACTACTCATAGTAGTGATAATAGCAGCAACAATAAAGTAATTTAATAGTTTTATTCATTAGTGTTTTCCGGAAAATTAAGAATCTGACTAATCAGGAATCTGACCAAAAACGAATCTGTCAAATAAAGAAACAATCGAGCAGTCATGAACCGAGCCTTACACTACAGTACCGTAAGGCACTGTAGGTTACCTACTGTAAGGTATTTACGGAACCTTACGGAATCCTCTGCCATTGCTTGTGTATATAGACGATAGTATCCTACTACCCATCAGGGAGACTTTGCCATGAAATCTATGCTAATTTAGATTTGATTAAGAAAATATCTCGAAGTTATTTTTAAAATAATTTACAATCATGCAATAATAGACATCTGTAACTCAAAGATGCCGTGACTGTAGCAAATTCAATAGATCGCAATCATTTGTTTGAGTGGTCGATCTCAGCTCAGCCCGTAATTGGCACAAATCTTCAATGGGCACGCTAGAATAGCTTTGTGTTATCATACACGAGTTGACGAGAGGAATCAAAAAGTTTTTTTTTTTATAAAAAATAAAATAAAAATATTATCTTCAACAAATTTTGCAAGAGTAAACAGAACTTTCAAAAGGTTTCGTGTAAAAAATCATTCTGAAGTCAAAAAATTAACACTTTCCAAGCCATATTATCCAATAAACCAGAGTTTCCCAATCTTTTTTCTTAAGCCCTATCCAAACCGTTACTCGGGTAGGTACCTACCTAAAATGCTAAAATAAAGCAAGAAAAACTACTTTAATATTGTTATTCCCTATATTTACTTAGGTCTATTTTATTCATATTGATGTATCTGTTTAATAAATCCTAATGAAATGGTTGGTGTTTTTGCATTAAATGTCAAAATGTTTGGATCGTAATGTTTTTATTTTTACTAACATATTTAATAATATTCACTAGGTAACTCTATGTTGCAATAAAGTTTCTTTTAAGAACATTAAAATTGGTTATTTTAAATTCCATTACACATTTCATTATAAAAGAATAAATTAATATTTAATGTAAAAAATTAAAAATTACCTATTGTTTTAATTTTTTTTTATAAGCCTCTAATCTATATCTTAGTAATGAGCAGGCAGGAGGCGCTCGTCTTATAAACAAACTAATTGGTCTGCCGGCTTTTTCTGCATACATTTCGATTTGTGATTTAACCGGTTTAAACACTATTATCCCATGACAACTGATGACTATTATCCCATGCCCAAATGAATTCGAAAAGTAATGTTGCTCTGCCTTTACTAGAAGACTATTTTTGTTATAGTTTAGATGGATTTGCTCTAAATGTTGCAGCAAAAACGCCTTCAGAAGGCCGTTAGCGCTGTTACATAATCTGATAAATTGATTCCTAATAAATTAATGATCAACTTAATAAATTAATGAATTATTTAGGCCTTTAGAACGAAGTTGGCAAAATTAACGCAAAAAATATTTGTTCAAATATTAAAGTTAATTTAGTTTCTTATCAACTCTCATATTGCTTTTAAATGCATCAAATTAAAATGTTAAAGTCGCCACGCTAACTCGATAAGATTAAAGATTGTTCGAACATTAATATAGCGTGTTGTAAGTCCGTTAAAAAATTATATAAATGTGTCGAATGGACACACTGATTGATCTAACACAAAACATTATAATTGACGCAAATCAGGCGATCAATGCACGGATGCGTTAAGAGAATGAAATTTTCTTGCATTAGTCGAGCACAGAAGCGAAATCGGTTATTTCCCTACCATTTTTTTCAGAATACACTTTGCTTGAAACCCTCGCTTAACACTTACCTAGCCTTTTGAGGATTACGTATTTCTAAATTAGTTTGGAACATGGATGGCCAAGAGGAAAAACATCCTCAAAGAACTTTCGACTCGAACAAGACTATCCCCCACCTTCTATCAAAGACCAAGTAGTGTCAGTGCACACTGCGTTGCTCAATCATTTGGGCTGCCCATCTGGCGACAGTAACCACCTCCTTACAGAAGACAACCGTGAGATAACAGCATGTGTGCCGGTCTTCTAGCCGATGAAAAGATCAAGTAGTTACCCTTAAAGGCTCCACAGTTATGAAAAAAGGTGAAACAGCTGGTGGACGATATCACTAAGGCATTCCGTAGCGGGCACGACCTTCAGCAGTGAAGAAAACTCTATTTATTGGTAACAAAATGGACATACTATACAAAGTGGAAATACTAAGGACACTGTCACATAGTAGACCGTCAGCCTCGAACTTCATGGTTTTGATAATGTATGTATTATTTTTTAATAAAAATTCGCATTCATATAATGTTATAATACTTATAATCAATAATAAAATTGTATGGTTTAATTAAGAGCCAATTCACGGGTCCGTTAAGCGTGCGTTGCGAACCATTTTTATCTGCCAGGGAGCCAGTAAGTGACTTCATGGAAGTTTTAAGTACCTTTTTGAAAAATTTGCGTTTATATAGCCAAAACCAAAATGGAAGAAAAAAATAGTAAAGTCATTAATTTTACTAAGACACAAACTGACACAGTGCTTAACACCAGATTTTTTTGCTTCACCGTAGTTCATTTCTCTTGTCAGTATAAATGATTTCGAGTTGTTTAATGATTTTAAATTCCTGTCGCCACTGCATTTACCGAAGAGAACACTCTGACTAAAATATTTTAACCCAAAACAAATTCTTCATTCTGATGTTTGTGTTTGATGAAGTTTGTTTGTAGTTGACAGTGTTGTTTACCCCTGACGCCTAACGCAACAGATGGGTGTTATGAGTTTAACCTGTGTATCTGTGTATGGGTGCATCTGTGTATGGGTACATCTGTGTATGGGTGCATCTGTGTATGGGTGCATCTGTCTATGGGTGCATCTGTCTGTGGCATCATAGTTCCCAAACGAATGGACCGATTTTGATGCAGTTTCTTTTTTGGTTGAAAGCTGACATGATCTAGATAAAATTTATGAAGATCTGTTCAGACGTTTGCGGTTTGATGATAATCAGCTAATTTCCTAGTTGACGAGGGTGAGGGTCTAACTACTACATGATGGATTTTGGTGTACCGTTACTTAGGTGAATTTTCATTCCATGGTAACGTTGACCTGATGCTGCAGCATCGAGTAGTCTGTGGTATACCCAATAACTCAACTGTTACCAACTTACAGCAGCAGATCTCAATATAATGTGGAGTTAGTTTTTTTGTATTTTTATTTTTTTATGTTAAGGTCGGAATATAGGGTGACGTGAGGTTCACTTGATGGTTGGTGGCTACCGTCGCCTATAATACAGGTGCTGCAGTGCGTTGCCGACTATAGTGGGATTGAGGATAGGGATGATAACAATAGGGTTATTGGTAATTACCTATCAATAGATAAAGATCTAATAGTTTAGGATTTAGGACCGTTTTTATTCATTTGTTTGTGAAAGGATTTTTTTTATTAGTTATTGACGAACTTTAGTGTTATTAATTTACTCATAAATGAAATAAAACTTGGGAACAGTTTTCCCCACCCTTGAAATGAATGAAATCGAAGTCGAATTTCGATCAATTATTGACGACTATCTACTAGTCGTAATAAAAACGTCAATCTAACAAAAAGGACGTATACTTAACTTACCTACTAACAAAAAAGCAGTTTACGATCTGTCTTCATATTAATGAATTAATTAATAAAAGCGAACATGAATTCAAGTTAGCTTACATAATTAATGTAAACTTTTCTCTCCCAACATACCAGATAAGTAAACTGTACTATAAGTTGGCGTTGCAACACCCTTATTTACCTTATTAAGTAACGCGACTAACTATCAAGTTACAAGGAATGCGTTTACTTAAACCAATGTACACCTTGTTCTAAACAGATTACTGTTTAATAAGCCAAGAAATAGTTTCCACAAACATAAATAGTTGTATCTAAGCAATAAACTATACTAATCTATAAAGTAAATTTACATATTATACATTATATACATTATATTTATATATTTATTATGTTTAATTGAAGTTAAAGTTAAGTTAAATTTTCAAATATTGTGTAAACTTAAAAGGTTTGTAAAAGTCCCACACAGTTAATAATAAAATTCTTTAATACATCTAATGACATAGCGTGTTCTGTCCTATAGTTGTCAACATCATTAATAATAGTCGACGGTAGATGGCGTTGACAACACATCGTTCATCACTATACCTAATATAATTAATAAACATGCATCTGTTATGGTCGATGATTTTTTTAAAATTTATATACATTAAATATTCAACATTATACAAGTAGTATGGTACTTAGTTTATGAATGCAAATTTATTCATTCTTTATCTAATTAAATTAAATTATTTAAAAAAAAGTCTTGTTAAATAATGAACGCATTGTATATTAGTTAAAGTAATAGGACTATTTTTTTTAAGTAAAGGTCGTCAGACAGGCTGACGGTTCACTTGATGGTAACTGGCAGCACAAGTAACGCCACAGGTGCTGTAATGTACTGACCTGACCACAATAATAGTAGGATTAAGAATACCTAAGAGATTAGTAAGGGGTGGGAAATGGACTCTTGCATCCCTTACTTACTCACCGAAACACAACAGCTCGTTTACTGTTTACCTAGTTACTGCCGCCAGATGGGCTGCCGAAACGCAGTGTGCCCTGCCATTTTTTTTTTTAATTTTAACAGAATAATAGCAGAGTAGCAGATGACGACACGTTTGGTCTAGTGGCTAGTAATCCTAGCTGTTAACCAAACGGTCGCGGGTTCGAATCCCGCTAGGGGCAAATGTTTATGTGTTAGCATTTTACTTTTGTATCTGAGTCATGGATGTTTTGTATTTGCAAAAAAAGTAATATATGTAGTATATCAACTGTCTGGTATCCATAATACAAGCATAAGTTGCTTAATGTGGAACTAGATGGTGCTATGTGGAATGTGTGAAGACATTTATTGATTTATTTATTTATTTATTCATTTATTTATTTATTTATTTATTTATTTATTTATTTATTTATTTATTTATTTATTTATTTATTTATTTATTTATTTATTTATATATTTATTTATTTATTTATTTATTTATTTATTTATTTATTTATTTATTTATTTATTTATTTATTTATTTATTTATTTATTCATTTATTTATTTATTTATTGGAGTTTACTCTTTAAGAATCGATTTGCATAGATAAGCCCGTGGTATGAAAATTTATAAGAGTAAAATCAAAATAATTACACGAATGCGTTATGTTATGCGTTTTAAATATTGCGCCATCAACACATTTTTATTTATTTATTTAATGGGTTTAGTTGTAGATCAATTGAAATGTCTATGTAAGTATACTCTGGGTTTTAACCCAGAGTATACTTAACACCTAGAGTGCCTATACACACAGCTTACTCTAAAGTTTAATTATTCTTTACCTTTTAGATAAAACACCTGTTTTCTAAAAAAAATTTCTCTTCTATTGAAAGAAAAGCCAAAAGTTTCGTATGTTCACAGAAGCGTACAGTGGGCAATGTGCACTCTATATACAATCTGTATCTCAACTTATAGTTATGTCGTCATTAAACTCAATAAATTTATTCTATTTTTCAGTGACTAAATGTGTATGAATGTGATAACAAGAACTAAGTAACCAGATTTCTAATAATTAAATCCCTTCCAAAGAACAATTAAGAATTCGTGCACAAATCAAGCAACCAACGCGAAATCGTCGACACAGCTTTAAAATAGATTCTATTAATAGTACCCTTAATGTCGACTGTGGCTAGAAATATATTGAAAGGGAATACTGAATCAATCAAATATTCGCTGGAACAGAGTTAGTAAGATGGAGAATCTATTTAATGTAAAATTCCATAGACATGCTGACGATTTATTTGATGGTAAGTATCGCAGTCATTGCCATCTCTTGCAAAAGACCACCATGATATAGCATGTGTGCTTTTGTATTTTTTTTAACGTTGGAAAATCCTCTTGGATACCCAGCAGTGTAGGAGACACTGCGGGGTTATACCGACTTTCTAGCGCGGCCGTAGATGGACGAGGTCGCGGGGACGTTATGACACGACATCGGTGCCCCGCCACGGCTGTCCAGCGCGGGGAGGGCTACGCTCCCTGTCAGAACCTCGGCGTACCCAAAAGTGGAGGTACGCCGGCCTTCTCGGGGGACTTTAACCGTTTATGATCCCTTTAGTATATTAAATTGTACTATGGTCGCCAGCGTCTATGGAATGCTTGTGTTATAGACGACGGCAGCCACCTACCATCAAGTAGACCGTCAGTCTGTATGTCGACATTAACATTTAGCAAAAGTATAATATAATATCAATATAATATAGTGTATTAAAATATAACTAGCGACTCGCTCCTGGCTACGCACGAATGAATTTTTTTCTGGAAATTATATATACAAACCTTCCCCGTTTATTGCTTTTTCCTACCTAGTGACAACTGACGGTTACCTAGTGACAACCGTATCAAAATCCGTTGGGTGGTTTAGAAGAAGTTAGCGGAGAAATAGATAGAAGCGAAAAGCGACTAAGTATTTTATTAACGTATAGATATAGTATACCTGATTATGTATATTATAAACTATAATATACTTATATGTAGATATATGTCTTTGGTTATTATTAGGATAGTTGAAGCTGTTGAAGTTTTTACAACACTTACGTACTGACAAGTTTAATAAAAAAAACCTTATTCCAGTCGAGGATTCAGAACAATTGGCGTAAAACTTAACACTTGGCCAATTATAATTGAATGGTTCTGTTCCGCGAAACCATTATTCATTGTTTTCCACTTATCTTAGGTTTAAGAGACGACCATTAATTTCTCGTTTTTATAAAAAAAATCACATCTCAGTATTATTTTTTTATGATAAAATTGTCACAGTGATAAAAAAAATTTGGTATAAGTAAAAGGTTTTTGATATTTAGTACTGTTACCCCAGAACACTGGAACTATAACATTGTAATTAGGTATAAGCCATTTTGATATTTTTTATACATAATTTATTATATAAATTATTATATGATGGTAGGTAGGTACTAGTATTATAGTGGGCAAAATTAATATGCTCCAATTATGTAATGGTGAGCACCGTTGCCTATTAATACAAGTAGAACATTAGATATGCAATATTATTGCCGACACAAAGTCACCTCCTATTTAAGGTAAGGTATAGTTTTATAATTCCCTTTTTTTTAAATAGTCATCGTATCATATTTTTAAAACTAATAGGATAAATCAAATAGTTCTTAGAATTTGAGTAAAAAATAAAAGTGGGTAAATCGGTTTATTATTTATTTATTTTTTTAATTTTTCAACATCACCTTGTCTTTCAATAACCTACTTTAGGTACTTAACGTTTTTCAGTTTTTTTTTTTAATTATTTTATTAAAGAAGCTTTTTTTCTTGAGTATTTAAAAACTCCTCTTTGGCAGCCATAATAAGGGTTGCTAATATAGCCGGGCGGTAGAATCGAATTATAATAAGTGTAGATGAACGTTCGACAAATTGCTATATTTATAGCCGTGTCGGCAAAGCCGGGCGGTAGACATTGCCGAATGAAATGCACCGGCCCGATTATATGTATAGCAACCCTAACTGTGTTATCATCATCCCATGCCCTTCAATTTTGGAAATAAGTGGAAATCACAAGAAGTTAAGTCCTTAGAGTAGGGAGTATGGTCTAACATCTCAAAAGATTGGTAGATTGTTATGGTGTTATGGTGTAAGAGCACACCCAAAGACAATTACCTCGGCTTTTTTCATTAATGCTTAAAGCACTTTGGGGATCAATAATTGGGTGTAATAGGCTCACGTAATCGTTTTACCTTTTAGGTAATTAGTCGATAAAAAGTATTGAGTTAATGGACTATTAGCCCGAATCTATCTTGCCCGAATGGGACAAGTTATCATGTTTGATTTTTACGTATTATTTCACTAGACAACTCGCTCACAATAGGTGATTCTTTACGGTTCCTTTGATGTCCCAAAAAAATTAAGGACTAACCTTACCGCCGCTTCGAACAAACTCGAACTTTTTTTACTGGCGGTGAAGATGGACGTTTCCAGGACATACTTTTTTTATATTATAAGGGTGGCAGACAGGCCTACAGTCCGCTTGACAGTCACCTAAAGAGACAAGCAACACCAGGGGGGCTGCTGGTGCGCTGCCTACCCTTAAACTGTGACAAAAAAAGGTTATAAATTCTATGCAGCTCTAAAAACTTTTTGATTCACCCTCGTTTAATATTTAAAAATGAGATTAATTACTCACTATTTGGCGAACCTGTTCTAAACATTGGATTTGGTGTCATCCAAGGGAAAGCTCCGAACGGCCATGTTGGCGGAGGGGCTGGGCCTTGATATAGTCTTGGCAGCAACGGTTGAGGTACCACAACACTGCTTCTACTCTCCATCTCATCACCGCCATCGGCTGTGTCTCTCTCATCCCTATCATCGCCGATGTTTGAATCGACATCCTCAATGTCCACATCACTATCATCCGTTTCCGGTGCAGCGTCAGTGCTCTCTGCATCATTGCTATTAGCATCTATCGACTCTTTTTGAGGTGCCTCAGTTTTGCCTCTCAACAACGAGTCTACGCTGAACGATATCCGACCCTTCCCGCCGTTTTCGGCGGCCTCGGGGCGTTCGCATCCTAGCGTAGTCTTCATTTCATCTGCTCGATGTCATATCCACTTTTTTTACTCTGCCGACGGACAGTCACTTTAGCATTTTCTTTTATGGCAATACCAGTTAAAGCTTGAACGGCAAGCGTTTAGCACAGCACAGCCATAAGCTTACACTACACTATAGGGAGTTTTGCGCTCAAAAACGTTCCGAGTGTGTGAACGCGTGCGATTTCGTCGGCGGAAGCGCGCTGGGATTTCGCGTAGCGTTTGGCGTGGAAGCGCGGTGAAAATCGCGCCAGCATTGGAGAGAATTCCGCCGAAGCGGACCGCCTTTCGTCTCGCCAAAGACCGACAGAGACGCAGCTACCGACCGAGGAATTTTAATAAGCGGATTGGTGCGAAAGGGACAACGATACGATTCTATATGTGAGCAAATGGGATATCGAGTGGGCGGGGTCAGTCTCGCTCAAATTAATAGTCCCCACGAAATACGCCTTAACAATGCTACAATCGGATTTAATTTAAGACCGTACCTGTGACGCGATAGAGACGAATATTGTATGATTTTTCACGGCGACAAAAGTCTCGATGGAACTAAAACAGTCCGATTGCAGTGGCTATTGTGTTGAATGAAAAAGGAGTAAATAGAGTGGTGCTGTAGGCGGAGGGGACTTTACGATTTAATTATTCGCGAATACGGAGGCATTTTGTAGCGAGCTAATGTCTCATTGTCTCATTAATATCTCTGGTGTGCCGGCCATGTTTGATTTGTTTATGACACGGGACGTAGGTGAGAAAGCTTGACGTTTGTTGGTGCATAGACTGTAATATAGTTACAAAACGGATTGTAAGTTTGCAGACTAGTTTGGGAATTGAGATTCAATTTATGCCATTTTGTCAGTATTAATATTACCTACTCTTTGAATTGTAGTTTAGGTATCAGTTACATACCTAGGTAATACTTATTATGTATAATCTACTAATGTAGAATATAACAAAAAAGTCAGATTGAGAAGGGATAAGAAGTCTTTCCCTATTCCTTCCCCAATCCCTTGTCCTCAATCCTAACTGTGGTCGGCACGGTCACATAAACTAAGTTATACACATTGACATTTGTTTACAGTTTACTTACAGTTGAACTTTAAATGCAGAAACTTAAAACATAAAAATAATTAAGTAGAGGAAAATCAGTGAACACTATAAAATTTTATTTAATTTTACTCAGATATGAAAATATTTAATTAGCTACATTTTATTTTTGTTTACAGTTGAACTTTAATAAAAAAAAACAATTTAGGACATAAATTAGTTAACATACATTTCTTCTTCGATTTCCAATCCTCAGCGTTCAGTATCACTAACTTAAACGGTCCTTTAATCGCTTTACACCAATATCTATCTCCGATCTCTTTGTGTGTTCATCCCAAGATCCATCCATATAAAGCAAAATAGACCCTAACACATTTGAATTAAACATTAAATTTGATTATAAGAAAAGAGGCCAACAAAAGTGCTAGAGCATCAGTGCGCAAATATTAACAAAGGACAGATTCTAACGTTTGAATTTGACCCTTAACGCTTTGTAATAAGGTATAGGAGTTTATTAAACAAGGGTGTTGTGTACCCCATGTTCCCCTCAGCCAATTAATGCAATATAATCGCACAGAGGGATTAACTTGCTTCTTAATTGAAAGCGTAATGACAACTGTTTGCACTGAGCTTTATATTTCGAAATATTATGTCGTTTATCTGATGAGCTGTTGTGCGCTATTAATTGTGATATTTTGAGATGTTACCTTAATACTTTTTTTATCTGTTTCTGAAGGTTTTATATTACAACTAGCGATCCTCTAAAAAAATTTTGTGTAATTTTTTTTCTGTAAATAACGGTCTTTCCTCCTCGTGTACCGTTCTTTCGATTAGTGAAAACCGCATTAAAAATCGTTGGGTACTTAAGTAGTTTAAAAGTTCTAAGCGTAGGTAAATATATACAGAGGGACAGACAGCGGGAAGCGACTTTAGGTATTTTATCTATTACTTTATATTATAAAGAGATTTGTATTTTTGTAATGAATAAACTCAAAAACTACTGGACCAATTTTAAAAATTCTTTCACCTATAGAAAGCTACTTTATCAGCGAGTAACATGGGCTATATTTTATAAATTTACGCGGACGAAACTCACGTGCAAGAAAATAAAGAGAGTATTTTATAGAAAGTAAAGAAGAGCTAAGAAGAGTTAAGAAGGTTTAGGGGAATAAGCTCTAATAGCATCCTGTACTCACTCAGCAAAACACAACATCACACCAACTGTTATTTCAGCAGTGGTCTTCTGTAAAGTGGTGGTTACTGCAAGCAGATGGGATGCTCGGTACTTATTTATTTTAGCAGAAGACACCTTAATAAGGTGTCTTTCAAGCGCACTTGAAAGACATCTGTGCGTTTGCGTGTTTTACTCGCGAGTTTGCAAGATTTACTCGATCAAACGCATCGAACTAAACTTGAATTTGTATGGGAATGTTAGCCACTAGAAGCGTCACCTAGTGGCTAACACCTAGTGTTTCGTTCCCATGATCATTCACGTTTAGCCTGCCAACATTTACGTCAAAAAAAAATATTAAAAGGAAGAGAGGCAAAATGGGAGAGTGGGAATCCATTAATTATGAACAATTTTAATTATATCGCGGGTCCCGAGCGAAATGAAATTATAAAAAGCGGTGAGATCTCCCGGAGGTAATAAAAATGAAGATACGACCTTATTCGCGGCTCAAGAGGCTCTTGTACGGAAAGGGCTTAAATGAAATTTATACCGAAATAATACGGGCGAAAGGGCGATCTTTTTAAATAACGACTTTCATATTCCCGAGTGGCGCGGACAATTTAGCGGAGATGAGAGATTTTTTTTATTAAAAAGTCGCTGGGATGATAATATAATAGTATAAGTGGGAGTTAGGTGGAGGGGGGAAGGCCCAGGGAGCGGCCATTACTTCGCGCGAAATGAGTTTTCAGTTGGCGACTTTTTTCAGTATGTACAGGCTGATGTTATTTTCTGACAAATCTGCATCGGATATAGCACAAGCACAACATGCTGTAATATTATGTATAATCTTAAAAAATCATATGTCATTATTTTGATATATTTCATAAGCACAAATAAAATAAATCGGTGGGTCTCTCTATTTTGTTTTGTTGCTAGAAAAGTCTAGAAAACTTGCTATAGCGACAAAGGACGACTTTATTAGGAAATGAACGGGTCCTGGAAGTCCTAGCATATACCTACTTAACTTACCCTGGCTTAGCTTGGTTTTATCTTTCTTAAGACCTTAATATGGTATGTACTTAGTACAATAAATTTCTATTGTCTTCTAAAAAGTGGGTCGATCTCGATCGTTCGTTCATTCGAAAACAATCAAGATTTTGATGGCACAAATGGGTACACTTTGTGTCATAGTAATTAATATTACCATGAGTCACAATGACCACACTCGCTAGCGAGAGCGTAAAATGATGTATATGTAAAATTGACAATTTGACATTGACAATTGAAAATTATTGGTAGGTACCTAATGTCGGTAATGCACGAAAAATGAGAGCCAGTGGATTTACATTCATTTTATTGCTTTAATCACTTTTTCTGAATAAATTAAATTGTCAAACTGATTTAACATAATATCTTCATAATAAGTAACATAATAAAGTAAACTTTAAAGCTCACTGTTGAAATTTCATTAAATTTTTAATTTTCCTAGTACTAATGATTAATTACTGAGACGAATATTTATAATCAGCCTATATGTATAGACGGCATGCGGCAGTAGAAAAGCGGTAAAGCAATAAAACGTGCGTCGCTTACCCCGATGTCATCGTAAAAACATTTCCCGCCTTAATATTCTTGCAATTTCTGCTTTTTTGTTATACACCTATATTTAATATAACAACACTTTTGTTTCATTTATTTACAAAGCGTTCATATACAGTTACACCGGTAAATCAAATAAAATCTCATAACAAAATATATACAAAATTCTTGGTTATGATTTTTTTTAAAAGTGGTAAATCTATTTCGATAAAATTTATATGGGACCACCTCTGAAGTATGACATCAAACAAAAACAGAATAGTTAAGATCAATACATAATTGGTGTAACAACTATACAAAAAAAAACCACTTAGATACAGTCGAATTGAGAACAACTGACTTGTTTCTTGAAATAAGTTGAAAATATACAAAAGGGATGTGTTTTTTTTTTAATATGAAGGTATTATTCTTCAATATTTATATTGTCATTCAATTTTTAGTTTTAATTGTTAAAATAATTACAATCTATGGACTTAATTTGCCTTAGATTAAATTATTTTATCTCAGACGACAATTATTTTATTACAAACCATCAAAATTTTCATGTTTTCGGAATATTTTATTGTGTTATCTGGTGAATTGTAAATATCGTGTTTTGGACCTTAAAAATATCATATATATATAATTTATTAAACTATAATATTTTTCCGAGCAAAATAAAGAATTCTTTAATTATATATTTTACCAATTTGTCAAAAATAGGTTGACTTCGAATATTCTAGCCTCAAAGCCAACAACTATACAACATTTACAGAAGTTAGAATACAGAAATAACATTCATAACAATTAGAATGACGTCATCGTTGAAAAAAATTGTTGAACTTTGCGAACAAAATTGTGGTAATAACAAACATTAAATTATAATAATGTCGCGCAGTTTAGGCGCCAAATTATTATGTGACGTTACCATTTTCCCGCCAAAACGTGAGGGCGGATCATGACGTATAATACCTATATGTATGTAGGTGGTAGAAATTATGTCTTTGTTCATTGGAGTTCTCAGTAAGCGTTTCTTTAAAATTTCTTAACATGTTTCTAATGACATTTTTTTTGTAATTTTATTAGATGGGTTTGCTCTTAGCCAGCATCTAGCCGTGTAGCGAATTTTTTTTAATTAATTTATAAGTTGGCCGACATATAGACCGGCTGGCGGTTCACTTGATGGTAGATGGCTACTGTGGCCTATAGGTAAGGGTTGCTATACATATAGCCGTGTCGGCAAAGCCGGGCGATAGACATTGCCGAATGAAATGTGCCGGCCCGGCCCGACTATATATTTATATATATATATAGTAACCCTTACACACACAACACCACAATAATGCTCCAAGTGCTGTGCCGATCATAATTGGATTAAGGATAAGGCATAAGGAAAGGTAATGCGCTCTGGCATCCCTTACTCGCTAACCGAAACACAACAGTACCTCCATATAATGCTTTTATTTCACTACTAGCTGGCGCCCGCGACTTCGTCCGCGTTGAAAAAGTAGCCTATCCTGTGTCCTGTACGTCTAAATTTTTATCTACCAAGTGTCATGAAAATCAGTTAATTCGTTTAAGAGTTATGGAGGAACATACATACAACATACATACATACAATACCTACATTTACAGATTTATTATTAGTATTGATATATTATATTATGTAAGGGGGTGGTTACTGCCGCCAGACGGGCTGCCCAAATAACTGCGAAGCGCAGTGCGCCCTGTCACTACTTTTTAAAAGTGTGAAAGTAATTCATTTCCAACGTTGACCCCGCCGGGAATCGAACCCCGGAACCCCTGAGACGTTTGTTAAGCACCGACCACTTATTCAACGGACTCGTCATATCTTGGGTCTTTGTTTACAACGACACATTAGCTTCTATTTAAAACACTTCTATTTGTAATGTCCAATATACACGGACATCGTCAACAGATGTCGTGAAGCGAGAAACAAAAGGTAAGCCGCACCTTGTTAAAGAAAAGTCGAGTTTAAAGCTGATAAACACACGCAGTCCTAAAACAACGAAGCGTCGGCTTCCACTTAGCCACATCACTTAGGGGATCCACTTTATAAAGACACCGCACTCAGAGGGTCAATAAAGTAAAACGTTCAGGGTCGAAGACAAACGAATGTCATGCTTACTTGGTCGCATTATGTGTTAAGTAAATATTGTTCCAACAAAGAGTGTGTAACATTTTTTTTTTATTAAAAACAAAAGTTTAACAGGCTCGCGGTTTAAGAAAATATAGATATTTCATTCATTTAGAAAATACACGGCTAAAATATTCGAATTAGATACTTGTAGGTAGTAGGTATACCTATTCAACCGATCATCGTGAAGTTTTACAAACATATTGTCAGGGATACAATGTATCTTTCATAAAAAAAGTTAGATTCATCTAAAAATCATCTCAAAATATAAAAAAATCAATGCCTGACAGAATGCGTGGTATAAAATGTCTAGACAAATCTAATAAAGGTTTAGACATTATCATCTTGTGTAGAAATACGTGTTAGATAATAAATAAGCTCTTGCCCACAACCGAGACGAAAACAATTAATTTGAATACAGAAAGCTTTTTAATCAAACACAGATGTTAGTAATAATATTTTTTTAAACAATTGATTTTTGTGAAAAAAAAACAGGTTTTTAAGTTATTTGAAATCGTGAAAATATTTTATCAGGTTGCAATGCACAGATAACTTGTAGGTATTGGCGAGACGTAGTAATCAAGTGAGACTCAATTTGGTTAAGTAACAAATTCTTGTTATCATCAAAAATATTAATAAAAGTACGAACTGTTACTTGCCATTCTATAACAGTTTTTAATAAAATCTAGTAAATATTATTTTTCTAATCGCAAAGTGTCATGTATGTTATCTTGTGTTTGCCACTTGAAGGTTTTCTGAACGGCGTAGGCGCCAAAAATATTGACTATGAACGCACATAGATTATGGTCTTAAACGTGCCACTGGGAATGTTTGTCTTACAAAAATGGAACAGGTGTACTCTTTTCGCATTAGCACCTTTTACTGTTGGCCTTTTACGGACACCATGTGTGTGGTCCATTGTGCCTTCCACTTTATTAGCTAACAATTTTTAGAGAGTTTTGAATTTGAATTTTTTTTTTTGCATGTACAGTCGAAGTAAGTCTACATTTGCTTGCACCAGAGCAATAATTTATGAGTCACGCTAAAATTTAATTATGTTCAAATTAAATTATAGCATGACTGTTTTAGCTGTCTTATTAATGTTTGGTTTCAAATGACTTGACAAAGGTGAAGGCGCGGTGAAAACCCCTAAAGGGGTTGACGAAATCTAAATTTCGTTGCGGCGGGATTGCGACAGAATCACGCCATGAATCCCTATTAGCGATTTAGTGGACTGTATCTGGTTGCGGCTATAAGCGAACAGTATGACCGTCTGAAGGATAGGATAGGTAGCAGAAGGAAATGCACGTACCTTATACCGGTGCTCTGGTGCGCTCTCCTGCAGGATCTTCTAAAAGTCCAACTGGCAGACACTGTTCACATATAGTATTTCAAATGTTCAGCGATAAGGCGCGGATGAATTCACTTCACTTCCGAGATCGAGTTAAAGCGCGGATAAACTCCTTGTAGGCGCGGGTAAAGGAGAAAATGTGAGGGTCACAATTATTGGGAAGGTGGGTAATAGGTGAAAGAAAGAAAGGACTTGACAGCCAACTATTCGATCACGGCGCAACCAAAAGGAATGAATTTGAAAACTGACGAAGGTTTTCGAACCCCGACTGTACCTACAGTGGCAGGAGGATTGACAGCTAACGTAGTCAATGTCGATATCTTAGTTGA
The DNA here is from genome assembly GCA_936446665.2 of Synanthedon andrenaeformis. Taxonomy (NCBI): domain Eukaryota; kingdom Metazoa; phylum Arthropoda; class Insecta; order Lepidoptera; family Sesiidae; genus Synanthedon; species Synanthedon andrenaeformis. Next base: position 4,282,554 of record OW387801.2, read on the forward strand.
TAAGAAAAAATGATATATTCTAAAAAAACAGATACTTTTTGTTCCAATTACTTTTTGTTTCCATTTCGTGAATTTGCTTCGTGAAATTCGTGAATTGCTACTTTTATTAAATTAAAATCTCTCATTTTCTCGGCAGCGCAATTGCAGCAATTGTTTAGGCGATGGTAGCAACTTACCATCAAGTGAACCGTCAGCCTGTCTGTCAACCTTAACGTATTATTTTTTTTAATACAAAAATAATAATGCAGTGAACGCTTCATAAATATTTGTCCAAAGAGAATAAAATGATAGGATTCTCAAAAACAGATTAATGCGATCTCGAAACGCGTGCTTCTTGACACGTGCAAAAGTCTTATTGTCATTTTCAAAAGCTTTACACCTTTTTGATTTCATTCCAAAAAGGTGACGTGAAAAAAAGGATCAATAAACAAGTTAACCATAAACTGTTTAAGGCTCTTCAATAAACCGGAGACCTTATTTCAAGCACATAAGCGTCAAAATGGTTAAGAAATATCCAGTTGAAAAGCAAAAGTATTTTGGCAAATCCCATCAAAAATATGATGTCTTCTTTACGGCAAAGAAATCTAGATAACATTAGTGGCATCTAAATGGTTGTATGGATTCTTTGAATAGACCCAAAATGTTCCCTCGAGGACGTGAATGATGTTTAAAGACGGTTTTATGTTGATAAATACGAGACTAATCAAATTATTTATGGCATCAAATGGTAATAAAACCGCGGGACATCTGCTCACCGGCTTTTCAGATTTTAAATAGAAAAAAAGAGTCAGTTTTTGTCTCGCATCAAAGAGTGAAATCAGGATACAATTACATTGTTATTATTAAAATAACAGTAGATGCCTAGATGTACTGCATTTGAACCACTTTTTCTAGATTTTTACGTGGGAAATCTGTATTTATGTATGGTATTTTCTACACTTATACGATCCATAAAGGTACTTACTTAAACTTATATTATTAAACTTAATTAACATTACCAAGTACCATTACCAACTTGCTATACTTACTAAGTGTTGTATTGTTTTGAAATATTGCACGTATAAAATTGTCTCTATTAAAGAAAACTTGCCAGCCAAAGACCAGAGCCAATTATGAAAAGCTCATTTCCAAACTTGGCCCTGCCAGGAACAGAACCCGGGACCCTTAAGAGGGAGCGTTAAAGCTATAATCTTAACCACTCGACCAAGTGCTAGTCGGATAGCCTTACCGATAATTTACTGTGAACAAACTGCTTTGTCGAAGTTGCTTTAAAATATTTTTTAATACTTCTTCTCTAATATAATACAATATCTTCACACATTCCACACAGCACCATCTAGTTCCAAAGTAAGCAACTAATGCTTGTATTATGGATACCAGACAGTTGATATACTACATAGATTACTTTTTTTTTGTAAATACATTCATATTATAAATACAAAACATCCATGACTCAGGTACAAAGGTAAAATGTTAACACATAAACCCCCTAGCGATTCGAACCCACGACCGTTTGGTTAACAGCTAGATTTACTAGCCACTAGACCAAACGTGTGTCAATAATAATAGGGACGACAGACCAGCTGTTGGTCCACTTGATGGAGGTGAAGTATCATTATCTATAACACAAGCACCGCCACAGGTTCTGCAAATGCGCTATCGACTATAGTATAGGATTAAGGATAAGGAATTAGGAAGGGTTAGGGAGAAATAGGCTCTCGCATCCCTTACTCATTCACCGAAACACAACAAGCACACATGCTATTACTTCACGATGGACTTCTGTAAGGCCTCGAATTTCGCGGGCAGCGGGGCGGCGGCGGCGGCGGCGGCGGCGGCGCAACGCAGACCGGCTGCCTTATTATCTAACAGCAGACGACTTGCGATCGCGTGTGCTGCCATACAGAAATGATGCACTTTAATTTTAGTTATTGTCCGAAACAGGCCTTATCGCAAACCACACCTTTGTTATGAGTTACGTGATACGAAAAACACGATTTAGTGTGATATTGCACAAATTGATAGAAAGTTTTCGCCCGTCGCAAGTTTCTCGCAAGTCGTCTGCTGTTAGATAATAAGGCAGCGCGTCTGCGTTGCCCGCGCCGCCGCCACCGCCCCGCTGCCCGCGAAATTCGAGGCAGAGGCCTTGAGGGTAGTTACCGGCGTCCACAGCGAGTAGTGCTCGCTGCTGCCTTCCGATGGGCTGTTCAATTAATAACTACGAAACGTGCGAAATTGCGCCCTGCTACTATACTTTCCAAAATTCAGACCAGAGTCAAAATTGAAAAGTTAATTTCCGAAGTTAACCCAGCCGGTATTTAAACCCTGAAACAGATCGTTAAAGCAAGCACCCTTAACAATCATCCAGTGAGCTGTGCAACAATTAAAAGTTAAATACAATTAAAATTTGTTTTATAATAAAAAAAAGACCAATGTTTTAATTTTAATTAAAATGCGTTTCAATTAGTGAAATCAGTAGTTAATTAAGTCCGTTAACAAACTACAACTTTTATTGTCAATAAAAACTTTTTAATTTACACCCAATCACTCAATCGCATATTAAACGCATTTAACACGTTGTAATCAAGTTATATAAGCGTCACCAATGGATACTTATAGCACATGAAACGATATAGGGTAAACGTCCCTGTTTTCACCTCATTAAGCCCAAGTTAAGGGCCCTATTATGTACTTTATGTATTCCTAAATTACCCATCACTTAATGGGGTAGCCAACAACAGGGTGCCTTACCTCAGACCAGCTCTCTTGGCCTCTGTCGCAGTAAGTTTTCGCCAAAAAATGTATGAAGTTTCAAGGGTCAAATAATGTTGGTTCTGTAACATCATTACTAAGGGTGGAGCGCTTTAAAGTGTTTGTATGATTACTGGCCTGTTCAAATTTAATGCTGCTTGTTGTTGCGAGTTTCTCTCTAATGTTGTACCAGTTCGCGAATTTAACAATAATTAATGGGATTTTTTGAAGGATTTTATATATATTTGTTATGTATGTGATTGTTAATATGTTGAACGATAGCAAATATGTGGCTAAAGTGATATACAATACTTATATATTAATAATATAACCATAAGCAAGTCTAAAAGGCGATGCAAGTGTAATTTTGATGAAAAAAAAAAAACGACACCATCCTACGTGGTGGTAGGGTAGGATAGGAAGTCGATGCCTGGTATAAAGGTTTTGGAAAAGAATAAATATCTTCTGTAAGAGGAATGCTTCTGTCACCAGATGAGTCGCGCAGTTTCTGAATATCTATACTGAATACAGTGTGCCCTGTCGTTATATTATTTACAGATTTCTTACTTTTTTAATGTTTTTTTTAGAAGCACTAGAAAGGTGACTATTCCAATAATAATCTATACTACATAAATTAAAATTAAGACTATCTATATATTTTCTTTTCTCATCGCATGTCCATTGATTAATATCTTCAGAGCTTTAGATGTTATGTAGTAAACTGCTCATATCAATATTAGTAGTCAAAAGGTCAAAAAAGAGGATTTTCTCTATAATCAGCGATTGATTTTCGTATCAAAAACCTGTAGCTATTTGCGTTTTAAGGCTATTTTCATATATTCATAATTTGTTGTAATGATAAAAGAGGTAATTAAAAAAATTTATAAAACGAAAATGTCTATAACCACAGTACGAAAACCTTCGTTTTTAAATTATTTCCTTTATGAAATCTTAGACTCTTATAGTATTTTAGCTGTATGATGATTTGCGTGACAGTTCTCACTTTTTCATGTCACGCATACTGTTTTCAACTTAAAAAAAACTGGCACAAAAAAAATAACAATTAAACAAACAAATGTATGAAATAAATATCTATTCGAAAAACACAAAAGGAATTATTACTTTTATAATTATTTTATTATTATAATAGGTAAATGTAATAAAAAAACATATATTTTAAAAGTATCAAACGCGTGGAACGGAACTTGTGTCATTAGGGATTGACACTAGGCATATTCACTTATATTCGATATATCGAAAGTACTCTATGTTTGCCATGGGATATTCGGAGATTTAACAAATATTTTTTCTATTTTATATATTTATAAAAACATTGTATTTTGATAATAAACTAAAGCTGACTAATAAAGATTCTGAGTCTGATACGAGTTGTCAAGTTTCGAGTTCTGACAGTAATGAATAAATAAATTAATATTTTAAACAGACTCCATTGTATTCTATAATTTATTTAACTTAACCTGTTTTTTAAGATTTAAGAATTTATTTCTAAATCTGAAAATCTAAAATCGGTAGTTCGATTCCATTTGCTTTGCCAACTGATTCGATATTTTCAAACAATCGATTAAATGTCGTTAGGTTGCATAACTAAAATTGTCAGTTACGAACTGTCACGCATATCATCATACAGCGAAAATACTATAGTCTTAGACTACTGACATACGTTTGAAATGAAATTTTGGCATGACTGATAATTTCCCTTATGCAAACAAATGTCGACTTTAAGGTGGCCAACCTTTTCTTACCCCGACTGTACTGTACATAAAATATATCACGAGCATTCAAAATCATTCTATTATTTATTTAAATCTGCTTCAGTTCAGTGAATGATACGCCTTAAACCGCATTCTTAAGTAGCCAAATGACAGAGCTAAATTGAAAAATGGAATAAATAGGGTCTTGCCGATTTCGAGGGTCGATATTAGAAACCCCAGATGTCTAAACAACAATCGTTTGACTTTTCCCGTGCGTCTATTGTATGCAATGACAAACGCCGTACTATTGTTGGACCGTCCCATTATTGAGAGTACTTAATATACTACCAGAAAATAGGGTGACCATTAATATCTTACTAATAGAATTAACCGGCGATTCTAGAGCTGGATGTTACTTCGGTCAACAGATTAGCATTGTCATTATAATGAGGTAATGCAGCCAGCATCCTTGGGACCCTGCCCAGAATTAATTGAAACTATATATTGTATTAAAACAAAAATATACATATGAGCAATCAAAAATAGAATTTATTTACATATAACAAAGATTTTTCAAATTTAATCTGTGCAAGACTAATATTTGTATTGAATTAAAAGCAGGTTTTATTAAAACCTATATAAATTGAATTTATTGAAACACTCCTCAACCACTATGTTTGTCGCTGATAATGTAGCTTTCTACATCTGAAAGAATTTTTATAGTAGGTCCCGTAGTTTTTTAGTTTATTTATTACAAACAGTATATACAACGTCAAATAGTAGTATGTTTTTAAGAGTTAGTAAGAAATGCACCCATCATTGTTAACTTAAGCAGCATTATATCTGCTGTTCCAAAGCACGTGCCCAAGATATTTAACATTACGCTTCTTGAAGGCAAACACCGTAAAAAAAGATATATCAAATATAATCTCATTATTACTTATAGTTAAAGGACAAAATATTAAAAAAAATGTCCTTGGATGGGGAATAAAAAATCCATACTAATATTATATATACTAATATATAGTAATTCTGTCTGCCTGTTACCTTTTTTAACACCTTAACCACTTAATCGATCAACATGAAATTTTGCATAAACATTTTCAGATAGTGAAAAGGACATGGGGTAGGTACCTTTCATCTACAAAAGTAAGTTACCGTATGATTATGTAGGTAATAATAATAAAGAACTACGACATTAATAAAAATTGAATCAATTATTACTCACATATTTTAACAGGCCGTATATTTTTTATTTTTTAACATGGACGAATAAACCACTGCAATAATGGTCACCCTACACACCAAAGTGAGTTTAGTGTGCGTTCCAAATGTGTGTACCATTCACAGCCGTTTTAATGACCGGCTGATAGCCGTTTAAAAACGAATTTGCTCACTTCTACTACATTAAACAATCATTCAAACTCTATGCGCATAACTTTCTGCTTCGACGAAAACGCGATATGGTTTCGGAACGCTATTTCCAAATAAATTTGCAAGTTCTAATCTTATCATTTGTTATTTTTTTAAATAGATTTTGACAACTTTTTAAAATTAATTATTATTTTTAAGATAGTAATTCTTAAAATATTTTTTTAATAAAAATATATTTACTATTTAAGTTTTAAATGAACACCCAAAAGACAAGTAACAAACAAGTGTCTAATTAATTAGTTAAATATCTATCTTTACTTTTAATATTTTTAATTATTTTCAAATTTTGATCACATTTGAATACTAATAAAATGTCTATCAGATACGTTTTTAAATTTAGAAAATAAAATTATAGTTGACTGACAGTAAAAAAATAATAATAAGCAAGATAGGTAATTATTATTTTTCGAACACAATTGAATACTTTTCCATAAAATCTGTCATATAGGTTTTTGAATTTTTAATAATGAAAAAACTATAGTCGATTGACTCAGTAAAAATAAATAAATAAACAAATCAAAGGAAAATCCTTTTTAAGTTATTTGTCAGAATTTGGATACATATTATACCTATTATATGTAGTTAAAATAATTTATAAAAAATTGTAGACGTGCGAACCCGGATCAGGTTGCTAGTATTATTATAATCTCTTACAAACAACGATATTCTACAAATAACATCTTCTACAATAATTCTACAATAATATCAAATTAAAATGACTCACGAAATTCGTTCGATTTTACTTGCTGCTTTTCCCTTTATATTTAATGTATTATTCAATAAATTAATGAGATTTTTATTAAGTCATTACCGAGCACGTTCCACACGGATATCGTTGAGAAGAGATTGTTTTCTAACGCCGAAATGTACAATATTTAGAAGTAGCGCCAAAATATTTAATATGTTTTGTACCTTTCTAGTTTGTCGCTATTGCCATTAGTGAAAACCTTATCGAAATCCGTTGTATTGTTTCTTAACAATCCAACGGATTTCGATAAGGTTCTTGATCGATAGATTCGATACTTCTTCTTAGAAGTTAGCGGAGAAACAGAACCGGACCGAGTCTTTATCAATCAATACTAATAATAAATCTGTAAGGGTCGGTCATGGAGTAAGTTACTTTGTTTTCAGAGATATCATGTCTATAGGCTCTATACATGATACTGAAACTAAATTGACGATTTTTAGAATTTTTTTCTGTATGTATGTATGTATGTATGTATGCCTCCATAACTCTGAAACAAATTAACTGATTTTCATGAAACTTGGTAGATAATCATTTGGACGTACGGGACACAGGATAGGCTACTTAATATTATTCAACGCGGACGAAGTCGTGAGCACCAGCTAGTTATATATATAATTAAAGAATTTTAAATTAAAGAATTCTAAATATTATATCAACATTCACTGTCCGTTTATTATCTGTTTATTCGCTTAAGGACCTCTTTCATCAACTACAAGTGAAGTGTTGATTAGTTACTTTTCAAGTAACGCTAATTGGCGAGTAAATGTTACGAGTATTTTGTGTCAATTTCATTGAAATTACCCTTGAGTAATGCTACTCGAAGACGGTGAAACTCGTACGCTTTCTTACCGGTGACTTTAAATGGCGGTTAGCCTATATGACGCTTTACTCAGAGTTAGTGAAAGAGGCCATAATTTTTATAAAGTACGTAATTTCTGATTTGACTATTTTCTTTTTGGATTTCGAAATATAGAACTTGTAAAGCATCCTGGATCCAGGCACCGACACTTATTTAGCTAGTCCTTAACAATGTGAATGCCTGTTCTCTGTCTTCATTTAAGAATAACATATTAAAACATAAATAATATTAAAATTTTCTAATATAACAAATTAAAATAATATAATTTATTACTTCTATTAGTATTTCGTTAAAAAAAAAACAATAAGGTAGTAAAGAGTAAAACCTTTAAATACGCATTAATTATTATATTAACGATTAAAATAATTAAAAACCGATAAGTAATGTTAATTAACTGTGTGCCCGATGCAAATTATTGTTAAAGAAATAATCGTCCTATGAATTAATTAGAGGAAAAAACATTAAATAATAACCTATGTTTTAATTACTCAGTATTAACATTTAATCATAATTGGTTTATTACAATTTTTATCCTGTTTGCTTTTTGTAACAATACAGCCATTGTTCGATTTGATAAAATGAACGTGTAGACTAATTAGTTATATATATTAAGAATTTTATTGCAGTCATATAAAAACAGGAAAACCGCTATTTCGACGTTATACTTTTTTTGTGGTTAAATTGAAGCGATAAACATTTTATTATAATTTTTTTTATGCTAATATCAGCAGACAGGCTGACGGCTACTTGACGGTAGGTGGCAACTGTCGCCCATAACAGAAGCAATACGCTGCCGACTATAGTAGAAAGGATAATAGGATTGCAAAGGGATAGGGGAATGGGCTCTGGCATCCCTTAATCACTCGTAGAAATATACAACAACATATGTGCTGTTATTTGACGGTGGTTACCGCCGCCAGATGGGTTTCCCAAATGACTGCGAAACGCAATGAGCCGAAACACGGCTGTAACCACCCTCTTACAGAAAACCACCAAGAAATAAAATCATGAGTATAGGTACTGCAGTGTTTCGGAGAGTGATAAGGAATGATAAAGTCCATTACCCTATCCCTTCCTAATCCTTTTTCCCTCATCCTGTTATAATCGGCAGCACAACTGCAGCACTTAGTGTTTCTAGTGTTATTGGCGACGGTAGCCATACCTACTATCAAGTCGACCGCTAGCCTGTCTAACGACCTTAACATTAAAAAAAATATCGTTACCATATTCATTTAAGAACAACTAAAACTTTTATTAAAATCCATAATGGTTGACTTGCATCAAGGAAATTATGATTTTTATTTTATTATACACCCTATGAAATATAAAAATTGTAAATTTCATTTAATGTAGGTATGATTTCGTCATAGGTGGTTTTGGTACCCTTTCTTATTTCTAACAATGTAAAGACGAAAATAAATAGAAGTTACTCCAATAAAGCATTTGATGCAGCAATGTGTTTAAAAAAATCTATAAATTATAACAAACGTCAAGAGCCATCTCCAATCGGCCCATCATTCGTTTAAACGTATTATATTTGAACTCATAATGGGCCACTTAACGCCCTTACAATAGGATCACCATGGGTTAAGTTCGGGAAAGGAGTAAAAAAGTTTTTTCACAAGTATACCAAGTGATAATAATATTAGTGTTATCATAACCAGTATCATAGCGTATTCTGTAAACATGTCATAAATTTCAGTAAAACGCTATTAAATTAATTATTTTTGTTATACTTGTAAAATTTTACTCATTTAAGTTTTAGGTTCCTAAAATTAATTTATGTCTTGCAAGCAAAAATATGTACTTAATACCTACATATACAAAACTTCACAGGTTATCCTTTATCCTACCAAGCTAGACAGAATATTAATTTGCACCCTCTCTGATGTAGGTGACTGTAGCCACCTATCATGGAGCAAACCGTCATGCCTGCAGATATTCAATTAGAAAAAACTGTTTCCTTTATACTGGCAGACTCTTTTATCAACATACTGGCTGTTATATAACTACATTATCTAACGTACTGGAGTATTACTTTATTAAATACGTAAATTTTTTTATACAAAAAAACATAATTAACTTAATTAACTTTTAAGCTAAGCTAAGCTATAGGATAAAGTCATACTTGCTAAGTCATATTAAATTCAAGTTACAATTAACTTCTTAATCGAGTAAGAAAAGAAACCGAATAAGAAGAATAATTAATCGCAAAGAAAGCACTTTGTGATAGTATTTCGTGTCTGAATAAACGAAGATCAAAATTCAGTGTCCTACAAGTTTAACTAAACGATTGCCACCCTATTTTAACCCGCGTAATAGAATAAGGGGCCCGCACACTGATTGTGTATTTAGTTTTATAAACTACGCACATAAATAAAGTGGTCGACTTGGACAAATGCACTAACAGTGATTCGACAATTACGTTACACCGTGAATTTATTGAATTCAATTATTAAAGTGGGACGGGCTTCAGAAGTTGTTGGGGAATGTTTATTCAATTTTTTAGACCTATTTATTTGTGACAAACATAGGTAGATATTAAGTATCAATTTTGAAATAAATGAGTAAAATTGCAGTGTTTGTTTGCAATTTTTAATAGGTACCTTTATGTAACAGACTGTGTACCTACATTATGCTAGCGAGCGAGTTATTTAGTGAAATAATATATTATGTATTAGGTAAAAATCAAACATGATATCTCGCCGGTTCGGGCGAGATAAATTCCGGCGGAGTAGTCTAGTAACTCAATTATACAAATTATAGACACAAAAATATCAATTCATTTAAGAAAAAAAAATGCGACTTTCTCCTTTTTAATATCTGTTTCTTCGTTTCTATGGACGCCACGTGCATTGATAAATAAAACAAGCCTTTATTCTGTGACAATATACAGAATTTATACCAAAATATGTTTCTATATAATGAAGAAAGTGTAGAAATCTAAATTTGTTAATATTTTACTCTATTTAGTTGTTTATTCCCATATATTTACATATATTTTGTAATTCTTGATAAAGTTTAAATTAGACATCCGCAACCTTATCAAATTGTCCGAAGAAATAGACCTCCTCCAGTTCATGCCACCTACTGCGGTCAAGCGCCAGCTGTCTCCATCCTTTGAGAAGTGCCCGCCTGCCTAACTGCTTATTCCCTATAAACCTGCACTGATAACTTAATAAATTAAGGGCAAGGGATTTGAAAGGGATAGGGTAGTGATGTCTGGCATATCACAGAAATGCTAAGCATACCTGCGTTTGTTATTTTATGCAGGACGTCCACCAACAAGATGTAATAGTAATATATTTATACGTAACGTTCTACTGGAAAATTATAGGGGAGGCCTATGCCCAGCAGTGGATGTCCACTGGCTGAGATAATAAAGATGAACATCTGGCATAATATGAACACATAATTCCAGAGCTATTTATGAAACAAATTTAACAGTAAGTCCCCTGTTAAAACGCTTAAGAACCATATTTAAATGTATGCCTAACATATTTTAATAGAGAACCCTCATAGAGTTTGTGGGGTGTAGGCCCAAGCTCCGGCGTCATGTTTATTCTGTATTAAATGTGATATTTTTCCATATCACTCACCATACGGGGATTTAGAGAGGGTGAGATGGGACGGTATGCTGCAACAGTGAGGAGAGCATCTTTCCTCACTGTTGAATCGTAACAGTGTGCCTTTCTTTGCTTTTTTCTCTATTCCCTTCCTATAGATATAGATATACTAGCTGGAGCCCGCGACTTCGTCCGCGTTGAATTAAATTTAAAAACCTTCCTCCTTTAAAGTTCTTTCCAAGATTGAAAACCGCATTAAAATCAGTTGCGAAGTTCAAAAAACCTAATCGTAAAGAGGGACAGGGGCCCGTAGCCATGTGTGTTTTCTACAGTCGTAAACGCTACGCTACGCTAAGAGAAAACTTTGTGATTGGTCAAAATTTTATTTTGACATTACAATAAACAATCATCAAACTTTCTCTTAGCGTTCTCTCTTCGTTTCCGAAGTACGCAACGAAGCGTTTGCATCTTGGCTAGGCCCCCAAACGGGAAGGTATGTAAAGGTTGTAAAGTACTATGTAAAAGTAGTTTTTAGATGTAGGTAAATTACATAAATAAATAACTTAGTTAAGATACTAAGTTATTTTTTTATTAGAGTGTCTACTAATTACGCACTATACTAAGATAAATCTAAACTTTAACTTGTTTCATCCCAATAATCACGTAAAAATAGGTGTACGCGGTGAATGATAATTGTCATTGGCATTGCGTGGCATTGCTTTGGCATCACTGGCATTGTGATGGCAATATTAAAAATATGCTCCATCTTCCATAACACGAATGTCCCAAAACAGCCGGATAAACCGGGGTTTGGCTTGGTTTAACAGAGTCGACGGAGCCAATAAAGGGGTCCGATTCATTAATGCATTTGTCATAAACTCGTATAGTTATTGCGTTTAGCGACGGGGTGTTACGATCATTTCTTTTACCCCGATTTAATTTCCGGACGGAAATACACGATTTGATAATCAGTTATTTAATCTTGTCAATTTATTGACCCTTTTCCAGTTAGTAGGTGTTGCCAGTTTTAAAGTTTTTTTAATATTTTTTTTTGAAACCCAAACAATTAATAATCTTTTAGTACATTTCTAGTCGCGGACATACCGCTCCATCACTCATATCCTTTTGATTTTACCACACCATTTAGTCTCACGATACCAGCAGTATTTGGTGATATATACTTTATATCGTAGCTTTATAGGTGCAGATATGCTTTTTTAAGACTTCATTGCAAAGAAAAAATAAATGCATATAGAACTGACTGAAAATCAGCCTGCCTGCCAGCCATAACATAAGAAAACATCATCTGTTTCGGAGATTAGCGCGGACAAACAGAGAAACAGAATGAAAACGAATAAAAAACATATTGTCTGGTTCAACATAACATAACATTCAAATAACATTATTTATAGACTAGCTGTTGCGCGCGACTTCGCCCGCGTAACTTTATGTTACTCGCTAATAATGTAGCTTTCTATAGGTGAAAGAATTTTCAAAATCGGTCCAGTAGTTATTCATTACAAACTTCGCACGCGCTATAATTCGTTCCCTCGCGAAGCAGAGGAGAGTCGTTTTTTAAATACGAATCTACGCGTAGCTATATCTATTATATTTCTAACACCAAAATTCCCACTTTCAAATCTATTATCGCACAATCTTCGACCATTAATAACAGTTTATGAATGACTCCTTAAAATTGTATGGAATCAAACATCTGACATTTGGAAGTCAAAAATGATCAGCACATGTTTCAGAGCGGCGATCTTTTCATCGCTTACGTACAATCATTAATCATTATCGTTGTCTCTCTCAGTCATTAATCATTGAAATGAGAGTTAAAGAGAGAGAAAATGAAGTGGGATGGTTACCTCAGTAAATACGGTTAATAATGTAATTATATTCGTTCAAGACTAATTGTATAAAGGGGTTCTTGAATGAACGGCGTACCTCGAGAATGTCGAATAAAAAATCTATTGGGACGAAGGCGTCATCCCGTCTGTAATATTTGCAAGTAATCGTTCTAAAAGCGCCGACATTAGTTATTGTTAAACATTCGACTCCACTCGTTTTAGGGTTAAATTTATATTCAATGGTGTTGTGAGAAATACGTATATCATTGACAATTTCACACCGCTTTTAGTACAATTATAAATCATTTTACAACTCATCTTATATTAGAACTACGATATTTTCTAAGCTTTGATGTTTGAAGGTGTCTTAATGGAAGCATCAATTGAATTTACTTACAGGCAAGCAAGTCACGTTGAGTGGTAAGGTATAATTGAGGTAATGAATTTGAAAACTGAAGAAGGTTTTTCTTCAGTTTTCAAATTAATTCCTTTATCAAGTCGTACACTCTTAGTACCTATTGAAACTAAAGCACTAAGCAGGCAACTGAAATTTTGGCATGATCATTTCCCTGGTGCAAGCAAATGTCGACTTTAAAGTAACGAACGTTTTTTACTCCGACTGTACATTGCTGCGTTCTTTAGTAATGACCTGAACAGCTTTTGCTTACGGATTAATCTCACTCTTGAATAAAATTATACACGTATACTTAGGTACTGTTGTCCTTTGTTTATGTTAAGGTCGTCAGGCAGGCTAACGCTCCAGTTGAGGCTACAAATTGCAAGTCGCTGCCAACCATAGAAGAATTAAAAATAAGTGATAAGGATAAGATGGGGTAATAAGGCTGGCATACCTTACTCACTCACCGAAACACAACAGCACATATGCAGTTATTTCACGGTGGCATTTTATAAGGGAGTGGTGACTGCTGCCAGACGGGTTGCTCAAATGACTGCGACACGCAGCGTGTTTTGCCATTACTTTCCATATTATTTATGTATATTAATTATTTATTTTTCATTTATTATATTCATTCATAGGCCAAAAACGTGACGTTGATAAACCAATCATCTACTATCAGCTGTTATCCCACTGATATTATAAATGCGATAGTTTGTGAGGATGGATGTTTGGATGTATAGATGCTTGTTAGGTACTGTTTCACGCAAAAGTGGCTCAAAGGATACTTTTTTATCCTGAAACAAAGTTAGGTCTCGTTATCCTGAATCCTGAAACACTGCGATAAAGATGTCTGATATTTTCTCTGTTGTTTATATTTTTCATTTTTCAACGCGAATTTGCGGGAACCTGCTAGTAAAGTTATTAATTATAGGAAAATACTCTTACTAAGTATAAGTATACATTGAAAATTCTATATATACATCGCACTTACGGTGCTTAAACGTCACTTCTGTGAATGATGTAATTTTTCAGAAGTTTGTTCTTCTCCTGAATTTAGTTATTTTTTCTCATAGAACAATTTTGACAAAAATTACATAATTGACGTTGTAGCACCGTAAGTGTGTCATACTAAATACACTCGAAGTTACACTGATTACAAAATAATGTAGCTTCGAGTGTGTTTCGTTTATATTTTAGTAGCGTGGGTGTGAAGCACACAATTTGTTGGTCCAGTCGGGCCATCAAAAAACGGCTAACTCGGTTCCACGGTAGCATAATAGCTGCACTATAAACTATAAATATTGTCACTAAATATAGTATACGGTAGGTTAGAAAAGAAAATATTTTTAAATTTACTTAGGTAGGGGCGGCGAACTTCAACAGTGCTAATTCTTTCAGCCATTTACGGTATAACTATTTTGAATGTATAATATAAATTAGAGATGTGACGGATAGTGGTTTGGCCGGATAACCGGATACCGAATATTCGGCCTTGTAATAGGCCGGATTGCCGAATATTCGGCCAAATTGGCCGCCTAAAAAGCATGCACACAGATTTTCATTTATTTACAGACTTTTATTTAATTTATGTAACTGCTTTTGTTTTGCTTATTTATTTAGATAACTAACGTACACTGAGTAGGTACAAGTTAAGTTTTAGTTGGATTTTCTTTCTTACATTGCTGAAGAAAGATTTTTTTCAACAATGTAAGAAAATGTACATGTGTACATACATTCTTTAGAGAGTGACTAATTATCGTACACCCTGCATATTTTGCAGAAAAATATTGCATCCGTACAAAGCTGGGAGCTGGTCGCTAGTAATATATAATCAACACATAAGTTCATTGCTAACGTAAACTATAGGATTGAAACCAAGCCGTATATCCTTCGCCTTGCTTAGCCCATAACTCCTTTTTATAAGCAAGTTTATCTGTAACTTCCTAATATACTGAGCATCGGCAGATGTAAATAGTAGAAAAAAACCTACAATAGGCTGTAAGTGGAGTCAGTTACCAAATAATAAACTTTAACGACACCTTATTAAGGATTTATTTGTTATATAAACTCGAATTATTCTATAATTTATTACAAATAACTCTCTGAGCAATAAATGTTGGGTAACAATAGATTTTTTTTTAAACGGAACGTAGCAACATTTGTTAGGGGATTTGATTTTAATGATCCTCCATTCATAAATGCTTCCTATACGGCTTTAAAAACTTTTTAATATGTTGGGTAATTTTTAATGGGATTCCATATATATTTAATGTGAAGTTGATGTGTGTTTTTATGACTAATAGTTTGTGGGAGAATTCTGGGTTTAGCTATATCTATATCTTTATACTGTATTTTTTTCTAAAAGACTGAAAAATAAATTTAAATGGCTTGCGTAGGCTAAACCTTAACAGATACTTTAAAAATAATGTAGGTAAGTACTAGAGAGTTGTAGTCCTTTTAAAATCCCAAAGAACACTCTGTGATGGCATAATATATCTATTAGGGTTGACTCACAGTAACCATTTCTTTCATAATCTCTACATATTATTAATCCGTAATATCTGTTTCTCCGTTAATTACTTCTAAAGAACACAACGGATTTTAATTTGGTTTTCACTTATGGAAAAAGGGATAAACGAGGAAGGTTTAGGTTTATGTAAAGATTTACACTAGCTAGTAGGCTGTAATGTAAGTCGTGAGCAAAAGGTAGTCTTCAAAATATTTTAATTGTATGTGCATACAATTAAAATATTTTGAAGACTTTAGTTAACAAAAACCAATAAGTAAACTTGATATGTTGTAAAGTTTTATTAAACAAATTATGAATGAACAGGATATCCCAACCGCTGTTTCCATGGCTCATTAGGAATCGGCACTATTAAATTCCTTCTGAAGTAGAAACGCCCATGTTACAGGCGTTCGCTTCAACTGATCTGTGACCATTGGCGCCACCTTTTTTTTCTTGTCTGTGGTAAATTTTGAAAAAAGAATTCCGTTTAAAAACTGAACTAGAATTTTACAAACTAAAATTGTTCGATATTATTTTGAAACTTGAAAGAAAGAGGAAGGGGAAATGATAATTTAATACCTAGAAAACATGCTGGAACATGCTATCAGGTAGTTAGGTATAGCTGTGGTGTAGCTAAGGCCCAATTAGAGCTTATATCTGAGAATTTTCCGATATAAAATGTGACTTAGAAATAATTATCACCTTGTTCTAAAGGTAAAGAAATACGTTGCTAGCAATCGTCAAAACATGGCAAGTCTTGGCAGTCTTGCCGGCTAATGTGGTGTATTCAGCTCCAGGGCCCCTTTTTTTTTTTTTTTAACGTTGGGAAATCCTCTTGGATACCAGCCAAGATGCAAATGCAATGCTTTCTACAGTCGTAAACGCTACGCTACGCCGCGCCGGAACACAGCTTTATGATTTGTCAAAATTTTATGTGGGCGTTACAACAACCAATCACCGGGCTTTCTGTCTTTCGTTTCGTAAGTACGCAACGAAACTTTTGCATCTTGACTAGGGCCACATTTACGTTTCGCTGGACGATTTTGGTTACACTTACCTATACAGTACAGGCCTCTATCAGTAGGTACGCGTTCTATTAGTATCTATTACTTCCTGCATACGCCTCTGTTCAGCATAAAAACTCGTACACATCATAATAAAAAACGGCTGTTTTATATGCACAAAAGCTGAATAGAGCTGAATAAATGTAGATTCTCTCTAACATGTCTTATTAAATTTATATTTCAATAAAAATAAACTGCTGATAAAAGCGGAACTGTAGGTTATAAGTGTAAGCAAAATCAGCAAGCTAAATACAAATGTTTCTGAATAGTTACTCCCTTATTGAAAAGGAGAGGCATGCATCAAATACACAGTATGACAACATAGGTATCTAATTTTTTATATCTATACTAATAAGGAGAGAAAATTTGTAATTTTGTGTGTTTATAATGAATAAACTCACAAACTACTGGACCGTAGTTTGAAAATCTATATCAGCGAGTAATATAGGCTATATTAGTTACGCGGGTGAAGTCGCGTGCAACAGCCAGTAAAATATATAGACAAAACATTATGATAAAAAGCTAAGAAAGGAAAGTCTCAGAAACAGGTTTATTATAAAAATTCAGACAAAACTAAGCTTTGCCGTACCAAAACAACTTCGGGTAACGATTTGAATTTTATGGTTTTTTTTCGGTCCGAAATGTTTTTTGCTACCATCAACTTTTTTCATATGGAATTTTGTTGAGTGTCAGAATACAATGACGCATAATTAGTAGCGAGACACATTTAAGTAATTTAGTGTTGTTTTTGTCCCCTGTCATATTTCTAATTTATTGCTTCGGTAATTATCGATATGGGCTTTAAAAGTTCCATCTGAATTCATGTCAATGAACCGGATAACCGCGACCGGTGACTTTTATTTTAAATTATTTAGTTAAAAATTATATTTTTACTAGCTGGTGCCTGCGACTTCGTTCGCGTTGAAAAAGAAAATATAACGAGTAATATAACCCATCCCTCGGGAACTTAACATTTTTACAGGATAAAAAGTATTTTATATGTTATTACGGGTGATAAACTATCAGTGTACTGAATTTCATCGGAATTCGTTCAGCCGTTTTTGTGTGAAAAAGTGACAAACATCCATCTATCAGCGAAGGAATCCTTCGCTGCTATCCATACAGCAAACATTCACCCATTCATCCTTACAGATTTTCGCATTTATAATATTAAAAGGATCTTCATTTATTGTGGGTACCTCTGTACTCTCGGGGAGTCCAAAAAAAGCTTTCATTTCTATGTTTGCTTCCTTTCTTTTCAGCTATTAGTATAGGCTATTTTTTATGTTTACCTATGTTTTAATATATAGTTACTTATTCCTACATAATTATATTAGTTTCTTTTAAATCTCATTTAAAGCTCATTCTTAAAAGGCCAGTGGGCAAGGTTTTTGAATAATCATTGGGCTAGGTTGCCTCTCACTACATATACTCTAGGCAATAGAGATGTCTAGCCCGTAGAAAAGAACTTTCCTAACGGATGTTAGATTAATCTGATTTTATCTATTTATAAGTATTTACTTGTCAAAGTTTATGTAGATAAAAATAAATGTCAAAATATGAAATGACAAAATACATAATAAATATTGTAATCTCTGGAGCTGTTCAACTTTTGGTGGTATATAAATTGGTAACTTAAGCCAAGCCTACACACCCTCTCGTTCCGGACATATATCATCCAAGTGTGATAAACATCGTCCACAATGTGGAGGTAGAATTCGGCGTCGCCACCTTCGCATAATAATGTATTTAAATTTGTTTAACGGAATGCAGCCAGTGCGTAATCTTAACTTGGTAGGTACTACGTCACGTCTGCAAAACGGTTTATTAGGTCATACAGCTTTAACGAGATTTTACTTCATATGATATTTTTAAAAGAGATAAGTACTCCATCATATCAGCATTTTAAGACGGCTACTACAATCTATAATGCCTATAATCATACATAGGTTTTAAATAAATAGATTAAACAGGAACTACACCATAAAAACTTCTTTAAAAAAATTTTCGTACATCACTAAAACTTAAACTCTCTCTGACATATCTAATTTCTAATTTCCCAAAATTCTATTTCATCTTTTTAAAAACGTTCCAAATTTTAATGTTACTTTAAACAAAACCAGTCAAAATTCACCCCAACAATAGTTTTTGTGTGAAAGGTAAAAAAACTATCCTCACAAACATTCGCATTTACTCGTATAATATATTATTACTAGGACGTTCACTTCACCACACTTGAATAGTATTTTAAATAGCCTATGTTTATTGTTGAGTTTTAAATTTCAACAAAAATCAGATCACCTCATTAAGCAAACATTAATCTTACAAAATCACTTAACAAGTCGACCGGATTAGGTCGCCACGTCCAAAAACGCTGTAAAAAACATCTTTCGCCGGTCGTTAGCGAAAGGCGGTAACCCTTTTGTGGGGAGAAAATTAAATAACCAAACTCATAAATATCGCTGAACACGTTAAATATCGAGATTATATTTGGCGGGAACCAGTTCAGCCCTTTGTAACGTCAATTTACGGACGCCGTATTGTGCCAATGAGAAATTATTTCGCCGTCAACGGTTATTATTGGGAATTGGTGTAACGTTGCAAAACGACTTAAGGTTCTTCAGAAAAAAAAAAAAATGTGACAGTAAGGCAGGGCAAACTTCGTTTTGCAGTCATTTGGGCCGCCGGAACAGAACAGAACCCCCCCTTACCACCGTGAAATAATAGCATGTGTGCTGTTGAGTTTCGGCGGATGCCAGAGCCCATTACCCTATCCATTCCCGATCCCTTATTCCCTTACACTTGCAGCACCTGTGGGGATGCTTGTGTTATAGGCGACGGTAGCCATCATCTACCATCATAGTGGCCCGTCAGCCTGTCTGCCGACCTTAACATAAAAAAAAGTACTGTCCGTTGGTAGCTATAAATAACAATTACTATGTAAAAATGCGTCGCCTTCTCTCCTCTGTATAATTTTTTTTATCAATTTAGTAGGTAATAATTATGAAATGACCTGATTTAGGATGTCTAACGTTGCACATAATTCACAAAAAAAATATTAAAGAATAATCCTATAATCTAATTTAAGTTTAATACATTTTCTATATATATGGCTTATATACATATATGGTTCAAAAAGACTATGAAACAAATAGGTATGGCGGTTGAGTCTATTTTTTGCTTTCAAGTTTATTATCAACAGGACAGTCAGTCATAAAAAATGAACAGGAACACTACCTCTTAGTCATGTAATGATTATTTATTATTACTACATATAAAATGTACCTACCTAAATACGCAGGCGTATTACTGAGAAAGAATTTATTGACGCAAACAAATGTCTCTTTTGGCTTAAATGTTGTGGATTGAGGAGTCACGTAGTAGCGGGAACGCTACGGTAGCGGTAAGCGATAACGCTACCAGTATACCAAATTTCACATTAATCGAACATGTGGAAGTTAGTGAATTCCCTTCGTAAACTAGGAAATGGACTGACGGTCTTCACACGACTGAAAAGATCATTATAAATTATACCTAGCTGATGAGATGTAGTAAAGTGTATATATGGCATTAGGCGTCTATTAACACTAGGCGAACTTCTCAGTAGATCTACTTTTTGTTAAATCCGTCGTTATGAGAATCTGTCTTTTTGCGAATCTGTCTTTTTGAGAATCTGTCCTTATGCGAACAAACCCCAAGAACCATTGCGACCACGTCAGCTTTGAAACAAACAAAAGACAGATCAAAATCAATCCATCCGTTTGGGAGCTACGACGCCACAGACATACACGTCAAAATTATAACACCCCATTTTAGCTCCGGGCGTTGGGGATTAAAAAGATATGGATAGTATTTTATCGATTGTTGTGATTTATTAATGAAATTATACAAATATCCATAAAAACTCAATGACTTAATAAATCATTATGTCAATATGGCGACGAAATCATAATGACCTATTCTTTTAGATTGCTCATTGTACAAATGACAACGATGTGTTAATGGAAATGACTCGTGTTTTGTTAATGTTTATTTTCAATTATAGCGAGATGTGTTAAAGTCAAGTTAAAGTTGACAATTCTGATAACAAACCTAATGAGAAGAATTGGTGAACGAATTGACTTTTTTACAATAGGTATATTCGTATGAGTTCCGTTTTCTTTTAAGGCAATAAGTATATTCGAAGTGAACTTTTTTTGATTCAGGTGTAAACAATTAAAATTATTAATTTTGTTTAAAAAAATAATATATATGTTATAGTTTAATAAATATCCTTGATGATTTTACGGTTCAAAAAACCATATTTACAACTTCACCCGATGATAAATCAAGTAGTCTTCAGGATGCTAAATTCCTCAGTAACTACTCAATAGAAAGTCGAGGGTTAGTTTATAATTTTTAACTATAGCTTGTTAATGTTTTAAAACAATAATAATGTATCAAAACAATACCTGCGTAATTTTTTAAACAAAATGTATCAATTTGGTTGTGAAATTTAAATTCAAGTTAATTTTTTTTACAAGCCGCGACATTTAAAAAAGAAAGCTGTATGTTCTGTCAATTTTCGAGCTGAAATAAAAATTAATTTAATTAAAAAAATCTAGTATATTGTTTTAATTGAGTACAATCTTCATTAAGAGTGACTTCCTTGATCTCTATAGAGACAGTAGGCAGGTATAGGCAGGTACCTATAGTGTTCCGCGGGCAGATGTGTTGGGATCTCGTTAGCGAACATGCGCCACGTTCTGCCTACATCTTAATTAAAGAGGAGTTGTTTGCGGAATCCGGTAAAGGAATGCGAAAGTACGTGAACAATGATAGCGTTCATTTTCAAAGTGTATTGTATATTTTAATAATTATGTTAATATAATATGTGTTCATATGTTTTAGAGGAAGGAATTTACAATTGAGTGGCCACCAAAATAGCGAAACCTCCTAAATAAATAAAAAAAAACACAACTGTAATATGTTATTCTATTATCTATTTTTTAATTTGGAATTTGACATTAATTTAAATACATAATTGTTTAAACCGTTTTTTTTCTTCTTTTATGTTAAGGTCGACAGACTGGCTGACGATTCACTTGATGATAGGTGGCTACCGTCGTCTAAAGGTAACACAAGCAACACCATAAGTGCTGCAAGTGCCCTGCCGACCATTCCGACCGACATCGACATAAGTAGGTGCCGACAAGTGCACTGCAAGGATTAAGGATAAGGGATAAGGAAGGGATGGCATGGTAGTGGGCTTTGGCATCCCTAACTCACTCGCCAAAACACAACAGCACATATGCTGTTATTTCACGGTGGTCTGTATTCATAATTCGTACGTACACACCCACACCCACACCCACACACACAAACTGATATGACACAAGCTATATAGGTATTAGCTACACGTTAGAGTTTTTTTATGATATATATAAATTTATACATTATTTAAAAATTAAAATATTTTATTTAATAATTATTAAAAAAAGAATGCTTTATACTTTAATTTATGTAAAATCAGCAAGTGACATGATAAAATATACCTATACTTACTTAAAATTCCAAAAATCTATTCATTATTTGCATATAAATAGACACAAGTACAATCGTCCAGTACTTCAGCGGTGCCGTACTGGCTTATTAGGCCGAATATTGATGACCAATTAAGCCTCGTGTAGCAGCAATCTCGGCGAGTGCCCGCGAGATAAGGGCATTTGTTGGTGTCCGGGAACTAGACAACTTTATGCTAATTCCCGCAGACTCTCTGGCCAATTAATAAACTCGAGCCGGTGGTCTTTATAAAAAAAAGAAAAGAGTGTCTTCATTGAAATTGTATTGAAATTGTATTGCTGCATTTTTCTTAGGTAAATTATACCTATACAAAAACCTTCCCCGTTTATCGCTTTTTCCATTAGTTAAAACTGTAACAAAATCCATTGGGTGGTTTAGAATAAGAAATTAGCGGGGAAACAGACATAGCGGTGTCTGTTATTACCTACTAATATTATAAAGAGAGAAGATTTGTATTTTTGTATGTTTGTAATGAATAAACTCAAAAAATACTGAACCGATTTTGAAAATTCTTTAATCTATAGAAAGCTACACTATTAGCGAGTAACATATGGCTATATTTTATAAAGTTACGCGGGCGAAGTCGCGTGCAACAGCTAGTTTTATAATAAACTAGCGACCAGCTCCCGGCTTCGTCGGGTATGCAATTTTATATATATACACAAGAAATAGATAGACGCGGATAGGTCCGGCGACTTGGTTGCAATTTTTTTTTATATATTTAAAATATTGCAAAATATTGTTAAAAACAAGATTTTTTATGTTAAATGCTATAGGAATCTAGTTGTTTGTATCTAGAAGTTTGTATTTGATGCTCGTTGGAAAATCAATGGTAGACAATTACCAGTTATCGATGTGAAACATTAAAAAGCCATTGACGAGAATATGAGCAACTACACTATGAAATTATAATAGCAGCTGTAACTCATTATTGACACAACATCAGTGAGTGATTGTTAGCGAAATGAGAGGCACAAATGCACATTGCGTTGAGGTCTTTTCATTCGAAGATTTCGCTAGTATAATTTATGAAGATTACTACTAACAATCACGCCTTGAGAAATCAATGGGTCACCTTCGGCCGTAGCGAAGATTTATTAGTTTCTATTCGTACGTAATCTATACTAATTCACCGTAGAAAAACGTCGGGTTTATGACCACCTGGTCAATTGGTCCTTTGTCGTCCGGCTCAATATATTTTAAATGAATCTTCGAGGCGGCCTCTCGAGAAGTCGCTTCCATTGTGACTGGCTGGAAATCCCTTTTAATCGAACGCCGGTATATTTATTTTGACTTTTTGAGAAGTTTTTTTCAAACGTCTTTGGACGTGTGCCGCGCATTAGTGATCTTTGTTGACGCTGAATTAATGAAGGTCGCTTCGGTGTGTTCTATTTTTAAATTGACTACCGCATCGGTCATATTGCGGAGCTAATTCTCGTTTTAAACTTGCGATTGCCGACCAGAAACCATTAATTTTGTAATGTTATACTAAGATTACGAGTAGTTACTCATACTTACTTACTGGCAGCACTTATCTAAGAAATTCATAAATTTAAATATTCGCGGTTATACATTAATATTCAAATTTTCATTGTTTATGAGCTCATTCTTAAATCCTGCCTTATGTGTAGGTAATTATGTTAAAATTAAAAATACCTACCTATAATACACATAATTTTTTTTATCGTTGCTTTATCCATAAAACGCATTTACTTCATGAATGAGATTCATCACAAATATTTTCAATTATCGGTAAGTAAAATTGTATAAAACTCTATTAAAATGTATTTTTGAATATTATTAAAATTCTCTTTAGTTATTTGAGCAGGCAGCCAGTGAGGAACGTACTCTTACTACGTGACCCATTTTTTACAATTTGTTACCTCCCCCTCCCCCTCCCCCTCCCCCTCCCCCTCTAATTTTCACGTAGTAATTTATAATTATATGGTTTAAAATTTTTTTTTGGAAACAAAAAGTTAAAAAAAAAATTGGTTCATATTTTTCTTTATTAATACGCGTAACGCCAAGAGTGCGTGCATAGTGCATACCTATATTAACACAAAAAAACTTAGATATGTAAAAACCAATTTGACCAAATTCAAAATCCATTAAACGTTTCTCGTGTAAAAACAATAACTCAAGTGAACAAATAAGTTTAAGTTTGCGAGTGAAAGTTTTTACTGCCAACTTAAGGCCTATTAAGCTCGGAGGCCATTGTTGTCTCAACTTGAGACAAAAGACAACGTTCTACAGTTTGCATCAATTATTACTGAGATCTCGCTAATTGCCGTTGCATGCGTAAACTAACTGCTTAGCGAGTTTAACTAAGATTAAACTGGCAGTGTTTAAACACTTTTAACTTGTTTTAAGTGAGGATTTAAGAGAACTTTCTTGCTTTTCTCCCCCTTGCGTATTCGCAATCGTAGGTAAAGTATCTACTGGCACATTGGCGTTGCTTGGATTATTAGGAGAAAGTCATCATATCACTATCATAAGATAATACCATTTTATTTTGTCATTGTCTCATAAAACATATTTTTATGTTAATGTCAACAGACAGACTGACGGTCCACACAAGCAACGCCACAGGTGCTGCAAGCGCCCTGCAAACCACAGTGGGATTGAGGATAAGGGATTGGGATAGGGAGAAAATGGGTTCTGGCATCCCTTATACTCACTCATTTACTGAAACACAACAGCACACGTGCTGTTATTTCACGGGGGTCTTAAGTAAGGGGGTGGAAAAGCAGTGTGCCCTGTGCACTACCATACCATTGGCGTATCTACATAATATGACCGATGCATTCTGTATTCCCATAGACAAGACTCTCACGCCATTTTGTGTTGTATGATTTGCTAATGTAATTTGCCGCTTGTTTGTCTGTAGTCAGTACCCACGGTGCACCTAACGTTTGACTGTTGAATAAGTGCCGACCAATAGGAAATGCACTATTACTTTTAAATACAGGCTGTTCATTTTTTGTCATGTCTACACTTAAACTATTTATTACTAGCGACCGGCGTACTGTTTTGATCCAGGAAAAACTTAATTAGGATTATATACTACAATATATGGGCGAATCAACTATTTTCTGTATCGAATCAACTTTTTGTGTCAAAAATAAAATATGATATTATAATGAATTTGATTATTGATATTGATAAATAAATCATTGAATTTAATGAATTTATGAAGAGCATCGCGCTTTTGTGAATATAAATATTGTTATCAAGCAAAAAGTGAGAACATACCCCTTAAAACGTCCCTTGGGTAACGCATACGAATTCCGAATGAAACAACACAAAATAGTAAAATAATGTATTTGAAATTTTAGAAAACCTCTTAAGGAATAATTAAATCACAATTAAGGTCAACAAATCAGTCGTTTTCTGAAAATACGGATATTCGTGTGTCTCTTGAGTCACAGTGTATCAAATCCGAATAAATTTTCATTGTAGTATTTTTTACAAGCTAATATAAAACAAAATAATAATACTGGCTATATCGCCGTCAAATTTTCTAATTTAATCTAAAACTAAAACAAAACTATATATTTTTTTCTATTTAAATGAAAGAGATAATGGTCGTGAAATTTGGGGACAAGTGTGTCACCCAGGAGACAAACCCTGTGACTCAAGAGACTTTGAAATGGTTACTGAGCATACATTTTCGAGATTTATGCTAGTACACATCATAAACTTAAAATAAAAGTAACAACTAAAAATAAAATAAAACTAAAAAAAAAAGTAAAAAAAAAAGACTGTAATATCATATCATCATCATCATCATTTCAGCCGCAAGACGTCCACTGCTGGACATAGGCCTCCCCCATAACTCTCCAATAGGACCGGTCAGAAGCAGCCTGGATCCACCGTTGACCCGCGGCCTTAATTAGGTCGTCTGTCCACCTTGTGGGTGGACGTCCTACGCTGCGTTTGCTGGTACGTGGCCTCCACTCGAGAACCTTCCGGCCCCAGCGGCCGTCGGCTCTCCGTACTATATGCCCTGCCCATTGCCACTTCAACTTACTGATCCGCCGGCTTATGTCGGTAACTTTCGTACGTCTACGGATCTCCTCATTTCTGATTCGATCTCGCAGTGTAACCCCGAGCATAGCCCTTTCCATAGCTCGTTGAGCGACATTGAGCTTCCTTACGAGGCCCATAGTTAGAGACCACGTTTCAGCGCCATATTTCATCACCGGCAACACACATTGGTCGAAAACCTTTGTCTTGAGACACTGAGGAATTTTGGACGAGAAGATGTCTCGGAGCTTCCCGAACGCTGCCCATCCGAACTGGATTCGACGATTGACCTCCCTCTCGAAGTTGGCTCTACCTAACTGGACTGTTTGTCCCAAGTATATGTACTCGTCAACAACTTCGAGAGTTGAGTTTCCAACTGTTACTGGGGTAGGCACAACATGGACATTAGACATAACTTTCGTCTTGTCCATATTCATCTTAAGGCCCACCCTTTGAGAAACTCGATTGAGGTCTTCGAGCATCGTGCCGAGGTCTCTCATCGACCCCGCTAAGATCACAATATCATCGGCAAACCGAAGGTGAGTGATATACTCGCCGTTAACGTTGATGCCAAGTCCTTGCCATTCCAGGAGCTTAAATGCATCTTCCAAAGCGGCAGTGAACAGTTTCGGAGAGATTACATCTCCCTGTCTCACACCTCTACGCAATGGAATGGACTGTGTGCTGTGCTCCTGTACTCGAACCGACATGGTGGCTTTATTGTATAAACACTTCAATACCTCGATATACCGATGATCAATGCGACATCGCTGCAGAGCCTCGAGCACTGCCCATGTTTCGATCGAATCTAAGGCCTTCTCATAGTCCACAAACGCCAGACATAGTGGAAGGTTATACTCTTCGGTTTTCTGTATAACTTGGCGTAACGTATGGATGTGGTCTATGGTACTATAACCTTTGCGAAAACCGGCTTGTTCGGGAGGCTGGAAGTCATCAAATCTGCGCTCTAGACGATTTGCAATAACCCTGGAATACAGCTTGTAAATATGGCTCAGAAGCGTGATGGGTCTATAATTCTTCAATAGGGTTTTATCACCCTTTTTGAAGAACAGCACCACCACGCCCCTGTTCCATACTTCTGGCGTTATACCGCCGAGTAGGACGGAATTGAAGAGCCGCTAAAGGACTTTAAGTATCGGTTTTCCACCCGCTTTCAGAAGCTCCGACGTGATTCCGTCATCACCGGGTGCCTTGTTGTTCCTCAGCTGTTTCAGAGCCATTGCTATCTCATACAGACTGATGTCCGCGATATCCTCGGTGTAGTGACGGGTTAATTTGGCTCTAGGGTCTTTGGCCGAACTTTCAACAGATTTCGTAATTGAAGTATACAACTGTCCATATAACTTCTCGACCTCCTTTAGCATGTCCGCTCTAGATGACGTTACACTGCCGTCTTCTCTTTTCAGCTTCGTTAACTGGCTTTTCCCAATAGATTTGTCTCTTGCGAAGACTTTGGAGCCTTTATTTCGCTCGATCGTACTTTTAATACTGTCAATATTAAAAGCACGAATATCTTGTCGCAAGGACTTCCATATTCGTCTATTGAGCTGCCTATACGTATCTGCGTCATTGGAAGATTGCAGTCTCAGGGAGCGTCGTTCAGCCATGAGTTTTAAGGTTTGGTCAGAGAGCTTTTGCGGTCTATTCTGTCGGATAGGTTTGAAAAACTTCGAACCCACCGACTGGACAGTGTCTACTAATCTGTTATTAATCTTGTCCACTGAAGCGTCGGTTTCCAGGCGATCGAAACGGTTGGACAACTCGAGTTGGAAGCTCTCGAGATTGTGGAAATGAGCCAGTGTGGGTCGGAGCGTAGACTTCAACAAGCGGCGCCTCTCCAGTTTGACATTAATATTCAATGTGCCTCTTACTATTCTGTGATCGCTGCCGGTTTCACCATGTTGATCACGGAGACATCATTAAAAATTCGTCTCTTGGTGGTTAGGATGAAGTCTATCTCATTTCTTGTGGAACCATCGGGACTTAACCAGGTCCATTTCCTTTGAGGTGGCTTTTGGAAGAAAGAGTTCATCATAAAAAGTTCCTCCTTTTCCAAGAAGTCCGCCAACCTCTGTCCCCTGGGGTTCCGTTGGCCATATCCAAATTGCCCAACTCTTAGCTCGTCATTTTTTCTCTTGCCCAGCCGCGCGTTGAAGTCCCCCATTACAACATTGAAGTGGGTCTCGGATGTATGTATGGCTCGACTAATATCCTCATACATAACCTCTACTTCTTCATCTGGATGTGACGAGGTCGGTGCGTAAACCTGAATGACCTTCAGCGAATATCTTTTGGATATTTTGAGTATTAGGTACGCAACCCTGCTCGACACGCTTCCGATAGACGTA
Organism: Synanthedon andrenaeformis; assembly: GCA_936446665.2. Taxonomy (NCBI): domain Eukaryota; kingdom Metazoa; phylum Arthropoda; class Insecta; order Lepidoptera; family Sesiidae; genus Synanthedon; species Synanthedon andrenaeformis. The sequence continues at coordinate 4,311,404 of OW387801.2, forward strand.
ACGTTGTTAATGAGGGATTTGTGGACGAGAAACCCAACTTCCACCTTAGTATTGTTGTTCGCCCTCCCGGTAGTAGAGCAAGTTTCCAGATTCCAGGGTTATCATGTCCTCACCCTCTCTACGGACTTCAGACAATCCCAAAATATCCCAATGTAACCTGCTCATTTCTTCTTCCAGCTCAACAATCTTCTCGTCTGTCCTCAGGGTCCGAATGTTGTGTGTTACCAGGGCCAATTGTCTACGGGAGTGGTAGCCGGATCTCTTCCGGAGATTCTTAGCACCCCCTGCCCCGCCGTTACCTTGGCCGCTACCGTAGCCAGGAATAGCGAGGCCGCCGGGGACTGGAGGCCTGGTCACATTTTCGTTGGTCATTATGGGGGGTGTTTTGCCAATACTCGCCACGCTTGGCAGGCGGGTTGGCGAGCGCAGTTCAGTACAATTGTCCGCAAAGGGCGCTGCTGCCCACCCTTTGGTGGTTTTTCCCTTAGCCGATTTCTACGGCACCCACGGGTTGAGATGGGGGAGTACTATTCTAGGCCGGTACTCCACGGCATAATATCATATAATAGGATATAATTCATAGTGAAAGAAAGAATGAGCTGACAAAAAATGAAAAATCAAGTAATCATTATTTTGTTTTATAAAGCAAAATTATTAGATACCTACAGTGACCATTGGTACTACGTTTAATATTTCATATCAAACCGCAGTTCGTTTAATTTGCTATTATAGGTAGAAATTTCTCTTGAGTCACTAAAATTGTCTCTTGGGTCACGATTTTTGTAACCCAGTGGACTCGTGACCCCAGAGAAATTATATCATATTTTCAATAAATTGTTAGAAAAATGTTTGAAAAACGACATAAATTTTATTCAACAGGAATTTTAGACCTTAGATCTTACTATACAGCTTAACTTATTATAAGAAGTACTTACGTTATATTAAAATTCGCCGTGATCCAGCAGACACACAATAAAAACACGCAGCCTCTCTCGGAGTCACGGACGAAATGACCGAACCGCGGAACTGTTACATTAGTGGCCGACACAGTCGTACGACGACCAGATTCGTTTCCTATTGGTCAAGCCCTTAACATGCTGTCTCACTCGCACTTAGGAGCGATTTATGTGTGTGACCCAGTAGACTTGTGAATTTCTGTTCTACTAGGGACAAACATCGTAACTATGATATTTATGTCATTAATTTAAGTTACGTAATCGTAAATGAAGATATAAAAGAAAGATCTACTGTAGTAAATTACCGTCACAAAAGTTTACCACGTTCTTAGGGAAAAAAATGAAATCGTCGCTAAATACCATGCCCCACACGCTCGAGGGACAACAAATTTTTGTATGACAACAAGAAATTATCCACTGGGTCACGATTTTTTTTCTTCCTGTGATAGTGTAACTTTTGCAATATGTAAGGTGAAATATAATGATTAAGTATCTGATTATCCATGTGTATTAGTATAACATACTAGATATTCGTAGATTATTTTCTTGAAATTATGTTGTGTCAAGGACACGTGCTGACAAAAAAAAGTTGATTCGCCCATATATAGGGCGTCCCACAACTTTGCCACACGGAGGGAAAGTATCTTAAATTATACTTAAAGAAAACTTCATTTTTATTTTAAAAATAATACGAACTGCATTCAAATAATTTTTAATCAAACCCGCTAAATGTGAAGAAAAAATATATGTAATTTTACTGTACCTACCGATCAATAAGCCTTTTGATTATAAGTACTTATTTATTTCTTCTAAATTATATTGTGGCTGGGTACGAATAGAACTGGCTCGAGTTGAAAAAAAGGAAAAGAATTAAAATATAAACAAATGATGTGAATAGGTAGAAATACCATCTGCATTACTTTTTGGAGAAAAAGTACTAAAAGTGAATAGGTAGAAATACAGCGTCGCTTGTTCGTATTTCACGACATCGTTTAGACCTCTTAAGTATTAGAAAGATTTAGCTTACCTTTGTGTATCATCTTGGTAGTATCTAAATCTATGAATGGTTAGTTTTTAATAATTTCTTGCAACACTAACGGCGGACTAGCATCTTTCTTAGTGCTTGTGTCTTTATATAGGCAACGCTTGCCGCCTACCATTCAGTTGCTTAACTACCTGTCTTCCTCATAAGAAGTTGTACTAGCCCATAAAGAGTTGGTGGCAGGCAGGTCAATCCAAAATCAGAACACCGACCTTCTTTTATTAGTTCTATAGGTACTTAATTCTATGAGTTCAACAATAATTTAGGGGATTTGCATAATTTTAAACACCCCATAAATATGTTTGAAACAACGTGAAGCCAAATACTTCCCACAGTGAGGTGTTAATTTGCGATAAATACATGTCCATTCATTTCGTAAAACTGGTCGGTTGATGGTTATCAACACCGGTTAAGGAAATTGGTCTAAATGAAAATTTACCATTTTTCTACCATTTGTGGGGACAATGCAATATTGGAGATAGTCCTATGAAACAGACATGTCACTGACGGACAATGCTCAACCAATAACTTGGTGGACATGGAGTCCATGGAGATTTGAAAGTAAAATAAATAAACTAATCCTGTCTGTCCTGTCTTTTTAAACTAATCCAAACGATTTTGAGACAGTTTTCACAAATGAAAAGGGCGATAAACGAGAAAGGTTTGTGTATAATGATATAATTTGCTGAAAAAATGCATTCGTGCGAAACAATATATCATAATCATTAGTAAAATAACTATAGGCATGTCATAAAGTAATTAATTTACTATAAAATTCTTAAATGTCATTTTATAATAACAATCCATTAAACATTCTTTCAAGGTCCTTATAAAATATAGTTAAGTAAGTATGTACCGTATCTATTATAATCATTGACTAATTTTATCAAATAGGTAAGTATTTTCCCACGTTGCATCATTTTCGAGCAGTCCCGCTAAAAACAAATGGTTAATGTAGAATCGTCAATTAGTAAAGTTTTGGTTGGTTTTTGTAAATAAAATTTGTATCTTGTATTTGTAAGAGATAAGATTTGTATTTACACGATAATTTAGGTTATTCATAATTTAGGTGCTCAGGAGCTGCATGAGCTCATACCGCGTTCCCCTTCCTTCTATCAGACATTCAGACGTACGGCTGGTTATTATCCTCATCTTGATAAATCCCTCTTTAAAACATTTCTTTACAACATTTAAATTGTCGAAATCTCCCAAGCGCTTTAAAACATCATTTATAATGCGCACTGCCAAGGTTTGGAACTCCTGTCTGCGTCTGTGTTTCCGAGCTCATATACCTAACCAAAATCTTTTCAAAGTTCGTCGAGTGAATAGACATATCTTCTGGGTGAGCTCGCTCCATCATAGGCCTCAACTTCGCTGCACGGCTAAATGCTGGCCAAGAGCAAATTCATCTCTAATAAAAAACAGTGGCACTCCGGGAGTGCCGACAGAAGTGAAAATTTGAACAATTTCCCATCTCAAAAAAATGTCAACATGCATGTGTATAAAATATATGTACATATTTATATACAGAGGTGTCGGTAACGGTAACAGTGTCGCAAGTTCAATGGTTTTTCCCATCCCAAATGCCTAACGCGCCTAAAGAAGTTTTCACTTCAAAAAAAAAGTATTAAAAAACAATTTACACTATTAATCGCAAGAAATACAAGAGAAAATATATGAAACTAACACACAATGACAATAGGCTTGTTTCCACTACGAATAAATCGGATGGCTTAGACTTTCTAATGATTAACCATGATAATTAGTAAACAAAAAAACAACTTTTCTATTAAAATAATAAAAGATTAATAATATTTTTGGAAAATAAAATCGACAAAATGAGGCGTTTAATCACGTGACATTAAACACCAATCAGAGAAGCGTGACGTCACACCTCTCAAAACACCATGTTGTAGCTGTCATTTTCGTATAAAGTGAACAGGTTATTTCGAGTTTTCAGCTATTATTGTTAAATTAATACAGTTCGTTTTTAGTTTAATCTTGAAAGACAGGTATAATTTGCCATGGAATCAGGATTTAACAAAGCAAACAGCAGTAATTTGCCCAAAATTGACGCCGTTATGCTTGGCAATTTTTTTGCAATGAATACCGACTTTTTTTTTATTAACTTTTGGTATTTTGGGGCTTATTCCCTAAAAAAGGCATGTCAGCCCCATCATCCCCTAAACTAATTAATATAAACTTAAACATAATTAACCTAACATAACCTATTATAAGCTTCATTGATGCATTTAACATATCACATAACTTATGTATAACATAACATAAGTCATTTGCCGCATCACTGTACGGCTCTGCTAGCACAGCACTGAGTGCGCCTATGTTTTTTCTACATAAACACCGACTTTTGTTCATCGGGATTCCGCAATGTTGAAACTTCTATGTAAGTATTATGTGAAGAACAACCAAAGTCTTATTTAATTAGCAATTACCAGTCAGAGTCGCATTTACCTACTGTGTAATGTAAATACTTAACCGATTTTGAGATTAGCGAATATAGTTTTAATAACGAACTTAACTAATTTTTAATTTCATGTCATTTATAAATAGATACATCAAGTTGTGTTTAATACTTACATCAAAATGATTTTCACAGAAATAAATTGTTTAATCAGTTGATAAAGTAAGAGCATCTTGCCATTTTTAACCACTTTCTTCGTATTTGTTTATTGTTTGGAACGTATATGAATAATTTCTTTGGCGTTTTATTGTTGTACTTTTACATTGGGGCACTATACAGTGTTTATAATACGAGGAATTCATTATTTATTAAAAAAAACAATTGACTGGCATAAACAAACACGGCTGTTTATTGAGGTGTGACGTCATTCAAGACGCCATGACAGTCTTGGCCTTTTTCGCGGTCAATTTCAAGTTCATTTCTAAAAATTCAAAATGCTACTGTAAAAGACCTATTTTTCTTAAAATAATATATTTTTGGGGTGAAATAGATGCTAAGCTATAGTTTTAAACTAATTTCCAAATTTTGTCAACTAGCCTATTAAATAGAACATAATTATGTAACATGAACTTCATAATGACAGACCATTAAAAAGGTTTGAAGTTGATATGAAACTAGATTTATGGTGAGAGGTGTATACCATATCGATCCTTGTTATCATATCTAGTAAGTTTACTTTCATATGCAGTTGTCTACAGAGTTGTCGGTAACAGTGTCGCGAGTTCAATAGTTTTCTCCCATCTCAAATTTGAAATTACTGTGTTCTTTTATAATTGTCAACAGAGGTGTCGGTAACAGTGTCGCGAGTTCAATGGTTTTTCCCATCTGAAAATTGTCCAACGCGCCTAAAGAAGTTTTCAATGTAAATAATTATTTACATTGTAAAGTTTTGCAATACAATGTGTAAAGTTGGTGCAAAGTAGACACTTCGTGTAGCTTATCGATTTTTTATTCTACTTCAGACTTCTAATACATACGTAATATACCTACTATATGTGTTTATTTTGAATATTAAAATAAAAAAATTACCTAATTCATTTGTTTCAGGTATGTAAATATTGCCCAGATTAAATTACATTGTTAAATAACATATATTATATTAAAATAAAATATTGAAATAAAAAAATTGAAATTTGAAAATTTTTAGGTGCTTACTGAAATGTTCACAGGAAATTACTGAAAAAAAAAAGACTATTACCAAACGATGTCCTTTAATGTCTTGAATCTAATCGAAAAACATTAAATATTAAGCTTTTAAGATACACTCACTATTTTAATATAGAATTAAGACGAGAAGTTTATTTTTGCGTCCTCGGGCGTCTTTATCTCAAATGCTAAACAGCGAGCGCCGAACGGCGCTAATAGAATGATTTTCGTCGACGATAAAAATAGTCGTGCGATAATATATCGCATGATTTTAAAAGGTACTTTTTAAAGGGTCGTGAACGTAGGCGCGATGCGAGTGAAACGGGATAATTGTGTAGTTATGAGAACGGTGTCCCGAAGCACTAATGAGTTATAATAAGAGCCACCCAGAGAGTGTATCGACCGCGTCCACGATAGTATGGCGTAGGCTTCTCTATAGAGATCCTTTTATTTAAATACTAGTGATCCGCTCCCGGCTTCGCCCGGGGTACAATTTGTACATGTTCAAACCTTTACGTGTTTTTCTCTTTCCATTTTTCATTTCCATTTCCAAGTTAAGACCGAATTAAAACCGGTTTAGTTATACTTGAGTTTTTGTGAGAATATCGCAGGGCGATTGGTTTTTTTATTATATATGTATTATAAAGAAGATATGAGTATATACATTGTCGCGAGTTCACTGATTTTTTCCATCTCAAAAATTGTTCTTTTTTAAAATTTCGGTTCCGTTACGTTACATGACATGACAGTGTCGCGTGTTCACGGGTTTTTCCCATCTCAAAAATGACCCAAGCGCCTAAAGAAGTTTTCACTTCAAAAATTAAAAACTCAAGTTTGGAAGCATGTAACGCTGAAAATTAAAACAACCATTTAAAATTAGGCCACCGTTACAAAATCGCAACAGACAGACATAATATAAATTTTACTTGTTTGTACAGATAAAAGCCCTTTCCACTTCATTTGAACTTGGTTCGCTGTGTGCGACCGGACCTTACGACTTCATTAGAACGCGTCAACCGCCCAGTCACGAACTCACTGTACAACCACGAGCACTTATTGAGTTCTAGACAACTATGCTCCACTACTAAACTATTCTAGCTTTTTAATTGGCTTGCCTTACTCTCACCTTTTAACATTTTCTTAACATACCGCTTTAATTTTAACACTACACAAATCAAGAATGACTGTAAGGTTTTTCTAATGACATTTTTCTATTGCAGTTTTAGTTTGTGTTTCCAAGTACACTTTTCTCAAATTCCTCTTTGCGCTTTATCCCCGCCAGACATCCTTACTAATGTTATATGTGCGAAAGTCATACAATTTGTATTGATATAATTGACAACTTGGTAACTGTTAATAATAACTTGGTTTTTCTAATGACATTTTTCTATTGCAGTTTTAGTTTGTGTTTCCAAGTACGCTTTTCTCAAATTCCTCTTTGCCCTTTATCCCCGCCAGACATCCTTACTAATGTAATAGGTGCGTAAGTCATACAATTTGTATTGATATAATTGACAACTTGGTAACTGTTAATAATAAATCAATCGTTGATGTGAAAGAGTTTGTTTGTTACGCTTTCACGCCTTATGTACTCAAACGATCATCATGAAATTTTTCAAACACGTTACCAGGGATACCTTTCATATAGAAAAACACATAAGATACCTTTCATCCAGAAGAAGGTACTGTTCCCGACGGATCATCTAAAAATAAAATTAAAAAATAAGGCCTGACAAAAATATATTATCAGTAGAGATGAATGTTTTTAAACCTAAAAAAGGGACGTAGTCGATGTCGCGGGCAAAAGCTAGTTATAAAATAAGTGTTTAACAAGTTCGTGTGCTTAGATACTTTTTACTCAAAGAAAAGTGACATTCCCCTATTCTGTAGTCTCACCTTAATAAATTCCATAGAACGGGTACATATTGTTCGCGCATGTGCAAGTAAATCGTGCATTGTCGCGCGTGGGTAATAACTTAATAAGCGCCATCTACCGGCGCGGCGTGGTAATTACAAATTAGAGGACGCCCGCGCCGCCTGTCTTACAGATAGATCATTTTGTTGATATCAAACGCCCTGAATAGGGTATTCTGCAACACCTGTATAGAATATATTAATTTTTTTCACAAAACTCTTTGTCAATAGACGAAGTTGCTAGAATTGTTAGTATTTTATCGATGGTACTATAGAAACCATACAAGGTAGGTCCTTAAGTTTTAGGAAAGCCGTGGTAGGTACCTGATGTCGTGTCATAACTTTCCCGCGACGTCCAAACCCAACCCTTTTTGTATTATTATTACGTGTGTAATTGGCATTTATATACTTACTTTAGTTTGAGTTTAATTTGATTTCTTTATATTCCAAAACAATATTGTCTTGTATATACAAAACAATTCCCGTGTCAGAATCTCCCCAGGTCTTAACCCTAGAACGTGTGTGCTCCAAGAGAAACTCTTAATGGGTTTAATGTACTCGAGGTGAGGTTCACAAGGCAACGTTTACCGATCGTTTATCGACTCTCAACAACCTAACACACAATCCTGCTCATTGTTTACGACTGCATTTAATTGTTTCACTCCACCTGTGAACAGAGAAAGGAGAAATGAGGTTGGAATTAACTCTATTTATTTTGCAACAATCGTCAATAATTGTTAACTTATTTATACTTAGTAATTTATCTCATAATTTGACGAGCTCATTGGATGAGGGTTCTTGCCTTAACGCTCTGTTCTAGGGTACCCGGGTTCGATAAGTGACGGTAGCCCCCTACCATCAAGTGGACCGACAGCCTGTCCGTCAAGCTTAACATTAAAAAAAATAGCGAACATAGACGGTTTATTTTATTAATTAAAACCTGTGGTTTCCATCACGACCTATGAGGAATGCCAAAGAAACTTATTATTCAAATAGTATAGTGGTCTTTCCCCGTCAGTAGCATAAATAAATAGAAATATTACCTTCAAAGGTCCTAGCGCCTCCACAAACAAGAACAAAATATGTTGACAGTGGACATTCCGAATGGGCAATAATTAAAAATTGTGTAATTTGGTTAAAGGTAAATATTGGTACAGTCACGGCAATTACTCGGAGGTAGACAGTCGGCGAGAATCGAAGACCTGTCTGTCGCGTCGAACGGCTTACGAATGAAGAAATCAATGCCCAATGTGCCCACAACAACCTTGAACTTTTTAAATTTTTAGTTGTTGTTTGTACTTAATGTAGGAATATACATTACTGGCCACCTAACCAGCTTCGTATGTATTTTTTTCTGAAAATTACCTACATATACAAACTTTCCTATTTACAAATTATTTTTATTTATAGGTAGGTATATTTTGGTTTTTTGGAAAATATTCACCCCGTACTTCGCCTACTTCTTCTATTTTGTTACTCAAGGGTCAATGTGACTACATTATTAAACACTAAACTGTCAAAATATCTTATATTTTAAATTTAAATTCTAATTCCAAATTTTCAGATAATTTACTAACAATTCTCACAAACTGGTGTAGGTACCTACTACAGCTCCAGAAAGTGACCCGTGCCATTATGTGTTTCACATCTGCTCTAACAAAGCTTCACAAAAGCAGCTAATTTGACTTATATTGCGTTGCAACGATTCTTTGAAGTGCTTAAGAATAATTTGCACAATAGACCACCTTGGTTGCGCGTCCAAAACATGACTATTGTGGTCAGCTTGCACAATGAAGCGACACTTAACATAAATTTTGTTAGTAGCTATAAAAGATTGGCTAAAGAAAAAAAGCGAGGTCTATTCAATCTATTATCATTTGAAGATAATAACTGAAATTAACTGTTCATTGTTGACAAAAATACTTAAAAATTGTTGTACGGGATTCACCATATAATTTTGTCTACTGAAGCAGTACAATGCGGTCATAGTTAGGGTGCATGCATGCCTTAACGCTCTGATCTAGGGTGAACTTTGGAAATGAACTTTTCAAAGTTAGCTCTGGTCTGGATCTGGAAAGGGCACACTGCGCAATTATTGGGCAACCCTAAGAGCTAAACTCAAAGAAAGGCTAGTTTTTCTTTCTTTTTTTTTTCTTTTTTTTCAAATATTTTTTGAGTCCGAAGAACTTTATAAAGAGAAAAATAAAAAAAATGCCTTGAACAAAACCTAAAAACTTAATTGTTCACACATCCAAAGTTCCTAGCGGAAGAATTTACCATTTTAAACAAATATTTCCAATTAAAACACAATGTTTCAACGCCTAAAGTACGAGGGGCGCGGACAAAGTCGCGGGCAAATTCCCCATAGATCGTGATGGACCCGACCTGCACACACAGGTTGAACGCGATGTGGTTTCGGAGACGTCTTGTTTTGCCCACAAGTAAAGCGCCATATAATTTAGAGTTAAAACGAATTTAAAATTCACATAAAAATCAACCTTATGACTATCTCAATAGCAGATAATTTAATTTTTCTTGGTTTAAACAGAATTTAATAGGTAATATTTTTTACTCACAAGTAGAACTACAATCAATTAATTTAATTATTAGTTTCTTTTTTTGCCAGGGCAGTCTAACTAACACAATTGAGTCGAGGTTACTAGGCGCGCAGAGATTCAGAGATATTGATTTATCAGTCTCTTTTTAGAAGTCGTCGCTTTAAAAATTTTAAGTTTTCTGTGCAACTTACAATTTTTATTTCAGAAAAAAAATTTTTCGACAAATCTGCCTGATTCAAACTTTTTAATCTGTATTTTTGTCTATGTTTTAATTTCGATCTGAAAAGTCAAATTAAGCGGAAAATAATGCTTTTCTGCTAAGTTCTACCCTTAACAAAGCAAAAAGCTAAGCAGGTACCTAGTAAAATAAGTACAATACAGTGTTTTTTTTAATATACAGTAAATTATTATAATTTTATAATTTTTAAAATAATAAACGGAATACATGAAAATGTATCGTTTACGAGACTAAAAATATTGTATAATAGCTCTGTGAGTTAATGTTTGGCTTACAAATTACAATCCTATAATTAACTTGCGACCCGCTCCCGGTTTCGCCCTGGGTGCATTTTTTATATAATATATATCACTATTTAACCTCAAATGGCTTTGAATCTTCTAAGTTGGAATTTCTTATGTAACTTTGTTCTTTGTAACTTATGTAATTTTAACTTTATAGTAATTAATTATAACTTGTAACCTAACTTAAATTCTTATCTATAAAAAGAATATGACAGCAAATTTCATTAATGAAATGCGATTAAATGCAAAAATATTATACCCCAGCGAAACAAAAATCTGTATCTTTTTCAACGTCCACGCGAACACCGACATTGCCAAACTACATGGTAACAGTGGAACCGACGCCGGCAAAGTGCGGCTCGTCGTTTTAATGAAGATGAAATATTATTCGCAATTATGAAATACTTCTACCCGGAAGCCGGAAGTAAAGGCGACTCGGATCATTTGAGTATTCAATCTGAAAGCAACAGTGAAGAGCAAGCAGAGGACATTCTTCAGGTGGTTAGTCTTCTAGTTCGCATCAGTTGTAAAGATGGCGAAACAAAATAGGAAAAGGAGCCGCCGCGAACTAATGTTCGTACAAGAGAAAAAAATATAATTACAAATTCGCTGGGAGTGAAGCGCCTATACAAAGACAAAAAAATAGTTTACTGTGTTTTGAAGTATTTATTTCTGAGTTATTCTATTAATGAGATTCTAGAATTTGTTGTGAAAGATATGCGAACAGATGATTCTCGTACATGGTTTATTTGGTGAAACACCAAAAGATTCCTAGATCTTTAACTAGATGTTCTAAATGCGACAGGGAAAAAGATCGAAAGACCAAGTACGTTTGCGAAGTAGGTACCTACATGCTTAGAGCACGTTCATTTTTTTTTTCGTAAATATTGTGGTGATTTCATTCAACTAGGATCTTAAGAAGACTTATGTATGTTTAGTGATTTTTATTTTATTTTTGTTTCCTATATCATGAGCTCTCATATAAAGGGCAATAAGAAGTTGTTAAGTTTTTTTAGTAAGGCTAAGCCAAAGAAGATCGTCTCCTTTTAGTTCTTAAAAAAGTACTATTTTTGTTACAATGCCTAAAGATATTAAAAATGTTTATTATATTTGACAAATTTATTTTAATTTTATCCTCTATAATAGTCCATAAACAATAATAATACATAAAATATAAATATAAAAAATATGCTACTTATAATATAAATAGATAGATTGGTGTGGGTGGGGTCCAGGAAACCCCACATAGTGCAGGACGTAACTTCTATCCACGGATATTTAAAAAGGTACTGACAATTTGACACTTTCGCTGAACCTCTGCGCGCCTAGTAGCCTCGAATCGTTTTAGTCTTACAATGTTCGTGAAACGCAAATCCCGGATAAATTTTACACTGGCAAAAATAAACTTTAATGTCATTGTAACAAATACTTGTATTCATTGTAACTTTAAAAATGAACTACCCCCCCCCCCCCCCCCCCCATCTGCGCTGTGCTCCTCAAATACGTCAAATTACTGTAGTTATTAGAGATTTGCTCTATCCGTGGATTTTTAGCGATCATACCTACGGATCATACAGAAAACTTATTAAATTATGCAAAAATATTGCAATACTAATAAAGTTTTGATAACTCAAATACTAATTAGTTTTTGATTTTAAAACTATGACGAGCAGTGATTAAAGCGAATCTTCTACAAATAAACCTCTGCGCGCCTAGTAGCCTCGACTCTCGCATAGTAAGTCTTACTTTAAAAACTTGTGAAACGCTGTCCCGTATAAATTTTACACTGGCAAAAATAATCTTTAATACCATTGCAACAAATACTTGATTCATTGTAATTTGAAAAAAATTTAACCCTGTTTAAACCAAAGCTGCTGCTATGACGGTAGACATTCTTATGTGAATTTAATATTCGTATTTACTTTATTTTATGGCGCTCTGGTACTTGTAGGCAAGAGCAAGACGTCTCGCCGTTTGCCCGCGACTTCTTAGTCCGACCCTTGTCGTGGTTGTTTTGATCTCGTCTGCTAGCTTTTAAAAGGTAAAAAAATGGGGTTTTTTTACGTTTTTCCGACACTTCTTTGAATCTCTGCGCGTCTAGTAGCCTCAACTCGCTTTCTATCTATCCAAAAAACGTTTTTCCATTTCAATAAAAGTAATCTATCTATCCTTCCTATCTCCACCGGGGAGGACTTACTTTGTTAAACTGGGCTGATACTGTGGATAGAATTTTGTATGGGATATCTTGGTCTGTGATTTTGACAGCTAACCGATACGTCAAATTACTGGTACTATCCGTGGATTTTTTAGCGATCATACCTACGGATCATACAGAAAACTTATTAAATTATGCAAAAATATTGCATTACTAATAAAAATTTGAATTTGTTTTTGATTTAAAAACTACGAGCAGTGATGAAATTCCTATATTGATTGATATTCTTGAACAGATTGAAGAATGGTATATTATATTGCTTCAAATAAAAATATATATAGTAAAACAGCTTTTTTCATGTTTTCCCATTTTAATCTTAATGTACTCGTGTTATGTGCAGAAAAACTGCTGCTTTGAACTGGTATTTTATGGTGGACTAGGTTTCGTCTTAATTTATTATTAGTGGCGTGTAAGTCTTGCTTGTCACAATTTTGTTGGTTTCCACTAGTTGAACTAAAAACATAGTCTCGTCCTTTGTTAGAGACTGTTTTCCCCAAAAATAAACAACAAAAAATTTTATTAAGATAGATAGCTGTTACTTGAGCTTGTGAAACCCAATTTGAAGATATTTTAGTTACTGAATAATAAATAGATATAAAATAAATGTGTTCTCTATAACAGCACATTGTAAAAATGCGGTAGGCAGTTTCTATGCGTGAAATGTGCCTTAATGTGATCATAGCATGAAGAGGCGCCATAAGTCGAACCATTTAACTCAACAACAATCTATGTGCGTTTGAATTGACCGCCTGCCGTTCCGTTGTAGTATATTCAAAAACAGATAATACGTACCATTCAATATGATGTCATAAGACATTTTCAGTTGGTATCTAGGTACCTGCATTTTAAGGTGGTCTTTCCTCTCTGTTTTACTAATATTGACTTAATTGTTAATTATGATTTAATATATAATAAAATTGTATAGGTATGTAAACAAACTTTCAAAGGTCCTCTAACATGAAACAGATAGCGCCGGCTGCTTCATGTGAGGGAAAAGGACTGAGGGCCGGGTTTGTTTTTCATTTCTTGCATTAGCTGCTTAGCTTTACTGCATTGCAGATTGCAATATATTGCAGTATTACCACGGAATACCATAATAGTACAAGTAGTATTACTAGCTGTGCCCACGATTTTTGTTTGCAAACAAAAAGGTTTAAATAGAATTGTGGTGTGCTTGATGTGAAATTTTTACATAGTCTACTTAAGTGAAGTGGCCGCATTATCCCAAAGCAAGCGGCCATCGGCCGAGACAGTTCGGCGTTCATGTCCCTTCTGTGGAATGTCCACAATCAGGGAATTTGTCTCTAATGAATAAACCCAACACGCCTTTAATTTTTTTCCACCAAATTATTAGTCGTTTGACTTTTGTTACAGGGGTTCCGGGCTAGATTCCCGGCAGGCCTAACTGAGTAAATGAACTTTTTCAAAGTTTTTTAAAAGACGAAAGCTAGTTGAAAATAGATTTTTAACTAAGACACAATAAACTTACAGAATAAATTTATTGAATTTATGGCTTCAATCAAGAGCATAATTAGGAAAAAATAAATATTTAACTGCAAAATTTTAAAATTTGTGATCACAATACCCAAAAATTTCACGCAGTCCAGAGTGTATATTTTCCCCATTTTTCTCTCTTTATATCTCTTAACCAACTTTAATGATCTGGATGTTTTACTTATTTTTTACAGAGCTGGTATAGCCTAGCCTATTACCTAACACACACACACACACACACACACATATTTAGGTATATATAAATATGAAAGCATGTCTGTCCCGCGAATTTAGTGTTATTTTACTATACAAAAAGTGCATAAAAAAGATTCACTTTAAAAATACACTACAAGCTTAGGTTTAACCATCACTCAGCTGGCATCGCGCAAATTTCACGCACAACTACCTCATGCATCTTCATAGCATAACTTTAGGTACTTATCTGCTCCGTTAAACTAGCTATCTGTGAAAATAGACTCATAATTTTGTTTCTTACTACGCCTCCACATTACTTGCGAAGTTGGCCGAGGCGAATACCAGTGTGGACGGGCACTTTGTCTTACTTCGTCCAACTTTACCTCGCCTCGGGCGACTTCCATTTGTTGTCGGTTTTTGCGCCCGAGTCAAAGGACTCGAAGTAGCCCGAAGTGCGCACACGAAGTGCCTCTTTACACTACTCGGCTGACTTCAGTTCGCGTCGATACGTCGTACTTCGTAGTGAATACACGTGCGTGTTGTATTATTTTATTTACACACGACACGATTATGAGCTGTGTACGAGTAGAGTGGTCACAGGAGCAAATTATTTTATTCCTTCACACTGCAAACAGAGCCAATTATTTGGGACCCAAATGAGAATTATAGAACATTAATTAGTTTAAAATTAATATTAATTATTATTTAATTGTTTAAATTATATTTTTTGCAAAGTCCGTTCTATAAGTCGCAATTCTTTTCAATTATTATAATTTTTTGATGAGAATATTTTCATAGGTGACATAAAATTATCACAAAATAATAGCTATGTAATGCATTACACTATTTTTTATTTATTTGACTTCCGACTATTGACTATAAACCGACTTGGTCATTAGTAATAGGTACATCGTCGAGGAACTTCGCGAGTAGTTGTGGAGGACGCACTACTTAGTATCTCTTATGGAAAGGCGCCCCCTTTTTTTTTTTTATCGAGGAGAAATCCTTTTATTGATGCCCTGCCGCTTGCAAGGCGACAGGGGTATGTGGGGGTCGACCAGCATACTCCGCTTGCTCACGTAGCAGGCGGAACTGGCCCCTACCCACTAAAACTCCCCGGTGTCTCCTTGCCCATAAGTGGGGAATGGACGGGCTCTGCCGAGGCGCCCCCCTCGGGCGGCCTAGCCATTGCTGGCTAGGCTGACGCCAACAGACGGAGGGGACCCGTGCAGGCACACACAGCTAGCAACTGTGTGCGCAGGTCCCCGAGGACATTTGAAGACGGGCTGGTGCCCGCCTTCTCCTGCCCGGCCGTCTACAAGATGTTAATGGGGGACTCAATGGACACCGCAATGTCCATTGGCTCCCCCACCTCCAATGTGGGCGGGACTTGTCCCCGCCCGACCGCCAAATAGAGCAGGGGACCAGGGGCCACCCTCCAGGCCTCCCTGTTCCCCTGAACTCCAACAAAAAAAAGGACGACACAAAACAAAAAACATCAAAAAAAGAAACAACAACAAAAAACCCCGGCGACATAGGCGAGAAGGCAGAGGGAGAGATACCAATCCCGCCCCAGTCGCCAGGGGAACGTACACGAGCAGGGGACCAGGGGCCACCCTAAGGGCCTCCCTGTTCCCCTGAACTCCGTAAAAACCCTGGCGGTAGCTGCCGCCAGGGGAACCTCAACTCTGTGCTCCGCCACGAGCTCCGCAAGCGGAGCCCGCTCGGAGCACACCGGTGTGGGCCTTCTTGGTCCCCTCGCCAAGAACTGGCGAGGGTAAGCCCCCTCACCACGACAAGGTCATGGCCCACCTAGGGGGGGATGGAAAGGCACCCTAAGTATATCCAATAAAGTTTAGAAAAGAGGGTATCTAAAGCTTATTTATAACAAGCATTTTCTTTGTCCTTTGACAATATGAAAATAGAATGTTAACGTAGGGAATATTTGCGTCACTAATAGGCAGTACGAGTGGGTACCTATACTCGTTTACTCAGTTTCAGAAAAGGGTCTTTTAGAAAAAATAATTGGGTACATAGGTAGGTACCTATACTAGGTATATCGTTTGTGTAATGTTACTTCTTCAAAGTACAGTCGAGTCTACCAATGATAGATAATAGATATATTTTTTATAAATGAGAACGAAACGTTGGAACCAAAAACGCACTGTGTTTTCTTTTGCGACACCGCACCGCCTCCATACACATAATTAATCCTTCGAGCCGTTTCTGCAGCACTGGTGCCACGATGGAACTCGTACTCGTAAATAACGCGATATTTCAAGTTTTCCATTTTGTAAACTGAGTGACGCAAAGAAAAAACCAAAAGAGGAAAAAACAAATGAATTACGGTTTTCAAAACACAAAAGCATGAGTAAATAGCTGTATATATTTGAAATTGGAATTCCTAACCAAAGAGGACCTAACCAAAAAAAAATTGATCATGCTTAGAACGCGTTTACACTTTTAAAGGCAAAGAAAATGAATGGCCAGGCAGCCTAACACTATTTTACATTTTGAATAAAAATTGCATATTTAAAATAAATATTTAATATAACATAAATATTTTTATGCCTAAAAGAAAAAAATAGTAATCAAAAATTGGGTTAAAGTTAAAATTACCTAAATAAGATTAGGTGTTTATGGCCAGCATTAATTTTTAATGCTGGCCGCTAATAACAACTGTCATGGTAAAGAAAAAGTAAGACGCAATTTTTTGTTTCGATAAATCGTTGCTTTGCGCACATAAAATAAAAAAATCTCTTTTCTTGTCATAATTACATTTTGCTACTGTGTGTTGCAACAATGTCTAAAATAAGTAATATTGACGAAAAAGATGAAACTTTTTATAAAGATTTAAATATGACATTAGATAGGGAGATAGCGTGTTTGAAAAGATTAACAAGTGAAGTTTTAGAGATGCAAGGTGAGTAAGCCCATTTGACATTTGATATTCGTGAAAGTGGTCTTTTTTATAATATATGTCAATGGTGAAACGTGGCCTTTTTTAAGTTGTCAAAGTCAATTATCATTAAATTCAGTTCTTAAGCATGTCATTGAAAACGAAAACATTGTCTAGTGCATGGGTGGCCAACACGCGGCCCGCGGGCCACATGCAGCCCTCCGGATGTTAACTTGTGGCCCGCGGAGCTAGGTCACATGAACAAAACTTTTCTCTATTGTACAACCTACTTCTAGATTCTAGCTAAAACTTGTGTTTAAAATCACCTTTATAAAAAATTTGGTCCAGCTGCCAAAAAGGTTGGCCACCTATGGTCTAGTGCAACCAGAAAACTTGTATTTAATGTGATAATTGCGTTTGCGTTACGTGAAAAGCGCTACAGCGCAGCGCCCTCGCACGCTATAGTTAGGTACTCTACGTCCGGAAATAGGGATGAACGATGAAGACTTTTATATTTAAAAAAATTGCACCTTTGATTTTAGTTGAAGCAACCACACTGGGAAGTGATATAGCTATCAAATACCATTCAAATAACTGGCGCTATTACGACGAGTTAAAAGAAAAAACTAACATAGATAACAACGGTAAAGAACATGAATGACTTCACATAAGCTCGAATTCTTTTAACAGCATAATAATAGCTTGTAATAAGTTGATTAATAAATGGTAAAATAAAAAGAAACTCTTTTTATTTATTAAATATTTTTAAAATTTAATTTTATATTCGACATTAAGTTCAAGTTTGACATCTCTATAAAAGTGAAAGTAACTCTGTCTATTTTCTGTCTGTTATCTTTTCACGCTTTAACTATTAAACCGATCATGACGAAATTTTGCATACACGTTGTCAGCGATACCGGAAAACATAGGGCACCTTCCATCTTTAATTTTGAATGCGGAAGAAGTCGCGAGCACCAGCTAGTATCTATACCAGCGACTTCTGTCGGTGTATCCGCTAACTCATCCTCAATTCCTCACGCAACGAATTTTGATGCGGTTTTCACCATCAATTAGATTAACTTTTCGCGGAAGGTTATAAAATCTAATTGCATCCGTGCGAAGCCGGAGGCGCCGCTAGTATTATTTTAAATTAAAATCGCTTTCCGCCTCTGCCTGTTTCTTCTCCAACTTCTATAGTAGGTACAGCCAAACAGGTTTTCCATCGGTTTTCCACAAATAAAAATAAAAATAAAGGTTTGTGTATATAATTAGGTACATAGCTTTCTTACGCAGTCAAAAATTACATAGGTAATATAGTACAGTACCTACCTAATTAAACTTACATAAAAATAATACGTAGGCCTGCTATAATTTATAAAGGTACGCTTACAAAGCATCTGTGCATCGCTTACAAAAGATGGTGAAAATATTCAATTAAAGAAAAGCCAGTAATGAGTAAAATTTTTGAAAAAACTTGATTTCCACACTAAACAAAATGGCGGATCGAAGAAGCCATTTTAGGTTTGAAATTTTAATTGGGACTGCAACGGGGTCCGTTTTCGCAGAACATCCGAGGACGGTATGCGACGAGACATGTAAAAAACTTTTATCGTACGTCGATTAAAATTCCCATCTGAAATCGTACAAATAGGTTAGTTTTTGTGAGACCACGCCTGCGCAGTGACTGACAGACACCTTTTTAACGACACAAAATGGCGGATGACAAAGCGACGCCATAATTAGCCGCTTGTTGGCCGATACGTGTTCGCAATATAAATTTTAGATCTATTTTTATAAATTGGAAATTTCAACTACATTGCTTAACCTTTTTTGTTGTCATTCATCAGAAAGTATTTTACCACTTCGCCGGCGATTTCGTTTAATGAATTGAACAACTTATATCGCGTGTAACTTTTTATGGCCATTTTTTTTTATAATTCTGCTAAATCAAATTTATTCTGGGACATGTTCAGCAAGATTCCGATTGACTAAAATCCGCTTACCATTATATAAAAATGGATTACCTTCACTTAAAAAATAAATAAAGAAACTTGTTTATAAAGTTATAGTAACATTAATAATAATAGGCAGCACAGGCAGGCAGGCAGACATAGGCAATTATAGCAGCACCCAATTGGTGTTGCTTGTGTCCTTAGGCGACGGTAGCCACCTACCATCAAGTGGACATATAAAAAAGGAATAATAATAATAATACTAACAACTTTTTGAATAATAATAATAAACGTTTAATTCAGACTATTTTACATTATTAAGTTCCCATCCAGTGATTTTGGATAGGACAGTCAAAAATAGTTATAGTTAGTTATACTTGAGTTGTCTTAACTCATAAAACTTGATGAAGCCTATAGGTAAACAAATTTATCAATATCCTAATGTACTACTTTAAAAAAAAAAGAAACTAATATTTCCATTTGTTTCATTTGTTCTTGTATTATTCTGGATTCTTGTATTATTTTGGAGGAAAGAAGTATTTGCTACTGTATGACTCGATATATGGCTCTATAAAGTACTCAAATGCTTAAAAATTAAAATGCTTGACTAATAAGGCAATACGTACTGTGGCCTTAATCGGCATTTTGTGGATGAGAAACCCAATTTTTTTAATTAAGCATTTAAATAGATAATTACTTGAGATTAGATCAATGACAGATCTCTTCTGTCAACTGAGATATTGCAAAAACAAAATGTTCCTTTATCACAAATAGTTTTCCTATATTTAGTGGCTCAACTATTTTCGAGATGTTAATTAAATTTGAGTAAACACCTGCTGTCGATTAACACGAATGTCATAATGGAATTTTCGGAACTAAAATATTTCCTTACAAATATATTTGGGGCAATATTTTGAAATTTTAGAGCAAGAGTTATGAGGACTTTAAGTCAACGGAATAAAGTCTACTTTTGATAGAAATCTTTGTATAGGTACGTTGAACCAGTAATATGTAATATTATTTGTACGTTAATTGCTAGTGACGTTTGGTGTATCGACACAAAGATTTCTAGTTGAAATAAGTTATTTTAATAAGGATTCTGACGTATATTAAGTACAAGATTTTACTAAGATATAGGAGTTAGTATAAAATAAGTTGAATATACCAGATAGGACATTTAAGAAGTTTTAGTTGATTTATCTAGATAGATATGTCATAGATATATCTTTACTAATATTATAAAGAGAAAATATTTTAATTTTTGTTTGTAATGAATAAACTCAAAAACTACTGGACCAATTTTAAAAATTCTTTCACCTATAGAAAGCTACATTATCAGCGAGTAACTATAGGGTATATTTTATAAAATTATGAGGACTAAATCGCGTGCAACAGCTAGTCAAATATACATATTTTATCTATTTATGCACATCATAAAATAGAGTCGCTGTCCGCCTCTGTTTATTTCTTCTTATTTATTAACTATACTTATAGTAGGTACTTAACTATAATTATACTAACTATATACTTATATTCCATCCAATTTCAACTATTAAATTATAATTGTTAATTAAACTGTTAAATAATTATTATGTTGGATATTCCATCCAATTTAAACTGTCTACCTTCAGTTACCTATTAAAAACATATAGCGACAACTTTGAACCCAACAATCTGTAAGTATTCTTTTGGGCCTTTGACGAGCCCCATGGTCGAGTGGTTAAGATGCTTGCTTTAACGCTTTGTCTCAGAGGTACCGGGTATTCGATTCCCGGCGGAGCCAACATTGGAAATGAACTTTCATAGTTGGCTCTGGTCTGGATCTAGCAAAAGGGCTTACTGCTTTTCTATATGAAGTTTGTAAATGTAAAATTAAAAATCTGTAAACATGTGTTTTAAATATTTTTTTAATTAATTTATTTAAAAAACATTAACTTAAAACAACGACAGTTGAAAGTTTTAACAGTTACGTCCCCAATTATAATGGAAACATGAACAAAACCGAACCATAAACAATTTGTAACCTCTAACGAGTATCATGTTACGCGAGCATAAATCATATTTTTTCTAATGAGGAAAAAAACGCTCACCAACTCCGCTAATTGGCATTTTCCTACTTACATTTGTCTTAAAGTTGATCGTTGAGATGGTGATAGAAAAAATAACGTCAAATTAGCGTGGGATTATTAATCAAAACATTGTGTTAGGAAAAACAGCATATTAAGTATGTGTTTATTTTCGATTTTAGCCTAATGATTTTGGCCCCAGATTGAACAGATTGGTTGTCTACATAATATTTGTGGTTCTAAACTAATGAGACGTCTACTAAAAAAATATTTAAAGTTGGCCTTTCGCTCATTTCCTACGAAATAAAATTGTGCCAGATGACTACTAAACCATATACCTACTTAATAAACTGTAGAGTAGTTTCTTTCTTTCTTTTTTTTTTTTCTGTGAATGCGCTAATCTTTTTAAATTACTAGATTTCATACATATTATTCAAAAACCTGAACCTGGAATCTGTATCTAAAGAGGAATTCCGCTGTAGGTATTAATTATTGTGTGATTGTATTTTCTTCTAACTGAGTGCCCACTCAGTTCTACCAAGAACGAAGATTGTCGACATAGCCAAGAGAATTAGCAAGTTGAAGTGATAACGGGCCAGTCACATCATTCTGTCGCATAGCGGATAACCGATGGAGTAGGGTAGGAAAGTTCTCGAATGGAGAACTGAAACTGGAAAGCGTAGCGTGAGACGCCCAGCCCTTGTGGTCAGACGACCTGAAAGGCTTCGCAGGAAGCGGCTGGATGCGAAGGACAGAAGACCGTGCGTGGTGGCGAGCCTTGGAAGAGGCCTACATCCAGCAGTGGAATGACACTATCCCTTCCTAATCTCTTACGCTCAATCTTACTATGATTGACATAGCGCTTGCAGCACCTGTGGCGTTGCTTGTGTTATGTATAGGCGACGGTATCCACCTACCATCAAGTGGACCGTTAGCCTGTCTGATCCAAAGTTCATTTTCAAAGTTGGCCCAGCCGAGAATCGAACCCGGAATCCCTGGCACAGAGCGCTATGCGCCCTTAACCACTAGGTCAATGGGCTCGTCAAATTATAGGATTATTAAGTAATTAACTGTTTATTAATTTTATTAGAGTATTATTAAGTGATTAAGTGTTTATTAATAATTAAATTAATATGGGTCTATTATTATTATTAATGCTATTAAGGTAATAATGAATATTACCACAAAACCTCAATTATAACAATTTTTATATGTCCTTAGACCTAAATATATCAACAATATCATTAACCAGAGACACAAGCTATTAATATTTGAATAGCTTTTAAGAGTGTCTATTAGTTAAGACAGCAGATATTTAAATGAAAGGGTTGGGAGATATATTTTTAACATTGTTGTTTCGGGTTACGAATTTTTTTTTTTACTGTATTTCATATCCCTCGTGGCTTCTTAAATAGATTAAAGTACCTACATCAGTTTTGTTTGAACTAAAGTTTTTATAAGGACACTTTATCGGGATAAAAAAAAACCAATGTCTTAACTCATGACAAGGCAATTTAACCGTGTATGCATATATTCACCTAAAATATGTTTCAACTATAATGTCAAACATAATTTGAGTAGGTAATTAGCACTCTTAGGTCTATGTCCGGCAGTGGACGTCCTACGGTTGAAATAATGAGATGGTGTGTGGTTAAGTTTAACCATATATACCTACTTATTAAAAATTATAAAGGAAGGTAAGTACCTATTTAAGAGTTATTCGCCATAAAAATGTTATAAATCTAATTAGGTATAATATAAATGATACCAAACACTATAATAAACAATGTAGGATAATAAACAGTGTATAATGAAATTTACATTTATAATAATAATGTAATTTTGTTTACCTACATGCTCATATGGCCATATAAGTAGGTACCTACCTCTATCATTTTTTTAGATTATTTAATTTTGAACTAAGAAACTATCGCTATCATTTACAAACTCCATTTTCAACTCATTTTGTAACTCCATTCTGTAAGGGGGTGGTTACTGTGGCCAGACGGGCTGCCCAAATGACTGCGAAATGCAGTGTGCCCTAGCACTCAAAATCAAAATCAAAATATTTATTTATCAATTAGGTTTACCCAAGAAACTCTTATGAACGTCATTATAAATTTAAATTTAAATTTACCAGGGTTTCGTAAAAAGACAAGATGACAATCCTGGAAAGAAATCCCGAAATAAACTCAGGATATTCTTTTTGTCATCTTTAAAATATAAAATTACAACAATTAGTTGTAGGTACTAAACCTATATTGGTGAAGTAACTCATTAGCCAATACTCAAATACATACATTATCTTTCTAACTTCCTCCTCCTAACTTTTTTAAACTAACCCTTATTTTTTGTTCATAAATATGCTCTAAATCATAAGAGCACATTCCAATCGTGTTTCCCCTTGCCCCTAATGCCGTATTTAGACCATTAGTCAGAATTCCGCGTCATTTGTACGGCAGTATTGGAATTCCAACGTAGCGCACACGTGATACTGATTTGCCGTGTCATTCATCATTAGCACTATCATTCTCGTGGCATTGATACTGTTATTGAAATGTATATATAAGCTATGAAAAAAGTCTTAGTTTTTTTAACATCAAAACGTTTGGTTTTTTTCCACATTAAATACGATATTATCAATCATTACAGCGCATTACATACACCGCTTCCTCATTCATTGAATTCGTTGTGGAAAACCAAACAGTCTACCACCCTAAGTCGATTTATATCATACACTACTAATTTAAGCTAAAATAAACCCTATCGCCATGTCACAGAGCTCGTATTCATTGCACACTAAGAGTCTGTGACGTAACACTACATCTTTCATTTTTCTTCGCACCCCTCGTAATTAACTGTCTACCGAACCGAATACTAAATACCTATTTAGTACCACAACTATCACTGTTAGAGCGAGACAGGAATATGTATATTTCCCGTGAGTGCGAAAAGGATAGAATAGGGGTAGGCAAACAGATATCGCCCCAAGTTTTCACGCTCGTTTATGATCCTCGGGCGTTTATAGACGTAAGATTTGACTCCCCCTTCTGTTGCTTTGTATTTGTATAAAGAGTTTGCATTTGTGTTTGTTAAGAATTTATGTTTTACCAGCGTAAGTAAAATATTGAAGACATTTTTTGATTAGGCAACCTACCTATCTATATGTACCTACCTACTTCATAACAAAACTTTTTTCAATAAATAAAAATATGAACATGGATATTTCGATTATGTGGGTATCTGTAGGTACCTACTTACCTAATTTTGTCTAAAAATCAAATCAAATATCGCTGTGGTAACTGTGGTTCTATGGTAGCATAGAAGAAGCATAGGTCGTCTTTGTCAAACCAAAATCTACTAATGCAAAAAGTATTTTTGATATTGAAAAAGAAAAGATTTGCTAATTTTTTTTACATAAAGCCTTTTTTAAAAAAAATATATATATGACACCCCGGGAGTGCCGACAAAAGTGAAAATTTGAATTTATTTTTTGAATCGTCAGGAAATATTTTATTGTGCAGGAAATACTTTTAAATGAAGTGTTTTTTTTATTCATTGTTATTATAAACTACTACTACAAAAATTATACCACCCACATGGGTATTGTAGCTAGAGATTGTCTAAAGTTTACAGAAAAAAAAACAATGATTTAGTAGGTATTTAATTTTATTTGTAAAAAATCAATATAAAAATACAATTAAGGATTCGGTAAGAAATACGAACAACCAAGGGATGTTTCATTCAAAATTTCGAAACTTCAAAAATCCCTTTCCGTTTGTGTGTGATCGCTACTTGACCTATTGTTAATAAGGAAAATCACAAAGTGATAAACGAGCAAAACAAATAAATCAACTACTAAATAATTGTCACTGCGTCAACCTAAATCACGCACGCTAATTTGAAACGGATCTGCAAACGCCGCCGAGAGCCAAAATCGAGTAAACCCCCTCCCCCCGCCACGACACCTCCTCGCCGGCACTAATCTCATAAAGGAACACCAACTCGAGTATTGCTCAAAAGGATTTAACAAGCGGCATTCACGACTGCTCATTATATTTTTATACTTTATGCCCCTGGTGGCGGACATAAAATGCACGATCAAAACGCGCGAACCCCTACAAAAGGTAATTATGTTTTGATTCGCACAAAAAAAAATCGAGTATCACAAAGGAGACTAACGAGATAAGAGCGTGCTAAATCGCTCTCCCCTCGGCCCCCGGTCGGATCAATTCGGAGGACAGAACGGTCGATTGGCTGAGCGGGACGGCTTTATTCGAGGGGCGTGGCTTAGCGAGGTCACGCCCCGAAACCGGTACGAGGGTCAGCACCTCGTCTCGTAAGCCAGTCTGCCTCCGACCGCGCCCGCATGCGTACACGATCCCACGATCGCGACACCGTGTGTAAACTGTGATAAATGGAACAGATCAGCGTTCAATGCTAAGGAAACAAAACTACGACGAGAAAGAAGTGAACATGGCGATACAGAGTGTTTCTAGATACCCCAGCAGCCCGGCAGAAGCTACAGAGCCGCCTAAAACTCCGCGAATCAGTTTCAGTGTCGCCTCTATTCTTGCCGATACGAAAGCTAATCAGATGGATGAAACCGTTGAAATGATTAGACATCACAGAACGATACCGGAATCACCACTTAGACAGTCGCCGTCAGCGCAACCCGAATTGCCCGGCGGAAAATCCTTATCGCCGAGGCCATCATCACAAACTCCGCCCTTGAACCTCAACGTTTCAGCGAGAGTGACGTTTTCGGATGACGAATACGAAGATTCCGTCAATCAAGAGGGTTCCATAGTTGATGTAGAAGATTTACAAAATGATGTACATAGTGAAGATGAAGATAGAATTTCTAATGACAAGGAAAGGACGGAACCTATAAGGCCGACGCCTTTCAGCGCGCTAGCTGCGGCAGCGGCGGCTTACCACGGCCTGGGTTGGCCAGGACCTCCGCCGGTTGTGCCTTCGTTTGGGAGTCTATTCCAGTCGCATTTCCCTGTAGGACATATAGGTAAGAATGATTTATAATATTTATCAAGTAACTATCAACACTTTTTAATTGTTTATGATTACTTTTGTCAAAGGTCTTCCCCTTTTCCGAGAACATTCTGCGCAAATAATCTCCGCCTCCGCTAAGTCTGACTATAATTTGTTTTTGAGAGGAAGACTTGTTTTGATTTTGAATTTTTGATAATTGTAATAAGTTTGTAGGTATCTTATTTTTTTTATCTACATAATTATTATTGTTTACTTTTATCTTTTGAATATTATCAATACTTACATTAACGTCATAATTGTGATTATTAATGGACTTTTTCGAATTTCCTTAGAACGTTAAGTAGGTAATGAGTTTTTGTCAGAGGTGCCTAAAATATGTACTTTTTCATAATCAAAGAACTTTGATGGTAGAGTTTCGTGTTTTTGTTAACTATTTAGCTACTGTGCGTTTGTTAATATTATAGGTACATTTTTCGGCTAATTAGCTTTTGCCCGCGAATTCGTCCGCGTT
This sequence comes from Synanthedon andrenaeformis, assembly GCA_936446665.2. Classification (NCBI taxonomy): domain Eukaryota; kingdom Metazoa; phylum Arthropoda; class Insecta; order Lepidoptera; family Sesiidae; genus Synanthedon; species Synanthedon andrenaeformis. Next base: position 4,338,366 of record OW387801.2, read on the forward strand.
CTTCGGAAAGGTCTATCCCCAAAATGTTCCCCATTTCGGAATTTAAAAATAATAATAATGTATTGTTGCCAAAATGTCCCACTTCAATTATCGTTGTAGACATTTTGCCGTGCTTGGAATAGTACTTTTATCTGCATGAAAGGTATACCCCCGTGTCCTTTTCTGTACCCTTGACGTGTATGCAAAATTTAATGATTTTGCAACGTGTATGCAAAATTTAATGACAGACTTTATGTAGGTATTATGCGTACCTACGTCTGTAGGCTAAAGATTAATAATAGGTGTCCCACTTAATTATTTACTTTCATTAATTATATATCAAATTCTAACATTGAAATTAATTTGTTTTCTTGTAAATGCATTTTTTTTATTGAAGTTTTTGTTATTGTTGCCTCAAACAAAAACAATTATAGGTAAGTACCTAGGTGTAATTTACATACAGGTAGTTATAAATTACATTTATCGGTATTTTTTGCTATTTTTGCATTATTATGTATATGCATGATGTTAAAAATTATTTTCTATTTGTGATTTATAATAAGTATCGTAGTTTACGCGTTCTTTAATTACTAATATAATGTACCAATTACTATACTTCAAATTGCCAATAAATACATTCTAATGGTTTTATGTAAAGCCAATTAAGGAAATATTACTACACCTAGAAATTGGTCATTAATTGTTCATAATAATTAATGACCAATTAACAAAGTTATTATGTTATTAATAATAACAATTAATCAGAGCCTCAACAGGAAATTAGTTAAAAAGGAACTAGTTATACGAAACATAACGAACGCATCAGAAAACCGTTGAAGTTATGTGATCGATTTAGTTAGAAGTAAATGTTTATTATTTACTTATTTGTTATATAATATTTACTAGCGACCCGTCCCTGGCTTCGCACGCAAATCATACACACAAACCTTCCTCTTTTATCGCTCTTCCCTTTAGTGAAAACCGTATCAAAACCCGTTTGACCGTTTAGAAGAAGTTAGTTAGCGGAGAAACGGACAGACGCGGACAGCGACTATTTTATAATACCTAGGTATGTAGATTTAATTTATAATACTTACATCGTAGGTAAGTACTGAGCCGTTTTCTATGAGTGTCTTTTGCTACTATAGGTACTATATTATATAAATTTAACATTAGTAAAAATTTAGTAGCTTACCTATACCTACATATTACATTCATAAGAATGTTACATATTAAGTAATTAGGTATTGATTGGTACCGCTTGCGGTCAGTCAGGTAATATTGAATATTGACTAGGCGACAGTCCCCCGGTGAAGTGACTTGTCACCGGGAATACCCACTAAAACGCCCTCGGATTACACCATCAGCGGGGATGTGCGGGTCCGAGTTCACAGCGAGGCCTTATCCTCGGATCCCCACACACCGCTACGTTCTTTTCGAACTCAGCTCAAGGCGATGGCTTCGCCTCACTTTAAATGCCACGCGTCCTTGTTGGATGTTTCACGGCGTCAGACACGTCCCCTTCTGACGCTCTGAGGTTGTCACGTGACGTGCGCCGCGGGCACGTCGTCGGCCGGCTCTTCGACGCCTGAGTGGATCAGCCCTGGGTCCGCCTCGCAGGCCCGCTGACTGCCTGTCGAGTATTGGTAGTAACGTACTATTGTAAGGTCTAATGCAGGGATGGTTTTCCTTTTGCCCGGTTGAGCTGAAACATTCACGTGTCCTGCATTGTTTTTTAAAGATCTAATATATCTGTACCTAACTGAAACTATCCGAAACTAGCGGATCTATTTTGAAATACTTAATTTCATATCCGTAACTTTATTTGAAACGGGTATAATATCTGGTCTGATGGGGCTGAGATAAATACCAATCGAATTAGATATTCTATAATTTACTAGCGCTCCGCTCCCCGCTTCGCCCGGGATGTAATTTTTATATATACATACCTACAAACCTTCAACGCGGTAAAATTTTATTTTCCAATGGCGACAAAGTCGCGAGCATCAGCTAGTTAAAGATAAAATAAAAATAAAGATAGTGTTGCCAATCAATTACTATCTAAGCTACAATAAACGAAGTTATATTTTAGCATAACACAGTCATGGTTACAAAATCCAACGACATTGTAAGTAACCCCCACGCGAAATCTAGCCCAGTATTAAATTTGAAAGCCAGACAAAGAGCAGTTTCCGAGAAACAAACAACCTTAGAGGCAAAACAAAGCTCTACATAAATAAAGGATCTGTCGAAATGTGAAAACAATATACCCATTGAATGCGACACAAGATGGCGGGATCGCGGGATAAACATGGCGTCCGTTTTGCATAAACGCCCGCCGCAGCTTGTCCGGGGAAATAGGAAAATTGACATGTTTACATCATACTGCGATATTGTTTGACTATTTTAGATACCGCAACTTAAAAATTAAACAATTTAAAAATGGAATGGATCTTATCTAGTTTACATTTAGTTCGATCATTTTTAAAAAATAACTGAATATCAATCAACGTTTTTTAAATTTAGAATTTAGTACCTACCTACAGTCGAATTAAGCCGAATATGGGCAATCAGGGGAAATAATTCGTGTAGTTTAAAAATTGGTACTATTTATGACCAAAAAACATTGTTTCATTACTTATAGACCCATACCTACTGCATTACTAGAACAAGTTTAACTTATTTAATTAATTACTTAGTGCCAAGTTGCCATTAATTCAAACGACGTTAGGAATTTTACAGACTACAGCCATTAGTTGAATAAACATGCAAGTACTAATAGGAAGGTAAAGTGCAGTACAAAGTTAATGCTTGTCCGTCATGCCACTACCACTAGGTAGATATATTATACACTAGCTGTTGCACACGACTTCGCCCACGTATCTTTATAAAATATACCCTATGATACCTACTTACTCGCTGATAATTTCGCTTTCTATAGATGAAAGAATTTTCAAAATCGGTCCAATTTTTGAGTTTATTCATTATTATATAAACATACAATTTTTCTCTCTTTATAATCTAATATATAAAATTCTCGTGTCGCGGTGTTTGTTGCCAAACTCCTCCGAAACGGCTGGACCGATTTTGATGAAATTTTGTGTGCTTATCGGGTAGGTCTGAGAATCGGCCAACATCTATTTTCCATACCCCTAAATGTTAAGGGTGGTTCACCCTATTTTTTTTTTTGGCAAAACAACGTTGTCAGCTAGTATTAGTATAGATTTATGCTGGTTAAAGAATTTAAGAAAGAAAAAAAACTTTTACGAATAAATTAATTTGAAAATTACTCGACGAACTTTTAATGTGTATGAGAAGTATAAAATCTTACTCATTTAAATTTTTTTTTTCTTCTATTTTATCACCTTTTACCCAAGTTAATGATCAACTGGTCTCTCGTATAATATAGATACAAAATGTTTCAATTTATAGTACTTACTGTGTTATCTATGTCTATTTAGCTTTATTATAAACAATAACAAAAGGGAATAAAAAATTGAAGAGCGCGTGGGCATGCAATCAATTCGTAATTACCATCGTCACGAATAGCATATATAAGGCTAGTTATACATGGGTGTTATCAGATGAAAGAAGTGGAAAAGAATTCTTTTAATTATTTTTTTAAATATGTGACAAGAGGATTTTATAAATCCGTTCAGAACGAAATGTCAGAGCAGAGCGGAATAATTTTTGTTGAGATAAAAACAACTTTTATTTCTCTGTAAATTATCTACTCATCAATATTATAAATGTGAAAGTAACTCTTGTCTGTCTGTCTGTTTCTATTTCACTCCTTAACTAATCAACCGATAATCATGTAATTGTGCATAAACATTGTCAGGGATACAGTAAAAGGACGACATAGGGTACCTTTTATCCAAAAAAAAGGTCTGTTTCCAAGGGATCATCTATACCAATATTATAAAGAGAAAAGATTTGATTGTTTCTTTGTTTGTTAGTTTGAATTGAATAGGCTCCGAAACTGCTGGGCCGATTTGAAAAATTCTTTCACTGTTGGGAAGCTATACCTATTATCAGCGAGTAACATAGACTATATTTTATATAGTTACGCGGGCGAAGCAGCATGCAACAGCTAGTCTAAAATAAAAGAGCAATAACAGCATCAAGAGGTCTAGCGTTATATTGCTTACCTACATTTTTTTTCGCGGGTGAAGTCGCGGGCACCAGCTAGTACTTATAACTATAAAAAGAACAGGAAAAAAATAGTGTTTAGGTATATAATAAAATGACGTCGAGACACTCCATTATATCTTAGTTCTTGTGACGTAACGTTTTAAGATACTCTCAAGAATAGGTAAGAAATCTACATTTTATGGAGATGTGTTTGTTTTCTCTAACTAAAGGATATAATATCTAACTTTGTATTTGCTCACCAACCATTTTAACCCTTGGTAAACATGTCGGGCATGGCAAGTATGGCACTAGCGGCATTTTCAACATTGTAGACTAGTCTTTAGAAAGAAAATAAATATTCCAAGCGCCAATTACTTGAACCTAATTTTTATACTATTTGTATTGTATAAACTTAAAATGATTTAATATGTGCATTTTAATATAAAGTTAACAAATACTTACGTATTGTTTTTAAACGAATTATTTATGCTAAATAAGTAATTAGTAAAAAGAAGGAAGTGAAGAATAAATCGGGAAGCATGTCTGACGAAAGTTGCCTTCCCCTTACTAGTCCGGTCATTCTATGTTTTTAGACAAACAAATTAATAAAGTTTTGAAACTTGTGTGGGTTATAACCTTTTGGTCTGCTGTACAAAACCCACAACTCTCCCCCCCCCCTTTCCACTTGTCGCTCCCCCCCAACATAGTGAAATTTTTCCCCGTTATAAAGGTTTTTTTAGTATATTGCAAAAACCTTAATATATACAAAAAGTGTCAATTTTTTATTTACTTATTTACAGGAACATAATTCATATAGTTAACTATGAAAACACACACTAGGCATGCAAGCCTGTATCGTGTGCTTCATAAGATGCGTAATATATTTTTTGATATTTTTTTTTTGTTTTTTTTTATGTTATTAATAATTATTAATAAATATGAAACTTTGAAACTTATTAAACTTTTAAAGTTCGTTTAAAAACTAGCTATAGCTTGAAAACCGTCAAGCTAATCAAAATAATGTAGGTATAGAACATATTTTGTTTAGAATTTAATGTGTTTTCAAGTTATAGCTTAACACTTTATCCTGCGAAATACATCCAATCTTTGATAAGGTGTAATTTTTGGGTTTTGGGGTTTAATTTTTAATTGTTTTTTATTTATTTTAGTGTTAGTTTTTTTTTATACAGCTAGGACATGTCTATAATTAAAAAAAATAAATAGTATTTGTATTCTATAATTCGCACGAGTGCAATTTTTCTGCAAATTATATGACACAAACCTTCCTCGTTTATCGCTTTTTCCATTAGTGAAAATCTTATCAAAATCCGTTAGGTTGTTTAGAAGTAGTTAGCGGAGAAAAAGACAGACGTGGACATAGTTTCGGCTAATTATTTGCAACTTTTTTTTTCTACTCATATAAAAACTTTGTTAGGATTTCTTATTATACCTTCTGTGTAAAATTATCTAGTAACTGATGGCCAAAACCGCATCAAAATCCGTTGACAGAGAGACTTGAAAAGCGACTTACAATTAGTTTTAAACCATGTTTTAAGGATAAGGAAGTAGGTATACAGTTAACACAACAGAAATATTATTATTCTGAACATGTGAGGCTAAACAAGGTCAATACGCTTTGAAATACTCGTAACGTTTTTAAAACATTTAAATTAGATTAATAAATGTACATTAATTAGCGGCGCTAATTGAAAAAAAAAAGGGTTAAAAGTTCAATGTTGGGTTATTGACGTTCGGTTTCCCTGTAAACGTTTACGTATTCTAAATGTAATTATAACTGTTTTAAAGGTAATTACATAACTATGTAATTAAGTGTAAAACTAGACTAGACGCTTTTACTTAACGATATCTATCGAAATTGGAGATTTATTTTCAGCATTTGCTAAGACTTACTAAACTAACAACTTTGCAATTTCGACTCATAGCTCGATAATCTGGAGAAGCTGGTGGTATGTAGTTGGAAGAGTGAATGGTAGAGGTCTCTTGGTCGGTCTCCTAGCCGATTTACAGATTACGTTGCTGCCCTTACAGGCCTCACAGTTACAACTGCTATGAGGAAAGCTGCGATGAGGATATGATAGAAGGAAAATATCTGGTTGTCGATGTAATCAAGGCATTTCAAAGCCTGCACGACCTTTACTAATGTAGCTGTTGCACGCTACTTCGTTCGCATAACTATGCTACTCGATGATAATGTAGCTTTCTATATATATTTTTAAGTATTTGTGGTTTTTGAGTTTATTTAATACAAAAATACAATTATTTTGTCTTTACAATATTACTATGGAGATATTAAAAAAAAAAAATCATGCTTGGGACTGCCTAAGAGACCGAAGCTTTATATTATAATACTAGCGGCCCGCTCCCGGCTTCGCCCGGGGTGTATTTTTTCTAATAAAAGAATTTTTCTAAAATAAATGTAGCCTAAGTTACTCCTTATTACATCAGCTACCTGCCAATAAAAGTCCCGTCAAAATCGGTCCAGCTATTTCAGAGATTAGCCGGAACAAACAGACAGACAGACAGACAAAAATTGTAAAAAATGTTATTTTGGTGTATATATATTCATATGCATGTAGTAAAAAACGGTTATTTCAATATTACAAACAGACACTCCAATTTTATTTATATGTATAGATAATATGTAAATTATATATATATATAACTTAAGATAAAATTTTATTTTAATTCATACAGCCTTAGTAAATTTATAATTAAAAAAAATTGTAATCAATAAAAAATACTTGACGTCATTCAATAATATTGCCGACTGTACATTTTGTAGAAGAAAACATTTAAATAATTCCAACACACGTTCGCCGTAATCTATAGTACGAAATCAAAAGTGGGGACAAAAGGGTGCATGCCTTTTAACCACTGAAAAATAAATAATAAAGAAACCAGTCCTGTTATCGAACCACAATGGTTGGGTCGGCCATTGTAATGCATTTACGAAGTATAATGCGCGTTAATACCATTATTACATCTCGCACTATTTGTTTACGATCCCATATAATAGTCTATTAGAAAATTAAACTACAATAGGCAACAACATAGGTACATTAACGCAACTTTGATTGTGCATAAAGTCTTAATAACTTTGATTAAATTAATTAATCATTTTTGCTTTTTATAGTGAAACTTTCCTATTAATTCACATTGCTATTTAAAGACTATTAATTAGGTTCTAAAGCTAATTAATAAAGTTAAGCTAAGCTAATTTTAGCTTAATTTAGCTTTAAAATTAGGTTTTAATATACCTATATATAAAAATTCCGTGAAAAATTTATCTATCTATTATAACTCTACATTATAATGAAACCGATTGAATGGATTCCACCAGTATTATTTAATAAAAGTGTGAGTTTGTGAGAATTTGTGAATAAAATTTGTGAGCATGTGTGGATGTTTGTTGTTCTACGTTTACTGAACTCATTTTGATGAAACCTTATGTATAGTAATGTAATTTATACTTGAGAATAACACATTGGCTAAAATTTACACAGATACGCAGACGAAGTCGCTTGCAAAAGAACTTTAAAAAAAATTCTAATATAGATTCTGTGTTACCAAACAGTGCAAGAATATTTTTGTAGTGAAAAACTTCTGTAGGCGGACTTGAGCAGTTGATTGTATAGATAATTTGGATGGGGCTAAAACAGTAGGTAAAATTCGGACTGATATGCGACATTTCGACAGATAGTCCCGCTAAGATAGAAATCTTTTAAAAAGAGTTGTTCGTTTTGAGGAAAGAAACGATAGAGCGTTATAACATGCTGTCGCAGCGACATCTGTCGTCGGAAAATAAACTATTTAAACTAAATATGTAGTTTTCACTTCTAACGTGCAGTACAACGAGTACAACGGTTGACGTGTTTTTGATTACTATCATGAGTATATCACCATATACTATATATTTTTTTGCCTAATTATATATTTTTTTCAGTTGGATATCAAAGTCACAGTGAAAATTTCATATTTTTCTTTTGAATGGAACCCTAAGAAAGTATTGCGTTATTAAGTAATAAAGGTTTCCATTTCACACTCATTGGCTTATACGGTATATACCTACTTAGTCCATAATTCTTTGATTAGAACCACGTTTGTTTCTCAATTGTTATCGCGAATCGTATATTAAATTTCGATAAGGAACGCAATATTATCGTTATTAATTTTTAATAAAATTTTCAGTGGTTAATAGCAATTTATACATTTTACATGATATACCTACTTAATTATGACTAGGTTTTTGTCCGCCACTTCGTACGCGTTTATTTACATATAAATTATAGTCTATGTGCTTAAACAATTTTACTGAAAGTTTCTTCAAAATACCGTTGAGTAGCTTTTACGTAAAAGAGCAACAAACATCCATACATCTGTACTCATTTTCGCATTACTATATTAGTAACACAAACTTTGTTCAGTACTTCGACCGCTTTGAGAAATAAAAAAAACGTTTGAAGAACACTTCCGAAGGTGTTTTTCTTGTGACACTATGACGCATCATATAAAAGTACTCAAAAAACTATACCTATTACATTAATAAAAATATTGTAGGCTTGAATCATACTCAACTATATCCAAGAATAAATTGGTAGTCTTTTGTAATTTTGAACTTATCTTCTACTTCCATACAAGCTGCAATCTCTAAGTAAGATAAACCCATATTGGTTTATCAAACTAAAGGAAGGCTGTTCTCGTTAAGGTTAACCCAAATGTTAGATTAACTGGCGCTTCTGTATTTTCTTGATTGTACCTACGTCGTACCTCTTCATAGATTTTTATTATTTAAGCTTGCATAGATTTTTAAGCTAGCTAGCTAAGCATAGCCTTAATAGATTTTTTTATGATTAAAGATGGCAGGCAGGTAGACTGTCTACTAGATGGTACGTGACCTCTTATATTACTAGCAACACCAGGCAGTTGCTTGTGTATGTACTTGCTACTCAGATAGGATTAAAGTTAAGAGGATAAAGTAATAGCTTGTGGCGTCTCTTACATCGAAATATTGTATAACAAACCATATGTTGTTTAACTATGTCTGACAAATACTCGTATGCTTACTTCAAAAAAATCAAAAAGCAAGGAGACTACTTATAATTGTTTAAACTACTTATAAGTATGTACTTCAAATAGTGGCACAGTTCAAATAGTTACAGGGCAGCCCATCTGTAAACAACCCTTTACAGATACAGCATGCCAGCTGTTGGGTTTCGGTGAGTGAGTGCATATGATGGTACCTAAGTGGCTACCATCGCCTGTAACACAAGAAACGCCATATATGCTGCAAGTAGGCTGATGACCATAGAAGGATTAATAAAAATTTGGTTGACCATAGTAATCATTTGTATCGATTTTGCGACAGTTTTACAAGTTTTTTTTTTATTGAGGCATGGCCCAGCCTGCCGGAGAGGTAACGATCCGATAAATCGATTCGATTGCATGCTATTCGTTCGCTCGAATGCCGGTACGCAATTCGATTATTCGGGCATCAAGGATATCGTTAATTATGGTTCCGAATGTTGCTTACGATTTTAAATTTGGAACCGGTTTCAGTATGATTGGTACTGAATTAATGCAAACTGTTTTTAATGTAGTTTTAACAATTAATATATTTTTTGATACTTAATCACTTTATGGATCCGAAGAACATTTGGTTGATAGTTATCTTGATAATGGTTGCTCTTAAAGTATAATTATTTTATTGTATAATATAATATTTTTGAATTATCAAATATAAATACCTACTTATCTTCTCATTGTCATTTGAAAAAGCTTTTAAAGTCTACCTTTTTTTTATGTAAACTGCTTCAGACAGGCTGACGGTCCACTTGTAGGTTTCTACTGTCTCTTACCTATTAAAAGTAAAAATGACCTAAATACTAATTGAAATTAAGTAACATGCTGAATTAAGATTATTTTGCTAATATAACAGTTTTAAATGATTTTAAAAGGAAATTAAGTATATAAGTAAAGCAATCATTTACCTTCATTCTTCTTTTATTTTATCTTATCTGTATCTCATCGCATTCACATTTTGAATTATTATTAGAAAGAAGTTAATTTTTTAATAGCTCCATAAATAATTCATTATAAGTTTTTAATCATTATAAGTATTATATTAATATGTGATAGGTATGTGATTTTTTTATTCTTCTGTGTATTATAAATTAAATTTCAAATCGCATTGGGGGGTCTCAGAAAGACGTTTGAGTAATAAAGACTAAAACACAACTTTATCTGTTTGCATTAAGATTTCAATTCAAAAAACTCGCATTCACACTCCGGTAGCAATTGCAATGGAGCATTTAGCGCCATCTATGGTTCGATGACAGTAACTAATAAATCTTTGGATAACATCACAGGCAAAGATTATACGGTGCTGTGTTGCAGACATGTCAACCGTACTTCCTGCAGGCAAATTAGTAAAACACGGCTCAGTCGTAACTCTGGTTGCCAATATTAATTAGATTCCTATACACGATGCCGTAAAGTCGAGTTTAGAATGGCTGATTGTTAGCAAACTTGGATATATTTTTAGTATTTCGCAGAAGCGTTCGTTAAATGTTGAAGCGGGGTTTAAACGGTGGACAATGAGGTTGGAGTTAATATTTTATTGGGAAAACGAATTAGTACAATGTGGAGAGACATATTGAAAATATTTTAGTTATTTCAAATTTAAATCCAAAATTATTTTTTGTTGAATTTGGTATATATTTTTTCATGTAAAGCTCGATAGACAGGCTGACGGTCCACTTTGATGGTAGGTGGCTACTGTCATCTATAACACAAGCAACGCAACGACCTTAATAGGGTTAAGGATAGGTAAGGGATTTGTAAGGGATCGGAAAATAGCACATATGCTGTCATTTCCCGACGGCGGCTGTGTTCTGTAAAGGGATGGTTACTGCCGCCAGATGGGCTGCCCAAATTGTATTTTAGGGTGGAGAAATATTCTAAGAGCAATGGGCGATAAAATGTTAGGTAAGTATTTATGTTTTGTAGACTTTTGAAATTTGAAAAATCTCGAAACTGGCTGAAAAATCTTTACAATGGAATAAAATATTCCTTCTTATAAGGAACAAAATATGCTGAAATCGACCTCGACCCTGCTTGACCAATTAGTATCACCTATTAAAATGTTCGGCTGAGGTTTTCGCCATGTGCATTCTTTCACGAAACTTAAGTCAGGCGAGTTTATTCGTCAATTTGAATGAGAATGCGTCTCGCCGGTAGCGTTTCAAACGTTTATACTTATATTCGGATTAATAAGCGGCAACATTTGAAGACGAGGTTTTATTGCAAACCAATGAGGTTATATTTAAAACGAATAATTGAAAAACTAATTTAAAACAAAAAAACATTCGAATTCCACCAGCCAGCCAGTATCTCTATATTTAGGTATATAGTATGAGCAAGGAAGTTGTTATTTAATTTAATTTTAAATAATTAAATATGAGTCTATAATTCCCCCAATAATTCCCACTGCCACTATAATTCCCCACTGCCCAAACACATTTTGTGAGCTTTAAGAATTTTATCTTTATATCCATACTAGCTGTTGCACGCTACTTCGCCCGCGTTTATAAAATATGGCCTATGTTACTCGGTGATAATGTAGCTTTCTAGTGGTGAAAGATTTTTTAAAATCGACCCAGTAATTTTTATGTGAAAGAGTAATAAACAAACAAATCTTCTCTCTTTATAATATTAGTATAGAAGTATAGATATATCAACAATTCAATATATGATAAAGAATAATCTCTATGTTTCATGCGAGGATTAAATTCAAGGATCAATATAATATTAAAATATGGATATCCATATTTTTCTCTCTCTGAATTTGGTATACGATATTTAAATTGTATTTTTCGGTTGTAGTCAATTAAAATAATCAAGTGAAGCGAATTAGATAATTTGTCATCGGTCGGCGGCACGACCTCTTATTGTCGCAGGTGGAATTGGTTTTATTTATTTCTCTCCTTCTCGGAACTGTAGGTAGATATCTAAGATGATTTTTAATAATGTTTTGTTATTTCGCTAATTCTTTATTAGTCAATTTATAACTGCAATAAATTATGTCGATACCAATTTTTATAATTATTAGCTAATTTGAATGGCTATAGCCATTATGGCTTACCTTAATCGCTTAGCGATTTGAAACGTGTTATTCGTGAATTTAATTAAGTCCAAAATAAATATTATTAAACTTATTCATCTAATATCTACAGACTATCTGTAATATCTATAGTCTATCTGTAAATCAATGTTATGATACTACTTCTCTACAAAGGTTGGGGACCATTTTGGTTATCTTAACCTTGAACGTTGCTACACGAACATTCGCTCGAATGTTCATATTAAATTAAGCCATTCTCTTAAGTTCTTCAGTGAGGTAGGCAGCGCACTTGAAACTCTTATGAAGTTGCTTGTATTTATAGGCGACGATAGGTAACCTATTTAACTAAGTACTTTATGATAGGTAGCTGTCGAGTTTTATGATAAAAAATTCAAGTCTATTTATTTTTTAAATATTTTGTTTTATCATTAATTCTATTTTGTTTGTCCGAGAGGAGACTCTTGATAAGAGTAGTTACCTAGTAATTTTGAACTAAAATGCGAACGCCATTGATTTATTGAACAATTATTTAAATTTCGAACGCCAACGAACGACTCAAGTCTTGTAGGTAAGAAGAAGTGGTTGGTCGAGTCAACTAATTAAAAATGAGTTGAAACCTTTTAACGATTTTACCACATGGTTATTACATTATATGATTATATGGTATGTTTTATGGTACACGGTTATGATATAAACTATTATTAAATAAATAATGATAAATAAGCCTCCTAGACTAAATTCACCGGATTTATGGCCCCAAAAGACTTGTGTTTAGGGCCCTTATGGCCCCCCAAAGGCTTTAAACCACACTACGGATTGGGGGCGAAGCCTTGCATACTCCGACCAGTCAACTTTGAAAAGTTTCTTTACCCCTGAAATAGAGCACAAGGTTTCAACCACTCGAATAATAGGACCAATATTACGTGGTTGACTAGCAACTCGATTTTATTCCCGAATCGTGTAATATAGACTATACGCCTGGGTAATAAGACTGGGTAGGTAGATGATGGGTAGGTGGGCAATTGTGGGAGTCTGATATAAGGGACGCCCCATCGAGCGTTCGACGTACGCGCATTAACATGTTCATTTATTAATAATTACCATAGATTTTGGAATGTTTAGAAATGAATTACAGTTTAACATACCTACATATTTTGTTGAGAAGATAGGTACGAGATTGTGAGTGAATATAATTTGGATTAAAATGTCAAACAAAAATTAGGTGTTAGAAAAAATGTGCTTTACTTTAGTATCGATCAGAAAAAGACTTGATGGCTCTACCTATAAAAAAACATAAATGTTTTATTTCGTATTTTATTTACAATATCCAATTTAACATAGTATAAATTTATTAGTCTTGGCACAGAGTAAACGCGTCATAAAAACCATATGCAAATTACAAATAATAATTGCAAAATAGTTTCAGCACATTAAAAGAAAAGATTTATTAACTTTTAAATTTTATGTTTAGAAAAGAAAATAAGTTTCTTTTATTTTAACGCTTCTTTTATGCAGGGTGCACCGGGGTTATTGCAACTGGGGTGTAATTGCAACTGATTGAATTATCTCCATTACAATTGTAGTTACAAACTGCGCCATTTATTGTGTTCATGTTAAATCATTTGCCTCATAAAAAATTAACAGATGACGTTACTGGGACAAAAACTGTTACATATTTTATACCTACTTAATAGTAGCTAGTGCCCTCGACTTCACCCGCGTTGAAAAATAAAAGATATTTAATAACCATAACGCCTGATACACATTGACGCTTGGCTTTTGTCAATTGCACCTGGTCAAAGCAGGGGCACGTCGGTCTAGTCCAGGGTTCCCCAAACTATTTTGGACAAGTGACCCCTTTTCAACAATGAACTGTTACCTCAGACCCCCATGGTCAAATTACCTACTTTTAAGACCAACCCCCTTATTCATAATGGTCCGCTAACTTAAAGCAGCTATCTATCTTAGTCTATCTTTAGTTTTTTCCTATTGGTACAAAATACCTAGGTACTAAGGTGCCAATTAGAAAACTTTGCACTTGGTTAAGTGAGTGAAGTTGATTTCATTTTCTCGTCAAAATTTAACAAAATAAAAAGACAATCCAATTCAGTAAATATCAAGTTTAATTTATAATTATTACAAATTAATACATAAAGCATCTTAAGTTGGTAGGAAATTATATTTTAAAAACTATTAATTCGCAAAGAGAAAATAAAACATTCAGTGCGATGGATGAACCTGGTGACTATCTACCAATCTAGCTACATCCGGTTCAATATTAGTGAGTTGCAGCCTTAAATCTCCACGTTCGTTGATTTTCAAACGGTTTCTTTGTTTTGTCAAAATGTTTGTTACCACACTGAAGCTTTTTTCAACTAGATATGATGATGGAAAAGCGATAAGGTATTTTTCAGCAATGTTCCACAATGTAGGATACTGTGTTTCAATTTTGCGTTGCAACCAGAACTTCTGATAGCCTTGGTTGAACTTTTGCTTAAGCTCTTCGTCTGTGCTGATGGTAATCAACTCTTCTTGCATTATCACATTGGCTTCTTCTATGGCTGTGGTGTTATACGGATTTATTATCCATTGAGGAATTTGTAAATTTAAAAGATCATCAAACCTCTCCGTAAAATCCTTGTGTAATGCGTCCAAGTGAGTAACATATAATAAAATGTCATCATCTTGAAGCATTTTTGGTAATTTTGACAAATGCGGAAACTGCGAATATTCTTTTCTGCCTAAATTTTGTTTATAAAGAACTAGTTTACCCACGAAGGCCGATATTATTGATTTTGTTTTAATCAAGTTAAGATCATCACCCTGTAGTTGCAAATTAACTTTGTTGAACATTCCAAAGATATCAGTCAAGTAATAAATATCTGTTTTACAATTGTTCAGATTTTCTTTCAAATTCGGATCTTTTTCTTGTAAAAACTCCAACACAGATTCAAAAAGGGCTGAAAATCTTTCTAAGCAAGAGCCTCTTGATAGCCAGCGAACTTCAGTGTGCAGAAGTAACCGAGTAAAGACTTCGTCGTTTTCGTCACATAGTTGAGCAAATAACCGAGAGTTCAAAGAATTGCTTCGAATCTTGTTGATAGCATTTATTACATATTGTAAAGACTTATGCAATCTAGGACTCAGCTTTTTTGCTGCTAAATGCTGCCTGTGAATCACACAGTGAATAACCAGTACATCAGGCAGTTGTCGCTTTAAGTGAGCTATAAAGCCACGATGACGACCAACCATAGACGGTGCACCATCAGTCGCAACAGAAACAATATTCTTCCATGGAATAGCTTTATCAGTAAAAAAATGTTCCACGGCCTGAAAAATCGATTCTCCTCTAGTATCAGTCTCTAAATATGCAGCAAAAATCAGTTCTTGGCACATATTTTCATCTTTGATAAATCGAACATATCCTAACAATAGAGCTTCATTGCCGGGTAATGTAGACTCGTCCAACTGGAGAGAGAATCTGCGGGTCTGTAAGAACTTGCATAAAATGTTTTCCACATCTATGCGTCTCTGAACGGTGTTGTTGCTCAAAGGTATTCTCTTTAAAATATCATGTGCGGGTTTGTGCAATACATTGTTAAGGACCTCCGCAATGGCTGGTAAGATAAGCTGCTCTCCAATTGTATGGGGTTTCCCCGACTTCGCTATTAGTAAAGATATATTATAGGACGCTCGTAAACCATCATTGTCTCGAATAGATGATGACGCAAACATCGATCCTATGGATGGCCTTTTGTCTAGTTTTTCTTTCAGTGCTTGAAAATATGACAAGGGCTTACTTTTTTTGTTAGCATGTACTCTTGATAAGTGGTCATCCATTTTTGAAGGCTTCATGGCATCGTTACTAAATACTTTTTCACATATGAGACACATCGGGAAGTGTTGATTTGATGGAGATGCAATAAATCCGAACTTCAAGTAGTCCAAACTGTATTGTCTGCATTTTTTTTTCGTGTCCGCCATCATAAAACTTTCAGTAATTCTGCAAACAAAAAAATAAGGAACCTAAATAAAAAACAATAATAAACTGTTAAATTTGCACACTATCTTATTTTTATCACACTCAGTTAATGGATTCTTGTTAAGTATTACTGACTTACTCTTTGATAAACTTTGATACCTATATTGGGAAGTAACTACAGTAGGTAATTAGGTATAGAAACTTCGTATTAGGTAATTAGGTAGAATAAGAACGAAAACCAAAGACTTAAGTGTTAGTAATTTTTACAAATACAATTATACATACCTATTTAAAATATGTTGTATGTTGTGTTTAACACTTTTTCAGTCACTTTACTTCACTTAATTTAGCTTTGTAATAAGTTTGTAATCTCTTGAAATAAATGAGTACTTAGCTATATGAGTTTTTATCGTTCAAGCTCCAACGAATTTCAAAACGCAAATGAACTTTCAACCTAAATGCAAGCTCGTTAAATAGTAAAATATCAGGAACATGTTTGGACTTGATCATGAATTCGTTCGTCTTAATTCGCGTAAAGCCGCTATCACACTATTCAATTTGAACGATTCCAATTTAGGAAATCGGAAGGTGTGATCGCAGTTAGAACAGATTGGATTCAATTAAGAGTTTATCCATTTTCAACTCTATATCTTCGATTTAGAAATCAATTTAGCGTAGTGTGATCACGAGCTCACTACTTAGATTCCTAAATAGGAATCGTTCAAATTGAATAGTGTGATAAGCACTTTATCGTCAAATAGAGAGCAAGTCAAAACGCCGCTGAAAGACGTACGCTCCAACTCAATCTTGCACAAACTTGTCCACATAGACTTGCCGAGTTTTTCATCTTGTACGAACTTGAAACTTTACATTCCTGGAACATTATTTCCTACAAAAATATTAATTATTCTTAGTACACGTAACACAACATAAACAATACAGTAACTACCTACTTACCTATCTTGAAAGTTTTAAATAAGAACTTGTGTTAATATAATAGGGGTCGATTTTTAGACCTCGTCGACCCCCAAAATCACTTTTCGTTTATGTCGACCCCTAGGAAACCGATATCGACCCCAAGGGGTCGATATCGACCACTTTGGGAATCCCTGGTCTAGTCTGTAATAAAGATATAGCACAAAGAATGTCTATTAGATTTAAGAGGTCTATGTCCTTAGTGGTATCCCGTGAGGAGCCCGAGCCCCACTACAAGCGGCACTTCACAAACGTTCATTACTTTATTTTGTGTGGTCTCATTGCGAGAGGGTTCAACGACTAACAATTTCTCGTCCACATGTTTACTTTATAACGCTAAAAATATTATGTAACTAGTGTGCTATTTATATATCCTATCTTTTAGGTTGGACCAAATTACACATAGTTACGAATTTATATCAAAATCGGTTCAGTGGTTTAGAAGTTCATCGCGAACAAACATGTGACTCGTAATTTTTATATATATTAGTATAAGGATTTTAGGATGATTACTGGTAACTAAATTTGTGCACATACAAAAATCTTTACATTGTACATGTGTAACTTTTCCCTTTTTAATGTGTTCGAAGCTACAGAGGAAATTGATGAATAGAATCAAATAATACATTATTGAGACACATATACCATTCAGAATTCCGGAGTAGCACTATCATCTTAATTAAGATAATTATTGACAAACGTACCGTCTAATTCATAACTACAAAATTTAGTATACTTAAATTATTATTATTTATTCATTATAATTCAATTACTACGACAAAATCGTTATTTTAATCGCTCAAACCGCTACTAAAGTGACCACACCCTAATTTGTATTCGATACAATGATTCACCCACAATTACCTTGTAATTGTCTAATTAATTTATAGCGTGCGAGGAATACGTTCAATTATAATTATTCTTGTTACTAACTAATATTATATTATAATTTATATTAATTATTATTGAACTTTTGACGCCTAATTATTTTATTCATTAATTAATATAATACAATAAGTAACAATAATTAATAATAAAGTTCATTAGGCTATAATAGAATTTGGTTGATTTACAAGTGAAATAATACTCAAAAGAACTATACTAATTCAAATGACCTACTTCATTTAACCCCCGATGCCAGACGCAAAAACGGGGTGTTATAATATTGGCGTGTGTGTCTATCTGTGTATCTATCTGTCTATGGAATCGTAGCTCCCAAACGGATGGACTGATAGGCTTTTTTTTTAAAGCTGACGTGATTGGTATTGTTCTTAGCTATAATCTAAGTAAGCTGTCTAAGTTCTAAGCTGTTTTCTTAGTGATTTAGTTTCAAAAGGCACTAAAAAGAGTACGACTTAATAAAGGAATAAATTTGAAAACTAACGAAGGTTTTCGTATTCCGACTTTACTTACTACTCTTTGGACTTTAGAGTATATATAAAAACCGCAAACGTGTACGCCAAATGTAGTACGGGCCTCAAAATTCAATTAAGAATTGTATAGCTACAACGTACAATGTTTTCGTCAGCCATATTGCCACAAAAGCATACAAATAAGCCCACAAAGAATGCAATGCAGATATTCAGTTGGATTGTTGTGCATTTTGTCTGTATATAGCTATGTACGGTCCGCAGCAAAAGTCACGCTCCTAATTATAGAACCATTCCCAATCAATTACCATGAGTACGCAACAAGAACAAAACTTGTGCGACCGCTTCATTTGTTTTAAGTACGGTCAGCAAATGAGGAATAGAAGTAATTTACAATATATTTGTTAATTGTAAGGGCTATACGAATTTACTAATAATTTTAGTGGAAGATTTTAAGGCTTGCAGGCAGTTTTGATTAGAATCACATTAGGAGCAGTGATAGTAGTTTAAATGCTTGTTTTGCCAACTCAATACTACAAGGTATAAAATGCTACTATAAGATTTATTAAATATCCTAATTAAATATCCTAACAAGTATTATAAATGCGATAATAAGTTTGTTTGTTTGTTACGCTTTCACTACTCAACAGATCAAGTGAAATTTTGAATACACGATGTTAGGTATACAGAAAAGGACATTTCAGACCTTTCATCTAGAAAAAAGAGGGTAAAGTCTTAAATCATCTTAAAAAATTCGAAGCGTTTAGAATATGTGAAAAATATAGGTCACCTACCATCTGGACCGTCAGTCGGCAGACAGACTGACTGACGGTCCAGATGGTAGGTGGCCTATAACACAAGTAACACCAAAGGTTCTGTAAATGCGATGCCAACTATAGTAGGATTCAGGATTGGGAAGAAATGGGCTCTGGCATCTCACCGAAACACAACAGCACACATGCTGTTATTTCACTGTGGTCTTCTGAAAAGAAGTGGTTACTGCTACCACCGCCACTTCCATTCAGACGGACTGCCCAAATATTTTGAAAACGCAGTGTGCCTGCCACTACTTTCCAGATAGACCAGACCAACTTTGAAAAGTTCATTTCCAAAGTTGACCTGGCCGGGAATCGAACCCGGGACTCCCGGCCCGGCAAGAACCGAGCTAACAGCTTTCTAATAATGTAATTTCCTAACTCTATTCTCTTAGCATTGGATTCCTACTCAGGTTATTGAAATACCCTCCCTAACTATATAATATTTGGTATTAGAATAGGAGGTACCTATAATTATTTTACAAACGACCGCTAAACGGTTACAGTTTTAGTTAATTTAAATCAGTGCAAAATATATAATGTTCGCATTTAACAAGTAGTCAAACGTTGCTGTCAACTGCTGGCTCGATGCCAAAATACTAATGTCCCATTGAATAGTGCTATTTGTAAAGTGAAGCGAGATGTGTATAAACTCTCCAACTAAACTCATAATAGCTCATTTATGTTGGGCCACGAAAACAGCAGCACGGAGCGAATAGAGAATTTATAGCGATAGCGATATCTATGTCGCTGTAATTTTAAGTTAGAAGCTGTAAATTCTACAAAGGAACAAAAACGATTAAAGAAATTTAATATATTATAACAATAATTTTAATAGCTAAGAATAAATAATACATACATTGCATTTATTATATAATAAATGCATCTATTTACATGTATATAAAATCTTCATAACATGATCTTGATTTAAAACATAAACTATGAATGTTTTTGTGTAAAAGTAGCACGCAAGACAAAAGCAAGATATCATTTGTATTCAATTACATAATAACATTTTTTGAATAAAATACATTCTAGATATAATTGTCAATTTACGAATTACGTTTATCAATACAATAACTTTCAAGGTGTAGTCTAAGTTTTAATGGCGGTTTATAAATTATCTATAAAATCTACAAATCATAGTGATTTAGAAATGAGTTTAGACATATTTAAGGAAGTCTTTTATCACCTCATCTACATTAACCCTTTAAAAATACCAATTGAAAAGAAGGTTGAATAGAAAAAAAAAACCACAGGAGCACATTTTAAATGCTTCCTCTTCCGCTTTATCTATGGCTCCATTTAGAGAGCGAACGATTCAGTTTACTGATGAATGGTTTGTAGAACAGACATTTCGTTTGATCGTCGGGATAAATGGTGTGGGCTCCTTTAGGAATCCGGGAAGAACTGTTAATGGCTCAGAGATAAGAGATTCTTTGTGTTTAAGGAGTAAACTGTAAATTTATCGACGCAAAATATCCTTCCAGTTACGAACCTATCACTTAGTATGTAGCGCTTTGATGTTTTATGCGCTGAACAGTTAAACGGCCTAGAATGTAATGTAAGTGTTTGTTTAATGAATTTACTTCAGCTACTATGAATATATTTTACAGTTATTGCTTGTCAGTATTTTTGTTGTAACATTTAAGTTATTAAGTTTTTGGGACGAACCAGGAATCTAACATTGGGACAAACTAGGATATTTTTGAAATTTTGAAATGTGGGCAAAATATCTGGACGAATGAGGCATAAAATTCGTTAGAATCATCGAAGTAATATATATTTGGTTAGAAAATCTCTAGTAAATATTGTTCGTTATTGCAACCGTTAAACCACAATTTCGATGTTCTTTTCTTTATATATAAACTAATGTTTCGGGTTAAAAAAATGGAAATAATTTGATCTACAAAAGTGGAATAATTATTCCTCTCTCACAACTAGTTACTAAACAGCGAAAAAAAAATCTTCTTTTGCAACTGGCTAGGTAATTTCAGTTACAAACATGGATGAAGGAAAAATTTTAATACTACGCTACAAGATTTTCTTTGGCGTTTAGTAAGCATTTATTAAATCAATAGAGTATTTGATCTCATACACTCATGGGGTGACTCTGAATCGTAGTATAGGTAATATACTGTCGGGGTTAATGTACTATTCTTATTATTTATTCTGTGCCTATTCTCATCTTAACCATATGGCTCCTTATGGGTCAAGATGCCTACATCCCAAAGTTTATGCGTCGTCGACGACACCTCTATGACCTTTAGTTTTGTACTGATTATAGGTCACATCCCATTTAATACATCATCTGACTGTCCGTTATATTTTAACATGAAATAATAACAGTTTTAACAAAAAAATGTATAAAGATATTCCATATATTTAAACTAGCAATTGATTTTTTTTCTTTTGTTACGTGTTAAAATTAAAAAAAATAATGAAGTTAATTTAAAAACAAAGAGTTAGGTATCATTAATTATGAATTTTGAAGTAAATCGATTGCTGAATTTCCACCGAGACGCAAAGAATGTCCGCCTTACTTGTACAGACAACAAAAACGTCAACTATACAGCGTGCGTTTAAAATATTGGAATGAATGACATACCACGCCTCGCACGATTAATGGTGGAGCGAACACAAAAAGCAAACATGCTCATTAATATATCAACTGTCTTTTTAGCAGCGCACTGCAACGTTAGGTACCGTCAGCAAAACAATCCACATTAAAATACAATTTTAAATTAAGAGAATGCATATAGCAAAACAAAAGTCAACAATTGAACGAGATAAAAGAATTTAAACGGTCCCATATCTCTTTCAGCGTTCACAAAATGGACATAATTTAACGCGCAAACATCTGTAGTCAATATCTCTTTAGACAATTAACAAGAAAACGAGAGCAGACACTCCATTTGAGTATTTTTAAAGGAAATATTACGGACGATGTAAATTAAGAGCTGTTCACACACGTTGCGTTCAGTTGCGCTGCGATTGTCGAACAGTCGAATTAATATCTAAAATGTTTGAATTGGTTTAATATGTTTAAATTTAATTGGTTTTAATTTAATTAGAGATTTTGACTATTTTTGAGAAAGTGTTTAAAGTCATGATTGTTAATATCTAGCCCAAAATATATATTTTTTTTAATACAACAAATACTCTAAGAATCGTCGCTCCAAAACGCCAACACTTGCTAAGAGACCGTTGTGACGTCACTTGTTCCCAAATCAAATAATGGTAACCGGACATAGTCTTTGACAGCGGTGACGGTTGCGAACACGTGACGTCGTGAACTTTGATCGGTGTCCGTTACCACGTAACTTGAGAGTGATTTCACTGTATCTATTAGAAAAAAAAACACATTTTGGAATGTACTTTATTTCAGATGTTGACGAAGTGCAATAATTAGGGAGAACTATAACTAACATAAAAAATTTCTTCGGATTAAAATAAATAAAATTACTAATATTACTACCTTTTTCTCTGTTTTTACAAGTTTTTCGATACACATGACAGGATTGAGAGGTAACTGTTGCTTGGTCCGTGACCTATTTTTGACATTAATAAAGTTAAGTGTTGCTCACTTAACTTGTACTTGACAAAAGGCATAGTTTGGGTGTTTTTTTATTAATTTAGGTAATACTTAGACACAAGGGGGAACTCAATAAATATTGTTCAGAAAAGGAAAGTGCTAGGCAGATTTATTTGTCAATATGTTACGGTCACCACTTTTGAGCTCAATGGTCAAATGGTCGATCACTGCATTGCATACTAAATACTAGCCACAACACACCAGTGATAATTTTTTGGATAAACGAAACTTAAGTAGGTATAGTGCGAGTTATTCCAATGGTTAGGCACAAACACTTATCACAATATGGTTATGCAAACACAGTCATACATTATGTCCCCCAAATCGTGAAGATTCAATTAATTTTCTTAACAAAGAGGGCTCTAAGAAGAAACACAATGTTTTATTAAGTAACATATTAATTTATTTCATAATAAGTACTATTTTGGTCGGGTTTAGCTAATAGGTTTCACAGTAGTAGTAGCAGCAGTCACGGCATGACGGCATGACTCTGTTACTTTATAACACTCGACCATAAGGGGAACTAACGCGAGACAACAATTACCATAGGCTCGACGTAAAGTAAATAAAAGTTATAGCAAGCTCACCACTCGACATAACAGGACAACATAAAGGGTACATACCCCTGAAATGTCCCGCTACTCAATTGAGTCGTCAAGCCGAATATACTCCATTCGTGTGTAGTCCCCCTTACCGCTATTTCCGTCGTTGTCGGTGCTTTGACATTTGCTAAACACGACATTAATACACTTTTTTCTCGACTGCCACATAATTTACAGTTTTTTTTTCTTTCTTTTTTTTCAGCCCATTAGCTATTAAGCGCGCGTCTGTACCGCATGTCACTGAGATTAATACGTTGTCTCTTATAGGCGCCATACAAACATTTACATATTTCAGAATAGATGTTTTGTTCATGCGGTTTTGATTTGTAACACTAAACGAGATTTTTATTTTATCTTCTGTACCTTTACCTTGAGTTTACAATAACCGCACTCGCTAGCGTTAAATATTTACATAGAAAATTGACAATTGTCAATGTCAAATTGACAGTTTTTCATATAAATGTTTTACGCTCTCGCTAGCGAGTGCGGTCATTACAGGACAAACCAGGACACCTGCCCCGCGCGACAGGTTTAGGGGGCGCCAAGATCATAAAATCTCAATCAATAAAAATCACTAAATGTGTTTTTATAAGCGCAAAATTAAAAAAAAAAATGCTATTTTATTATACTAATCGATAGGATTATTATTCAGGATAAAATTTCTCTAACAAAAAAATAAAAATGATCGTAAAATCTAACATTAACTTTATTTTATTATCAATTTGTTACACTTAAATAATTTAACTGATAAATTGTTCGAAATGAGCCCCCCGGTCCGGATACACACATTTAGTCTCCGTTGAAATTGATTTCTTGTAGACTTCAGCAAAGTGTTGTGGTGTATGCCCCTGGCCCCTAATAACATTTACTACCGCAACCCTTAGCTCATGCACGGTTTCGAACAATTTATCAATTAAATAATTTAAGTATAACAAATTGATAATAAAATAAAGTTAATGATAGATTTTACGTTCATTTTGATTTTTAAGACCAAATGTTTGTTAGAGAAATTTTATCCTGAATAATAATCCTAGCGATTAGTATAATAAAATAGCTAGTGTTTGTTTTTTTTAATTTTAGTTGGTTCGAGTCCCGGGCGACCAAAGCGAAAATCTTTGAATGCAGTTTTGTTTCTTTTTAAAAATAAAGGAATGTCTCCTTTATGTAAAATGAGTCAACTTAAGGATTTAAGGTTAACCCTAATTATTATTTAACCCTCCAGGGACCGACTTATTTTTCCACACTGTATAGTTACAGATCCGGGAATTGGGAGGTTTTTATCAGAAATTTCCCCCTCTTTAAGAATCTTTTTTCAGAGTTTTTGGGTTAATAGCGAAAAACTATATGTATTTTTCTTCTCATCTTAATTTGTTTACAACTTACTGCATTTTTTATGTACATTTAAATAAATTTTTATAGACATAATTCGGAATTCAGTGATCTGTCGCACATATTTTTACGAGTTTTTTTTTCAAAATTTAACTTCAATTTGAACTTGTGAACTAGTAAAGATTGAAAAATGTTTTTTGTCTTTCTTGGTTAAATTTCCTATTTATTTTGTCACACAAATAAACAAATATTATTAGCTAATAGGTAAAAAAGAGTGATAAAAGTTCACCCATTATATACTTATTTGTGATTTTTTTTTAAACGATTTAAACGCTGGTGAGAGGGGGGCGCCAATATTAAGTTTCTGCCCCGGCTCGAAAAATTCGTAGATCCGGGGCTGGGTTATTCATTATAATTATTATACTCATGGTAAAGGTACCGGCTTCTGTAACCACCATATTACAGAGGACTGCGATGAAAGCCTTGATATCAAGGAAATCGACTTGGTACAAAGTCATCACAAGAATAGGGGGGTCCTTATTATATTAATTAATGTTTTGAATTAGATTCTGCGACAGAGACGAAACGACTTCTACGCAATGGTTAAAACCTATAGCATAGTAGACGCAAAAAAACTTACTTGAAATTTTGGCTTTTTCCCACCTGCTCCGTATCTATTGTTCTCCAAAACTAAAAATTTCATAGAGAGCTCCACGATAAAAGAAATGATAATAATAGATTATACCATCCCTATCGATTTCGTTCCGAAGAGCTTCAAGGCATTGCTTACTACCTACTTATTTCAAATTTTATTTATTGCATATTTTATTATAATATTATTTTTATTACCTTATTGTTTATGCTTATTTATGGTTCTACTTTTACACGTTCTTATGTTATACTAGGTACCTACTTTACTTTTTATTTAGGTATGAACTTTTCCATAAATCATTATATTAAATTATTGCTTACATTATTAATTATATGAATATATAATAGGATTGTTTGTTAGGTTAAACATTATTTATTTATATTTGCATTTAAAAGCACAATTCTTGAGGAAGGCTTTCATCACACTATGACCCTTAGCCGAAGCTAAGGCTATACAAGAATCAAGTCATTTTGTTCGCGGACAATTCAAATCGTAAAACATTTATGCAAACTAATTTATATATCCATTATTGTCTATGTATATATAAAACTATTTGTAACATGGCACAGAGCAAAGAATCGCTTCGATGCGAGCGGGCGGCGCGGCGATTCTTCGCATTTGCACACGTTACGAATCAATCCAAGTCAGAACACATTAATTGGCACTAAATATAATTAGTTTCAAATTAATAAATACAAAGTAAAATCTATTATGTGTTTCTGTACAATTGAGAAAACGAGTTGGTCAATATTAATTGACCTAATGGATTTATCATTATATCGTCGCAGAAATTGACTACTTAGAAGTTCGTTACATTTTTAATAAAACTAGTTTCGAAGTTTGATTCATATAAGAGAATTTACTTATCAATGAAGTATAGGTAACTAATAATCTTAATGTATACTAATATTGTCTATATACTATATGTGTCTATACTAATATTATAAAGAGAGAAGATTGGCGTTTGCATAGAATAAGGCCAGGCTATATAAAGTTTAGGCAATACATCTGCCCTTTTCAGTCTCATGACTTTTCTAGTCTGCAACAGCACCTTGGCAAGTGGATTCGGATGGAAGCAAAGGCGATCTATAGTGTTCTATTTCTTCTAATATACAATTGTTTTGAAGTGGTTGGTACTCAATATTCCGAGCATACCAAAGCGCCGCCCCAGCAATTACTCTTAGTATGTTATACGTACATAACTCATAAACTTTCGCATTCATAATTATAAAGTAATTGCACAATAACTAGGTATATTACGCTATCATATCAAAATATACAGAAACATCTTCAGTGAATTAATTTTAACAACTCAATAAACACAAAAGAGCACCGAATGATTGGAATGTCGTTCCGTTCAACGCTGGATTAATAAATCGCATAATAAAACTCATATAAAATAAAAAACGGAACGCAAAAACGAGTCTGGCTACCGATAACATCTTTTTATGGCAGCTTTATACTTATTTAGTGAAAAACAGGAGAATTAGTAAGCAAATCGGTGATTTTTACAACCCGAACTCGGTTAGAAATGTTTGATATTGTACGCCTACGTTCAGCAAACGTGCGATGGAGGCTTCTGATATGAAATTCGGAATTTTTTATTTATCTTTGATCTTTAAAACTCAACGACAGCCTTATTAACTATTAATTTAATTGCCAATATTTGACTTTTCAATTAGTGTTTTTTAATGAACTGTTCTTTAATAGTTACAACTACCTTGTCATTAAAATATTTCTTGTTCCTATTATATTACCTATAAATGTGAAAGTATCTCTGTCTGTCTGTTACCTTTTCAACGGATCATCATGAAATTTTGCATACACATTGTCAGGGATACAGAAAAGGACATCGAGCAATTGTTCAGTTCTTTCTTGTAGGAATTTACTGAAGAAATGAAAAGTCTTGAAAAATAATAAAAAATATTTATTTTTTCTTCAACAGACGGTGAACCCCAGAAATTAAAGTGCAATCTTCGCAAACACAAACCAAACCGCAAACCCAGAACGCCGTTTACCGCTCAGCAGCTGAGAGCGCTTGAAACCAAGTTTGCTGACAAACAATACTTGAGCATAGCTGAGAGAGCCGAGTTTTCTTCGTCGTTAGGACTGTCTGAAACACAGGTGAGACATTTGAATCTCGATTGAATTTCACACACCATAAGAATGTAGTTTATCAACTAATTCTATCAACTAAACTACATCAAAATCGGTTTAGCTGGTTCATCATTAACCCCGATCAAATCAACAATTTTTGTTGAGAAGCTGGTTATGGTCTTTTTGGGTAGTAATTTACTATTTTTTCCTCAGAAAATAGATTTTTTTTTGGTATAAATATGCCCTATTAAAACCCCTTTTAAATGTTTTTTTTATGCACGGTATTTTTATCTAACTTTTAATTTTATTCTAAGAAGTCAAATCTGGCGACGAAAATAATGCATTTCTTTACAGTTGCCTGTATAACATAATTACAGACTTCAATGTTATTTATTTGTATTAACAAATATTTGTAACAACATAGCATAGATATTAATCCATTTTAATATTACTATAACATATGTATTTTTCTTCGATAGGTCAAAATTTGGTTCCAAAATCGGCGTGCGAAAGCGAAGCGAGTGCAAGAGGCAGAGATCGAAAAATTAAAAATGGCGCAGTTCTCTCGTCACCCCCACCATTTGTACCCTCACCCCCTACAACAATACTTCCACCCCCACCCTTTGATGGGGGGAGCGAGGCCGATGCCCCCTATGGGGATACCTCCACACCTCGCTATGGTACAACCACCTGTCTCGGGATCAACATCGCCCAATACTCAAGCCAACCAACAGTGAAAAAAGTGTCCTTTCGATGTAAAACTCGTTGACTTTAATTAAATTAGTCATAGTGAAATCTTATATATTTAAATTATAGTATGTATTGATTGTATATTTTCATATAATATTAACTATTTAATATGTATGTACTTCGAATAGCAAAGTGGTAACAGCATTATTGCGAACAATAAAGCACAACAACAAATTTTCATTTTTCTATTGCTGAAACCAATCTAATCTATACATACATATTATAAGACTAGCGACCCGCCCCCGGGATTCGCACGGAGTTGACATTTTCAAAAATATTTCTCAGCAGATGCTTAAGTACGTTATAAAATAAAATTAATTTTCAAAATTTCAGCTTTCTAGATTTAGTAGTTTTGGCTGCGCGTTGATAGTCAGGAACATTTTCATAAGTAAGTATAGATAAAGTTGCTGTCCACTTCTGTCTAACTACTCTGTTCAAAACAACCCAACGAATATTGATACTGTTTTCACTAATCGAAAGAGCGATAAGCGAGGAAAGTTTATGTATACGATATAATTTGTAGAAACAATTGCACCCATGCAAAACAGTAGTTTAAATATAAATCATTGCCTTGATATCTATTTTAAAGTAATGTGTATCTTTTTTATTAAAAAATCATTGGAAGCTTTTTGAAGTCACCTCAGTCTTTTAAATATTAAGTAATAGGTACATTTCATTAATAAAAATTATGGCTAGTCTAATTAGAAGAATAAAATTGTCATTCGAGACTCAAAAGAAACAAATTATATATTTTTTTATTTAATTTTAACAAATGAGGTCATAACAATGTTACTTAAGTACTCAATATCTAGAACTTAAAATTTTAAAAAGATATATATAAAAGTCCCGAGATTTTTGTTTATACAATACTTAAAATATTTCCATTTAGGTCTTGTAATGTGTTTAATGATAACCCTGGATTGATACCTACTTAAATATTTTTGTAATATAAATTATTATTGTATGTACTTAACTGTTTTTGTAAAACATTTTATTTTCAAATATCTATATTAAATTCGATACATTCGATTTTCGAAAATATAAATTTGTATTGACTAGGATGTGCAGTATGAAAAAATAAAATATTCAAATTAACCAATGAACATATACAGCAAAAAAAAATTTTTTTGTATACCATAATTACAGATATTGGATAACTAAATGTTGAAACAGTGTACAGATTTTATATTATCTACTTATTACTTATAAATAACTTGTCAGTTACAATGCTAGTTAAATATACAAGCCATACAACATTGAATTTTAAGTTTCTGTATTCTTTTATGTTACTATTACACAGGGATTTATATAATATAGACTATGTTTAGGTTATGTTACTATACAACTAAACATAGTCTTTATTATATAAAATACTTACTCTTTGTCTGTCTCCCAAAGGATTTTGATACGGTTTTCACTAGTGGACAGAGCGATAAGCGAGGAACATTCTTGTATATATTTAGTAAAAACTATATATATACGTGCGAAGCCGGGGGCGGGTCGCTAGTGGTGACTGTTAATGTAATACCAATTAAATGGTTTTACCAAAAAAGTTTTTTCTAAATTTAATCTGATACCCTGTAACACTACAAAATATTTAAAAAAATCGTAAATAAAATATAATGGATTATAAAAAAAAATATTTCATAAAATATTTTTTGTCTAAAAATAATCTGAGACTACGAGTAGGTATTATTTGTACATAAAATATAATACATATAGTTTAGACTTAATACAATGTAAATTATTATGTAAATATTACAATTAAGTTTATTTTCTACTTTATTGTGAACTACTATTGTTTAATTCATGTAAAAAAATTATTAAGATTTTTAACATAGGTATTTTACCAAAACTATTTTATTTGTACGACCTATTTTATATCCTATTTTTAAATTAGTGTCCAATTTAAGTATTTAATAGTACAAAATTAATTCAACGATAATTTTTTGGAACTGGAACTACTTATTGATTTGAATCTCGAAAGAAATGTATTACTTTATTGAATTTTTTTGTACATTGTTGTTTTTACTTGTGTAGTAAAATATATATAATTTTAAACAAATAAATCTTTTATTATTTTTATATAATAACAATCTATTAATTAAAAATTATTGAAACCGACCGACTTTCTATTGATCCCAAACATGCTATACTTATCTGCTATAGTTGCTGATGAGTTTGGTGTCCTGCAGAGAACTTGATGATGCAGCATCAGGTCAAGGTTACCATGTCGTGACAATACCATCGAAGTAACAATATACCAAATTTCACATCAATCGAACATGTGGAAGTTTGTGAAATTCCTTCGTCAACTATTAGGAAATAGGCTGACGTCATCATCACAATCGTCATCTCAGCGACAGGACGTCCACTGCTGGACATAGGCCTCTTCCATAATTACCATATAATATAATAAAACTATATAATAATCTATATCTAAACATATAATAAATAGAGATGTTTATATATGTAGTTAATACGTATGACCGCATTGATAAGTAATAGAAAACTAATTATCGAACATCTTTATCACTATTATAAATCAATCTGTTTCTCTGCTAATTTCTTCCAACTGATTTGGATACGGTTTTCACCAATGGAAACAGCTATAAACGATGAAGGTTTGTGTAGGTAGGTATATAATTTGCAGAAAAAAATCGCTAGTTAATTATAAAAATGAAGTGTCGTTAATTATAAAAGTGATGGCCCATAAAACATTCTTAATTTTTCTTTCATTAATTTGGACTTGAAAAATATATTGACGTCATGGTGTTATCAACAAATGCGATAAACTCCAAGTGCATGTTATTATTTGACTGTTGAGAACTAATTTAAATATATCCATTAAAGTTAATTGTCTGATAATATTTGAGCCTGGGTCATGATATTTGATATCATCAACTAAATATACAGTGCGATTTTAATACAAATGCTCTAACATTATTATAATTAATAATTATTATTAAAGATATTGTTTAACAACAATCACAAATGTCCTATAAATTTGTAATTATTTTCGACTAATTTGAGTTGCCAGTGATGACATATAGTGCTGAAACTCTAAGTATGGACCTAAGTATGGACCTCGTAAGAAAGCTCAACGTCCCTCAACGAGCTATGAAGAGGGCTATGTTTGGGGTTACACTACGAGATCGTATAAGAAATGAGGAGATACGTAGACGTACGAAAGTTACCGACATAAGCCGGGGGCAAGACACATGGTACGGAGAGCCGAGGGAGCTCAAAAATAATGACTTCAAAAGAGTGTCTTGTTGAGGAGATAGAACTATACTAGGCTAGATAGGCCGAACATGACGTGTACCTCATGTTCGGCCCTATAAACTATCGAAAAGAATACATAACATCGATATCATATATATAAAAAATATATAAACTATAACTTATCGAGAAGTTGAAGTCATAGGTGGAGCAGGCGTTTAGTAGGTAACAAAAAAATAACCATACTGTAAATGAAATTCGACAATTGACCTCTGTTGGTACCAATTTTTTATCATGTAATTTATAGCTAACGATTTACCTACATCGAAGTTTTGTTTGTCTTCATGTATATCAATAACATATCAACGATTGCGTAGTAACATTTTACGAATATTCCACCCATAGTGTATTGCTCACTAAACAGTGAGCAATACACTATGGCGTTTCGCAGTCATTTGAGCAGCCCGTTTGGCTGCAGTAACCACCCTCTTACAGAAGACCACCGGGAAATAACAGCATACTTGCAGTGTGGCATTGCTTTTATTATCGACAACAATAGTCATCTATTTGAAGTAGACCGTCAGCTTGTCTGACTACTTATACATTTAAAAAAAATGTTATGTAAGTATATTAAAATAATATATAAAGTTGCTCCGACGAAGTCATTGGCCAAAGCTAGTCTATACATATAATAAAATCGTAAACGAGCCGTGTCTGTACATTAAATATATTTTCAAAAAAGCAATTTGTACACCTATTTGTACCTACTTGTCAAAAAAATAGTTTGTAGGATTTTTTTCTGTTTGTCTGTGCGTTTGTGCGTGCAAATCTCAGAGACGGCTTAACCGATTTAAATGCTGGTTTCACTGATGTATTTTATCTGTATTTCCGAGCTCATATAACCCAAATCTTTTCAAATTCCGAGTGAATAGGGTATCTTCTGGGTGAGCTCGCTCCATCATAGGCCTCATCTTCGCCACACAGCTGGAAAACCCATCTCTAATATAAAAAAAATCCTGAAAAATTTTAGGTTCTTATGAGATTATCAAAAAACGAACCACAGCTCGTACGATGTTGCTGTCACCAGCTTGTTATTTATATAATTAAACTATATTAACTTTCAATACTCTAGCGATGAAGGAAAATGACGCAAGGAAATCTGCGTTTCTTCTGTAACTGTCGCCTTTGTGGCGCCACTGTCGTCTGAGCGTTATTTAGGTACTATATATTTCATTTTTTAACGCAGATTAAATCGCGGGCAACAGCTAGTAATTATATAAATAATTAGTATTAATTAAACGTACAAACGTAACTAAGAATAAGCACAATATACGCTTGTGATGTGAGCAAACTAATTCCGTACAAATTAGTTTAACGTATCATTTCGTTCAAAACACTCGTCGACCACGCGTCATTACTTGCTAATTAATCTCGAAAACGCAACATGGTATGTTGGCAATTACTCTGTAATTAAAAATAACTTATTCATTTAGCATTAAACGCGGCTCTCGGCTTAATTGCCGAAATTAATCACGTTAATGTTGCGTGCCTGTTCGTTTTCAGGCCACAGGGGCTGCTTTGTGCTCAAAGGGATCGGTCAGTGCTGTGCTCATGTCTCAAAACTGCCTCGAATATTTTGTAATTCGTTAAGTATACGTCAATTGAGTTCATTAATTTATTGAAAATATTAAAAACTAGCTGTTGTACGCGACTTCGCCTGCGTAACTTTATGAAATATAGCCTATGTTACTAGCTGATAATGTATAGCTTTCTATAGGCGAAAGAATTTTCATAATCGGTCCAGTAATTTTTGAGTTTATTCATTATAAACATACAAATCTTCTCTTTATAATATTAAAATAGATTAATTAAACATAGTGGATTGTTGTAGTGGGTACACTGCATATTTTGTGTAAGCGCCCTAACTCTTTAGTAGGTTGTGCCGCTGAGAAGAGATTATAGAATGCTTCAGGAGTGAAGCCCCTCGCTGACTGCGCGGTGCGGCTTGTGCCGCTTCGCCCTTACATGAGTGCGGACATGAAGCCGTTTTTCGTCATCACAACACCTAGCATCGAGGCATGTCTCTTCACTGCGCGGAGAGATGGAGCCTGCATGTGTGCGAACACTTGCAAAGTGTGCAAGTAGAGAGAAGGTTGCATGTCTCAACGAATCCTAACTGCGCCTCCACACTACTCGCGAAGTGCCTCGACGAATTATTCGGGACCGAAATACAAAGTGCGTGGCTACACACTCGTTCAACCTCGCGAAGAACTCATTCGCGCTACTTCGAGTCTTTTGACTCGGGCGCAAAAACCGACAACAAATGGAAGTAGCACGAGGCGAGGTAAAGTTGGACGAGATAAGACGAAGTGTCCGTCCGCACTCTCGTATTCGCTTCGCCTCGGCCTACTTCGCGAGTAGTGTGGAGGCGCAGTAAGCTCCCTCCCAACGCGAGGAAAGACCGTGGGTTTTAAGTGGGTAGTAGTCCCAAAAAAGGGTGCCCTGGACCCTGGACAGCGTTAGCAGTTTCGATTAATTGTTTAGTTATAATATCAATAAATATTTATGGTACAATTATAACTATAGTTGCATAATTATTGCATATTATATTTAAAAAAACTAAGTTTATAAATAGTGAACTCAGTTTTCACTAATGGAGAGAGCGATAAGCAGAAAAAATCAGTGCGAATATCTTATAAAATAAAACCGTAATTTTTATATACTTAGTTATAAAAAGCTCCACAGGTATTGGAAAGTATGTAGGTAATGTATAACTTACAATATACATTTCACCTACTTAGATAACAGCTTTTTTTAGTCTGGCACTTTCCTTCTAACCTATGTGCGTAATGCAGTGCGCCTTTGTTACTCCCACACTACCTATAGGTAGGTTATTTTGAACTCTATTTTGAGCTAGGAGATATTTATATAATATATTTTTAAACAATTTTTGCTAATGTAACTGTAATAAAAATATTTTTACGTGAGAAAGAAACAAAATTATTAGAAATGTTTTAACATTTTATATCCAAGAAAAGAGATGGGAAAATGTTTGTATCATTAAAATTTGAACACTCCAAACATTCACACTTTTTATAATATGTAGATACTCTGTGGTACATTATGAGATGATTACCACAAATAATGCTATTATTAATTATTCTGAACTCTACGGTACAGTACGAGTTTTTTTTATAATATAAATTTAATATTTATGTTATTTTTACAATATTTATAATATTAATTTTTTTATAATATTTAAAAAAAATTAACTGTTATAAATATTTATTCTACTGCACATTTATTAGCTGACTAAATGTAGACATTACTTAGAGAAATAATTTAAAAGGAACATTTAATAATTAATTACTAGAAAACATTACCTATCTACTATGTACATATTAAACTAAATAGGGTAAAGCATATTAAAAACATTCCAAATTACTTTATACATAAATGGTTTTTTAAATAATCTCATTGGATTATTCATGCCTGCCAATTTATTATTAAGTAGGTCCCTACTTACAGAAACTAGGTAGGTAATTAGGTTTATTTTTAAGCAAAAAAAGGTCACAATAAATCACAATAAATAGATTTTATAAAGTGGAAATATGAATACCTATATAATATATAACGTAAATATACCGTTATATGGAATTATTATCTCAAAATATGTATGTAAACTCAAAATATCTACCAACATAGATACTATTTTATTTTAAGTAACACAAATTTATTTTAATACATTATACTTTACCTATATATAACAGTTAACATCTATAATGATAAATGTTAGCATATAAATAAACGATAGTTACAATTTAATATGTATTAGCTACATGAGCTATAAATTGAGTTAAACTCCTCACGACTCGTGAGTCACGAATCGCGATACATTACTATCGTGTCTCAATTGTTCAGTGGAGGCACGCTCATTAGGAGCCACTCGGCCGTGGTGGAGGGAGCTAGTTCATGGAACGCGAACTGTGAGGCGATCTGTCATCTTGCCAGTTGATTCCGCTATGCCGAATACTCGCCACATTTACTTTTGAATGCTCCCCTCTGATAGGAATTCCTTCTACGTCTGCACTGCAAACGCTTTCGACACACGAGCAAATAAATGGGATTGCTCTGGGATGTTATACGAGTACATTTTAAGAAGTCTGGCTGATTTGGTCTGATATCAAATAGAACTATCACAATAAATATCATAAATAGTTAGATAAAGAGATCAATAAAAATCATAGCGACACCGACACATTTTTATGTCAAGGTTGGCAGACAGGCTGGCAGTCCACTTGACGGTAGGTGGCTATCGTTGCCATACGTTTTAAGAAGTCTGGCTGGTTTGGTCTGATATAAAATAGAACTATCATAATAAATATCATAAATACTTAGATAAAGAGTTATCAATAAAAATCATAGCGACACCGACACATTTTTATGTCAAGGTTGGCAGACAGGCTGACAGTTCACTTGACGGTAGGTGGCTACCGTTGCTATACATTTTAAGAAGTCTTGCTGGTTTGGTCTGATATCAAATAGAACTATCATAAATAGATAAAGAGTTATCAATAAAAACCATAGCGATACCGACACTTTTTTAAGTCAAGGTTGGCAGACAGGCTGACAGTCCACTTGACGGTAGGTGGCTACCGTCGCCTATAACACAAACAACAGCAACTTCTTAAACTAACTTTCTTAGAGAAAACGAATTATCGAAATATATAATACAGCTTCGCTAGTGGTGGTTCTCTTTTAAGTAGTGAACTGCGTTTCGCAGTTATTGAGCAGCCCATCTGGCGGTAGTAACCACACCCTTACAGTTTCAGTGAATGGGTAAATCATGAATAACTAATCCATTATCAATAATTCTATTAAGGTCAAAACACACTTTCAGAGCTTTTGGCGTTGCTTGTGTATAAGTAAGGGACGGTGAACCAGTCAGCCTTTTTGACGACCTTTACACAGAAAAAGCTTCGTATAAAAAATATCGTTTACTTCATAAGATCTTGTTACTGCTTACCAATATTTTAAAAAACCACCGTTTCGGAATGCAGATACCATTATGTGGAAGAATACAGCAAGAAACATACCATAGGTGACCTTTTCAATAACAATTCGTTACCAGCACCTACTAAACATACTTAATAAACAATATCTAAGTAATTAATAGTCATGTAATCATTACATTATGATTTTTCTGCTAACTTTTTAACCTCCGTGTATATACGGCGGAGGCGAAAATTGCTCTTTAGTTTTTATTTTATCTAAGTAGCTAGTATAAAATATTTTCTAATTTTAGCAAGCACTGATAGTTTCATATCTGTAAGTAAAAACGCGTCAACTACTCGTATGTAAAAATGGTCTATTCCCAATCGATAATGACTTTTCAAAGTATTGTCCTGACTTAAAACCTCCTTAAATCGTTGCAATATCCATAAATA
This sequence comes from Synanthedon andrenaeformis, assembly GCA_936446665.2. Lineage (NCBI taxonomy): Eukaryota > Metazoa > Arthropoda > Insecta > Lepidoptera > Sesiidae > Synanthedon > Synanthedon andrenaeformis. The sequence goes on from OW387801.2 coordinate 4,375,455, forward strand.
AGTAATTAAAATTAACATAAATATGTTTTTTATGTAATTATTATTCCATTCACTAGCAATAAATAGTTAAGAACGCGACGACGCCCCGCTCGCTTTTATCTTCAGACACATTTCTCAATCACCAATAATTAATGACAGACAATATAATTTATTGTCACGATCATAATAATTATATTGTAACAATTATTGTTCCGTAAAGGAGACATTTAGATAGTGCCGTATCTGTACCGACCTTCTTGAGTCACCAGTATCTTCAGAGTTGGTTATTATTTGGTATGTTTAAACATAACATACTGTTTTAATGTTAAAATTCAAGGTACTACAGGGCAAAAGCACGCGTAAACAATCTATTTAATTATTTGTATTTATTATTTATTTGTGGCTCTTTTTCGGTCGTATTCGGTCTCTATCGGTCATCACTAATGTTATTATGTTCCAGTAGTTTGGAGGCAAAGATGCCATGTTATATTGTGTATCTTCATAGTCGTAATTTAGCTAATGAAGAGGAAATTCATTAGCTAAATTACGAAAGTTGTATTGATGTACGAAAAATCATATCTTTGATTTGACAATCAAACATAAATAAGTTTATTGTAAAATTGTAAAAAAACCTTCTTGTCCTCAAAAAACATTTTAGGATTAGAAATCTTTGGAAACTCATGAAGTTGTATACTAATAAAATTCTAATAATAATAAAATAAAAAAAATAATAATAATAAAAATAAAAAAATAAAAAAAGTAACTTACAAAAGTCTGAATACTAACTGCGGGGAATTCACTCGGTAAACAGAAGTATTAGTACAATTTTATTACTACAAAGTGGTGGTCTTATACAAGACATTTAACTTTTTTATTCATCTATATATGTAGTTAAAAAAACTAAAGTTTAAAACTAAAACTCCATGACGTTCGATGTATTAAATCATTTGTGCGCAATCTTCGAGGTCTGCGCAAGTCTTGTCCAATAAAGAAATGTCAAGACGCTGTCGAAACGTGATGGAGTGAGAGTCGAGTGGTTTATGACTTCCTCCGATACGGCGAGATAGCCGAGCTATTTCAGTCGCTGAATGAATGAACGGCCCGTTGTGAATGACTGCTACATAATATACTGTATTTATACCAATTAGCTATAGATGTTGAGGACGGAAAGCGTGACATCGAAAAATTAGTATTTATACAAGTTAGATAAATTTTCAAAAATATCTTTCATGTTTTCTTCTTCTTAAGCACTAGCTGATTCAAAAGACGTCGTTCCGTCGCTTTTGATTTAATGTGTAAGATTTAATGTGAAATCGACGAAAAAATGGTCGAAAGGATAGGTTTCTTGTAAGTTAAACTCTATAAAAATGCGAAAGCTGCGAGGATAGATGTATACTTGTGACTCTTTTACGCAAAAACTACTTACTTAACGGACTTTGACTTAACTTTTTTATGTCAAGTATATCTATCACTTACCGTCGCCTACCGGTAGGAGGTTACCGTCGCCTATAACACAAGCAACGCCACTGATACTGCAAGTGAGCTGCCGACCATAGTAGGGTTATGGATATGGATTTGGAAGGGACAGGGAAATGGGCATCCCTTACTCACTCATCAAAACACAATAGCACACACACATACTATTTTCTCGCGGGATGGGGTGGTTACTGCGGTCAGACGGGTGGCCCAAATGAATACGAAACACAGTATGCCCTGTCACTACTTTCCAAATCCAAACCAGAACAACTTTGGAAAGTTTATTTAAAAAGATGACCCTGCCGGGAATCGAACCCGGGACCCCTGAGACGTAGCGTTAAGGCAACTACCCTTATCACTCATCTAATGGGCTCGTCGAAGACTAATATACTTAAAGACTTGGCTGTATCTCAGTAGATCCATGATTCAGTGAATTTTTTTCTCATTATATCGAGCTTTGAATTATTGGATCTATTGAGATTGTTTGTTATTTGAAAATTGATGTCTTAAGTCTCATCTCATTAACACAATCAAAACAAATCTCACAATAATTAACATTTCACTTGGAATTCGAAAGGCAGTCACGGCCCCTTAATGAGTTCGTACATACCATATTTCTCCATATTAATGCTACATGCGATATCCCCACTGGCCACCCAGAGTAAAATATGTTTTCTAGTTAAACGAGCCGCCTCATTAAACCAATTAACTGAGAAGTATTCCCGAAAAGCGTTATCTCGAGATGACTGTTAAGGGTCGGGTTACAAACAAGTGTCATTATATTAAGACGCTTGCTTACCTGTGCCTGTGTATCACTTTCAAAGCTCTTAGTAATCGGTTAGCTCAGTATAAGAAGGTATATCAATATACTAAGTAACTAAGTAGGTACTAAATAAATTAAAATCACTAAAATTGTCAAAAAATACTATTTTCAGACATATTTTCAATAATTAAATTCAAGTTGGGTCACTCTAAAATATTTTATAGGTTTGACTTTTGAGGCATTAAAATAGTTTTATGATAAAATATTATTATAATGACTAAATAAAAATAAATAAATTGTGTGTGTGTGTGTGTGTGTGTGTGTGTGTGTGTGTGTGTGTGTGTGTGTGTGTGTGTGTGTGTGTGTGTGTGTGTGTGTGTGTGTGTGTGTGACAGAGAGAAACAGAGACACAGGAAAGAGAAAAGGACAGATAAAGTTTTTATATATGTATTAAAATTCACAACAATTTATGTATACCATATTCAGCATATAAATTCATTTGAATTTAAAAGTCAAACTTTAATTCTATAGCTGCCATAGCACACAAATCGTAAACTTAGCAAATCTGGGTATCTTATAGAAATAAATAGCTTTATTAAAATAATTGATCATTATTTTAATTATTTAAAATGTTTAAATAATTAAATTTAATAAAATTTAAATTTAATAAAATAAAATCATAACTTTATTAAAATGTTTAATTCGTACTGTATGTTTATCCTCTTAAGAGAGCGCCCGCCGCAGTCATCACGGCATCGTGGCATTATTCGGCTTAAGCGTTTATCGGCCAATCTACATATTTATTTATTTTTATGTCTTCATTCGCCTTCTTTCCGGTAGCCGTTAATAGTTTAAATCCATTAATGTTAATTATATATTCACCCGTTTAGTTTATCTCACATTAGTTTTATGACCTATAAAGAGGAGCCGAGCACAATTTGTAAGCGAAACCCGAGCCACTGTATTAAATTAATTTATGTTTATATGTCGTACAGTTTATGCTTCACACAACTGGTTTTCAGTGTTCTTAATGTGCGCATTCTTTACATAGAGTCATAGCAAAGTTGTATTAAAACGTTTTATGTTTAACATTAATTTCCAACACAAACAAAACGTGTGCGCTTTTTATTAGATAATATTCTAAACAAATATATTTACTATTAAATTATTGGCACATAATTTGATATGCAAAATAGCCTGTCTGTGTGTCTTCTATAAGATGTACTTTGGAGAGTGTGCGCAGGAGCTGCATGATATGCGAAGGATGCCTTCGCCTTTCTTTCATCGGACATTCAGACCATCCTCATCTTGTCGAAATATCTCTTTTTGGATCATTTATTTTGTGTTGCTGCAATGAACTCATTTTTTATTTATTCCTTTAAATGTCTGATATGAAAACCATATTACTATTTTCAATTTTTTTTTTTCGATTAGGTATAATACTATACTAATATTATAAATTGAGAAGAGTTGTATGTTTGTAATGAATAAACTCAAAAACTACTGGACCGATTTTGAAAATTCTTTCATCTATAGAAAGCTACATTACAGCGAGTAACATAGGGCATATTTTGTAAAGTTACGCAGGCGAAGCCGCGTGCAACAGCTAGTAAAAAATAAAAAAGGAGCAATTTCAAATTGAAAAAATGGTCGCACATAACTACAGCAGATAATGACCAAGACATACGTCGAATAGAAAAAAAGTGGTAAGTAATTACTTGAGTGCGTTTAATTGGCAGTAACACTGTCTGTTAAAATGTTTCAACATTAACTTAGCCCATTAAGGTTATGGATATTGATCCAATTAGCGAACTGGATGTGACTACATACTGTTTTTGTATGGCTACTACAGTTTTAAGGTCGTCGTACGGTATATTAATGTTCTTGCTGACTTGTAATTCTAAGGTTGCTTGAATTATTTCTATTGTCAACTAGCTCTTGCCTGTGACTTTATCCGCGTCCCTTTTTCTTAAGCGTTGAAAAACAAAAAAAAATGATATTTTAAAAAGACCTCTATTCCTCAAATATTTTTATGAGGCGTTAATTTTTTTATACTTTTCGATGATCCTTTAAGAACTGTAATTCTTTTTCTGAATGAAAGGTAGGCACTATGTGATTTTCCATATTCCTGACAAAGTGTATGTAAAATTGCACGATGATCGGTTGAGTAGTTAAGGCCTTGATTTTATTTAAATTTTTCGATGATTCTTCAAGAACAGTAACTAACTTATTATATTTTTCTGAATTAAAGGTACCATATGTGCTTTTTGTATCCCTGACAACGTGTATGCATAATTCCATGATGATCTGATCGGTTGAGTAATTACTTAAGGCTTAAAAGCATAACAAACAAACAAAGTCACTTTCGCATTTTCGAGTATAATATTAATTTAAACTATTATAATAACATTGCTCCGCGGTTTCGTACGTGTTGAAATGTCTTGAAACATTTAGTCTCCCATTGGTAAAGACGTACAAATTTCAATCATTTATTAAATTGACTGTGGTGTAAGGGATACCAGAGCCAATTTCCCTTTTCCCTTCCATCCTTAATCTTAATAATGGTCGCCAACGCACTTGCAGCACATATGGCGTTGCTTGTGTCAATGGCGAAGGTATAGCCACCTACCTTCAAGTGGACTGTAAGCTTGTCTTTCGATTTTAACATAAAAAATATCTTAATTTTTTTCAAGTTAATGTCAACAGACAGGCTGACGGTCCGCTTGAAGGTAGGCGGCTACCGTCGCCTAGAATACAAGCAAAAACCATATAAGGATTTAGTATAAGGGGATAAAGAAGGAAGGGAAACATAACAGCATACATGCTGTTACTTCACAGCGGTATTCTGCAAGATAGTGGTTACTGCCGCCAGACGGGCTGCCCAAATGACTGTGAAACGCAGTGTGCCTTGCCACTACTTTCAAAATCCAGAACCAACTTTGAAAAGTTCATTTCCAAAGTTGACCCAGCCGGGAATCGAACTCAGAGCTCCTAAGACGTTAGGCAAGCATCCTTACCAGTTACCACACGTCTAACGGGCTCGTCTGCGAGTTGTAACTGTTTAATCTTAAGTCATTCGATTTGATAATATTAAATTAATCAATACAATATGGATGATAATTTTAAAAATTACCTATGCATATAAATTAATAACGCAGCGATTATTGAGGATGTATCAAAGTAAATTCTGTTTTCTATGGCAGACTTGTTGATTAGCGGAACAAAGCAATAATGAGCGCGTACACTAATTAACTTCTTCGCACAAAACAATTAAACAGAAATCGAGTCGCTAATGTAGGCGAGGGTTGCCACAAGTTAAAATTTTCCTTAAATATTTGGCAAAATTATTTGAGCATATTGTATACTTAACAGCCCTTAACTATGATTAAGTAAGTAATAATTAAAATTCACTAATAAATTGCATGTTAGCGAGTAATGATAATACAATTACCTTGATCATTCAATAGAAAGTACAGTTACACCTTCATGTATTGTTAGTAACTTTATTTTAAAGATTAATTTAGACCTTATTACGTTGGTTATAAGGTGTTAAGTTTAATAAATAATTTTGATGTACAATGGGAAGCGTTGCTGATGTCTGTTTACTCTATCAATCATTGGTATTTATGAACAAATTAAATTGCTAACTGCGTATTATCACGCAATCTAGATATTTAAAGGCTGGCTGGTTTGCCTTTCAACCTTCAGTTTTTGATAAGCCCAATTGAACCTTAGTCAATCTAAGGTTCAATTGGGTTCTGTGTTCTATATAGTTTGGGCACATGAGTAACCGTCCGAATAGTGTCCAAGTCCACTTTTGGGGATTTTGGGAACGAAGCTTTACCTTGACCTTGTTCAATGACTGTGCAAACCAGCTTATAAATTGTCTTTTTTTTGGACGAAAAGTACCCTATATGTATTTTTCTGTATCCCTCACAATGTGTATGCAAAATTTTATGATGATCGGCTGTGTAGTTAAACGTTAAAAGGTAGCAGACAGACAGACAATCAGACAAGCGGAATTTCACATTAATAATATTAGTATTATAGATGAAGTTATTTATTCTACTACCATAAATGTTTACTAAGAGAATTCTACCAAGTACCTATTGTATGTCATGATTTAGCAATCACTGAAATATGAATCTGAATTGACCTAGGTATAATTATTAGGTTTTGCGGGACAAACATTGAACTTTCTTTTATTGACTACAATGAAAGAGTTAATTAATACTAGATATACTTAGTTAGTAAATATGTACAAGATTAGATCTAATTAAGTAGGTAAATACTACAATTTTACTAACATCTTAAATGTGAAATAGTGGGTAATTATAATTAATAAGCGGATGTTACCCAATTAATAAAATTCAATAGTCAGTGGCAATAATTATTAAAACTGCACTGGTCTTGCGTGCTCATACGATAACTTATCGAATTTCTGCGCAACTGAATATACGATTAAGAATGGCCGATTAAGAACGTTTTAGACACGGCATACCATTATTCTATAAGCATTTTGGTAAGGAAATTATATTTTTATATATATATATATATATATATATATTTTCTCAAATAAAAGCAACGGACAGGTTGACGGATGGACAATCCACTTGATGGCAGGTGCTGCAAAACGTCACAGGTGCTGCAAGTATGCTATAAGGAAGTCTTTTCGATGGACATCGGGAGCGGAATAAAATACGCAGCGGAACGCTATCCGTTTTTTGGAAGCACGGACGGATATGTAATACAGACGGCAGTATTTTTTGTAAAAACAAAATGGCATTCTCAAAAATATTTGATAGAAAAACCATATCGGCATGGGATATTACGTTTTTGAGGAGTGAAACCGTCGAGTTTTCCGAAGACTGTAGACTATCCAACTTTATTAAAAAACAACTTTCCACAAAAAACAATTCATACAAAATAATATTGAAAGTGCGTACCGATTCCGCAGTTTCGCTGCCGCCCCGCTTTCCACCTAAAATGCAGCCTAAGTGATTGGGAAGAGATAGAGAAATGGACTGGCATCCTTTACTCAGTCACCGTCACAAGAGCACACATGCTGTTATTTGTGGTCTTCCTTATACTGAACGTCAGACTAGTTACCCAAATAGTAATGGGTTCTCTTGTAAAAAAAGGGCTATTTAACTCAGGGGCCACATGTTTAATAGATATGACTGATGCGGTGATAGCTACGCTCTCGTACCTTTTTTCTGTAGGTGATTGTACATGCAACTTGAATAAAATTTTATTCTTAGTGTCAGTTCTGGTAAATACAGAGTTCTACTTAATCAAAGGTTATCGTAATGTAGTCGACATAACAATTAGACTGAGGAGAAATTCACGTAGTTCATTCGGCAACGTTTTTTTTTATCACAGCGATAACGACGTTCAAAGGTCTTCGTGTTGTTTGACTATCATTATTATTTTTTAACTAGTTTTTTTTAATGTTAGTTTTTTGAACTAGTTTTGAATTAAGTGAAATTTAAATATTTCTAGCGATGTGGATATTTTAATATTGTATTATAGAAATATTCTAAAATATTTGTAGAATATTGCAATTTTTTTAAATCAAGGTACCTGATATGAGGTGCAGATTCGGCCGAAGGTGGACCACGCTTGCCCATAACCCTAGTAAATGCCCATTAACCCTAGTTTTAAAGACCCCGAGGTTGTATTTTTAAGGAATCACAGACGTAATCAATGCGTTTCACTCCTCAGCAGTTCGGACAAGGAAGGTGGAACTGTAACTCTTCGTGCCAAGGGATAAAGCCCCTGTCCAGTGTGCACGCCTCGTGGTCGCAAATGAAACGGTTTGTGTATTTTATCGAATAAAGTTTATTGTATTCTTTAACCGCTTGTTTTTGTAGAAGTACGACAACTCCTACAAAATCAAGCGCACTTGCAACACTTGGTTTTGTAAGCGAAATGGACACGACAAAATTGTCGGATAAATCCGACTCTGGCGGCTAAAGGATTAATAACAGAAATCATAATCTATGGACTTTTACGATTACCAGTCAAAATCTGTAGATTCGCCTCACAACTCGTTATTGTTGTATGTATATTATAATTTTATAGTCTATTAATTTAATTTATCTCTTCAATTCACTTAAATTTAAGGTTAAGTTTTTGTGCACGCTTATTAGTAATTGGACCCAGTATCGGTGTCAGAATGCATTATCTTTAATTGCAGTTTCTCGGAAAATACTTATCCATAAAATTTATCTATTTCCTTTTGCCAAAAATACTCATTGGTGAAATATTGCATACGGGTTGTCAGGTTTTCAGAAATGGACAAAGGATACCTTACAATCCACGCGGACGAAGTCTGGGGCAAAAGCTAGTAAAATATACTTGTCTTATTACTAGTAGTAACACGAGAATTTATTTTTGCCTGTGTTACTTCTCACTGCTCTAGTAGTAACACAGGCGATGTCGGGAGCGAGTCGCTTATAAATAAATGATATGCGATCTCTCAGTTTTCTACTGAATGAAAACAGTCAGTACCTACATAAGTAGTTAATATAAATTCTTAATTGTATGTATATTTTTTTTTTTTTTTTTTTCTTTACAGTCGCATCCCTCCGACACAGGGTCGTAGCCTATGTTATCTGTGTGTTCTTTCATTCCAGTTCTCTCAATTGTTCTGCTCGCACATTCTTACTACATACTTTATCTTTCTATCTTTCTTCACCTTTCGTTCCATACGGGTAGGATACCCGTTTGTATTCCCTACTCTGCTAAACTATCCTTATTATTATTGCCTTTCCTTATTTCCTTTGTCTTTAATCCTCTTTTTCCTTACTCTTTTCTCCTTTCCTTTAGTAGTATATATTGGGGTATTGAATAACTGAATGCTGTGTTATTTATTAAGGTATACAGTACACAATGAATTATTCATATGTCTAAAACATTTACAATTAACATTGCTACAATAATTAAAATACTAAACAACTAGATTTATTTTACATACACTGAGCTGTAAAGGGCTCCTGTAGTAACTACAATAAATAGTTAAAACATATTTACAAATTAAGTTTCAATTTACACAATTAGATTTAAAATATTACAGTTCAATTCCTATATTACGTTTTATTTCTATCCAATACCCTTCTAGCTACTATTTTACAATATTTCACGAATTTCTCATTTTGGCTACTGGTGATTAACGCGTTAAGGTTGGCTGGGCACACTTCCATATCCATCTCGTACTCCAGTTCCATTCTTTCCTTGGCAAAGACCGGGCACTCCAGCAGAACATGCGGGACATCCTCATTTGCGTCGGAACAGATGCACGATGGGCTCTCCTTGCGCTTGAACCGATGCAAGTACTCGGAGAACCCACCGTGCCCCGTCAAGACCTGGGTCATTACACCTTCAAGTCTCATCTTCCTCAGAGTTTTATAAGCATCTACGGCTCCAGGGAAAAACAGCTTGGTAACTCCAGCCGTCGCACCGTCCCTGTATCTTTGGTCCCATTCGTCAAGCGAGCGCATTCGTATGCACCGCTTGACGAACGAGACCGGACACAGGTCGTACGACGGCTTTCGTTTGACCTTCAGAGCGGCCTCCCTCGCGAGGTAGTCCGCCCTCTCGTTCCCCTCTAGACCAGCGTGTGCCTTAATCCAGAATAGTTTTATTATTCTTTCTTGCTTGAGGATGTTATTCAAGTTGCTTCTCGTCTCAGCTGCTAGAGGGTGCGAGCATTTACTCGCCACGACGGACTGCAATGCGGACCTCGAATCACTGTAGATTGCAACGGATGTTTCGCTGCGCCCGAGAGCTACCCTCGACGCCTCACATAGCGCCAAGAGCTCTGCCTGGTAGACGGTACAATACGACGGCAGACCAAGCTTGATGGCCCTGGTTTCGGCGTCGCCCTTCCATATGGATAGTGCGGCGCCAACCCGATCGTCAATCTTGCTGCCGTCCGTAAAGATGCGAAGGTGGTAATCGCTATTTGAGTTTAGATCTTCCTCGTCCACCAGGCTGCCGAACTCAAGGCTAACCAGCTCGGCGGGGTGGGGAGCCTCGGCCGCAAGAACCCTCCGCTCGATATCCCTGTCCTTGAGTTCAAGCTGTGGTACTCCCCTCTTGGCCTCATATAATGAGGCAGCCTCACGAACTCGCAAGTCAAGGGGGAGTATCCCAGCCAGTAGTAAGGCTGAGTTCAGGGACACCGTTCGGTAGGCCCTGCAGATTTTCTGCGCGAAACCCCGCTGCACAGCGTTCAAGATCCGCATAATCCCCACTCTGCGGGTCGCAGGTGCCCACGCACTCGCAGAGTAGGTGATTATTGGTTCCACCGCGGCGATGTAAATAGAGCGAACGACCTCAGGATGGAGACCCCAACTGACTTTAGCTGCTCTCCCGAGCTGCTTATAAACCCTGAGGGCCTTCTTGGTCACGTTTTTGACATGATCCTTGAAGGTGAGACCCCTGTCTATGGTTAGTCCGAGCAATTTGATTCTGTCCCTCATGGCAATGTCAATCCCGCCCATGGTAAGGCGTGGCGTGTCAAACTTACGCTTTCTGGTCAGCACCATAGCATTTGTTTTGCCTGGTGCGAACCTCAGCTTATTTTTGACACCCCACTCCAGAACATGCGCGAGAGTGGCATTGGCATTCTGCTCTATCTGGAGCGCTCCGTCTCCATCAAAGACGAGGACCACGTCGTCCGCGAAGGCCTGGCAGTAGACGCCTCTACCATCCAGGCTCCGCAGCAACGGGTCGAGCGTCAGGTTCCAGAGCAAGGGTCCGGCTATTGACCCCTGGATGCAGCCCCTGCTTGGCTCGGCATTATGAACCTCGCCGCAGTATCTGACGCCAACCGTCCTGTCGGCGAGGTAGCTGTCAAAGACTCGCCTCAAGTTTACCGGGCATCCCGCTTCCGCCAGTCTGACTCTGACCATAGGCCACCAGACGCTGTCGAAGGCCCCCTCTATGTCCAATGACACTAATACTACAATTTTCTTGTTATCAAGTTTATTGCGTATCCGCGACATTAGGTCATAGAGGGCGCCCTCGGTGCTCTTCTGGGGCACAAAGCCATACTGGCGGTCGCTTATCCCCGGCAACAGATGGTATTTGAGGCGAGCCACAAGCATTTTCTCATATACCTTTCCAAGCACGGGCAGCAATCCAATTGGTCGGAACGACTTGGGGACGGTGTAACTATCCCTCCCTGGCTTCCGAAGGACGATCACTGCTGCTTCTTTCCATATTTTTGGAAAAATATGGTGGGCCATACAGCTGTTAAGTAACCCCAAAAAGACTTTGGGGTTACAGCCGATGGCCCTGGAGCAGATGTCAGCAGTGAGCCCGTCGGAGCCAGGGGCCTTCTTCGGATTGAAGGACTTCACCGCCATCTCCAGCTCGGTGAGCGTGAACGGGGGGTCGCAGGGCGAGTCTTGCTCCCCTACGTTCACCCTGTCCGCCTCCGCTCTGATCTGGCGGTGAACTCCCTCATCCGAAGTTGCGTGGTCTTCCGGGTAGAACACCTCCGCAAGCCACTCCGCCGATTCCCTCGCATCGAGAACCCTTCCGTCTCGAACCAGCGGCGAGTCCTCCTCTCTGATTGCCGTTCTTCCAATCACTCTGTAGATGCCATCCCACACGCTCTCGCCACTCTGCCGCTCGCAGAAGGACTTCCAGGAGTCCGTCTGAGCCTGCCTCACGGCCTCCTCATACTCCGCCTTCTTCTGAACGTATTGCTCTACGACCCACGCCCGTCGGACGGGTGCGGCGTTCCTGATTCTATTTTTCCTGGTAGCGACCTCCTTCTTCAAGATTTCCAGGTCCCGCGACCACCACGGCAGCGCCAGTTTTTCCCTCGTCCCCTTCCTCGGTATGGCGTGGTCAGACGCCTCAATTATTAATTTTGTATAATTTTGTACAGCCAAGATTGTTTGTTCCCTATCCGGTACAACACCCTCTTTAATTTTATATTTGTCAATGAGTTCTAAAATTTTGGATCTAAACTTTTGCCAATCTGCTTTATTGGTGTTGTACCTTCTGGTCGTTCTGACCACTTCCATTCCTCGGGATGGTCCGAGGTTCAACCTAAATGCAATGCCGTTGTGGTCGGAGCCCGTCAAATCATTGAGGACCTTCCAGTCTTCCACCAGGTCCAATAGGTCATGTGAGCATGCAGTCACGTCCACATGACTACAGAAACGCCGCCCCCCTCGGACGGTGTCGAAGGTCGGAGCATCTCCGACGTTCAGAATTTCGAGGCCAAGCTCCTCCAGACTACCTGAAAGTTCCTCTCCCCTCAGGTCAATCCTATCGCTGCCCCACCATGGACTCTTTGCATTTGCATCTCCACCCGCCAACCACCTCCCAGCCCCCAGCTTGGCCTCCACTCTCCTTAGGTGCCCGATGTAGGGTTCGATTGGCTGGTCCGGCTCGAAATAGAAGGAGGTAAGCGTAGTCGTCCAGCACCCCGTCCGTATCCCCACCACCACGATGTTCTTGGTGGTGAGTTCTGGGTACTGTATGATTTTAAGGCTGCTATCGAAAACTACTATAGCAGCCTTAACAGTACCCTCTTCTGGAGTAGGGTTTTGGAAGACTCGCATCCCCCTCCGACCCCGAACCGTGCCCGCCGCCCCCACATAGGGCTCCTGGAGGAGAGCTACGGCCGTTCCTCTCCTTCCTGCTTCCACTAGGAGCTCGGAGGTAGCTAGCCGGCTTCGTTGCAAATTGACTTGCAAGAGCCCATAGGTGCGGCCGCCGTCTGGGGTGCCCTTAGCAATACTGAGTGGCGGAGCGTGCGATGGCATCCCATTTCACTCTCACGGGGCACGCCGGACTGAGTGCATTGTGCCCGCGATTTCCGAGCTTGGCCACAGCACAGTTATGGCAGGCTGGGGGAGTTCCCGCCTTCCATACGGGGCACATCATCTTCAGATGATGCCCCCCGCAATGGCTGCATAGGTCCTCCCCCTCGGTGCAAAACTTTTTGCTGTGGCCATAGCCCAGACACCTCGTGCACTGCACCAAGGGCGACTGATCCGCGACCCTGACACGTTGAAGATCAATGTGCAGGACCCCGAGTTCCGTCGCCCTTCTTGCCGCCTAATATACATTGTATGTATATTAACATAATATGTTATGAAAGGCCAACCTAGCAATAACACGACTGCAATAATAAGAGGTTTTATAAGTTGCGACTCGTCGCGGCCGTTTCAAAATGTACCCTTATGCGATCTCTCAGATTTCTACTGAATGAAAACAGTCAGTATATACATAAGTAGTTAATATACCTTCTTAATTGTATGTATATTAAATTATTGTGTTATTAAAGGCCAACCTAGCAATAACACGACTGCAATAACAAAATGTTTTATAAGTTGCGATTCGTCACGGCCGTTTCAAAATGAACCCTTATGCGATCTCTCAGATTTCTACTGAATGAAAACAGTCAGTGTATAGTTAGGTAATATAGATTCTCAAATGTATATATTAACATAATGTGTTATTAAAGGCTGACCTGGCGATAACACAACTGCAATAACTTTTAATTTTAACTGCAATTAACGTTTCATGGCACAGTTGACGATAACAATTCTGTTTGTTTTTCTCTCGCTCCCATTTTTTAATCTGCTCATTTTTATAACCGCCGATAAAGCGGACATAAAACCGGCTCCAATTGTAAATCACTGAGAATTAAAATCGTGTGACAAATAATTACACGTTAATACAGTGTGCTGGGAGTCATGGAGTAATATGAACATACACAAGCATTTACATACATCTTTACATAGTATAAAATAAAGTCCCTCCCCGCCGTCTATCCCTCTGTATATGTACGCTTATTAGATCTTTATACTATGCAACGGATTTTAATGCAGTTTTCCCTAATTTAAAGAACTATGAAGGGGGATGGGCTTGGGGCCTACACTGCGAGATCGAGATATTGGCACTTTGTTATTGTGAAATCACAGCACCAGTGCTTATGTTTTATGTTTTAGTACGTCACAAGGAGTGCTAGAGCAGTAAACCCCTACCATTACCCTCTCCCTTACTAGGCGCACCCGTACAGATTTCACCTAGTACCAACCAAACGAACCATCGCCATGTCCATCGCATTCTATCATAAAAAAATATAACACCGACAGATCCCAGCATGATAATCCTTCAATAATATAAATCAGTAATTACCCATATCTAAAATGTCAATGCATCTGCAGACGGGTTCTGTGCCTATCCCTGTCATGTCAACATCAGGTCGATATGATCCGACAACCAGAAAGGCCTTAAAGCATCAAGTTAAGAACTTTTGGCGTAACGGTTTTTTTATTACATATAATATAATTGGCTTTTACTGTAGCTTGATATTTACAAACAAACAAAATGACACTATAGGTACTAAATGTTAAATATTTTTCTATAGATTGATATTTTATAAGCAAGATGTAGTACTTCGGAGAGTGTGCGCAGGAGATGCATGAGCTCATACCACCTTCCCCTTTCTTCTGTTGGACATTCAGACGTACGGCAGGTTGCCATCTTCATCTTGTTTTTCGGATCAAGCGCTTTAAAACATCCTTTATAATGCGCACTGCCAAGGTTTGGAACTCCCTGCCGGTGTCTGTTTCCGAGATCATATAACTCAAATGTTTTCAAAGTTCGAGTAAATAGGCATCCATCATAGGCCTCAGCTGCACTATATGGCTAGGGGCTGCCAAGAGCAAACCTATCTTTAATAAAAAAGAAACACCAGTTAATTTAAACCTAAAGATTGCAATTTGTAATCTAATCAAATATTCGATACTAAATAGCGCAATTATGAATGCATATTAATTACTTTGACTATGTGCCGAACGAGTTTCTTTAAACGGTTGTTGCAATTAACGATTCCTGTATTTTTTACCTTATAAAAGAATAATAGAAGCAATCGTTATTGGTATAGTTTTTTCTATGATTTGTGTGCAATGATGAAACTACGATTTCATTGTTATCCATAATTTTGTAATGAACTATACTGAAATTGTACGATACATTGCCTACCTTGGACATATTGCTTTTTATTTATTTGCTTGGTAGTAGTTACCTAGTTCTTAGCAACACCTATCATTATCGATGGTACTTGTTTTTAATAAACATATACCTATCTAAAATCCCATCAAAATCGACAGTAAATTTACATTAGTACTTAATCTAAATTTATATTTTTAGATGGGAAAACTGTAGCGTTCGTCCAATGATAATAATATATTTGTTTTGGTCGAACAGATACCCACTATACTCATTGACCATTGAGTCCAGTCATTTTGAAATGTCACTCACTCCCCTGGGCTGCACTTTATTGTTAAGTCAATTATGAATACAAAGGATTATAAGAGGATTTCTCATTTTTGCATCTCTTTCATTCAAGGTGTTAATCCTACATCACTCATTCTTTTTTTTTCGTATTTGTTGTTGCACTTAATATCTTACAAAGATATGTTTAGCTTTTTTTTCACTTACCTATACATTGAAATAGAGGTTTCGTATTATAATAACGTCTTCAGTACGTTCAGTATTGGAAATATTACAAAAGGTTATACAATTGTAATATTTCCAATACTGTTATTATTATACTTCTGTTATTATTAATAATATCGCGTTAAGACTAGAATCAATTTGAGATAGAATTTTAACTAGTAATCGTAATATGACTAGTTATTTTGCAGATAATATTGTTTTATGTGTAAGTACAATATAAAATTTCGTTTTTCATTAACACTTACAGTTTCGTGTCCCAAAGAGCACATCATTTAAAAACTATTAAAATATTTACAATGCAAAATTGCCCAAGGTAATCTATAATATATTATATTATTAAAAAAAAAAAACGGCATTCAATTGATCAATTACGTTTATTGCCAAATTTGAACATTTGGCACTTTGGAATGTTTGCATTTGACATTTTGTAAGAGTTTATTGTCGTCTGATTGGTGTATTGTATTGCTCTTAGCCTGTAGCCCACCCACCAGCGTATGAACTGTCACTCAAACAAACATGGGTTTTACTTGTAAACAATACACATCACATCCTTTTGTCTGTTACCCACTTTTACAACAGAGACATTATGTAACTAACAAATTTTGTGTTTTGAGTTAAATATTTTTAAATCTTGAAAGGAATTTTTATCATGTTTTATACATCGACCAGGTGGACAGATGACCTGAAAGGCATCGCAGGAAGCGGAAAGATGTGAAGGGTTAAAGACCGTGTTTGGTGGCGAGCCTTGGGAGAGACTATATCCAATAGAGGAGAGGTACATGATGATGATGATGATGATGAAGGTACATTTTTATTTTTAATGTAAGCAGTTATACATTAAAATTTAACTAACTAATAGATTCAAAAATACCCTCACTAATGATATAAGTGCGAAAGTAAGATTTTTTTATTTTTTCTTTGTTACGCTTTCACGCCTTAACTACTCAATTTATTATCATGAAATTTTGCATACACATTTTCATTAACACAGAAAAGGACATAGGGTACCTTTCATCCCGATAAAAAGTACCTACCGTTCCTGGGGGATCTTTGAAAAATTAAAATAATAAAATCAACACCTGACAAAAATTAAGGAGTCAATAGTAGCATGGGCGAAATCGCAGGCAAAAGTTAGTATATAAATGAAAACACAAAAATATCTAAATTTCTGAGTTACAACATACTGCCACAGAGCCAGCAGAATACGAACAGAAAATAAAATTACCCATGAAATTGGATTTGTCCGGTGCTATGCACTTGAAATGTTAACAATGATAAGTCAATCATTTTCGAATTATAACACCAACGACACAATGGGAACAATAAACAGATCGAAGGACTAATCTTAAAATTTGATGTTTTTGTCCCGAAAACCTTAGTTGGTTATGTGCGAAATTTAGCAGGTGTACATCCAAATCGATGTGCATTTTTTTGGCTTGAAATTACCTGTTGATGTACTGTATCAATTAGGTACATGGGTATTTTCAATACTTATTAACTTTATAAAATATTGCCTAAGTATGTTACTCACTCATAATTAATCCATGCGAAGCCTGGAGTGGATGGCTAGTTTTGCATATAATAGAAGATATTTAGTTTGGTGAATTCATTGAGAAATTATTTGTGAGTATAGAAGATAACTCACAAAGATAAGATATTGGAGAGGCCTAATATATAGATCCAGCAGTGGAGAGCGGCTGATGATGATGATGAAGGAAATAACAATAAAAGTCACACATTAAAAAGCCAATTAACCTTAAACGGATGATACCTATTGTATTGTTTAAAACTTCGGACGGAAAGCGAAATAAACAAAAACAATTTGAAGAATATCCCAATGGATTCACACAACGTTTCTGTTGTAACAAGCGTGTGCAGTAAACTGCAGCAAAAACTGTTGAATTGAAACAATTATAAAGCAGTAAATAATACCAATTATCGCTGTAATGTGGGAGCGACCGTTATGTCGCAATAGGGTGACCACAAAATTAACTTATGCACAATATTAATATTTTTTTATATGAATATCTGTTTTAAATATCTGTTTTAATTTTTTTTTGTAATATTTTTTTTTTATCTTGATGTTTAGTTTCTGTTCTATATGTAAGTTATCTATTAGAGGACACGCTTGTGAAATATGTGTCAATTTTTTGTCTTTTTTTCTATATTTTTACTTTTATTTTTGTTTGTGTCCCAAAAATTAATAAAATAATCTTGTCTAAGCCTAAAAGCTAGTCTTTAAAATAATTAGAAAAATAACTTTTTACATTGTTTTTTAATCTTATTGAAAGATCTAACCGCAATCATTAGCAGTTATTTAACTAAGGCTTGACTAAAACTAGCCAGCCATCAGCTAAATAAATTCATCACCGTCGCGTACCTACATATACTGTACTGACATTTACTGTCAGTGACACGTGATAGCAAGTCACGCTACTGGCATCTATAATTTAATTCCAAGTAATATCAGCAAGTAACATATAAGCTATATTTTATAAAGTTATGCGGGCGAAGTCGCGTGCAACAGCTAGTAAATTATATTATGAGAAATTGTTAATCACAATATTTGGAATCGTCAAATTGTTACTGATAATCGTGTGTCATCGATCAATCGTATTTGAATCAATATTATTTAACTATCAATATTGGATCAATATTAATTAGATAACTATCGATTAGCTGATTAAAACAGATATAACTTGTATAGATATAATTATCTTGTATAAGGTTATATACAAGACATATTAATGTAAGGCCCAAACTACCGGATTGAAATTTACCACATGGATGGTCTAATTAGCAGGATGAGCGCTCATTGAAGTTGCATATTCTTTGTATTTACCTAATGTGCTAATAATATCAATATACGTAAGTTTGAATAATTAAATAGGTACGTACTTCAAAGTTTATTTTTGATTCAAGTTCTTCAAGCTATCCACCCTCCAACCTCCAAACGAAAATTTCAAACAAAAAATCTTTTTCACTGTAGATTTACAACCGGCACTTAAAAATAAAATATCTTATAACCGACTAGTCTACGATATTACCATTATGAGCTACCTATATTATGTTAATTTTGATTTTATGATTTTGATTATCAATTTTGATTTGAGTAAATCTTGAACATTAGTAACTACTAATATGGTATTTTATGTTATTTATTTATCATACCGTACCTAGCTACTAAATTGTGGTCACAATAATTCCATGTTTACATTATTAAATGGCAGTACAATTCTTTACTAGTTCTTTTAGACCACCCAGCTGTGTTAGGTCACTCGGTGTAGTGTTACTACCTGCCTAAAGTTTCTGTAACAAGACATTGTTTATAAAAGTCAATATAAACATTTCTTTTGTGTTTTTTCTGTAGTATACGTGTCCTCGACACGTGTCCTTTTGGATAAGTACCTACCTAGATTGTGATACTCCTCTCAAAGTAATGCCAATACAGGTTTTAACATATACTCGTAGGTACTTCAAATAGTTCATTGAACTTTTTTCTGTTAAATTAAAAATTAGCGGTTTTGTTAAATTATTTCTTTGCTAACTTTTTGGTTCCCTATGAGTTTAAAAAAAATTACATATCCAGGCCCTATCCCGGATTTTTTTCCTTTTTTTTTATTTTCAAAAAATACCTTTTTTCATCGATGTAATTTTTATTTTTTTCCACCCCTTCCAAAAATGTGGAATCAAAAATTTCTTTCACCCGTTAATATAACATACCTTTAAGAAACTTATATATGTACATATATATCAAAAATGGTATGATATGAGTTATTAAAAATTCAATTTTTGATTGGTTAGTAAATTTTGCTAGACTATGTTATTAGGGGGTTTATTAGGGTAACTGTTAGGTATTCATACATATAAAAACTTAATAATATATATAATTTAATTACTTTACTATAATACCTACCGCTATTGCGGTTAGTAAGTATTAATTTCAACATAATAATAATAATATATTCGATAACAGTATAGGTGCACTATGAACTTCTTAATAACATTGAAAGGAGTACCGCCACGACCAAATCATTTGTATACTAAATACACTTAACGAGTGATGTGACTCACGATCAAGTTTTATTGTCGATAAAAATCCGGATCAAATGAAGTATTCAGTGCCGATGTAAAGTATGAGCGGTGTTGACAGAGACGCAATCAATAAATCACTCGGTACAACAAAGAAGTATTCAATGTGTGTTGATTGTGCCTCTTGAGAACGCATTTAGTAACTACTAGTGATGTGCATCGCTCATTCGACGATATCGATAAAATGAAACGCGTTTCATTGCGTTCAACTCCATTGCTCAAATTTATAATAAAAACTGTTAATGTAATCCATTATTAAACAGCATTTCTTATGGTAAAATGTAACAAGACGCATTTATAATTAATAATTGTTTATTAGACATATCATTTTCGCACTTACGAAGATATTGTTTTTTTTTTTTAAATGAACCCTTTAATTTATATTATACAAAATCAATTACTTATTATTGCTACTTACATGCAGCTGACGCGTATCAGAGTTTTAAGGGTGGGGCCCTTATTCTAACTACGGATCCTCGTGAACGGTAGTAGTTTTTACGACTTCAAAAAATGATCGTGTTATCTATCCTATTCTTGAAAAGTAAACGAATTGATTTGATTTGCAGCATGTGAAAGGATGAGTTATATTGCTATTAAGCGTTAATTCGCTTGATGTTTACTGACATTTTAAGAGTTGTAAGTCACTAACATAACAACAACGCAAAACTATACCCATTTTAGGACTAAGAGAAGACCTTCTCTTAATCATCATTCACAGTAATATATATTAAAGTCTTGTCAGAGTAGTCGTAGTCATGCGGATGATGTACCTACTTGTACACGGAAACATCATCCGCACAACCACGACCTGTATGGTAGACATCTACAACGTGTACAATTTTTTCTTTTCTTTTGGAAACTCGGCTTGTTTACAATATTATTAATATGTATTGAATAATAATATAAACATTTCGATATTTAAAATCAAAAATATATCGAGTATCGATATAAAAATCGGAGCACAACACTGTGCGAAACATTTTGAGAGACTCATTGGTGGTCCGGCGACGCTTTAATCCAATAGTGCCGAATCACGGCACGCGATTCGAATATGACGATGATACGACTCTTACAACACTAAGCCACTTTACACTTATATTCCCCTATTTACATATAAACTTTATCACCATAAATTTAAGGTAGATATTAGCCTGAATTTCTTTTACAGGTGACATTTTAAATTTGTTGTCGCTCGAGATAAATCGGTGTCTATTAAACTATTATTATCTGCTCATTGATGTAGGGTTAATAAAATATTGTGCGGTTTGGTCGTTCACTGTCCGTCAGAAGTGTTTGATATTTAGGGTTGGTCTGTTATTTAATTTATAGTTTTGCAATTTCGTATTTAATAAGTGCTATGTAGATCTTATTGCATATTTTAAAAATAATACAAAAAAGATTACTACGTCTCGTTACCGCAGATTATTGCTTCATGCAAAATAACGTTATTTTGTATTTCGAATTGGCTAAACGCTCTTTCTCAGAATTTCTCAGCTCTTTCACAGCAGGGCCAAATTTTCAAAGTTAACTCTAGTAGTGGCTGGGCACACTGTGTTTCGTAGCCATTCTGGAAGCCCGTCTGGTGGCAGTAACAACCCCTTCCTTACAAGACCTCCACAAGACCTGTTATAATACACATCGTAGTATTATTAATACTAAGCATAGTATGAGCTCAGAATCTTAAATCCAAGGCTTCATTATCGCTTTAATCGGCGATTTTATAAATTCATGCTTTTCTTACAGACTTTGGTTTTGATTATGCACTTTTAATTTTTTTTATAGGTAGATCTTTAATTATATCGGGAAATTTATTACATAATCTTTGGTTACAGTACACACCTAGATGATACTAACATTATAAAGAGGTAAAGTTTATTTGTATGTAGGAGGTAATCTTCGAAACTTATCAGATTTAAAAAGAATTTTCATCAACATTTTTTTTTTCAAAACGGACCAGCTATAGTCGTATTCTCTAAAATATTATTAGTAACTCTCTTGTATTTAAATCTCTTCTTCAGCAAAGTTCTTTTATAGTATAAACTTATAAACAATCTTTATTTGTAAGCGCATTTTAAAGGGGCAAAGAAAGGAATTTCCTGTTAAATATTATTAATCGGCGAACTCTATCAAGATACATTAGCACGCCGCGGTGTCCGGCCGTTATGAAATTGCACTCAATTGGCCTCCCGCTGACTGAAATCACTTTTACATTAACTTTACTACTTTGATATTGGCCCCAGTAATTTGCTAGCCTCGCATAACGTTATAATAACATTATAATCATATGATAATTCTGCTATAATGGCTGCGGACGAATATTTAGATAGGATTCACGAATTCTTTTTGTGGTCTAACATTTTTGATGGAATGTGTTAGGAACCAGGCCAAACAAGAAGAAAGAAGAAGAAAATATATTCTCTTTACGAAAAATTGAGCCTCACAAGTTAGCATTATTTCCAAATCCAAATTAAGTAGTTAAGTCTACATAGGGGAAGGTCGGGTAGCCCCGGCCGGCGGGTAGCCTCGGCCACTGTGAGTCCAAGCTTCCACGCACACATAGATAAACTTTGCACACTTGAAAACGTTCGCAGCGCCGCGTGACCGAATAATATAAACAGCGGTGCGGTGAACATCGAGCGAATAACAAGTGCCAACGGTTTGAATGTTTGATGAAGATTTTTTCGTGTGCCGATTACTTTTCGAAAGCAGATAAAATATATCAAATGTAAGTATTTTATCATCACTTATTATTAATTATGTGTAGTTATTATTGTAGTAAGTGTGTCAGGTTAAATAATTTCGTTAGCGTAGTAGGTGTTTTTAAAAAAAAAATAATTGAAGATCGAGATGACCGGGTATCCCCGGCCACACGTTTGTCGGATAGCCTCGGCCACTTTTTGGGTGAAGAGTATGAGTGAATGTAACTTGTATAAAAGTTTATTTTTACAACTGAGTGGGTACAATATGCTATGGTATGTATACAAAATATTTTTTGATTTTCAGGTCACTCGGAAATGCCGAAATTTAAGGAATAAGTTACAAGAAGGGGTGACAGTTGTCGCCTCT
Source organism: Synanthedon andrenaeformis (assembly GCA_936446665.2). NCBI lineage: Eukaryota > Metazoa > Arthropoda > Insecta > Lepidoptera > Sesiidae > Synanthedon > Synanthedon andrenaeformis. The sequence continues at coordinate 4,398,328 of OW387801.2, forward strand.
ACCTGATGTATCTAAAAAACGTCTTCAGACGCGTTCACGAAAAACTCAAAGAAGCGAAATTCTCACTTCTTCGCCATACAAAAACTCATTGGTAGAGAAAGCCAAAGACACAAAAAAGAAGACTGCAACTGCAAAAAGCGTAAAAAAGAAGATTACAACTGCAACGACAACTGCGACCAATAAAAAGAAACCAGCACTGAAGAAAATAATGAAAACAAAACGGAGCATTCAAAATTTAACAAGAGACGAAGAGACCGAGTGCATTATTTGCGGAGAAAACTTTGAAGAAGACTGGATACAGTGCGCTAAATGTAAAGACTGGGCGCACGAAGACTGTGTATACATCGATGGAGCGCACTCTTACTATTATTGCGACGTATGCACTGCAAAAGAAAGACTTGGTCATCATTAATAGGTGTGGCCGGAGCTACCCGCCAAAATCTTTTTTGACGAAAATTAAAGGCTAATTGTAAGACTTGATTTAAGCTAAGTTTGTGAAATTATTGGACTCTTATGTTAATTAAACTATTTTAAATATGTTAGAATTATTGTTTACGTTCAAAATTAAAGTCTAATTCTGTTGATTTCATATTTTTTTGGAGTTTTGCTTATGTGTCCGTGGCTACCCGACCTTCCCCTAATATGCATATTAATATAATAAATATGAAAGTAACTCTGTATGTCTGTTTGTTACCTTTTCGCGACATAACTACTATACCGATCAATATCCAAATTTTAAATACACGTTATCAGGGATATAGGAAAGGACTAGGGGTCGCTTGATGCTTAATATTGCTTAACTTTAATATTTATTTATTTATTTTTCAAACGATACACCAACAGCACAAACAAAAAACTTACAATAGGTATAGATAGGTAATACCTATAAGGCAATTTTAAGGCATACACAGATAAACTACAAACTAGAAATTGAGACGACCGCTAACACACGCATAGCAACTAAACAATAAATTACTAAAAGCAAACAAAGAACAAAGACCAAAATCAAAGAAAGTTAAACTATAATAACAATATCTAAATAACGAGAATAAAATAAAACAATAACAAAATTAGTTGAATATATCAATATCTACCACTTATGAAGACATTACATTATGAAAACCAAATACTATATAAGAGTATATTGGTAGAAACGATGCACCCAATTATAATTTAGCCTCGAACTTTTGCAGTTTTGCCATCTAGTGGAGAAACAATAAACATTATAGGAGCTGTTTACGTAATAGACCATTTAAGTCGTGAATAATCATTAGATACTGTAGTTTATAAATGATTTACTATGAACGTTATTGGTAAACGATTCGTGATTCAATTGTAATTGTTCCTGTGTTAATGTCACTAAATATTGCTTTTGAACTTTGCAATAGGTAATAAATATTTTGAAATGGTAACACCGTTTCTTTTATAAGAAACTAGCGACCAGTCTCAGGTTTCGCACAGGTGCATTTGACGAAAAGAAAGTCTTTGTACATTACACATTCAAAGCACTGGCTGTTGCACGCGACTTCGTCCGCATAAGTTTATAAAACATAGCCCATGTCATTAGCTGATAATGTAGCTTTCTATAGGCGAAAGAAAGTATTTCTACACATTGTCAGGCATACAGAGTTAGGCATAGGGTAACTTTCATCCAGAAAAAAGTACTGTTTCCGAGGGATTAATCATATCATATCCGCCTAGCAAAACTTTAATAGCAATAAACATTAAATAAACTATTGTTCATATTTGTATTAGGCATTTTTTTTAAATATTTCAACGCGTACAAAGTCGCAGGCAAAAGCTATGTACAACTCCAAAATAATTATAAAATCGTATTTTAGCTAATACATACATAATTTAAAATAATTAGCCGACCAAACGAATTTGTACCTATGGCAAATAAATTATAACTGTATGAAGTCCTTAAATTCTTAGCATTCAAACCATTCATTGCGACTATATTAAATCAATAAATATTCCAAAGAGAACAAACCAAATTGCATGAGCAAATGAAGTCATAACAATGGTCACGCTATTCAAAGAAACAAGAAGTATCAAAAGTACCTACTTAACATTTCATTGTAATTTGAACTCAATTGCTTGCAATTACAGTTGAAATTTAACTGTGGAATTAATTCATTCGATTCAATTTGCATATTAGCCTTTTGTTTTTTGAAGTATCTCACGAAGTACGAACTATTTAGTTTTATGGTAATTCTTGTATTGAGATTCCAATGCTTGCTTTTTATGGTTAAATTTACAACACTTCGACGTTTAGAGCTTGTAGACTCTCTGACCCTATTTCGACCTGTTAAATTATTGTTTTTTTTTTAATAATAAACTATTGCTCTGTTATAATAAACAAAAACGAATCGTTAAATGTGTTGCTCTAAGAGCAAAACTCTAGAACTGCTAGTTTGATTTGTCAACATTTTTTTTTTTTCAAATATTCCTTAAAGTCCTAGGAAGAAGTCAATGTAACGGACGCGTACGAACTGACTCAGCGGTTAGGGCACCTCATCGAGGCAGGCCCGCGCCCACGCATTCAGTCGTTCCACAAGCGTTACGTAGACTAGACGTAATTCGTTCGGTCGTCCGACGAGCGCTCCGCAGAGCAGGCCGCGCACGTCGTCCGTTCCATTCCTCTTGCCGTTGCATATTTTGCCGTGTAACTTTATAACAATATAAACTCAGTCTGGCTAGTTACATCTTTTATTTTAGCACCTGGAGTCGCAACCTTCTGGAGTCGTAATGTCCAACATATATAATATTACATAAACATTACATTGGTGACCCCGTCCCGAACCCAGGGGCCTAAAATTAAGCTGCAATATTTTAAATTCACGGAACGACTCCGAGGCAAGAGGTCGACGACCGCGACCGCGTGGACACACCGCGTTAGTTACCTCGTTTAACACCACGTGCATATACGTAGTGTACGATGCAAGCCAGCGGCACTTCAACGGAACTTTCCGTCATCTCAGTGGCAGCACGCATACCGGAATTCTGGACGGACCAGCCCAGAATATGGTTCATTCAAGCAGAAGCGGTAATAGACCCACTGAAGAGTGCTGACGAAGCACGTTATCATGTGGTGCTGGCAAAGCTGCCTAAAGAAGTCATTATTCAAATCGGCGACTTCCTACAAAAACCGCCTGATAAAGACAAATACGCAGCACTAAAAGGTCAGTTACTCTCAATTTACGAAAAGTCCCAAACTCGGCAAGTTCAGAAGCTCATCGACGAGATGGAGCTAGGAGACAGAAAACCCTCTCAGCTTTTAAGAGAGATGACCAACCTAGCTCGAAGCCACGTGACCAACGAAACTCTGACGGTCATGTGGATCAAACTTCTACCTCAACCAGTAAGAGCAGTACTCGCAGCTGCTGACCCAGCCTCCAGCTTGACCACGTTAGCAGCAATGGCCGATAAAATCATGGAAAACATAGGCGTTTTCCCAGTGGCGTCGGTATCGGAAAGCAAACCCAATCCTTTCGATATGTCAACTCTCGTGGCACAGTTATCAAGGATCAACGCACGCCTCGACGAGAACGAAGCAGCAATGCGACGGGGACGAACAGCTGTTCGGTTCCGTCGTCAACGGTCACGGAGCCGCACGCGAGCACATAGCAACACGAGGACACAGCCGTGGAAGTGCTACTTCCATCGCAAGTTCGACAAGGACGCAAGAAAGTGTGCAGCGCCTGGTCGGTGCGCGTGGCAGAAGTGCGCGCCGGCAGCTCCAGCGGAAAACTAGGAGCGGTGCAGCCTTCGGTGGGGGCCAGCATCGCCCACACCAACCATCGCCTGTGCGTCACAGATCGGCAGAACGGTTTTTGTTTTCTCGTTGACACGGGTGCCAACGTGTCCGTAGTGCCAGTGTCAGTGCTCAATAGAACAGTGTCGAAAGTTAAAAGTGTCGGTCTTAAGCTATACGCGGCTAACGGAACCGAAATTAAGACGTATGGCTTACAAACACTAGAATTGGACTTAAACCTACGTCGCGCGTTCCGTTGGACTTTCATCATAGCTGACGTTTCACAGCCTATCATAGGCGCAGACTTTCTTAAACACTATAAACTCTTAGTAGATTTAAGTAGTCGTAAGCTAATTGACCAAGTGACTTACCTACAAGTTGCAGCAAAAATTGTAAGTACTAAACAACCTTCCTTCAGTACCATTTGCTTTAAAACGCCATACCATGAGTTGCTCAAGGAATTTCCAGAAACTACCAAACCGATTTCCTTCAAAGAGCCACCAGCTCATAAGGTGTTTCATCATATTGAAACGACGGGACCTCCTGTCCATGCGAGAGCCCGACCTCTACCCCCCGGTAGGTACAATCAGGTCAAAGAGGAGTTCCGCATTATGCAGGAGATGGGCATCTGCAGACCATCCAAAAGCGCTTGGTCCAGCCCGTTACACGTGGTACCTAAAAAAGATGGAGGCCTACGCCCATGTGGTGATTATAGGCGGCTTAACGCCGTTACTAAACCCGATAGGTACCCGATACCCCGTTTGCACGACTTTACCTATATCTTGACAGGTAAACAGATTTTTTCAAAAATAGATATTAATCGTGCCTATCATTTCATTTGCACCGCCCCCGAAGATATAGAGAAAACGGCAATCATTACGCCGTTCGGTTTGTTTGAATTTCCTCGCATGACATTCGGCCTGCGCAATGCAGCACAAACGTTTCAACGTTTTATGAATCACATGCTTGAAGGGTTAGATTACATATTTATATATCTCGATGACATATTGATAGCTAGCAAGTCAGAGGTGGAACATAGGGAACATCTGCGCACAGTTCTCGAAAGATTTAGTACTTACGGTATCACCATAAACCTCCACAAATGCTGTTTTGGTCAATCTCAATTAGAGTTTTTAGGTCATCAAGTTAGCGCTGAGGGCATAAAACCCATTCAACAAAAGGTGGATGCCATCAGCAATTACCCTAAACCAACTAATATCGAAGAATTGCGTAGATTCTTAGGCATGGTTAACTTTTACCGTCTTCATATACCGAAGGCAGCCATGTCACAGCGAATCTTAAACAGTTACCTTCATAACTCCAAGAAGAAAGATAAGACACCCATTGCATGGACACCTGAAGCGGAAGAGGCTTTCGAACAATGTAAAAGTAGCCTACAAAGCGCTATTACACTGTCGCCACCGCTTCCTAACGCCAAACTGGGATTGATGACTGATGCCTCAAATACTTGCGTAGGCGCCGTCTTACAACAAAAAATAAACGGCCAGTGGAAACCTCTTGGATATTTCTCTAAAGGGTTATCCACGGCGCAACAGAAATATAGCACCTACGACCGCGAGTTGTTAGCTGTATATTTGGCCGTTAAACACTTCTTGTACCTCATTGAAGGACGTGAAACAACTGTTTACACTGATCATAAACCATTGACGTTTATTTTCAGCAAAAAAGATTTGCAAAAAGAATCCCCAAGGCGCGCAAGACATCTATCGTACATAAGCGAATTCATTGCTAACATCGAATATGTGCAGGGCAATGAAAACGTGGTGGCTGACGCATTATCGCGTATTGAAACAATAGCCTGCTCCACAACGCTCGATTTCGCAGAAATTGCACGCGCGCAAAACACGGATGTCGAATTGCAAAACCTTTTGTTATTAAAGGATAACAAATTTAACTTCTTGAAAGTTAATTTAGGTATATACGACATTCCCATAACGTGTGAAACATCGCAAGGTATTGCAAGGCCATATTTACCTAAAGACTTTAGGCACAAAGCTTTTTTTGCTGTACATAATCTGAGTCATCCAGGTGTACGAACATCACGCGAGTTGATGCGAAAAAAAATTTTCTGGCCAAACATGAATGCAGATGTAGGCAAATGGGCTAAAACCTGCATTCCATGCCAGAAAGCCAAAGTCACGCGTCACACAGTAACAAGTCTAGGTAAGTTCGAAAAATCTAACAGATTCGAGCACTTACACATAGACATTGTGGGACCGCTACCTACGTCACAAGACGGGTATAGGTATTGCCTTACGATGATAGATCGTGCTACATCGTGGCCGGAAGCATTTCCTATTAAAGATATTACGGCCCAAACTGTAGCCAAAGTAATTTTTGAAGGGTGGATTACTCGATTTGGATGCCCAGTTAGGATCACAACCGACCAGGGTAGACAATTTGAGAGTAATCTTTTCAGTCAACTCATGAAGTACCTAGGGATCGAAAAAGTTCGGACCACAGCCTTTCACCCAATGAGCAATGGAGCGGTAGAACGATGGCACAGGTCACTCAAAGCTGCCTTAATGGCACGCCTGGATAGTACTTCCTGGGTTGAAGAATTGCCGTTTGTCATGCTCGGGCTACGCGCCGCACCGAGAAACGACACAAACGTCAGCCCTTCAGAAATGGTGTACGGTACCGTAATCCGCTTACCAAGCGATTTTTACGACAACACGTCCAACAGGATAACAGATCCTGAGGAATTTGTAGTTAAAATACAAAACATAATCAAAAAACTCAAGCCCAAACCTGTAGAGCATAGGGACTATCGCACGCTTTTCGTGCATAAAGGGTTAAAAAACTGCACACACGTTTTCGTTCGTAATGACATGTGCAAAAGATCGCTGCAACCACCATTTTCAGGACCTTACAAAGTCCTTGCAAGACATGACAAGTCTTTTAAGTTGCAGTTTCCTAGTAGGCAGTCCGAAGTTTCCCTAGATAGACTAAAACCAGCATTTGTCTTGGGGAGCGACTTGCCAGGTATTCACGGTCACGACCCTAGTCCTAAGGTAAAGGACGTTGCGCAATCACAATCGCATGTTACGCCGTCAGACGCGCCAACGCCGCTTAGCAACACGTGTAACCCAAAGGTGACACGAAGCGGCCGGGTCATTAACCGACCGGTTAGATTTGCGTCATAAGTATCACGCCATACTAACTACATGCGGTGCAATTTATTTCTTCAATAATTCGAATTGAAACGATTTCGCAACGTTCCACATACTTACGTAAGTCCACTAATTATTATAATATTAAGGTGTACAAACAATTCTTTACGCACTCACACTCAACTCGTCGACGAACTTGTTTCCTTATTACCTACCGCTAAAGTCAATCCAAACAAACATTATGGGTTCATACGCAAGCACGGAGACGAAAAAAGTCACTGCCGAATTAGGCAGCAGCCAAGTTCGCGAAGAGCAACTGATCATCATCTCCGAACAACTAAGGCAAAATAAATACTTGCTTACGTGTGTATTAATAGTACTAGTCGTTTGTCTCACCTTCGAAGTGTACCAACGAGTCAAGAAACAAGCCAAGAAATGGATGACTAAAAAACTGTCGACGACGCTCCCCAAACCTGGCATGGAGCGAGTTCAAGCTTAGTGTTTATACATACCGAGTGCGCAAAGAAATGTTCATTAGTGTTTTCAGTTAAATTTAGAGTTCGAAAGTTTACCTTTTTTAAATAGTAATAATTGTGAATTAATATGTGTTGTTAACTTTAGCCTCCAATATGTTTCAAATGTTGTAATATGTGCATGTTAATTTCAACAATCTTTTAATTGTGTAAATTGCGTCATGCACTCTGCGACGTTTTTCCAGTTAAAGCCAGCCATAACATTCCATTATTGTTAATGCAATAGGCGTCATAACAAGTTGATCATATTACATGACGCGACCAGAGGTCGCAGCGATTTGCTGAAATTACATTATGACGGATAAACATACAGGTTGTAGTTTTAACTGGAGAATTACAGGGTGTATCGACTATTTAATTTTTTTGTAATTAACTATTTTATAATTTTCATAGTTATCATTGTCATTCTCTCAAAAGGGGGGGAATGATGTAACGGACGCGTACGAACTGACTCAGCGGTTAGGGCACCTCATCGAGGCAGGCCCGCGCCCGCGCATTCAGTCGTTCCACAAGCGTTACGTAGACTAGACGTAATTCGTTCGGTCGTCCGACGAGCGCTCCGCAGAGCAGGCCGCGCACGTCGTCCGTTCCATTCCTCTTGCCGTTGCATATTTTGCCGTGTAACTTTATAACAATATAAACTCAGTCTGGCTAGTTACATCTTTTATTTTAGCACCTGGAGTCGCAACCTTCTGGAGTCGTAATGTCCAACATATATAATATTACATAAACATTACATCAAGAAGAGAAAAATTGGAAAAAAAGGTGTAAGGTGTGGAAAAAGCCTTTGCTTTTGACAGAACGAGGTCTGTCGAGTCATCTATTAAAAAAATAAAATCCTAATCACAATTAATATCTATACTTATAAAAACGATTGTCTTGAATAACTATTAAGGCACATAGTCAATTCTATTAAGTCTACAAAGATTAGTTTGGAACATAGTTTTATTTTATAACTTAAACATCCGATTGCCTAACACAAACCTAACACAAACGATACCTTAGGAATTGCAACTACGCTGGCGTCTTTAATAGAATAGAGGATAAGGGATAACCATGGGATAGGGGAATGGGCTCTCACCGAAACAACATACCAAACTTATGCGCAGTTATTTAACGGTGATCTTCTATAAAGAGGTTGTTTATCCCATATGCTCAAGCTTATGTGTGGAGTTTTCCTATGTTCAAACGTAGATGAAGTAAACTATAATATAAATATGAGATTTTACATAACAGAATTTAAATCTTAGTTAGATATCGCGACCCATTTGTACCTATTTGTAGGTAATTGTAGGACATTAAGAATAAAATACTTAGAACAATCTTATCTTAAATGTGATCTGTCCTCGGCCTTTTCATTTTAACTACTGCTGTAGTATTAATAGGCAAAATGCGTTTGCCGTTATTAGAAAAATTGATGTACGATTTTATACCTTATGATGAGGGTTTAAAGTGTATCGCAAGTTCGGATGTTTGTGCAATGTTTTGTCTCGGTGTTTTAATATGGGATCCCATTGTTAGTTTCATACGTCACATCAAGGGTACGCGACGAAGGGAGCCTGTTTAGTATAATTAGTTTGTTTGTTATCTAGATTCAACTATTTGCAGTTCGATTTCTTAAGAGTGATTCTCAAGTGTGTCAGAAATAAATTTAGTGTGACAAATATCCTATATCTATAATAGTTATCTGTATCTGTGTCTAAGCTCAGAATGAGCGGTAGGTAGGTACCTACTCAAAATGAACGGCACCTGATAACCTCTGCATTAAGGTGCAATATTGTATTGCAAATTTTAATAGCTTATGATTTAAAATTAGAAGGATTTTCTGAAATTATGTGTAAAATATAAAAAAAAGTAGCCAATTAAAACTTTGAGTAGGTACAGAACTTAAGTTACGTGTAATTAATAAGCTCAAAAACAAATGTGATCGTCGTTAATTTTTTTTATTACCTACTGTGATGAGGAAGGTTTTTATTTTCTCAAAAAAATTTTTTTTTTTTTAATATAAATCTGTCCGTTTCAAACTTTTTAAAATATAGGTAGTTTGTTATGAACTGTATTTTTATGTAAGTTTTAATTTTATTCTGAGAAGTTAAAATAGGCGACGAAAATAACGCTTCTATGCTAAGTCCTCGCCTTAAAATAACTAAATTTTTAGTATTAAATCAATTTTTTTTTAATATTTAAACTTGTAAGTAAATAAATCAATAATCACAATAAAGTTGTTACCATGAAGATGGATCAATTTTCATGAAAACTGCCAGTATGATTATTGCGTTTTTTTATTATTTTTAATTAAAATAAAAATAATTTTTGACGATTAACGTATTCAAATGACATAACAAATAAAAGATTTATATTCTCGGTATTAATCACTCTATATATTTATAAACCTTTACTGAACAATCTCTCGCTTATCACGGCCCCAATCACGACGGGTTGATGTGCTTGATGAATGAATGTTTTGTGATGCTAATATACAGATTATACGTATTAAAACTACTGGCTTCACTGTTTGAAAGAAAAATGTAACAAGTACTCAGTTTTATTATTCTAAAATGATATTTAAACTAACGTATTAGGGTAGGTTTTCATGTGAACGTAAGTGTTGTCTTACGTTAATTTGTCGATAGCCAAGTAATGAGATTTAAGCTAATAGTACACGTGTACAATACCTTATCTCTGATTAGTTAGTCGTCAAATCGTTAAGCTTTTATGTCCCAGTTTTACAATGAGCCAGCGATTCGGGTAAATCGTTTGAGAATGATTTATAAGCGACATTTCTGTTAAATTGATTGCGAGGTGATTGTGTTTTATTTTATTTAAACACGAACAAAACAAAAAGGTCTATCAAATTTTTCATCTTTTTTCCATGTAAAGGTCGTCAGACAGTCTGACGTTTTAGTTGATAGTAGGCGGCTACCGTCACCTTTAGCATAAGCAACGCCATGCCATGGCGACGTTAGTTTAGTATAGGATTAAAGATGATTGATTAGAAAGAAATGGGGGAAATGGGAACTCTTAGTCACTCACTAAAACACACAGCACACCTGTGATATTATAGTACAAGATTAAACCTTGTGCTATCATGTCATATCAGTGGTAACCTAAGTTTACTATAATAACTAAAAATTGAGTAAGTATACTGAATTTACTTTTTTAAATGGGCTTTACTGAAATAATACTGAAATTCGGGCAAATAAAGTAAAATATAAAAAGACAATTCATTTAATTAAAAAAGACAAATACTATATTGTTATTGGGGCCACGGTAGATATACCTTCAAGAGCACCGTCAACCTGTCTGACTACCTTTACTTTAGAACAGACTGTTTACCTCTTCTGAACGAATAAATTATAGATTGCAAAAAAATCAAATTTTAAATTGTTGCCTTTTAATTTGATTAGGGGTAATCAAATTAAAAGGCAACAAAGTTGAAAAGCTTGTTACTTAATTCTCTATAATGAGTAATCGAAAGCATTTCGCACTCGGCCCGGCTAATACATCACCGCCTATCTGATTCAAGCGTCGATTGATTTTCGGAAATCGCCTCCGAATAACCCTCCGATAAAAGTGATTTACGTTTGCTCACTCACAGTACGATAAATTAGTCAACTGTCAATTTATTTATTTATTTTACATTAAACGGCTACCTAGGACAATAGAGACATCCATATCTAATTACAGTACTTTAATGCCATTGTTTGGAACTCCCTGCCGACGTTTAACTCATATATAGCTCAGAATAAGCCTATTCGGGTGAATAGGCTTATTCTGAGTGAACTCGCTCCATCATAGGCGTCATCTTCGCTACAGGGTTAGATGCTGGCCCATCTCTAATAAAAAAAATAATATTATAAAACAACTAACTTTTGCCCGCGACTCTGTCCGCGCCCCTTTTTGTTAAGCATTAAAAATATTTTAATGACCGTCGACCGACGCAAATGGGGATGTTATAAGTTTGACCTGTGTGTCATGGTTTATCTGTGTGTCTGTCTGTATAGGTTACAAAAGGATGAACCAATTTTTTTTTTAAGTTGACGTGATCATTATGGTTATGAACCATCAGCAGACTATTCCCTGTTTGACGAATATTCGATTGATGTGAACATGGCAACATTGACCTTATGTTGCAGCAAGTAGTCTGCGGGATACCCACCCAACTACTTAGCAACATATATTAAATTTCCTAATAGCGTGTTTGGGCTCAATGGAAAGTTATAATTTTTAATTATAGCTTGATCAAGCATACACAAAAAAAATATAAAAAAAAATTCCTTTAATTTTCGTGAAAGAGAAAATTATTAATGTTTTTCGTTCATCATTCGCTGCGTCTGTATGTAAGAGAACATTATCGATATAGAATCGGCCGCGTCGATTGATCCGGTAATGGCATGATTATCGTATTAGCGAGCGATGATTCTCTCAACTCATTTGCTTTTACAACTTATTTGCAAAAAATATATTTATTTTTGAGTAAGATCCGGAATCTTGCGAAAATAAGTTAACACTGAAATTTAAACCCTTTGATCTTAAAAACCGAGTAAATTTTGTTGATACAACGTTGTATTATAGATAAAAGTATTTTTTATGATATCTGAAAATACTGGAACACTGTCTACTTACAAGTGAAATATAAATAATATTTCCCTAATTCAAGTCCGAAAAACAAACTACAAGTACTAAGTAACAGTTTGAAGTCTTCAAAACTCAATCTTTGGTTTAATTGAAAATATACCCCAATATGTTGAGTATGGTTTCACCAACCCATAAATAGTATTATATCCGTTAATAAAAACAAAAAATAGTTGTTGAAATTATACAGGTTATTAGCTGAAAATTACCTTATGTTATTCTCATGTAGGTATAATGTCACCAACCAACAATAAAAGCCTACTCGTGAGGCGAAAATTAACAAAGAATTATAGATTTCATTGCTAGAAATGAAGCGTGTTTTAATTATTATTTTTTATATATGAAACAAGACTCCAGCCCTCGGCGATGCACGGGTGCATTTACTCGGCAAATTATTAAATTTTAAATATTTAATCAATTTTAGCAGTCCAGATTTGGTTAGTAGAAAAAAATAAATTCTAAATTCTATTTTTATGTCCAAATATTACATATATGTAAGAATAGCAATGTGAGCCTTATGTAAACGTACTCTGAGTTCTTTTAGTCGTAGAAATAGAAAACCAGCTCCAGTATTGGAGCAGCAAGTAGGCTCACTTGCATAGAATGCAGTCGGGGCTGGCCAGCACACGGCATGCACCAGGGAAGCATCTCTTTACTATAAACAAACCTTCCTCGGTTATCGCTCTTTCCATTAGTAAAAACCGTATCAAAGTCCGTTGAGTGGTTTAGAAAAAGTAAGGGAGAAAGTGACAGAAGCGGTCAGTGACTTTTTTATTTTATAATATGTAAAGATATAGAATATTATACATGGTATTATAGGAATGGCAGCCAATCCTGTGTCCCGTAGTTACTACAGACGTACGAACAGAAAGAAGGTCTCTCTGGCGGCAGTAACCAATACCTTAAATAAAGTCATAGTATAAACAACTACAACTTTCATGTATAATTGAGTATGCGAAACAAGGTATGGACCAAAAAAAAACAACATTTCCCTTAAAGAAAATGCATATATTTGATTCATTTCCATTTGCGTAGGTTCGTTGATATCAGTGTTACGGGGACCACCCCCTTTTGGTGGGGTGAAATAGGCCCGGGTGGGGTGAGATTGCGGCCTTAATTACCGCTGCCTTTATAGTTTTAATGAGTTCATTTTGGTGCCGGCCTAACAAGCGGCGTAATACCTATTTAAAGCAATTTTGAAATTAATAACGAAGGGAAGAACTCTGTCGATGTTTTTCGCTTTAATTTTACATTAGAAATATCACTTATTCAATTTTTGTTGTGATTACTATAATAAACTTATTTGACAATAATATTATTGACAGTTTAAGGTAGAGACCAACTCGTCCACATGCAACGTATGCGGTGAAACATGGGAGAGTTGATATGCACAGTGTATCTGAAATATGTTTTTTGATTTTGATAGCGAGTTTGAGGATTATTTATTATGTTTGTTATTTTTATAAATGAATACTTTCGTGCAATAAAAACAAAAAAACAGTAAGAAATGATATTGGGTTCATGATAATAAATAAACAAGGGGGAAATTTGGGGAATATTCACACGCGTGGGATAACGTATAATTTCCCCTCTACCGTCCCTCACGCCGATCTGACGCGAAAAGTCGAACGTAGGGTGGGACGCGTGGGATAGCATTCCGTGTGATAGCGTTGCGTCTGATAGCGTTGCGTGGGATAGCGTTGCGTGTGATAAGTATTTTTGTAAGTCGTTCGTTTTCATACAAATTCAGGAGTACAAATATCAGAATCCATGGCAACGTAGCGTACTTAGGACCAGTATGCAGGGTTGGAAAAAAAAACAGTTTTTTTATATTTTATAAAACAAACAGTTCAAAATGTTTAAAACAAGTGTTTTTTTTTACCTTTAGGCATCAATTTCAAATCAATTATAGTGAATGAAATAATCCATTTCTAAACTATTTCCTAATTCACATTAGTAAAAATTAACAAAACGATAAATATTAACTTTTTGTTGCGTATCTCTAATCTAATTAATACAAAACACTTTACATACACCTTGTATGTAGGAAGAGAGAGAGCGGGGAATACCCACTAATCCAGTGAATTACATACTTTCTTTCGACGGCCGACATAGGGACTTTCCCTGCGGGACTTTACTGGCGGGGAGTTACCTATGCAGTGTATAAATACCACAGCCTGTCTGTCTAATACTTCATTTAATTATTAAAATTCTGTTAAGTGTGAATGATAACCTGCTATTTTAATTTCAATTCCAAATAAAGGTTTCCTTATCTTAGAATTAATAATTTAAATGAAAATACAACAAAGTCTCAACTTGTAAATTTATTTTAACCTATTTAGAGTTCTACATATATATATTCGTATGGATTTATTTCCATTCATTTGCAATTAAAGGTAGTTTTAAACCCTGTTTTTTTTCTTCATGTTTTAAACTTGTTTAAAACTTGTTTTAAACTGTGTTTTGAAACACTTAATAAAAAACATAGTTTTATTTCAAACTGTTTTAAACACGTGTTTTAAAACAACTTGTTTTAATCATGCCAACCCTGCCAGTATGTCTCTACCTTTATTCTTATAAAAATACAAATTTTATAAATACTGTTATTCTTCTACAAGTACTTACATGATATTAAAATATGGATTGGTTCCTTCGCTACGTAAAACAACCCCAAACTCGGGCCTATTTTACACCGTGTACATAATTAGTCTCCATTGATAACAATTTTTATACATGTATCGACGTTTATATCCTACTAATATTACATATGCAAAAGTTTGTTTAGTTGGATGTCCCATTAAGTGGATCGTCAGCTTGCCTGACAACCTAAACACCAAAAAAAACCCATTGAAATTGAATGCACAAAATATTGAATCAAAAACAATTCGAATAATTTGAATTAAATCATATTATTCGATTTTATTTCGGTACATCACTAAAAGGCTTTATCTCGACATCAACTCGGAGCCAACTTTACTATTTTGTCGATATTAATTAAAAAGGGTCCGTACAAGTTAATATTAAAGAAAATTAAGCAATCTCCGGACAGAGAAGTGAGTAATGAATTTTCAGAATAAGTTTAAAAATGTACCTAAGATGCCTAATAATTAAAATCCGTAGCTTAAATCCGTACTCGTAAAAGTTATAACTTTATTAAAAATCTTTGTACTTAATTAGTGCTACTATTTACAATTATTTATTAAATATTGTACTACCTATAATACCTACTTGCTGCTAAGCTTCATTTAAAAAAACTTATAAGTAATCTTTTAAATGTATCCTAAGAAATGAGTTTGTTTATGTTTATTACGCTTTTATGTTTTGACTACTCATCATGATGACATTTTGTCAAAGAGTTGTCAGAGATACAGAAAAGAACAAGTTACCTATTCTTCATAACTTGTAGAAAAATCAAGTTACGTAATTGTATATAATTACAAAATTTTATTCTAATGTTCAGTATTTGTTATTTTTAGGACAATAAAAACATTTTCTTTTAAATATATTTAACAGCTAGTCTTACAAAATAATATGCAACAAAACAATTTATTAACATATTAAAACATGTGACAATATAGTAATATAGAGTCTCGTCACGTAATAACTTCCCTTAATACGTTTTATACGGCGTCCCAGCCCGCCCTGTGGCCCAATGGTGTGGGGAGTGGAGAGTCATTGGGCTGAATAATAGCCCACAATTATCGCTCTATTAAATAGGTAGTTTAGGGAATTCATTCGTGGCCACCCACTGGGACGAACTCGAATTTTATATTGGCTATTTCACTTTTGTACTTTTGCAAACGATTGTGCAATCTTTTCTCAATAAGACATTTACTTGTAATGATTACCTAAATACATATATGTGGTTTTGTGTAAAATTATTAGTACACAAGTTCATATTAGTGTTGGATTCGAGTCAGAATGATGTCTAGAATTTTTTAAAATAGTGATAAAAAAATTAGGACGAGTAAAAAAGGCATTTAGTTTCTCGCGAACTAGTTAGAAAATATAAGCGATAGTGAAAATAGAAAAATATTCTTAAAGAGGAGGAAACATTCAATAAAAAAAATAAAAATAAACTCCCAACTCCTGGATTTCTATCCCCGTTAGCTGAAAGTATGTACTTTGTCTTTTTGCGGCCTCTACGGAATGCGCCTATGCGCGTATCGCCTCTCAACAGAGTAATAGGTACATGACATAAAACATTTTTCATAGTATTAAATATAAATTTAAATATTTGGATGAATTGTGGTGTATTATTAATTAACACTTTAAAGAATTAAGTTCCGTCAAAAAAAAAGTATTTTTTTAAAAGGAAATAAACAACTTTTAAAAACTTTTTTAATCTTATGTACGTATACCTACAAAAGAGCTTCACGAAGTAAAATAAATTATAGAGCTATTATTTAAACAATTATGCAGTTTTCTATGTAAGCCAAAGTTTGGAAAAAAAATTAAATATAAGATCCGGCAATTCTTTCAGATTAAATAGTTTATTGTATATACTTTGATTCTGCAACTGCATACATCCAGTTATGGGAACGAAGACCTTAAGGTGTTCATTATTATCTTATCATTGAAAATCCAGAGAGTTATTCTGTCAAACTTAAAATTCTTCACGAACTGTGGTTATGTTCACGAATGGAGTTTTTTAATACCGAAGTAAGGAGTGCATAATATTATTAAAATTCCAATGTCCGCGCTCCTTGCCTCGGACGTCTCAATACAAACGAAGCAATGTAAATTGTTGCTTTATCGGCACCGCATTGCATAAATTCAATCTCTATAGGTGTTTACGCATATACATATAATATATTTTATGCTTCTTATAAACTTATAATACAATAAAGCTAATGTTTAATAAATACAATAAGAATATATGCCTTTATAACTAAATAACTAAAATCTTAAAATATGTCTAATATGTGTTGCCACTTGTCAGTAATGACATATGACGCTGTAACGTACTTAGTCTCTATATATCGTCCTCGTAATAAACCTCAACGTCACTCAACGAGATATGGAGAGGGCTATGCTCGGAGTTACACTGCAAGATCAAATCAGGTATGAGGGATCGTAGACGAACGAAAGATACTGACATAAGCTGGCGGAGTAAGTTGAAGTGGCAGTGGGCAGGACACAATATGAGAACCGACGGCCGCTGTTGGCCGGAAGGTTCCAGGCAAGCGCAGCTTAGGATGTCTACCCAAAAAGTGGACAGACGATCTGATAATTGCTGATAAGCCTGCTTCTGATCGATCCTAGGGGACGCCTAGTACCAGCAGTAGACGTCCTGCGGCTGCTATGATGATGATGATAGACTTTCTTTCTAATTTCGAGATATTAAATCCTAAAAATTTTAATATTATTAATAACAATATAAGATTTTAAAAAATGGAATGAGACAAAATAAGAAGCAGAGTTAACTTAGATAACTTGAAATGCAAAAAATGAACAGAGTTCTCGTAAATCAAGCTAATTAAGTTACTCTAAATGTGTCTGGTACGAATAAAACATGGAAGAATGAAGTATGAAACGTTTGAATCCAATAAATCCTCTATCCAATAATGCTTTATGTTATTCTGTAGTTCGACACGAACTCGGCTGTTTTCTATTATTTTTATTCGCTTCTCTCGAAGCCAGCGTTCGCTGACAATAAGCTCGTATATTATGCTCAGGTTTTGTTTCACAGAAATATTCAAATTTATGATGTACGGGCGAACAGCGTTGGCGATGCCATTTTTACCCGTCTCACTTGCACTAAGGATTAATAAGTTTTGCAGTATTGTGTGTAAAAATTGCAACCTTTATAAATACATTTGTTAACTAATCCATACTAATATTATAAATGCAAAAGACTCTGTCTCTCTGTTACCATTTCACGCTTTAACTACTCAACTGATCGACTTGAAAATTTGCATAATACGTTGTCAAGTATGGGCTCATACCGCCTTGGCCAAGAGCAAACCCATCTCTAATAAAAATAAATAAATTAAAAGAAACGTTGTTAGAAACACAGGAAAGAACATAGGGTACTTTAATCCGGAAATAATACTGTTCCCGAAGGATTACCTAAAAATATAAAAAAATTGTAACGACGCACCACTGTCGTCCACAGTAAAATCATGTAAATTCGCCCATACTGGAGAACCAAATCGTGTTCATCTGCCAGATGGTTGAGTAGCCGCGGTGTAATTGTATTATATACATAAAGACTCCTTAGTCTTTAAATCCTGAGTCTTCTAAATCTCCTAAGTCATAGAATTTGCAGCTTAAAATCAGCGCTACAGTAAGTATATATGACGAGCTTTAGATCCTTTTATAGGAGGCCCACAGAGGTTTTGGTATTTTATATTTTTTGGTTACATATATTTTTTGGTATTTTGGTTTTTGGTATACCTATCTAGCCGATGTCCGTGATTCCAGTCGCGTGAGCTTTATCTTAAGATATAAGTATATATATTGTCAGCGTAAACCAAATAATGACTTTTATAGGCAAATTTTTGATCTATTATTAAAATTTTCATAGAGATCTCTAATTTTTTTAAAAATAAAATACAGTCCATGTTATTCGCTGAGTTTACACAATTTTTATTTATTTGAATTTACATATAAATGTATCACCCATATAAGTGCTTTTTCTTTACAAGACTATGACAATCTTTTGTGTTCACTTATATTTGTGCTGTCATTGTTATTCATCTGTTAAGTAGCGAAAATCTATTGGCCCTTTTTTAAACATCATAGTTTAAAAAAATATATTTAAGTAAGTATTCTAACTAAAGCGTCTATCGCAACAAAACGTATCAATTAACTGAATAATGTGGTCAAGAGATTGTATCGGCTATTGTGCAATCAACATGCTATTTATACTATCAGACCTAGGGTTGTCACTTGTATTTTAAAATTTATAAAAAAATGTTATTTACATACCTAAACTACGATATAATGATGTTTTAACATTTCTTGGTGTGTGTTATACGTGGTTAAAAGATATAACGTACTTATTCGAGATTTTTCCCAACTCGAATAACGGTCGGCGATTCGAAGGTCAGTTTGTTTGTTTTTTAAGCTTTCATGCCTTAACTAATTATCCGATCATACATGTTGTCAGGAATATAGAAAGAGACATAGGTTCCTTTCATTCAGAAAAAAAAAACTATTTCCAAGGTATCATTTAAACATGAGCAATTGAATAAAAGCTAGTTTTTTATGGTTTATTATATGTTCTAACCCAAAGTTACAGCCACACACTGTTCAATGTGTGGCGGAGAAAAAAGGGCTTTAAGTTATTTCAGCAAAAAAGACAAAATTTCAAAAATAACTATCAAATATTATCTATATTTATTTTTCTTACTGCTTTGAAACCATGATACATTTTGTGACGTGGGGAAAACCTTATATGAATATTCTAAAATACATCACATAGAGGTTTCCATTCATTAAAAACCCGGAAGCCAACAAGACAGCAGTCCTTGTGCGAGTAGTACCGTTCTCATAAAAAATCTCGGGGTTGCATGTTGCCCCAGTTGCTATCCACAACCGTTTTCAGTAACTACCACTAGAAACGTTTTTGTCGCAATATTTATAAAATAGTATTAAATTAATATCAATTGATTCATTAATTAATTAATTGTTTATTAGTGATTTTTTTGTGACAACCCTAAGCTGTTGTGTTTATTTGCGCGAATAATATCTCGAAGAGACAATGTTTTAACTCTGGCTAACTTAATCGCCAACGATGTTTGGCTCTTTAATTTCACACAAGGTTTTATACGAATTTATTACGCAAAAAGTTAATGGTATTTATCTTTTTTTAAAAATACGACAGTTAAATATGTCATTTTATTTATTTTTATGTCATCAGGAACGGACTGATTTACCTACCATTGATGATATTATATCACGCATTGATGATGCTTGATTCTGCAACGCGTTTGGGGGAAACAGCGAAAGAATAGCTTAGATTACTCTCTTTTTTATGTTATATTTATAATACTAACAATTATTTTAAATATTTTTCTTATTATATTTAAAATCTATCACCAGTAATGTAACGAAATACTGCAATATTAAGTAAATGGATTTCCGATTTTATCTAATGTAACAAATTGAACAATGACATTAAAGTTAAACTAAGTTATATATGGCTCACTTAATTAGCGTTTGATTCATTACGTGAACTCGAACGCTCGCTGACCCGATAATACGGCGTTCATGATTAATGGACCCAAGTGAAATTACAAGATTTTGTACTATTCAATGATCGTAATTGCAAAACTAATACAATTACGTACTAAGTCTCTGCGCAGACTCTAAATTTATTTCTATTCCATTTGTAATCTTACTAATGAAGCTATAAAATGTATACTCTACCTCATATTAATACATTAATTTTTTTTTGCGTAGGTACTTCAGTGGTGTATTCATCATCATCATCATCATCTCACGACATCTACCGCTGGACTCAGGCATTCCCATAATTTTCTAATAAGCCCGTCAGAAGCAGCCTTTTTTTATGGGGGATTACATTTATTGTTCTTCGCCGACGAGGGCAGTCTTTGGAATTGTTTACAGAAGTCCCCTTTCTTGTTATGAGAGCGGAGTGCACAGGTAAAGCTGGGGCTAAACTGAGCGTAATTTTTTGAGTTATGAGTCGCGTAATTTACCTAGTTTGGATTCGGTTTCATACAAAAGTACAAGACAAAATGAATTATATGATACAGGCAAATAAAATGATTTGATTTAATTTGAAAAAATTACGCTTGTTTTGGCCCTAGCCTAAATGTTCACTCCTCAACAAAACGCGCCTTAAGAAGTTAAGTAGGCCTTAAGAAGTCCTCAACAAAAAAGCTCTTTAATAAAACATTAATGTTTTAAGTACAGCACCTAATGAAACGGAAATTTACGGGTAGGATGCCCGACGATTGAGTTGTAAGTAATTTTTTTTTTTATAAATCAAGATAATTTTAAGCGCGAGTAAAACAACAATTTAAAAACGATATCTCATCGCTCGGCGCGCCAGTTATGGCCACGGACCAACAGAAACAATTACTTAATGTCAACGAAAAAGATAATTTAATAATTGTTGCCGATGATATATGATGGGTCCTCGCCCACCTGGGGCCCCAGTATTAAAATAACCGATACCTCTACGGACCTTATTTATGCACACCGCTACAAACTTACATCTTACTCCGTGGCTCGTTCGTGCATTTGTTAAAAGAACACGGTAATAGCCGCTCGGAGATTTCTAATGTCTCAATTTCCACACTAACACCGTACAAAATGAACCTTAACGTAACGCATTAAGGCACACATTCAAATGTTATTCACAATGCACGTTCCTGAAAAGTTAGATACGAAACATCATAATTCCTTTCAACTCTGTCATTTGAAATTGAGACTTAAGTCTTTTGTTAAACTATGAAATTCGTATGCTGCTCACCATTTCACTTAAATTATGTCTTGTTTAATGAGTTGGAATAGCATGCTTGAAACAAAACCTCATAGACATTGAGCTTTTATGCAAATTTGAACTTTAAGCCATATTTTTAAAGTTGAATTTAGCTTGTTATGAGAATTGTAGTTGTGTCGGAAGTTGCACAAGCAGGTTTGCGAGATGTTTTCACCGAGAACAGAGTCATGTAACTAATGCAGGGAATCTACATATCATTAAGAGATGTAGGCTCGTTTTATACGTGTGTACCGCTTTGTTTCTTATATTTACGGGTGGATGTGTGTGTATTTATGACGTGGACCCGGCTGGTACAACTCTATGCAATGTTAGATCGCGCTGGGGAATGGCCATGTTTTCAATCGCCTATTGTAACAAAATACGACGCCCTTCATAGTAATATCTCTGCTATTGCCATATTGAAGCAACACCGCAGTTGTTCAGTTGATGGATAATATATTTTGTTAGGTGAAATCATTATCAGATACGATCTGTCTTTATATCTATAATCTTTAAATAGTATAAATTGAAGTCGCTTTACGCGTTTATCTGTCTGTTAGTATATCCGCTAGCTCCTCCTAAACCACCTAACAGATTTTGATATGGTTTCCACCAACATTTACATAAATTTTCATTAAGTTTTATATATATACCTAATTGAATTTTTATGTTAGTAAAAAAAACAACAATATTTTGCTTTTTTTATGTTAAGGTTGACAGACAGGATGACGGTCGAATTGATGGTTAGGTTGAAGACCTATACGTTTTCAGCCAAGCTAAACCAGCCAACAGAAATCGTTTCAGCCGTTTTTTGCGAATCGAGTAACAAACTTACAAACTTTTGCATTTAAAATATTAAGTATTAGGATAAATGCATCTCTTTTCCAGCCAGTCCTTTGCCCATTTTCTTTTAGGGCTTCTATGTTTGGCAGCGCACTTGCAGCGCCTATGACGTTGCTTATGTTATAGGCGACTGTAACCACGTACCATTAAGCGGTGTCAGCCTATCTATAGAAAAAAGTTTAAATTACAAGTGCCACAAGTGGCCTTTGGAACGCCTATGAATGTGGTTAAAGTAAATAGCGCTCACCATTTATACGCAATCCATTTTGTCATTGAACCAAAGGGCTCTATCCGTTAATGACGGTTTTTAAGATTAAGAACAGTCATTGATGACAAAGGTTTGAGGCCACCTTTCCAACTTCTCTAAAACAAGAAAGCGTCTGATGGGGTCACTGAATAAACAGTTAAGGCTATAGTTACAACAACAATATTTGCTTCATCGAAGATGGTTCGTTAGCACTTGCAGTGGCGTGGCCACGAACAATTCTTTATTAATTGGACAATAACTGTAAGATTCTCTGTTCACATCACCTTTGTAAATGTGTTAAGTTTAAAAATATATTTAAATACGGATATATTAAAATAAATTAATAAGTATTAAGATATATACCTAGTTATTACAAATAAGCATTTTTTTAAACATTATTGTCTGTCTTCCTGTCTATTTATTCTGGCTAATGTCCGAAACGGCTCCACCGATTTTGACTGGACTTTCACTTGCAGATAGATAATGTTGTAAGAATAATTTGAAGTCATTAGCTGGGCTGTTTATTTGGCGACAGCAACCACTCTCTTACAGAAGACAACCGTAAAATAACTTGACATTTTGTGTATTGAATAACATGAGCCCCTTATTTTCTTACTTTGTACGTTACGTACTCATACTCTCAGCTATTATTGCTATTATGTACCCTCCTTGTTTTGCTTATGTTTATATATGACGATAGCCACTAATCTTCAAGTACAAAAAGACACGTCAATTGGTAAATTTCCAAGGTATTATTAAAGTTTGAAAAGATAACAGACATTCAACATCTACATATTCATATTCATAAATAACGTCTATCCTAAGTTCCTGTAGTTAGGTAATAGTTGGCCAGTAAAAGGACGTGAATAGAAATCTTTATCCAGAAACACCTGAACAACGCGGGAGGTAGTTCAAACTTTGTTCAACACGTTAGAGCATCAAATGATATAGTGGTAGTTCACGTGTTTACTCGCTGCTAAATGCCCTATAACGTGTGAAATTATATTCCATACCGTATGTCCTAGTCGCTAACTCTTTGAACAAACAGACAAACTGCTTGCCACTAATTTTTGTGGGTGATAAGAAACACATTGGGAATTATAAACAGATTTTGAAAATAAAAGGAGAGTTTATTATTAGTATAAATATTTTATACTAGCTGTTGCACGCGACTTCATCCGCGTTAAGTTTATAAAATATAGCCTATGTTACTCGCTGATAATGTAGCTTTCTATAGGTGAAAGAATTTTTATAATCGGTCCAATAGTTTTTGAGTTTATTCATATCATAACAAACACAAAATTCAAATCTTTTCTCTTTATAATATTAGAATAGATAAAGGTCGTCAGACAGGTTGATGATATACTTGATTGTAGGTGGCTAGTTGGCTACTGTCGCCTATTAATGCTCACAACGCCTGAGATGTTGCAATGACGTTGCTGAGCAAAGTTAGGATTAAGGAAACGGGACATAACACGATTTATTTCACGGTGGTTATTTTTAAGGGTAGGGTGGTAACTGTCGCTAGACGGGTTACCAAATTTACATAGCTGCAGAACTGGCAGAATCAAAACCAGAACAAACTCTGATTTAGCTCTGCCAGAGTTCTCTGCCGGGGATCGAGCCCGGAACCGCTGAGACAAAACGACCCCTAAGTCAGAGCGCTAAGGCAAGCAAGCACCTTAACCACCTGTCAACTTGCTTTTGTTAAGCAAACCGAGAGGGGTTTTAGTGCGGTAAGAGTCTTCTGAAGATTTTCCTTTCGTAAAAAAAAATCATTTTTTGTCGATGGTTGAAGAGAGGAATGTCATGACTGTATCATGGGTCATGTCATAAGATGTGTAGAAAACTTTAAAAAAATGAGATAGTAGGAAATTCCTTGTAAATACGCTGCCGTCCTTGATAAAAGGATAAAGATGATATAAAAGTTTAAGTGCGAATTTATGAATGTATCCTCCTGAGAAAGAAGGATTTCATCTTCCTCGTCATGTAAGAAGCTGGCATTGTTCGCCACGTACACACATTATGTATTAATCTATTACGTGCCATTACCTGCGTTACACGTTATAACCATTAATAACGAACAGTGATGCGATTGAAGGGAACATAGTGAAATATTGCTGATGGTCGCGCGTTTCCATTACTGAACACGTCACGATGAAAGGGTTAATAACAAATTTCAATAAAACATATGTTTTCAAACACGACGATCACATCATTCAACTACATAAAAATATTACATAATTATACAGATACAATTTGATAGCTTAATTTTAAATTTTCTAAAGAAAAAAAAAAAACTAAGGAAAATTTAAAATTAATAGTACTAAGTCTAAGGGCCTCTTTCACCATCTATGAGTATAGTGGCAAGTAGGCTAACCGCCATTTAAAGTCACCGGTAAGAAAGCGTACGAGTTTTACCATCTTCGAGTAGCATTACTCAAGGGTAATTTCAATGAAATTGAAACAAGATACTCGTAACATTTACTCGCCAATTAGCGTTACTTGAAAAGAAACTAATTTGGAATCCACACGATTGACATGTTTTGTCTTGGCAATTTATTTATTTATTCAGCCTATCTGGAGCTTTACATCCTAAAATTGATGTCTAATCTCTGGAACGACTTAGTATTATTCCCAAAATAAAATAAGTAAGAACGTCTGTTAATGGAAACAATAGCTGATAAGTACACTGTGCGATTTTTCCGCGTCAATGTTATTAATGCGCAAAGATACGTGGCGTATTAGCGTTTTTATCTGTTACCTGCCGCTCCGATGCCGTTGCGTACGCGTCGCGTTTACGCGTTACGCTGCGTTAATGCGGCTCGCTTATGACAGATTGATGTCTGTCGATATGTTACTTAAATTTGATATAGTCTAACTAAAGTATTGTAATCACGAGGAAACAAACGATATGAGAAATAATAATAGACGCATTTAGGGACAGTTAAAGATTTTATATTTTAGTAGATTTAGATTTGCCACTTAACTCACATGATAATTCAAAAAGTAGCCTGCTGCTCTATCCCTCCCCTACCTTTCTAGCTTTGTCAATTTTCATCAAAATCGTGTGTGAGTAACTATCGCATTAATAATAATTTCTAATCCTTCCCTAATATTAGAAGGATTAGAAATTTAAATCAATTATCGGGCGGAAACGTCGCTAGATAACTTCTGTATTCAATATTTAAAAAAAAAGTTATTATATACATTAGATTAAAAACTATGAAATATCTGGTTTGGAGCCGTAGGTAAAACTTTATATTATGGAAATTACACGCCAATACAAATACAAAATTTTAATCAAACACCCACACAAATAAAAGACTCCTAAAAGTATTCCTTCATAAAAGTAACTATTCGTAAAAAGGAGAAATCCCATTTATCACACAAAACTTTCTACCGAATTCTCATTAAACGCACCCTCCTTGAATTATTCATAACTAAATTAATAATAATAACAATAACGGAGCGTTATTAACCGCATTTATTACTATCCATTATCCGAAGGGGATTTATGAGCTTTTATTAATAAAAAATTCAAATGAGCCGCTTACATGGCTAAGCCGTGGAATTAAATTGTTTGAGATTCACACATTAAAAAAATAACTAATAAATTGTAATTCCGTTTCGTGTGGGAGGGCCATATCTTAATTGAGGTATAATAACGCCGCGTTGTAA
This sequence comes from Synanthedon andrenaeformis, assembly GCA_936446665.2. NCBI lineage: Eukaryota > Metazoa > Arthropoda > Insecta > Lepidoptera > Sesiidae > Synanthedon > Synanthedon andrenaeformis. Next base: position 4,424,615 of record OW387801.2, read on the forward strand.
TCCCTTGTGTGAAAAGTCAACACTGCATGTCCCTTGTGGGTTTTACAGATGTATTCATGTAGGTAATGTAAGCTTTTGTTATTAGTTTTCTAGTTGCATTAGGTACCTATATTGGTTTAATAATAATAAATACAAGCACCAGTTTCGCTCTACAAATTAATGTAAGACATTGGACAAGATATTGGATGAGCCCATTGGACGAGTGAATAAAGATCTTGCCCTTATTTTCTGTTTCCGGGATCCCGGGTTCGAATCCCGACAACTTTGAAAATGAACTTTTCAAAGTTTTCAGTCTACTTGTAAATATTGTAAATCCTTGGTAGAGTGAAGAACAATGGAGGATGGGTAAATCTTAACGAAATATAATATAACATGTGTTGTTATTTTAGGCAGGTTTTCTGTAAGGTGATTTCGGTAAAGGTGACCTCATACGAAATAATCGTGCGAGATGACAACTAAACCGACCAATCACATGATTTTTATTAATAACTAACTAGCTGTAGTTTGTTTCTTTGAAAATCCCACAGGAACCTAGCATTTTTCCAGGATAAAAAGTATCCTATATATTAATCCAAGCAATCCGCATATGAATAAATAATTCTTAAAACTTAGCACATTAAAAGTCTACTTTGCAATTTCGATTTAGGTAGGCACTCATAAGCTCTCTTCCCGCACGTGTCTTTTGTGACGCCATCCGATTAAATCTAAGCAAAACGAAACAATTCGGACAATTTACTTTTCTAAATTCCATTTAAGGGTCCGTCACCCATATGACTGATCATTTTATCCGGCAAAAGTTAATTTCCTTTCTCACACCAACAAATTCTGTCGGGCGGAGGGCACAATGGTGCATATTTGCTTATCTTTAATTGATTCACTCTAACCCTCTGCTCGTGATAAGGATTAGCTCTATTCACGCTCACTTTTACAAGGGTAGCTCCCTTAACGAGGGACCGGGCAAAGATTAACTTACGGGAAGGAACACTTTCAAACTGGTTATGAGCCTAATTTTCTTTTTCTCTAAGAATAAATTTCAAACAATGATAGTGCAAAAGTTACGGTACTCTTTTCACAGTAAAACTGCAACCACAAATGACCTCAAAGTAATTGTTTTATTGACCTAAAACAATGCTAATTCTTACGTGAAAGAGCTAACATATTTACTACTGGACTAAAATTCCAACTGCAATTGAGATAATCCTCAACTTAATTTTCCGAATTTATGAATTAAAAATATGCATGCAAAAATATAAACCAAAGACTTAAGTAACTAAATTAACTGACAAAATTATGACAAGGAAATGGTCTTTGACATAACTTGCCAAATCTCGGTACGAAAAAATATAGACCCACGTGCTATTATTTCACATTGGTCTATAAAAGGTTACCTTGAGTTAAGCAGAGTTTATTCTGTAAATACATTGTATCGCTGTTTTAGAGATTTATGGAAGTGTCGCCTCTGCGCTATCGATTCTATTCCGACCATCAAAACAACATCAAATTTCATAAGCGGGCGCGTGGCTCGTATTATCGGGCGGCGTCCGTAATGCGATACGACGCGATACTAGAAGTTATATAAAGCGATATACGTGAATTACAACTATTTATCGCACTCGTGTTTGTGCGGTCGAGGGATAGATGTTTGCTTTACAGAAAGGGGAATGGTTTAATGGTTTAAAAGGATTTACGATATTGCAATGCGAGAGGTTTTTCTACGAAAGTGTAATACTACGTATATTATTATTTTTTAAAACGCACCTACACCACAGCTACTATCTACTAGTACTTTTTATGTGTAGAAATGAAATGAGGATTTATAGAAAATGTCGCAGGAAAATTATTGCTAAAATAGATATTAAAAATATAATACAATCTTATCTAATAAAAGAAAAAGAAAAAACTAACGTTCAACAATTGTTTTCTGGCCAGTAATATTAAATCCTTTATTATAGTAATACTTTTCAAATAAAGTGGATAAAATTATGATGAGAATCACCATCATCATCATCATCATCTCAGCAGTAGGACGTTTACTGCTGGACATAGACAGCCTAGATCGTCTGTCCAACTTGTTGCTGTGCTTGTAAAAATAGGTATATTATTCTAATATAGGTACTACCGACCCGCTCCCGGCTTCTAAATTTTTATATACACAAATATTCCTAGTTTTTTCCTCTTTCCATTAGTAAAAACCTAATTAAATCCGTTGAGTGGTTTAGAAGTAGTTAGCTTATATACAGCAGAAAGACAAGGAAAGGATCGGTTCTTATAGTTGTAGGTACATAGAATATGAGTAATTTAAATTTATTTTGGCTTCAATTATATACCTTTAACTTATTTATTACACAATTTTCTGTGCAAAAATTGTTACAAAATTCACAAAGCAGTCGCCGCGTCACGTCCAGACAGCTGCCAGTTTTAAAAGAGTAGGTACACTGCATATCCTAGTGCATTTTAATAAAACGCCATTCATCTGTGCTTTCAATAAACGTCGGGAAAAAATGGATGCGAGTCAGCCGGGCGGACACGCGATATGACGTATACGTGAAAATGGGGTGCAAAAAATACAGCCTGTCTGGGTTTTGGGGTGGTCGTATCTAGAATACAAATACCTACCTACACATATACAATAGGTAACAAATATACCTAACACATATTGACTATTTGACAATTCGATGGTAATCCTAGGTTTATAATTTTAGGTATCCTAAGCGATGGTATCAGTATCTCAGCCATAGGATTTCCACTGCTGAACATAGGCCTACCCCATAATTATAACTATCTTAAGTATAATAATGATACGTTAATAGGCAGGCTTAAGTATACATCTAATTGGAGTGCTCCTGTTATGATGTACATATTAGGTACATAAATAAAAAAATAAAAAATATATCACAAAAGTAAGGAAAGGATTCTGATACCCTTCACTCTCATGTCAAAACGTTTAAGGTGATCTTCTATAAGAGAATTATTTTTACATTCGCAAGGCAGTCTATACCCAAATGTGACATATATTAGGTAATTCCAAGTCTAAAAAAGTTTATGGTACCTACGATATGTATTTAGTAAATTAATTCTGTTAAATTATTATTTATTTTTTCTTTCAAAATGAAAATTAATTTTTGAAGCAAAATATGCTATCAATTCGAAATGTTTTCCTTATTAAGTATTCGCTACCAAATTCAGTAAGTAGATTTTGTCACTAAATATGAGTTGACGACTCATATTTAGTGACAACCTAATTTATAGGAAACATTAATCCTTACTTTATATAAGGTACCTATTATAAAACAAATTGTCTGTCTGTCTGTCTATGTTCGCGATGACCTCAAAAACCCAAAAACTCAAAACAACAAAGTATTCCCGAGGAAATTTAAATTTTAGTCTCTTAAAATAGTTAATTCTTTTGTATTTACAAACTAATGCTATAAATTATAAAAAAATTATTGCAACTATGATTTAGATCAGTGTTTGTCAACTTGTGGGTTGCGACCCCCCTGGGGGTCACGAAGCCTTACTCGGGGGTCGCCGGCACCAGCTGGTAATGAATATAGGTACCAAAATAGAAACCAAAATATAAACGTAGTCTTTTAAATTACTAACCTTTTGTCTGTGCATGGCCCAAGGGGGGTCGCCAGAATTTTTCTAACTGTAAAGGGGTCGCGTATTCAAAAAGGTTGAAAAACACTGATTTAGATTATTTTAACTACTCACAAGGAACCAAAGGCAAAAGCTTATAGTGATATTATAAAAATATCTGTATACCTATACAACATTTCTTTTTATTATAAAGAACATAACTTTCTTTATAATAAAAACATGATTAATATTAATAAAAAAATCAACATAATTTTGTAATACAATCTACTAGATTTTTACTGATAGCCGATTCTTTTATTGTTTCTTCCTAGATAAGTCGTTACCAATGCAGCTGTCAAACACTTATTTGAAGACTTAATAAAGGCGTTTAAACAACAATTTGAGTATTCAATAGATTAAGTTTTATGACCCGTAGAAAATTCAGGGAGCAACCCTCCCTGTTTCAAGATATTTATGCGCGTTGGGGCGACGACGCGCATGTGACGCCCCCGACAGAAATTATTGTCACACTGCGTGTTATTTTAACACTTAACGGGCAAAATAAGTGAATAAGTATCTGCTTTTGCTTGTCTCTTTTCACTTTTACGTTAATCTATTTCTAGAAAAAATATATTAAGTTTTATAAACTACTTACTTATTCAAGATTTTTCGGTTCGGCTTCCACTATCATTTAGTTAGAGAATGTCTATATAAAAGGTATATTATTGAGAAAGTTCTGCAATGTTTTTTCGGCTCTTATAGTACCTACTTTTTTATATTTAGATTATCTCTCGGTTTGCATAAACTATAAGTAAAGTTTCATTAAAATCTGTTTAGTATTACAAACACTACTGCTTAGTGTTTGTTATGAAAGAGTAACAATTATAATATTCATATACTCACAAACTTTTGCGTTTACCTACAAACTATACTTTGTATTCTTATATATGTATAATATATACAAAATTTCACATGTCTTTGGGATTTATTGCTAACTACAAAGATTTTCTTACATTGAAACTACACTTTTTTGTAAGAAAAACAAAGAATTGGCGCCACATTTATACACACTTAGGACGGAAGTAGGCGGGCAGTACAAACCAACGCATGCGTCAAATGCGTAACCCTTGTCGCAATTCATTATGAGAATTTCTGGCAATAGCAACATATATTTTTATTGAATATACTTATGGTGGTATTTCGTTAACCTACAAAGTTACCTACAAAGTCTCGTTACCTCGTTTACCTACAAAGTCTCGTTTACAAAGAAATTAGTTCATGGTGACCATAGAAGGATTAAGGGTAAGGGATAAGTAAGGGATGGGGTAATACGCTTTGTCATCCCTCACTCACAGAAAAAACAACACATAATATATTGTTATAACACGGTGGTCTTCTGTAAAGCGGTGGTTACTGCCGCCAGACGGGCTGCCCAAATGACTGCGAAACGCAATGTGTCCTGCCACTACTATATGCATTAATAGAAAATAGAATAAAACTTAATAATAAGTACAAGTATTAGCAATCTATATATAACTGTGCACGTTGTAAAAAAAAATTCCTGGTATCGATAAATAACCCTTAATGACTTGAACATCGGTTATAATTTTAATTAGTGATACAATTAATACGACCGGCTCCTTTATATATTAATCAACATTGTTTTAAAAACTTTTTATAGTTCCAAGAATTGAGAGGGAACTGTTTTTACATTTTTACAACTCCATAGAAACACACATTTTCATGGAATGATAAACATTAATAATAAAAATAAAATAATAAATAACTAGTGACCCGCTCCTGGCTTCGCCCGTGGTGAAATCTCTTCCATATGTGAAAACCTTAATTAAAATCGGTTTACACATTCTCGAGTTTTTTATGCGTATGTAGGTACATAAACCAACACAACGTAACTAAAAATTTTATATGCTATAAATGATTTTTTTATTTTTATATAAATGATTATAAACATTTTTATATAAAAAAATATTCCTCAGAAGTAGTAGGTACTTTTTTCTGAATGTAAAGTATCATAATGTATTAATACTTTTTTGTGTCCCTGAATTTTCTTTAATCCACCGCATACACATTGTATGCGAAATTTCATTATGATCCGTTGATTAGTTAATACGTGAAAAAGTATCAGAAAGACAGTTACCTTCATATTTTTATAAATATTATTTTTATTAGTAATATAATATTATTTTCTAATATTATTATTAGTAGGAATTAATCGCGCACATCGGAACTAAGCTAAAACTCCCTTCAAGACGTTTGTAGTCGCTCTCGTGCGATTTTGTAGCCGATAAAATCGATAATGTTAAAGTTTAGGCGACAAACAAAATTATGACCACTTCAACGTTACAAAGAATCCGTTATCGGTACCGGGTAATGATCGTAAAATGGTTTTTAGTCGCCGGCGTTTGGTACCGTCGCCATTATTATCTGCCGAGATGGTTTCAGAAGCCACAAACAGCGATTTGTAAAGGAATACAGTCCCATATAAAGATGTTTTCAATATAATAACATAAATTGTATTTTTGTAAACCAAACCCATAAAACTACTTTTTTTTTTTTAATTAAAATAAAAGTTACTAAATAACGATTGGCTCTCTATACTAATATTATAAATAGAGAAGATTTGTATTTTTGTTTGTAATGAATAAACTCAAAAACTACTGTGCCAATTTTAAAAATTATTTCACATTTACAGCGAGTAACATAGGCTGTATTTTATAAAGTTAAGCGTACGAAGTCGTGTTTAATTTTAACTTGAACAAGAAAAGGTTACATTCATTTATTTAGATAAATGTCATCAGACAGGCTGACAGTCTACTTACTTGATGGTGGGTTGACCCTTGACTATTAACACAAGCAACGCCATAAATTGAACAACTTTGTTATACATTGTCGCCATAAAGTATAACAAAGTTGTAGGTGCTTTCATAGATACAAACTAAAATAGCTGACTTCGGTTTTACATGAGATCTCACAACTTTTTGTAGTGGAAAAACTCCGTTGCTAGAGTTGGAATTTTTTACATTTTATGTTTTTGATGTGATTTTAATTTAAACTTAAACCTTTTGCTAGAACATTAGGTATAAATCGTGTATGACATATTATAGTACTAGCTAGTGCCCACGACTTCGTCCGTGTTGAAAAATATTAAGTAGCCTATCCTGTGTCCCGTACGTCCAAATGTTTATCTACCAAGTTTCATGAAAATCAGTTAATTCGTTTCAGAGTTATGGAGGAACATACATACATACATACATACAGAAAAAATTCTCAAAATCGTCAATTTAGTTTCAGTATCATGTATAGAGCCTATAAACACGATATCTCTGAAAACAAAGTAACTTACTCCATGACCGACCCTAACAGATTTATTATTAGTATTGATATATAATATATTATAAAGGGTGATAAATCACAATCTTTATTTTAAATGGATTATATGTTACTAAATACTGACTAACTAATTAACTGTAAGCCCAGAATAGATAATACAAGTAACAGTAACTAATATGAGCTAATTCTTGTAATCACTTTTGCGCAGAAGTGTACGAGGCGTGGCGGTCGTATTGAGTCGTTTTACAGCATTTCACGGTAAGACATTAATTGAGCAAAACAAAATCAAAGGAGAGGGATAATAAAACGTCTTTGTTGTTAAAGTTTCACTTATTATGTTAAAACTAAATGCGGCTTTATTTCTAAAATTATTTCGGTAAGAGGTTCTGTAAATAGGTAAGTAAATGTCAACATATTAAATGTTTTTGTTCATCCAAGATGTCTAATAAGAAAATTAATAATACAAAACTTTAGCCATACTTAATGCTTATGAAACAGTTTATAATTGTTTAAATAAATATCACAACTGAATCACATTTTTAATAAGAATTATTATTAAAATTATCTCGCTCTAATATCTCGTATGCTTCACACAAACATACCGACAGGCTATCAAAACAAAATTAACTATAAAATTACGTAATAAATTTAGGTGCAATAGTGCGATCTGCGATAAAGTTTGTGATCGCGACCTGACACCTCTTTTTAATTGGAATTTATGTCGCCATCACGCCTGCTTTGTTTGTTTTACCACTACTACGAGTACAAGTTTCAAAACTAATACTATATGTGCAAACTACATTATCCCACTAATATCTATTATTAATGTATGGATACATATGTATATTTTTGTTGCTCTTTAACGCAAAACTAGTATACTATACACAAGTAGAGAGTGAAGCCAACCTTTGTTTTTTATTATTAATGACACCAGACAGATTATTGATTCGTGGATTCGTCTTGCACTCGGAAATAATCATAGTAGAAATAACTAAAAGTTTGAATTACATATTTTCAACTTTTTGAAATATGTACCTATAGCTGTTTGAAGAACTTTCGTGAAATAAAAGTTTAAAAAATGAATGAAATAAAAAATAAAATAGACAGTGAGTATGAAATTCGTCAACTTGTCTTTGTATTGTACCCTCGTTAACTCGGGTTTTCACTTTCTTTCCTGATTTAATTTGGAACTACCGAAATCAATGTTGAGTCAAATATTGTAATATTGAAAAAAAAAAATTAATTTATATTTGATTTGATTTATATTATATTGATTGATCAAAAACTTTGATTTAATTTCAGTTTTTCTTTTCTTTTTGAAAGAACTATTTTATTTGTTCATATATGTTCAGAATAAAAATTATATAACAATATTATTTTATAAAAATAAATTAGATACTTATCTAATCTAGTGAGTATTCCATTGGCCACTCGTCTAGTGAGTATGAATAGTGTGTAGAGAGTATGAATGATTTCGTCTCGAGTTACGAGCAAATAGTAGGGGTATAATTATTAATTCAACGCCTCTTATTATTCGTACATTTCGGTTTCGTTTCGGATAGCTTCCGAACCGTTTCCGGGGTAGATTACAAAATGCTTTATATGTGTTCTCAGCCTTATCTTACTTGTGTAGTTTGCGTTATCTTAATTTCTTAATTAAAGGCGGTGCTTCAGTTTGAGGTACTGCTTTTTGTAATTGCTTTTCGGATAATATTTTCTTGAATATTCAATTTTGAGATTAAATGATAATTTGGTAATAAAACTAAGCTTACCTTTGTATTTAATTATTCTTATAATGGTTAATAATTTAGGGTCAAAATATTATAAGTATTTTATTTTTATTTCACTAGAATTTCTTTTTTTGGTCTCAAGTTAACTTTTATGAACAATAATTTTATGAAAGTTTGGGAAAATTGTAGCTGGTTATAATTTACTTCAAGAAATACTGTTAGTTATTTTATACAATTTATTAGCATTTTCTGTACCGGTTGAAATTAATTTGCTTTTAAAATTGAATCAGAACGCATTTTCGATATGAACATAAGATTAAATATATAAAGATATTTTTTCTGCGATAAATATTAGCAAGCTAGCTGACAGTCCACTTGATGGTAGATGGCTAGCATAGATGACAATGACTACTGTTATAAACACGTGCTACGTTAGAAGGAATGCAAATCCGCTGCCGACTTTGATATTATAATTTATTATCAATACTAATAATAAATCTGTAAGGGTCGGTCATGGAGTAAGTTACTTTTTTTTCAGAGATATCGAAGGTTTATAGGCTCTATACATGATACTGAAACTAAATTAAACTAAACTAAACTAAATAAACTAAATTGTCGATTTTTAGAATCTTTTTCTGTATGTATGTATGTATGTATGTTCCTCCATAGCTCTGAAACGAATTAACTGATTTTCATGAAACTTGGTAGATAAACATTTGGACGTACGGTACACAGGATAGGCTACTTAATATTTTTCAACGCGGACGAAGTCGTGGGCACCAGCTAGTATGGAATAAGATGGAATTAGTTCTGGCATCCCTTCACTTCTGTAAGGAATTGGTTACTGCCGCCAGACTGGCTTGCCAGACGAATACAAAAAGTTATATAATTCAGTTGTTATAAGCCACCATCTACTTTGTTAGATAGAATAATTTCAGAATATTTTATTTTTTATTTTAATTATTATTATTAATGTTGTTTGTTTTTTAATGACAAAAAATAAAAATGTAATATATAGTCAGCTCCGTCGGCTAAAAATATAATATAAGAATCCGTCAGCTCTAACAATTTCATTTCTATTCGAATTCGTTTCTATTTCACGTAATCTGCATCCGAAGTGATTTCCCCGGCGATCTGTTATCGACGGATCTCGCCTCTCCAACTCAGTCGCGTATCGAAATCGAAAAATCAACTCTTTTATTCATATTGTGGAGGTATATTCTGTGACTGCAAAGTGATTTCCTTAAGGTGTTTTCCTAAATTATGTAAATGTAAAAAATGTAATGTATAAATCTGATCTAGAGGTTCTAGTATTAAATAAAATATAACATAAATAAATGAAATTATTTAATTTTAAATTAAATAAGTTAAGTATAAAATTAATTTAATTAAAGCATTTAGTAGGTTTTAAGAGCACAATAATTAGAAAGAGCAAATAAAGAAGCAGTAAAGCTGCTAATACTCAGTTGGTTGTTTTATATAGGTACAGAATAATCCCATCAACTCACTCATCGCATTCAAACGATTTTTGCATAGTAAATGTAGGCGTATAAGATTTTATTGCAAAGGGAGCTATTCTATTGGATCGAATTGGATCGTTGGCTTCACAAAAGAAGGTTTTTACGTAATAAAAAGTTTAAGTGATTTGCATTGTAAAGAAACATTTTAGTATCGGGGAGCGATCGGTATTTGAATCCACATTGAAAGTAGGTACCTAAAGATATTTAACAAGTTATATTTATGGTATATTTAACATTAAAGGTATTAGGTGTCGTTTGCAAAGTATATGTGGGTAATATGCAAACACTTTTTTGACTTAAAATTGACTGCAAATCAATATGTAGCTGACTGTGATGTCCTAACCTTTAAGTTACCTTAAAGATAATAAATATCTCTGAATCAGTTCGAAGATTATAAAAATCTTTATGCTATATTTGAGTCACATGATCTTTTTTAAAGGAAGATATAATTAAGATATACTTTTTTAAGAAATAAAATAATAAACCACCTAAGTAAAGTGAGTTTTTTAATATGAGACATAGAATGGAACTAAGTACTTATACATATAGTCTTCCAAGAGGAGAATAATAGGACAATTATCCTATCTTTGTTCTGCTACTTTATTGCAGAAATAAAGTGAGGACTTCTAACTTTTCTCATAAGACCTCAGAGCAGTTAAGACCGTACCTCTTTCTTTACCTCCATTGTCACAGCCGATCATAAACGTTGTTATGATAGAGACAAAGTATATTAACATAACGTCTTTCGAACGAATAAATACATTACTGCTTCAGTTTAATGTGTTGGGATCATTCAGAAAAACATGAAATCTTTGTAACGATCCTAACCGACAATAAAATTATACGACGGGTAAGTAATGTTACGTAAACAAGTGTTATTTCTACGATAATAAAGGTGTGGAATTGTAACGTTTTTTTGCGTCACAGGAACATCAGAAGATTTGCCGGATTTTCTTTGTATAAATCAAACGTTAGTATGAATTTTTGAATAAATATTTATCTGTTTCAAAAGTCTTTTGACTTGTTAAAAATAAATTACAGCGGTGAAATAGGTTTAAAAATATTTAATTGATATTTAAAAACTTATTTTTAAGTTTTTTTTTTGTTAATAACTTAAGATTGTTAGACAAGCTGATGGTCCACTAATTGATGGTACTCGTATATATGAACGTCGCGTAGTATAAAACAAGCAACGCCCCAGATGCTGCTTTTTTTTACCGTATATGAAAAAATAGTCATGGTGTATTCAGGGTACATTTACCATGACTATTTTATCATGACAATATTTACCATGACTATCTTTTACTAACTTGATAAAGTTAGACAAAAGGCGTCTGGTAGTCAAAATATCAGTAATTCTGTATATAATGTATGTATGTATTTGTGCTTTCTACGGACTATTGGTCAAAAGAAATGTACCTACAGTTTACCCCTTATTTACATTAGGGGCGAAAACGGAAGCGTCGTATCGTACAGGAAACGTGTGAGCAATATATCATCTGTGGGCGTAAGATATCACACACTTTAGCTTGTCAACGACACTGCTTTGTTGGTAACACTTAATACGCGATAAAAACCAGTAACCAAGTTTAAACTGGCATTTTTTTATATATACTTATAAAGGTCGTCAAACAGGCTGACAGTTCACTTATAATAGTAAGTGGCTACCGTCGCTATAACACAAGCAAAGCCACGGAGATTATATAGTTTCGTTATAGATTAGACAGTGGCCGTTTCTTGTGTGATATCGTAGGTTATATTATATATATTATATAATATAAACCTATAATCAATAAACTTATAAACCTATCATCAAGTGGACCGACAGCCTGTCTGTCGGATTTAACATTAATTTTTTTTAAACAATTAAGAAAGGTGATAGATAAATTTGCTATAGGTATAACATCTCTTACTCACATACCGAAACACTGAATCAAACATTTTGGAACCTTATTATACGCTAATTATTAAAATGAAGTCCATCTGTCCTAAGCGTCCAATTGATACCATTTCATGTGTATTACATAAATAATTTGAATTAGTCTTAATATATTTTAACAGCTTCTTTATGTCTAAAATGCCAACATTACCTAAGATTATTAAGCTCTGATATTTCAGTGGCTCGAATACCTACTCTACTGCCGAAACCTATTCCTATCCCGACCGGGCTTAAACTTTTAAGTCTTGTCGTTTTCATTATTTTTAGGCTGTGTTCCTCAATTAAAATTTTTATTAAGGGAAAGATGTTAATTTCAGTTCAAGTTATATCGTAATTGAACCTTTTAAGAGAAGAAAATACAAATACATAATGTAAATCCATTAATTTTGTTCTTGTATTGTATACATATATCTATGCAATGATTACAATAATTTCATCGTCTATATTCTTTGTGAGAGAACTTGATACCGTTAGGATCAAATGCAAAATATTTTGTTTACCTGTTTTATATGTATGTAAAAGGAAACTGTATGATTTCACTGTGCTTTTAGATTTTTTTATATAGTTAATTAAAAACAAAATGAAAGGGAGGTTTATATTATTTACTATTAAAGAAAGATAACTTTTCTTACTTATATAGGTACCAGTAGATATGTGATAATATAAACTTTGTTAAATATTCTTATAATTATAGAAAAGTAGTTTGTCCGAGTGTGGACGTAATGAGTAGACAAGAATGACATCTTTATTGCTGTGACGACAGTGGCGCCGTCTCGGGACAGCACTTTGTATCTGGATGAAAGGTACTATATGTCCTTTCCCGTATCCCTGACAATGTGTATGCAAAATTTCATAATGATCCGTTGAGTAGAGCACTTATGTTAAGGCGTGAAAATAACAGACAAACAGTTACTTTCATATTTATACAATTTTAAGTATGAATTTGAAATTTTCAAGTATCTACTTAGAGTGATGGTACACTGGCGGCAGTAACCAGCATCTCCTTATTGAAGTTCATCGTGAAATAAAAGTGCATATGTTTATGGCACCATCTAGTTAGATATAATTTTCGTTAGCAATTATAAGAAATATAGGTACTAATCTATATTCTATTTTCTATAATTTTCCTCACCAATTACTGTAGTTAAGAGGTGTTAAAGGCTGCCTTGGAAAATGCATAGTCTAAACTTTCCCCAAATGCCGATTTATCTAGACGTAGAGTGAACAGTGAGCTAAGTAAGTAGTTCAGGTTTCTAAAATTATAGTTCAGGGTTGAAATTATTTATCGACCATTAAGTCAAAGCTTAATATCCCAGTGAAAACATCCCATTATAAATGGGATGTTTATCTGAAGATATACAATATAAAATATTATGACAAAGTAGTCTCTTCAATTGCTTTTCCTTATTGCTCCTGGACCTGTGCAGTCCCGTAGGAAAGTTTACGTATGGAGAACTTTTTTTTAGGAAAGTATAATAAGAGTCTTAGTAAAGTAATATATTATATGAAATAAATGAGAAATAGTTTAACAAATGTTTTACCTACCTATCTGATTACCTATTAGAAAGTGTAGCTTACAAACAAGGTTATTCAGGCTCAACCCACAATTATATGAAAAATAAAAATTCGCATTTGTAACATTAAGCAGGTTTTGACTTATGTGATTTTAAAGTTGCTTATTTAGTAAACTAAACATTTAACAAATGCTACTATAAGAAGTGTTGATATATCCCCTTAAATTTGACACGTGGGATGTTCTGTAGCAAAAAAGCCCCCAAAAAGTTCGAAGCGCCGCTAAACCTCAAATTTTAAGCTCACCGCAAATATTTGAGATACGATTAAACAATACCCATTGATTGATGGCTGGCAATATGATATTGTTCACAGTGTACTCACGCGTAAGTCTCTGATTTAGTAACAAACTAACCGATGCCTTTTTGTTCTTAAGGTCACGCTGTACGAGAAAGTGAATTCAGTAATAGGCAGATATCTGGGAGAAATTGTTGTCTCAACTTACTATATAATGCGAATAACCGAAGACCGAATGCAACGGCCACATATTTGCGGCACTTATTGAATATTATAATAAAATATACGCCAGTAATTTCAATATTTATAAAACCTTTATAGATTGTAGCTAATTGACATCCCAATTTTAAATGTTTTCATGCTAGGATTGCTAGGATGTTTTCATTAAAATTTTTATTGGTTTAGTCAGTAATTACAAGAATTTAAGCAGCAATAATGTCACAACGACCTCAAAAAAAAATGCATTTGAAAAAACAATTGTTTGTAAAATTTTGCATCATCTGTCTAAATTTTCATTAATTTTTTAAAACATTTATCCAATAGCTAAAAAAAAATTAAGTTTCGAAAGCCTCTGCAACTCATATTAATCTACATCCAGACAACTGATGCGATAGTAGACACACTGTTCGTGTTTTAAAACAATTAAACACATTATGATGCAGCAAACATAACGGGATTCCATTGTGGGAATTTTATTTTTCACTTCTTTTCCAGTTTGCCTTCGAATTAGACCCATTTGTGTTCATTATACTGATAGATTACTCCTATATTTTAAGTCGAATTTAACTGACTTCGTGCTGTTGCGCCTGACTTCGTCCGCGTAACTATAAAATATAGCCTATGTTACTCGGTGATAATATAGCTTTTTATGGGTGAAAGAATTTTTCAAATCAACCCAGTAGTTTTTGAGTTTATTCATTACAAACGTACAAAAATACAAATCATCTCTCTTTATACTTAATATTAGCATAGATTATTATTTAGTATTATGATTATTTGGACGTAAGGTTATTTTTTTAAAATGATTTTGCAAAAATTTTTTATATACCAGTATTTTAAAATTTTACAAGCTAGACTGGATGAAGGTCGGGTGGTAGTGTAATTTTAGGATAATGCTCGTACAATACAAAACTAGATAGTTATTTAAATCCATTAAATTATAACAAAAAATAAGTGTAAATAGATATTAAAAAAAAAGTTTTAAATCAGCAATACGCTGCATTTAAAACTGTATGTTTATTTTCGCATTTGCCAATAATCGACTTCCTACAAGCCGCCGCCTTTGCAAACACACTGACAGACAAAGGTGTTCAAATATTAGTTCTGGCGTCGTCGTCGGCTAAATGAAAGCTCGGACAACAAAATATGAACAGAGAAGTTTTCCACAATATTTTTACATGTGTTAGGAGTCCATATTATTTTTAATAGCATTGATCTCAATTAATTTGTATTGGGATTCGTAAATTTGTGCGTGCAGTCGTCTGAGGGCCTAGTGCGAGTTTTACTCGATCAAACGTGTCGAACGCGTAAACGTCAATTTGTATGGGAATGAAACAGCGCCACCTTGTGGCTAACGTGTAGTACTGCTCCATTCCCATACAAATTGACGTTTACGCGTTCGACGCGTTTGATCGAGTAAAAATATCACTAAACCCTCTGGTTGTTAATAATTTATTAACATTTTATTTAAAAAAAGAAAATAACCTGGAAGGTTTATATGCAGACAGAAAATGCATCCGTGCGAAGTCTTTTCACATGGATTTACAATAAGCGAATTATTTTTTTTATAATTAACGATAAAAATTTAATTCAATACAAGCATAGTTTTCGTTAATTCATTTTTTTACATGCATCTTACTTTATTTTGTTGGTTTCAATGTTAGAAGCCTCCAATATATGTTTTTTTTTTAAATTATTACAGAAGTTTTGCATGAAACTAAAAATGAGACATTTTCAAATTCAATAACATCATATAGTTTATCAAACGCAATAGGTACAATATACAGTTAATGTTTTTTTTTATGTACCCTAATATTTATTTGACAGTATTATCAATGAAAATAGAACTATCCAATCAGTTAGAACTGGTGACTTCTACTAGTCTAACCAATTAGTTTAACATGCCTTATTAGAGAGAACATTCACTTTTGGGCCTTGATAAAGATCTACCTTTAGGGCCTAGTTTAAGCTCATGAAGGCTCATATTCACAAGTCGAACTTTTGAAGCAAAGTACATAAAAAATTAAAATAAAAAATTGTTAACGAAAATATACTGATTCATTCAACACTTGTTAGACTTTTTTGCTAAAAACAGCTTTCATACTTAACTATCACGTCGGTAGATCAAAGCAATGCGGTGGCGTTAAAGGCGCCTATGTCAGATAATACGCGCCCACACCACGCTTACCATATAAGTAGACAACTTTATAATCAACACTGTCTTGTTACGGTATTATTGGTTTTGTATAATTTGTAATACAATCAGCTATGATTGTTTATGATTCTGCACATTTATTTTAAATTTTAAGGCCATAAATTGATTTAGTGCACAATTTTGATTTCGATAGAAAAGAATACTGCCCATTGGAAAGCTAATTACCTACCACTGCAATGCCAAAGGTATAGAGAGAAATAGGAGAAATGGTTAAACTGTATGTTATATTGTGTTATATTATTCTTATCCCTTATATTATGTATTATTAAGTGTATCTTGTCCCCTTTGCTTTATATTATTTATTTCAAAATCATATGTATTAATGTATCTAAAATTAAGCTTAAATAATTGATTGGACGCTCATAAACAAGAAAATAATAGCAAACTCATTACCTTGTTAAATTTATTCTACTTAGAAAAATGTAAAAAAACTTTAAAAAAAACTGCGTGGTCTACTTGTCGTCTCCCCATGTCTACTTTTTATTTTGTAGTCCCTTATGGGTTAACTTTAATTTCTACTATTTCAGTGAACTTTCATACAGGTCCAATTTCGAATTAGTAAGGTTATAATGGTTATAAGAGGTTGAATGAGAGAATAGTGGTTAGTAAAAAAGTTGTTATTTACACAAAGTGAAGTGCCGACGGGCGGCTGTTTGTGGAAGGTGCTTGAGTTTACACGGGATTATGGGAATTATTAGTATTTGAGAGATACGTGATTAAGTGGCTTATTTAAAATAATATGAGTAGAACGAACATTGTGGATTTCATAATGGTTGGAATTCTACAGATATTTATTTGTTTATTTTTAAAAGTCGGCAAACAGGTTGGTCTACTTCTTCCTGGAAGTCTTCAACTTTGTGAGTCGTCGTGGTCATGACTGATTGGTACGTCGTACCACAAGCCACCACTCTTACCTGACCGCTGCCTTCCTGACGGAACAGTCATGGAACTTCCACTTTGCCTCGTGCCCTCAACTCTGCTCTAATTGATGAAAATATGAGATAAAAATATAGATAAAAATATTAGGATGCTTTAAGGACGTATACGTTACGGAACTCCACCCATGACACCCCCATCAACCCTCTTCAGCATCAGTCGGTTGACTAGACTATAAACCAGACGGTAGATGATTATCGACTGTTGTGCATGCTAAAAATTCAATTCAAAAACAATAAGATGTAAAATATCTACGTTTTAGTAAAATCCAGATTAGTATTTAAAAATCGTGTGTATTTTAAAACAAGCTCTTAATCTTAGTTCGTCAAAATAACTTACTAAAACAAATAAGTTAGAAGAGTTAGAGATAAACTAGTGTTTTGCTTTTTTTTAAAAAAAAATGACACTGTCAGAACACCAACGGTTAACTTTAGAGGAAATCGGATTAAGTAGTTTTGGAGATACGAGTATATCACTTATCTTAAAAGTACTTCGTTGAAGCGGATATGCTGAAAGTTGTTTTTATGAAAACTATTTAAGTAGATCTTTTTTTGTTATCTATCTAGCGATCCGCCCTCGGATCTATCATAAATGGCAAGGCGAGTGTATTTGTTTGAAACGCTTTCACGCCTTAACTAGGTATTAAACTGGTCATCGGAAAAGGACATTATAGGGTAACTTTCATCCACAAAAAAGTATTGTTCTTAAAAAGGATCATCTAAAAATAAAAATAATAAATTCTACGCCTGTCAAAAATTTATGAGCAATAAAGATTGGCTTTTAACACCCAGGTAAAAAAAGCGCAGCAAAAACATGTATATAAATTTATTTTTTTTATATTATAAACCTTATAAAATATTCGCACTAACTCGCGTATTTCATTAAATAGAATATCACATATATGTACATGTACAAAGTTTGAGCTGGCAACCCTAGCAACGTTACAGGTGAAAAGTTGGCGACAGCGTGAGTTTTCCGGGCGTAATTGGAAAAATATTCGTATTTTTCACTATTTCACTGCAACACTACGCCTGACGGAAGTGAACAGGCTCACCCATTTAAATGTAGATTAGAGTATGTGACGACTGCACTTTAATATGCTTTTTTAGGGATGTACCAAACATTTTTTTTGTGGTTTTAGGTATCTAGAAAATTAGTTAGGATTAATATTTTACCTATCTTTGTAGAATAACGTATGTGTTATAAACATTGAAATAATATATCTTATAATATTATTGTAAAGTTTTATTATAAAATGTGTAGTAACTTTTGTGTGTAAGAGTAATAAACATCCACACATCCTCATAAACATTCATATTTTAACGGGTTGGCAACCATGAAAATTTTTGAAATTTTTTAGTAAGCTCTCTAACTAGAGTTTCAGTATCGGTCGAAAACTTTAGTTTTAAAACAGGAATTTCGAAGGCAGATCTTGATAAAATGAACTAATAAGGGATAAGATGAGCTAAGGGCTCTGGCATTCGTTACTCAATCATTGATGCCTACATCTACTGTTATAACAAGGTTAGTATTAGTGTTGCCCAAAAGTCTTGCAAGTCTTGCAGTCTTGGTCTTGTTCTTGCATTTTTGCAAGACCAAGACCAAGACCAAGACTGCCTAATTGTAGCAAGACCAAGACCAAGACTGACCCTGCAAGACTTAAGCAAGAACAAGACTAAGCCTGCAAGACTCTTGCGTCTTGCAATTTAAATCAAACCACTGAGTCCACGAGAGCGGAACCGCGGACTCAGCTAGTTCATTATACATCATAGGTATTGTTTTACTATATTTACATCCTGTAAATTGATAGGATGTATTTATTTATTTGGGGTGTTGTATTGGTTTATTTTTTATTATGTAAATTACTACGTAAATTATAATAGTATAATTTACGTAAATTTCTAATAGAATTTTGCTCCACCCCTTTAATTAAACATTTTTTCAATGAATTTATAAACTGAACTGTTATTGGTAACGAATTGTATTATTTGATAACTGAAAAGATAAAATATAACTACTATGTACTGGAGACAAAATAAATAAAAGGAAATCATAATCTGGCGACGATACGATAATTGATTTTTTTGCTACCAATTTTTTTTTTTAGTACGGAGCTATTATTTAAGGGACAAATCTATTATTTTCACAACAAAGTTTTATTCATAGGACAAACTACGATTTTTTTGATAAAACATTTATTATTTTAGATACATATTGACATTAATTTGTTAATTCATACCTGGCGACACATTTATTTAATTGACAATGAAAATATTTCGTGCCGACAGATCTATTAATTAGATGATAGGTAAAAGTTTATAAATTAAATATACATTTTGATGACGGAAAATATAGTTCAAAAAAAATTTTGGTGCCGTCGATGAAGAATTTATCCATAAATTATAAAGCCATTATAATCTAACCAAAAGAATAGACTACTGCATTTGAAAAAAAAGTAAATTGTAAATACATTAGTAATATTTCATGTACATAGATGATTTCATTACATTTAAAAATTTAATATTAAGAAGACATCAAATCAAGAATAGGTAGTAAAAACAACTTTTGACTATTTGATTTTCGCCGCATTTGGGTAGTTGTATTGATATGTGTAAGCAAATTCAGTTCTTAAAAGTATGAGCACTTAAGTTCATTTTCAACAAAAATACGCGCGGTGAAAATTCCAGTTCAAAGTGATTTTTTACATGCTTGCCTCACAGCTTCCTTGTGTAGCTAATGACGCCCTAAATATCTACGGTTTAAAGTGTAAATTCGTTTGCACTGTCATAAAGCGGCAACTTTTGTCGGTTCTCTTTCTAGATTCTACACAAAATTGACTCAACTTTTAACATGTTTATGAATTTATTTAAAAAGAATTTAGCGAGTTATAATCAGTTTTAACATGGTTTTAACCATATATAAGTAATATTTGTAGTAGGTTGTAAGGGGGCGTCAATTTTTTAAGATTTTTGACCCCCCCAATTGTGTTACGTAATACTTGAACGTCCCCTAACCAAATCAATTGCATACTTGATTGTGTTATTTATATAGTTTATTTAGTGCCCGCGACTTTGTCCGCGTAGAAAATAAAAAGTTTTTTATTAAAAGACCCCTTCGGAACAGTACTTTTTCTGGATGAAAAGTACCTGTCCTATGTCTTTTCTTGTATCCCTGACAACTGTGTGCGAAATTTCATGATAATCGGTTGAGTAGTTAGGGCGTGAAAAGGTAACAGACAGACAGAGTTACTTTCACATTTATGATATTAAAGTATGGATTACGTTTTGCCCGCGTCTTTGTTCACGTAAAGTACGATTGGTATATGTAATAATTATACCTATATTAGATAGGTATAATTATTACTTAATGAAAATTTATCTTAATGCAAGTAAACGAACAGCCACCTTCGTGATCATGACCTTCATGTTGTGGATGTGTCCGGTCCGCGTAGATACTGGATTGGTAGGTACTTACCTACCTACTTACATAGGTATCTGATTAAATTATAGACTAGCTTTTGAACGCAACTTCGTCCGCGTCTGCCGTCTGGATGAAGATAAAAATGTATCTATTCTGTACCTATCTCTTTAAAACAATTATACCTATTTCAATTTTATTTTCATACCTACGAAGTTCATACCTACGCTCTTGTTTAATTAACTTTAACTTATATAACATTGGTAGGTACTTACCTAATTAACTAATGAATTTTAATGCATTTGAAAGAAATCTTGTAGGTAGGATAGTAGGTACAGTTGCATCAGTTCTATCAGTTGCAGTATTTAAAAACTTTTTTCAAAAAATATATTTCTAAACCCCCGAGCAAGGGTTTCAAGATTACTCAAAAATGGTAAGTGCTAGAACAAAAAGTTATTAAGAAAAATTGTAAAGCAGGAAATTTTATATAAAAAAATTTTATAGACTTTTTCTATTTTTAAAAATAACAGAGTTAGGGCGGTTTGAAATTAAGGGTTGAAATATGAAACTAAAAATCATAGCGAGCTGAAATATTAATTAATTTTTAATATATATTTTTTCTTTTACTTAGAAAAATATAAATTTGTTTTTTTTTTCAATTGTTAAATGATTAAATGTTAAAAAATAACAACAATTTTAATTTTAGTCCAAGAAAATGGCCCTCTAAAACCGAATTTTGAGATAAATACCGGAATTTTTTATGTATGTATTTCTTTGAAAGATCTAAAAACGACTAGTAAGAGTTTTTTTGTAAACAACCCTCGAGAAGGGGTGAAAAAATTCCTATACTTACCACAAATTTCGATTTAAAGCCTTATTTGATTGGACTATAATAGGTGATTGCAAGACTTGCGAGACTCTTGCTGCAAGACCAAGACCAAGACCAAGACTGTGAGCGCAATACCAAGACCAAGACCAAGACCAGGTATATTGACGCAAGAACAAGACCAAGACTGGCTAAGTCTCGTCTTGGTCTTGCATTTGGGCAACACTAGTTAGTATTCTAGAAAGGAGTGGTTACTGCCGCTGGAGGGGTTGCTTATGCTTAGTTTATGACTGCGGATCGCAGCGTGTCTTGTTACAACTTAAACTTAAGTAATTCCAGTTTCTAAGTTGTTGGGGTAAATCTTTTCTGATACATCTATGAATATAAATGAGTGGAAATATGTTGCACTTTTACAGGACCACGAGAGAACTTTTACATTTTATCGATATAGCAAATAACAACACTATTTGGTCTGGGGTAACAGTAGGGAATGGATTTCCTGTCTTCGCGAATTCAATTTGGATTCTGCCTTATCAGCGCATAGTAGGGTTAATTTTAATTTGACTTTTTGGTTCTTCTCAATTTTGCTCATACATACAGTACGAGTTTAATAAATATTAAAAGATGCAATTTCTTCTATCGACTTTTTATGTGGACCAGTAACTATGTATTTTTTTTTTTTAATTTACAACTTTCCATATAACTACATATCTACCTATTATTAATTTTTCATATTTAAAAAACAAAAAAAAGAAAAGCTCTAATTTTTATTATTATCTACCTATAGTAATTTTTAAAATTATTATTTTTTATTACGTTATTGTCAAATTTTATTTCAAATAATTTTAGTATCATTGAGTAACTATTTCGTAAAATGTAACAAAATATTAAGATAACAATTTGTTCACATTGCTTTTAATTTTCGACTACCTGCTATAGTGTCTAAATACTAAATTCTTACTAAATAAATACTACCTAGTGTTCTAAAACATCGTTTAAATTAACTAAATAATTAATTAAGTATATAGTTATAAGTTCACACCTTTTTTGAATATACGTGAAAATTCCTAGAGGTGTAGGTACAACATTTATTTTATTTCTAACCTGTACAATTTCAGTATTTTTACATAGATAATATATTTAACATACATTATATTCAGATGCTTGTATTGCCAAGTTTTGTGTGTCTTTATTTTCAAAATGGCGACATTTGTTACAAATCCAAGATGGCGCCGGTTGGACAGAGGGCCCTTGTTTGGACAGGATAAAACTCGTTACATACACGGATAGCATTTAACAAGATATGACATAATCGTTACTATAATAGTAAATTTCTAGAATTATCTGTCTAGAAAGCCAGGCATTTCCTATTTGCTTAGGTTATGCAGCAATTTTTACTTAATAAGTTTAATTAAGTATTTTTAAAATACGTTGATAAATTTCCGTAAGAGAGTAGTAAAACTTTTCTTACGCAAATAATGGCGCAGGTAATTTAAGTCACTTGTTTGAGTGATTAAGTTGTCATCCACCCGAATCAAGTGCGTTACTGGTATTCCTGCTAGGATAAACTATGGGAAAGAACTTTTCAAAGTTGATCTTTGGCAAGCTGATTTCGCCCTGACTTCGTTACGTGGCATAATATTATTATAGGACCATATTGAAATACTAAACTAGGTTATTAATTTGTGTGGTTTTTTTTATTATTATTATTTTATTTATTTATACAACATAATGTTACATTTAGTTTGACAATGGCGTAAACACAAACTCGTTAGAGTTTTAAAGCACACAATTCATATTAAAGATTTATTTAGAACTACCTGGCGCCCGCGACTTCGTAGGCGTTGAAAAAGAAAAAAGTAGCCTATCCTGTGTCCTGTACGTCTAAATGTTTATCTACCAAGTTTCATGAAAATCAGTTAATTCGTTTAAGAGTTATGGAGGAACATACATACATACAATACCTACACTTACAGATTTATTATTAGTATTGATATATACAGACAGATAGTATTAAAAATATAGATAATATTACATAGATAATATTAATATACATATTTAATTATAGGTGAAAATTAATTAATTTAGCTTTCTATAGGTGAAAGAATTTTCTAAATCGGTCCAGTAGTTTTTGAGTTTATTCATTACAAACGTACAAATCTTCTCTCTTTATAATATTAGTATAGATATAGATACAGACAGAATATGTCACTACTCGCTGAAGTCACTTCTAGATTTCTCTTATTCGATGATAGCGAATACACGTTCTTTAAAATAAGACGTCGAACGTTTGAGAGCTCATATTTATTTTTATTTATTTATGATTATTTGCATGGACCGCGCTGGATGTGACAATACAGACGCTATTGTTTCCCGAAAATAATAACGAGATGTGGCGCTTCGATACAATTTTCTTTTTATTTATTTATTCTTGTATGTCATCACGGGAAACCTGCCTTTATACCTTTAAAGGGATCGCATAACTTTAGAACGTATTTTATGAAGGAATGGCATCTGAATAGGTCTAAAATAATATCGCTCTGGATTGACTCGCGACTCAGTATGATTAACGACGTTCAAATAAAGTTGATTGTTCTCACGCTGCTCGTTATGTGTTTATTTGGACTGAATTTATTGCAAAAATTACCACCAATCAATGAGTCGATTCGTTAACTTTCTTTTTCCCCTCCCTGTAACTTCTGAAAATAGTTAATAACACTCTTCTCGATATCGGGAAGTAAATTTTCATTTTGAGATAATTTTTCTTAGAATCACAAACAAAAAAAGTCCAAATCTTATTGAGCTTCGTGTAAGAAAACAAGTAGATTTAAGTTAAATTTTCTTGTGTAAAGATCGTTAGATAGGCTGACGGTCCACTCTGATGGTAAGTGGCTACCATCGTCTATAACAAAAGCAACTCCACCTAATGCTGAAAGAGTGATGCAGACTTACACATTCACCGAAACACAACAACACAAATGCTGTTATTTCACGGTGGTCTTTTGTAAGGGGATAGTTACTGTCGCCAGGCAGGCTGCCCGATCCAAACCAAAGCCAACAATGAAAAGACGTTTCCAAAATGTCCCAGGTCCCAAGATGGAATTGGGCTGGACATGGTTACAAAACCATTAAGCACAAAATCAGCTTAATAGTATAACAAAAAAGTACAAAAGAGAAAATATTTTTAGTTTTGTTTGAAATGAATTAACTCAAAATTTGGGTGAACGATTTTAAAACTTCTTTCACTCATAGAAAGCTAGATTATCAGCGAGTAACCTAGGCTATATTTTATAAAGTTACGCGGACAAAGTCGCGTGCAACAGCTAGTGTTTCAACAAAACTATTTGTATATGGACAGAATACAATGAATTGTGTATTTCGATAATCGAAATACTATCGTGCGATAACACCACTTTAGCACTGAATTAAGATGGCAACGAAACAATAAATATAGTTAAAATACCGCGGTGCGGCATAATTAGCCACCACACAGAAGGCGGATTCGGAAATATGCAGCCGGGGCTCCGTAAATCCAATTACAGGTGAATTAGTTCGAATAATAAGCGACCCGACATTTTTCTCCGTAAAAATAAACAAATTTGTGCCTTATTTTGGGACATTTCTTATGTGTTTCCTTTTTGAATGTGTTATGCGATACGAGAGAGCAGCTTTGCGATAAGGGATTCTGGTGGAAAGTAGCTTTTGTTTAAATAAAATGACACGTTTATATAATCATCATCATATAAGTATCATATCCAACTTAAAAGTTGGAGTGAAGAGGCATTTTCTGGGTTAGGTCGCTCAATAGTCGGCATCGTCTTTCCTTCACGGCTATATTAACCTATTATTAATTTTAAAAAAAATCTCAGCCAGAGAACGTCCACAGGCCTCCCCCATAATTTTCCAAAAGGACTGATGAATATATTTTTCAGTTACTTACTATTACCAAAATTAAAATTTTAAGACCTCGATTAAATAAAGGATAAGAAACAAAAGTGTAATGGGCTCTTATCACATAGGATACTTTTTGATAGGTTCCAGTGGGATTTTTTATTAATTTTAATTTTGATATATATACTTAGATTGTATAATTAAAACATCATAAATACGCATATATATAATGCTGTTATTAAGTCTGTAATATACATAATATAACAATAATAATTTAAATTCAGACTGTGCCTCCTTTAATTGCGGAGGCATCCGCCAAGTGTTACTTGACTTAGATGACTTAGGCTTAGACCTTGTCATAATAAATAAATAAATAAATTATTGATACCTCAGTCCTCAAATTTTCCTGTTGCTTCTGTCTGTGGCGTTCTTTAAAAAAATCCTTCAATTTGACTTAAACCCGTGCAAACTGGACGCAATAAAAAGATCTAACCGATTAAGAAGAGGGATTAATTAAGTTTTAAAATTTGCCTCTTACTTAATGTGACGTTTTCTTAGTCGGAGTTAAAGTGGCGTGTCTCTGTGCATTTTTTGTTAATTCGAAGCGGCCAGGTAATGAATCGGTGGCCGCCTTGTCCCCAATAAATACTGGCTACTGGTTAATTGAAACATTATAAACGAGATCTTATCACGCCGAGCCAAAGACACCGCGGACGGAACAGCCGCGGGATGTTTTTGGGAGTTGACGGTTGATTTTTTATGGTGTTGATATACGAGTTTCATTGTTCATTTTAAAATTGTGGTCACGCACATGCGATAAATATCTCTTTTTAATTTGAACATAAACATTTCGAGGTATATTTTGAGTAAGAAAAAAACTAATGTTGAAATGAAACAGGAGCAGTATGGATGGAGAACAGTTACACATAAGTCAGTGGTTTTAAGTGCTAAATGTGGAGTTACTCAAGCGTCGTGGGGATCTATTGGATTTTGAAGATTAGATTCCAGAAAGGTTATATGATGTACACCTTTTTATCGGTGGAGGAGCGTCGAGTATTTCAAAACTGCAATCGCCAAAAATCTTTTTTGCATTTTCAAAAGCTGCCACGAGCTTGTGTTACATCCGAATCGTCAGTTTTTTAAATGGGAACTTAGTTTCGGTTAACTTAACATCGCCTCTGAAAATATGACGCTCATCTTCGTTCTCATCTTCAGTTAACCATCAGGAAGATTGAGGTCAATCGCTTCCTTGTATACAAATTAGAAAAATATCTTTACATAGTATAATTTGAAGTAGCTTTTGAAGCGCAACGAATTTTGATGCGGATTTCACCAACAGAAAAATAATTTTTCACGGAATTTTTATTTGTTAATGTTTCTTTTAGGATTTATTATGCAATTTATATATTATACTTTTTTTGTGAATGAAATGATGAAAAAATATTTAAAAAAAAAAATCTACTTGAAGACTAGTTACGAAAAAATCCTTCATTATTGCTTTCACAACTAGTTGTCTACATGGAAAGAATGAATACATTCGTAGCCAACGAAACATTTTCAATTATGAAAACTGGTTACGAAACCAAATTACAATTAAATTATTGGTTTTATCATATCAGGTGAACTAATATACATTCGACTAACTGCATGCGATTCCGTCGTGCTGTCGCCTGTAAGAAAAACAGACTAAAACACGAAATTAAATGGGTAACAAAGCACTATGTACGGTACAATAAGAGATGACAGCAAAACAAAAACAATACACACTTCTCCTAACAAGCCACCGTGCAAAACACTTACGAAATTTAATATTACACGACTTCAGTGCTTAATGAGTTGTAAATACGGTTCATTTTTATTTAAAACAAGTACAAGTCACATTCGAACCTCACTTACTTACGTGCCAAATTAGCAAGAGCTCTTATTTAGCGTTCACACAATAAAATTGGCAGATCAAGTTACGTCGGCTATGGTTTGTTTGAGATAGGATGGCGCGAGCGGCGGCGCGAAGAAGCCTGCAGCGTATATCCTAATGGGCTATTAACATATAATGCTGCTGATTGGACGGATGCGAAGCGGCAGATGTGACGTCGTATGCAACTTTCAGGGGCTACGAACCTTCGGTATGAAAATTACATGGCCCAAATTTGTCGGGTTAAAAAATCATCGAAATTGCTCTTAGTTTTCTTCATCTTAATTTTTCATAAGTACCTACAATAAATATATATAGAGGCATAGTAAAGGTTTCCCTAAGAAAGGATTAGAGTAGACTAAACTAAAAATGTTATTAGTACCTACTTAATTATAGATTCGTTAAAATAAAGCATGTAGGTAATAGTGGTCATGTTTGATAAATATTATAATAATGTCCATGAAAATTTAAAATAAGATTTTTAAAATCTTAATATATTTTTTATTTTCTGTTTTTCCTGATTGTTTATATCTGTACTAGAGTGAAATATTTATGACACTGGAATCGCCTCAGGTGCATGAAGTTGACAAACAACCTTCAGGACTGAAGAGGCCCTGAGAGAAGGAGAGTTTTTTTTTTAATATACTATAAAGGTGGCAGACAGGCTGGCGGCTCACTTGATGTATATAGGTATATCAGATATTTTTATTGTGTTATTATTTAATACGGATGTTTTTTCTGTTTAATATGTATATAAAAAAAACTATTAATATGATAACACTAAACATAAAAAGGTGGATTTTACAGTGCATTTAATGTTAATATTTAAAATACTTACCTGAAGTTGAATACCTCTGAATTCGCGATGGCGCGCGATACGTTAGCAAATAGCGCTACTTTCTCGCGACTCAGGTTACCTCACACTAGTTTATCAACTAATTGCCAGCAAGGCTTATATCAATGTAACAGAAAAGTGAACCTGAAACGTAATTCTATATGCAAAAGGATAATTTTCGCTTGATCAAACTTGAAACGTTTACGTTATTTGGTTGAAATTGCAATTTTGAATCTGAATCGTAGTTGATATTTCTGAAAAGTCTCAACTTTCTGGCAGTGACAACGAATTTTAAACTCTAGAGTCGATTTATCATAAAATTGGATTTACTTAAACTATATTTGAAATAGCTATAGAAGTTGGTTGTTAAAGAAAATAAGGACCTACCTATCACGTCTGATAATATACGTAAAGATTCGATTTCTACTTGTTACTGCGAATACCTAGGCTGTTTCAGTTTTGGGAGGTTAGCATAAGGAGCAATATACATAAAGTGCATTGTAGGTGCACCACGCTTTTGTAGAACTTAAATAGGCTCAGTTAACGTGACATTGGCTTTTAAATTTTTTTAAACATTGTTTTTCTTTTTACTTCTAGGGTCGGCAGCACACCTGCATCTAACCTGAAAGTTGCTCTTGGCCATAGGCGAGGCTCCGTAAAGCGGAGTGCTCTTTATTAATTTCATCTTAAATATCGCCTTTCTATATTTTACTTTGATATTTTGTAAAATTTTCCGAACTATATTTGCACTATAGGTTGTTATTAACTTAAGTCCATAAAGATCACAAAAAAAAATTCGCGGCTTGTGCACTCTTTAATCCTCGAATAAAATTTCAAAATTATCGAATTTCTTCGTTAACTTGTTTTTGTAGAAAAAAAATTACAGGAAAAAATAAAATTACATGTTGCAGTATCACGACTAGCCAGATACTATCTATATTAAATTCTCTTAATCTTTTTTTCTGTTCTTTTGTGAAATGATTTGTGGAAATAAAAAAATAACCAGCGAAAAATAATAGCTAAAACATAATCTCTCTCCACTATATGCTAGCCCTTACATTCGCGTCGTGTGGGTCTAAAATAATAGGCTTACACTGGGAGGTATTGAGACATCAACCGGTATTAACTGCCTCGTGATACCGCATACCGTCTCCCCCTTAGTCCGAACCCCGCAGCTCCCGAGTACCGCGCCTCGTTAGAAGGATCGCTTTGTAAGGAAGCACATGACACAGTCAACATTTAACAGAAGACTAACTAAACAAGACGCCAAATCTTCTGGTACACAGACGCAAAATCGCCTGTATGTGTGTCTTTTATAAGATGTACTTCGGAGAGTGTGCTCAGGAGCTGCATGAGCCTATACCGTCTTCCCCTTACTTCCGTCGGACATTCAGACGTAGGACAAGTTACCATCCTCATCTTGTCAAAATTCCTCCTTCTCGGATCAAACGTTTTAAAAACTTTCATATTTAAGCACTGCCAAGGATTAGAACTCCCTTCCGGTGTCTGTGTTTCCGAACTCATATAACCCATTTCTTTTTAAAGTTCGAGTGAATAGGCATTTTCTGGATGAGCTTGCTCCATCGTCGGCTCGTCTTTGCTGCACGGCAAAAAGGTGTACCTACTTAAATTTTAAAAAAAAATATTAAGGCAAGTATTCAAAAATTATTTAGATTATAGGAATGTCTTTGTAACGATGTTATCCATTAAGTACTATCTCAAAGCCTTCAATGTTAGAGCAAATAATCATTACTTCTAATCAATGTGTGAAATATAAAAAAAAATGTTTTTACAGCCGATCACACACGTAGCTATAATATATATTTATTTAGGCAGGCATATTACGATATATTTTCTATACAAATATTGGAGTGACCACACGCGCAGCTATAATATATATATTTCTATGACGTCACCAACATATACCGTAATTCACCTATATTATTGCATATTATGGTATAGCAAGACATATTACGACCAAATGAAAATGAAAATGAAAATGAAAATGAATGAAAATTATAGCATGTGTGGTAGCTTGCTATAATATATATTATAGTACCTACGGTATATTAATATTTATTATAGCTACGTTTGTGACGCGTTTGTACCTATTACCTAGTTGTCTATCTGCCGTTTTGGCAGCCTAGGCAACTAAGTATTTAAAGTTGAGCTACTGATTGTTTGAAAATCTGTGTCAGTTACGCTTAAGTCTAAATTAGGTCTCGTTACTATAAAACTAGAGACATAGGATAATTAGCAAAGTATGCAAATTGTATGGAGCTAATCACTTTTTATGTTATGCAAATAGAATTCAGATTAACATGCTGCAAGTCTAGTGTGTTATTTGTTACTATAGTATTATTATTAATTTTTATGTTAAACTCAGACAGACAGGCTGACGAGCCACTTGATGGTAGGTGGCTACGTGGTGGCTACCGTCGCCTATAACACAAGCAACGCCGCAGGTGCTGCAACTCTGGGTATCCCTTACTGACTCACCGAAACACAACAGCACAGGTTTTCTGTATTTCACGGTTATTTCATGGAGGTCTTCTGTAATGCCGACCATAGAAGGATTAAGGATAACGGATAAGGCAGGGATGGGGTGGTAATGGACTCTGGCATCCCTTACACACTCACCGAAACACTTAAGCACACATGCTGTTATTTCACAGTGGTCTGCCCAAATGACAACGAAACGCAGGGTGCCGCTGCTACTACTTTCAGCTCCAGACCAGAGCCAACTTTGAAAAGTTCATTTCCAAAATTTACCTCACCGGGAATTGAATCTGATACCCCTGAGATAGTGTTAAGGCAAGCACTCTAACCAATCCTCCAACGGGTTCGTCAAAGTTCGGCGAGTTGGTCCATGGCTCAGATAGTTTTGTTGTCAACTACCTACCACCAAGTGAACCGGCAGCTTGCCTGTCCACTATTACCTACTTTAAAAATAATTTTTGTAGTACTAAGTATTACCTACTTATTCTGTGGTATAGGCTGTGTGGAGGACACGGCCGTGTGTTTTATATGAATACGTTTACAAGTAATTTTTTTTGAGCATATTATTATGTATATCGACCAATTTGATTATACAATACCTATACATACCAAAAAAAAAAAACTTTATACCTTTAACTATCGATTGGTGTAATTACCATTTAGATGTATATGATAGATTTGTATATAGCTACAGCATCAAACTGTATCCTCCCATTTTGTTATCTGAATTGCCTCCCACTAAGTACGTCAAAAACTATGCAGTATTAACAATTATACAAAAATGGGTAGCGATTCAATGTGCAAGTAATTCTGTGCTCAACTCCAAACCCGTCGCGAGTTCGATGGCTCAATTTAACCCAGCGTCGGGTTAATTATTCAGAAGCCATTAAGGCGAGCGGCTAAGAGGCACTAATCGTTCGGTTTCCGCCACCAAACGCCGCTTGTAATTATCGCTCCAGTTAAAATATTTAAACGCGCCGCGTTTTTTTTTAATCTCCTCCTTTTTATGCTAGACGTGGGCGTGAGTGGTTTGAGACGAGCTTATATGCTGCCAGTATTTGTATGGATTTAAAAATATACTGATAGATATAGTCGACATACAAACTGACGGTCCACTTGATGGTAGAAGGCTTCCGTCGTCTATAACACAAACAACGTCATAGAAGGGATAAGGGTAAGGAAGGCATGGGATAATGGACTCGGGCATCCCTTACTCACTCACCTAAACACAACAGCACATATTATGCTGTTATTTCACAGAACCAACTTTGAAAAGTTCATTTCCAAAGTTGACCCAGCCGGGAATCGAACGCGGCATCCTTGAGACGTTAGGCAAGCTCCCTTACCACTTCATCCAACAGCTTTTGTCTTGTCCTATCAACTTTTGTCCAATCAATCGAACCAACGGGGAAAAAGTCCGCGTCGTCCAATAATATAATATTACTGTCGGACGAAGCAGTCTGACCACGCGATCTCAGGGAATTTTTTAATACATTTAATATAATCCGTAATTATTATGACCTCGTCCTATCTAAAATCTTAACATTTAAAGTTTAAAGTCAACCAATGTTTACCTACATGTGATACAATCCAAAGTTTTCTATTAAGGAGCGTCAACAGCATTAGTATAACCTCTTAAAGAATAGTTAAAAATACTCTTCCGTTTTGAAAAAAAGTCATGGAGGGATCGACGTCTCACTTAAGTACTACTAATGTGTGGTCACAGATTAATGTTGACACAATAATTGTTAATTATTGGATCTTAAGATAAATATGAGCAAGACAAGAATATTATGTCTAATGTCCATCTTGTGCATATGCAGTTTCAAAAATCGAAGAATTAGTTCCTAAGAACGAATTTTCTTATCTCTTACACAGTTTCAGATTTGTCCTCCTTCACCCATTTGGATTAATCATCCTGTATTTAAAGCTATTATAGATATACTAGCTGACCCGGCAAACGTCGTTTTGCCATACAAAAAAATATCACTTAGGGGTGTGGAAAATAGATGTTGGCCGTTTCTCAGACCTACCCGATAAGCATACAAAATTTCATCAAAATCGGTCCAGCCGTTTCGGAGGAGTTTGGCAACAAACACCGCGACACGAGAATTTTATATATTAGATGTATATATTATAATATTCTCTTTCACACTTACAATTTCTATTTGTTATTTCCATTTTGTTAAAATAAAAACACATTTTTAAAACAAAAAATAAAGAACAAATTAAATAGCTAAACTAACAAACTAATTAAAGATAAACCATTACTTAAACATATCCGTTTCTCGCTAAACAAACGGCAGTAAAACACGCTCGGATGTCATCTTAAACACATAAAACCCGTCGTCACCTCATCATTTCATGCTAAAACATCGTTAAACAGTTCAATAATGAGTTGTCAGTGTAAAAACAAAACAATTGGTGTTATGACGAGCGATATACCGACGACAACTACGTTGATGCGACGGCGTTTGTGCCAAGACAAGATGTCACACAACAGACAGACAGACATTTTTTCTGGCGCATTATGATTTACTCGGCAATTTCGTTTTTTGTGGTGTTTTAATTTAGCCTTGTTTTAATTTAGTTTAGTAACTGCTTGTTATGAGATCTTGTAAATTAAATCACTATATATAAAAATAAGAAATATCATCAGTAAACTAATATATATCTAAAGAAAAATAAAAATAAAATTAAAAAATTCAGACACGTTGAATCTAGTCTTAAGTGATATATATTAATTTATATCTCTTTAATATGAATTACATAAACAACTATAGTATACGTCTATACTTACATGTATATAGTATAGTAACTATACATCTGTACATCTATAGAACTTATATGAACATAGTAAATACATATTACAACTAACGTATTTTGTGTCAAGATGGTAAGATATCAAATGGAGTGTAAATTGAATTTAAAATACTTACTTTAAATTAACTTAATTTAAGACATAAACTTAAGTTAGGATACACTGTAGTACCTACCTATCTAACTGTTATCTAACTTAAGTTTACAAAAACGATTAAATATGTAAAAACTACACTATAGGAAATCAAAAAATCTTAATTTTATTTATGAGATAATGCGAATTGTCTTTTCCAACAAGTATAAGTACCTATAGTTGTTTTCAATTATATGTTTAGAAGAATTAACTAAAAATTATTCTTAGAAAAGATCAAAAAAATGAGTCCTGTATTTTTAGCCAGAACCCAATTTACAATTTGCCAAAACCAATCACAATAACTTTTATTTTTAATTATAACCTATGTCAGATTTGAAACAGGGGAACAAGGAAAAAAATATCTCAATAACACATTACAAAGTAGTTTTCGCTTTCTAAAACCGCTTAATGTAATTTAGAATACACCTTATTGCTGAAGACATAAAAATTAAAATTGATTGAACATAGATTTATGGAACTGAATGTAAAAGTTTGTTTTGAGCAATGATATCATTTGTCAGGAATTATAAATGAACCCCCACCATGTGTTTCCGCCCACCCAT
This sequence comes from Synanthedon andrenaeformis, assembly GCA_936446665.2. NCBI lineage: Eukaryota > Metazoa > Arthropoda > Insecta > Lepidoptera > Sesiidae > Synanthedon > Synanthedon andrenaeformis. The sequence goes on from OW387801.2 coordinate 4,458,809, forward strand.
TACGAGGATGAACAATAAAGAATCCATTTTTTTTTTGAGAAAACATCTTAATTAATACCTACTCCAGAGACAATAAGTTCTCTGAACTACTAAATAATATTATGTGCACAACTTGGAAATTTTATATCTATCTGTAAAATTTTTAGACAAAATTTACAGTAAGTTAGTTTAAATTAGTTAGTTAGTTTAAAAAATATTTTGGACTAACTAATAAAAAAAAATGCAAAATGCATTAAGTTAATTTTACTATAGGCACCTGTGGCGTTGCTTATATTACTTATTGGCGACGGTAGCCATCTACCATCAGGATGACCGTCAGTCAGCCTCTGTGACGACCTTAACACAATAAAATATATATTTAATAAAAAAAAGTGTATCAAAGGTAGACCGATTTTAAAAATTCTTTCACCTATAGAAAGCTACATTATCAACGAGTAACATACTAGGCTATCTATGCTATTATAAAGAGGAAAGATTTGTTTGTTTGTTTGCATTGAAGGCTCCGAAACTACTGGACCGATTTGAAAAATTCTTTCACCGTTGGGAAGCTATATTATCACCGAGTAATATAGGCTATATTTTATAAAGTTACGCGGACGAAGTCGCGTGCAACAATAGTATTTTATAAAGTTACGCAGGAGAAGTCGCGTGCAACAGCTAGTTCGCTATATGTAGGTATAGGTCTTGAATCTTAATCTTGAATCTCTTGAACTATATGTATCTATCTATATTTAAAAAAGGTCTATAAATATTATTTATCTACTATTTTTTGACGTTTTAAAACTATAAAATTAAAAAAATTTGATCACCCTAATTTACGACAGTGATTTATACAAAAAATGTTTACGCATTCTAGCACTAAATTTATCTTGATACACATCGGATTAGGCAAGAACTAGTATTAAAAAAAACACGTGGTCTTACAAACGCAATGTAATTTCAAAACCGTTTTTAATCGCGATGTAGTCGAGTCATTTCTCGAACGCTGGTAATATTAATAACAATTATAAAGTTGGATTAAGACGTCAGAATCACCGGTCGCTAATTGAGATACCTCTGATTTTATTGTTCAAGATATATATGCAGACGAGTTTAATCTTTATAATTCTGTTACCGTTAAAGCAAAGACCAAATAATATGAATTGTAATTTAACTTTAACTCTTTTATTACTTTCACTTTACTGTTTTTACATTTTTATATTTTTTATATCATCTTTTTATATATGAAAATGTAAAGTTGGTATGTGTACGCTTAAAAAGCTCGACCGATTTTAATTCGATTTTCACATATATGGAAAGAGGAATAAACGGGGAAGATTTTTATTTATGAAAATTTCAATTGGATTTTGATTTTAAAAATGCATAACACAAACACTACACACACAGTTCATAATACAAATAAAAAAAAATTGCGAAAAAGTTTTATGGTGATCAGCGCAAAAGATACGCGCGTAGTATATATATTTTCCAAAAATCTCAACAAAAAAAAAATCTCCAAAAATCCGCCACCAGAAACCATATTTCACACTGATTATATAAAATGTCAAAAATTAAATAAATTTATTCGGATGACCCGACCGGCGGCCGAGAGCTTTTTTTCTCTGTCTAATAACAATAAATAATGTCACGCGGCAGGTGAAGAAAGGTCTTTTTGTATGACATTTTGTGAGTTGTAGGACAAAAAAGTCACTTTATGTCTTGTGATTTGGTCAGTTTTATCTTTTAACAGAATATAGCCTTCTATCGTGTAGCGTGAAATAGTTCTCTATGCGAAATAAATATATAGAGTTGACACTTTGAACTGTATTGCACTTAGTACTGTACTAGGTGTATGCACATAATGTACGAGTACTTGTACAGAATATGGGTCATATGGTCAGCAATGAGATAATAAAATACTCGTATGTAAAATAGTTTTAAGTACACTGATACTCATATAGATACTTAACAAATTTCTAGCTCTTTCCCGCCCTGTTATCGGCTATTGCTTAACTGGTCCCATTATTGCTACGCATTTATCATTTTACAGACCTATTATTACATTACAGGCCGGGAGTGGAAGAGCTGTTCCGGGTGGCGCGTGATAGAGAGGTCTTTTTGAGACTGATCGCCAACTTTGGAGAAACCTGATAAGGCACATAGAGAAGACAGACCTATTACATGCCCTGACTGAAAATCAGCGCTGTGGTCACCACATTATGCTGTCGTACGCGCCACTATTGTTTTTTTTATATGTAATATTGTTAAGATGTTTATATGTTGTTGTTGTTATATGTAAATTATATTTTTGATATGTGTGCGTGTACGAAATAAAAAGATTTCTTTCTTTCTTAACAGAAAGTCTTATACACTTCAACAGAAAGTAAAATGTATGTATATGAGTTAGAAGAATGGGTTTTGAATGGGTGTCTACCTCCACTCATAAAGTCGCTTAATACTTTTAATTGAAAGCGATGGTGCCCATCACAGAATACAATATACAGTTAACATGCTGGCGGTATCCGCATGCCACTAGTACCTCTATTGTATTATTCAGATCTATCTATATAATCTAATCTATTTAGGTACCTATTTAATCTATCTGTATTCTTCAAATGAAAACAACACAAAAAAGACTAACTTCTCTATCAGCACTGTTAGCTAACTTTACCAATTTAAATGTGTACAAATTTCAGATGGAACGACAGCGCCTACATACATTAGTCGCCATTGGCATGTAGGTATAATAATTTAACATTTTATTTTATATATGAGTTTTATTTGTTTGCCCTGGTTTTGGTACAAAATATATAGTTAATATATTAAATTTCATATGTAGGTAGTCTTAGGGGGCGTCCTAATTGGCTATCATACAATCTCATCGTACGATGGCGATGGGCATCGCACGATCGTGGCCAATTAGGACAGCGACTGAGTGTTCTGTGGTAGCCACATCGAAATAATATATCTTTGCAAGCAAGTTCGCTGGGTAGCCATAAACCTAATGGATGGAGTATTGTCTCCTCTATGTAAGTCGGTGTCGAACACAAGGGTCAGGTATAAAGGATTTTTTTAGCGATTTTTTTGGTTACGAACGTCGCCGCCGCGAGATCGTTAAGTGAAAAAGGACCTGTTTCGGCGCTTTTGTGACCCAAAAGTTTAAATCGAGACGGTAGCCAGTTCGATACGACATACTATTATCGGACTAATTAATCGTTTTGTTTTTCACATGCGATTTTAATATGTAGGTACGTACGGCGCTTAATTGAGATAGAGTGTTGCGGACGTTTTCTGTCTAATTGACTTCACGAGTTCCTCCAAATTTATATTAATTTGCACATTATAGTTGTACATCTGAATTAGAACGAAAAGCTCTGATTCGAAACAGAAAACTAGTAAGTAAGTAGGTATAATATATGATATTTCTAAAGACGATTACTTAGTGTGTACTTTTTTCGAACTTATCCTAATGCAAAATCAAGGTTTTGGTATGTATCAAACTTCTAAGCTAGATAACAAGGGGTCCTCAAGATATAGTAAGCTCAGATAAGGCAGAGGTAAGATGTCTACTGCTGGACATAGGCCTCACCCACAATTTTCCAAATGGAGCGGTCAGAAGTAACCTGGATCCACCGTCTCTGAACTATTAAAGTTAATTTTATGGTTTTTTATTATGTAGTTTATTAAAAATCCATGGCTTAATTTTCAAAATTAAAATTCTTAAAAACATGTCATGTTATTTTTAAGAATTTTGAATATTATTCAAAATATTATGTATGCATAAGAACATTACTGTTTTGGTTTGGTTTGGTTTAATATTGGTAGGAGATGATTACAAGAGAAGAAGTAGTTAGAATTTCTATTTTTAGTTTTTTTTTTAAATTAGAACTTTAAAAAAAAAAACAAGTTTATCAATTTCTCGAAATCACAGGTCCATTCTAATGTTTGCCTCGGTAATTATGTCGATAAAGTTCCAAAGGTTAGGCATTAAATAATTTAAATGTTCGAAGCCTTTACAATAACTCGATCGTACTGTGCGCGTTGACAAAACATGATAAATGAATCAATAATAAAAATTCTTAGTTGAAAAATTTCATTCCTCATATTGATAGCTCTTTTTTTGCTGACCATAAAAAGTCGAGAATGCGACTCTGCTGGGTTTTTATTGTAATTTATATTCAATGGGCCGCCATTAGCCACACTCGATGCTAGGTTTGGTTAATACACCATGTAAAAAAAAACAAATAGGCATATATGTACCTACACATAGTATAATTGTAGTTGACATTATGTAAATAAATGTAGTTTCTTCACATTTATTTCATACTAGCTGTGCCCACGACTTCTTTTTACATTTAACCGATTGGAATGAAACAAATCCTGTTAGTACCGGAAGCTTGACTATACAATTAATATATATTCTTCCTACTCTAAACAGCGAATGTATAGTTTTTTTTTAATGTTAAGGTCGACGGACAGGCTGAGTCCACATCTTTATTAATATTACACTTTTGCCAGGAGTTAGTTTTCTTACTTTTAGATGATCCCTCGGTAACAGTTTTTTCTAGATGAAACATGCCTCTATGTTCTTTTCTGTATCCCTGTTAACGTGTATGCAAAATTCCATGATGATCGGTTGAGTTAGTTAGGGCGTGGAAAGATAACAGACAGACAGAGTTACATTTATGATATTATATAGTAAATATAGTATGGACTAGTATGCATATGGATATTCGCAATATTCTTTGTTTTGTATGTCATCGGTATTTGTCTTTATATATCTGCTCTGTGGTTAGAGAATTTGAAAGGTTCCTTTGACATTATTATTGTAGAAAGCTTATAATATTATTTCCTCTTTCATAAGGATAACATTTTAGAAAAATGAGTGGGTTATTCACAAAAGTATTGAAATTTCCAAGACAGTTTCCTTTGGTGCGCGGTATGTTGTCGTACTCTTTGATTTGGCCTACTTGCAGTATCGCGCAGGAGTACATTGAACACGGAAAGACCTTAGAAAACGCAGACTGGGCTCGCGCAGCGAGATTCAGCTTCTTCGGCACTTTTTTCATGGCTCCCGTATTCTACAGCTGGATGAAATTTACCGGACGTTATTTCACGAAGAAAAACTTCAGAACAGCTGTGACCAGGGCTGTGATTGAACAGATAACGTATACACCATTGGCCATGGCGTATTTCTACTTCGGAATGAGCATTTTAGAACTGAAACCCATAGCGGAATGCGTTGAGGAAGTAAGAAAGAAGTTATGGCCCACATACAAAATAGGTCTTGTTTTTTGGCCCACCGTTCAAACTGTGAATTTCTATTTTGTTTCGGAGAAAAACAGAATTGTGTTTGTCAGTATGGCCAGTTTTGTGTGGACCTTGTATTTATCTCATATGAAGTCGCGAGACCAGCGTATTGTTACTCACAGTGACATGGGAAGATAGATTTAAGGACAGACATTATCATGATTTCATATCATCATCATAATTTAACCACTGCTGGACATATTTTTTCTCCCCCATATTTTTTCAGCAGTTTGAGTAGCTAGCTGACCCCAAACGCATAATTTTTATATGCAAAGCTATTATATTCACCAAATTATATAATAGCGAGCACTATTATTTTAGGAGCATACTGATCTTTTTAATACTTATAATTCCTTTCAACACGCTGTTGTTTTACAAATAAGTATACCACGGAATAATGAACCACTACAGAACAGATCAGAAACCACTAGCGCGCATAAGGCGCTTTCACATTAGGTGGCCCTAGCCAAGATGCAAACGTTTCGTTGCGTACTTACGAAACGTAAGACAGAAAGCCCGGTGATTGGTTGTTGTAACGCCCACATATAATTTTGACCAATCACAAAGCTTTCTCCCAGCGTAGCGTAGCGTTTACGACTGTAGAAAGCACTGCGTTTGCATCTTGGCTAGGGCTCTAGGTCGCAAGCACTGCGGCAGCAGCGAATGTCTTCTTTTTACAATTATAGCCACGCGACGCTTCCAATACTAGCTCGAAGCCTACTGATCATGCGTGATATTATGTTTCGGTGAATAAATGAGGGATGCCAGAGCCCATTTCCCTATCCATTTCCAGTTATTTATTCTCAATCCCACTATGGTGGGCAGCTTCTGTAGCGTTGGCGTTGCTTGTGTTATAAGCGATGCTACCCACCTACCATAAATTTAATACTTACTGTCTTTAGACTAACAAAAAAAAATTAGCTCGTATATAGCCCAACCAATGAAATAACACATCGAAACTAGTCTCTAATAATCGTTAGTACCGACAAACATTGACATGTAATTACCTATTTAGTAATCTTGGTAAGCAATCGATTGCCCACCCACCGAGCGAGAAGTTTAAACAATCGAATTATTCCATTATTTGGCTCGGGTGAATCTATTCGGTGATCGGGCTTTGTGATAGGCGAGATGATTTGGCGGAAAGTAGTGCGTTATCTATACGCTTAATTACCAATTATTCTATCGTAATACTTAAGGTTTTTTATTTGTTCACATTGTTCTTGTTATACGAATTAAATTGAAAATTGAATTGTTATTTTTATTTGAAGTTATCAAAGTGATTTCTTATAGAGATGAGATATAATAAAATACTAGCTGTTGCGCGCGCTTTATAAAGTATAGTTGATAATGTAGCTTTACAAAGGTGAAAGAATTTTTTAAATCGGTTCAGTAGTTTTTGAGTTTACCTATTCTTTAAAAACAAAAATAAAAAATAAAAATATTTTTTCTTTTTTAATATAAGTATAGATGAATAAAAATTCATGTTTTATAAGTTTTATAACTTCAAAACTACTATCTTATCCTCATAAGAACACCTTAAATCTTTGATTCAAGATGTAAAGTTATACAACTAATTTTAAAATGTGGTATGTGCATTGTGCAGCCATCTATGGTATGGTGACGAAAGTATTAAATAAAAACGATAGCAGCTCCATCTATTGACTTAAATCAACTTGTTGTTAAACCACAAGTGACCGACTGAAGCTTCTTGTACCATTAGGAAACAAGGGTCTTTCAACAACTCCCTAGAAAAAGATAGAAAATAAAATTATTTTAAGTAGTAGGTAATAACAGGTATTAATTATATATTTTTTCAACTTATACTAAATAAGCAAATTTTCGATAGTAAAAATCAAACCATGGAATATAATAATTAGCAACAGAACACTACAAATCTCACTAAAAAGTTACGATCTGCTAATAGTGCTGCCATCTCTGGAATTCTTAAAAACTTATTGAACAACCCTTGAAACACACCAATTAATGAGTTTTAATTCCGCTACTCGCTACTAGATGGCAGGAATAGTCTTAATCAATCCTAATAATAAATCTGTAAGTGTAGGTATTGTATGTATGTATGTATGTTCCTCCATAACTCTGAAACGAATTAACTGATTTTCATGAAACTTGGTAGATAAACATTTGTACGTACGGGACACAAGATAGGCTACTTAATATTTTTCAACGCGGACGAAGTCGTGGGCACCAGCTAGTAAGTAATAAAATCATTTTTGTTTACTATAATGCAATTGTTACTTTGTTACATTATAGGTATGTATTGTTACGTTATTGTTACTATCCGGATGTAATGTCGAGTGTATTCAACTCAGTGCCGCGTATAAATTCTAGAAGGAAATTTTATAGCCTCTTTCACGTGCATGTATATATCTAAAACAAACCAAGTTAGGTTCTTGTCGGCCCCTAGAATGCTTCAAAGAATCCTTCATGCATAAAATATTTTGTAGCGCAAACCTGGATATTCATTTTTAGTCATAAGAAGAAAATTTTCGCTGCCATCTCGTCACACTCATACCTAATTGTTTAGGGTTTTGTTTGTTTTTTATTTAACTTTTGACATTTTTTTAACATTTGACATTGTATTTTAATTGTTTGTATTTTTTTTTTAATTTTATTATTTTTAAAATTGATTGTTTATGTACTTATGATGATTTTCTTAGTTTATGTAGAAATATATATATTAGACTATAGCATCTTAGCCTGGGTAGACCTGGGATGCCGCGATGAAATAATCAATGATGTCCAAGTCAAAGTACAATTAAATCACTTACAAGGATTATTACTGTTTACACGATTATAATATAGTTTTGTCAATAGTTATGTCCTAGCTTTCTCTGTGGTATACTATCGTAAATTTCGTAACAAAATGCCGTAACAATGCCTACCGAATGTATAAATTCACGCGTGTTCAGCTGTAATTGGCTTGCACACTGGACCTAGATGTTAAGCGATAGGGTTTGGAATGTTAAGTGGCTGTTGCTAATTTAAATAAATAAATGTATGTAGTTAGCTCGGAGCGTATATTGCTTGTCTTTTAAAAAATACAAATTTAATAAAATGGAGCTTTATTAAGTTCTTATTCTTATCAGCTAGTCGTATTAAAAAGACGCTTATCTTAATGTAGACATGGCATAAGCAAAATAATGCTTATCAGTGCTACTCTTGCACATACACAGTGGCCGGATGCGCTCGAGGGCACATAACTACGAGGTGAATCAAAAAGTTCTTAGAATAGATATAAAAATATGAGGCAATTCAAACAAAAAAAATTATTTTTTTCTACATAGATATATCTTCTAATTCAATACATTTATAATACTGCTTTTCCACCTTTCTTATTCCTTACGCAGAAAAGTCATTTCATTGGGTTTCAAAAAACTCCTCTATCGTAGCCATAACTGCTTGTGAAATTTAGTTCCGCGGATATGGATGTAAAAAAATTAATAAATATTATATTACCTACTGTAAAATACTAAGTTCTATTTGATGATAAACAAAAATCTGTCGAAATGGTAATAACTAATAACCAAAGACTAGGTATATTGGTAGTTTAGATCAGTAGTAATAACTTGATTTTTTTTTTAAATTAGACTATTTAATGCTCAGGGCAAATCAAATACTATCATTACGCGCGCCACGTTAAAACTGCGTTAAAACCTTAACATAAAGAGAGAAAAAAAAAAACAAAAAAAAACAAGTAGGTAGGTATTTACGCGCGTTTTTCTTTTTAAAAACTTATAAAACACTTATTATTAACACAGCATCTTAATAGATAAGCAAATATATATTCAAAACTGGCGAATTTGTGAGAAAGTGTAACAAGTATTTTTTTGGGCATGTCGCCGAATCGCCTCTGACGCCGCGTGGAAGCAATAACTCACCGGACAAATTTTACGGAACAAGAACTTTTAGGCTGAACCCTCAATTTTTTGGACATAAACATGTTATATGATCCGACCTCTTTTGTTTTTATTACGCAAGTGGATGGCGCTTAGCAAAACGAGAAAAAAAAACAGTTTTATTTTACAACAATACGAGTCTTTCTGTGTTGGTTATATAGAAAAAAAAAGAAAGATATTTATTGAATGCATTTTAAGTCGAAGCATGTGGTTTTCTTGGTAGTCCAGTAGTGGATTGTTGAATGTTTTTGGTTCCGGCGTATTTGTGTTATAATATTATATAAATATTTATAATAAGACATGTAAGGGAGTAATTATTTACATTTATTCAGCTTTTGTCCTCAGAAACATAAGTTTTGTTTGCAGATGTGTACGCGTCCAAAAGCTTCGTTAACCAAAATCATCTAGCGAAACGCGAATGAGCTGAATAACCTACTCCCTAACCTCCAGTATAACTCTCTCCATATAGTTGAGCGACGTCTCAGTTTAACCATCCTTTTCCAGGCCGGTGGGTTATAACTCTTCTATAATACACTAACACAGAACTACAGTTATATAACAGCACACATGCTGTTATATCACGGTGGTCTTCTGTAAGGAGGTGGTTTCTGCCGCCAGACGGGCTGCCCAAATGACTGCGAAACGCATTGTGTGCCCGCTTCGACTTTCCAATACCAGACCAGAGACAACTTTGAAAAGTTCATATCCAAAGCTGACCCTGCCGGTAATCGAACCCGGGCCTTGAGACGGAGCGTTAAGTCAAACGCCCTAACCACTCGTCCGAAGGGCTCGTCAAATTATACCTAAACATGAATTATTGAGGTTTTTCATAAAGGTACTTGCTATATATTAAGTTTCCAAACAATTTATCACTTAAAAGTGTAGTTATTTTATTTTATTTAATAGAAACACCAACAGTACATCAAAATTAGTTAAGTCACATACACTTATAAGATATAAAAACACGTTTACATTTGTGTACCAATTACAGGTATTTACAGCTAGCTACATGTTACATGTTGTCATGTTGAAAATTTAGAAATAATAATAATAATAATAATAATAAATACATATATCTACTTGAAACAAAACATCGTAAAAATGAAAACAATTAATCAATATTTTTAGACCTTGAGAGTTTCCTTTTAAAACAATTCAAGCTGTCATGAAAAATATCAACCTCTAAGTCATTCTGAAGAGAACGGAAATTGGAAATCATACGATTGACCGGGGAGAACTTGCCCAAGTTTGTGCGTATTATGTCACAGGAAAATACCCTCGTAATAGGATATCTGGGTATAGCACGGGGCACCACCACAGATAGGAGATTCAAGATATCAGGTGCCGAGATAATTCCATTAGCTATTTTATGTAAGGTAACCGCATCCGCAATCGCGCGTCGTTTCTCTAAAGACTGAAGTTTAAAATGTAGTAATCTAGAATTGTAATCCAGAGAAGGGGAACATTGTTTATCCTTATGAGCCAAGTATCTTGTAAAATTACGTTGAATACGCTCCAGCCTCACTATATGAGATCGATAGTTATCAAGTAGTTATCCTTAACAATGATTTAATTAAATCATACCAAAAGTCAACAAGTTTTTTTTAGCACAAATCGTACCTATGGGCGTTCCAAGGCGGGTATAGGCGGGTTTCACATTATTCACTCACAAGTAAATACTAGTATAAGTTGTAGGACAATTGAGAGCAGATCGCTCCTTTGTGGTCCCATACAATATTATGTAATAATAATAATATTGGATAATAATTAGGTACTTAGGTATATCGTAATAAACAAATTTGATTTCATTTTTATCATAATATAATAAACAATATAAATTGATAATAATCATAACCTTAGTTATGCACACGACATAACTAAGGTTATACCGAAAAGCGAAAGAATAAGCCGAGATATAATCACTTTTCCCTTAAAGACCACGCATTTTCTAAATAAGTACCACCATTTTTTTAAAATATATAATAGGTAAGTACTATTTTAAAACCAGCATTTCATTATCACTTTTACATTATTTAATTATCTTAAGATTATCCAGGTATTTCGAATCTCGACGGAGTTGCGGAAGAGTGTTCGTCCGACCTCGCAACTTCGTCTATAGCGGACGCGGAGGTTGCCAAGAGGTTTACCTAGTCGGTAGGTCTACGTCTACTCCAATACCATCTCGGGGCAGGAGTCCCACATAACCCAACGGTTTGTCCCAGGCCAGTGGGTATCCATGATGGATTCCTCTTGTAAAAAAAAAAGGTATTTCGAAAATATTCCTATTTGGTCAAAAAGGTTTTATGGTTACTTTATTCAGAACACCTTTACTGAGATATGATTTTTTTAAGTGGGGAAAATCTCAATACATTTTCGGCATTCTCCTTTAAAGACGTATTCCAGTCAAAAATTAATCCCATTTAATATACTTTTTTTTTTTCTCTGTGTTTGAAATAAGCATATTCAGAAAAATAAATTAATTACAAAAAAAAAAATGAGAGCGACGAATAATTTTCCTTGCATTGAACAGTGAAAGGTCAGTTAAAGAACGCTAAGTAACAGGAGGTAATAAAACGCAAATTTTTGCATGTGTGACCAATAAATTTTACATATTTATAAACGAAACATCTTGTTCATTTTTTTTATTAAGTCTATATGTGTCTCTGCGCCGTTGATATAATTTATTGGTAGGTCGGCGCCGTAGTTTCTTTTTTTCGAAACTTTTTTGCGAACCTCAACCGCGAATTGACATGACCCCAAAGCTGTCAGCTCAATGTCAGATAAAATGCTATTTTCGTGTACTGGGATTTTTTTTTAATAGCGGTGAAAATTGAGGTGCTTTTGGCCCGAATTTGCTATGGCATTTTTGTGAAATAATATACTTATTTATATTATACGATATTTGCTTCACCGAGATTTACATTTGCTTTGACGGATTTTTTTTTTAATGAAATTCTAGTGAGTGAAAGGATATAACCAGAAAATGTTCAGATTACTCAAATTTATTATTATTTACCCATTTCAACTTAAAAAAATATAACTTGTTAATTTAATTTAATTAATTTAACTTAATTAATCGTGCTGATATATATTATTTCTTTCTTTCTTCAATAGATAAAAGCGAATCCTCGACCACATGTCGCAACACAACATAACTGTTGTGTTTATTTCATATTACATACTCCATATTAATACTAAATACGAATATATACCAACTAATTACTAATACCTATAATAATATTACTAATTTACTAATATTTACTAATCCATACTTAATATACATGTCTGTCATTACCTTTACACGCCTTAACTATTCACCGATCATAATGAAGTTTTGCAAACACGTTGTCAGGGATGCAAGAAAGGACATAGAACATAGCACCTTTCATGCAGAAAAATAGGACTGTTTCCGAGGGATCATCTAAAACAAAATAAAAAACTAACGCTTGGTCATAGTCAAAGTCAAAGGTCAAGCTAATCAATATAATTCTTATTTATTTTTTGTATTTTTTAACGTGGACTAAGTTGCGGGCATCAGCTAGTAAGATATAAATATGATTCTTATAAATATGATTAGCCGAATGACTAAGAAATGTCGATGAGTAAGTAAGAGATGATTTGACGCAGTGATTTTATTGTGGCCTGGGAGATGCCCCGTATCATCGGTTGGCTCGCAATCAGTCGAGGCAATTAATCGTACGAGTATGGAACAGAATGGGAACATTAAACTGTGCATGTGTATTGAACACTGATAACACACTGAGAAAGATCTGATGGTACAAATCGGGACATTTCAGTCGGTTTTTTTTTGACAATAAATTTTTTTTGTCATTTTTCTAACATAATATTTCTTAGAAATTGTCGCGAGCATCTTGCTGTACCCTTATTCATTCTGTTCAATCAATCGCTGAGTACTGGTACGATGCCTAAAGTCTGGAAACAATCCCATGTAATTCCTTTATACAAAAATGGTGACAGACATAACATTGCTAATTATAGACCTATATCGAAACTTAACACTATTGCCAAATTATTTGAAAAAATTATATATGACCATATTTTTCCCCTATTAAGGCCTACAATTATCAACCAACAGCATGGATTTGTAAATAAAAAATCCACTGAAAGTAATGTTTGTGAATTTGTACATCGGGTTGCCTCCGCAATGGAAACTGGTTTCCAAATGGACGCTATTTATACCGATTACTCGAAGGCATTCGACAAAGTAAGGCACTCGGTACTGGTGCGTAAGCTACAAATAGCCGGTATACACGGGGATCTTTTACGATGGATAACATCCTATCTTCGTGAACGAAGCCAAGCAGTGACAATTAAAGGGTTTTGCTCCTCCTTTCTTCCGGTCACATCTGGCTTGCCCCAAGGCTCGCATCTGGCTCCTCTATTTTTCAACTTATTCATTAATGACATTGTAAATGTTTTTGACCAGTCCGATTTTCTATTGTACGCTGATGATATGAAGATTTTTAGAAAAATTAAAACAATATCTGATTGCATGGCCCTACAAAGGGACCTTGATAAATTTATGAGTTACTGCAAAAATAACTATTTGGACCTTAATATTAAGAAATGCAATGTAATTACTTTCTCTAGAAACCCTAAGCATATTAAATATGAATACAATTTTGACCACGTTACTTTAACGCGTGTTATAGTTTCAAAAGACTTAGGTGTTCTACTGGATGGTAGATTGACATTTGACGAGCATCTTGACTACATAATCTCCAAGGCCTACCGCATGCTCGGATTTGTTCTGAGAGTCAGCAAAGATTTCAAAGCCGGTTCAACCCTCTCTCTCTTATTCGACTCCTACGTCAGACCTCTACTCGAGTACGGGTCTATTGTTTGGAACCCGCAATATAAAACTCAAATTAAGAGGTTGGATAGAGTGTTTAACTTGTACTTGAAACATCTTCAATATAGATTTAACAATGTACCTACGTTTGCATCCCTTGGTCATAGACGTGTTCAGAAAGATCAACTGTTTTTATACAAGATTATGAATAATTATATTGATTCACCATTCTTATTAAGCAATATTGGATTGAGTTGCCCTCGAATAAATTCGCGCCGCAAGTGTTCGTTACACATTCCGTTCTGCAAAAGGAATTATACAAGTAATACCTTTTTGTATCGCTCTTGCAAATTTTATAACGAACACTTGCTAGATCTGGATATTTTCAGTTGTCCTATAGGAGCCTATAAACGAAGCCTTAAACAAGCTCTCGAAAATATAGTTGTGTAGTCTCCTTTTTGTTATGGCCTGTTTATTTGTTTATTTTGTATGTATATGGTATTTGTTAACTGTTTCTTGCTTTTTTTTTTGTGTTTTCTCCTAGCTCGTAATGACTTGTAATTTATATGTTTTAGTAATTTAGTGGAAACTTTGCTGATTTATGTTCTTCTTGTATGTATATGTATAATGTGTAGCGAGATATTGTTTGTTTCCCTGATATAAATAAAAAAAAAAAAATAAAAAAAAAAAAATAAAAAAAAAAATGAATATAGACAGCCTATGACGTTCAAACACAAGAACACTATCACTACCTACGTAGGTATATATAAATTTTATAACAGCATTTGCTTATTTTTCCTAAATGTGTTGCTAACTGGTTGCTAAGCGCAAAACTCGAGAACGGGTGGACCGATTTTAATTCTGTCTTCACTCATGGATAGAGGGATAATCAGGGAATATTCTTACCTAAAAAAAAAATGCACCCCGGGCGAAGCGGGGAACAGGTCGCTATATATAATAATAATCTATCAATGTTTGTCTTAATAACAAATGTTGATTATTTAGAGTTTAAAAGTAGATTATTGTAGTTATTTTATTATTTTATATTGAAATAAGTGTATAAGCTTAATTAATTTTAATATAGGTACGATTGAAACGTTGAATGAAATTTAATATGGAGATATCGTATAATAGATTAGCCTATTAACTTAGATAAAGCTTTTTCTAACCTACCTATACTAATTATGTTACTTAGGGCCTCTTTCACCATCTGTCAAGTAGGCTAACCGTCATTCAAAGTAACCGGTCACCGAGGATGATGGAGCTGATTAAAAATTTAAAAGAAAATAATAGATAATAAAAAAATCTCCTATCGAAGGATGCACTAAACCGAGTGCATAATTTAATAAAACATAAAATTATTTCTAAAAGCAACTAATCAACAATTGTAGTTGGTGAAAGAGGCCCTTATAATAGTAGATATTTTACTTAGCTTACATAAAGGCTCTGAGTATTATATTGCCTATGGGCCTCTAGATTGCTTCGACCTCTCTGAAATTTGGTTTTATATCTTCAGTTCATGGATATCTCGAATAATAAATAATAATCTATACTAATATTATAAAGAGAAAAAAAAACTACTGAACCGATTTTAAAAATTCTTTCACCAATATAGAAAGCTACATTATCAGCCAGTAACATAGACTATATTTTCTGAATTTACGCGGATGATGTCGCTTGCAACAGCTAGTAATTCAGTTCGATTTTATTATTCGCCAGTGTACATGACGTTGGAACGGGAGTCCAATGTACAAATAAAAGCTAACGAGAGGCGGGCGGGCGGCGTTCAGGCGGCGCGCAATGCACGGGAGCTTTGTAATGGTGTACTGCCGCTAGTAATAATGGAATCCAATACTTGCTATTACTCTTTATCCTTCCATGGGCTACTTACCTTGAGAGGATTCAGGAAAAGGGAGAGAAGAAGAAGGGAGAAGACTCTGGAATTTCTAACTCACTCACCGATGGACAAAAATATAAATTATTTCATAGTGGTTTTTGTAGAGTAATCGCTTCTTATGGGCTGTCCAGCCTTATGACGCTTTATGTTATATTTTTAAAAGATTATTATTACAATTATATTAACTAGGTTTTTTTTTCCAATCCTGCCAGTGGGGTAACAGTTTATAAGTGGATATTAGCACAAATGCTTACACCTTTAAACTTTCTGCTCATACATTTAATTTATATTTATACTACCAATAACCATTGTTACCTACGTCTGTCTGTACATAAAAAGTCTGTGTTGATACTACATCTAGTATTGTGTATTTAGTTTCATTTAATTATTGTCTTTTAGCCAACGTAATTCCACGATGCCTTGCGTGTGTACTCTACGTAGCAATGGCTTGGCATCGGTCTATCGGGCCAGATCACCTTCCATACACGCGATAACCTTAAAAGCACCACCGATATTAATACATCAGACACCCACGTGCTAGCATTATACATCATACTGACACCAGTCGGCAAACAAATGCGTTCCTCAATACTGTTTCATGTTATAGCTCTACCTAATAGATTTAAATGAGAAAGTAATGGATCAATTCTATTATAAAGCCAATGATAATGTTGTCGCTTTAAATAAACTAGACTAAATGGGTTTAATGTGTTGTATAAAATTTTATATTAAAATTAAAACCGAATCTCTGCCTACTAAAATTATGTGGTCTTATATACTAGTCCAGGAAAAATTACTAACAAATCAAAATTTGAGTCCCTCAGGGGAATTTTTGATATATGTTCTAGAATATAATATATTCTAGAACTTCACTATTATATATTACTTAATATGTAAATTTTATATGAACAAATTTTTCGATTCCAACCTGTAGAAGAGGTGGAAAAATAAAAATAAAAATTCTGAAATTATACAAAAATGTTAAGTTACAAAAAAAGTTTCAGACAAATGTTGTAGAACATTTAGTTTTACATAAAAATATTTATATAACTATTTTGCTAAAATTAAAAATAACAGATTTAGGGAGGTTAGAAGATAAAGAATCAACCCTTAAATATATTCATTTTGGGTAACATTATAAAGGTAATTAAAAACTATATCCATTTGGTCTTTTTATATATACTTACGAAATTTAACTACATATTTTAAATGCCCCTTAACACCTTACTGTTTAAAAACGAGCTTTAAATATTATGAGAAAGTAATAAAGATTTTTTAAACCGCGCACGCTTACCACACAAAAGCGCCATAAAAGCTTTTAAGGACAGGTGGCTTTGGCCATATTCCCATAGTGCAACAGTCCCATGCGTTTCCACATAAAACTATGATACACGTGTTGGAAGGATCAATATCTGTGGTTCGGCGCCGCCCGGCGCCTCTGCATCCACGTATTTGTTTTAGTATTAGTACTACACAGGCGGGCGTTTTTAAAACGCTACATCGTATCTCTACTGAACTACTGTAAACGATGCTGTACATTGTTTCACTCTTAGTCACGTGACGCTTTACGGTTTTGACTTAATATTTAATATTTGCATTTAATCACTCAATAATAATAATAAAGTATTATAAATGTACAAATTTTTGGCAATCGTGTTTATCAATCGAAATCACCGGATACAAAAAAAAATTCACAGTGGTCACGTGACTAGGGATACAAGCGTGAAATCCTTAACGTGTAAGCATTTTAAAGAATTAAAATATAGTGTAAATACTAATATAGTATTAAACTCTATATCATTACTATTATTAACTTATTTACACAAGACGCAATTGAAACTCAAAATTATTGATTTGAAACAATAATTGATAATTTGATGCTTTTATTCCGTGATTTCGATTGATAAATTCGATTGCCAAAATTTGAACATGCATTTATTAAGAATTTCAAGTGATGTCGGAATAGACATTATAGGAAGTTATCATTGTCATCCTGAGGGATGCGACTGACTGTCAGTACCTACTTACCGCAAAGAATTCCATTTTCGTGAGCGTTCACATTCTTCACCGATCCAGCGTTTTAGCCGTGTTTGAACGTTCATTGTACGTTCGTTGATAGAGTCCAAGGCTCACTTGCAGCGGTGTGGTAGCAATTCAGATAAAAGCGGTCTCAACTAATTGTGGTAAAAAATTATATTGGAACACAACGAGAGATGTGTTTTATCGTTTTCAATTTGATTTATGTGAGTTGATCTGTTTTCTTATTACTAGATACTTTTCGTTAAAAAATGCGTTTTGAAAAATATGGAAAATATTGGTTGTTGAATCTTATCTATATATATGTATATACTTATATAAAAGTCGATATATATATAAACCGATCAACCGATCACCGTGAAATTGTGCATACAAGTTGTCAAGGGTTTCAGAAAAGGAACCCATAGAACCTTACATTCCGATGAGACGAAGTCGCGGGGCAAAGCTAGTACTAAATAAACATGAGGGTTTGCTCAACTCTATTGTTCACCATTGACTGACTTTTTAAAAGCGAAATATTTTTTCATAAATTTGTTCTAACAATCAGGACTTTAGTTTGTCCTATTTATTAGTCTCTAACTATAGTCCGGCTAGAGATAATGACATATTAGAACAAACAACCGCGTCACTAATTACGCAAATTCACGTACAAATAGCATACAAGACAACCGACAGGTGAGTACCGGCGTACTCACCTGATTTTGACAGGATATATCGGCTATTGTATGAAGTTTATATTTTATTTTCTTTATTTGACTTGGTATGTAAGAAATAAAATGTCGAAACACGTGATTGAATTGTCGAGCTAGACAATTCCGAAGGCACGCTCTGTTCTTTAGCGGTGCCATATCTCTAGCGGGGCCGCGCGCGCATTTCCGAAGATCTATGGCAGCGCAATAGCAGCAACCGTAGCGTTGCTTGTGTTATAGGCGACGGTTGCCACCTATACTTACTATCAAGGTGTAGGTGCTACCGTAAGTCAGTATGTCTGTCGAACTCGACATAAACAAATATTTGATTTTGTTTGTCAAATAGTTACTACCTACCTAGATTTGAACTATAATTTATTGATTTGAAGACGATTCTACAAGGTTTAATTCATATTTAACTTTTGACGATATTTAATAGTTCTTTTATTTCTTTACTAGCATGTGCCTATATTATGTTACCTAAGTCCTTATGTTAGATACCTAAGTCAAAAGTCAAGAAGGTCAAAATAACGTTACATACAAAAATTAATAAAATTATTATTTAAGTATATTAATTTATATATTTTATATATTTTTTATATTAAGAATGAAATTAAAGAAAAATACCTATACATCTCTAGTGTTTCTTCTATCTTCTATAAGTATAATTATATAAAACTCTCGTCTAATCAAACTCCTCCGAACCGATTTTTATTAATTTTTTTGTATATATTCGGTAGGTCTGAGAATAGAAATCTGAAAGATAATCTGGTATCAGAATAAACTATATTTATACCCCTAAGTGATAAGGGTGGCCCACCCCATAAATTTTTTTATATTGTAAAACAACGTTTCCCGGGTCAGTTAGTATGTTATAAATTGAGTTACATATGTATTTAAATTACATATATACCCAATAAATTTATTGTACATAATTACTCAAACTAAATTAATTATTTTAAAAAAATCGCTAAATACGATTTTTTTATGGTTGCGGTTTTGCTGTTATGCGAAAAAGGTATTAATAAACAAAAATAACTGTCATCAACATATTTTATTCATATATATCATTGCACAAATTAACACGAGGAAATAACATAAAAATTGTTATAGTAAGAAAAAGTTTGTATAATACTATTTTGTTTATCTAATACTCCTTAGGCGATCAGTCTAGAATGGCACATATTTTGGTAATATCAACTAAAACCAAGCTTAAAGTTAAAAGAAAAAAAAAATTATCACTATTTATCTTTCAGTCCATAATTCTAATAACAATTTAGTTTTATTTTTTTAAAGGATAACATATTTATTTTCAATTATGCAAAAGAAATAGCACATAAAATATAAACGAAAAAGGTTTAAAATGCCTTACAAATGCTTAGGTACTAAAAATTACGGTTTATCTAGATATAATGTTTAAACAGATTTATAAAAAAGTAAAAAAAAAAACAGAAATTGTTTTAAATCAACAAACACGAAAATTGTACAGTTTTCTAACCTCAGGATTGCCATTGTACAAGTCCTTAGGCTGATCGATATAATTGGTTGTATACACATAACCCTCTATCCTATTTATTTCTTCATCATATTTTCTGTTATCACCATCATAGATCACGTTATCATCAAAGTTTATGGTCGAATTCAAGGTGTCACAGTTATCATAATTTCCTTCGGATTTTGTATCTTCAATTTCGTATTTGAAAGTATCATAGTTTCTCACTGGGGACATGACGTGAGTCTTCTTATGCTCGATTTTGAAGAGTTTCCTTTCTGTAATTTTAATAGGTTTAGCGTCAGACGAAGTGGACACTTCAGGTGATTTGATCCTCTTGCTTTTGTAACGTCTGTTTTGGAACCAAATTTTGACTTGAGTTGGTGTTAAATTCAAAACACGGGCGAGTTGCTCCCTCTCTGGCGCGGTCAAGTATTTCTGAGCTATGAAGCGTTTTTCCAAAGCGTGTACTTGGGACTGAGTGAAAAGTATCCTGGGTTTTCTTTTGGCCCTCTTCTCTTTTCTGTCTTGCTTGTGGATGACTAGCGGGCTTTCTAAAAAAAAGGCTAACATTATAAAAATGAACAGATTTTAAAAACTCGTGAGTCTTGTTTAGTTTTTTTACGAGCCTATTGGATGAGTGGTTAGGGAGCTTGCCTCAACGCTCTGTCTTAGGGGTCCCGGGTTCTATTCCCGACATGGTCAACTTTGGAAATGAAAGTTTTCAAAGTTGGATCTGATCTGAACTTGGAAAGTAGTGGCAGGGCACACTGCGTTTCGCAGTTATTTGGGCAGCCCGTCTGGCGGCAGTAACCACCTCCCTTGCAGAAGACAACCGTGAAATAACAGCACATGTGCTACTGTGTTTTGGTTAGTGAGTAAGGAATGCCAAGCCCATTTTCCTTAACCCTTCCCAATCCCTTATATTCTCAATCAGTCGGCTGGCACTTGCAGCACCTGTGGCGTTGCTTGTGTTATAGAGCAACGGTTGCCACTTATCTGCCATCAAGTGGACCGTCAGCCTATCTGTCGATCTTGTGAAACAAAAAAAAACTTTGATGTTATGTGTGAAGGACAGGCAAAAAGCCATTTATTAGACAATAGTAAAATTATATCATATTTAAAATTATATCATTAAAAAAATATTAACTCGGAAACATGCAAAAGAAAGAACGCACAAAATAATTGCATAATGTTCGCCTTCAAAACCCCCTGCTGGTTCTACTAAGACTAGCGTCATTCATTGAACCATCTGTCTACTGTCCGCTTTTCAAATAAGATTTTTTATAATACTAGTATTTGACGAGCCCGTTGGATGAGTGGTTAGGTTGCTTGCTTTAAACGCTCTGTTTTAGGGTCCAGGGTTAATTCCAGGCAGGATCAACTTTAAAAATGAATTTTTTTCAAAGGCTGGATGTGGAAAGTAATGGCAGGGCGTACTGCGTTTCTCAGTCATTGGGGCACTGCCGCCAGAGTGGTTAAAGCCGCCAGACGGGCGGCAGTAACCAAACCCTTACATAAGAGCACCGTGAAATAGCAGCATGTACTTTTGTATTCAGCATTTTCCTATTCATTTCCAATCCCTTAACTATCCTTAACCCTACTGTAGTCGGCAATGCACTTGCAGTATCTGTAGCGTTGCTTTTATTATAGGCGACGGTAGCCACCTACCATCAAGTAGACCATCAGCTTGTCTGCCGATTAAAAAAAAAATTAAAAAACAAACTTACTCGAACGTTTTCTCGTCGATGAAGGTGTGTATTTCAGTACTGGTTCTGCGTTTGTTGGGTAAGGCACTGTATTGTTAGTTTCTAGCGCAGCTGTTTCATTATCTAAGCACCTTTGTCCTGAAACCGCTGCTTCTGGAATGGGGTTATGAGGTTTCTCATTAAATTCAGCTTTATCCGCAACTTCTACTGGATGAGAGCTGACACCGCACATCTCGGGATATTGTTCGTAACTATGATGATACAAATTGTGACAATAAGGGTTGTAATTGTAGTAATTGTCTATTTTGTGTTCGTGGTACATCTCCTGGCCCCAATAAGGATCCATGTTCCCGTGAACAGGTATGTTCTGGTACATTTGGCTGAAATATTCCGGCGGGCAGAAAGTCTGTTGATGATACAACGTCTCGTACTCAAAGTTTCTTCGCTCATTCGTTTTCCAATCGTTTCGCTCGATAATGTAATTTGTTTGATTAGTACTAAGAATGTCTTTCACTGAAAAAGGCGTATTTGGATTTTGATTTAAATGTATCGGTTCATCCATTTTTCTGTAACTCCTCTCTAAATAACCTTCATCCTTCTTATTAACGTTATCATAAGCACTTTGCATGTCAATGTCAATGTAATAACTTTGTTTACATTCATTCGTGTTGTATTTATTATTATCAAAGTTGAATGAAGTTGAAACTTCATTATGTTGTTCATAGTTCTCCATATTTCACTTCACTGACACTTTAATTTTACTAATTGATTGGGTGCTAGACCTAATTATCTTGCTGTGTTAAAGGCACGCGGTGGAAGACTGATGGTTTCTGTAGATTGGAAGTCAAAGCCAATCCACGAGGCGCCAGGGGTGTGGTGGGCGTGGCTTTAATGTTTGCTGTCCTTTTCTATCACGTGTTTCGCTATAGTATAGCCGTCCCTTTCACGCTTGTGTAGCTACGAATGTAAATAAAACGGATGATTTCATTTAGGGCGTGAGAGGCTGCTTATAGAGGCTATGGTTTAATTAATGATCCCAAATATTTGTTTTTTTTTTAGTACTACTTATGTAAGTATAAAGTTAAATTGAATTGAGCTTTATTAACAACAGGTAGATAGATATGAATTATATAAAAAAATAACTATTTATCTAATTATTTAGGTACCTAAATTACTTATCTAAAAGTTCTATAATATCTATGAACGATTTTTATTAATAAAAACATAGTAAGGACACAGAAAAGGACATCCTTTTCTGTTGGTATACCCCTGATAACATAATGCAAAAATTTATAGTCATCGATTTTTTTAATGTTAAGGTCGACAGACAGGCTGACGGTCCATTTGATGATAGGTTTCAACCGTCGCCTATAACACAAGCAACACCACAGGTGCTGCAAGTAAAAGATAAGGGATAAGAAAGGGATGGGGTAGTGGGCTCTGACATCCCTTACTCACTCACCGTAACACAACAGCACATATGTTGTTATTTCACGGTGGTCTTCTGTAATGGGGTGGTTACTGCCGCCAGACGCGCTGCCCAAGCAAATGACTGTAAAACACAGTGTGCCCTGCCACTACTTACTTTCCAAATCCAAACGAACTTTGAAAAGTTAATTTCCAAAGTTGACCCAGCCGGGAATCGAACCCGTGGCCCCTGAGATTTTAGGCAATCATCCTTACCACTCATCCAACGGGTTCGTCAAACGGCGATTGAGTACCAAGTTAAGGCGAGATTGCTGTAATAAACAAACAAACTCTTATTATTGATTTTATTAGTATATATTATTTTACTTATTTTCGCTCCGTCCACTTGGATCCACAGCTTGACTCCTCACGTGGATCCGCGGATACTTTTATCTCCTCTTAAATCTACCATTGAGGGGATTCAATAATAAACATAATTTTATATGCCACAAATGAGAGGATCCAAAATAATAATATTGACCGATACCACAGAACAAATAATAATACTACAAAGTATAGCTTTGTTTTGTCATAAATTACGAACATCTCTACCTCAAAGAGAACTTCGTTGCGGTCTCATTGAATAACAACTTTAGTCTTACTATTTTAATTTGTAGATATTGTTTGTATGGTGCGAAAGTGTAAATTGATCTGTTTGTTTATATTCAAATTGTCAACGCCGGCCGGTGATTATGTGACGGTACGTTTAAAAGATTAAAGTTTAAACAAACGAGTCATGCTTATGCGATGTTAAAAAAGCTAAGCATTTCTTGTAGGTATATCTCACACATGATTCATAGGTAGGTCATATAGTCATACCTACATAGCATAGAGATTTTTTCTTTATCTTAGTTGCAGCTAAAGAATTATCCCATTAGAATGTTTTTGCTGCATATTTTTATTGAGATATTTTTCTATCTATATTTTAATTTTCAGGGAACAAAATTTATTTAAAGAAATGTATCTACTTACCTACTAACCCCACCCGCCCCTGACTTCATAGGGGAATAGGTTATACCAGCTCATAGGAAAAAAACAGGTCACTTGGTTAAGAAATAATCGGCACTCTGGACGACATAATTTTTGTGTACTACTGTGATCACAAATTTTCCAATTTTGCATTTATTTTATTTTTTGTGTAATACCAAATAAATGTGCAATTTAATGTAGTCTTAAATTCAATAGTTGATTTTGTAAGTTTTGTATAAAAAAAAATTTAATTGAATCATAGCTTAAAAAAATTGCAGCCAACTTTGACACTACATCATTTAAACTTCCTTGGCCAGTTATTTTTAAAATTGGCTTTAATCAAGACTTCAAAATACTACAACACATCTTACTAATCTTTCTATTTTTTTTTTGGTCTAAAAAAATCGGAAGTAGAATTATTTTTCTGTTTAAAATTAACTTTGTTGAAATCATAACACCATATTCCTTGCATTTTATTTAACAAGTTGTTTAGAGATAAACGAACCATAGGTATAACAAGATTATCTCGTGTTTCAAATTACAATTATTAGCCGACAGGCGACAAAAAGGATAATAAACAATGGAACAGTATCAAAGGTGTTTCTATGATCAAGCATTACAATGGTGTCTTATCAAACACGGAATATTCAATCATACTGAACTACACATAAGAACTACTTTAGAATATTAGAATATACCTATGTTGGCCTTAAGTTAATTCCAACAACTTCAAGTGTCAAATTACAACAGCGGAAGTTTATATTATTTTTATAGAGCAACTTGTTTCTGAGATTTCTCTAGTTCGGTATTATGTAATTATTAAATTAAGTTCGGTAAGTTTTTTGTTATTTTATTTCCGAAAGTAATATAAAATTATAGATACGTGTGATCATAATAAATAATAAAATAACAATAACATATAAAATAAATTACTGTAAAATAACAGTAGGTACTACGTGTCTGTTGTGTTTCAATGAGTGGGTATATGGGATGCCAGATGCCAGAGCCCATTACCCTATCCCTTCCTAATCCCTTTCCCTTATCCTTAATCTTTCTATGGATGGCAGCGCATTTGCAGAATCTATGGCGTGGCTTGTGTTACGGTAGGTGACGGTAGCCACCAGCACCAGCACCAGCAGCCGGTAGCTACCATCGAGGGGACTGTCAGCCTGTCTGTAAACCTTAACATTTAAAAATAAACACTGAGTGGGTATGTATGTCAGTTCCGAGATAACCATTCAACGATTTAGTTAAGATTGATCAAGAAATAGTTTTTGGGCATCGATGGTTTTAGGTGTAAAGCTCAATAATATATTAAGTACTACTACTAATGAGACGGTATAATATAATGTGTTAATGTTTATTAATATAAGACTTTTATAAGAAATAAAAAATCTTTTGGAATTAAAATTTGCCATCCCTAAATTCTGCCTAAGCTGCAGCCTTCTTAGCCAGCTGGTAAAGAAGAAAATTAGCCTTGACAAGTCACAATGTCATGATACCTATAACTCATGTACCTATGTTTTTTACCCTTTATTAATTTTTACCCTTTATACTGTAAATTGTGTAATATTTGATATTACACAATTTACAGTATATTATTAGATATACTGGAAAACTACTTGAAAAATTCCAAAGTATAGTGCAGGCATCTCATAAACAACTTATTTAATTACTGCGTTACATTTGAAGTGGTCATTTTCAAGTTGAAATTTTACAAAATATGTCAAAACGCTAACAAGCTTCTCATCGTGTCGCTTTTTGGTAATAAAATGAACATTTTACGATGTGACAAGAGCCCCCTTAAATTATGAGTGGATTTTGTAAAAAAAGTTTTTCTTAAAAAAGTATTTGAAATAACATTATTATTTACTAGTTCTTGCCCAAGACTTCGTCTGAGTCGTCTTTTTTAGGTGTTTAATAAACCTTTATTGCTGAAATATTTTTGTCAGGCGTTAAATATAACGCCTGTCTATACAGCTTTAAAAAAATGTATAGACACGGCTTGTTCGCTATTTTGTTAGATATTTATACTCATAGTAAACTTCATATTTGTATGTAGAAGGTAATATATTTAAAAATCCTATATAATCAGTTCAACTGATCACCATTATTATTTTCTTATACGGTTTCAATATGTACATACATACATACCTACATACATATTTTATGCCATATGGTAATTGATGACATTCTCTCTCCATATTATGTATGTAAATATTGTTGCCTTTAGGGTTGTCCACTAATGAAATATTCGAATAAGTGGTATAATAAATTCAAAGAAAAATTAACAGAAATGTAGCTATATCGTCTCGAGTTTCGAATTATAATAAGTTTCGTGTAGGTAAATTACATATAAAACTTTAAGCACAGTAAAGGCATTTAATATGGCACATCGGGAACAAGAGCGAGATGTAGGTACGGCGAAGATGGGCTATATTCGGTTTAGTAGAGCGTTCTCTCTCACACAATGCTCAAGTTAGTCTTATGTCTATATTGTTTAAACCATTTATGCTTATAAAATATTTTAAAAAAAAATACATATTAAAAACACATTTCAAAGCATGACCAAATTTGAATCAATTTCGGCTAGCGGTTTAGCCGCCAGAGTGCGCCAATTTGGACAGCAAGACAGGGAGAAATCATTCAGCTGTGTAATTGCTTTGAAATGTGATCTTAATATGTATTTTTTTAAATTCTTCGAGGTTATAGCACCTCGAAGAATTCGAGGTCGTAGCACCACAAATCACTTATTAGTTCGTCCTCTGGGTCAAGTAACGTCACCAAGTCGTGGTCGTGTTGTGGTGGGGGTCGACAATCCGGGTAGTTGTAGGGGCCGGTATCCAATATATCCAATAGAACGATGTGGTCCCATTACGCTGCCCGCAACAAATGAAGTATGACCATTAATAGTGACATTTTACACACACAAGATAAACGGCGGGAAATGTTCATAAATAAATAAATAAAAAAGAAATGATTTGGTCAAATCAAAATAACTTAAAACTGGTTTTTAAATTCTTTATCTTTCAAAAGCATTTCAAAAGACCCAACATATGATGTTGGGTATTTTGAAACTTTTCCTTTATTCTTTTTCTGGCGAGTGACAACCCTAGCAAATAATGTCTGACATTGTGGTGTGGCGTTACGTCATCAAGTGTCAATGACGACGATCAATTGAATTTGTGATCTAATTTTGCTTCTGCGGCCTTTCTACGTTTGTCTGTTTATCCGCTTTTAGTTTGTTTTATCCATGCATTGGTACTTAATGATGCGAGTTTTTGAGTTACTTAATTAATATAATATTACAATTAAATTCGTAATGTATGAGTAGGAATGCGTAGGAACTTCGTTTTTTGAAAATCATACAGGAACATAACATTTTTTCAGGATAAAAAGTGATCCAGGTAATCATCAATACGTCAGTGAAAATCGCATTTAAAATACGTTAAACTGTTTCTGAGAACGTACCGCGTGCACAAACGTACAGACAAACAAACAAAAATTTTAAAAGCCATTTTTTTTTCGCTAACATAAGTAGGTATATACAAGGTGCGCCATTTTTTTTAAATATATTTAACTTAACACATACGGCTCGTTTACGATTTTTATTTATTTATTTGATTTCAGATATTTCAAGCCTATAATTCAAGGCTACAACAAAAAACATTAACTTATGAGTTTATTATCACAAATTTATATTATATTAGCTGAACCCAGCTACGCTTCGCTATGGCTCAGTCAGCAATGTTCCACAGTTCTACGGTTGCCATAACAACGGTCAACGTATGAAAATTATGTTTTTTTTTAATAGAAAAAATCGGTTTCAGCATATTTCGGTTTCGGTTTCGGTTCTAGACAAACATCTTCACATTCACATCTTTTGCCTGGTTTTTTAATAATTTCTGTCTTGTGGTTTTTGTATTATGTTGGTGTCTTTGTGTTGTTTGCAGTGAATAAAATTCTTTCTTTCTCTCATGTGTATATGTTCAGAAATCCATACTTCGCATTATTTTCTGTCTTTAAAATATCACTCTCACACCTGTGTACTGTAAATTAAAAATAGTTCAAATATGAAATCAATCACCGTCCCCATACAATGTAAATGGCTCGCATCTCCCAAATCTGAGCGCATAAAACAGAGGGAGATTAACGTATCAATTACAGAAAGTGAGACCGGTCAAACACGCCACGATTGAACACATGTGGTTTCTGTCGATGGATAAAATAAGGGAGGATTATTATCGCAACATGTCTGTGAAAAGAATATTAAAACCCATTCTAACTTTAGATTACAAACTCAATCGTCATTTATAAAATAGAAAGGTCGGTATTCAATCCATAAATTAATTACATGCTACAAATAATAATAGCTGAAGCCCGCGACTTCGTTGGCGTTGAAAATTGATAAAAATTACACATGAGAAAATGTCTGATCTTTATCACTGGCGGCAGTCGAAGCAAGACGATCCCTCGAGAACCTAACATTGTTCCAGATTACAAAAATATCCTATAAGTAGATAGGATATTAATCCATCTACTTATAGGATTATATACTTATATATTAGATGGATGTTAATCCATGTAATGAACTATATGTGTGACAAATTTCATCCAAATTCGTTGAGCTCATCGATGGTTGAGCTGCTTTTGCGTGAGAATTAACAAATATTCATACATCCATACATCCGTCCTCCCTCAGCTCGTCTGGCAGCAGTAACAACACCTTTACTTAAGACCCTTATCCCTGCCAAGCCCTTATCCTTAATCCTGCTATGCTCGGCAGTTCACTTGCACTAATTACCTGTGGAGTTCCTTGTGTTACCTATAGGCGACAGTAGTATCAAGTAGACCGTCAACCGTCAGTCTGTCTGGCGACTTTAACGTAATAAAAGCTAATGACGTACTTTTTTGCTGATTTAATAATAATAAAAAAAATTGTATATAAATAAATATTCATAAAAAACCACTAATCCTAGAGTATGCGTGGGTGAAGCTCTATTTTGTTCATTATTATTTTCATGGTCGATTATCATAATGAATAGTTTTTGTAAATGTTTTAATGAAATTTAAAATTTCTCTAGTTTAATTTTTAATAATCTTGTAACGTCTGCCATCTTGTGACAAAAATAGACAAAAATAACATTAATAAGTTGTTCGCGCCATCTGTTGTTCAGTAGAATAGATTACATTTCAGAGAAATGTTAAGCTGTTTCACCAACAGATGTCACTGATGTAATGTTTATTTTATTTTATTATGTTAATACTTTTTTATTGAGTTAAAAAATGAAAAAATATAATACTTGAGAAAATATCTGATCTTTATCGCTGTGATGACAGTGGCGCCGCCACGGCGACTGTGATGCCTAATTTTTCATATTCTAGACTTGCAAGTTTGTAGGTAAGTATTTAAATAGCATGAAATAAAGGATTCATTATTGTTATATTAGGTTTACTTCATTATGCCTATGAGATGCTTCATTATCTTATTAATGAATTTATATTTTATATACGTAGAACTTAACCTTGAATATAGAATTTAAAATGTTAGATCTATATTACTTACCTATCTAGGTACCTACCTATTAAATTTTCATGACATAAATGACATAACGTGTAAAATAAATAAAAATAAATTAATACCTATACTTTTTATTTCACTTTTTATTTAGAAAATTTTTGAGCTTATGTGAAGTCATTCGTAATTCGTTTTTCTTATCATTGTCCTCTATATCAAAATATCTCTGAATGGTAGAGAATTCGAATTCCAGCTTGGCTGCTTGTATTAAATTAGAAGCAAAACATAGGTTCATTTATAACTAGCTGGTGCCCGCGACTTCGTCCGCTTTGAAGTTTTTTATGCTAATGCCACCGACTATAGTAATATTAAGGATTAGGGGATTGGGAAGGGATAGAGAAATAGGCTCTGGCATCCCTCACTCCTTCACCGAAATATAACAGCACACATGCTATTATTTCACGGTGGTCTTCTGTAAGGGGGTGGTTACTGCCGCCAGACGGACTGGCCCATATGACAACGAAATGCAGTGTTTAAAAAGTTCATGTCTTCACTGCTTTATTTAAATTGCCAAAACATGCAATTCTCGGTAATTCCCGGTAGCCTTCCTCAAAAATTGGCCTTGGCCAAAAATACAAAAAGAATTTTAAAAATCCATGTAGTAATTAGGTATATAAAGTTACCTAAAAGCGTTCAACCAAATAAACAAACTCTTCGTTCAACTTTACAGTAGGTATAGATAGATAATATGTATTGAATGTTATAGATATAGTCCAGTCATTATATACATTTGAAAACAAAAATGAACATAAATGCTGATTTTTGGATATTGTGTTGGGGGGGCTCAGAAAATATATTATATTACGTCCTTGGGCCTAACTTAGATATTACCTACCTATTGCTTTTAGGTTAGCTGATGACGTCCTTTATTCGAAAGAATTTCGCTGCTTCATTAGAAAATATTACTTACTCTATCTATAACATGTCTTATGAATTAGAATAAAATGAATTACGACGAAATTATGTCAATATGACGAGTACGAATCGGTTAAGAAGGTACTTATAGGTACCATCTTAACTCTTGGAAAACTATTTTTATCTTAAACCTCTCAAGTTATTTTCTTTCAGTCTAATTGATTACCAATTTTATATGAAGCTGAAACCGATATGGACATGCTATAGCACACCGCAAACGCCACTTATGGCCACTTCGGAAAACACTTACGAGACCACAGAGTTATGAATTCACTTAGACATGGTAATAAAAATGGCAACGCTACCACGTGCCTCACACGTTATCTACTATATACCTACCTACTCGTGGTTTATTTTTTAATTTTTATTTATTTTCACAGTTGATGCACAATATAGCCGTAAGTTAACATTGACCCTTACACTAAGCAAGCAAGCAGACGCATTAGCAATATACCAACCGGCTTAAGGCCAGGCCCTATGAAACTAAGGGAACTTTAAATAAATGTGCTGAGTCAACCACATATCTGATCAATGTGGAATTTACATATATATATTTTGAGACCTTTATCTGTAGATTATCAAGTCAGAAACATAATTAGGTGATTTTCATTCGATACATTTTTTGATCGAAATCGGCGCCTTTTCCGGAGAATATTACATTTTTCTACTAAACGGCTTGAGTTATATCGCCAAAAAACTGCTCGTAGCAAGGAAACATTGTTTACCAGTGATTGTCAAAATAAAATAAACTTAGGTTTATTTTTACTCCTATAATTAACGAAAACAATTTTGAGACTTACGTTGTTTAGTTCCGAGCTAGTGCATACCAAATCATGCTTCAAATAATGTACGCAATATTCAACCTTACGTAAGCTGTATCTTGCGATATATTAAAAAAAATCCTAGAGAGCCGCCGAGCAACTTGTAACTCTCGGGTGGCGGGACGTGGGCGGAGCGAGCGTAGGAATTGTTTTCGTGGGGCCTGCTCTTAATAATAGTTAGAGTTACCGACCAACATATACTAGGTAATTTATTTAAGGACAATGTGCAGTTAAGGATAAAAAAACAAGATTATGAATACCTTTTAGAATAATTCCAAAATCTATTTATTATGTTAATTGGAATACAACAATACAATATTAATATTATGTACCTACCTATTATACATTGTATATTTGTTTTATTTGTTGTAGGTATCTACTATAATATGTATTTCAGACTTATCTAGGTATGCGAGGAAGGGTCAGCTCTTTGTCTTCAGGTGTATTCCCATAATTACGCCAAATGAGATGAGTAAGTATTCCCGTTTTTTTAAATTTATATGAAAAATCACTCGAAGTTTCGTAAATTAGTTAAAAGTGTCTTACTAAAGATTTAATAGTAATAAAATAAGCCAGTTCTATAATTTCGCAACTCTATAAGTGGACCACTTGATGGCATTCGATATCCACTCATCCTTAAATGTATTGGATTATGAACGTTAATGAAATAAGTATTGAACGAATTATATGTATAGATATAAAATCTTCTTTACATAGTAGGTATTGTATAATTTGAAGTCGCTTTCCGCGTCTATCTGTCTGTATGGTCGCTATAACTCTTCCTAAACCACGCAATGTATTGAATAAAACCTAATTAAGTTTTTATGTAAAAACCAAGTCACCGAAAAAAAATTTAGGTACCTACATGGCTTATGTAGACTAAAACTTAAAAGATAGGTATATTAAAATGTTGTTACTAGAGAATTATTGTAGTTCTTATAAAGTACCTAGTATAAAGAAAACTCCGCATATCCTTCGTATACCTATGCGGAACTTAGCAAGAAACATACTATAGACTCTAGGTATAGATTAGCTACTACTATAGCTACTACTAACATACTATAGACCTATCTAACCATTTCTTTACTATAATATACTATAATATAATTATATATATCTAATATACTATATATATGCTTGTAGCATAAAATACTTAAAGATATATGTTAAGCATGTCTCGTTTATGATTATTTTCGTTAGTGAAACCCATAAGAAATTCCATTGCGTGAATGAAAAAAAAAGTCCAGAGGTAACACTGGAAGGGATGCCTATAATTGTTTTAAGTAAGTAAGACCTTTTATAATCTGATGGACTTAGGTCTTGAGAGGAGGAGGGCGAATCCAAATCCATACCACCATTTTTTATTTATAACTGAATACCTGCTAGGTATGTCTTCAGGGACATGATTTCAGCGGACAATTTGAACCAGTTAAAATATGACTTGGATAAATACTTCAGAAGCTCAAATGCAGATGAAGACGCACTAGCGCAAACAGCTAGTCTTTCTAAGAAATATATAAATAAACGAAGATGTAAGGTCATGAGGTCATGAAAAGAGACAAGACAAGAAAAGAGGTCAATGAAGGAATAGACATACCTACGTACCAAGCTGGGCCAGGGCACTTGTATAGATATATATCTACTTATCTGTAGGTACAAGTGGATATTTTAAATTACCTACATTTCCTTTAAAAATTGATCTCAAATTCGATTTTTTTTTTCAAAGTAAGCAAGTAGGTACCTACGCTAAAGGTCAATAAATTTCGAAGGAAGATCTGAAAAAACAAGATTTAATAACAGCAATCATTTTCCAAGTTAAACGAAACATACTTTAAAAGTCAAGAGAAAATTTACGATGTCATATTTTCCACTCGCGCACTTCTTTTATTGGTCAACCGCAGTGACTCCGCGCAACCGATTGGTTGGTCTAAATGGGGCACTAATGAATGAAAGAGACGCAACTATAGCACGGAAATGCTACTGCTGCGCGTGCGAAAAGGACGATTAGACACTTCTCAAGCACTTACAGATAAAGCTGGCGTTAACGGAGTCTGAAGATGTTGAAATCTTATAATAGTGAGGTGCATGTTGTAGCGTATTGGCAAAATAATTTACAATATTGCTTTACCGTAGGTACTATATAATAAATATTTTGTTATTTATTATAAATTAAATTAATGTAATATTCCTGTTTGGTAGCAGTTTACTAGGTAGGTATCTTCTTACCTATAGATAAATATATCGTAAAATAACAGCAAATTTGTTTTTCTGTATCAGCTCATTTTCTAATTTTATCTATCATAAGTATTCTACATATCTATGGACTTAATAATCTAATAAAACTAATAGGTGATATCTTCCCTCTAATAGGTTATGTTTTTAATCCTGTCTATTATAGATAACACATACCTAAATATAATTTAAAAAAATTAAAAAATGAACGACATATGTGAACATATGTCGCCTAGCGGTAATTGAGTTTCGAATATAATTCAGAATAAATATAAAAAAGTATTTATAATAAATAAAAAGGACAGATTCTTGGATGAGAAACTGATTTATATGTTTTTTTTTACATGTTTTCTATTTCACTTACTTAACAATAGGTATTAAATATCTTGCAATAAAATCTTAATCAGATGCTTTGGTTTTGTGGCTCTGCTTAGTTAAACTAAGTCTAAACGTAGTTGTAAAGAAACTAAATCTAGACTTAGTTAGGTACCTACTAAGAAATTTATTCCGTTGAGTCGCAAGTAGCCAATTCTCAACGGCACGATAAACTCCGAACAACTTAACGCTCAAATCGCACTCACGTAAACATCCTCAAGAAAAACTCCGCAATCCCCACTACTTACGCTACTTCGCGTGCTTTTTATAAAAAAAGAACGTCACAAAACATTGCCGTCTCGCTCCAATCCATTACGAAGTCGTTTCGAAGAATTTATCTCTTTCTCTCTCCGAAGCTTAAAGCGTTTAACAGGAGGGCAATTCATCACAAAGTTTATTCGTTTTGAGACCGCTTCGCGGTAAGTCGAGTTTCGGCGACTGTTCTCAACTCAATCGCGTAAATGTAATTGAAATGGATACCAAATTGAAAAGTTACAAGGACGCGATGACCGTCCAGGACTGCGAGAAGACTTTGAACACACCGTTCTCCATAAACGACATTCTGACGAAGGAGAATGAAGCGAAGTGTGCTTTTGAAAAAATGTTCTATCCGGATACGAATTTTGGCGCGAAAAAGACTTCTGGAAAAACTGCGACATGTCAAGACAGTGGGTGTTCTAAAGACGGTCTGAAATACTACGATGATTGCACCGGATTCCGTGATTACGCTGATGATGGAGCCTTGGATATGTCGAGGAAAAGCTACGCGGTCACAGAATTATCAGGTGAGTCTATTAGTTCGCAAAAACTGCTTCGTATCGCCTGGTAGGTACCTACTTATAACAAAGTTTAAGTATAATGTATTATATATAATACAGGGTGGAAAAATAAGTCGGGCCCTGGAGGGAAACTACCTTAAATCTTTAAGCTAGCTCATTTTACATAAAGGAGACATTCCTTTATTTTTAAAAAGAAACAAAACTGCATTCAAAGATTTTTTAAAACTCGCTTGGCTCTCCCGGGACTCGAACCAACTAAAATTAAAAAAAGACACTCGCTGTTTTATTATACTAATCGATAGGATTATTATTCAGGATAAAATTTCTCTAACAAACATTTGGTCTTAAAAATAAAAATGATCGTAAAATCTAACATTAACTTTATTTTGTTATGAATTTGTTACACTTAAATTATTTAACTGATAAATTGTTCGAAATGAAGCCCCTCGTTCCGGATACACAAATTTAGTCTCCGTTGAAATTCATTTCTTGTAGCCTTCAGCAAAGTGTTGTGGTGTATGCCCCTAATGACAATTTCTACAACCCTTAGCTCTTGCACGGTGTCATAACAGGTTTCATAAATAACATTTTTTACATGACGTTCATTAAAGAACTTAGGTATTCTTCATGGATATCTTGTAAGTACGACAGACGATTGTAAGACCAAATGTTTTTTAGAGAAATTTTATCCTGAATAATAATCCTATCGATTAGTATAATAAAACAGCGAGTGTCTTTTTTTTAATTTTAGTTGGTTCGAGTCCCGGGAGAGCCAAGCGAGTTTTAAAAAATCTTTGAATGCAGTTTTGTTTCTTTTTAAAAATAAAGGAATGTCTCCTTTATGTAAAATGAGCTAACTTAAGGATTTAAGGTAGCTTCCCTCCAGGGCCCGACTTATTTTTCCATCCTGTATATTACCGATCCGCCCCGAGCTTTGCACGGATGCAATTGTCCTGATAATTTTTCCAATTTTTCTCTTTACAAAAACCTTCCTTGCACTTCAACGAATATTTGAAAAAATAAATTAGCCGCTAGTCCATTTACGAGTTTTGCGCTTATAAGCAACATATTTTGCGATTCATTTTCATTTATATAGATTACTAGCGATCCGTTCCTGGATCCGGATACCTACGCCCGGGGTGCATTTTTTAAACCGAAACTTTATAAATTTAAATTTATAATGAAGATTTCTGTATGAGAGTTTCTTGTAGAAACCTAATTGATAAATAAATATTTTGATATTTTATTTTGATTTGGATATATAAAAATCATCCCCGTTCATCCCTCTTTCTATATATGTACCTATATGTGAAAACTGAATTGAAATCGGTCTACCCATTCTCGATTACCATTACACAAACCAATTTAACATTTTTATTTTGTAGAAGATTCCAAAACAAATCTAATAGGTACCTATCTACTTGTGAAAATAATAATTTCTTTTTTGAATATTTTATAAAACTATGAATTGTTTTGATCCGTTTATTCCAAACTTTCTTTTAAATTTAAATGTTACAATATTGTTATTTGTGATTTCTTAATTGGAAATTGTATTAAAATAAGCTCATTTCTGTCCACTAAGATATTAGAAATCAATTTTATTCTACTCATTAGAAATAGTAGAATAATTTTCTTTAAATCTGTAGGCAGGCTGACGATCTATATGTGTTAGGTGGTTACCATTAAATTTAATTGCTGACTCTGATTAAATAAGTATCACGATTAGGGATTAAATAAGGATAGGGCAATAGGCTCTTAAACCTCCTTCTATTTCTCATCAGGTCTTTCGTCTTCTATATGTCAACGGCCGATCGTATAATCCGGTAGCTCATGATATAGCGATGTTTCATGAAGTTACAACAACCTCGCATCTTAATGGGCAGCTAAATCGTAGAACGATATACTCACTGAACGATCTTACTGATATTAGTTAGGAACTTCATGAAATGGCGCCATAATCTGCCTAGGCACATCACGAATTGCCGGATTATACGATCGGTCGCCGACATATATATAATACAAGTCTAGTAATTACTGTATAATTAAAGGTCTGATTAGTTACCTTTGAAATATATATATAGAATAGATAATGAGCTGAAATTCTGACCAATGCTCATGTCTTAGGTTTGTGTATTAAAACTACAAATAGAAACAAATTTTGATAAATTTTTCATAATTAGGTTGAAATTTTTTTCATTTAATTTAGTATCTTTTTATTGTGTTACTAAAGAGCTGAACAATAGGCTTCAATTTAAAAAATAGATATTGTAGGTATCTACTTTATAATACTTGCATATTAGTACCTACATTGGTATTTTCACATGTAGTTTTATTATTGTAGATAATAAAAAGAAATATTTATTTATCTCGACATTTCGGACATGCCTACACCACAATATTACGCGATTAAAGTCATATTATTTACCTATCAACCCGGTTTCGGGGCCAGCCTAATAACCGCCCTCCGCAGTCGTCCGGAAGAGTGAACACCCGGCCTCGCCACCCGGCTTAGTTAACTCTTCTGCGACGGCATCACAAGGTGGAGCCCGTTTCTCGGGCTGCCGCGATTGCGGTGGCAGGTGGACACCCATTTGGGCCGCCAACCCTTAATGTCGTAGAGATGAGCGGCCACATGAGCAGGGGTTGTCTTTCAGGAGGAAGCGGCCTCCAACTCTGCGGTAGGTTTTACCGCAGAGAAGAGGTTATGAGGTGCTTCAGAAGTGAAGCCCCTGGAGGAGAAGGTAGCGGTCTTAAAATCCCCTAACCTCCGCCCATAGACGGCGCGAAGAAACACCGTGGATTTTTATTGGGTAGAAGTCAAAGATTTAAATCTTTAGTAGAAGTCCCACATACCTCACCACTCACCAATCCCCTATCGTCGGCGGGGATCTGGTTTGCAAATTTTCCCACGGAAAAAAGGTATATAAAAATACACTGCTGAATCGAGCCTTTTCTCTGTATCAAAATGGCTATAGTCCACTACAACAGCCTACTGTAGTTTGGTAGGACTTTAGACTTCTTCAAATTAGTCTTCGAACCAAAATTCGAACTAAGATACGTCTGATCCGCAACAGCTAAGTGTTCTCATCCCACTATGCCAACAGTGTTTCGACGCAAATGGTATCATTCATAAACCTTCTTGTAGGTATGCTGTCAGCCTGTCCCCCATAATATAACTTTAAAAAAGTTTTATAAAGCACAAAAAGATTCAGTTACATTGGCCTACAATTCTCCTTGAACTGTTTTTCGAAATCGATCTGTTACTTTTCTATAGAGTTGTGAACCGTCTACTTCTCCACCGCAAAATAACTTCGAAAAAAGTTTCATAAAGTCTTTATAATACCTATATTACCTACCATACGTCAATCGACTATAATACCTACCATACAAAGAGATTCAGAGACACATTGGCCTACAATTCTCCTTGAACTGTTCTTCGAAATCGATCTGTTACATTCAAATTAGTGTTGGGTATTAATGGTGCGAATGGGACAATAGGAATGTAATGGCGCGTCCACACGCGCGGCGCCACCGCGCGACATCGCCACTTAGCAGTCACTTCGCGCGATTACATCCCACCCCTCATTAAAATAAGTGACAGTGATGACGCTTAAAAGCACTATTCAAGCTTTCAATTTAGTAATTACACATAAGGATGACGCGTGGACTTAATTACAATGCCAAGTTTTATTATTCATGACTATGGAGTATGGTTATTGCCTTTTTTTCTTTAAGTTGTCCTTGCCTAAGTGTCTGAGTGTTGAAGTCTGAAATATCAAAGCTACTCGTGCAACTTTATTAAAATTATATGCAATTTTTTTCAATGCAAGCTAGATTAAATTTAAAATCACACCAAAAGACTTGAAAAAGCATAATATAAATATTTTATTATTTTGAAATTATTACTATCTGTTGTCTATATTATTATTATGTAATAAATATTTTATTTAAAGCAAATGCCACTTTTTCTAAACTATATTTTTTTCTTATAGCACCTTTTGGGCTCAAAAGTAACAAAATAGTTTACTCGTTAGAATTTACTATGTTCGTTAGAAAAATTTTGTTAAACAAATTATATAATAGGTGGTTTGGCTTTCAGTAAATAGTTTTAAGAACAGGATTTATAACTTTTTTTTTCAAACTAATCTCTATGTACTTTGTAAATTTCAAATTAGGTAGCACTAGAAACAATTTCAAGAGCGTAAGTGTGGTACCTATTAGGTTTTAAAAACATTTAAATAATTAATAAAATGTGTATTTTAATTTATTTTAACGAAGTGATGGATGGAGAATGATTTGAATGTTGAACATTTTGTTTTTGAGTTGTAGATGGCATCGTATTATTTGTACCAGTGAAAAATAAATACCTCCCATTTGATAAATACATTATAATAATCTAACGTACAGCGTTCTAAATTGTTAATTTTTATTTTATAAATGCTATAGGAACAGACTCCTATGTTATGTTATAGTACCTAATGACAATAAAGTTTAGAGCCACTATATTCATTCCTACATTTTATAAACAGTTTTTATCAGATATTTTATCTAAGAGTATATCTATACTTTCTATACTAATATTATAAACAGAGAAGATTTGTATGTTTGTTATGAATAAACTCAAAAACTACTGTGCCGATTTTAAAAATTCTTTCATCTATAGAACGCTATACTATTTGCGAATAACGTAGGGTATATTTTATAAAGTTACACGGACGAAATCGCGTGCAACAGCTAGTTAGGTATAAAAATAAGTAATCAAGTCACAAAACTTCCATGTAAAACTTATAACAATAAGTCTTAGTAATGCAACACGCAAAAATACTGTTAAATTTATTCGATCCTTTCAATCCGCTCTAATGACAGACGACAATTTGCGTAATGTACGCCCATTGTGTATACAGAGCTTTATACGCAGATGGCGTGATGCGATTACCAATCTAATTGAATACTTCCTAATGAGTTTATGGTGAGGCCATGAGCGTAATGAGCGCCTTTTGGTGCTTTCAAGACCAGTGCAAAAATTTCGGTACCTATTCCGTAAATATATAGGTTTCTGAAATCAGTTTATAAATATTTTTAATATTGTACATAACTCAGTTTTATCTCAATTTTGACTATAGCATAAGTAGGTAATCTTTCAAAAATGACACCTATTGATACCTGTGAACTGGATTACATAAATTGTGGCTAGGCAGCCCATCCGATAGCAGTGTCTAGAACTTTTAAAGAAGACCACTTCAGGATTCACTTCAGGATTTGACTTCAGTATATCCGCCGTGTCCATGCAGAATAAATAAAATACAGTAACGTCGTATTTAGAAACAATGAAACAAAACAAATGGGTATCGCAATTATCTTGTATAATAAATTTACAATAAATAAGCTAAAACAAGTAAGATATATAAAGAAAAGATTTAAACAATTAACAACTAAAGCGATAATCAATAATGCAACCTGTCATGTAAATGCATCTCTTGGGATCCCTTGTGACGCAGTCACTTACAAACAAGCGGACCTTTAGTATATCTGCCTCCCTTTGTCCACTAAAAAAAGCGTTAGTCAAGAAAATTAATTAAAACTTTTGTTACAGATGACTACGACTCCCACTCTTCGAACACAGGATCACCACGGAGGAACATGTCATCGCCTAACTCTGACATCGGTTACAAGTCTTTCAACCTTCACTACGAGCAGAGGAAATGTTCCACGCCAACAGCCGACCCGACCCGATTACTTCACTCCCCTAACTACCCTTTGAACGAATACACCCAGAACGGCGGAAGAAAGAAGCGGTCCAGAGCCGCATTTTCTCATGCTCAAGTTTACGAATTGGAGAGGAGATTCAGCCAACAGAGATACCTATCGGGGCCTGAACGAGCAGACTTAGCCGTAAGTCTTAAACTAACGGAGACGCAAGTGAAAATTTGGTTCCAAAATCGACGATACAAAACTAAGAGAAAGCAACTGCAAATGCAAGAGAATGGCATGCTGGCCGCTGCCGCGGCGGCTGCTAATCACGCGAGAAAAGTGGCGGTCAAAGTGTTGGTTAACAACAATGGACAACCGAATCTTCCAGACTTGAAGCAGTATCACTCTCCAATATTACCGAAAGGAATAAATCCTTTTACCCCACCTGCCCTTTTCGACGGATCGCCAATACTGAAGCACTTTGCTGGCGTCTACGGAGTAGATTTCGTTAAGAATCCAGAATATAAAGCGCTGTTACAGGAGTCTTATAATCAAGCGGTGCTGCAATCACTTTATGCCCCGCATTTAGGGGTAAATTATCCAAATTTGCCATTATCCTACATGTACTATCAGGGTCATCCCGCTTTCGGAATGCAGATGCCTTGCGATCTAGAGATAAGCCAGAGCGAGCCTAGAATAGATAAGGATTTGGGTGAAAACTCAACAGGGAAAGATAAGTTGGAAAAAAGCAAAAGTCACCTCGACCTATGCGAAAACAGCAACGAAAGTATGGCCAGTAATATTGAAGTAGAAAATTAGAGTTCTATTTTTAGCCCCCGACATCCGACGCAAAAACGGAGTGTTTTAAGTTTGACGTGTGTGTTTGTGTATCTGTATATCTGTGTATCTGGAATCGTAGCTTCCAAATTAATGGACTGATTTTTATTCGGCTTTTTTTGTTGTTCGAAATGTGACGTGTTCGGGATGGTTTTTAGCTTTAGTTTTATAAAGATCGACTTCCTTATTATCTAACAGCAGACGACTTGCAACCAAATTTCGACAGGCGAAAACATTCTATCAATTTGTGCAATTTCACACTAAATCGTGTTTTAATTCGATTCAATTCAATTATTTATTGCGAAACCATAATGTATAAAGGTGAAACAAAATTTATAAAGACCAGTGTTATGGACCCTGTCGGGCTTGCAACTTAAGGGACTAGGAGAGAGGAAGCGTAAACTAAATCTATAAAAAGAATTTTATTTTATTTTATTTAAATTAAATTTTAAATTAAAAATTAAAATATATTTACTTTTATTACATATTATATTTACCTTAAATAATGATATTATCTATAAAATATTCATTAGTGTTATAGTAACATTAACATTTTAGGATTTTTTTAATTTTTTTATAAATATCGTTGTTTTCCTTTTTTTAAATTATCTGGTAATTTATTGAATATTTTTATAGAACTGAAGGTATTTGAAGAATTTAGTTTTAATCGTGATGTTGGTAATATTAAATTATTTTAGGTAGGTACCTATCAAGTAACTCATAACAAAGGTGACGTTTGCGATAAGGCCTCTTAGGGACAATAACTAAAATTAAAGTGCATCATTTCTGTATGGCAGCACACGCGATCGCAAATCGTCTGCTGTCGTCTGCTGTTAGATAATAAGGCAGCTGTTCAGGCGTTTGAAGACCATCAGCCGATTTCCTAGTTGACGAAGGGATGTCACTAACTTCCACGTGTTCGATTAATGTGAAATTTGGTATACTGTTACATCGGTTGTATATTTCCATGACATAACCTGAATATCAGGTGTATGTATCTGATTCTGCAGTATTAAGTAGTCTGCGGGACACCCAACTCCTTAGCAACTTACAGCAAATATAGCGTGTTTGGGAACAAAAGAAAGTCGGGGGTTAGTTTATAAATTTAATTACAGCTTGTTGAATTAGAATTTCAAAATTATTCTTTCCAAGACGATTGACGACTCGACTAACCAAAGAGACATTTTTGTGGCAATTCACTTAAACCAAAGAGTACGCCAAAGCATATATTTTAATAGTTAGTACAAATTTGTTATAAATTTTAGTTTTTATTGTTTGTAAATAATTTTTAAATAAATAAATAAATGTTCGTAGTTATTATGTTGTTCGCACATTTGTAAATAATATGATTATTGCAATTATTATGTAGGTAAGA
The DNA here is from genome assembly GCA_936446665.2 of Synanthedon andrenaeformis. Lineage (NCBI taxonomy): Eukaryota > Metazoa > Arthropoda > Insecta > Lepidoptera > Sesiidae > Synanthedon > Synanthedon andrenaeformis. The sequence continues at coordinate 4,501,694 of OW387801.2, forward strand.
AAAAAATTAATAAAAGTGCAATACCAGTTATTTCTTGTTTTTTTATTATTATTTTTTTTTTTTAGTACCATCCCATTATTTCTTTAAAACAAGTTAATCAAATAACCATTGATTCAAGATCAACTTATTGTGATAAATCGTAACTTTTTTGGATTCCAAATCTCATATAAGTGTACTTAAGTAGGTATACTTAAATTTACATATACTATAATTACATATAATAATATAAAAAGAAAGCCATTATCCCCTTCTGTCTGTTTCTCCGCTAATATCTTTCATTAGCCTCAAAAAGTGATAAACAAGGAAGGTTTGTTAAGTAGGCATGTCTATAACTTTCAAAAAAGAAATGCATCCTTGCGAATCCAGGCTTCATTCGCTTTCATTAATAAAAACAGTATTAGTAGGTAAATTACCGTTATGGTAGTTATTTTTCTTTAACTAAATGTCTTCAAGCAGTACCTACACTCGATTGTAGGTGGCTATCGAAACCTACAATCATACAACCTACTCAAAATTCTTTAATAAATAACAATATTAAAATATTTTATTTTTAATACAATTGATGCAAGAATTAATCACTTAAACATAATTTCCCTCTAATAAACTATAATAGTACAAAGGCAAATACAAAAAATGGACTGAAAGGTCTAAAGGTAAGTACACAACCTATATCTAATACTGATAAATATTATATTAAGTATACAAGTATTTAAGCAGAGTAAGTATTAAAGTCTACCAAGGAACCTTAACCAACCGTGGTGTGATTTCTTACGGCTATATTTGAGTTATGAATTATTTGAGACTAACCCAATCTCAATTCAATGATTTATTGCGAAACCATAATGTATAAAGATGTTATGAAATTTATAAAGACCAGTGTTATGGACCCTGTCGGGCATGCAACTTAAGGGACTAGGAGAGAGGAAGCGTAAACTATATCTATATATAATTTATTTTTTATTTTTTTAAATTAAATTTTAAATTAAAACTTAAATAATATTTACACATATTACATATTATATTTACATTAATTAATGATTACATTTTCTATAAAATATTCATTAGTTTTATAGTAATATTTACTATTTAGGATTTTTAATTTTATATATATATATAATGTCGTTGTTTTCTTTTTTTAAATTATTTGGTAATTTATTATATATTTTTATTGACGTCTTATGTTACTTATAATCTTATGTATTGTGTTATAATTAACATCAAAATCTAATATATAAAATTCTCGTGTCGCGGTGTTTGTTGCCAAACTCCTCTGAAACGGCTGGACCGATTTTGATGAAATTTTGTGTGCTTATCGGGTAGGTCTGAGAATCGGCCAACATCTATTTTCCATACCCCTAAGTGATATTTTTTTGTATGGCAAAACAACGTTTGCCGGGTCAGCAATCTATATAATATCTGCTTATAACTAAGGGTTCGAAAATTTGACTGAAGCACTGCAACTGGTGCTTAAGGAAAATGAAGAATGAAGAATTGAAGAATCACGACGACAAATTGCTACCGTTCTGCTAAAGTTACACTCCGCTACGAGTTAAGTATGGAGGCGGAATCTCTTTGTTTTTATTTTTATTAACTAACATTGACTGAACTAAAATTCAATGCATTTGTAATAAAAAAAAATTAATCTTAAAGTCGGCAGACAGACTGACAGTCCACTGTAGTAGATGGCTACCGTCAAGCAAACAAAGCGGCGAGGTGCTGCAAGTGAGCTAACTTGAAGAATTCTTTAAATTGGGCATGTTAACCGTTTTAATAAAAATGGTAATTTAATAACTTTTGATTTAATAAACAATATTTGTAGATACATTTAGTAGGTAGTTATATTATATATAGTTTGCAACAAACAAAATTTTATAACGTAGGTAAGTAATAAAATTTGTAAAGTAGCTATAAACCTTATATCACGTGATCATAGGGACATTATGTTACTGTACTATAAAGTACCTAGCAACAGTTTAAATGATCTATCAGATAACAGCTAAGGGTTCAATTAGAAAATTAGATATTAAAAAATATATAAGTAGAGTGCTGATTAAATTAGTTAAGTATAGGTATCTTTTTATAGTATTTAAGTCTTTATAGAAATTATATCTTTTATAGAAAGCCCTTGAGAAGGCTACTCAAAACAGCATATTCAATATCTATCTAGAAAAGGATTATATACAATAGTATTGTGTGCTATTTTTATTCCATAAAATATATTTTTAAAACGTCTTTTGTTTAAACGTAATGTAATTTTCAGGACCACAAGTAGTGATGAAAATTATAAGAAATAATAAAGGAATTAAAATACAAAATCCGTCTCCATGTTAGCTGCTATTTTCTTATCCAATAAAATTATCATATGAATACGTGTCGCTCGGGGAACGAGGACAGGGTAAGGATGATTATGAAAATACCAAGCTTCGACTTCCGGACGAAGAATTTTCTAAGACTCAAATACTGAGTGACGCTCGCCCTCCACTCGAATGAGTTTAACAACTCGTCTTGAATATATTTATTTATAAGTAGACAGAATCTCTGACTAGTTGGTGACGGAATAGCACGTTACGTCGGATGTATCTTTTAATAGTTACACTAAGAAAATCCAAAATCTGTTCCAGAAGAAAATAAGAAAATCTCTTTCACTTTTCAGACGCTTATTATGTATCATCACCTTATTACTGCAGTAATATTTACTACAACATTATAGAATATGATGTCTATAAACACAAATTAATTGAACTAAGAGGATACATCGGGAACCTAAAATTTTTTCAGGATAAAAATGATCTTACATGTTAATACAGGTAATACCTACCTAACCTATACCTAACTGGTATAGTATATTATACAGTATACAATTTCATCCAAATCAGTTAAGCCGTTTTTGCGTAAAAAAGTAACAAACATCCATCCATCCTCACTAACTTTCGCATTTATAATAAATTAGTAGAATTAACTTGATTTGTATTTTACTGAGCATAATGACACAATTATTGTTTTAGTATTAGGTACGACATATAACCCAAATGTTTTTCAAGTTCGAGTGAATAGGCATTTTCTGGGTTAGTTCGCTCTATCGTCGGCCTCGTCTTTTCTGCATAGCCTAGATGCTGGCCTAAAAAAAAATATTTTTATAAATATCAAAATCAGTAGGTATACAAAAGATTTTAATAATATAAACGGCTTAGATATTTCTTAACTAACTAAATTAACTAATAATTATTAAGTACCTACGTAACGTAAGCTAACAGTAAAAAATCTCATAAGCTGTTTCCTTCCTCGGCAAGAGAATATAACAAGATGAGCCGGCAATTAGTGATTGCCGATGTTGGTACTAAAGCTGTAAACAGTGCATTCCCGCTCATCCTCTCAATGGGACAAGTATAGTGACGTTATATTTAAAATTTATCGATATCGATATATCCATCGATGTGTGTTTGTAAATTATTATTTTTATCATATTATTTTTACAAAACGAACTAATTTTTAAGTACACATTTTATAGAAAAGAATAACTGCAGCTATGCCTTGACATTTTTATTCAAATGAGTGTGTGAGTTATTGAGAACGCGATGACGGCTTCTTATTTAAATAATTTCAACTTTCATGGCAAAGAATGGGCGTACTTTTAGACGCATATAATTAATGTGAGGTTAAATTAAATAACTGGTAATTAAATAAACCAGTTAGCAAAAAATAGAGACATATGGGCGATCTTTTGAGGAGGCCTTTACTCAACCCGAGGTCCTTGCTGAGGAAAAGAACTAATAATAAATAAATTGAATAATATAGTAAATCATTATAAATCATTATAACTATTAGAAATAAGTTAAAATTGTATGCGAGGAATAAAGGGCTTTTTTATTTTTATTACTTATTTATTAATAGTTAACTGTTTTTATGTGGTACATTAATATATTATATAACTGTATTATAAAACAATTGCATTACAGTGGGTATAATATCATAAATTAAAAACTATAATAGGTTTATATTTTTGCTTTTTGTTAAAAATAAATAAAGTAGATTTAATACGTTGAATTAAACAAGGTACTTTTTGCTGTCATGATTATTAGTGAATTCTAATATTGCACACTTTTTAAACTCTCTAGAATTCTTAGAGGAAGCTTAAATATTTTTTGGTCCGTTGTTCATTATACTGAGGAACAAACTGAAAAACGAGCCTCAAAAGAGCCTCAAATGACCCAAAAAGAGGATAAATAAGAATGTATTATTTTTAGTTTCACCAGAAAAATTGTTTTGTTTATTTCATGAAGTGACCAATTGATTATGTTACAAAATATATTATAACATTTTAAGATGCAAAGTCGATGTCGATAAACGTAGCATGTGGCCTTCACTACCCGGGACGTACTTTACATTAGCGTCAGTACACTCTGATGGTGTTACATTACGGACAGTTCAGCACGTGCGTGTATGCGCCGGAAATGTCGTCCGTCAGGTAAACAAATACCGTTTAGTCATCGCGGACTGTTAATTACTTATTTGTTGAACTGTAATTATGTCTTCGTAAAAGGGTTCAAGCGGGCAATAAGCAGTATTTAACATAATTCTTATTACTTATTTAGGCTTTTTTTATTTTCCAGTTCTGCTTTTTCTTTTTCTTTTTTTTTTTTTCAATATAAGTAGGTTAACGGAATACAGATATTTCCTCTGCAGTTTTTTTGAAGTTAAAAAGTGGCAGGCAGTTTGACGATCCGTAGGTTTCTATTGTTGCTTGAAAATGTTGGGGCGTAGGTGTAGGCACTATCTTCAGTGTATGTGGCGAAAAACTGTTTTTTTATACGAAGGTCATCAGACAGGCTGACTACCGTCGCCTATAACACAAGCAAAACACCACAGGTGCTGCAAACGCGCTTCTAACTATATTAGGATTTTCTAAGTATAAGGAACTTTAAGGATAAGGAAGAGAAAGGGTAATGGACTTCAGCTTCTTTTAGACACTCCGTTACTTAGGGACTATTTTTGCCCCTAAAATTAAGCAAAAAAATGGGTATGTAAGGTGTATATTTGTTAACAAATATTTTATAAGTGCAATAAAAAGCAAATAAAATTTTATTAACCAGTCTTGCAATTGAAATAATTATAATGGTAGTCAGTTTAATTGCATACATTCCCAGTGCATTGTTTACACGAGAGGCTCGGTCACACATTTGGTATGGATTGCTCTCCATGCGGTTCTCATGATAATGTTCAGATGATGTGTTTATTAATTACCTACACTCGTATACATTACACTTAACAATATACCATCATAAGTTGTAGAAAAACAAGATTTTTGATATGAATTTTAAGACAGAATTCAAAATCATATAGCTTAAAACCTTTCTCGATAAATAGACTATCCAACACAAAAATATTTTTTCAATTCCAACCAGTAGTTCCTGAGATTAACGCGTTCAACCAACCAAACAAACAAACTCTTCAGCTTTATAATATTAGTATAGATAAAACGTAAAGTTAAATATTAAACAAAAATAGCGCCACTCTATAGTCATATAAAATTTACTTTAAAATACAAGACAGAACAAGTTACCATTAATGTTAAGTAAATAATGCACCTACTTAAGAAAATTCCATCTAAAATCAATGTAAACTACAAATATTTTAAGAAAACATGAGAGCTTTTAGAACCCTTTGATGTCAAGAAAAAGGGATCGCATGAAAAAGCAAATTAGTAAAAATTTGCCACGCCACTTAACTAAAAGGCAAAACAGTTTAAAAGGAGTCGCGACGTCGAAAAAATTATACCACATTTACGCAATATTATTCGCCCCTACTACAGAAACCATATTGTTACCTATCATGATGATAGTTATACTATTATAGTACCTACATAATTATTATTACTATGTATTTATTTCTTTTCTTAATATTATTATATGATTACACTATTTATATAATTTATGTTACTATATTATTATGTATTTATAGTAAGAAATTCAATGGAGGCACTCGTATTTTTTGCTCAAAAACTAGCTAGAATAAATATTAAATAGCAAACCTTTAATACAAGTCTATAGAATTACCATATTATTCACTCACGCCAAGTAACATTGATTTAAATCGCCATTTGAACCGGCGATATGTAATGAGTGGAAAACTCGCATATATTATTATCGAGTTACAATGATAGGGGTTGTCTAGACTTGTGAGGCGTATGTCGCCGCATCAGCCGAGTGCCGATTGCCACCCCGTCGCGCGGTCACTTCATACAGTGCTAGAGAAAATCATGTCACTAAAATGTCAATCCATTTGAGATGAACTTGGCCGGTGGTCTCAAAGTAGAATCATCGTTCAATAGTAACTAACATGTCAAATTGTTTTCAATTCAATCTAATTCAATTATTTATTGAGAAAACAATATTGTATAAAGATGTACAAAATTTATAAAGACCAGAACACTGGACAACGGACTGTCGGGCTTGCAACTTAAGGGACTAGGAGAGAGGAAGCGTAAACTACACAAATATATAAAAGAATATTATTTTATTTAAATTAAAAATTAAATAATATTTAATTTCCCCAATACCTATATTTTCCAATACCTATACCCAATAAAATATTTTCTCAAATAAGATAACAATAATATACAGTGAAAATCGGTTATAGCGACCTTCCATGGGACCACAAAATTTGGTCATAATAAACGGATAGTCACTATAAGCAATATTAAATCGTTATAAGCATTCAACAGGGACCTTGCCATTTAGTCGTTGTAACCGATATGTCGTTGTAAGCGAAGTCGTTATATCCGGTTTCTACTGTATTATTATTTTACATATAACTATAAATATTTTTTTATGTTAAGGTCGACAGACAGGCTGACGGTCCAGTTTAACTTTTACGTTATACTTACCTACATATCCATTATGCTCTCTAGTAAAAACAACTGACTCCCTCTGATGGCTATCGCGGTACTTGGTATAAAAGTTGTGTAACACTTTTAAGCCTTGACTTGATATTGCATTATAAAAAAATAGCTCATGCTTAGCTAACTTTTTTAGGTACGGTTAACATACCTACGGCTGAAAAGGTAAAATGTGTAAGTATAATGCATCTTTTTTTTCTTAACATGCCGCTTCTCTACGAAGGTTTGCGGCCATCACCTATATTAACCACCTCATAATTTAAAAAATATTATTCTAAATCTTCGTATTGAAATCGCTTTATCATCTAGCGCTAAATATGAGTTTTACGGCCAATTAACCCCCATACATTACACGTGGTCACTTGTTCACGTCGAAATTCGTTTACGCGTATTAAAAAACAAGTAATTATGGGTATTAAACCTCTCTACTCATAAAACGAGCCGTATAAAATAGTCGTGAAAGCACTTCCTTCATGTTAGTCCCCAATAAAATATTTTCCGTACATCCATTAATATTATTTTTAGTTATTTTTCACTTTCAATGAACTGCGCGTCCTCAATGGCGTACATTTTTACATGTTAACGAAAATAACATTATCATGTTTACTTTGATTTTTAATGCGGCGTAAACCTAAACGTGCTGATTTTTTAAAAGGCAATTTCAATAGACAATAAAGTCTATAATTGAGTGTCGGGATTGGGGGCTTGTTTATAGTTTGTGTGCCGGTAAGGATGCACTGTAACAGGCGATTGACGTCTTTAACGCTGTTTTAATTAATTTATTGGCGGCTTTCGAAGCGGAAGCGAAAAGTTCTAGAGTCAATTCTTGTTTAAAGTTTTTTACTGATTTTTATTGACCTACCTAACAATGAGATAACAATAATAACATCTTAAGAAGCATTCGCTAGATGGCTGGATCAAGGGACAGATACAGAAGGCGGTACTTCATGACAAAGCGCTTATTTTCACTCTGGAGCCCTAAGGTAGCTTGGGTCTTGCCCCGCTACTTGTGAATACTACTAATTTTAGTTTTAACTTTTTTTTTATAATATTTATTTTAGCAGGAATTATTAGTATTAAGTATCTAATTAGGCAGGTATCTGACTTCAGCAGGATCATCGAAATATTCGAATATTGAAAGGTATCTTCGATCTTTGTAGTTCTTCTAACCTTTTTTTATATTGACAATAATCTACTCAATGTTGTTCTATGTTCGTATCTCACGGCGATATTTACAAGTCGCATCCGGCACACAACTATTACTTAATAGCCGCTCGCGTCGCACTGTGCGCGCTAATGCTCTGACACTGGATCTCAAACTTTCATTATAATCATAAATTTATATTAATATTAGATTTATAATTATTTAAAGCTGATTATTCATGTTTTTTTTTTCTTTAAGACACAAATATTCTATAAGACAATATTCTTTAGGCAATTCTTTTAGCAATTCTAACTATTTATTACCAAAATATATATTTTTTACTACTAGCATAATTGAAGTCGATGACATTTTTGCAATTAATAAAATTTTTTTTTTATGATTGTGACATGATTGTGTGCTTTGTGCGTCTTTCTGTATAGTAATTTTCGTTACATACATATCGTTGATCTACAATCGTTTTAGAAACAGTGACCAAAGTGGGCCAGCGCGGATTTTTTCCTAAAGCCCGGTAATACGATACTAAAATTGAGTTAAAATAAACATAAAAACATCTCTGTGACGCCAAACTATATTGAAAGGGGTTCTAATATTTAAAAAAAAACGTAGCAATAACCTAAAAAAAGGGGTCTAATTAATGATTTAGTCTTATCCGACACGCTAGTTCGATCAAGATGTTTTTAGTTTACTATATTAAGGGATATATTAAGACCTTCGTATAAGGGAAAAGGGGAGTAGGAGGTTAGTATACATACTTACCTTCTATGCATACATATTAGGAGGGAAAATAAATTAAAACTTAAGGCAATACGCATCGCGTCCAATTCTGAAAAAAAAAATGGTTTTGATTTATTTATAAAATATTTTTACATTCATTATCGGTATTTGTGTTTTTTTTTTCTATAGTTTCATACAGAAAATATGAGCAAAATTTGTTTGACATTTCAAACAAATTAGAGGTTACTTTAGAATGTAATAATATCAAGTGAAGTTATAAGTCGTGTATCGAAAGCTGTCTTTTTACAGATGATATCCTCAATATTCACATAATATATTTTTGTCACATCTACAAATATTTGCGTTTCTTAGAAAAACATGATCTTGTATGACGAATTTTGGAGTAGGCCGCCTTAAGTTAAAGATTTATATGTGGTTGTGTATGTGTGTCTCTGTGTGTGTTCTGAGTGTGTGTTTAATGAAATAACTGAAGTTAAATAAGACATTATAGCGCATTAAAGTGTTATATTGCAGAGTGGAGGGGCACGAGTAGTTGTATACGTACGCTTCTAACTTTATACAACTCCCCTTTGCAATCAGTTTAGGAGCTAGTATTAAGTTTAAGACATTTTTTTAACAAAAAAATCGTTAGACTAAAAATATATTAATAAAATATAACATAGTATAACTATAGATGCCTATTTTAGTTGTTTTAGGATTTTTCATCTGTAATGGAAAAAAATAACCCTTACATCATGGTTTGTTTTCCGTCGATTCGTCTGTAGGGTAAATTTATCGTTGGAATCTATACTAAAATTATAACAAGAAAATATTCGTATTTTTCTTTGTAATGAATAACTCAAAAACTACTGGCCCGATTTTAAAAATTCTTTCACCTATAGAAAGCAAAACATTATCAGCGAGTAATATAGGCTTTATTCAGTGAAGTTACGTGGTCGAAGTCGCGTGCAACAGCTATATTGATTTCCAAATACAACTTCTAGTTTTTAACAAATCAACGCAACCAAATCACTAAGATTTTATTTATGTACTTTTTGATACTTTACTACCTACCTACTTATCTATTACATTCAATACGTATGCGATAATTTCATTTACCTTATATCATTAAATTTTATACATTAAACAAAATTTCACAAAATAATTGAGTGGAATTTGTAATTAAGACAGACAAAAATAATATAAAATATTTCGCCAATACAATGTGAGTTTGAAGAATGCTATGTATGTATAGGTTTGACCTGCAGTATTTAATAACATATAAAAAAAAACATTAAATACAATTAAAAAGATAATTTTAATAAAAAATTAAATAAAAATACATATTTTTTGTAGTTCACCTCCTGAACTAGAACCATGATGGTTTTGATGGATTATTTTATGTACACAGATTTGCCTGCGATCACCAAACAATCACTTGACTCCGTTTTAGCTTTTAAGAGGGGAAGTGCGTTTTATGAACCGCGAAATTTGGACCATTAATGTACAGAATCAATTTCAGGATGATATTGCTTGTACATTAATAAAAGATAACATTTGAGAAGGCACAATTTCAACGTGCCATGAATCATTGAAAAATAAAAGGTCAATATATTTTCTTATTGCTCACACATTTAAGTTATACCTACTTAATCGTAATCATTATCATTGCGGTATTATAAAGAAAACTGTATGTATATGTGCTTAACTAGTTCACTTGAATATGTACAGAATTTATATCTAACGTATAATAAAATCGTAAACGAGTCGTGTCTTTCAAATATTTTTAAATAAATAAATATTCTTTCAAATAAAACAATTTGTACAAGATTCGGGGTAAGAAAAGTTTCATCACCTAAATGTCGAAATTTGCTTGCACCAGAGCAAATGTCAGTCATTCCAAAATTTCATTTCAAACGTCTGTCAGTTGTCTGCTTAGTGATTTAGTTTCAAAAGGTACTAAGAGTTTACGATTTTGATAAAGGAATGAATTTGAAAACTGACAAAGGTTTTCGTACCTCGACTTTACTTATGTTACCGAGGTCAAAACATGGTTTTAGAATTTTCGTATTTGCTTCTGTTTTTCTGTGAGTTTGTGCACGCTAATCTCAGTAACGACTTAAGGCCAGGCTCTATGAAACTAAGGGAACTTTAAATAAATGTGCTGAGTCAACCACATATCTGATCAATGTGGAATTTACATATATATATTTTGAGACCTTTATCTGTGGATTATCAAGTCAGAAACATGATTAGGTGATTTTCATTCGATACATTTTTTTATCGAAATCGACGCCTTTTCCGGAGAATATTACATTTTTCTACTAAACGGCTTGAGTTATATCGCCAAAAAACTTCTCGTAGCAAGGAAACATTGTTTACCAGTGATTGTCAAAATAAAATAAACTTAGGTTTATTTTTACTCCTATAATTAACGAAAACAATTTTGAGACTTACGTTGTTTAGTTCCGAGCTAGTGCATACCAAATCATGCTTCAAATAATGTACGCAATATTCAACCTTACGTAAGCTGTATCTTGCGATATATTAAAAAAAATCCTAGAGAGCCGCCGAGCAACTTGTAACTCTCGGGTGGCGGGACGTGGGCGGAGCGAGCGTAGGAATTTTATTCGTGGAGCCTGCTCTTCACCTTTTTGAATGCGGTTTTCACTGATATATTGATGATTACCTGGATTAAATTGTTAGGTTCTTGTGGTGATTTTCAATAAACGAACTACAGCGCGTACGAAATTGCGAGCACTGGCTACTTAGTTATAAAATAAAGCCGTGGGATGCTAGTTTAATATAATATTCCATATAATAATCTTGTATTCCACTACTTCACTCGGGTTGAGAGTAAATGTGGCTTATTATAACATATACATCTACAAAACGCTAATATAAAATATTGTCAAGACTTCAAATGTATTTGAAGACTTCAAGTCTTGAATTATCATTGTTTTTAATCCACATTTTTAACAAAAAAGCAAAGTGGCACAATCGCTACCAAAATTCAAACCTACCTTGTTGGCGGGCGGGTGTATTAGAACCCCTTTACTTTACTGTTGTTAGAGTATTGGCAAGACACGTCAAAATCTGGTTGGTAAGTAACCTACCCAAGTTATTCATAAGTTGAATATGACAAACTAAAACATATTCCTCAAGCACTGAACAGCATACGGACCACCAGCACATGCCACCAGAAACCACTTGTCCTGACAAACAGTTTGTTATTATCTCGGCAATTAACGTAAGCTACTTAAAACTTAGTTGAATCAACAAAGAAATATAAGCCTTGAGGCTACGTGTTAAGAGTCCACACGTGAAGACGCGAGGACAAACAGAATAGCATTGAGATGGTCAGGCTCCCACGATATTTGACATTGACATGATATAGAGTTAAAAATTAATTACTTTTACAATATTGATGTTATTTGAGGTAGTCCATGACTTTCTCTTGAGACTTTGTCATATAGTATATTAATCTTATATAAAGGATATTTGTATATTAATATTGTACATGTATAATAGACAAAACTAAAATCTAAAAATAAATAAGCCTAAAATATATCTAAAAAATTGGGCGCCCGCGGCTTGGTGCCAAGGATGATGGCAGCATTTCCTCGCTGTATTGCAATGCTATTGCGTTGCGCTAGGAAGCTGCCAGCTCGTCGGTCACCAGTGGTGTCGGTAAGCCTTTTTGACATCTCTTTCAAAAGTTGGCGACCGCTGAGACCCCACGGACCAACGGTCTCGACTCTGAACGGCATCCGGCAAAAATAGATCCGGAACCGAGGCCCCGGTATTTCGCAGTCTTTAATTTTTCGGCCGCTCCCACTTGCCTACTCGTTCCGTGGATGTGTAATAATAATGATGTATATACTTATTGTAAATGACTATATATGCTTGTAAGCAATTAAAAAAAAAATAAACGTGTTGTTAGGACGTGTTGCTGGGAGTTTCTTCGCAGCTTCTTCTTCCAGCACTAACATATTCCGAAGCTTGCATGTAGTTTCAGACATTCAAAAAGAGAAATTTTATGTTCCAATTTTGAAATAAAATATTTTGAATTTTGAAGCAGCCAGTGTGTCCACGCAAATAGCAACCCACACTAGAACCCTACCCACACTAGAACCCTTCCAACACTCCAGGGAATCAGAGACATACCGTCCGGTCTCTTGCCGTCGTCCCTGGCTATACCAGTTGGTTCCATTAAGGTAGGCACGTTGACGGTGGCAAGAGCATATTAATCTGTATAAGAATATAAATAGTAATTATATCTATTTGAAGTGGCAAGTCGATCTGTAACATTAGAAGAGAAATCCATTACGTGAATAGTTAAGTTAGTACCCAATTAAAGGTAACCTTTAGAAAAGGTATTCTAGTTTTTTTTTAGAGTTTCTTCTGAGGCTACTGGAGAACCTAACATAACACTGAATAAAAAAACTAAGCAAAAATATTGTTACAAATTCAAAAGAATAATTTAATTTATATTCTTTGCCATATCTATAATTTTAGAAGTCTATTCAATCATAAGTATTTAATGTGTTTAAGGACTCAACTGATGGACTTACGACCTGAACTATGCCTGAACTCGAGGTTTCTTATCAATTTTATTAAAACCTTTTTTTGTTTTATCTACGACAGTAGCTGTGTTGTAAAGTGAATTGATTTGAATGATTTAAAATTTTATTCTATTAAACATTAAACAAATAAGATTTTTTGTTTTTTTTTTAAATTTTTTTTATTTAGTCATTTATTACTCATCTTTTGTTGGTTATGTAAAATTTTACTTTGCACAGATGCAATTTTTTCTGCAAATTATATACACAAATCTTCCTCGTTTATCGTTCTTTCTATTAGTGAAAACCGTATCATAATCGGTGGGGTGGCTTACAATTAGAAGAAATTAACGTAGAAATAAACAAAGGCGGCCAGTGACTTTATCTTATATTTAATAACTATGTTTATTAGAGCTTTATTTAGATGAAATGATAGAATACATATGAGTTCAAAAGAGCTATCCACCTACTCGTAAAACACTAGAAATATTTTAAGTCTAGACCGATCGCCTGCAGTTTGATCGATTCAAGAGTATTCCTCAGAATCGAGTGATTTCTTGGTTACGTAAGAGGCATTAATATCATGTAGTGTAACCACTTCAAATGTAGCAGTGGAACGAATTGAATACACTTTGCCAATACTGTATCTATTAGTAAATTGTTTCTAATGTTATTGATTCGCATCACGCTCAGTGTTTTTCCAATATGAATATTAACTAGCTTTGTTTTTAACCTCCAGCGCCCGAGCCAAAAACAGGATGTGTTATAAGTTTGACGTGTGGCTGTGTAGGTATCTCTGTATGTGTGTCTGTGTGTATGTCTGTAGAATGTAGAAGGTAAATGTTATGCCCACTTAAAAGCCCTACTTCAGACAGATAGGTAAGACTTTAATTTTACGATAAAGTCACTTTAAGTGTCAGTCTGTCTTCTTACAACAGTGCTGTTACCTTTATCGACACAGAAAACAATTCACATACATTGTAGTGAACTAAAGATGTACCAATTTCAATTTTAGATATATATTTACTTAAATTATTACAAGAATTAAATTAAATGTAAAAAAAAACTAAACGTGACTCGGCGTTTAATGTGCGTTTGTGTATTTACACAAACTATTCAGCTCGCTTCCGAAGCCGAATAAATCAATTACAATTGAAACCCAATTTTTAACTTTACAAAATTAATTTTAATTAGAAATAAATAAGATAAAAAACAAATTAATAACGTAATATGTTAAGTTAAGATCCATAGTTAAGTTACAAGGGTTATGTCATCTCCACCTACAAGGGTTACAAGGGGACTAGCACCTAGGTATATGAGATAAAGCAAGATACTGAAGTCATGGACCTCTCGGCTATGGTTTTGAAGATGGATCTCGTACGTATCTGTAAAGCAAGAAAGCTGTGCTTGCGCATTATGGTATAGAAATCGTATGAAACAAATAAAATAAGTAAAAGTAAGAAAAATTATGTACCTACAGTAGGTATAAATAAAATTTTAAATAATAAGCGACGCAAAAAATGTGTGTGTCTCAGCTCCGACGCACGACTGGAGTTTACTCCTTACTAACGATAAATAAATAATTTAATAAATATAATTAAAATATACTATTAATATAATATTTAATATGTATTGAAGCATATTGTAGCCTATAACGCGTAACGTGTGACATGTGACAATTGATTTTATTCCCATAATTTTCTTACCCCGGGTTTATATATGAAAATCGATTCTTAAGAAGTAAACTCCAAAAAATACTCAATAAAATATCGACAAATCGACTCTGTACGCACGACACAGCACTATTGAAGTCAACTCAAAATGTGAAAAGGAGTGTTTCAGTTGCAATGCTTATTGTGTGAGCCACTTCACTTGTTATTTATGTTTGGTTATGTTATCTTGTGGTGTCAGACAGGGTTGTTCAGTGGCGAAATATATACTCCAAAACGGCATGAACCTTCAAATCTTTCTACACGCATCGCTCGATATTGCTACTGGTTTATAGAAAAAAACTAATAAATACTTTACTACTTTAAAGTATTTACTATACATAATATTTTGTACTACATTATCTATACATTTAGGCCTTTAGTTTAGGTCAAGATTTAGGTAGCGATAATTATTATAAAACAAAAAACAATTCTTCACTGTGACTGTGTAGAAATTTTCAATGTGACTGTGTAGAAGTTATATATATATATATGTTTTGTTTAAATTATATAGACGTTTAATATAAATTTAAAAAAAAACACATTCTGGTGCATCATTTAAAGCCATTATTTCAAATTCTGTAGTAAGTAATTCATCTAGGAATGTTTAATTCACTACTATACTTACCTGTGAAATATTTGATTTCATGTTTTTGTAATATAAAAATATTATTTCAAATTATTCAAGGTTTTTGTTGTTCCGAATGATTTACGTTAATGATTGTATAAGTGGAATGGAAAACTCCTAAGCACATGTCTTGACCACTTCAGTTGCCAAAAGAATCTGCAATGTATAATCGCCTACAAAAGTGGAACAGGGAAATTTGAGTAGGTATAGGTACTTCTTGATCCCCCCCCCCCGGGTGGGCCATGACCTTGTCGTAGTGGGGCGAGGGATAATCCGTAAATTGTGATTTCCCCTCCTCAAAAAAAAAGGTACTTCTTGATAGGTAAAGAAATTATTTAAGATAGAACATGCTCATATCTAAACAATCGCCTTAAATAATTATCTATCTTAAACGTAATAACTGCTGTTAAGGATCATTTTCTATATAAACAGCAATAAACGACTAAAGGCTGATAATAATGCCACATTGCTTTTTACAAGAACACCAAACAAAATAAAATTGTTCATATTGTTGTGAAATCTGAAAAAAGAGAAGGAAAAAGAAAGTATAGGTAATAACATAAAATAATGAATTCATAAGATGTACACATTTTAATTTAATATCTTATAAAATTAAATGTAAAAAAATAAACTTTTCTTTGTGAGTGTACTCCGAAGAAGTGCCGTTGAATTGGGCAAGCGAAACTCAAGTGTTCATAATATTAGTTAAGACGAATTTAGACCACCCTCGTATAACATTCAGGTTAATGGCGAAGTACACAGTAGGAAACAAGACAAGTGGAACTTATATTCATGATAATCTTATAAAATAACTCTTTAAATTATAATGATTAGAAGCATGATAAACTTTATCATTTGTGTATATGTAAAATAAAATTGCATCCCGGATAAAATATAAATATGTGTCTATTATATACCTGTATTTAATTCGGACCGACTTATGCTATAAAGAATTTGCTTGAGCGCTTACGGGGCAATGATAACAGCAACCTGAGATCATCAATATCTTTTAGATATGACTGTCCTATCCAAAATCACTGGATGAGGACAGCCATATATAGGACTTAGTAAAGTAAATGTTTGTTATTATTATTTTTATATTTATGTTTATCATATTAAAAATAAATAACATATTTATAAATATAATTACAAATTGATTTTTAAAATTCAAAGATAATTGCAGTGCAAATTCCTTTGTAAGTGTAATTTGTGAAGGATTTACCTAAACATACTTTTTTTTGAATGCGTCAAGTAAATTGAACATGAAGACCGCGACACTTTTTTCAAGTATGGTCGTTAATTGAGTAGATTACCCTCAGAACGTGACGGAGCGAAATCAATTTAGCCTCAAACGGGAAAGAAGGCTAATCAAAAGAGGGGATTCAATAGGCGGAAACCGCCGAAGGAATTACGAAGGAGTTGGCGGGGGGGTGGGGTTCGGGTGCGGGGAGCGGAGTGCCGGTCGGTGGGACGATACAATCGAGGAAAAAAGTGGAAATAATTCGCTAATCGCGTAATTGGAGCGCGCTACCGAACCGGAAAACAAATTTCCTATTATTGTTTAATAGGGTTGTCTATTAGCAGGTAATAAATTTTAAAGAATCTTTACATTTTTATGAGAATATATAATGGACAAACAGATATGATATCTTTAGTTGACGCTTATACCTCGACTTGTCGACAGCACAAAAAAATGTAGCGAAGAAATATATAGGTATTTAGGTATTGGAAATTGAATCCGAAACTCACCCATTGAATGTATTAAAAACACTGTGAATTTCACTTTTTTTTTTTCAAAATAGGTTAATGGATATTTAGATAGGTATTCATTAAGGAACGTCACTTTATTTTCTAGAATATAAGATGGTGTTATCGTTAGCTTAATAGGTTAATTAAATTTTCCCGTATTCTTTGCTATCTCAAAATATTCCTCTAGTAAACATAACCTACAATATCTACAACAATATTTATAAAATTTCGATAAAATATTACTTCCATCAAAGTGATCTTTACGTAAAGTAAATTATTTTCGCATATGGATTTATATGTCTCCTAACTTTTATTACAATATTTTGTCGTTTCGAAAATTTGTAAATTTGTAACTACAGATACAGGCTGTGATGTCATCTAAACGGCTTAACATGACAGGAAAGTGTAATGAAAATTTAAACATAAAATTTCAAACGTACTATTTTTTTTTATGAAAATGAAACTATAAATATATTTTTTTGTTTTATAAACAGCTATAATTTTTTATTAAAAAAATGTTTAGACACATTATTTAATAGAATAAATTGATGGATTGTAATTTGTACTGTACACCCCTAGACGAAGAATCGTCACAAAGTCGCCGAACAGAAAGTGTAGGTAGATAATTATTATTAGCGTGCGACTCATTAGGAGACGATTGTCGTCCCCTCTCTCCCTTATCGGGACGGGGGAGGGGACAGGTATGTCCCCCCTGTCTCGGAACTCCCCCTGAGTGCCGGTCGACCGGACACTGTCACACCTGATCGGACGATTTGTTATTGGCTTTTGGTTGACCACTTTTCATATAGAGGTTGATTGTTTTTTTTTTATTATACCTACCAGGTAGAAGACCAATATTCAACATTCTCGCCACACCCCACGGACGGACCCATTGGACCCAAAGGATTTCAATGCCCAAAAGTTTTGACGAAAGAGTTCAAATGGACACTCTTTTGTATTATATGTCCTGTTTGACCCGATTTTATAAAAGGTACAGTCGAAATTGCATTTTAATAGAACCATTATCATAATATGAATAATATGATGGATGATAAAATGTGTTCTTAGACGTAGAGGATTTAGGATTTAGGATACGTTTATTAGGAATTAGGATTACGTTTTCCCGTCTTAACTACTTATCATGATTCATGAATCATGATATTGTCAGGGATACACATTGTCAGGGTTACAGCAAAATACTTAGTGAACAGTACAGATGAAATGGTTGCTATATTTCATCTGTATTGTTCACGAGGAATCCTATATATGATAAAAAAAAAACACGGTAAATATCATAAAATAAAATTCTATAAAGATATATGGCACACTTTGATTGTAGGTGGCTACTGTCGCCTATAAGACAAGACTAATGTATGCATGCTATTAATTTCACTGTGATCTTGTCTAAGGTTGTGGTCACTGCTGCCAGACGGGCTGCCCAAATGACTGAAAAACGCAGTGTCTACTGTTGTTTGGATATCTATGTCATTAGACCATAACTAAATAATAAAAAATAAAAAATGTTTTAAATCATTCTGTATAAGAGAAATGAAGTTCTGAAGCCACCTCAGCTTTTTATTTGTCGGTGCTCAGTCCACGAGCACTCGGCAGACGTGACCGCAAGATGAAAGGAGAAATTCTGAGACCGATTCTATATTTTGCTCGCGACCCAACGTGAATCCATTCACTCATTTCTTATTATGAACAATTTCTTTACTGGCTATAATTCACTTTGTAATGATTATCCTACTTACATACCTACTTAATACTTTATTATAAATGTGAAAGTTTCTGAGGATGCGTGTTTGTTACCTAATCTTTCACGCAGAGTTTGCTAAACGGATTTTGATAAAATTGTATAACAATATAGTTTATAGGTATATAGGTATAAAAAACAGATAGGTTATTTATTTAAATGAAAATGAAACGCTGTACATGTGTTACTAAGCGCAAACCTCGAGAACTGTTTATAGCAATTCGGCAATGTTTTTTTTACCATCATGAAAAGTTAGTAGAACATTTGGAAAATCCCCTCCATGAAACCCCTAATTTTTATATACCAACTCTACAGTTATTTTAAGATTTACTTCCATGACGACCTCCCATACTTTCTCCCAACAATAATCAATCCGTCAATCAATCAATCAAATTGAACTCGCTAATGCTCTCCGCACCAAATGATCCCTTCAATTCAAATGCCTAAGTAAACAAATATTTTGACTATTCTAAACGTAATTGTAGAGGTATTAACGTGTGGAACGAAAGAAATGTAAGCTTTCATAACAGTGGAAACTAAAATGAAAGTAGTAGGTATGTTTTACCTATTTTTTACCTATGTCTACTTTGTAGTGTGTGGCCACGAAATTGCCGGGCGTGAATTCACACAGGAGTCGTGAATTTGCCGAATTGAGCCGAAACTATTCTTCAGACACTACGCTGAACCGTCTTACCTACAGTATGTGAAATGTAACGTATGTAAAAGCCTTAAAATTAGTTAAACAAAACATAGTTATTAATTCTTTCAGTGTCTTAGGTATCTAAAGAGGTCTAACTGGTTACTGTAGCCAACATAACACGCTATTAACACAAGCAATACCATAGGTGCTTCAAGTGCAATGCCGACCTTAGCAGGAGTCAGAGGATACCGAAACACAACAGCATATATACTGTTATTTTACGGTGGGTTTCTGCTGGTTACTGCCGCCAGACGGCATTAAGTGGTCTTCAAGGTGATCTTCTGTAAGTGGGTGATTAGTACTGCATAATTTATGACTGCGAGACGCAATGTGCCCTGCCACTACTAAGAACGTTCTTGAACTCACGTGTTCATGATATGTAATTATGTAAGACTGATTATGATTTAGATTATAGTTGTTATATTATTTAAGATTCTACATTCTGTATGACATTATAATGGGATAAGTGCTGATTTACTTATTGTCGTCGTGAGAAATATATATTTGATGAGATCTGTTCGTATTTCCTCAGTCGGACTATGAGTTCAAAATACTTTTGTAGCTAGATCTACAAATAAATTAGTAGAACCATGATTTGAGTGAGACAAAATTAGTTTAACCGGAAGCAACAAACCTTATAAGTCGCTTTTTCTTTGCGTTTCCTGGCCACACACGACAACATCAACGTCCAAAAAGTTTATAATTGTCAGAATGGATTTTAATTGCTCGCAACAGTCACTCACGCAGCGCCCACTGTATATACAGATGCAGTAAAACAAGGCAATAACAAAACAAATAATATTTCAACATTTAACACTACGCTCTGTTCTATGTTTAAAAAGCTTATAAATAAATGGTACATTTATACTTTTATTGTGGGATGAGGGACAGTGCAGCTAGGATTCATAAAAGTGGGGAAAAAAAATCGACAGTTTCCACATGACACGAGTTTCTGCATAGATTTGGCAGTCCGTATGGCGACCTTTCTTAACCTTTCTTAACCAAAAAAACAACTGAAAAAAACCACAATGACTAACTTACTGAATTAGAATAATGTTAGCACGCTTTGTTCGCAATATCACTGAATGCAAGCTACTTGGTGGCAACTACTCTCTGCCAGAAAACTTTTGTTTTTTTATATATTAAGTATATATTTTTTTACTGTAAGTAAAGGCTGGGGATCCAGGCTGAGGTTACCAGTTGCGATTTTTCTGTCCGCATACCTATTATCCCCTACAGTTTGACCTATATAAATCAATGTTTTGATGTTACTTGTGTTTCTACTATAAAATAGACGTTTATAAAGTTATTTTTTTATATAACTTGAAAAGATTTCGAAAGGTAAGATTAGACTACTTAAATATATTATCTAAATATAAGTAAAAGTATAAGTATAAAATATATCTAACTAAGTATATAAATTAGATATACCTATCGCGGGTCATAACAACATGTAGGTCATTAAAGCATTAAACGAATGGCATATGCTCATTTTATTGTTAAAACTAAAAAAAATCTATTTTTTACAATAATCATTATTTAATTACGTAATAATTATAACGTAGAACGGTTAAATAAACGTCGCCAGCGTTTTTATCGGTTTATAGACAATAAAAAGCGCGTTCGTGACACGCACATCTTGCAACACAAATAAACATTAGGTACGCGCATGTGTTGAAGCTTCATTAACAAAATACCTTTTTGTTATGTCCAATGATGTTTTTTTTTTAAATTTTATCGTCTGCCTTGGTTAACTATTGAACCAAATTTCTTAATAGGCGTTCATTATTACAACATCTAAGTATATATCTATATAGGTACAATACATAGATTAGAAAATAAAGTAGATATACTTCTGTGTCACTTTTTTCCCGCTAATTTCTTCAACAATTTTCACCAACAAAAAGAGCGACATGCAAGGAATGCTTTTGTGTATAAATCGTAGAAGAAAGCCGAGGAAATTTATATATTGGAAATCATGAAACATAAAACTCTGGTATGAAAATACACTATAGCTATAGAGCTACATTATAGCTCAATATAGATAGATATAATATATACCTACATCGGTACTAAACCCACGCCCATTACGCCCATACATTTTAATGAGCCCGACTTAACATTAAAAACCTACGCATTTCGTTTAGAAAATAGAGATGAATAGGTAATATTGAGGTTATTGAGTATTTTGAGCACGTAATACATATAGACATATATTTACTACAAAAATTACAATTTAGCAATGTTGGGGCAAATTGCGCTTCGCAGTCTGGCGACAGTCATCAGAAAACCACTGTGAAATAACAGTATGTGTGCTTTCGTGTTTCGGTGAGTAAGTAAGAGGATGCCAGAGGCCATTTCCTTATTGTTTCCTAATACTATCCTTGCAGGTCATACTATGGCGTTGCTTGTGCTATATACCTAGGCGACGGTATCCACCCGCCTGGAGATTTCTTTAGAATATTAGAAGATCTACAATTCTGCAGTACATCAGTTTTATGTATCTCTTAAGGTTCAGCCTACGTAAGCCATGTAAATTTATTTTTGGCAACTTGGTTACAAAATATAAACTAAATTAGGTTTTATTATATATATAAACTTTCCCTATTTAACTGATGGTTATCTAACTGATGGTTAAAACCGCATCAAAATCCATTGCGTGGTTTAGGAGGAGTCTAACTCCTATACAGTCAGACAGACGCCGAAAGGGACTTAGTTATACTATGTAATAAAGACATGCTTAAGACTCAAGGTTCAAGCTATCTTAACACCAAAACCATAATCGGTAGTGGTTTAAGATAAGGTACTAAGATTCGTAATATTAGAGATAGTTAAGGTTAAGACTAGGTGAGATTACTCATCCTCTAAAAACCAATAGATCATCGAGGATTGCCTAAAAGCAAGCACAGTAAATAGGAGGGTAATTGAAATTCAATTATCTGTCGGCATACACAAAAGATTATCTAAAGACTCAATCCGCTATTGTAATAGCAATCTTTGAGACAATAATACAGCATTACTTATAAAACCGTTTAGAAATCAATTAGCGGCCACAAAGCATCGTTGGCGGACCGATTTAACCTCGTGTAAAACAACCAAACCACACGTGCGCGTTTGATTAAAAATAAAACCGAGTCATAGACAACCCGTTGGATCTTGTGCCTCGTTTACACTCACTTGCTAACAGTAAGATACTTTCTATAGATATAATAAATTTAATACATTAAATATTTTAAAAAAATGCAAATTGTACACTACACGTTGTACCTATGTTACCGAGGTCAAAACATGGTTTTTAGAATATTCGTATTTGTGTCTGTTTGTCTGTGCGTTTGTGCACGCTAATATCAGAAACATCTTAACCGATTGAACTGAAATTTGTTTTTACTGATATATTAATGATTACCTTTATCAAGCTATAGGGTCCTTTTTATCCTGGAAAAACGTTAGATTCCTGTGGGATTTGAATAAAAACTAACTACAGCGCGTACGAAGATGCGGGGACCAGTTAGTCTAGTTAATATTTACATTGGATTTAAATACGAGTACGTTTTCAAAGCTGACGGCCAACTTCTAGCAATGGACACGCGTTTTAAGAATAACCACACGACGCAATGTTTGTACTTCCATTGCTAATCATTTACCATCAAGTGGACCGTCTGCATACTTGCTGTAAGGAAAAAATATGTTATATTAACATTGCTTAGTGACACTCTCATTGTTGTTAATTTTCAATTATACTCGACCGTATCAAACGAGGCCCCAATACTTCCGACTGCAGTAAACAGTTAGGGGAAACATATTACCAGTTAACGCTACTGAAATGTGAATATGCCTTTCGTGTGTCAATGAATTGCCTATTCAACATATAATTCTTTCAGATTGTTATAGTTAATGATTTTATTTGATAAAAACCACATACCTAAGTACACGTGGAAGATTTTCTTTAGATATTTTACTTAAACTATGAATAAGGCATGATTTAATCTTGAAATTATATATCTTTGTATTTGGAAACTCTCCTTTATTTAGCACTACTTAGCACTAGCTCACTAGAATTTTGACATTAGTGAATTATGACAAAACAATGACTTTGTTATATGTATGGTGTTTTCCGTCGCTATAAGAAGTCTGTCGTGGCAGAGCACACTCCATTTAGACTGCCGCCCGTCGTAAGGTCCCTCGAGATGTCCGGCGTACCTCCACTCCGCGGGTACGCCGAGGTTCTGACAGGCATAGGCCTCCCCGCGCTGGATAGCCGTGGCGGGGTACCGATGTCATGTCATAACGTCCTCGCGACCCCGCCCATCTACGCTAGGAAGTCGTTGAGTGTTTAGTCGGTAAGAGTACGGCATAACCCCGCAGCGTCCCCTATCACTGCCGGGTGTCTAGGAGGATTTCCCAACGTTAAAGAAAAGGCTCACTGCATTTCTGTCATAAATTGGTCAGCTTGTCCGGAGGTAATTACCTCCTCCATCTTATAACAGGAGTGAGAGTGAGTGAGTGATGCCAGAACCTATTCTCATATATTATTACCTCATTAGTTATTATACCTAAGGTGCATTTGTAAACCCTTTGGCATTGCTTATACATACGAGATACGGAATCAGATTACTATCGAGTTGAATTATAGTTATCTTGCCTAAGGTCAAAATGTTGGAAAAGTGCAGGTAGCATATTTTAGTTCGACAACGACGATACCATTACTTACTAAGTCCCACTTACCCCGGGCGAAGCTGACACGACCTAAAGCTTCGTCCAGTTTATTTTCGAAGACTTTTTTGTAAAATATTTTTTTCCATTTACATAAAAACATAGTTAGATTTTATATAGACAGACGCGAACTTATATTATGTAAAGAGGATTCCACTAATGGTTCGGTAAAAAGTCTACAACCTTCTCTCTACTAGATTTTTAACATAATACATTTTATTAGTTTACAGCAGACGAGCGCACCTATAACAAGTTTCCTAGAAGTGTAGGTTACACGTGACGCAACAACGTAACATTTTTAATTGCGTTTTTTGTCGTTCAAAAAGGCTAACAAAATGTTTATACGCAAACGTATCTGGCCCGAAAGAGGCGGGCCCAACTTAATAGACTTTAAGTTTTTTCCAAGGTGGTTGTTTTAACGGGTTGTGATATTACATCACGTGTTCAACTATAACATTTTATTGGTTTATTGTAATAAACAGTTTGAGGAACTGAACTTTAGAATGAGCACACTGTTAGATACAATGTATGAAGAGAACGTTTGAAATAAAACTTATACATACATATTTATTTATTTATTTATTTATTTATCAGGAAGGCAACTCAGTAGGTACAAAACCATTCTTATGCATTTCAAAATTATTTTATAATATTGTATACTCCACTTAAGGCTAACTTAGCACACATTAAAACTAATATGACAGAATATATTCTCTGTTTACAAGCTAAAGCTAAGAAAAAAAAATTATATACTAGCGACCGCTAATGTTATGAATGCGAAAGTGTGTTTGTTTGTTTGTTATTAGCAACGCTTTAAAGCATTCAATTCAATCATATTTATTGCAAAACCATAATGTTATGTATTTAGATGTTACAAAAATAATAAAGACCAGTGTTATGAACTTTGTCGGGCATGCAACTTGCTAGGAAAACAATTAAATAAAAAGTAGGCTAAAAACAACTACTCAATCTAGCATCATGAAATTTTGCATACATACGCATCGTCAGGTGTGAAAAAAGTCATAACAGTCATAACGTTCGTCTCTTAAGTTCATAGTTAACATTTTTTGTAATATAGAAGTTTTGGTGATACGAAAATAAATGTAACAAAATATGTTGTCTAAACTTTGATAATTCATTTTTTTCAAGCTTTTTGGTTCAGCCATAAACGAGGATTAGGCTTAAGAAAGTACCCATTTGATGGCACTAAGCGCCTTAATTATCTCTAGTATATAACAATTGCACAAGAAATAGGCAATGAAGTTCACTTGTTTACCTACGCCTGGTTTACGGTTCATTCATCATCTGATTGTTCTAGTTGTTCCGCATCAGAGTGGACAAGAGTTGATCAAACGTTGGATTTAGTTGTCTTTAACTTGGCCTGGAATCACGCCAGACCTTTGATTCTTACGAGCACAGAGCACTGTAACAATTCAGAGAGTATTAAGTATATTTTCTAGTAGGTACGCTATTTGATTTTAAACATCTTTTCTCTAGGGAAAGTTGAAACGTCTGGCATATTTTGTAATAAGACGATATTTAATAGTATATTTTTTCCTGCATTATATGGTACAAGGAAGCTCTTCTCGATTAAAAAATACTATAAAAAAAATTAAAAATTAAGGATGTCAGTCATTTGAGCATTTCGTCTGGCCTCAATGCCGCACGCCCCGCAGAAAGCTATCTCACTGTAGACGTACCTTTAGACTCTCTGAGTTCAGCACTACTCTGTATAATTCCAGAAGCGTATAGTGTTCTTAGTAGTGTATGGAAGGCAAGAGATGTTAATGTAACATAAACAATGGCGTGTAAACCCGCAGCGGAAACGCAGCGGTCCTTTGTAATCGTCGCCTGTCCGTCCGTCCGTCTGTCTGTCACTGAATACGCTACTCTAATTTGCTACTAGACTATTTGTTTGTACCTACATCTTCCGGATTACATGACGTTATGAGTTTCATAATCTATACCACGAAGCGGCTGTATTCAAACTAACTTATTCGTTACATACATACAAAATTAGTATGTAGTTATACAGTTCAAGTTATGAGCGAATTAAGGGGAAACGTCTAGCACAAAAACTCTTAAGTAATATGCAGTGATTTACACCTTTTTGTGTAAAGGTGACAGTCACTTCATATAGGCTGACAGTCACTTAAAGGTGGATGACTAGCGTCGCCTATTAATACAATCAACGCCACAGGCTGCTGCAAGTGCGCTGCTGACCATGTTAGGGGGGATTAAGGATATGGGAAGGGACAGGGCAATAAGCTCTGGCATCCTTACGCACTCACAGTAACACAACAGCACATATGCTATTATTTTACTTGTTCACGGATGGTCTTCTGTAAGCGGGTGGTTAAAGATGCCAAACAGGCTGCCAATTGACTGCAAAGCGCAGTGTGTCTGTCTGAAAAGATCATTTCCAAAGTTGACTCTGATGCCCTGAATAGTGCGTTAAGGCAAGCAGTTTAACCCCTTAACATAGTAGATTAAATCTCATCATCTCAAGACTTGACAGGCCGTTGGTCCAGTTATTAATGTTGATCCTGTGAGTCAAGAATCCTGGTTTGAATACCAGTCAAGCTCAATTTCAAAATCAAGCTCCCATAAATTATTTTTTCACTTCGTCTATTTACCTAGAATGTCATAGTAGGTAGGCATACCTACCTAAGTAGCTCTTATAGCATATATACTTATATATAGTCAAGTGTTGGTAATTGTCAAAAAGACTAGAATTTTCCAATTGTTTCAAATAAAAATAAAAGATATATAAACAGAATAAATAGGTAAAACCGGTGACCCATAAACATGAGGAAATTCCTGTTTTCGCGTAACGAAATCGTATCTCCTAGTTTTAAGGCTAACTCATAAACACAATCACAATATCCCAGCTTTGTAGTCCGATACGACGTCCACACTGTTATTGCGACGATTGATCTAGCTAGGCCATTCTAAGACAACTATTTGATTCTGTGATTGCTCTTCCTTGTTTATGATCAGTTTAGTATTCCCTCTGATGATTGAGGAAACAATGAAAAGTACCTAGATCTGTCTGCTACTGGAGAGATTTAAATGGGGGTTGATTAAATACTTAAGTATTGAGCTTTGTCTTAACTTTGTTGCATTTGATTCAAACTTTTTATCTCCTACTACCTAGTGCCCGCGACCTCGTCCGCGGTGAAAAATAAAAGATATAAGAAAATGTGACAAAATATGTAAAGCATTATTATTATAAAACGCCTGACATATATTGAAGCCCTACCATTAAACTTTTTCCAAAAGTTGATTTTTTTTAGATAGCTGAAATTTAGAACATGATTTATTCCATACGTGAACATCCGCTAAGAAAAGATTTATGAAAATTACATCTCGTCGCAAAACCGCTAGTAGCAAATAAAATGTACAAGCTTCATTTAATAATAATTATGCAGCATTTTCAGCCCAGTTTCTATTCAGTGACGTTAGTATTTTACTAATGGCATCAATAATGGCGGACTGTTGCGTACGGCTCTCCCGCTAAATGTTTGTCGTATTGAATGGACGGCGATTCTAACGCAGAACCATGCATTTGTAAGCAACACGTCCTAATATTTTAGCAATGTGACCTAGTAGCAAATCACAGAGCAAAGAATAACCTTGCCGCCCCCTACTAGAGACGACACACTACTATATGGTCAACGCTGTCCATAAAAATCCAACGTGTTTTATTCAACACCTACACGCACGGCTTACGCATTGTTTAGGTTTTGTGTTACAAGACAATCTCGACTTGAATTTTTTAAAAGATAAAAATTTCTTACTTCTGATATGATATACTGTTTTGGTTATTCACATTTTTACTTTGATTATCACACCAAATCACATCACAATGAGGCATTTCTATCACTTTTTTGGATAATGTTTATTCCACAATGTGCAAATAGAAACTGAGGGACCAAATGCTACCTGAATTGCGCTCAGCGCAATTGCACGGCACATATAATATTATTATAACTGCCGCCTACAGTAGCGGGCGACGCAACGATTCTTTGCTCTGTGTAGCAAATTATCCCAAAAAATGAGATATTAAGTAAAATGCATTTACAGTACAGTTCGATACAGCTATAAGCTGTGAACCAAACTCACTGCTATCCTATTTCATAAAGATCTAATATTAATTCTAATATTGTAATCGCATTTAAATCTATAACTAGGTCCCTTCTGCATAACGCTATCCATTAGTAGTCTTGAAACCTGAACCCCAATATAATTGCAGATGTTGAGACGAACTGAAATAGTTTATTTAAAATAAATAAAGACGGAATTGGTGCGATGATAGCTTTTATAACTAATGTGCAATACGTTTTGAATGACGTCATTGTACACTAGTAATTACCTACTGACTAGAAACTAGTAAATAAATGTAAAATTACATAATATTGTGGATAAAATGAGCAATAAATACTTCTAACACAAGGTTTTTTTTCATTGCTTTGAATGCGGAAGAATGGGTAATTTATACATAAATTATACATAATTAATTTATAAGGTGTCTAAGGTACGCTAGTATTATTATATATATTCTGAGCCTAAGGGAAGGGAACAGTATAATAAAGAGTACTAGCTAAGGGCAGCGCAGTACCTATGTATATAAGTAAGTACAATTCTTATACTTAGAGGTAAGTTTTTGAAAGATTTTAGAATTTTTTGGAAACCGACCACTGGTATGATTATTTTCAGATAATGTAGTTTCGTTGTAAATGAGCTATTAAATATTTATTTGTCAATTATTTTAAGGCGACTCCAGCCGCGAACAAAAATTCCGTAATTACCCCCGGCAACCCGCAGCGAGATTTCCCCCGCATACTATTATCGCATAACGCGTTTTTTGTCATAGAGTATACAACAACAGCAACAGACACGACAAACAAAAATTATTGTAGGTAATAGCAGGTACCTATGTAATTTGATTTCATTAGTTATTAAGTTGGGTACAAGATTTTTAGCTAAGAGCAACTAATATAAATCAACCATTCAAGAATTGGAATTGTTTACCAAGTATGGAACGTAATCATTAGTAGGTAAGAGACAAATTCAAAAAGTCAGACTAGTGGCAAAAGACAAAAATAAATAAATGCGCTAGTCAGTTGTAATGTACGATAAAAGGAATAACGGCAAAATAAAATATGATAGTTTGTTCTAGAGTTTATAATGATTGTTGAATTTTGTATTATGTGTGTAAAATGTTTTGATGAGACATGATTTAAAAAAATATTTAAGCGAAACTATAAAATATAGAATTATAGAATATTAATTTGGGACAAAAAAAAAAGTACTTACAACTTTCTTCCGGTAAGGAACTGTATTCTATTTTTATATAGTCTTTTCAACCCACGCTTTTTACGCCCTTTTTTATATCCCATTTTCACACAAATAAAACCTTACCACTACTACACGTTACTTATATTAGTTTAAATTAAATGAGTTATACCCTCTGCGACGACTCAATTGATCTTTGTTAAACGGTAAGTACGTAGCGGAGAAAAGCGACACACGTCCACCTTGCACCACGACTCGTCCCGCACTGAATTGACGGGACTGCTCAGGGGGAGTCGCTACCCGCCGTACTTGCAAATCTCGAAAATATCTATTTAAAAATTAAATAAAGTATAATTCAAATTTTTCTTTTGATGAGCCGTTAGATAGAAGATCGTAGTATTTATTAAAAAAAATAGCTCTTTAAAATATTGATTATTAAGCAAATCGCACGGTTACAACATCGATATTAGACCCCAACTTTGTCATTTTTTTAATATATATAATTAAATATAATTTAAAAAATAATAAAGATGATCCGCTTTCATATATCCTGCAGGTGATTTGAGTATTTTTTAAATTGTAATTATTATGATAATTTAAAAGGAAAATGGTTACAAATAAGTGGATTTTTTTATCATTAGGGGCTGGCGTCGCCTTAAGCGATGAACTTATTCGTATTTGTCAACATAAAAACAAGAAAATGAGTTGTGGCGTAGGAGGCATATATTACCTAAACATGGCGGCGTGTTTTTTATGCAATTTCTGGGATAAACTATACTTTTTATCTATGTACTTTTATTCTGATTAATATTTTTTTTAATAAAACTGATAGCAATACATTTTTTATACTTGAGTTTTGTTTTATTGAATCTTTTTATACTTAGGTAAGTATAAACATCTTTGATCCAAATGTTTTAATTGAGTCTCTAGGTAAATCGGGCCTTTAAAACAATCTTTGATTCCAATGTTAAATATTAATAATAGAATTAATACAAAAAATGCTGCAAAAAATATTTTATATAAATAGGTAAGATTAACATCTTTACTTATACCTACCTCATTCTTCATTACAAGTATTAAAAAATTCAAGGAATTTTCCTTATAATTTTTTTTTTTACGAAGTAGTTCCAAGTAAAAAGTAAGTTTTCCAATAAAAAGCTTTATACTTTAATGTTTCTATATAAGTATCTTGCTACATATATAATTACCAATATATTCCTTTTATTACAAGAAAAGTCGGGGCTCCGGGTTTGTTTTTACAGAGAAAACCGTATTAAGCCGCTGCATCAATACTGGAATCGTAAAAAAATATTTTCAAAGCACAAAGTGTAATGAGAGTGGAGTACTGACTACCGAGTTCTGGAGTTCATCTGTTTGTTTGTCAGGTGGAACACGCTGGGTGGGCTTCCAGGAATCGTATCGGGATGGGATGTGCGGATGTACATACAGGCATTACACCTTCAATAAAATAGGTAGTACATAGGTATTAATGAGAAATAAGAATTCATAATTGAAAAATAACAACTGTAAAATTTATTTGACACATATATAGGTAAATTAGCTGGTGCCCGCGACTATGTCCGCGTTCAAAATTAAAAAATAAATAAGCAATATAACGCTTGATTCCTTATTGTTATAATACTTGACCAGGTGTTAGTTTTTTATTTTATTTTAGATGATCCCTTGAGAACATTACTTTTTTCTGGATCAAAGCTACCCTATGTCCTTTCTTGTTATCTCTGGCAACGTGTATGCAAAATTTCATGATGATCGGTTGAGTACCTAGTTAAAGCGTCAAAAGGTAAAAGACAGACAAGAGTTACTTTCCCATTTATATTATTAGTATGGATTATATTCCTAATAATAATATCATTTGACAGGCATGTAAGTGTAAAAAAACAAATGTATTATTAACTAAGGGATGTCTAAGTTACTTCGTGTTGCTTGTATTTATAGGCGACAATAGGATCAAATTTGGACCGTACCTAACGCATTGAGAAATAAAAATATAATAGGCTATTTATTAGACAAAAAATATATCAAATTATTAATAAGTAACGCTTAAACAACTGTAAAATATTTTAGACAACATATTTAAATATATAGGTAAATTATATTCCTACTAATGACATTGACCATAATTGACAGACGTGAAAGCGTAACAAACGAACTAACAAACTAATATTATAACACTTTCGCATTTATAATATTAGTTAAGAATTTACTATTATTATCTACCCACACCGAAGTTTGATCCTATATTGATCCAACATTTCGCGCAGTTAACAACAAACGGAATCAACTTTATTTGTGTGTAATGTATTGATAAATTTATCTTCGTGTTAAAACTGTGTTCAGTGTTCCAATTTAATTGATTAACAGTTAAATGTACAGATCGATAAAACGCAGACTAAACTGCTGGAAGCTCAATAAAATCCCATTTAACAGTTAGAATGCTCGACTTATTTATTTAAGTGGCGTGTTTGGCATTGCCACCCGCATTATCTATCTAAGACCACACAACACATTCTCAGGTACCTATTGTTTATATTTATTATGTACTTATTATATAAATTATTTATTTATTTACAGGTAGGTTAGTTTCTTGAGATTAGCGATCTAATTGCTAACAAACCTTTGTAAAATCTATCTTATTACAAAATCACTTTCATCAGTTTAACGCTGAATTAAAGTACCTACCATCAAGTGGGCCGCCTGCCTGTCTGCCACCTTTATATCATAAAAAAAAAGACAGGACTATTGTCGCCAATAAACTTGACATCGTGGTTAGTGACCGATCCCAGCGCCAGACAATGCTTGTTGATAGCGCTGTCCCGCATGATGAAAACCTCATGAAAGCCGAAAAAGAAAAACATACTTAATGTACATACACTTGGCTCCAGTGCCGGATTAAGATGCCGTGGGGCCGGTAGCAAATTCTATCAAGTGGCCCTTGCCTTGGTTTGTATTAGGATCTTCAGTTTAAGGTGTTAAGAAATTACGTGGATTTTAAATGTTAAAATAAAGTGAATTTTCTCGATTTTTTTTATAAGTATTTTTAAGTACTTAAGTACCTACTTTTAAGTACTTACTCTTACCTACATAAAAGAGTAACATTACAGAACAATATTTTCTGTAATGTACACTTCAAAATATTGAACAGTTTTAGCTTTTTAGATGTGGTTTCGTTTAATTGTAAGGTTATGTTTCCTTAAGGTTGAATAAATTATTTTCATTTAAGATAGGAGCGTAAAAATATTTTTGCTGAAAAAACTATTTTATGCTCAAGTAGGCATGGGTACGCGGGGCCGCCAATGCGCGGGGCCTGTAGCAATTGCTACTTTGCTACATAGCTAATCCGGCACTGCTTGGCAAACGAGGTAACCGCCACGTGGGATGTTGATTCAACAATCATCGTCCCGATAGTCTTCTCGACGAATGGTCTGATAGCCAAGAGCCTCGAGCAATTTTTTGTAAAAATCTTTCTCGTGTAACGCTCTTTCCAGTAATGAAAACCGCATTAAATATCCGTTGCGCAGTTTAAAAGATATGAGCGTACATACATACAAAGGGACAGACGGCGATAAGCGACTTTATCGTATATATCGTATAATAATTATCTAAAGAAGATATAGATAGCAACTATTTATGAAATCAAATCATATTGTATTAGTATAGCTACTCAACAAGAGATGGCACCAGCAAATTAAATTAAATCTTGTTATATTTAGTATTTTCTCCAAATATAGAAAAAAATAACGATTTATTTAGTCACTAAGCATTTAATATTTTACTTTTAAATATATTCAAAAGCCGTATTAAGAGAAACCATTAACTTCTAATAAAACGATACTAGTAACCAATCTGCGTAAACCGTAAAAAAAATTAAAGCAAAAATGACGTATCTGATTGACAGTACTGCTTTGTTATCGGGTAGTAAATTATTTTCGACTTTTTTTATTAAAAGAAAATTACTGTGTTTCATCGCTGGTAGATTTCATATGGACGTTAGGGATGATGCGAAATCAACAATGGACCTCACCCACATTCCACCCATAGTGTCGACGTACCGGCAGGCGTTGAAAACTTTTGACGTAAAGTACAAGAGAGATTTACCCACCAATTTAAACAATCTGAAAGCTATGATGGACAAGCTGAAACCGCAAGACTTGGGCTTCGATAAGAACCTGCTTGATCCGGCTACTTGGAAAAGGCCTAATAAAGCGCCTTGCACTTACGTCGAGGTATTTCAGAACGACAGTGTTAACATGAGTATTTTTGTTCTAAAGCCGGGCTTTAAGATGCCCTTACACGACCACCCGCACATGTTTGGACTTCTAAAAGTGTTTGCCGGCGCAGTGAACGTGAGAAGTTATACAGAACATCCTCTAAAGGAACTGGACAGTTTAGATTTTAAAATACGAGCTAAGCACGAAGCTGCACGGCTAGCGCTAGGCATTCACAAACGCAGAAAATTGTTCGCTAAATTATCTGATAGTAAACTGTGTCGGGAAAATTCCGAAACGTGTACCCTAACACCGACTATTTCGAACTATCACGAAATAGAAGCGCTGAATATGCCGGCAGCGTTCTTTGATATATTATCGCCCCCATATGACACTTTGATTGAAGAGATTGGCCCGCGAAGATGCAGGTATTACAGAGTAGCTAATGAAATTAGTACTAATTTAGTGGAATTACAAGAAACAGAAGCGCCTGATTGTTTTTATTGCGATCAAGCTCCTTATCTTGGTCCGCTTCTTAGCTAGATATAATACAGAACATGTAATAGGAAAATATAGGAAAATAATAGGAAAAATTGTATAATAATGCTATCACAATTTCAATAAGTACCATAGTCACATGTAATAACAAATATGTTCAAAGACTAATAGCAATTTTGTGTGCCTTTTCTTAAAAAAAAAAGAGAAAAAATATTAAAAATTTATACAAAATTGTAATCTAGTTCTAATAGTGGCAATTGGGAATGGATTCATTAGCCCTACTTTTATCACTTTCAGTATTAGTTATGTTTATTATATTTATTTACATTATACAATTTACCAAGTTACCGTAATAAATAACAGTTTTTAATTATTTTATTTACTTTACAAAAAATACTTCTCATGTATTTTTAAGAATCTTTCTGTCATGTGTTTCTTATTCTTATATTTTATTGATTACCTTTTTTTATGCTTTCTTTTCTAATTACTTTTCAGTTAGATAAGTTAACTTCTTATTGAAGTGATTATAAAAAATACCATTTTGCTACTTCTAGGAGACTGTATGGCAGCAATTACTTAGGCCTGGTTTACACAGTGCGAGCTAACTTGCGAGTTGGACTACACAGTATAGCTGCGCTGCAGCAACTCACACTTTGTAAACCTATCATACGAGTTACCTGCACTTGTGAGTTGGACTACACAGTATAGCTGCGTCGCAGCAACTCACACTTTGTAGACCTAACATACGAGTTACCTGCACTTGCGAGTTGGACAGTTGTTCGCATACAAGTAACTTCAACATTTTTTGTTTTAACCCACCACCCCTCGCATGGCAGCAGCTCAAACATCACTCGCGTCATCGTACGCGTTAGGCAGTAACTCGCAGCATCTTTTTTTTTAAAGTTTTTTATATTCATTTTTCTAATTCAAAGCTTAGGATTGTGGTCATAGACCTTATAACAGTTTTTCTTTATTAAATCATGTTGAGTACTACTCTAGCACACAACACGCAAGAGACTTAAGCAGCTAGTCTCATCATGAAAACAACTTTGGCAAGGCCGAGCTACTGACATACAAAGTACACAATGCAAGTAGCTTTCAACTGTCCAGTACAATGTGAGTAGCTCACATCGCACTGTGTAAACCAGGCATTACTCTTGTCACAACTTATGTTAAGATATGATAGGCAAATGATGAAATCTAAATAGCCACTTAATTAAATAGGAATTATTCCCAATTGACATATAGAGGAGAGTTGTGTAACAATATAATTACATTATGGGTACAGACTGATATAGAGAAAACTTTTATTGCATCTTCCCTTTCAGACTTCAAATTTTTATCATTTTGGTAACATTATTAAGGCTACAAAGGCCTTATTCCTTTGGCATCTATTTCTTTAAAAATAAGTCAAAAGTATATGTACTATTGTTAATAAGTGTATAGATTTATTTACTATGAAAGGTATAATAATAAGAATTTAACAATAATAAGTGTTATGGTTGAATTTACAAAATGGTTCTTAAAAAGTAGGATATTGTCAGACCTTAAATAAAAATGTAGATGATATCTTATTTTTAAAGAAGCACTCAGCCATCGATATGCCATATTGTTTATTAGCTTATTTGCCAAAATTAATTTTTACTATGACCATTAAAATGCTAATTAATTACTATGATATTACCAAATAAATTTTGTTACAAAACAAACTCAAAATTACAATGGCATCAAATGTTTTGTATGCAATTGTAAATGTGTAAATATGCCATTTGAGTATTTTTAACCATATCATTTGGGTGTTGTCACAGTACACAGTATTCTTGTATAAAAGTAAAAGAAAGAATACTTGTATAAAAGAAACCATGAAATTTTGTCCAGTGTGTAATTTATTATTATTTTGTTATAACTTGATCAATTGATTATTATATTTACATGTTAATTAGGACAATTATTTAATGAATTTAATGTTATCAATTTGTGACCTTTTTTTTTAAATGATACCTACATATAGGTATTTACTAGGTCATTATTTAGTGAAAACTTGTATAGTTTTACACTAACATCACGGAATATCTCTAATCTTTGTTTTACACTTTATATCAATTTTGGTAAAATATTTTGTAGTGTTAAAATTGTCAAAAATACTTATGCTATCCTAGTGACAGAAATTCTTATAGTCCAGGAAAATTTACTAAAAAATCAAAATTTGAGTCCCTTTTTTCTAGAATATAATAATATGGTCATAGAAATAATAATAAGGGGTGAAAGAAATTTTAGATTCCAACATGTAGAGGGGTGGAAAAATTAATAAAAAAAATCTCAAATTATACAAAAATTACATAGAATTTAGTTTAAAATGAAAACGTTAATATAACTTTTTGCTAAAATTAAAATTAACAGAGTTTGGAGGTTAGAAGATAATTTTATTGTTAATTCTTTTTGGCTCACTGTGATTTGTTAAAAATTTACCTATCAAATCTTTATTGTTTTTAACTTACATATAGGTATCAAAAATCTAAGGGACTCAAATTTTGATTTGTTAGTAAAGTAGTGGCAGGGCAGCCGTCTGGCGGCAGTAACCACCTCCTTACAGAATAAGGGAGTGAGTGAGCAAGGGATGCCAGAGCGCATTACCCCATCCCTTCCTTATCTTTTTGATATCCTTCTATGGTTGGCAGCACACTTGCAGCAACAATGGCGTTGCTTGTTATAGGCGACGGTAGCCACCTACCGCCAGCCTGTCTTGTCAACCTTAACATAAAAAGAAAAGAAATTCCTGGAATATCAGTAAAAATTAAGTGTCCCTAAGCATTTTTTTTAAAGTTTGTTACTTGCGTAATGTTACCTTTTTTATACACACATATGTCTTCATAAAACTACTTATATAAATAACATTCCTAAGCTTGGCTTCTTTGTTTTTTTTTCTGTCTTCGTTGTGGTATTTTCTTTTTGTGGTTTCATAAGACTTCAATTGTTTCAATGAATTGAAACATTGTTATACCTATATAAGTATTGAAAGATGACTATATATCTATGTAGGTACAACATTTAGGTAGTTAGACTTAGTTATAGATTCTTTCCAAAAGTATTTAATGTTTTATCTTAATAAAATGAATTTGTTGATAATTATTATCTTTTATTTGACAATTTCTACGAATGTTTGATTTTTAAACAAATATCAAGTCTTAATTTAATCATGATCGAGTAATTTTAGCTACATAAATAACTGCCTAGAATTTTTTGTGGGGAACAGCCTCCATGTCAAACATTGACATCCGGCAAGGCGGTTCAGTCCAAGTTATTAAGAATAATAACAGACGCTCCTTGGTACGTCACAAACGACAGACCATCAAAAGACTGAAAACTGTTTCAATCTGTTAAAGAGAAAATACAGAGAAGAGCTCTTGCTTATAAGCAACGAATTGCAAGACACCCAAACGCTCTGACAGTTGAATTGATGAATCCGCAGATGGTTGACAGAAGGCTAAAAAGAAAAATTCCTCAAGACCTTATATAATTTTATACGGATTAGTGTGTAGACGAACTCCGTACAAGCTATACGTACTTTTGCATTGATTGCTAAATGTCTTTTAAAGATAGATTGCAATTTAAAGAGATAAAAAAAACAGTGGAACTGGGAGTACCGACAGAAGTGAAAACTTGAACAATTACTTGTGTATTTTTGAATCGTCAGCAATTTTTTTACAATATATACACAGGTGTCGGTTACGGTAACAGTGTCGCGAGTTCAATGGTTTTTTTTCTCATCTCAAAAATAGTTCTTTTGTAAATTTATTTAAATTAAATTTAGGCGCAATATCTGAAAATATACAGAGGTTTCGGTTACATTAAATTACATGACAGTGTCGTGAGTTCAATGGTTTGTTCCCATCTCAATAATGCCCAACGCGCCTAAAGAAGTTCTCACTTCAAAATATAATAAAATATATGTATTTGTAAAAAAAAGTTTTATTTACATAATCGGTAGTCATAATCGCATAATCATGTAAATCGTATGTCGATCACTATTCTGATGGCGAAGCTGCTCCTGCATTTTGTGGCCCAGTGTGCCAGGAGCGTTTGCGTTCACTATACATGCTTACACTCAGATGTTTATCATGCGTACTGAATAATGTGCGAAATGTCTTAGGATAGTTTGCTTCCGATATTATACTTTTTGATACATATTATATAAAAATTTCGTGTCTCGTGTCAAAAATAAAACTATGGATTTAGTACTTAATGGTTTATTAAAATATAACATTATTATTACATAGCGTAAACACGCACACAACAAAGGGATTGCACACAAGAATAGCATTCAATTAAGACTTAGTAAATACAATAAAATGAAAAACAGGATATAACATTATACAGATTTTTGAAAATTTGTAGATATTTTTCTTTCATCAAATATAGCATATTGTTTATCAATAATATTCTTAGCACCAAAACTTTAGCAATACATGTTTTGATATGATTTCTAACCAAGTATTTAAAAAAAAACAATTCGACAGGTAAATACGTCATTAGTTATAATAATAATAATAGGCAGAATAATAATTTTTTTAACGAAAAATCCATTAATATACAACAAAAACTACTTTTGAATTTAAATAAAATGTTTGTAGACATCAACTTTAAAAATATTGCTTTACAAAAAATGCATGAGCAAACTTAATACAAAGTTAAAGTAAGGGGCCATTCGTTAGTTACGTATACACGATTTTGGCCATTTTTGACACCCTTTGACCATTAATAAACAGCCTTACAGCAATTTTAGAAACAATAATGTATTTATAGTCTTGGAATTATGGAAGCAAAAATTAGATATCACATTTTAAAAAGCTTGCTTTAGTCAAATTACTTATACAAAAAATATACTCATTGTAATTTTTGAGCATTAGAAGAAAAATTTTTTTTGTTACAAACCAAAATTAAAAATTGCACATGATTTTTATGCACAAAAATAATTATCGTCGAAATAAAATCTCACCAATCACACACGACAAATATTAATATTTAGTCTTTAACAATATTTTAAAATAAGAGAGCTAAAATATTTGATTATTTGCTATGCAAAAGAAAGTACTTTCTTTGGCCAATGTTTTCTGT
This sequence comes from Synanthedon andrenaeformis, assembly GCA_936446665.2. NCBI lineage: Eukaryota > Metazoa > Arthropoda > Insecta > Lepidoptera > Sesiidae > Synanthedon > Synanthedon andrenaeformis. Next base: position 4,541,422 of record OW387801.2, read on the forward strand.
AAGAATTTTCATATTAAAATTACTGGTGGCGTCATTGACGTAAATTATACAATAATAATTATATTGTTTAATGATTTACTTAAATGGATTTAAAAACTTTTTTTTTGCTAAATTCGGCAGCCAGGCTGACGGGTCCACTTGATGGTAGGTGGCTACCGTTGCCAATAACACAAGCAACGCTGCAACAGGTGCTGCAAGTGCTCTGCCGACTACAGTAGAATTAAGAATAAAGTGACAGGGAAATGGAATTTACATTAATAACTTTTTAACTATACCAAATACTACCGACCCGTTCCCTGCTTCGCCCGGGGTGCAATTTTTATATATATAAAAATCTTCCCTGTTTATCCCTCTTTCCACGTGTGAAAACCGAATTAAAATCGGTCTACCCATTCTCGAGTTTTTGAAGCGTACATACACAAACCAACAACATTTTTTATATATAAAAAGATAATAAAGCTGTAAAGTTTGTTTGATTGAAGTCGGATTTTAAAAATGTATTATTGCATTTGATAGCCAATTTTAAAAGGTTATAGGCAATTTATCATCACGATATCCTATCAATATACTTTTTCAATAATTGTGTTATATTTCAAAACTATGCCATCCATCAGTGTAAAAGTACGTATTTACAAAGAAAAAAAAAACAATAAGAAAAAGCCATGAATTTAAATACTTTCCTGTATTTTTTACCAGGAAAAGTATCTTAATGTTTAACATAAGAAAAGTCTTACGAGTCCTTAAATTTAAAAATCGCAAAATAGTTTGTAATAAGAAAAAAAATACACGAAACTACTTTCGTTTCGTGCAAACAATAATCTCAAGGAGTTTGGTCCGAAGTTTAAATATTAATTAATTATTAATTAACTATCACTAAACTAGTGTGACTTAAGAGAGGCAGTGTATAGGGTTAATAATTAATTACGCATGCGTGGTATTTATTATATTTTTAAATTTTCCTTACATTTTTTTTATTCAAAACTTTAGGTAAGCGTAACACGTGTCCTATTTTAAAAATTTAATTTATACATTATAAAATAACACTGTGAGCATTGGATATTACAACACACAAATAAAAAATTATAAAATTCTAAATTTTTAATTTCGATAAACAAGGATGCAGTAATAATTAATTATATACAGTTGGATAGCTATTTTTGAGATGAAAAAAGAAAAACTTTTTTTCAACTCAACAATAGCTATCCAACGTTATAATTATGTATTAGCAATTATAATTTAATCTATATTTTAAATTTTAACAATTTAATATTTATTGTCTAAAATAATTTTTAATAAACAGTGAGCAGATATAGTAGATGATTTTAGAAAATATATTTCTATAATGTATACGTACATTTCTTTATCGTCAATAACACTAATTATTATTTCTTTTATATAATTATATTCATTAAGTCGTACTTATATAAAATATCTAATAAAATTTCGGGACTAGTTTTGATCTGTCGCATTTGAAAAAAAAAAAAATCTTTAAATGGATTGTGATTGTGCAATATTTTTTTTAATGTTTTTTTTTAATTTTTTAAAACTTTTCTACCTATTTTATTTAATCTAGCACTTATATTGCGGCAGTCGTTTAGACCTATACTATAGATATACTATAATAAGTAACCAATCGCTATACGAAGTCATTCAAATCGTATTGTTAATAATAATTATATTTTAATTAAATGGTTTTAAATGCAACCCACTAAGTTTGAAACTTTATTGAAATAAATTTAAACTCTTTTCAAGTTATATAAATAACAGATATTGTTCATTGACAATTTTTTTTTAACTTTAATGTTAAAAAAACAAAGTAAAATGACTTCTATTAAGTATTGTGTGATTTACGTGTTCATATAAACAACCACAATGAAATAGCAGTTGTTTTAACGTTTTTTATTTAACCTTAATATGTCTTTAAAATTTAATTAGTGAGAAGCTTTGCAACTTAATGTTCATTATAGCTTTTAAGTGGTAACCTAGACGTAGCTGTTAAGTGATTATATAATTTTATTTAAAAAAAAAATGTCAATACTAACCAACGGTTAACAAAGTCGATTTGAAATAATGCTAGGAATGGTTATCACATTAATTCTTGTGGCCAAAAAGTTTTTTATGGCAGTTTCGGCAATTCCCCAACGCCACCGGCCAACTCGTAAACCGCTTGGGCCACTTCTATAGCAAGTTTATCAGCATTCTGAAATTACAACATTTTCCCCTAATTATTCTATTGTTCATAATCTCTTAAGCGGAATAAAAGCTATAATTAAAATTATAAACAAGAGGTCAAGCGTTATTTATATCTCTATATATATGTAAAAATTACGTGTCACATGTTTGTGTGCGATGAACTCCTAAACTACTGAACCGATTTTGATAAAACTTCATAACTATGTGTAATTTGGTCCAACTTAAAAGATAGGATAGTTGCTTATATATATTGTATATTTATTTTTCAACGCCGACAAAATCGCGAGCAAATTGTGAAAGTAACTGTCTGTCTGTCTGTTACTTTTAAACTCTTTAATTACTCAACCGATCATCGTGAAATTTTGCATACACGCTGTCAGGGATATGCAATTGTAACGGCGCCACCGTCGTCACAGCAACAAAGACGTCGGGCGTTATATTTTCCATATATTTTCTCAGATGTTATATAATTTATTTTATATTACAACGCGGACGAGGTCGCGTGCAACAGCTAGTTGTTTATTATAAGTATTGACTGTCTGTTACCTGCTCCGTATCGGCCTCGGCGTAAACCCTCACGACGTCTTCGGTGCCCGAGGGTCGAACGAAGGCGCGTGAACTCGTATAGCGCGCCACCACTTCATCGACCCTCTCTTGGAGGCCCGAAGGACTCACGCAACGACGCTCGGCGTCCGTCGTCGATATCACGTTACGGTCCTGACGTTCAATTGACAAACTCAATACCAATCCGGATTCTTGTTGTGATTGCAGAAAATGTTTAGTGGACAGTTGCTCTTGATAAGATCAAGACATATCACAAGATGTTTTCCTTGTCAAGTGTTTTTATTGTCAGGATCTTGTTTTGTCAAGGCTTTCAAATCAAATAGATCATGATACGTTCAATAGTAAATTAAATTACTATCAATTATCTAATTTTAGTAAATTAAATTATTATTAAATAAATTACTATTTAGTAATTACTATTGATAGTATATAATTAGTCGTTTTATACTAAATTTATCTGTTATATTATCTCCTTAGATCAGTCTCGTTCTAGTTCAGTACAACGTGAGCTATTGAGGACTGACCTGCACGGAAACTTTAAGTTGTCTCGACGGCAGGTCGGTGTAGGCCTGCAGCCAGCCCTGGGCGTCCAGACCCCTCGCGCACAGAACAGTCTCCACCAGGAACAGGTCCGAGATGGCGTCGCCCACCGTTTCGTTGGTCATGTCGATCAGGTTAAGTAGCAGCTGAGCCGCTTTGCGCTGTTCCGGCTCACTGTATAAAATCGTTCAATTAAAATTACTATTTTCACACTAATAAAACATAATATCTGCTATGTGCAAATAGTATACTTTTGAAAGGTTGACAAAAAAAGGTTGTTTGGAAAATTTTACATGGTTAATTTTTTTTAAAAAATAACAGTATTTTGTTTGAAACATTGGCTAAGTTAAAGACTTTTAGGATTATAATTTTTTTTTTTTAATTTTACAAAAAAAAACCTTATCAAAATGTAATCCATCTGTGTGCCACAGTCAAGATAAACAGATAAACACATGCACAGAAACACGCGAGACCGTAAAATTTATAACGCCATTTAACGTCGGGTAAAAACAAAAAAAATATTCTTCCTTTTATATATTCATATATGTATTACTAAATTCAGTAAGATTTTTACTTTACTATCAAAAGATCTTTTGAATTACCTTCAAAAGATGCTAAAAAATCTCAATTTTAATTTAAATAAAATGTAGTATTATATACAATTGCTCACCCATCCTCGGCTATCTTCTTGATGACAGCCTTCGCTGTCTCGCTGTACACGACTGTGCCGTGTCCGTTCGCCTCGAAATATATGCCGATGTCGTACGTCAAGGCCGCGTGGTGTAAATGCTTCACACCGGTCTTTACACACGTCACAGGTACCCTCTGTGAACGGGGAATGGATTTTATCATTATTTATAGTCAGTTTTTTTTTTTTTCATAACTGGAAAAGTTTTCAGGAAAGTAGTGGCACTCTGCTTAGGCGGCATCCATTTGGGCAGCCCGTCTGGTGACAGTGATCGCCCCCTCACAGAAGACTACCGTGAAATAACAGCTCACAGTTGTGTTTCGGTGAGTGAGTAAGGGATGCGAGAGCACATTTCTTATTAATAAATGTATTGATAATACATATACGGTCCACCGTAATAAAAATAAAAAAGTAGACTGTCTGTCGACCTTAACGTTAAAATAAAGACGGACAGTCACATTATTATACACTTTATTTTGCCGCCTTCGACTTCGCACGGATCAAATTATATATATACAAACCTTCCTCATTTAACGTTCTTGCCATCAGTAAAAAACGCCTTAAAGTCTGTTCAGTAGTTTTTTAGATTATCGAGAACATACAGATAGATAGACAGATACATATGTAAGTATATAAATTATAAAAATAATACTCAAATAATATGACTATTGAGGAGACAAACAGACATACCAATTGCTGTGTGATGTAGTTTGTTGAGGCGCCATTAGCGTAAGCGGTTTGCACCAATCCCAGGTTGAGTCCTTCTGCTTCACAAGCTTTCAACAACTCTGTTATATAACTCGCTAACAACGTCGCTATTCTATCGCCGTCCAACAGTACGAGTTTATCACTGAAATCGTATAAATATAAATCTATTAAGAACATATAAATTTATTCTATTAAGATTCAGTTATTTGATATGTAACATCTTTCCTCTCGATTCCCAAAGATTTCTATTAAAACATATAAAACATATAGGTAGAAACATTAACTTTGTATCTTTCTTTGTATATAAAAAAAATATCATTTACTTTCAAACCAATGGATACATATGTTACATTATTATACTCGTACATTAATTATTATATCTAGACAGTTCCATATAAAAATGTATAAAAGAAAAAAATAATAAGTAAATGCCTAAAAACTATCACCAACATGTCTATGACTTAGAAAAATTAGAAGATTTTTGTTCGCTATTTGCTTGTAAATGTTTTTACAGTGTCTACCTTACAGTAACATTACATTTTTACAGTGACATTTTGTTTGAGTGACTTTTTTTAAAATAATTGTTAATTTACTGTAAATTATATTAATTTTAAGATTAACTTCTAATATACATATAATCTTTTTTGCACACCAAATTGATAAATAAAATAAAATATTGATGACACTTACTCGCTGTTCATGTAATAGTAGACCAAACGGTCACCGTCACCATCGAATGATGCCACTCGTTGAAACGGAACATGCTCAACACCCACTGGTGGCTTCTGGGACACCTTCACGAAGTCTGCACCACACTATAAGCATCATATACACGGTATTAGGGAGACTCTTCCGAAAACGAATACATACGATAGTACTAATGATACAAAAAAAATATGTCAAGTTGACGTGTGTGTCTCTGTGTCTCGGTATCTGTCTATGGAGTCCTCTTAAACGGATGAACCAATTTTGATTCGTTTTTTTTTTGTTTTGTTTGAAAGCTGGCGTGATCGTGATGATCGTAAACAAGCCGTGTCTGTGTGTATTTATGTGCGTGTATGTGTCTGTACATGTGTGTGTGTATGTGGGTGTTGACGAGCTCGTTGGACGTGTGGTAAGGATGCTTGCCTAATGTTTCGGGAGCCCCAGGTTCGAGTCCCGGCGGGGATCAACTTTGGAAACGAACTTTTCAAAGTTGGCTCTGGTCTGGATTTGAAAAGTAGTGGCAGGGCACACTGCGTTTCGCACTCATTTTGGCAGCCCGTCTGGCGGCAGTAACCACCCCCTTACAGAAGACCACCGTGAAATAACAGCATATGTGCTGTTGATGTTAATGTTAATAGTCGTAGCCGTACTTTCTTTTCTGCTTGAACGAACATTCATGACGCACCTTATCAAGTGTGCACTACTGTACGTATATAAATTTTGCATATATAGATATATCTATAGCCGGCTTTGATATTTTATTAACTCACATTCAAGTTTAACTTTCCACCGTTGCCACCCAAATTGAACATAACCAAATCCAACTCTCCGTCCAGACTCTTCTTGATTATATTCAATTTCTTTCCACCGACACCGTTCGCTCCGTCCACGTACAGTGTTGTCGTATACTTGCCAGATACCGTCAACTTTTGCCGAATATTCTTGAAAGCACCAACTATTTTTTCATAATAACCTGGAAAAATCGTATGTTATATTAATACCTACTTCAATTGAACATTTTTGATTAAGTAACAATTGTAAAACAACAAGCTAAAAGAACAAGTCTAGATATATGATTGACACTTTTTTGGAGATAACAGCTTGACAATTTTTTGGAGATAACCTATTGCTAGCACCCTCTACTTCGGGTACATTAATTAAACCACTTTATGTTTTGGTCCCAATACTCTTTTATCGTCCGACCGATATATTAAAACTACAATTCCAACTCTAAGATGTGCATACGACAACGACCTCCCTTCGCGGACTCGTTCGTTCAACTGACTGACTGATACCTTTTCAATATGATACCACCGAATGAATCTGAATGAATGAACACCTCTATTTGAAATGTCACGGAGCACTTTTCAATCAACTTCAGTCGACATAAATAGCAGACGCTAACACTATGCAAGACTAGCTGGTGCCCGCGACTTCGTTCGGATTGAAAAATAAAGAAATATATAAGCAATATAACGCCTGACCTCTTGTTGCTATAACACTTTGGCCAGGCGTTAGTTTTTTTAAATTTTATTTTAGATGAACCCTCTGGATGAAAGGTACCCTATGTCCTCGCCGGTATCCCTGAAAACGTGCTATGCTAAGGCGTGAAAAGGTAACATACAGACAGGGTTACTTTCACATTTATTATATTAGTATGAAAGTATGGATTTGCTTACCTTCCTCTGTAGGTGTCCCGTAAGTGTTATCGTTACGACATTTGACACAAAAATGAAGTTGAGGTGTGGTCACGATGCCAAACTCCTTGGCTGTACCCTTCAAGGCCATCACACCGTGCACGGCGGCCGCCGCCAGACGGGGACTAGTGTACCTTAACATGAGTAAAATATGAAATGAAGACAATTTCAACAAGTAGTTATGAAACAAAAAAAAAATAATAACTATAAATATTTTAATATTGCAGCCATTATTTCATGCATGTTTTTACATTACAAACTTTGCTCGGTATAAGTCATAAGAGAGTGAGTATAGCAAAAATCGATATGATTAAATACAATAATACACATAAAATAAAATACAAAAGACACTAAAATAGTGAAGATATATTTACCTGGTATCCATTCCAATAAAAACACTAGCTTTTAGTCCCATGTCGGCGTTCACTTGCTTTATCACCTCCCCAGTCGTCGCTTCTAAGTCGTTATCACTGAAAATCAAATGGAGTAGGTTTTGAAAAATGGTCCTATGCCCTTATTTAGAACTTGAAAGCTCAATTGATGATTATACTAGGAGTTTCTTGGAGAAACTTAATATATATATTGAAATGAAACAAATACTAAATGTTACGGAAAACTTGTTACAAAATACATCAGTGAAAACCGCATTCAAATCGCTTAAGCCGTTTCTGAGATTAACGTGCATAGACGCACAGACAAACAGACAAACGTCAAAAATTCTATAACTATTTTTTTTGTACATGTAAGTATATAATTTTTTTATATTCAATATACAGAGAAGGTTCGTTTACCATCTTATTATATTATGTAGGTGCCAAAGATAAGTGTATAGGAACCAAACTGTTCATTTTGCATTTTATGATACTCGGCAAGTTTGCAGCTAAAGAGTTTTTACATGGACTACGAACTTTTATTACTTGCGAATAAAGACTGAAATCCTCATATCTAAACAACATATTAGATTTTATTATATCAGTACCTGACATTAGCGAGCCTGGTCGCCAATTCTTCCCAACTGGGCTCTAACATTTCACCATCGGGATCAATTAGTTTAACACCATTATCTGGCTCCAAGTTGTGTGATGCGGTTATCATCATACCGATTGTGCGACCTGAAAATAGAAAATGAAAATTTAGATTATTCTTTTTTATGTTAAGGTCGACAGACAGGCTGACTGTCCACTCGATGGTAGGTGGCTACCGTCGCCTATAACACAAGCAACGCCATAGAAAGATTATGAGGGATAAGGAAGGGATGGGAGGGTAATGAGCTCTGGTCTATGCATTGATATATCTATAACTAGTGAGGATACCTCAGTAGGGATTTCTGCATATTAAAATATTAGCTTTAAATCATTACTTATAAAAATGTTAATTTGGTTTGTGTACGCTTCAAGAACTCAAGAACAATATACTAACAATCAAGAATTCAATTCGATTTTCACATGTGGTAAAAGAGATAAACGGGGATGGTTTGTATATAAAACTTGCATAAAAATGCATATGTGCAAAGCTGAAGACGGGTGGTCTTCAAATAATTTATCTAATTTATATCACAAATTACTGAATATTTTATCTTTCTACACACTCAGAAAAGTGTTGGGTAAATGGTTTATCATGTTAGATGATAAACTGGTCAGTATTAGGTATACCTATAATTTTCATTTCGTTAATTTTTTCCACTAAAAATAATAAAAATGTTATATAAGGGTACGAATTAATATATAACTCACCATTTTTAACTCTAGAACGAATAACAGCCAACAGACCCATGCGATATACTACGTGCTCCAGCAAATTTGCTCTGAAATTGTACAAACAAAAATATATTTAAACACAAACGCGATTAGGTATAAAATAATAAATTGTTGCCTGCTGATGCAATAGATGATAAAAGTTAAAAGTATGAATGATAAAAACGAAAGTATGTCAAAACAAAACAAAGGATTGTACAATTATGGTATTTTATTGACAATTCTTAGAAAAAAGATATCAGTTTTTTTTATTTACTTTAAAAAAGTGTGTCATAAGTATATATATATACTTATGACATACTAATAGCTACACACTCCCGGCTTCGCTCGGATTAAAAATCCTATCTTTTAAGTTGGACCAAATTACAAATAGTTACGAAGTTTTATCAAAATCGGTTCAGTAGTTTAGTAGTTCATTGGCCTTAAACATGTGACACGTAATTTTTATATACATACATAGAGATAACATTTTTCCTCTGTCGAACCACATTAGTTATTAAACTTTATTGGACATTTTTTGTCTTTGGACATTTCATTTAACATTCTGGCCGCCTTAGTAAAAAAAAGGATAAGATATATTGGCACGGAATAAAGTTAGACTCGGGCATCCTCATCGAAACACAACAGCACTAATGCTGTTATTTCACAGTGGTCTTCTTTAAGGGTTACTGCCGTCAGATGAGCTGTCTACGTTTACGACGGCCTCTACTATCTCAAAAATTATTTTTGTTTTATTTTCTTAGATTATGTTAAATTATAAAAGAAATGTCGTTTAATTTAACAACTGTTTCGCGTGAATATGGCGCTAAGTGAAAATTATTACTGTGTTTATAAAGGATATTATCCCTTATCCTTAATTCTTCTATGGTCGACACGACAGCACACTTGCAGCACCTAATGGCGAACTTATAAAAAAAACGTTTATAATCTACAAAGCATTCATTGTCACACACTGATACATCAAAGTATGTATTTATAAACACAAATAAATTAAACGCAATAGCTGGAAATGAAAAACGGACGCCAGTAACAGGAGATCGTAAAGACGACCTATTTGGCTCAACCGGTTGCTTCAAAAAGGTTACCAGGTTTCTGTATAATGTGACCTATAAAGTTTATGTTTCACGCACCATAATACCTTCCGTGCTATATGCTTTTTATAACCAATAGTTCTGCCCATCTGACTTTATCATTATAACTCATGTCCCTCTAAATTTTCCTACAATTCAAAATAAACCGTTCCAACAATTAAAGTAAGGTTAGGACTTCAGTTCTCTCCGTGCTACATATGTCTTCATACAATAATTGTATCTTTGTTTATTGTTCTGCATTGAAAAATACTTATAATCTAAAATCCAGAGAGGTCGTCCTTCACTCGTCTGTTTAAACAGGACGAAAAGTACGTACATTTTATCAATTATTATTATCAATGAGAAAATAAATCGCGTTTGTGTATTGCCTATTAAAATATGCTCATGGATATCGTTAACTAAAAAAAAAAAAACTAACTGCTATGCTGCGTCCTTCACTAATACATTTGTACGCTTAATGCTTCTCTGTCCAACAACTTTGCTTGCTCCGATTTTCGGAGCGTGGTAAGTACAACGGTTCTGGGGTCTACTTTGAACGGCCGAAGTTTCGGCTGAATTTTCAGGCGTATCGTACTCTAAAATCATCCTTTTTTTGTAAATAAATCTGTCGCAAGTTATGTTTCAATCAAATATGATTTCGTTTTTTGGGTGCAGGCGGAAGAGTATGAAACTATACCGTTTTCCGGCGACCCTGCACATGAAACGGAATACCTACTTTTACTTTTAGATATACATAAAGGTCACACCAGTATCGCGCACAATACTAGCCATTTAGCACCTAGTTAAATTCTTTAAAAACAATCATTTAAAGACATTAAATGTTAGCAAATAGCAATCTTAATAGTCTTCATGGACATACCTACTCAATAGTCGAGGCGTGCAGTCATTAACATCCTGCTAAAGCAATTAATTACATAGCCAAGTGTAATCAGTAGCTATGTTGGTAGTTTTATTCATTTGTGACACATTTAGTCTTCCTACATATAGTTTATATTAGTTAGCTGTTGAACACGACTTATCATCAATACTAATAATAAATCTGTAAGGGTCGGTCATGGAGTAAGTTACTTTGTTTTCAGAGATATCGTGTTTATAGGCTCTATACATGATACTGAAACTAAATTGACGATTTTTAGAATTTTTTTCTGTATGTATGTATGTATGTTCTTCCATAACTCTGAAACGAATTAACTGATTTTCATGAAACTTGGTAGATAAACATTTGGCCGTACGGGACACAGGATAGGCTATTTAATATTTTTCAACGCGGACGAAGTCGTGGGCACCAGCTAGTATTATAAATAATTTTATTTATTTATTTATTTATTTATTAAAGTTTACAGATAGTTATGGCAAGTTACAGACGTCCAAATGTTTATCTAACAATTTTCATGAAAATCAGTTAATTCTTTTCAGAGTTATGGAAGAACATACATACAGAAAAAAATTCTAAAAATCGTCAATTTAGTTTCAGTATCATGTATAGAGCCTATAAACACGATATCTCTGAAAACAAAGTAACTTACTCCATGACCGACCCTTACAGATTTATTATTAGTATTGATAGTATTGATTGATGAATACTTTAATAGGATCATAGAATCATTTAAAACAATAATAGAACATAACTATTAAATATATATTTATTATGTTACAAATATTGTTGTAATAAAAGTATATTATAGTTATGTGACATATTCCATCTACATATATTTAAGAAATATATGTTATTTTATAGTTAATGTAAATCATATTATAAACATAACAAATAACAAATTGTAATTCTTATGATGATATTTATTTACTTTAAACAAGAGAGTTCCCAAAACATCAATAGAGGTGTTGTTGGAACCGTTCCAATATATGTGGAATTTTAAAAGGAAGAACTTCAAAGATTATTTTCATATGATAGTTTGTTTTATGGTTACTAAGTGTGTTTTTATGATATGGATATAGTCTATTTATCATAAAAGTATGATAAATATAATAAATATCTTCACACATTCCACACAGCACCATCTAGTTCCACACTAAGCAACTTAATGCTTGTATTATGGATACCAGACAGTTGATATAATACATAGATTACTTTTTGATAAACTAGATGTTCGAAAATTCACCTCATTTGTGACTGCAAAATTACTCAAATATAAAAGGAGCGAGTAAGGGATATCAGAGCCCATTTCCCTATCCCTTATTTTTAATCCTACTGTCTTCGGCTACGCACTTGCAGCGCCTGTCGTGTTTTAACATAACAGCCGTCTTAACATAAAAACAACATGGTGTGCAGTAAAACTCCAATGAGTTGTTCATACCTAAGTTATGTCAACTAAAACATTATATTGTATTAAAAAAAAAATTAAATTAATAAAAAAAACTATAAAAAATCTTATTTAATAAATAGATTACTTATAATTGTAAGCAATTGTTTTACACTTTACACCAAGGTTTTTCTTTTTAATTGCTTCATATTCATCTTACCGTAACATGTACAAAGTTATTAAAAATGTTAATTAACTTATGCAAAATTATCTACACTAATATTATAAAGAAGTAAAAATTGTATGTTTGTTAGTTGGTTTGTATGTAGCGAGTAATCTTCGAAATTACTCAACTCATTTAAAAAATTCTTTCAGCAATAGTTAGAACAGAATTTAATATTCTACTATACTGTACGGATTGACATAGGCTAAATATTACACACGGGTGAAGCCGCGGGCACCACCTATTTATATAAAAATAAAATAAAAATCCTATGGTTGACAAATTTTATTTTGCAACGCAAACAAAGTCGCGGGCTTCAGCTAGTTAATAATAAAGGAACTCCAAATTCATGAGGATGTACCTACTGTCTACTTCCTATTTATAGTAGCGTACGAATGGATGACTAAACATTGTTTTGCCTTATAAATTTATATAAGTCATTGACCATAATCACGCCCCTGTTTGACGTACACTTCCCGTTATAAATAAGTTGTAAACGGTCTCACAGATGACTCATTCTAAGATATTGTTTAAGGAAATTTAAAGATTCCATATGAAATAGGTATTGCTTACGTGACATTTCCCACGGTTTATATAAGAGAAAGGAACATTATTTATGTAATTTTAAGTATTATCCAACACCTCTAATGAGAACGGAAAATCTCTTGCATGCATAATTAAAATCGAACTTACTTAGTACGAAACCCGGCCGTGCCATATTCGATGAATACGTCCGTTGTTTTAGGATGCATTTCTCTTGCGAACGCGTAGACCACTCGTAAACTACTCGGTGGCATTGTGATTGGCGAAATTTATTTATAAGGTCGCGTATCACTCTGTTACAATCACTTGCAATCGACAAACGAGATTTTACATTCCCGCTAGCTACGATAAGCAAAGGCACAAACCACCACCAGCTGCGAACGAATCGCAGCGCGGACGGATACAATTGGATACAATAAATAATAATTCTTTGCTTTGGTAATACAAATTTTACAAATAGTACCAACCAAACCAAATTGATTTGGGACCACAGAACACCAAAGAGTGCACAGAGATCACAAAAATTTCCAATGTCAATCAAAATGTACATGAGCTAAATTCAATTGTAACAATAAACTTAAATAAGTCCATTAATTAAGGATTATATTTGAATAACAATTTGGTACACAAAAAAACCTTCAAATTTTTTTGACGTTTTATAATTCAAAGACTGCCAATACGCCTACGTCAAATGTTACAAAAGTTTGCTTTATTTGGCAACAGGTGGCAGCAGTAGCAATTAGGCGATCTAGTTCTACTATAGAACAAGAGATGACAATATTGATGATGTTAAAAAAGATTAAAGTAAGCGTTTATAGATGGCAGTAGCAATATTAAAAAGCCCAATTTAAATATCAAGACTTCTTGGCCAAATCGTATGAAGTTGTGGTAATGGCACTACCAATTAATCTTTTTTTTTTGCAAAACCATAATGTATATTTGGATGTTACAAAAATAATAAAGACCAGTGTTATGGACCATGTCAGGCTTGATGTCAGGCAGGCAACTTGGGGGCTAGGAGAGGACGCATTGAACTATAAAAACTATTATTTTAACTGAATTCAAAATATACTTAGTTGTTTAATTTTTTTAACATGTCAAGTATTTAAATTGTTACAACTTATTAATTTTTATAAAAGAACTGAAGGTAGGTACTTAAAGAATTTAGTTTTAATCGGGGGCGATACCCAATTATTTTCGTAACGTACCATGCAAGTATGTATACCTAATACTTGCATGGTACCTAAATCTTCACATTTTGTATAAAATTGTTTATTATATTTTCGAATAAATTTACACATCTCCAAAATATATAAGCTGGGTAGGGTTAATATTTTATAGTTTTTTTGTATTTATTTTATTTGTTCTCTTATTTACCACATGGTTTTTATTTTGTTATTTGAATGTTAATTTATTTATGTATTGAATGTTTTTAGCACTATTTATAGCTCTTTTTAACGGTTAAGAATTTTTTATAATGTAGGTTTAGTATTTCGTTATTTGTTTTGTTAGAACTATTTTTAACGATCTTATATTTTTACACGATTTTCTTATACCTTATACTGTTGCCAATATTTTTTTGGATTCGGTTTTATTTGAATTAAAATATTGTTCTTAGCCTATCATGGAACATATCGTAGTTTTCATTAATATTGTTTTAAATTAAATTAAATTAAATTTATACAGTTAGGTAGACCGCGTTTAGAGCATTCGTCGTTAATTAGCATTTGGAATATTGCCAAGAGAAACGGTAGATAAATCCATTGATTGCTTAGATGAGGCTAGGGTGACAACAATGTGCGTAGGTACTTAAGTTTTTAGCGATATAAGAATAAGATTGAGGAGTTTATTTTGTTACTTCTTTGCACATATATTCACATTGACCCTGCATAATTGTCACACTACTGCATAGGTTCGATTATTAAGATCTTCTTCTTCTCTAAGTGCCTTACCTGGGTGCCTAACCAAGTGTGCTTTCTACAGTCATTTACGCTACGCTACGCTAAGAGAAAACTTTGTGATTGATCAAAAATTGACGTTATTATTTTGACTTTGTAATTTATTTTGACGTTACAATAACCAATCACCTAGTTTTCTCTTAGGGTAGCGTAGCGTAAACGACTGTAAAAAGCACACATGGCTACGGGCCCTGGTTTCCCCGACGTTGGCGATCAACCTCGAAAAGGCTTCCTTATCACGCGCCATTCGGAACAGCTCTCCCACTCGCTCCCGTAATTCCAATCCATTGACGTTCCTTAACCAAGACATCGGTCTTCTGCCGACTCCTCTTCGCCCCTCAATCTTGCCCCCCATGATTATTAAGATCAAGATTAATCATTTGGAGTATTCACTAGGTAGCATTATTCACTAGGTAGGTAGGTACCTACATGTAACTTCATTATAACAGGGCATCACTAATAATGGTAGGGGAGCTCACGATGCTAAATGTGGAGTCACTCGAGCGTCGTGGGGACCTATTGGATTTTGAAGATGGTAGGAAGAAAAAAAAGTTAATGATGTTTTCTTTTCAGCGGTGGGGTGAGCGTCTACAAGCGTTCAAAATTTTGTAGACGCTGTATTTAAAAAAATCCTTCAAATAATCGTCAGATTAAGAATCAGCACGATCAGGAATTCAGGCTGAACCGTCTGTATCAAAATCTGACGCGCTCGAGAGTATTACAAAATGGCATAACGCCAAAAATCTTTTTTGCATTTTCAAAAAGCTGCCACGAGCTTGCGCATCCGAATCATCTGTATTTTGAATGGAAGATAGTTTGGGTTTACTTAACATGTTAATAAATAAAAATGTTTAATAAATAGTTTGATTTCAATATTACGACGTTTTTTCTTTTAAGTATCCCATCTTGAAGCTTTTAAGCATTGTCATAATATGTTGTTACTTAGCTCAAGGGATGATGGGGCTGATATACCTTTGTAAGCTAAAAGTCCCAAAAATTAAAGAGATGATAAATTTTTTTTAAGTTTTAGGTAATTGAATTTCACAAAATGGGAGATGGAATAGTTACCTATCCCTAGCCCATCTATACTTAATATGAATATGGTTAGCTATACCTATATGAATTAGGTACCTAGGTAGCTATTTCAAAATCTTAGTTCTTATTTGGTCTGAGTATTTAATCTAGTATTTAATCTTTGCGATTTAATGTTTTATAGGTATAAAAGAATCTAAATACCCCAGGAGAATTTTCGCGTTGAATGTGACAATCTCGAATATAACTAAATGGTAATGGGTACCTATTATAAAAGCAAGGCACGCGTTCACGCATCGTCTAACGTGACTGATATATGTTGGGTGCGCAATGCAAAACTTATATGATTGGTACGGTGTACAAAA
Source organism: Synanthedon andrenaeformis (assembly GCA_936446665.2). Lineage (NCBI taxonomy): Eukaryota > Metazoa > Arthropoda > Insecta > Lepidoptera > Sesiidae > Synanthedon > Synanthedon andrenaeformis. Next base: position 4,557,744 of record OW387801.2, read on the forward strand.
TAATTCTGATGGCGCTAGGGGAAAATCATAGACTAATCTATCACAAAGTGTCATTTAATTGTAATTTTGAGCGAGCTGTCAATGTCAATGTCGCTCTGGCGTAACTTGCGCAATGAATTATAAGTATCTTTTTGTCTTGACCTGACTGCTTTGTACTTGACGGACCTGTTTTGGAAATCTCTAGAAAAATTAGACTTGACCTAACTGACTAGTCTCGGGATCTGCTATTTTTGATTTTAATTTCAATTTTGTCTTTTTTATTTAAAAAAACTTACAAATTGCTATTTTTACTAATGACACTGGCAAAATCATCGGAGAAAACCTGATGGAGCCAAGACATTAAAAAAGAAGAAGAAGAAGAAGAAGTATCTTTGGGTATAGCTATAGATAGATGATGCAGGTCGAAGATTTTTAGCGCGGCTATACAAGGTGGCTTTGAGTGTTTCATTAAATGTAGTCTCCGATGATATTATATATGATAATTATAGATGTTTATTATACAGAACCGCTAATTACAGGGAAAAAACTTGTTAGATTAGAGTATTTATTAAAGAAATCCATTGTTGTAGATGTACGCTATTTCGGCAAAGGAACAAGCGATGCAAAGTTTAAATATCATTTGTATGACCTATTTCTGACGGTTGTCAGAGCTATTGAAAATATTAGGCATTAAGTACTTACTTAGGTATACGTAGATACCTACAACATTTTACAGTTTTACTGATACAAATTTTGTTAAAGCCTCCAAATCAAACTGACTTGACACCCCGAGTTTATCTGTAGTGGGAATTTCTACAGTTTATCCGAAATAAAGAATATCAAAATAACTATAAGGCGAGTGTAGGGCGAATTTGTGTTTATCAACCAAATTGCAAAGAAAATTTAAAGACTTTTTGCAATGCAAAGTACATATTGTTTTTTTCTGTCTGTACCTGCAGTGCAGTGCAGTGTTCAGTAAACATACGTCGAGTTGGCTGAGCGACTCGCCAGACAGACAGACATGCTATCCTTCATCGTTATCTCGATCACTTCCAGTTAATGCTAATAGTGAACTCTATCTTTACCAACTACAGTTTAAACGCAGGGACATACCTACTTTAGGCAGGTATACCTACCTACGTATTTTTACATGCCTAAGTAGCTATATAGAAATTTAATGCGTCAAGTACAGATATAAAATAAAGCCTTAATTTATAAGTAGAATAATTTTAGTTTGTTTCATTTTTTAATCAATACCTACTATTTGTGCCTCACGGGTTCATCCCACCTTAGGTTTTGATGACACAAAAGTCTTTACTATGTAAAAATACTTTAAATATCACCTTTTATAGTAGATAATCGTTGACAAAACAACTTTCATTTTTTTAATGTGAAGTTTGTCAGACGGGCTGACGGCCCTGGCTATCGTCGCCCATAATACAAGCAACGCCACAGGTGCTGCAAGTGGGCAGACTATAGTAGGATTAAGGATGAGTGAGTGATTTGAAAGGAATAGGGAAATAGGCTCTGGCATCCCTCTGAAACACCGAAATACAACAGCACACATGCTGTTATTTCACAGTCAAATGTGGTCCTCTGTATGGAGATGGTTATTGCCGCCAGACGGGCTGCTCAAAGGACTGCGAGAACACAGGTGTGACCTACGAATAATTGGCAGATTAAAACTAAAATCACTTTGAAAAGTTCATTTACAAAGTTGGTCCTGCTGGGAATCAAACCTGAGACCCCAGAGTCAGAGCGCCAACGACTCGACCAGTTGGCTTGTCGGTTAATAAAAATTGCACATAATTGTTTTAATTTACAACTAATTAATTAATTTTGAATTAAAAACTTATAAATTTAAATTAAAACAAATAAGTAGGTACCTACTTAAGTTCTTAAATGAAATGTAGGTACGTACTGCTCAATCGTTGGAAATAAAATAAACTTTAAAAGTTCTAATGCGAAAAATTAAACAATTTTATTAGACCCTTAAATTGAATGTAATGTTACAAATAACCTTTATAGCAGTGTTCGTATCATTAGTGGTACGATGCGATACTGTAGTTAATTCCAATGACGGTAATGTGGTAGGTATAATGTGACATCTTCACAACTTCAACTTTTAAAGCCGATTTTCGGTCAACATAACGGAAATTATCTATTTTCACATCGATAAATCCATACTTTCATACTAGTCCATACTTACTTACTTATACTTACTTACCTACTTACTAATAAATGTGAAAGTAATCCTGTATGTCTGTTTGTCTGTCTGTTATTTTTTGAAACCCAATCGTCACGAAATTTTGCATAAACTTTATTAGCGATACAGGAAAGGACTGGGGTTTATTCAGAAAAAAAGTAAGTACTGTTTTTGATCTAGTTTCTTGATTCTTGAAGTATAGCCTATATCTACAATAAGATAAAAACCTAACATAGAAGATGTTGTAAAAACTCCTTTCAAAAATTTAAATTTTAAAGATACCACTGTCTACGCAGTTGCCGCAAAATTATTATGTTGTAATAGGCAACATTAATGGAACAATTCGAAATTATACACCAATGTAAAATGAACTCTCCTGCCCTTCTCTCCGCAAATATACCAACTTATTAGATCTCCTCAATAATGTGTAACCATTATTTATCGAAACGCAAATTAAATATGGATTTTATTAAGGGAGGATATTTAGTAAGCGTTGGTGGTTCATTGAAAATTGGTTTTGTACTTGGTATTAAGTTTTTAGTGATTGATATTTAGTAATTCAGAATTCTACATTAGACCATTTGGAAATATCCATTCGTTACGTTGGCCTATTATTACGATCTAGTCACATCTACAGAACATACAATTTGTTTTTGAAAGAATTACGGACAGAATCGTTTTAATGATATTGCATGTTTGGCCAGAAATAGATAATTATACCTACGCCCTGAAAATTTTATTACTTTCATTGAATAAGTTATTATGATACCACTTATTTTCTTATGTATAAATAGTATAAAACAAAGTCGTTACCTATATGCGTTTGTGTGTTTGTCTGATTATTTATTCTTTTAATGTTCCCTAAGCTCGTCGTGTGTATAGAAGTCCGCTTGTGATAAACAGATCCAAATAGTTTATACAAAATCCACCCCTCTTCTCTCTTTAATTATGTTACGTCCTTACATTACACAAAATATGTGACTAAATCTATAGGTATATATACATATAATAAAATCGTAAGCGAACCGTGTATATAGTTTATAGAATTTTTGAATATTTCAAAAACATTTAAAAATATTTTTAGACACAATAACTCCTCCATACATTCCTTACACAATGTAACTGCAGTAAGTATGCGGAAAACATTCTTCGTGTAATCCCTAATGAAATAGGTATAAATGGTTTTCAATCGTTGGCCATAAAATAAACTTTAAAAGGTCTAATGCGAAAAATTAAACAATTTTATTAGACCCTTAAATCGAATGTAATGTTACAAATAACCTTTATAGCAGTGTTCGTATCATTAGTGGTACGATGCGATACTGTAGTTAATTCCAATGACGGTAATGTGGCATAATGTGACATCTTCACAACTTCAACTTTAAGGCCGATTTTCGGTCAACGTAACAGAAATTATCTATTTTCACATCGATAAATCCATACTTTCAAGTAGGTAAGTATGGACTAGTAAGTCCATACTTACTTACTTATAGGTACTTACTTACCTACTTATACTAATATTATAAATGTGAAAGTAACCTTGTAACCTTGTGAAAGTAACAAATAGTTGTCTGTATTTCTTTGACACCTTCACTACTCAACCAATCGTCATGAAATTTTGCATAAACTTTATTAAGGATACAGGAAATCAATCCCTCTGCGATGATGTCATCTCGCAGAAGGAGGCGGCGTAGAAAGAACGGGAGGACGACGTCCTGTCCCATCCCTGGGGGACTGGACGCAGGAGGCTGGCGTACGCTCGCCACCTGGATCCCTGACAGGACTAGGGCGGTAGATGGAGACTCTACAGCCCGCTTCATCCTGAGAGGCACGGCGCACTTTGGCAGTTCGGGTGCACCGTCCCAATGAGCAGTGTCCGGTTACGGACCCCCGCGGCGGAGTTGCGGAAGAGTGTTCGTTCGACCTCGCAACTTCGCCTTATAGCGGACGCGAAGGACGCCAAGAGGTTTAGTCGGTAGGTCTTCCCCAATACCATCTCGGGGCAGGAGTCAGACATAACCCACCGGTCTGTCCTCAGGCCGGTGGGTATCCGTGATGGATTCCTCTTGTAAAAAAAAGGGATACAGCTAGGAAACATAGAGTACCTTTTATTCAGAAAAAAAAGACTGCTCTTGATCTTGTTTCTTGATTCTTGAAGAAGGTACTACATCTACAATAAGATAAAAATCTAACATAGAAGATGTTATAAAAACTCCTTCCAAAAATTTAAATTTTAAAGATACCACTGTCTACGCAGTTGCCGCAAAATTATAATGTAATAGGCAACATTAACGGAACAATTTGAAATTATACACCAATGTAAAATGAACTCTCCTGCCCCTCTCTCCGCAAATATACCAACTTATTAGATCTCCCCGATAATGTGTTACCATTATTTATCGAATCGCAAATTGAATATGGGTTTTATTAAGGGAGGGGATATTTAGTAAGCGTTGGTGGTTCATTGAAAATTGGTTTTGTACTTAGTATTAAGTTATTCAGTGATATTTAGTAATTCTACATTAGACCATTTTGAAATATCAATTCGATCGTTGGCCTATTATTACGATCTAGTCACATCTACAGAACATACAATTTGTTTTTGAAGAATTACGGACAGAATCGTTTTAATGATATTGCATGTTTGGCCAGAAATAGATAGATAATTATACCTACGCCATGAAAATCTTATTACTCTCATTGAATAAGTTATTACATTATGATACCACTTATTTTCTTATGTATAAATAGTATAAAACAAAGTCGTTATATGCGATTGTGTGTTTGTCTGATTAGTTATTCTTTTAATGTTCCCTAAGCTCGTCGTGTGTATAGAAGAAGATTTTTTGTGTGATCCAAAAAGTTTATACAAAATCAAGCCCTCCTCTCTCTTTAATTATGTTACGTCCTTACATTACACAAAATATGTGACTTAATATATATATAATAAAATCGTAAACGAGCCGTGTATATTACCAAGGACAAAAAAATAATTTATAGAATTTTTGTCTGTTGTGCGTTTGTGCGCGCTAATCTCAAAAATAGCTTAAGGAATTTGGATGAAAATTAGAACGCAGATAGTCTATTACTAAATTAACATTAGGATACTTAAGATGTACCTACAGCGCGCTTTAGTTATGATCCAACGAAAACCCAACTGCATCACAGCATGCAGCCTAATAATTGTTTGATCATAATGTTCCGTGGCTGACCAAGAGATAGCGCTGCTAGTCTCAATGTTGTTTCTAAAAAAATCATAGACTATGAAGAATGGGTCACTGTGAAGAATTATAAAGTGGTTACGGAGTTGAGTAAAGTTTGAATTTTTTTAATGAAATAAATGACAATAATCATGTCTATTAAATTAATTTTTTTCTAAAAATTATAAAAAAAAAAGCTTCCTCGTTTATCGCTCTTTCCATTTGTGAAAACTATATCAAAATACGTTGGATAGTTTAAAACAAATTAGCGAAGAAACAGATAGAAGCCGACAGCGACTTCATTTTATAATATTGTGCATATAATACTTTGTAGATACTACAGTCACTCGTATAAGTAGCCTCCTGCCATCAAGCCTCCTGCCAAGTATGTCTCTCTCTGCCAAGTAATAGCATAAAATAAATACGTGATTCTTTCATACTCATATACACAATAGGCGTGTGTGGTCCTCTCCGTTCATATAATTAGTAACTTGCTATTGTATCCGCCCTACAACAACCTTATGGGAATGCCCCAACATTCAAACAGAGAATGCAGTGGAAACCGTTGAGAATTTTATTTTTACCATAGCCTATATTTTAGCAAGTGTAGGTACCCCATGGATTGAATACATTGAAAGGTAGGTACCTACCTCATAATTTGAAGTCGCTTTCCGCGTCTGTCTGTCTGTACACCCGCTACGCAACGGATTTTGATGCGGTTTTCACCATCAGTTAGATAATATTTCATGGAAGGTTTATATATTATCTATATTATAACGAAATTTAATTAAGTTATTATTTCAGTGGAAAAAAAAACAACATTTTGCAACCAAGTTGCCGAAAAATCAATTTACCTACCTACATGGCTTATGTAGGCTAACTAACCTTAAGAGGTATACCTACATAAAAATGATTTACCTACTGGAGATATGTAGCTCTTCTAAAATCCTAAAGAACACTCCCCCATGGCGTAGGTATATCTACCAGTTACACATTATAACCATTTTTTCATTAAAACTTTAATCTTTACCGTGTCTGTCTGTTTCTCCGCTAACTTTTAGATACTAATTGAAAGAGCGACAAACGAGGAAAATTTTTTTTATATATAATTTGAATAAAAAAATTGCTTACATGAAAAGTTGGGGGGCAAGCCGCTGATAAGTTTATAAATTGGGAAAAAAATCCTTATTATTTTCTGCATTTATGCTCCACATAAGCTCCGTGGACACTTGAAAGTTTTCAAAGCCAATCTTAAGATATTTCAAAAACTTTTAAAAATATTTTTAGACACAATAACTCCTCCATACATTCCTTACACAATGTAACCGCAGTAAGTAGGCGGAAAACTTTCTTCGTGTAATCTCTAATGAAATATAAATGGTTTCATTGCTGACCTTTATGTCGAAAGCGGTTTACGTATTCATATAAATGGTTAAAGCCTTCAGAGATGGGACGACGAACGCTCTCAGTGCATCAATTCAAACAGTTTTAATGTTATTTCGTATCACGATTTTATATAACATTTGGCGTCGGGGTGGTCTATGATAATTGTGATTGTTCTCAATAATTATTATGTGCTCAGATTTGTTATTGAATATTCTTCCTTGGTATGATTGTAATTTAATACCGTATGTTACAATTAAGTAATCTTACTTAATCTTAACTGTAACAGAATATTGTCAGGTCAAGAAAAAATATATTAATTAACTTAAATTTCAAATACAAATACGTAATAACCTATACTTTTGAGCATTTCAATTTCCTTTCCTTACTCCAATTCAGTACTATTCTCTCAATAATTAAATTTTGATTGTCACATAAGTATATTTACTAATAAAAAAAAACTTAGAGAAATTAAATCAGCACAAAATTTTTGAAACAATTTTCAAAAATAAATAAATAAAGATTTAGATACTTTGTTACGATAGTAACAACATACACATTTTTCAATGTAATCTTTAACATGCAATGCGTTTAATTGGTATAATTAGCCAGAATTAATTACACGGTACATTTTAGTGGCTAATGGCCAATATAAAAGGAAAACGCAACACAGAACCATTAATTTTACTTCGACTATTAAACGTTTGATTAGGCAATTAGACTGATACGCGTTTGTTTTCGAACTATTGATGAACCCATTTTCCAATTAAGGAAAAATCGACCCTAATGTAATCTCATACTATAGTAATATTATAAAGAGAGAAGATTTGTGTATTTGTAATGAATAAACTCAAAAACTACTGGACTAATTTTACAATGTCCGTACTAATATTAGTACGGATAATATAAGTATAATATTTATAAATGCGAAAGTTTGTTTGGATGTATGGATGTTTGTTACTCTTTCACGCAAAAACTACTGCTGTATCACTGCTAATAAACAGTTCAAATGAAAAACAATTTAAAAACCAGCCACACGAAACTATTGGCTTATGTTATTTGAAAATATTGTTTCGCTGTTTCCTTTGCTACTTTCAAACTCCGGTAAAATTTGGTACGTAAGGTCGAATTTTAAATGGCGTATGGAATGCAACAGTTTTTACGATTACATTTAAATGGTGTGTCTTTTGTGGGTTCGGTACGGGCGGGTTAGGGTGTGACCTTATTGTTAGCGATATTATAAAATTATATGTGTTTCCAGATAGGTAATATCAAAACACAAAATGTTATTTTCAGAGCAGCACCACACAGGCTAAAATCTTGATGTGATTATTAGCATATTGCAATCATTAATACTTGCCTACAACTTTTCTGTAATCTCTAAAATCTAAATTCTCTAATGGGATCTTATATATTAAAGACCATGAATAAGTAGCAATAACTCGGTTACTGACATTTTTAATTGTTATCATAAATAACGTCTTTATTTATTACTAGTTGATGCCCGCAACTTCGTCAGCGTTGAAAAATAAAAAATATAACGCCTGACAAAATATTTAAGCAATTTAGCCAAGCGTTGCATCTTCATTTTTAGATAGCTGGTGCCTTAGAGTGGAATATTTAGCCGATCTTCATCCTGAAATTCTATTCTAACTTTTGGTGAAAGATTCTTAATTTTAAATTGAAGATATAACAAAGATACCTCTTTATGATATATTAGTATAGAATAGACATGCAAAATAATTCGTTCCTCCTTTATTTCCTAAAATCCTATGAAAATCCGTTACCTAAGTACCTACGTGCAGACAGAGGCGGACAGCGATTTTATTTTATATTATGTATAGAATAAATAAAAAATTATTATGAACAGTTTTTTTAAATAATGATATGCCGCTTATACTAACGCTGCCGCTTGTCACAACGATATCATCTTTAGCGGTGAGATGAAAGTGGTCGGCGCGTTTGTGGAGTGTATTGCAGCGCAATTAGGACCCGCTGTAATGAGAGACGCGACACAGCCACCGCTAATCGTCTTCACTGCATTGCGGCTAAAATGTTTTCTTCAGACGAACGACTCGTAGTAAGCGTAAACGTCTCTTTTGATAATTAATTAAGATACGCTGAACACTGATGAAAAATTATAAGTAGGTACAAGGTTTTTTTTGCTACTTCAACTTTTATGCATAAATTTAAAGAAAATATTATAGATAACAGCATGTGTGCTGCGGTTCAAGGACTGTACTATACTAATCTTGTTAATCATCACAAGAATCACCCCTGGATGACATAACGCCTCATATGCTATGTGATCCTAAGCTGTCAAGCCTAATGTCTTAGCTCTAATGTCTTACAGCTAGATATACCTATATACAGGATGTGGCCTGTAATAAGAGCAATAAATTTAAACGATGATTCTATAGAGTATAAGTAGGTACCTTAACCTAATCATAATACTCCAAAGTGTTTATACTCAGATATATAGCAATCCAAAGTTACAATACATAATCAATGAATTTCATGATAGCTAAATTGTCGGTTATCAGTCGTTAGATGTCTTGGTACAGGGCACTGGGGCGAGAACGATCGTAAATGTCAATGTCAAGCACTCCGACTGGACACATTATGTCTGTAGTAATGCTGTAGTAGTACATTGCTGGCTCGATTAATTTTGTTAGAAAATAACAGTAAATTTGTTTTTCATTTTAATTAATTTTAACCATTTGGAATTAATTACTGATTCGTTAAAGGGTCTATATTTTAATTTATTGCTCTTATTACAGGCCACATCCTGTATAGGTAAACGTTTATCCAAAAATATCCACTTCTTAGGTCATTATTATTATGTGAATAAAATTAAAAATCACAGCTTAAAAAGCACCAAGATTTTTTCTTAGAGACGTAATATTCGAAGTAATGGCGAATCGTCCAAAGAAGCAATTTTATTCCTTCATAAATATAAGCATTTAACCCTAAAATGACTTTGGTATTACCATAGAATGGCTTTGAGTCTGATGTTAGCTATGTCGATGGTCTCGGCTCAAGCAGGAGAGGCAGGTAGACACTTAGTTTTATGTTGTTTTACTTCATGCACATTGAGATGTTGTATTTTTGTTTACCTAATTGTCCTTAAATACACCCATTATACAGTGCAGCCTCTATGAACAGGCTATGCTTACAAGTGGCAAATTAAAATGACATATTATTATTTTTCAACCAAATTACTATAATTTTTAAAATTATTTCTTGTAAGGATGTCATGCCCTATGTGATAATAAATTAAGAAAAAACGGAAAAATATTAGTAGAGGCTTTTTCTCTTATGAATACGATTCAAGAGCTTTAAGCAAAATCTCCTTTTAGTTAACATTTTAGTAGTGACCCTGCGATCGCAGCCGGTCTGGCGGCAGTAATCACCCCTTTACAGAAGACCACCGTGAAATAACAGCATGTGTGCTGTTGTGTTTCGGTGTGTGAGTATGGGATTCCAAAGCCTAATCCCTCATCCTTAATCCTACTATGATCGGCAGTGCATATGCAGCACCTGTGCTTATGTTATAGGCAACAGTGGCCACCTCTAACATCAAGTGAACCATCAATATGTCTGACGTGACGACCTTTTCATTAAAAAAAACATTGTTTTAACACACTACAAACAAATTAGACTTCTTTGTAATATTGATGTACCTAGTAAATTTTGCTGTAAAGAAATAAATACATTTGTATTTCTGTACAAAGTAAAAGTAAAAGAAATACTTTTACAATTTTTTTTTCTTTTTTTCAGTAGACAGAAAAGAAATTACTGAATGTTAAATGGTTTACCGTTAATACCATTTGAAATTAAATAGATAACATACTGTTTTCCAAATACAATTCCAAATAAAAAAATTGTTCAAAAAAAAAATTGTGAATTGATCAATTGAGATTGATTTCTTCAACTTACATTCAATGACGAATTTTAAAACTTTTTAAACTTATCCCGGCTATGTTTGTTGGCTCTGATTGATGGAAAGGTACCTAACCAAAAAAACCAAACCTAACAAAAGATATAAAATAAACTAAATAAAACCATAATCGATAACCATTGCCTCGTACGTTAATCCTTTTGTAAAACATTCGTTAACAAAACAAGTAATGGACTTTACTTCACACAATCCCGAATTCCAATACGATTCTAATGTGACATCCGTTGATGACAGATGACTGTATCGAACGAAAAAATATTTTTGTATTCTCTGAAACAATGTTATTCTATTTTAAACTTTATTTCTTTGCTGGTTAGTGTTATTTATAAAAAGGTATTTTTATAACGTGTAATAATAAATTGTGGCTTATGAAAGGGTTCGTTCAAAAGCAGACTAAATACAGAGGCCTTTACGGAGGCGCTAAAAGGTGGTCCCGATTACATTATACAGATTTATTTTTTCACGAAATGGCAATGATAAAGATGTTTCTTTAAAACTAACATGCTTAACTGTTTTTTAAATCTTTAAATTTAGAATTTTCTCATTGTTTATTGCTTTGTTATTTGCTTTGCAATGGGGTTTTCTTCTCAGTGTTTATATTTACCTACATATCTCTATATTTGTTTGGTGCATTGTAAAAGCTTGGTAATAATACTAGCTTCTTTTTCTTAATAATAATAATAGTACTTCTTTTTGAAAAGTACTGTGTATACTTTAGGTACCGTACACATAAGAATGCACGTTAGAATTCGATCAAAATGTGAATTTTAAGGCATTCACATTTGTACATACTACGCTTTATAATTGTAATAGTTATATATTTTTTTAAATATTATTATAATATAATATATTAATATTTATTTATAATTATTTATATTTAGGTATAATAAACTTTACATTGTGCAAAAGCGAAAGCGAAATTCGTCGCTAAATATCAAGATAAAATTAAACACCGACATTGGTGTAAGAAGACACGAGGGGTGTGACATACAAAATAAATCGTCGATCTAATAAATAGCATTTCCATTTGAATTGAAAACGAGTCTATTAACCATTAATATCCTATCATCGGACTGGGCTGTCATCATCTGTATCATCTATCTATCACTGTGTGGTCATGAATAGTGACACAAAATATACCGAAGTAAATCGGTCACACTTAATTAAATGTGACTATATTGTCATTTGTAGAGTGACCATGAGGAAAGTTCTATGAAACAAGCATTTTTTTGCCAATTTTTGATACTCTGTACCTACATTATAGCTTAATTCTTTTGATAGCTGTAATCGAGATTACTCTCACTCCAATGTCATACTTTGTTGACGGTAGAAGATCTGTCGATATGTATCTGCAATTTGGGCCACCTCTTATCAAAATAAGTGCTTCTTCATATAACATACATGCTCCTGTCGATAGCGGTTCAATCTGTTATTTTAAACTATTATTTTAAATAATAATAATTCGTTCGAGTTATAAAAAAATTACACTGTGAGGAGAAACAAGTAGTTCCTAAAATTATCGCTGTCATTTTCTGATTGCTAACTATAATATTTAATCAAATTTTAGTTACTTTCTAGCATTTGAATTATTGATATTTTAATGTAGACACCTCAATTCGAGACCAAACCGCTTGAGACTCGATGAAACGACAGACTACTTAATAATCAATATTTGTTTTTAATTTCTGCTTTGTGGTCACCCTACACAGTGTAACATCTGCAGCACGACAATACAAGTGATTAGGCGCGAATACATTGACACCTCTTTTTGACTTCAACATCTCCTGTCGCATTGTCACCCTCGACAGCCGTGTCATCAAGCAGCCGAATACGGATCCACAGACGAGTTAATTCTTACATAAACTCTAGTTACGTGACAAGCACCGAAAAGACTCAACTATGAATTATTTTGTAAAACTTATTCACTTCTTTATGTTTTCTAGACATTTCTTTTCTTTTATGATAAGCTCGACAGACAGGCTAACGGGCCACTTGATGGTGAATCGTCGCTTCGTGGTGGCTATATCGTCGCTTATAATAACACAAGCAACGCCACATGTGCTGCACATGCGCAGACCATTGTATGATTAAAGATAGGAAGAATAGGGGAATGGGCTCTGTCACTCCTTAATCGCTCACCGAACCACAACAGCACATATGCTATTACTTCACGGTAGACTTCTGTAAGGGGGTGATGGTTACTGCCGCCAGACGGCCTGCCCAAATGACTGCGAAATGCAGCGTGCCCTGCCACTACTTTCCAAACCCAAACCAGAGCCAACTTTAAAAACTTTGACCCTGTCGGGAATCGAACCCGTAAGCCCATAACAGAGCGGAGGAGTGCCATATTCACTTATCCAACGGGCTCGTCACATTATTTGTGACATTGTATTGATATTATAATATATTTTGCTGTGATATTACTTATCTATAAAAATGTTTAAAGTTGCTATGATAGCTTTATTGTGATATTTGTAAACAAGTGTAAAAGATTACTTCGGAAAAGATCATTATGTCTATGATGAAGTCTTTTTTGAAGATGTGTTAGGTTCGGGCCAATGATCATTTCCATGTTTCTATAATGAGTAGTTTGCGCCGAGGCCACCCGCATCAAGCCGTGTCTACTTATTATAAATTGTGTTGAAACCAAATTGAGATGTGTCATAATGACCGCTCCCGAAATTACGACTGTTAGAAAAAATTACTATCGTTGCGCACATTGGATTCGACATTATGTTTCCTCATCTATATATTTAATAGCTGTTGTACGTGACATCGTCTGCGTAATTTTATAATATACTCCTTGGTAACGAAGCTTTCTAATGGTGAAAGAATTTTTAAAATAGGCCAAGTGGTTTTTGTGTTTATTCATTACAAATGAAAATACGAATCTTTTCTCTTCATAATATTAGTAATGATTAGTATATTTACAGCTATTTATTATTATACAGTTATTATTTAGTAAGTAATGTTTTTTTTTTTATTAATTTTTCAATATTTGCCGAGAATAAAAAATGTTGGCAATAAACCATGCCTTTCTTAAAATTCGTTGACTTTGATGTTGTTGAATTCATTGGAGTTATTTGTCGCGATACAACACTGCACGTAGAAACATTTACTTTGTGCAATACTAGCTCTAGCCCATGACTTCGTCAACGAATCCTTATAACTTTTATAGCCCATATGTTATTCTGATTTATAAACTATATTACTGTAAGGTTCTTGAATTATTGACAAGTAATTGTTAAATAAACAACTACATTCAATTAAATTATTTGGAGTAATAAAATTGTTTTCTAGTTATTGAGTTAGTTTAGTATCTTTGATATCGAAAGTAATTAACATAATAAATATTTTTATATACTATTCTGTTTTGTCTATGACAAAATTGTTTAAAATTATTTTAGGAACTGTAATAACATATTTTCCAAAAAGTTATAATTACTTTTTAAAATCGTATCTAATCTAGCGGGCGTAACTGGAGTGCCACTATTCCGTGCCCGCGGGTGCTAAGGCCCTAATGACACCCGGCATAGACTTACTATCATAATGCATTCGGGGGTTAACTTCCGTTATCAATTTATACTTTAGTTCGCCACCTTTAACTATAGGGTGCAGTTTCGGAAATGGATTTTTGTGTAAACCGCAACTTGAAACAATTTCGGTAAATATTACTCGCGCAGTAGGTGGTTGAGTAGTTTTTAGGGAACCGCACATTGTAATTATGTGGCAGAAAGGCAAATATCACATTAAAAATTCTGCCTACTCTAAAATTCGTATGGGAATTTTGTAATTTTGTTGTGGTAGAGCATACTGCGTTTGCAGTTCGCAATCCAGGCCAGTCTGGAGGTAGTAACCACACCCTTACAGAAGACCACCATGAAATAATAGTAACTTAGATCTAGTGATTCGATGAGCACATCCATAACTCGTTAAGCGACTCTGAGCTCAATTATTCTCAATTCTAATAAGTACTTATAAGATACACAATCAATACAAGAAGAGCAGCGTGTCAATTTTGGATTTCGCCTAGTCAATACGACTAGCATGTTCAGCAGTGGACGTCTTACAACCGTTATTAATGACGATATTATAAATTAGATAATTATTTTTCTTTCATTTTTTCTTTCTAATTATTCATACTCTTTATTTGTGTTTTCAGTAATGTTGCGCAGTTGATAGAAATTGTCTGAAATATATAAATGTTAAAATGAATATTTTTTTTATTTTATAGACATGTCAGTCGTTGGACTGCACGTCAGATGTGAAAACAGATTCACAAAATTATTGATCGCAAGAAATACTGTCAAACGGGGTTACTTTGACTTCCAGGGAGGGGAACATTGACACGTTTTGGGGCTAAATTGACAATGGGTTAAAACAGGTCTGTTGGTGTCTTCATAAGGACTCAGAAGCGCAGGAAGTCCCAGCAAATCATAACGATAAATCCACTGTGTTGTCATAAAGATGTGGCGAGGGGAAAAGTACGAAAAAAAAAATCATAATAAAGAAATGTTGATTATTTTGGTCTTTTTTATTCAATTATTATTAAAATTTTACTCAAAATGATGAATATTGCTTCTTATTTTTATAGAAAGCTTATTAATGTAAGCTTTTAAGCGATTACTTTGACTTTCAGTGCATTTCAATAGCCCCTCACTCTGGTTAACTTTGACTCCTACAAAAAACAATAAAAACAAAAGAAGAATTCATAGTTTTTTACTTGGATTAACAAATAAGATACTGTTTATTCTGTTTAAATGTTAATAGGTACGCGTACGAAGTTGCGGGTACCAGCCAGTAAGTAATAACCTACTAAGTAAGTAATCAAGTTTTTCATTGTCCAAATTTAAGTCTATAGGTCTATGTTACAACTGACTCTGTTTTCTATTTGACATTTTTACTACACATAAAATGTTATGTAGGCGCCCGTGATTTACTATCGAGCGTAAGCAATTAAAATAAAATCGTATTAGTTCTAGAAAATTACACGTTTTCAAGCAATAAAATAAGAATGGAGTTCTGCGCACGAGAGGAAGTGTTTGGCGCTTACTTATTTACAATGTTCGTTATGCTGTAAACTTGTATATTTTACCATTATTAATGGTTCGGTACAGATAGTTGCAAAATAGTTTCAGACTATCCCTCGGATATTTTTGACGTAAATACATTATTTGTTTCCATAGTGGGAGGCAATTCAGAAAAGCGATTATAATAAAATCTGGGGATAGAGTTTGATGCTATCTATAATCTAAATCCAAAATTTAATTAAGTAGGTACATCATTCCATAGATCAAAGAATTTTTAGGTAGGTATATATGGTATAGGATAATCCTACATATAATCCAACGAATTACATATAACCTAGGTACATATATAATCCAACGAATTGGCCAAAAACGCAATCTTATAAGTGCGGTGATATGACGTAAAATATCCCACCTGGGTAAATTCTTAGACATGGGCGATACGATCTGTTTCAGCTGATGATGACGAGCAAAGTCGCTGGAAAGAGAAAAGTTGGACGAAGAAAGAAGTCGTGGCTGAAAAACATCAGGGAGTAGACCGGGATAGCGAACACAGCTGAGCTGTTCCGAAGAGCAAAAGACGGAGAGGAGACTTCAATCTTCACTACTTGGAGAGGGACCGCAAGAAGAAGAAGAAAAAACACATATAATTAAAGAAAATATTACACGTAATGTAGGTAAGGATAAGTACCTACATGCATTCACGTATAAAACACATTTTAATTCTCGTTTATCGTTCTTGCCATTAGTGAAAACCGTATCAAAATCCATTGGGTGGTTTAGAAGAAGTTAGTGGAGAAACAGGCAGAATCGGACAACGATTTTATTTTATACCAATCTATATCTAGACATCTATACTAATATTATAAAGAGAGAAGGTTTGTATGAAAGGTTGTAATGAATGAACTCAAAAACTACTGGACTGATTTTAAAAATTATTTCACCTTTAGAAAGCTACGTTATAGGGAAGTAACATAGGCTATATTTTACTAAGTTACACGGGCGAAGTCGCGTACACCAGCGTTGAATGTATACAGCGTTAAATAGAATTAAAAAATTCTATTCCTCGTCTGATCTTGGAAAATATTCTAAAATTTAAAATGTTAACTGTCGATGTCTAGGGTAATATGATTGTAGAATAATTATATATTACGTTGACACTGTAGCCGACTGTACCGGACATAGGCAAACACATTGAAATAGGTAATTAGGCACTTACAGTATCCGCTAGTAGGTAAGTATCGATACTATAGGTAGATAACGTCATTTAACAGAAGCGAGTGTACGGACTTTCTTGTAATTGCTCGGAAACGGATGAATATTAAATAAATTTAAAATGAAATAAATATTAAATGATGGATGGCAAGTATTGCCTATATTTTTCGTTGCCTGGCATATCAAGCAAAATACCTAATTTCTGATTTTCTCTACTTTAAATTTTCACACGACTTCTTATTGGAGGTTTGAACTACATATTTTAGAACCAAGTAACTATACATTTTTGTATAACGGTCCTATTAGGTATATGTACAGCCGTAAAGGACGTCCACTGCTGGAAATGGGCCTCTCCCTAATTTTCCAAAAAGACCGGTCAGAAGTAGCCTGGATATTTATCTAATGGTCTGTCCACCCATTAGATGTGTCTACACACGAATACCTATATACATTGAATAAAATAAATGAATTTAAAAAAATTATAAAAATACCACTGAAACAAAACAAATAAATTCGAGCTCTTGGCATTAAGAATATACCTTCATTTAATACTTATAATCCATACCTACATATCTGTCTACTATAATCCGTACTTATAATATTATAAATGCGAAAGTTTGTTTGGATGTATGGATGTTTGTTACTCTTTCACGCAAATACTACTGAACCGATCACCATGAAATTTTGCAAACACGTTGTCTGGGACACCAGAAAGAACATAGGGTACCTTTCATCCAGTAAAAAGGGACTATTCCCGAGGGATCATCTAAAATTAAGGAAACTAACTCCTGGCTAAGTGTAATAGCAATAACGATGTCAGGCGATATATTGCTTTTTCAACGCGGACGAAGTCGCGGGCACTATCTAGTAGGTATTTAAATGTGAAAATAACTCTGTCTGTCTGTTACCTTTTCACGTCCTATAATTACTCAACCGATCATCATGAAATTTTGCATACACGTTATCAGGAATACAGGAAAGGACATAGGCTACCTTTCATCTAGATTAAAATTATTATTCTTTAGGAATCATCTAAAAATACCTATATTAAAAAAACTGGCCGCGCCACCGTCGTTACAGCAATAAAGGTGTCATACGATATTTACTCAAGTGTTATATATTTTATTTTTCAACACCGACAAAGTCGCGGGCACCAGCTAGTTTAATATGAAATCCTAATAAGAAATGTATGAAACAATCTATTAATTAGTATGTACCTACTTATACATCTCATTTTAAGTGTAATAAGTATATTATTAATACCTACCCCCCATATCTGGGAGGCATTCCCCTATCTAGCAACTCTACCTACACGGAATATTGTGTAATAACAAATAAAATGCCGAAACAATCGTCAATAACAAATTTAATTTAATACACAGTAATGGACGTATACCTATATTGGTAATTAATAATTACGATAGAAAAATAGCGCACCGGAAATCAACATGATTGACCAATCATAGCGCGGGAAAATAACCAACATGGCGTTAGTTCCGCTCATAAAGTTTATAGGATACGATGATAGATAAAATATATACGGACATGAATTAGTTTGGTTATTGGTAATATAGCAATTTTATTTATCGTCTAATTGTGACAAACAATAATGATTTTACTAGTCACGAATGTTTCAGTACCGTAGTTAAGTCATTTCGACAAAATATGTAAGTAATGTTTCGTACGTGAGTTAGAGAAAGCGTCGTTTTTTTGTATTAATGTAGGTACATAAATACCTAGGTGCCTATGTATCTATTATCTTATTATTAAACATAGATTGCCAATATATCTCTACATACAAATATTAAAGTGGAATTTTACAGTTAGGTACCTACTTATCCATTTATATTACCAAAATTAATATGAATTTTGAAGTAAAATTTAAATTAATTATTAAAATAATAAATTTTTGGTTTTCCATGCGTGATCTTACGGAAACGTGAATGATATAAGCTATTTTATAAACAACTGGCGACTCGTTCCCGGCTTCGCCCGGGTGCATTTTTTTTACGTAAAAACCTTCCCTGATTATCCCTCTATCCATGAGTGAAGACAGAATTAAAATCGGCCCAGCCGTTCTCGAGTTTTGCGCTTAGCAACATATTTAGGGATTTATTTCAATATTATAGACTCAGAGATTATAGAAGATTAAGTCTTTTGTGATTTACTTTAACAGTTCAAGGTTTTTCTTAAATTTGACCAACATAAAATAAACCCTAAACTTTGGCATAAAATGATAAAAATAAACCTAATAACTAACATAACATAATAAAATGAATCTTTGCATAAAATTAACTTTAAGTATGTAGATAGCTAAATTAATCTTGTACAAATGGCGTCTCGGTAAAAGAGGCAATTGTATGAAGGCTCCCCTCAAAATGTGTATCCATTACACTATGGTAACTGCAAAACACATTAAAAAAACAAATTCAATGTCAAATTAGATTACTTTTTTCCACATCAGTCACCCTAAAATGAATGATCATCGAGCGTGACGCCGAAGCCGAATGTAAATAAACTAAAACAAGATGGCCGCCAAGCCGCGACGGTTACTAATTTAAATTAGATGGGAAATAGCATGATCAATTTATTTGTTAACTAAATTTTCAACATTCCAATCCATTTCAACTAACAGAATAATGATTAGGAAAATAAATCTGTTCAAATTCATTACTTTTGAAGCTAGATATGGAGGTATTTAGGTATCAATTGATAAATATTAATAAACTAGTATAGTTACCCGCCCACGGCTTCGAACATAGGTATGCAATTTTCCCCGAGCAATTTTTCCAATTTTTCTCTACATAAGAACCTTCCTCGGCCTTCAACGAATTTTAAAAACAAAATAAAATGCTGAATTGGTCTTAACTGGTCTTGAGTTTTGGGCTTAGCAAAACATTTAGGTATTCAATTTTATTTATTACTAGCGGGCCGCTCCCGGCTTCGCCCGGGGTGCATTTCTTTTACGTAAAAACCTTCCCTGATTATCCCTCTATCCATGAGTGAAGACAGAACTAAAATCGGTCCAGCCGTTCCCGAGTTTTGCGCTTAGTAACATTTAGGGATTCATTTTTATATTATAAGATTATTTTATTATTATTTTTATTTATTGCTTATAGATAACCAAGGTATGTAGTTATACATACATATTATATACTTAGTATTATCTTTTTTCATAACAAACCTCGCCACTATTATTTGCTAAGACAATTATTTATTAAACTAGATAGATTAAATGTGGGTTAAATTATACATTGTTGCCTAAGAACCCCAACCCCTACGAGAATAGTGTGACTGGGGTCGTAAGGGTGTTTTTACATGTAGTCTTTACTATGTTTAGCATATTATAATACAATATTAACTAAGTATTAAGTATACTTCCAGTACTATATTCCTATACAATTTTCTTATAAAAAATCCCTATTATTATTCCTTTGTAGTAGTCACAGAATAGATAATAGTAGGTACAAGTATAGTAATGTATGTAAAGATATGAAGGATTACCTAGGTACCTATATTCAAGTAGGTACCTACGTTATATTTTTTTTTCAACGTGTATTTAGGTAGATACAAGGTATGATTGACAAATTAAGGAACTTTAATTTATTGCACTTTTCAATAGGTATCTACTTAGCTTTATTTTTGACAAATATTTAGGCAGGCATAAGGGATGAAATATAAATCTACCCCAAGCTCAAAGCTTAATTTTAATTATTGCATTGTAATGTGTCTTCCAAAGGTTGAGATGTGTGCTTGATTTGTAGTTAATATACCTACGCGTAGATACCTATCATTTGTGTTTTAAATTTTGATTAGAGTAGGTAGGTTATATATTGATTTCAAAATAGTACCTATAAAACTAACAAAAAAAGTACCTACCTATCTTCCTAATATACCTACTCAATTGCGTAACAATTTATATAGATCACTTCTTATCATGTCTTGACCCTTATATTAATTTTTTTAAATACCTTACATTGCAATCAGGTAGGTAATATGACTTAGGTACTGAAACTTGTGTTTGTTAACGGTTTCGAAAAAATGTGCCCTTTTTATTATAAGGTAATCTCAATTTGTATCTACTTAGTAATCGCAGTTATAATACCTATTTTGTTGCATGAAAAACCCCTTTTTAGGTATATCTATTTATATGAGCAAGTCATGATTAAATGTTTAGATGACTGCTGTAGGTATACCTATATATTGTGCGTTTTATCTGCACTGATTTATCTGTACAAACTTTTGGATATCACCTCCATGCTTGTTTGATTAATGTACCTATACCCACCTACTAGAGAGCTGGCTCTACAAGTGCACACTTTTGTCAAATACAAATATTTGTTGAATAACTTGACCAGCTTTAAAATAGCACAGTAGCTACTTTTAATTTATTATGGTCTGTTATTCGAATACCTACCTAACTGATTCAAATGTTTTTAACTTTATAGGGAGACCAGCTAAGTGCAGGAAATAGACATGTGTCCAGTAGTTATCTACTAACTAATGAATGAATAATGATTATTGTGTAGGTAGGTAAAAACCAATAACCATAGGCAAGACCCAGGGCTTACTAGACAACTTAATTGCTAACCAAAACCAAAGAAGCGATGATTGGGGACAATTTACCAATGAACTATACATAAATGAATGAGGCGAAAGTGGCAATTTCTCCTGTGACAAACGTCGACCTTATCGACTTTAAATAATGGAGCGAGTAGTTAGACTCGCGTCTTCATTCCGGTAATTAACAGTCCCCCCTCCCACCCCCTCTCAGCTCTAAACCCCCCCTCTTAACTCTATACCCCCCCTTTCGCGTTGTACGTCCACCCGCTGCGAGCTAAATTAATCACACCACGAATCTCGCCCCCCAATCCAGGGCCGGATTAAAAAGTTTTATTGGAGCTCCAAGTGTGACAAGACGTTTCGCCTTCAAAGCGGTTCCGCACCAATCACGATCGAGTGTCTCCGTAACTGAGCGTTACCATTGGCTGACGGTGTGCAGGCCACGCCCACTCACACCGCCCGCGACTGGGTTGTCACACATCAAGTCAGTCGATCGAGACGCGTCGACCCGTCAGCCGTATCTCGCGTTAGTGCCATTATTTGAACTTCGAATTTGTGTAATGGATCTGTGAATTGGACAATGGAGGAAGAGTCTATGTCCGGGCACAGCTGTTCCGAGGACGATATCAGTGTTGGGCGACCTTCGCCGGCGCCTTCGCGTTCGCCGTCACCGCATGACTATTTCAGACCGCTGAAACGTTTGAAGATGGCTTCCGAACCGGCCGAGGAAAGACGCGGCGATGGTGTGAAGAGTTTTTCCATTTTGGACATTTTGTCTCACAGTCCGCGCACTCCGCCGCGAATTGTCCGTCCGTGGGACGCGTCAGGTTTTGAGAGATTGCAGCGGCTCCAAAGATTGGCTGGTGCAGCCCTTCTGGACGGCGAACGTTGGAGACTAGCCGCACTTGGACTTTTGAGGCCGCGGGAAATGGTGCCAGCTGAGTGCTGCGATTCGGCCTCAGAAAGATCTTCTTCGGCCTCAGACTGCTGTTCGGAGCCTAGAAGAGCGCCCCAGCCTGGTTCTACAGCTCCCCATACGCCGTTGGATGCTCTTTTTCATATGACGAGCAAAACTTTTGAAGCTAACAATACTGACAGTGGAGGTAAGTGCTAAAATTATATGTTTTCTGCGTGTTTTGATGAGATAAAGACGTCTTCTTAGCGACGGATCCTTCTTTTCGGTCTGATTTAAGGTATATTACTAAAAACACCTGTTCTAAGCCAATTAAGTAACGTTAGTAATACTATGTTTTTCTAGTCCTCTATTAATTTTAAAACTTGCGATAACAAGTCCTAAGTTGAACTACTATTGTATTCCGTGGTTGAATTGGTGCGATATAAGAAGACATGCAACTTCTAGTGAATTTGTTACGAAGTTAAAAGTAAACCATCGGTAGATAACTAATAAGTATATACACTTATATATTACCTATGTGAATAAAAGTACCTACTTAACTGTTTACATTTTTAATACCTTATAAACTCACTACACTGAAAGGCTTACCTACTAATTTTCGCAATTCAACAATTTTATTTTTCAGTACCAATTTTTGTTAATTTTTAAAGAGAACATAATTGGCAAATTTAACTCAGGTATAGGTAATAATATCTATTTATAATCTATATGTACTTAATGAGGTCTTATTTTTAAATGTGGTTATAAAATATTCTTCTTAACCAAGACGAAAAACTAAGCTTAAAAATAAGCTTTGTGCAATGTTAACCTAATTTTAATACCTACTTACGTAAGCTTTACGGAGCTTTTTGGTGAACTGTTTTCCTTTCTTTTGCTAAATGTAATTTAAAATCCTAAATGAATTAAATGTAAGGTTAGTAGGTACTTACCTAGATTTTTTTTGTCAGAAAACAGAAACCTACATCGAGCCTTAAATCTGAATCAATGTTTCTTGTAAGAAAAACAACTATGTACTTATACCTATCTTATTAAATATTATGATATTGTATTTGATCCAACTAAAGCATATAGTTACATTACCTAATAAGTAATGAATTATATCTTCATCCGTTAAAATGTATAGATACCTATAGATAAAATCTTATTAATTTTTAATGCTTACATGATGAAGCAATAAAAATACAATATCTACATAAACTTTGCATAAGTTTGCTTACCTATGCATTAATTGCACAGTTTACTGCATAGGTAAGTTGCATACAAATAAAATAGGTACCTACTGCATTAGTACCTACCTACTAAATAATAGAACATATATATACCTACGCTATTTATAATCACAGTAACTTGGTAGTTTAGTATGATCTAACTAAACTTATTAGTAGACAAAAATAACACTAGATAATGTTGTGAACTATAGATATATATATTTTTTTAAGTAGGTAAATAACAAGATTCCATTTTGAACTTTACTTCTTACACAAATTGTAAGAGAAATGTTTATATAGATAGATATAGTAGTTAGAAATCTACTTAAGTATTTAACTAGAGTAGAGACACTAGATGAAATTGTAGTAAAAAATCCCATGAGAATACTTAGTTCTGAGTTAGTTCTTCGTCACATTGAATTGAATATTGACACTAGATAAATTTTTAGTAATAAAATATCCTATAAGTACCTAGATAGGTAGGTAGGTACTTAACTGTAGTTCCATTTCCTCACATTGAATTGAAGAGAAGGCCTATTCTCAACAAATGGACAAAGTATAAACCTATTTAATACCTACATAATACAGCCTTGGAAATTGCAAAATTCACCTGTGTAGATACGAAAATTTTATTCTTAACCCAATTCAAAACAAACCAAGCAATTATCATCTTTAATCTACTTCTATATGAATATGAAGAATATAATTCATTTGAATAATATTCAAATAAATTATGAATAGAACTAAATCTGCTTATAAATAAATCACACAAAACCAGCTTCATAAATTAAGTGAATGTTTGTTATTATTTTGAACCAGTGGGTTGTGAAACCCTGTCTTGATATTTGCACAATAAAACGTAGGTATTGTTTATGCGAATTAATTGCACTAATTAGATAGTTATTCGCAATCAATTGTGCGAGACTGGATGTGTTAATGACAATCTAATTGGCTTCGTAAATTTTTTGCTAATAACACTATCAGTATTCATAGTATTAAGTAGTCTTTATCTGTGTGTGTCTGTATGTGTGCGCTAATCTCAAAAAGGTGTTAACAGATTTCATTTTTGATTATATTTTTGTAAAGAGAAACTTATGATGATGGTTTTTGTGTATAATTTCTGAATATTTTATGTATATTTGCCGAGTAATCACGGTTTTTGTCAAAGCTAGTGTCCGCGACTATGCGTCGAGAAATAAAAGATATAGCGCCTGACAAAATATGTAAAGTAATATCCTGCTTGACATACACTCGTGTACTTTTGCCAAGCGTTGGTATTTATAGGTTGATTTGATTGGTTTTGAATTTGTTAAATAATAGGTTTTGTCCGCAAAATAGTAGATCTGTCAGCAAATTGTAGTCGCCAAACAATATGAAAACAATTCCATAATTAATTACATATAATCATCGGGATAATTATCAATTAGATATGATGCAAGTTGATGACCTATTGTAATATTTAGCCTATTGTCCATCCTGAAATTCCATTTTAACTATTGGTGAAAGATTTTTTTAAATCCGATGAGTAGTTTCGAAGAATACGTTTTACATAGGTATACAAACAAACAAATAAAAACTTATTTTTTTTATAACATTACTTTGTAAGTTCTATATATATATATCTATATATATATAGATTCTAATATAACTTTCTTCACATAACATTTTGGAATATAAGTAGGTAATAAGTAATAGGCATATTTTCTGTTATGGACTCCTTATTGTTTGTAGTTTTTTTAAGACTTTCCTATTGATTTTTATGTTTAAAAACATAGGGAACATTGGATGAGTGGTTAAGGTTCTTGCCTTGGCAAGTATAGTCAATTTTGGAAGTGAAAAAGTTCCATGTTTTTAAAGTTGACTCTGGCCTGGACTTAGTATTGTATTGGCAGTGACCACCCCCTTACAGAATACCATCGTGAAATAACAGCACGTGTCCTGTTGTGTTTCCTTAACCTTAATCGTACTAAGGTCGGCGGCGCATTTCCGTCGCCTTTGACGTTGGTACAGTAGCTGCCTACCATGAAGT
This sequence comes from Synanthedon andrenaeformis, assembly GCA_936446665.2. Lineage (NCBI taxonomy): Eukaryota > Metazoa > Arthropoda > Insecta > Lepidoptera > Sesiidae > Synanthedon > Synanthedon andrenaeformis. Next base: position 4,583,431 of record OW387801.2, read on the forward strand.
GGAACGTCAGCCTGCCTGACGACTTTTTCATAAAAAAATTATCTATTATAAACTCGATTGAAATAAATTTAAAAGTGTCACTTTGTATTATAATACATATTTTGTACTTATCACATCATACATATTTTGCACTTTGTATAATACATATTTTGAATAGGATAACATTCATGTTTTGATATTGCTGTGTCTTAATGGTTGACTGAAAGACTGTCTTAGTCATGCACTTCAGGATCCAAATTGGACGATGTTATTTAAATAACACTTTAACACCTGCTGCCTGTTGATATTCGACGCATTTCGTGCTTTCGCTTATAGGTACCTACTCGTACTCTTACCTATTCTGTGACGAAGGTTTGTGTTTATAATATACAGAAAAAATGCGGCCATGATCGGGTCGCTAGTAGGAACATATAAGTAGGTAGGTACCTAATATAACGGTCGATAATATGTATTTGATAGCTAACCGCTATAAACAGGTAGGTACCTAAAATGACACGAATATAACATATGAGGTGCTAATTTATCAACTCAAGGTAACATTCAAATAACTATTTGAGATATCCTTTCTAATACATACCTACAGGTTCAAATGATTTGAGATTGTGATTCTTATCGCTAATAGATTTAAGCCTCAATATTCTGTGTACATTATATTTGTGTTTGAGTACATAAGGGAAATAAAAAATGTCAAATATAATTATTTTCTTGAAGCATTTATTTTGATCAGTGTTAATGACAATTTGTCTTTTTTTGTCTATACATAAGTAGGTACTATTATAAAATAAAGTATCTGTCGGCTTTCTGACTGTTTCTCTACTAATTTATTCTAAACCACCCAATGGATTTTTATACGGTTTCACTGATGGAAATAAAAATGAAAATGATGACTTGTATTTGGGGGTATTTTAATTTTTTTATTATCTTTCTAATTTTTGGGATTTTCACCTTTCATTGAAGCATTGAAGCATATTTTAATAATTTCAAACTTAAATATCTATGGAACCCCATTTCAAAATTACACGATATTTACCCAGTAAATATCTATAATTTCTTCTAACCTACTTATAAGTACCTATAGGTACAAATTTCAACCGTTAACACTAAAATAAACTGATGGTTGAGCTCCATGTAAAACAGATTGATCTTCTTTCTTTTAACACTTACCTATTTGCTTCTTACTTTCTTGTACACTTTAATTTTTACAATATTTTTTTCTCAGCTCTCTCAATAATCTCCTACAAAGTTAAGCTCCAATTTATCATGTAATTTCCAAACTCGCCTAAGTTTGAAGAAATGTTAGTCACGTATTATAAAGGCAAAGGTCAAAATGACAATTTGAACGAAATCGCATACAAATATTAATGAGAGGGTAGGAAGCGGCACGTTGCAACGACTCAGACGGCGGGTACGATTTCGGAATGTTTCAATTAGCTGCCACACCGCTCTGTAATCATAACATAATAATCACCTATTCCCTTCCTTATGAACACCCCGAAATTACCTTCGCACAAAGTCACCGTACGTGCGAGGTATGTGTTTTTCAAAAATCGAACTCAACAATGAGCAAACGTCTTAATTAAATACACAATACAGGGTGTGGCCTGTAATAAGAGCAATAAATTTAAACGATGATTATATAGACTATAGAGTATACGTACCTTAACCTAATCATAATGCTCCAAAGTGCTTTTACTCAGAGATATGGCAATCTAAAGTTACAATACATAATCAATGATTTTCAAGATCGCTAAATTGTCGGTTATCAGTCGTTAGATGTCTTGGTACAGGGTACTTGGGCGAGTAACATCGTAAATGTCAATGTCAAGTACTCCGACTGGACACATTATGTCTGTAGTAGTACATTGCTGGCTCGATTAATTTTGTTAGAAAATAACAGTATATTTGTGTTTCATTTTAATTAATTGAAACCATTAGGAATTAATTACTGATTCGTTAAAGGGTCTACATTTTAATTTATTGCTCTTATTACAGGCTACAGCCTGTATATGTATGATATTGGCAAAGGGATTTTTAGATCATGCGGGCCTTAAATTTGAAAAGTCTCAAAGTCCCGGAAAGTCCAGGGACTTCGAAACTAATATATATAATTATTATTTGTCTTGATATATGAATAAAAAAGGAATTTAGTAAAATTCAATATTTGTAGAATATAAATCTATAAAGTTATTTACAGTTTAAAAACTTGTATGTTAAATTCTTGTAAATGCTGGTTCTATTATTTTTGTAGTAAAATTTTATACTAAGTTTATCTTATTATATTAAATAAACTTAGTAATTTTAGTAAGAAGAGTAAAAATACATACTATATTGGAAAGAGCGTTAAAGGAGGAAGGTTTTAGCATGTAATTAATAATAATTTGCAAATTTTAGCCCGTTATAGTCTTAATAAAAAAGTTGTAAAAGTTTAATTAAGTACCCAATACCGAAACTTTGGCTGAAGGCGACCCTATATGATAACTTAATGACTACTCTATGATAACTTAATGGTAAAGCTCTAATTAAATGCATATACTAAATTGAAAATAAATTTCAAGACTCTATCTATATTCTCTATGAATCTACCTAATTATTTTTCTCATTCAACAAATCGCCCATAAATGTCTCCATTATACGGCTTCATAATTAAATTATTAACTACTTAATAAAAACATGTTTGATCAATGAGTCCTTAAATACTTCCAAAAGATACACAGTCATTGGGATCCCTTGAAAAAAAAATCTAACGCAATTCGCTTTGAAGATTTCGCAAAAAACGTCATTGTGGGACTCACAAAGAAGACGTCATGTTTAACAAAGGGGCTTCCAAATTGGAATAAACGTCAGAATGAAAGGCGGGGGATTGTCTATGCTCCATATGCTACGAGATTAACACGTTAAATGCCAAACAGCCATTTGTCATTGGCGTCGAGCGGCCAACACAAGACCGCTTGATTGAGGAAGTCATTTCTTGTATTTCTGAACGGAAATAATATTTTTTTACACCCTCCTATGTGTGAACACTGCGGGACATTAGAGATTATTGTTAAGGTGTACCTATCTGTATCATTATTACGACATTAGATAGGCATAAGGGAAAGAATCTTACTCGTAAACCAAACAATTAGTAGATAGATATATTAATAAATCGGGATATAGGATTCTATTATGTCTATTCTATCTGTTCTTCTTATTTCTTCAGATATCTGACGATATGATATAAAGACTAAAATAAATGCAACGCTGTTTTAAAGGATTTCGTCCCTTCCAGAAATTTGTGAATATTCTATGTCAAATTTATAATATTAGAAACAAATTTATGAAATACATATTTTTTATATTACGGTCGACAGACAGGCTGACGGTCCACTTGATGGTAGGTGGCTACCTTTGCCTATAACACAAGCAACGCCATAGGTGCTGCAAGCACGCTGCCTACCACAGAAGGATTAAAGATTAAGATTATAAGGCCTTCCGGCCCCAGCGGCCGTCGGCTCTCCATACTATATACCCACTGCCTCTTCAACTTACTGATCCGTACGTCTAAGGATCTCCTCATTTCTGATTCGATCTCGTAGTGTAACCCCGAGCATAGCCCTGTTCCATAGCTCGTTGAGCTTTCTTACAGTTATATTATACAGTTATATTCTTACAGTTATATTTCTTATAGTTAGAGATCAACGTTTCATCGTCATTTGTTATCGCTGATGGCAACACACATTGGTCGAAAACTTTTGTTATGAGATACTGGAGGAATTTAGAGCGAGAAGATGTATCGGAGCTTACCGAACGATGCCATCAGAGCTGGATTCGATGACTGACTTCCTTCTCGATGTTGGCTCTACTTAATGTCCCAAGTATTAGATGCACCTACTCGTCCACAACTTCGAGAGTTGAATTCCCAACTGTTACTGAGGTGGCATATATATCTTCTTTCTATGATATAAAAATGAATCCCTAAATGTGTTGCTAAGCGCAAAACTCGAGAACGGCTGGGCCGATTTTAATTCTGTCTTCACTCATGGATAGAGGGATAATCAGGGAAGGTTTTTACATAAAAAAATGCACCCGGGCGAAGCCGGGAACGAGTCGCTAGTTATAAATAAAAATGAACCCCTAACTGTGTTGCTAAGCGCAAAACTCGAGAACGGCTGGACCGATTTTAATTCTGTCTTCACTCATGGATAGAGGAATAATCAGGGAAGGTTTTTACGTAAAAAAATGCACCCGGGCGAAGCCGGGAACGAGTCGCTAATTATATATATAAATTACGTGTCACGTTGTTTGACGCCAATGAACTCCTAAACTACTAAACCGATTTTGATAAAACTTCGTACTTAACTAGTTTTTATTTTGAACCCGGGCGATGCCTGGGAGCGTGTAGCTAGTAAAATATATAATAGTAAACAATTATTAAATACAATTACAAATACTATGATATTCACATTTTCAGTAATATATTTATTTTCTTTTACTGTATAATACGCCATTTTAGAGTTATTATTATTTATTTAATAGCTAAGGTCCATTAACATAACAGAATGCTATATTATGAATAATAATTACGTTTCACAATGAATGTAGGCAAAATATGACATTAATGTTATTATGATGATGTCGTTTAAGTTATCAAGTCAGTCGTCATTACATTTGATATATCTAATAGGAGTAAAGTATATTATGTTATGTACCTGAAGCCCCTAGTTCCGCCCATTAAAATAGAATGAACATTTCCCCTCCCGCACCTTGACCAATTAAGGCTCCCCCAGACAGGCGTGATTTACCGCACGGTTTGATCGAAAGAGTCGCTCGATAATTACGAAAATTTATCATCAGCTTCAACTATTTCTATGGGCAAAAGCCCAATTCAGCTTTTGCCCATAGAAAACACCAGTTTTGTGAGCTCACTTGCAAAGTTAAGCTGCTTGCCAATTCCATATTACCTAATTCCATGATTAATCTTTAGTTATTGGTCGTAGCAATACATAAAAAAGAATTGTGTGTGTCAGCTCCAACGCACGACTGGAGTTTACTCCTTACGAACGATTATAAAATTTAAATTTTCACAATTCGTACACGCCGAAAGAACAACATTGTTTTTTTTTTTAATATTGTGTAAATGGCGCAATATCTCTGAAACTTCAGATACCAATTCTAAAATTCTATTCCGTGTGTCAATTTTGATTTTACTCCCATAAATTTTCTGAAACCAAAAACTGAAATTAATTTCATATTTAGTACAATTAATTTCCAAAATGTGCAGAATTTGTGACATTTTTGTCTGTTGAATAATTCTTGTAATTAGGTAATTACTGATTAAAAGCAAATAACGTTTTTCTTTTGACAGGCATTAGATTTTTTATAATTATCCCTCGCGAACAGTACGTATAGGTAGGTTGGTAGCTTTTTTCAGGATAAAAGGCATCCTAACCCCTTTTCTTTAACCTTGAGAATGTGTATGTACCTATGCATAATCACATGATGATCGGTTAAACATTTAGGGAGCGAAAAGGTAACAGACAGACAGACAGTTACTTTCAAATTTGTAAGATTAGTGTTGGACTTGTTTGTAATTGCAAAACACAAACAATAATAACAATATAAATTACACCATCAAAAGTTATTCAACTGTCTTCACTTTTAGAGGCATTATAATATTTTATATTACAAAGAATTATGGGTGCACGCATAATGCCTCCTGTGGGGTCCGCAAAGGTGTCGGTCCCGACACGTATATATTACCCCTGTTATAAAAAAAAATCAATGAAAAAAGGCGGCAAAAAGCTACCGCCATTATAAGGCCGTATACACATTTTTACACGAATAAAATTTCGATTCAAACAAAATCGCTGACTAATTGATTGTGAATGAAGTATATTTGTTAAATTGGAAACCGATGGGGTGCTGGTTGGTATTGAAACTTTTATTAAAATTTATCACTACTCATTATTAATTAGTTCCATTAGAGAATTAATTAAAAACATTAGCAACAATTTCGTGACCACTTACATATTAACTTGTTATATAATATTATACATCCCTTCAGGTCTGCCTTCTGGTGATATACGACCATACACATGACTATTGGGAAATAACAGCACTTGTAAACACACATACAACACACAAATAACACATACCTACCTACTATAGATAATTTGAAGTCGCTTTCCCGTCTGTCAGTCTATAACCGCTAAATTCTAAGGATTTTGATACGGTTTTCACCATCAGTTAGATAATTTTTCACGAAAGATTTATATGTATATTAAAATCTAATTTGGTGTTTATATTATGCAAGTCGAAAAATAAATCTACAACCAAGTCGCCGAAATTGTCCAAGTCTGTTCTCCGATAACTACTAAACCACCCAACGGATTTGGATACGGTTTTAATGATGAAAAGAGGAATAAACGGGAAAGGGTTGTGCTTAAAAAAAATCATCACGGGCGAAGCAGGGAGCGGGTAGCCAATTGTAGGTAGATACCAATATAATCAAATAACATACATCATGATTATATAGGGAAATGGGCTCTGGCATCCCTTATACTCAATATTTTCTCAGGTGTAATATTTTTAATTTTCCAACGCGGACGAAGTCACGGCCACCGGCTAGTAAAGAAATACCTAAAATTCTCACGAAGTTAACTTTTAAGAGCTTTTTTAAATATAAACACACTGTACCTAATCGTTCTAATGCCAGAGCTAATGCTCGCTAATTAAGGCAAGGTGTATTTTATGTCCGTCCTTGTCTTTTGTTAATAGAGAGAGCAGGGCAGGTGATGGTTGACCTCGATTAATTTAATTATATTATTCCTATACACCTTCATCACGTTATCTTGTCCATCTGTAGTATGAATTGTATGGTGAGATACAATCTAACCAATCAAAGATTGTGCACTCTTTTTCTTTACAATAAATTATGGAGGCAATGCCTGACTGAAGTAATTAATAAATACGGAAATATTATAATTATTTTAGTTTGATTGGATCAAAGTTCGAGTGAGTAGGTGTCTTCTGGGTGAGCTCGCTCCATCATAGGCCTCATCTTTGCTACTCGGCTAAATGCTGACCAAAGCAAACCCATTTTTAATATAAATTAAAAAAAAAGATTGCATAAAATATTTTTCTTTGTTTTACAAATAGACAATTCTATCTAAGAAAATATTAGGTTTAAATTTAAAATAAAATAAAACATTAATAAAATTTTAAACAAAAGAAAAATTGATAAGATTTAAATTTGCATTGAATACCTTGTCTTTTAAATTAAAATTAAAGGATATCGTTCAAAACCACGCCATTTGAATTTGGTAAAAAACTCTTTCTTAATTTCAGTAATTTCCTGTGAATATTTCAGATTTGTAAAATTAAAAAGAGTTTTTTATACTTTCATACTTTTTATATAAACTTTTTAATACTTTTAAACTTAAATATCTATGAATCCCCATTACCAAATTACAAGATATTTTCTCAGTAAATCTTAGGTAATTTATTACATTTAATCTAAGCCTTTTTTAGATGCCTGAAATGAATTTATTTATTTTACTTATTAATGGTGCCTTAATATGAATTTTATATAAAAAAAAAAGTGCATACAAAAATAAATATAAAAAAACAGTAAAAACCAATAAAAATAGAATGAAAATTGTTCTGGGTTTAAAAATAGCTACTTTTCATTGGAACATAGAAAATAAAGGCTTGCACCATTTTTGAGGGAATAAAGCATTCCATATTATCGATGTCGGCAGCGGTTCATTACTTAATAACCCCATATTTGAGCGGACACCCCGAGCGCCGAATTATAGGGCAGTTTTTGTAAATAAACCGCCACCCAGGCGGCTTTCAAAAAGGTTATTATTTCGGAATCGATTTCGGTTGTCTAAAACACATTTTGTGTGAACGTATTAGGCTCCAAAGAAAATTGTACAAGAGATTCTGATTCGATGCGGAAATGCTTTTTAGGTTTTTTATTTTATTTTCTTTACAGATTAGATTATGTACTCTTTTATTTTGTAGCAATTGTATTCTTGGTAACAATTTTTTGGTAAAATATTATATTTAACACATTAAACAAATCATAGATAATAGCTTTTCCCAGCAACTTAGTCCATATTAAAAAAATTACGAGTTATTTATGGAAATAAACGAGAAAGGTTTGTGTAGGTAGGTATATAAAAAATTGCGTCAAGGGCGAAACCGGGAGCGGGTTGCTAGTTTTATCACATGTAGAATGGAGCCATCATCAAAATATTGATGCGGCTTCAGTGACACAACAATATTATAATTATAAATTAAAACAAAAAATAAACTCCACAATTAGATGACCTTCCGGAACTGAATTTTTCTTTAGATATTGATTTAGATAAGTTAATCGATTTTAAAATCAATCCACCATTTTTAATGGTCTACGGTTTTAAATAATTGTTTGGTATGGATGGAGGGGAGTTTGCTTTGAGGTCAGGTGTGCTCGACCTTTTTTAATTGGTTATTAGAGTGAGTTAGTTTAGATTATTATTTTATGTAAGTACATATTTCTACTGGGCGGAGGGCGGACTAGACGCTATATTTAATTTCAGTTAGAAAGAATGAAAGAAACATACATGTCCTTCCTTTATGAATATGCCTTATATGACCTTCGTTGGTTTTATAATAGCTAATTAGGTAGGTAGGTACTTACATCTCTAATTTAAAAAAAGTTCATATATCGCTGTCCGCTTCTATTTGATAAGGTTTTTACTAATAGAAAGAGCAATATACGATAAAGGTTATACATTGCAGGAAATAAAATGCATTTTTTTTTAATTGCATTCTTCTAAAACAATCCAACGGATTTCTACGGCTCAAATATTCCATGAATAACCTTCACAATTATTCATTACTGCCGTAATATTCACTAAATTATCGAGGAATTTCATTTAAAAAGGCTAATTAAAACGAAAGTAGGCCAAACATTGTAAATTCAAATTTACTAACAATAGAACCACAATGCACTTTCGTATCCCTTACACAACAATTTAAAGAGACCCTGAGGTCTTCATTCATTCATTTGTTGAATTATAAAGAAGTGACTTTCCAAAAAAATTATGAATTTCAAAAAACTTCATCACGACTTCTTGCCTCGGCGTGTTAATACGCGCAAACCGCATTTATTAAAACCGATGTGCTAAATAACTCATCTTTTCGATGTTATTGACACCGCCTAAAGAATTCCGCATAAACTACGCCATCTGGCTAATGAAATGCAAGCTGAAATCAACTTTAAATATACCTATAATTAAGTCAAAATTTGCATGGTACACTCACGAATTAATATTTAATCATTGTACCTACGTGTTGCAAAATGGTTGGCAATAAAAGAAGCGACTCTCGAATGGAACAAAAGATTATTTCAATTGAAAATGAACCTATACTCTGAATTTCCGACACGTTGTGCCTCTTTCGATTTCAAAACAATATCGATCGATTGTTCTTGCAATAATGGATACTTATCATAACGAAATATAATTTTGTGTTATTATATTAATTCTTCAATTATTATTTTTTGTAAGTCAACTATTGTTTCATTTTTTAATCGGTTCAAAAAAGACGAAATAATACAATACACATACAACATGCGAAATGTTTTGTGGTTTTGTCTGAAAATTTTCAAACCAAAACAAAACAAAACAAAGGCAAAACTTTTAATATGTTTTATTTACTTACTCTTATTTAACTCTTATTTCCTACATTAAGGTGTGTTCGGACTATATAACAAAATATGTTATAAAACATAGTTATTAACCATGTGTGAACGATAAATGTTATAAAACAAAGTTATAGAGCCAATATTTGCCGTGAGTTACATCTTCACGTGTCTTGTCGTGAGTCACCTAGACAATTGCAGACGTGTTAGATAGATAATATTGTTATTTTAATGTGTATTTTATTGTTATACAACAATTTTAAATAATGTGGACATGTTATACAACAAAGTTATATAACATGAAGTGAAAACTTCGCATTTCCCAGTTTGTTTGTGTACCTACCGATTTTTTTTGCTTAGTTATTAACGAGCTCTGGTTAGAGATTTTTTATAAGTTAATTAGTCTCGAGTCTTGGGTTCGAGTACAAGTTGTCTATGGTATGAGTCTGGCAAGTAGGTACCTATAGTGGGAGGTGCACACTATATTTCGCAGTCATTTGGGCAGGTCGTCTTAAGGTAGAAAACATCCCCTCACTGAAGACAACCCTGAAATAACAGGAAAGGTTGCTCCTATACCTTCCTAATCAAGGGACTTTATCCTATTGAGGTCGGCAGCGCAATTATTGTAGCACGTTGCGTGCGATACGATAGTAACTCTTATTTTATCTGTGGCGATAGCCCATCAATGAATTGTCAGCCTGTCTGACGAGCTTAACATTTAAAAAATATATATATAATATTAGTTTTTTCTTTTAGTTTCGACGATAGTAATAAATAATACAGTAGGTTATTCTTAATTCAAAAGGAATTTGTTTAATAATAAAACACCATATCTTAAGATTTGGTCCAATGAAATATTTCTTAAAACATTACTTAATGGAACCTTTATAACGTTGCGGCAAACTAAACATACTTTACAAATACTAAAGCGATAAGTCATTGATAAAGTAAAACAAACAATAGGCAATCTACTTAATTGAATTATGTTTACAAATGCGACTTGTCACAGTTACTTAGTTGTGCTAAGAACGGGCTCTGATTGGTCGGTTTTGATTTTACAAATAAGATGGCCGCCAATCAATGATCCCTTTAAGTGAGATATTAATTAGTAGAAATACAGCTGTGTATAGTAATTAAAAAATACATTGCGGATTTGTATATTCCCAGTTTTAACCCAAATTTTTTTAAATACCTACACTTTTAATTTTTATACACACACCTACTTAAATGATTTTCTGTCGCAATGCATACTTCATAATACCTACAATTATAGTTAGTTAAATTATTAATTTGTTATTTAATATAGTTAAATACTTGACTTATTTATAACAATAAGTCAAGTAGGTATATTATATTTATATTGATTACAATAAAAAGTGAAGAATATGTTATTTTGACAATTTCGTATTGTATTGATTATACCTACTAAGCCCTGAAAATTTTATACAAACTACTCAAAAATAACATATTATTATTTACCTAGATTATCTTCTTCTGATTGTTGCACTAATAAAATTCCTTATCAACATTTTGTTGTAAAATCTTCTATTCAGCTAGTTGAGACCGGTTGCGAAAGGAGGTATCAATAATTATATCAGCGAAGAATATATCTTTATCAGCAAAAACTAATGTGCTTTTTCAACAACTTAAGTGAAAAAGTAACGAAGAGACAAATAACAGAAAATCGCATAAAAAAAGATCAATTACACTACTTTTCACGCGATAATTGAGTGTATGGAAAGGAAATTGGGATAAAGATAAGGAACAATTCGTACAGAGCATGTTTACAGCCGAATACTGGCTGTCCAATTTGTTAGTGCGCAACGCATTATACTCTTACTCCATCTGTGGTGTCCATTAAAACAAAACATTTATATAAAGTAGTCACAGAGACACAAAAGTACATTTGGAAAACACTCATAATAAACATTACCTACTTTAATCTACAGTACCTACAGACATCGAAAAGACACAGTGTCTCTCTGTGTTGTCAGTAGACATGCGATTGCGCAGCGTCTTGCAAAGCAAATTCAAACCGCATTCAATCTAAGAAAGCCACGCAAATAAATTAGACGTTTGACAGTCTTCTAACTTAACACAATGACTAAATTTATAATTAGATATTTGTTAACGCTTACATTATTGTAATTCTACTTAATAATACTTAAATTAAAAACAACATAAGTAATTTTTTTATGCTTAAAATATTGCTTTGTATAACAGTTAGACTTTGAGTCCAGCTATTGCCAGCTCTGGCATACCAGCAAGGTAAGCAAGGAAATATACATTCCTTCCTTTGCACTTGCATTCCTCCTAAGGTATTTGTATTTATAGGCATAGCCATCTAAAATCCTGTGGACAGTCAGTCTACCTGCCACCCTTTAAAATATTCATATGTGTAAATATATAAGTAATATAGGCTCCTTAATATATACTTACCACTAATTGTTGCTATAACAATTTGGCCATGAGTTAGATTTTTATTTTATTTTAGTAGTAGGTACTTTTTTCTAGATGAAAGATACCCTATGTGCTTTCCGGTATTCCTGACAACTTTGATGAAGCTGACAACGTGTATGCAAAATTTCATGATGATTGAGTAGTTAAGGCGGGAAAAAGTAACAGACAGACAGAGTTACTTTCACATTTATTTTATTATAGTATGGAGTATAGAAGTATGGATATGTATATTCTTAGTATACTAGGTAATACTTATAGGTAAACAGTCAAATCAATGTTTTGTTTTTCATTAATTTTTTTTCTCTTAGATTTAGTGCCATAGTTATTTGTTTTGAGTCAACAACCGGCTACCGGTCACTCCGGGCAGCCATTAATACACTATTGTTCAAATCTCACGTTGACTAATCGAATCGTGTACTAAATAAAGCCTGGTAATCAGTAGCAATAATAGTCGATTTAATTAAACCCAGCGCCGACTTGCCTCTTTATAGGTGCGCCATTAAACACAGCATGTACTGGACTGCTCGTAAACAAGCAATACTTCCACAGGGTCTGTAACGAAGGCGACACTCGAATTTGCTAATCAAAAAAAATAGATGTGCGACAACTCATTTTCATTGCAACCCCCTATGCTTGTGTTTGGAGTCGATAGGTAATAAAGTGAGTCTTTAGCTTCTGAGCTCCCAGTATCAAAAATATTCTAATGCGCCTTAACCACTGTTGGACAGTTATTGGACAGCCCGTCTGGCGGCAGTAACCACCCCCTTAAGACCACCGTGAAATAATAGCGTCACTGTAGTGTTTCGGTAAGTGAGGAAGGGATGCCCGATCACGTTTTCCTAACCATTCTCCGATCCCCTTGACCCTTAATGCCCGGTTCACATTATTCCAGTCCAGCGCTGGAATGCCACTGGAATAATGTGAACCTGCACTGGAAAATACCATTCCAGTGATCAATCCAGTCCAGTTGACAGGAATGACGGTCTATTTTTCATTCCAGCTCGTCCATTCCAGCGCCACTGGAATAGTGTGAACGGCCAATACAGTGTTTGATTACACGTTGAAAGCATGTCACTATAATGTTACCGATCTAAGAGCTTTTGAATGACTGGAATAATGTGGACGATATGATCCAGTCCAGCACTGGACTGGATTAACTCGCTGGATTACTGGACTGGAATAATGTAAACCGGGCATAATTCTTCTACACAGAGAGAAAAAAGTTACGTAAATCATGAACGCCACTACGTATGTAAGGACAAAAACGTACCACTCGTAAGCTTGTAAGGGCCTCCATGTCACGTAAGTAACCGGCATTACGTAGCCCGCTTCATGCCAACCTACCATGAAGCGCGCTACGTAAAACAACCAGCTACGTATAAGTAACCGGTAAACACTGGTGTATCATACTTACGTCCGGAGTATTGTAATGGTGCTGCTCCGTTACAGCATGACACCTCTTACGTACGCACTGGTGTTTGCTACGTAAAGTAATGGTGCTGCTCCGTTACCGCATGACACCTCTTACGTACGCACTGGTGTTTGCTACGTATAGTAATGGTGCTGCTCCGTTACAGCATGACACCTCTTACGTACGCACTGGTGTTTGCTACGTATAGTAATGGTGCTGCTCCGTTACAGCATGACACCTCTTACGTACGCACTGGTGTTTGCTACGTATAGTAATGGTGCTGCTCCGTTACAGCATGACACCTCTTACGTACGCACTGGTGTTTGCTACGTATAGTAATGGTGCTGCTCCGTTACAGCATGACACCTCTTACGTACGCACTGGTGTTTGCTACGTATAGTAATGGTGCTGCTCCGTTACAGCATGACACCTCTTACGTACGCACTGATGTTTGATACGTAAAGTAATGGTACCGCTCCATTACCGCATGAACGTCCTTCCAGACGACCTGATCTCGGTCGACATAACGGCGGAGGAATGAGGCGAAAGGGACGAGGTAGGTACCATCGGTCGTGTCGGCCGCGATCTCGTTCGGACCCGACCGCGGAGAGGAATGAGAGCGGGTAATTTTTCCATGGAATTTTGTCCTATTCTCCTCATTCCTCCTCGCCGTCAGGTCTGACCGAGATCAGGCTGTTTTTGATAGCGTTGCCCGACACGACCCGATAACTGCCTACCTCTTCTCCTCCGCCGTCGTGGCGACTGAAATCAGACTGTCTGGAAGGGCCTTGAGATGACATACTTATTGATTGGCGTTACTAATACATATTCTGGCTCAATATCTATAATGTAAGGCTGTATCATGAGAAAAGAGTTATGTTGTTATATGACAAATCATCATAACTAATTTCTTATGATATAATATTAGACATAGATATCAAGTCAGAATGTATATGAGTAACACCAGGCAGAAAGCATGTCACATAAAGTAACGGAGTGGTACCATTCGGTTACGTATCAAATACATACAATGCATAATTATGGGCGTAATAAATAACACCCCAGCATATACGCACCAGAAAGGATTTATGCTACGTCAGTCACATAAAGCTGTAATGTACCACTAGCATTGTTAACCTGAAAAATAACATTTACATACATAAGAATAAGCTGGCTACCCAAGTACTTGGAATAAAATTAAAGAGAAACATAATAAAACTAATTATATAATAATTAAAGATTTATTAATTCACAATTCAAACTTATGAAATAAACACAAATTGTATATACCAATACAATAAATACTGTGCCTAGAATTGCTACATAATATAATTAATAATCAATAAAATTATAACTTTACATTTAAAATGTTGTATACCTGCAAGAAAAGAAAAGTCATTAGAGTCATTCTTATTATTACTGTCTGAGGCTGTAGTGCGAGTTTATAATGAACGCACTCGCTAGTGAGCGCGTAAAATATTTATATGGAAAATTGTCAACTTGGCATTGACAATTGACAGTTTTCCATACAAATATTTTACGCGCTCACCAGCGAGTGCGTTCATTATAAACTCGCACTACAGCCTCTGGTCTACTTATTACTACTGGTTGCCGGTTGCCAGTATTGTGTGGTCCAATGTAACCACCCAAGGTTATGGTTTTTTACTACCTACTAATAATAATGGAATAAATTCCTGTAAGGGAATTTAATAAGCTAGTAAAATTACTGGGCTAAAAAGCTACCATCACAGTGATCAGGACTTTATCACTAAATTCTGGGTATCACTGCAATGATCATGAGCAAACGTTATCTCTTACCAACAGGAAAGTGTGTTGCATGTCTCACTACTTGTACCATAAATTTTATGGTACAAGTAGTGAGATTTATTGATTTTATTAAATGTGGCTTAGTATGTTTTATGATAAAACATACTAAGCCACATTTAATGTACCTACACAAAGTTACATAAGTATAGCAATAGATTGTGTGTTTATAACAAAACCAAACTTACAAAATTGTTTGATGCTTTTGGGGGTTCTTCCTGCACAAGCTCTGGTGCAGAATGATCCGGTGGTGACGAAAGTGGCGAATCAGAACCAGAGGCAGAATAAGCTTCAACAAACTGAAAAATAAATGATTAACAACGTTAAAAACATTGAAAGAGCAAAATAAATTAAGAAAAAAGCACTCACAACTATTTCATTAATAATAAGAATTATTACTGTCTCTGGTTGCCGGTTGCCGCCAGTATTGTGTGGTCCAATGTAACCACCCAAGGTTATGGTTTTTTACTACCTACTAGTAATAATGAAATAAATTCCTGTAAGGGAACTGTGAATACTGTGAATAAGCTAGTGAAATTACTGGGTTAATAAGCTACTTAATAAGCTATAATAATTAGAATGCCGTGGGGTACCGGCTTAGAATAGTATACCCCATCTCAACCCGTGGGTGCCATAGAAATCGGCTAAGGGAAAAACCACCAAAGGGTGGGCAGCAGCGCCCTTTGCGGATAATTATTATCAAACTGCGTTCGTCAACCCGCCTGCCAAACGTGGTGAGTATTGGCAAAACTATGGGGAGGCCTACGTCCAGCAGTGGACGTACAAGGCTGACTCAAGTCAATAAGCTACCATCACAGTGATCAGGACTTTATCACTAAGTTCTGGGTATCACTGCAATGATCATGAGCAAACGTTATCTCTTACCAACAGGAAAGTGTGTTGCATGTCTCACTACTTGTATCATAAAACATACTAAGCCACATTTAATGTACCTTCACAAAGTTACATAAGTATAGCAATAGATTTTGTGTTTATAACAAAAGCAAACTTACATAATTGTTTGATGCTTTTGGGGGTTCTTCTTGCACAAGCTCTGGTGCAGAATGATCCGGTGGCGAAAATGGCGAACCAGAGGCAAAATCAGAATCAGGCTGAAAAATAAATGATTAACAATGTTAAAAACATTCAAAGAGCAAAATAAATTAAGAAAAAGCACTCACAGCTATTTCATTTACAGGCGTATCTTCCCGTTTTTGATTTGATTTTATTATTTTCTTGAATCTTATTCTTTGACCTATTTTTGGGATCAGCTCCTTGAGCTGCTCCTCTTCCAACAAAAATGCAGTTTCTAGATCGATTTCGTGTTCTGGAACAAACGAGTGTCAGGAATTTATTTGTCTATGGAAAAAGTATTATTTTCTAGGTATAGTATTATTATATTATTAGTATTATTTTCTAGTATGTACCTACCTAAATACAGGGTAACCTGTATACCCTGTATTTAGGTACAGGGTAACCTGTATACCCTGTATTTAGGTATATAACAAATTTTTCGAAATTACCTAGAACTGCGCATATAAGAGTTAATGAAAAACGTACCTTTACATTACGAATACTTCTTATTAAGAACCTCTTTTTAACGAATTTTCACTCATTGCAGAATATAAATAGAAACTATAATTTCAATCAAGTATAATTTAGAAAGTATGATTCCCTTAAAAAGGGAAATTAAACTTTAATCAAGTACACAAAACGTTACAATAGTATCTACCTAATTCATGTGTCGGCAGGTTCAGACAATATTTTAAATATATCATAAGACAACAACTGTATTGTTTGTTGTAAAGTAATATACACTGCTGTCGGTACTGCAAGAAGTAAGTAACGAAATTAACTTACCCGCGAAAACTCCAATCAGTTCTTCACAGTTTATTTCTTTTAATAATTTCTCCATATTGGAAAACATAAAAGAATATTCTTTGAAAACGCAAGCGCAATCAAACATACGCGGCACACTATTTGCTTGCTTACTATATTACTGCGTAGTTGCGTACGCACGAGAGGAAAATGCCGGTCACTGTAGTGATGGGCAAAGAGAATATAATCACCAGCCCCTTCACGTAGACAGTACTGCGAATACTTATAATGTAGCCGCATACGTACAATAAGTAGCCCCCTCACTTAGACAGTACTGCGAATACTTATAATGTAGCCGCATACGTACAATAAGTAGCCCCCTCACTTAGACAGTACTGCGTATACTTATAATGTAGCCGCATACGTACAATAAGTAGCCCCCTCACTTAGACAGTACTGCGAATACTTATAATGTAGCCGCATACGTACAATAAGTAGCCCCCTCACTTAGACAGTACTGCGAATACTTATAATGTAGCCGCATACGTACAATAAGTAGCCCCCTCACTTAGTACTGCGAATACTTATAATGTAGCCGCATACGTACAATAAATAGCCCCCTCACGTAGACAGTACTGCGAATACTTATAATGTAGCCGCATACGTACAGCATACATGTACGTACACGTACATTTAAAATTGATCACGGAACGTATCGAAAAAACAAATAGTGACTATATTTTTAAACATAGTAACTCAATTATGTGAAAGTTAAACTGTATTATATTGTATGTTGAGTTTTGGAAGGAAATATTCTTTGCTCCTTTGTGGACCAGATTAGCCAAAGATAGAAGAAAATCGAAATCTTTAGAGGAGGCCTTTGTCTTAGGACAAGCTGTTACAGTAGAAGTACCGATTGCCGATATGTAAATTGTTTAAATGTAAATTATTTATTTATATTTAAATTTTAAATGTATATGTAGGCATAATAGATATATTGTTAACCAAACAGTAATAAAGGCTTATTTTATTTATTTTATTATTTTTTGCTAAATCTTTACAAGATGCGTAAGTACCTAATAATTCATTTGCTACTGACAAATTTTACTTGTTACGTACGATCAATATGTAGAACCAGTCGTACGTAGCAAGAGGCGTTATCATGTAAGCACTTACGTTAAGGTGGTGAATCACCATTTTATACGTATATAACGTTATAAATACGTATGACTACGTATGCGGCTACATTATGTTGTAATGTAGCCGCATACGTGTCTACGTATAAATCAGGCCGAGTACTTAAATTCCTGAACCGACACAATTAAGAATGATGCGACATCCTTATACTAGCTTTACTGCGGGACCGTTCTCGGTATGGATGACACATACTTACACATAAATATGTGTCATCATTAGTAAGTATGTAACTACTAAATTAAGTATGTAGGTTACGTACTACATATAAAGCTGCGAGTTCCTTGGTAACGGACTGGTGGTGAGCTACTTATACGTATATTTTTTCTCTCAGTGTATAGTCGGCAGATCACGTCTTTTAGCTCCTGTGACGTTTCTGGTGTTATAGGTGACTGTAACCACCTAGCATCAATTAGACCGTCAGTCTGTCTGTCGATGTAAACATAAAAAAATAAAAATAAAAACATTGGTCACATGATTTTCCAATAGAACCGGTCGACTATAATGTAAATCCAGCGTCGACCAGCGACCTTTATAATGTTGTCTGGTCCTGTCTCCATACTATGTATTCTGCTCATTGCCTATTCAACTTACTAATTCGTCAGATTGTGTTACTTTCTTACCTTTCATTTTGTTTCCACATTTCCTCATTTCTGATTCGATCTCGCAGAATAACCCCGCGAATATTCCTTCCATAGCACGTCTACATATACTTCTAACAACGCTTAATGTACAGGACCTAAAAATTCCTGCATGTACCTGCCTATTAATTACTCTGTGGCGCATCCTCCTGACATTTCACCTCGATTTAAAAAAATATAAAATGCAACAGCAATATTGAGTTTAATGCGTTCAATTAGTTCCGAGTACGACCACCGGCGGCGACCATATGCTTTGTCGAGTAAAAGCCGACCGGTTTGATCCGAAACGCATCCGCGGCTAGCCACTCTATACCTACGAGAGCTTATGTAGATAAGATATGATAAAATATATTAAAGATACACTAGGTGTGCATTAATATTTATACGTACACAATACAATCTAAGTACATAATAGCCGAAAACATGACACAAGCGGCACTGCAATATTTTTTTTGTTATTTTTTTTGTAAGCAATAGTTAGTTTTGACTAATTCCAAAATGTTGTAATAATACCTATAATAAATAAGTTCATTATTCAATATTTGTTTAATATTACATAACCTACATATTAAGTTCAACGAGCTATGGATAGGGCGGCTATTATGGGGGTTACACTGCGAGACCGAATAAGAAAGGAGGAGATATAAATATAATATTAAAATTAATCAAATAGTTAAATTAGTAATAATAATAAATCTTTCTTGAAATTTTTCTAGTATTCAAAACTGTTTATTTCTTATGAAAATATTCTTTACTATACTACACAAGAATACTTATTTATTAATCCATGCATCTTCATATCGTATTTCGCTCTGACATAAATTAATAATATTAATAAACCTATTTTTTTAATTATAAAATAATCGAAAAATCCATATAAATATAAGTAGGTAAACTGATTGATTTTTAATAATAATTTAAACTATTAAACGAACCATATCAGGCGAACGATGAATCAGGCGAGTTTTAAACAAGCCGTTTTATTTTGGAAAAATTGATTGACTGGAATCTAGCTGGAATTAGTAACTGGACTCTCATTGTCTAGACTATGACTAATAAGGCTAACGGCATATTCAAACAATCGACATGAAAAGGTGCATCGAATCGAAAACACTCAATGACCGGTAGCACATAATCGTTGAAGTTCAAAGAGTCATCGTTCTCCCGGAGCCGATTCTCTTTGGCCGTTTCAATTATGATTTAGTCACGCGTGCTGTTTTTCAACGGAGATAATAAGATTCATTGATAATTCCCTTAATTTACAGTCAACGTATAAATTTTATACTAAAATTCGAAAGTTGCCTAGACGTTAAAAAAATAATTCGTTTTATACGAAACTAGCGGGCCGCGGGGTTCGCATAGTTTTTTTCTGTAAATCTATGATACATATACAATATATGTATATAATAAAATCGTAAACGAGCCGTGTCTGTATCTGCATTAAATATTTTTTCAAAAAACAATTTGTACACTGTAGATGTTTCGGTCTAAAACCTACTTTTTTTTACCGTGATTAAAAAAAAGAGTTTTTAGATTTTTTCTCTCTTTGTCTGGCGTTTGTGCACGCTAATCTCAGAAACGGCAACCGATTTTAATGCAGTTTTCACTGATATATTGATGATTAGCTGGATTGACATATAGGATACTTTTAATCCTGTAAAAATGTTAGGTAAGTTGCAGGCACAGCTAAATAAGTATAGTAACAAAACCTTAGGAAGTTTGGTGTTACAATTTGCAATAGAAAAATGCATCCGTGCAAAGCCGGGAATGGGTCACTTAGTTAACATTTTCAAATGTGAATACAAGTTTAAAAGTTAGTAAAACATTGAGTTGTGAAGTCGCAATGGATTGAGTCATTTCATCGATGCCCGAGGTTCGATCTTATCTGTATCAATCTTCTTGTTCTTATTATAACACCTCTTTTTTTAAAGAGCTGTGTCCGTCAATCGTGAGGTACCTCATTTTATGAGTTATGCCTCATTTGATTTTCGGTACTATTGACTTATTTTAAGAAAATCAATCACTTAAAGTAAATATTTAACTTATAATACAAAATATTTTTTGATAAATTAAGTGGTTTTTACTTTACATTGAAATATTATAAAGAGAAGAGATTTATATTTTTGTATTTTTGTTTGTAGTAAATAAACTCAATTTTTTTTTAAATTATTTCTACTATAGAAAGATACAATTATCAGCCAGTAATATAGGCCAATGTAATTTTGGTTATTTTATTAAATAAAAATAAAATAATAAATAATTTAAGTAGATACTATGTCGTATTTCAATTCTATAAGCTTCTATTTCAAATTACCTGTTTATGTAGACAAATAGTTTTTTTTTTTTAATTATGACGGACGTGTACCTACCTAATATGAAGTGAATTATAGCAAACGATTTAAAATAAAACTCTGTCAAATTGATGCGTTATAATAATGCGACAATAAATAAGAAGTTGGTCTTATAATAGTTTTACTGATAACCGTAAATAGATTGAAAACAAAAGAAAATGGTGACTCAAAATTTCATGAATACCAAGAAGACACGCCTGGAAAGGTCCCATCACTGAATGTTCTCATTTTGATATACACGCAACCGCTCATTATGGATTAGAGGCGCTTTACCCGCTAAACGGCACTTAGAACAACTGGAATGTGGGGTAATATCAAATTTAAATTCCACCGTTCTAATATGACTATTTTTAAATTTAGAAACTCTTCAACACACACATTATTTTCGAGTAGGTACATCACAATAGTTTATCTACCCGTAAATAATGATTTACCTCCACGGTGATCATTATGTATGTTCCTTTAATAGGTATATCATAATTATAAATAACTAGCTGTTGCACGCGACTTATGCCTATGTTACTCGCTCATAATATACATTTCTATAGGTGAGATTTTTTAAATTTTTGCAGTAGTTTTTGAATTTATAAAGGACATTCAAAACAAAATTGTACCTCCATTAAGTACGAGAACACAGCGATCGACATTCTAATAACTTCTTCTTTCTATAAAGACAAACCCCTCACGGGATCATATCAAAAGATCCGAAAGGAAATCGCTACAGCAATAATCGAATAGACCGTTTACGCAATAAACAACCTTACGCCGTTGGCATTAGTACTTTTTGGAGTGCAAATAAAAATTTGTAAGTTAGATAAGAGAAGCTGTGTCGAATTGGTACGAAATCGGACTTAGTGTCAACACTTCACGGATGATGCCCGTAAATGAGGATGGAGTGGTCGGTCTGCGGCGAACGCTTTGTGCTTTAGAACGGAGTTACACGCCTATTTTGGGGACATTTAGCCCAGATTAAGGGTAACTTTATACACAGACGATTCGTCCGCATTATTTAGGTTAGGTGCGCATCGATTCTAGGGAGAAAGGAAGTACCTAAGTAGGTAGGTATTCGGAAAGTTCTAAAAAACTGAAAAAGTTCATTCTGAAAGAGATCTAAAGCTTCAGCTATCCAAGGAGAAAACTTGCAACCAAGCTGTTGACCAGCTTGGTTGAAATTTTCTCTGGAATTTTTGCAGTGACAGATCACACTGCGTTTCGCAGTCATTTGGGCAGCCTGTCTGGTGGTCATTACAGAAGACCACAGTGAAATAACAGTTTCCTAATAGACATCTGATCTTAAAAAAATGAACGAAAGAAACACATATACATACCTACATATAATAAAACCGCCGTGTTTTTTCAAAAATTAATTTGTACACAGACAAACATACAAAACTTTTGTATGTTTGCCTGTGCATGCTGATCTCAGAAACGGCTTAACCGATTTGAATGCGGTTTTCACAATGTATTGATAATTACATGGATTAAACTAGAGGATAATCCTGGATAAATGTTAGGTTCCTGTGAGATTTTCAAAAATCGAACTACAGGGCGTACGAAGTTGCGGACGCCAAGTAGTTTAATTACGAGTGTAAAACTAAATGAAACAGCAATAGCTTACCTAACTATCAAACCTACTCACCTGAAAATATATTCAATGAGCTTCGACACATTCACAGTCCAATGAATCGAAGCCATGGTTCATTTATTTCACTGCAAGTAGCTACTTCTATTGTCATTTTATAGAATAATATGAAGGTAAACATACTTATATATAATATCTATAATATATAGGTACCTAACACAGTTAACAGTTTAGATTGCATTTAAAATGTGACACATACTTAGATAACTAATGTTTAATAAAGGTAACAATTACCAATTAAAATCAATTAAAAAAATAATTCTTTTCTAAACTACTTATATTAAGTTTTGATTTTCATAATAAAAAGTTAAATATTTAATCGATTTTGGTTATTGTCTATTCTAGTATGATAATAATAATTCGAGTTACGCACTCTTTTTTTTTCACAATTTCATACTTACCTTTATAATATATTACATTTTTTTTTATTTTTTTTTTACGTTAAGGTTGTCAAAGAGGTTGACGGTCCACTTAGATAGTATGATTAAGCATAAGAGATAAGGACGGGATAGAGAAATGGGATAGGGCATACTTAATTAGTAATAATTTTTTGTCTCATAACGTGAGTGATATATCGCTTTCAATTCAACAAACTTATAAAATGGTATGTAAGTATTTGATTGTTATTTTTCCTCGCTTAAACGACAAAAAAAATACAAATTTATTGCCGCTTTTTTTTTTCAAGGTGAAATAATTGTTAGAAAACAATAAAGCATCAATACAATTCCATTCGCATACCACGGGACGGGTGACCTATCAAAAAGCGTGTCAAAAGTGCGAGCTACAACAAAAGCGTACTAATTGCCTAGCGCTCACCTCGCGGTGAAATTAATCAAGGTGCGCGGGAGTGTACGGACCACCGAGCTCTTTTAAAACAACTTTAAACCCTAACCGTACGGCGTTAAAGCTCCCGATGTGCGGTCTATTGTACAGGTAAAATCATACTAATATAAATGTTGTTCGGCGAGCTTTGTGGTCACCGCGGTCTCCAATTAGTAGTGTACCGCCGCCTTTGGCGTCTGCCGCCCGCTTTGTTACTCACTGTTGAGTGTTGTTGTCGTCTCGCTCGCACGGTGCCTCTCGCTCGCACGCCGGTTCCTACGGTGCCTTAAGGCCGTTCACACGGACCTACCTATTTACTCTTGAGTGTGCGTGCATTGCCAATCTCGTTTCGGGAACAACACCGATATTGTCGACATAATGTTAGCATGTAGGTATCAGTTTTCTTTGAAATATTCTTGAACTATTTTTTGATATATAACACCCCACAAAATATATGAGTAGGTAACCCTGACATCTTTATCGCTGTAACGACTGCGCCCATTTTTTTATATTTTTAGACAATCCCTCGGGAATCTAACATTTAAAAAAATCCTATATATTAATCCAGGTAATAAACTATCTGTGTGCCAAATTTCATCCAAATCCGTTAAGCAGTTTTTATGTGAAAGAGTAACAAACATTACACCCATCCTCACAAACTTTTGAATTAATAATATTAGTAGGATTAAAATATTGTGTAGTTACTTAAGTATGTAAAAAAAAACTAGATAGAAATATATTTTAAAATATTATTGAAAGTGTCAAATTGAAATGTATTTATTGAAAATACATTTTAAAATCCGCTAAGTACCCATAATAAATTAAAAAGCAGTGATTCCGGACGGACGGACACCTATTAAGTTTAACATATCCGAAGCCCACCCCGGGACCACCTAATAAATCTTTATGGCGGTATCACTTTTATTTTGCATAAATAAAACTAAATTATAACAGCCCTTTGCATCGTCCGGTAGCCGCTCGATAATATTATAACCAATAACAAAAATAAATTAAAGAAAAAACGTGTAAATGGTAAGAGAAAAAAGGATGGATATCAAAGAGTTGTGCCGCGGTCACGTACTGGCCGGTTATGATGCGAACAGCGGGTGTTGGAGTCGCCTTTACGGGAGAATTAAACAATAACGATTCACTATTTGAAAATAGAATTGAATCTAATTTTAAAATATTAGAACTCAGTTTATGCTAGAAGCTTTTAATTTTCGGATTTTTTATCTGTATAAGGCAGCGAACTTGAATGCATTCAAGTTGGCTAAAGGTCATTGGAGAAAAATAATTATTTTATTTTAATAAAGAGAATCATTTTCAGCAACTTTCTAAATACACCTGAATACACCTTACATATAAGTATACATAGATATTATTATAAAATAAAATATTAGATTTTGATAAGGTTTTCAATAATGAAAAGAGCGATAAACGGAGTAAGTCTAGGTATACTACCTAATTTGCAGATAAAAATAACTGCGAGCCTGTGCTACTGTCATATACTTCTTAACAAAGCTCCTAAAAATGTGCAAAAAGCTCATTGGATTCGGAATGACGTCTAGAAAAAATTGTTTTAAAGGAATTTTCTGCACATAAAAAATTGCAAAAGTTATTAAAAAATATAAGATGAAAAAAGGGGTTTAGTTTTTTGGCTATAATTCCAAAAGCTATCAAATTTAAGAAATTAAAAAAAAAGATTCTAAAGAGGAGGAAATTTCCTAAATACCCTACACATGTCCGAAATCCCGGAACTCTAATTCCATAATTTATGAATTTTCAAACAGAACTTGTCAGACACAAAAATAGTAACTTTCCAAATTATTAAGTGAATATTTAATATTAATATTAATATTAAAAATTTTGTAGGATAAATTGTGATATAAAATTGGGCATCGTCCATACTTAGGACAGATATCTGTGTGCTGTCTTAATAAAAATCACATTAAAAATTGCCTATTTCATAGATTTAACATTGCGAAAATTACGTTAAAATTATAACTCTGTTAAGTCTGCTTATATGTAGAGATTTTTTAGTAGCAACTCCACGTGTTGTAAAGATGTCAGCGACATACATTGATGAATTTGATAGTTTTATAACAATTTTTGAATAAAGGATAGGCTGACGATAATCAATGATAGGTGACTACTGACTATCGTCGCCTATTAAGCCAAGCTATATAAACTTATTCTTTAATTTGTTAATAATAATATGTATTTTAATTAAGTATATTAATTCAATGAATATTAGATTGAAGCAGATTGTTTATTGCCGTTTAAAATTTTTTTTAAAACAATCAATAAATCGTAGATCACTAAATCGTCCATTATTAAGTATTTTGACGAAATAACAAGTAAGTTTTAAGTTGTTTAGTTATTAAGCTTATTTATTAATTTTGTTAATAGTTAATAATTTCTGTTACAGGTAAGTCTTCTTCTTGGCCATTTTAGTAGGTAAGTCTTATGACTAGGAAGAATGCAAAATAAAAATAACCTTCATACTTAGATACTTACTTAGATCGGTGGTTGGTATGTGACACCTATTAAGAACACAATACCTATTAAAAAGTGTCTAGACTTTTTTATATAATATAACAAAGAATCGTGTTAATTGAGGACAAAAAAAAGATATACCTATCCATCTTCCCCAACAAATCCGCTCTTAGTCTTTGGCCTCATTGCAGATTTAGAGGAAAAAACATTTAAGACATTAAACTTTATACAATTAGTAAAATTTATATGTAACTTTAATTATTAAATTTTAATAATACAAATAAGAAAATGCTACGCAAAGCATTTATTCAGTTTTAATGAGTGGAAGATACTTAAATAATACTTAAATAATACATAATTATGTCTTTCCCTTAGTAGAGACAATGAGAATCATGTTAATGGATATATTTTTAATTATTATTAATGAATTTAGTTATCATAAATTTAATAAATTTCTTAATAATGATTCTTAAATTTAGGTTAAATCCAAATTGCTCATTAATTTTACGGTTAGATTATAATTTCTTTTTATGTTAAGGTCGACAGACAGGCCGACGGTCCACTTGATGATATTGGTGGCTACCGTCGCCTATAACACCGTGGTGCTATGGTGCTACCGACCATTATATGATTAAGGTACGGGCATTGGGAAGGGATAGGGAAATGGGCATTGGCGTCCCTTAATAAGTCACCGAAACACAACAGCACACATGCTGTTTATTTCACGGGTGGTCTTCTGTAAGAGGGTGGTAACTGTCGCCAGACGGGCTGCCTACATTACTGCGAAACGCAGTATGCCATGCCACTATACTTAAATCTTTTACCTTATTATTGTAATCTTAGAAGGATTTACTTACCTAGGTTGAGCCTTAATTTCTAAAAAAAAATATTAAAAAAACATACTAAGTTTAACTTTAAAAAGCGCAATCCGCTCCTATAATCTAACTGCCTAATAAATATTAACATCAAATAACTTGACCGGCTAAGTTTTTTATACGCGTAATACTTAATGTTCTTTTTCACAGTTCCCCAAGTTGTTACATTTTTTTTTAATTGTACTGAATGAAGACACAAAAACATTCATTGAGAGAGACAAGCCGGCGGTGATTACAGCAGAGCGAGATGGCGATCCGTAGCCTCGGTGTTGCCATAACATCGTTTATTCAACGACTTCGTGGCCAGTAACATTGATGTCGAAACAATTATAAAACGAGAATACGACAATCGAATGAAGATATTAAACGTTACTGGAATGTTTTTGATTGCTTATTAATTTACACTTCGAATTTGGAATGCTGTGGAATTGTTTGTTTCGTATTTAAAAATCGAAAGCGCCGCCGCCGGCTGCGTGTGGCCAGTAGATACCTACTCGGCAGTGAACGTTGCGTTCTTAAGTTAATTTTTTGACAATAGTCGACTTTTAATATAATTTTTATACAATTTAATTATTGTATAAAAATTATCTTATTTATTACAATTTATTTATGTATAAAAACATCTAGGCATGCAAGCCTGTATCGTGTGCTTTTGTATCGTGCCTGTATAGTATTCTACTAGAAAATTTAACGTAGGTACTTCCATGTGGAAACAAATAAACGCACACATTTATATTAAAACTAGCTGGTGCCCGCGACTGCGTCCGCGTTGAAAATTAAAAAATAAATCTGCAATATAACGCTTGACATCTTTATTGCCATTACACTTTTGCCTGGCATTAGTTTTGTTAATATTAGATGATCCCTCGGGAACAGTACATACTTTTTTTCTGAAAGAAAGATACCCTATGTCATTTTTGTATCGCTAACAAAGTGTATGTTAAATTTCATTATTAGGTTAAGGCGTGAAAAGGTAACAGACAGACAAAGTTACTTTTACATTTATAATATTATGTTAATATGTAACCAATGACCATTAGCCACATGTTATGTCAAAATGCCTTAACCCATCCATAACCATGACGTAGTCAACAGATAAATATTTCGCCTATAGCTTAGACAAAACACAGTTCTTAGCAACTTAAATCGCACGTTACGTACGTGATAATTAATTAATTAATTACCATAAAATCAGCTGGTTTTTAATTAAAACTCGCTCTAAGTGTGCATAAAATGAGTAGCAACAGAGAGCACAGAGTGATTCATTGACAAAGTGGTGTGCCGACGTATCGACACGGATGGGAACAGTGGAGAAGCGCGCGTACTTTGTAAAATGCCGCGGCCATTAAAGTGCGATTAAGTCGACGCCTGGCCGGCCCCCAGACTGACTGGCTCCCACTTTCGATTTTACAACTGTCTAAACTCGAATCAGATATTTAACTTCACTCCTATACTTATTGAGTGCATGCTCTGTTTTAGACGCATCGCCTATTGACAATTAAAGAAACAAACATAAATAAGAAAATCGATGGCAATTCTATGATCGTTTTAAGACAGGGGTGCACAAATTTGGAAAGGTCGTGTCGCTTAGCCATATCTCAGCCATAGGACATCCACTACTGGACATAGGCCTCCTTATCACATCGTTGCCTATGCTGCGTTTGCCGGTCCGTGGCCTACACTCGAGAACCTTCCGCCCCCATTGGCCGTCGTGTCAATTTTTTCGTTGGATTTATGGGTTTAGACATGCTAAAGCCAAGGGGCACAAGTAGTCACAATGAAAAATTCCTCAATTTGACATGAATAGGTTATAATGTACTTAACAATATGTAGGTTTCTATCTGAGAAGTAATTTCTAAGATCGGTTGAGTAATTCCAGAGAATATACAAACGCATAATTTCATTTATTTTTAACATAAAAAAAAATTAAACAAAATTAATATACAAACAATCGATATTCTAGAACTTTCGTCATCACCTGCCAATAAGTAAAAAGCGTCTCAAAACGGATCCGACAGTAAAGTAATGGAATTAGCATAATATTCTTAGCAAAATTACAATGTTAATCCTTTCGCATGCCACATCAAAAAACGCCGAACATTTTAAGTATTATTTTTAAGGCGGCTTTAACTCTAATAAACTTTGTCGATTGTTAACTTACTGTAACTTATTAAGAAATTTAAATATGTCATAACTGTTATTCAAATTGAGGTTGTATAAAACCTGTTTCATCATCCCTTCAGCATTTTAGCTGTTGGACGTCCACTATTCTAGACATAGGCCTCCCAATAGGACCGGTCAGAAGCAGAC
The DNA here is from genome assembly GCA_936446665.2 of Synanthedon andrenaeformis. Taxonomy (NCBI): domain Eukaryota; kingdom Metazoa; phylum Arthropoda; class Insecta; order Lepidoptera; family Sesiidae; genus Synanthedon; species Synanthedon andrenaeformis. Next base: position 4,612,948 of record OW387801.2, read on the forward strand.
TGGTTCCACCGTCGACCCTAATCAGGTCGTCTGTCCACCTTGTGGGTGGACGTCCCGCGCTGCGCTTGCCGGTCCGTGGCCTCTACTCGCAAACCTTCCAGCCCCAGCGGCCGTCGGCTCTCCGTACTATGTATCCTGCCCAATGCCACTTCAACATACTGATCCGCCGGCTTATGTAGGTAACTCCTAATTCCTGATTCGATCTCGCAGTGTATCCTCAAGCATAGCTCTCTCCATAGCTCGTTGAGCGACATTGAGCTTTCTAACGAGACCCATAGCCCATAGTTAGAGATCACGTTTCAGCGGCATATGACATCAGTCATCACTGCCAATACATTTGTTTATCATTTCTGAAGTCTTGATGTGCCTTTTGATGAGGGCTGTTACGCACCATGATGGTTTTATGATGATAATGATGAACTGTCAATGTTAACACATACGATTTAAAAAAAAATCCTTAACGAATAGTATTATGTCTGTGCCAATAGTTAGAATAGAATTTCAGGATGGGCATAGGCTAAAAATTTGATCGTTAATTGATTATTTCTGCATAGAAAATAAAATTTATTATACAAAAAAATCTTGAAATCAGTATCCGAATTCCTTAATGTGTTCCTCTAAATATAAGTACATAGAAATAATAATATCTAAATATCCGTATCCGCGTACGCGGATGTTGAAAATTCTTCATCCGCAACAACCCTTCTTAGATCGAAGTCTCATATTATATCTCTATGAATGTGTAGCTATCAATGTCTTGTTGCCAGTAATCGATTTGTATCTGAATGCATGTTGAAGTATTGATCAAATCAAACGTTCACGCCGGGGCCGCGATTAAGTGACGTCACACAAAAACAATGGGTGAACGAACCGACCACGATACTATGATCAAAGAGGCCGCATTTAATGAACTAACGTCTTTACATATTTAAAACGCATTACTACGTAATTGACGCTAGTTTATAACGATAATTTTGTTCGATCGCCATGTCTATGTCCATTCGAGATGACGACCAGTTTTACTCTTATTATTATCTGTGTCAAACAGGATAATGTACTCTTAATATTTGGTAATTAAGCTTAATATTGCTAGACAATACTGCATTTTATAAGAATTTACCGATCGATTTGACATAATATTGTAATTTTCTACGCTGTTTTCTTTTTTTTTTTGCAATAAATAAAACCAAAATGCCAATGAAGTATGCTATCCATACTAATATTACAAAATAGTCCATTTTTTTCCTGCAAATTAAGGTTCAGACAGACAGACTCCACGGAAGACTGTTTTATTATAATACCTGCTACCTAGCTGGTGCCCGTGACTTCGTCCGCGTTCAAAGTTAAAAAATTAATAAGCAATATAACGCCTGACATGTTTATTGCTATTACACTTTTGCCAGGCGTTAGTTTTCTTAGTTTTAGATTATCCCTCGGGAAGAGTAGTTTTTTTTCTGGATGAATGGTACCCTATGTCGTTTTCTGTATCGCTGACAACGTGTATGTAAAATTTCATTATGATCGGTTGAGTAGTTAAGGCGTGAAAAGGTAACACACAGACAGACAGATAAATAAATAAATAAATAACTGTTGCACGCGACTTCGCTCGCGTAACTCGTACTCGCTGATAATGTAGCTTTCTATAGGTGAAAGAATTTTCGAAGTCGGTCAAGTGGCTCTAGTTTGAGTTTATATTGCCCGCACTCGCTAGAGAGCATACAAAATTTATATGGAAAATTGTCAATTTGACATTGACAACTGACAATTGACAATTACTATACAAAAATTTTACGCTCTCGCTAGCGATTGCGAGCATTATAAACTCATACTAGAGCCACAGTAGTTTTTGGGTTTATTCTTTACAAACATACAAATCTTCTCTCTTTATAATATTAGTATAGATATTAATATATATGCATAAGGATCTACCAACTTAATAATCTTAGTAACAGTTAAGAAAGTATGGCGTGTAGTTGTACCATAGGTTTGCTTGTGAATCACATAGTTAGTTAGTAATGAGCCAGCCTCAGGCAAACTTCAAGATCTTTACTAGATCACCTTAAAACCAATTTGATACTCTCAACAATTCTATTCTTACCCCCCTTAACATAAGGTTGTATATTTTAATGGCAGAACAGCAAACGTATCTTTGTGTTTGACCTAACTTACAACTATTACAGCTCTTATAGCAAATTGTGTAAGGGCTATTTTAGTTAAGTTGTCGGTGTTTCCAAGAATGACACAAATTACCTACTTACGTAAATACATATTTAAATGTAATTTTCCTTCGTTATCTTGTTAGCCGTTTAACTTTGAGTTGCAACAAAATGTAGTAGGGACTTAAGATAGAAGCCTACTTTGTAGTCTATCAAAGTGACTTGTATCCAGTCTTACTATATGGACTCAAAAACCATTCAATTAATAGATATTGTTATAACGTATTTAAAAGAGAGTAATCAAAAATGATCATGTCCCCTCTATTAAGGCGAGGACTTAGCAGAAATGCGTTATTTTCGTCGCCTAAATTGACTTCTTAGAGTAAAATTATAATAAAACATAGATAAAAATAAGTTTTTTAATTATAATTATATTATATTATAATAGATAATTTATCTATTATCTTATCAAAAAATTCTATTGTCTGAAAAAAATATAGTAAAATACTGCCTAAAAAAATATCTTCGTATCCACAGTAATAAAAAATTTCAGTGACTACCACATTTGTTTTTTAGCTTATTAATTAACTGTGACATAAGAATGTTGCTCTAAAATAGAGCCGACCTTTATACCACATGTAAACAGGTATCTACTATGTGCCTACAACGTTACATAGAATATCTGTTAGTTAGACTATTAAATTGCTCTCTCATTGGAACGCTCAGTATACCTAAGTATGCTATTAGGTTTAATGTTCTCCAAGCAAAACCGCGATCAATAATACATCTATCTAATTAAAGCTGCTTAGTAATCACCATTATGGAATAAAACTTGTTAACATGGAAATTGCTGCTATCGTTTGTCTTATACGGAATAATTGCACTATGTAATACGTACCAGTAACTACATCATTTTCCTACTAATCTGACACTGTGTAATAACAGTGTTGCCATCACGCGAAGTTGTTAGCACATCGGCACTGTGTTTCGATGTGTTTTATATTCAAACAAAAGACGCATGTGAATTGTAAATTATGTCGGAATTAGTGCAGACGCACACGAAACATTTACTTATTGCTGCGGGTCAAATTTGGTCATAGATTAAGTAGCGCAGAAGAGACTGGTAGGTACAACTACAAATTTCAACTATCTGACCTACATCGCTCTTTTATTTATTCCTTACTTACTTACTAGTGATGTACCGCTGCTTTAAGCGTATTAGGTAATTATATTTTAGGCAGAATACATTTCGTTTACTATAGAATATAGAATTTATTCTTTAATGTAGAAGTAATTCTCAATTAATATAGAAGTAATTCTTTACTATAGAAATACATTTTGTTGTTAGCGTAGTTTAAAAAAAGTAGGTAAGTGCAATACAGATGATGTGAGTGACGCCTTTTTTTAATATTACATATTAAAAATGTTAATATATGAGTTTTTAATATTATTGTTTACCTACTTGGTTAAGAGAGTTAACGATTACTAAAGTAATAAAAAAAATAAAGTTTATAGTGACTTAGTATACAAACTTATATGTAGTTCCGTTAATTAAGGTAACAGTGGAATTTGTATAATCTGACTATTGTAAATTTGATTCTAATTTTAAAATACATCAGACTGAGATATCGCATGTGTATCACTTTACCCACTATCTAATTTATTGTCGGTAATTTTGTCTGCAAAAAGTAACAGGATATGCTTAGGTAAGGTTGGAAATTTATCCTGTATTTATATGTAATAGTTCATTATATCTCTCCATTGCTAAAACGCAAGCAAAGCTGTTTCCAAAATTATAGCATGTTACCTTTTTATTAAATACCTATTTTAGTAGGTACCTATATTTTTATAAAAGATTGTGGGTTAGGTACATGCTTAAAACTACTTTCTTACTTGTAACTTTATTCCAAATGAATAAAGACATAATAGTAACGATTTTAATGCAATTTAATTCAACTTTGTATTTTTTTTTTGGCAAACATAAATATTTAAATCCCAGTGACAAAACGTTTTGATTTTCACACAACACTGTAGACTTGACTATGCCTACTGTATCATTATAATATTAAATTTTACCTTAAGAAATCCAACTTGTGTAGTCACTGTAAATTCACATGAATATTCTCCCTACTTGTAGTGTATGGAATAAAAATTTCACGCCCGAGTGGAAAAATACTTAAATGCCTATAATGTTACGTACCTACCTTACTTGATAATCGTAATTTAACGTCTTCAGTTTATCAAATTAAACAGTAACCTTTTTATAAAGCGTCTCATATTAACGCAAATTTATTTAAATAAGACAATATGCAAATCGCCACTTATTACCGCTTCGAATCCATCGTCCACATAATTGGCACAATTACCTACCTACGGAGCACGTTTAATAAACTGCCGCCTCTTTACCCAATTGGGTACTTACTCTTTGCCTTATAATTGGTAGCGTAATTTAGATGTCGCATGTTTTTCGGTCGTAATTCTTTTTAACATTGCCGAAGCCATGCCGACTGTTTATTAATTCTACTATTTTGAATTATGTGCGTACGAAACTCTAGAGTTCGAAGTTAATGCTTAATTTATGGAACCGTAATTAATAGCAATTTATATACACATAAAAATGATGATAACTTTCCATTAATAAACTTATTAATAGAAATTATGAGCTATAAATTTTTTAGCATTATCATTTAAAATTGTTAATAAATAATAGCAGGACACGTATGAAAATTGTAGCAACCGTAACAGGTAATCCGAAGTATATTTATATACACTATCTGTGCCGCGCGGTTGCACCCGCTGTTTAATTTAAAAAAAATCGGATCTAAATATATCTATACATATTATAAAATCGTCAATAAGATCTATTGACGATACCCCACTCGTCAATAGATCAGTCGTCAATAGATTACAGTCAATTCAATAGTCAATAGATCTCTGGATAGCCAAATGCGAAAATATTTTTATGATCATTTTATGACTAGTTATATTCATTTCACTTTAAATTTTATTTACCTGCGCCAATAGTAAGTACCTAAAGGTAATAGGATTTTTTAAAATTGTTTTTTAAGATTTTGTTTTATAATATGTTATGAATTTTTTTTTATGAATGAAACTATTTTTTATACCCCTAATGATAAGGGTGGCCCACCCAAAAAAAATTTTTTTTTTGGCAAAACAACGTATATGTAGCTAGTAATTTTATAAAATTTTTAATTTAATTAAAATAATCATGTGAAGTGTTATTTGTTATTTTATCATAAGTATGTATAATAGGTAAATAATAAATATCACAATTTTCAAAATAACGTATTATCTCAGACGAAAAACCCCAATCTTTTAACCATTACTAACACATTAACCCTTATCCATTTATCCATTACCCGCTCTATTTCATAAACTCTCCCCATACGCGATGCATACTCGTATTACCAATTTGTCGGTAACTAGACCTGACACGTGTAATCGATGCCAGCATCTTTCGAATCATTATTATGCGAGTTTCTGAACGTAGCCTCTACCTGCTATAATTTGAATTAAGATGGAATATACGATTCGTATTTCGATAAACATCTTGTTTAACTTGTAATTATTATATCAAACTTTTTCATTTGTTTTGTTAAATGTTCATGGAAATAATTGTTGTTTTTTATTTATTGGGTTTTTTTTTAATTTTAATGTCGACAAGTAGGTCCTTTTGACCTGTCAACTTGACAGGCTTACAGCTACCATCGCCTATAACACAAGTTGTATCATCCCTTACTTACTCACCGAAACACAAAAGCACACGTGCTGTTCTTTTACGTTGGTCGTGAATTCGGCTATCAAATGCAAAAATATTTCTTTAAATCCGTTTGGTAGTTAAAGAATTTGACGCGTTCACCCAAACAAACAAACTCTTCAGCTTTATTAATAAATATTATATATCCACACTGATAATAATATTAATAAATATTATAAATGTGAAAATACTCTGTCTGTCTGCCTCTCTATTACCTTTGCACGCCTTAACCGATTGTCATGAAATTTTGCATACACATTGTCAAGTATAGAGGAAAGGACATATGGTACCTACCTATCATCAAGAAAAAATGTACTGTTCCCGAGGGATTATTCAAAAATTAAAAAAAAAACTGCCTGGCAAAAGTAATGCAGATGTCAAACGTTATATTTGTAAAATATTTTTTTTATTTTTCAACACGGTCAAAGTCGCGGATACCAGCCATAATTAGTATATATACGATATTATGACAGTATTCTGTAAACTGTCACATACTTACACGTCCACCGTTGAAGAGCTGTTTACTTATTTATGACAAGTCCCGATCATTTTAAACCTATACTTATGTCTTAATAAATAATTCATAAATTTCCAAATGTGTAAATTTATTATTTATAACCAAACTGCCAGTCTTCGTAAAGGTCAATTTGCGACATTTTCTATCGATGCCTATTATTACTCTTCAAAATGCTAATCAAGATTTATTTAACAAAGATTTCATAAAACAATATTATTGCAATTCGTCACAGTCATGTTTGTAAATCTATTCATGATACTAAAAAAAATTTTTAGTACTTTTTTTTTCGAAGTATTTCCGAACCTCGTTGTGCAATTTGTGTGGTCTCTGACCTTTTTTTTGTTGCTTCCAAAGAATTACAAGCAAGTGAATTTTTGAGCTTATGTTTGTAACCAAAATACAACGAAATAACCCAAACTCATTGCCAAAATATAATTTTTTTTTTTTTTTACGAGCGAAGAAACTTTCAAAAAGTACCTTATGACAAATACCGCATGCAAAGACAAATGTCATAAGGTTATGTGGGATTCTTACCGCACTAAAACTCCAACTCGGGATGGGTATGGTTCAGTCCTGAGGGGACTTTAGAACCGTCACCGGGCTTCGGGGGGGCGAGAAGCGCCCGGCCCTTACAAACAATAGTTCTTACAAACTAACTTATCTATGAGGGACCGGCTAGCCCTGTGGGGCCATTTGCGTCTGCCGCGGCTTGAGCCACGGCAGCTACAAGTGGTCCACGGGCCGGGAGGTCCCTCGCAGGCGCTGGGTCCTGGTCGCGCCTCGTAGATGTGGAGCCGCGCGGCGGTCGTCCTCTTCTGATGTGGTGGCGGGGCAGCTGTGCGTCGGGGTCATCACCAGCAAACGCCGCGTTTGCTGCCGTGATGGGGTCAGCCGGGTCCAACAGGATGTGTCGGGGTCTTCGCCTGAAACGAGAATCAGTTTGTTTAGGATCGGGAGTGTAGATTAGTGAGCTGGACACTAGCGGGTTGGGATGGTGAGGAAGTTTGTCATAGTACTTCAGGGCGAAGTCCTTGATGCACTTGACAATGGAAGGGAGTTTTGTGTCGAGGTGGAGATCTACATTGCGAATGTACCATGGGGCGCCCACGGCTCTTCGCAGGAATCGGTTTTGGAGTGTTTGTAGAGTATTGATGCGTGTACATGCAGCGTGCGCAAAGACAACGCTAGCGTACGTCATGATTGGCCTGATGCATACTTTGTACAATGTCACCTTATTTCTAAGGGACATTGTACTCCGTTTGCCTAAGAGGCACGTCAGGCGACCCAGGACGAACGCCGCCCTGTCCCTGACACGCTTTATGTGTGGGCCGAAGGTGAGTCTCCGGTCGAGTGTGACACCGAGGTATTTGGTCTGACGGACCCAAGGGATGACGCGGCCCTGGAGGGTGATTTTGCCGAGTGAAGCTCGGTCACGGCGTAGGGCGTGTGGATCGCGGGGAGTTAGAGTTGGGTAAAGTGCACTGCTGCACTTTTCTCGGGATTCACCTCAATTCTCCATTTATAGAACCAATCGCCGAGAGCGGTCACGGCGGTCTGTAGTGTGCGAGTTAAGAAGCCTCGGTGTCGTTCGGTGAAGTAGAGGGCCGTGTCGTCTGCAAAGAGAGACAGCTCGACCCCCTCTGTGCGGGGGATGTCGTTGGTGTAGAGGGAGTACAGTGTCGGGGAGAGAACTGAACCCTGAGGAACGCCTGCCCTTAGGGGGCGGGGGGACGAAAGAGTGCCTTCTACTCTGTAGCGAAAGCTTCGATCGGTCAAAAAGTCCCGCACTATCAGTACGAGGCTCTCCGGCACCCCGAGTTGATATAGCTTGTATATCAACCCGGAGTGCCAGACCTTGTCGAAGGCCTTCGCTACATCGAAGAAGACGGCACCGGTGCCTATCGGAGTACCGTCTTTGGTGAAACCGTTAAGGATGTGCTCGACTAGACGGTGAACTTGATGAACGCACGAGTGTTTGGCTCTGAAGCCAAACTGCTCGTCGATGAGCAGGTTGTTGGAGTTGACGTGTGTTAGAAGTCGCGTCAGTAGTATTCTCTCGTATAGCTTCCCGATGGAACTCAGTAAGCTAATGGGCCTATAGCTAGTGGGGAGGGTTCTGTCCTTGCCCGGCTTTGCAATGCCGATGACTATGGCTTCCTTCCAGGCGGCTGGAAAGATGCGATCGCGCAAGGCTGCATTGATGATGCATAATATAAGCGAAAGTAGTAGGGGTGGTAGTCGCTTTATGAGCTTGTTAGAAATTCGGTCTATGCCGGGGGCTTTCTTAGGGTTCAGTTGTCTTATCAGTGTTTGAAGTTCAGTAGGGGTGACTGGGCTGATGGGTTCATCGGTGGGTTGGAGGGACCGTTGTGCTAGCTCGTCCTCCACCCGGGCGACGTGAATGGCGTCGACCGGTTGAAGGCTGGGCGAGCACTGAGCCTCGAGGGAGTCGGCGAGGTATTCGGCCTTCTCGTCGTCGTCAAACGCGGGAGATGTTCTCAGAGAGTTCTGAGTAGAACCTCTGCATAGTGTTAACCGGCGCGGGGCGTGGGTGACGGGCGGCCGTCGCCAACGGAGGAGGCGCGGGCCTCCCCCTGGTAGCACCGGGTGCTTGGGTGTGCGCGGCTTGGGGAGGCTCGGGCCTTCTCCAAGTGGCGGTGGGGGCGGGGGCAGGCGCGGGCCTTGCCCATGCTGGCGTGAGTGCCGGCGCGGATGCTGCTTTCGGCAGCCGCGGGAAGTGATCGTCGGACCGCGAGGGCGGGGCGCGGGCGGCCGCGGGTCCCGCTCTTGCGGTTTGCTGGGGGGATGGGCGAGGGGGTGCCCTGAAAGGCTTCCTCTTGGGAGCTTTGGGGCATCCGCGATAGCTCGCGGGATGCCCGTACTCTCCGCAGAGTACACAGGCGGGCGGTTCAGCCGCGTCAGCGGGACGCGTGCAGTCGCGGGTGGCGTGGGCGCCTGGACACTTGACGCACCGGGGCGTCGCGAAACAATTACGGGCCGAGTGCCCGTAGAGTTGGCAGTTGTGACACTGCCCTAGCGTGTGACGCTTGCGCGGGGCTTCAAATCGGACTCCGGACAGTCCGTAGATCGTGGGGACGCCGAAAATGCGTTTCCCCTCGGGAGTGTTCTCCAGGACGAGGAGAACCATGTCGTACGCGGTGCGTTCGCGCGAGTGCATCCGATGCACTTCTAGGATAGGGAGCCCTTGCTCCTTGAGGTCGCCGAGGATGGCTGCCTCGCTGAACTCGCGGGGGAGTCCTCTCGCGACGACGCGGAGGTGTCTCTCCTCGGGGAGAGAGTAAGTATGGAAGGAGATACGCTCCTTCCTTAGGATGGCGGTGAGGATTCGGTAGTCGGCTACCGAGTTCACGCGTACGCTGATGGCGTTGGCTCCTGCGTTGGAGCCGCGGTAAGACTTGATGCCCGAGGCGAGCATCAGGTCCCTTACTCGGTCCCACTCCTTTTTCTCCCGGAGGAAAACAGGGGGTGGGGCCTTGACAGCGGGGGGCGCGGACGTGGATTGGGACGCGGGAGCGGGTCGCGATTTCGTAGCAAACGCGGTTCGCGGCGGGGACGAACTGGCCTTGGCGGCCTTTACGACGGCATGCTCGCGGGCATGCTTGCGCTTCCTGCGCGCGACGACGGTGAAGCCGTCGTCGATGGGTGAGTCGGATTCCTCCGACGAGGGGTCGCTCGAGAGCGGAGTCGGGGCGCGGCGCGAGGGAGTCGGCGATGGTGCCGAAGTGGCCTCCATAGGGGAGGCCGGGGAGTCCGCAAGTGGCTCGCGGGCCATCTGAATGTATTTCCCTAAATTATCGGGCTGCTCACTAAGGAGCAGCCGAAGCTGGTTAACCAGGACGGAAGGATCCATCCTGGTCAGAGGGGGTCACGGGGAGAGTCCCCGGACCGGCGTGCTGATGGCGCGCCGGCGTGTGAAAAAACGTGGGTAGCCCTAGCTGCTCTAGCAGAGGAGGGTAGGGCGTTCCGGGACTCCCGATTACGTGTGGGCTCGCAAGCCCCTACGCAACAAGGCGAACCGCGAACACTATCTTATCCGCCCAAACAACTGCTAAAGAATGGGATGAGAGGATCGGAGAGGTTGGGAGGGAGACGGCTAGCGTCGACTAGGGGTCACCCCCAAGGCCGGTGGTTCTAGCCCCGTCCAAGTTCTGTGGGTCCCAAAAGGGGACACACAGGCGTCTTGGGTTGACGCCCACACTAAGTTGTTGGCACCGTTAGGTTGCTCCTAGTGTGACCGCACAACGCAGCGGATTTGAAATTGACACTCGATGCGTCCGCCTTGCAGTTAAAAACTACACAGGCAGACAACTGGCGTCACGTGGGGTGAGCTTGAGCGGTGGGCTTGAGCTTGAGTGGTCTCGGCGAAGGGCAGCGAGGCGATCGGCAAGAATAGCTTCTCAGCGAACTCTGGCGACACTTCCGAGACGACGAGATTTTTTTACGCCAAAATATAAGGTCAAAAACTCTTTTTAAGCAAAGGCAAGCTGGTGGTTCAATTTATTGTATCAAAAACAAACCTATAGGAGCCTACTATTATAGGAGTTGCAAAAGGTCCTGTCTATATTGATAGGATAAATTATAAATGATAAAGAGGAGATAGGTCGGTATAGGCTCTAGAATCCCTGACTTCAACTATTACCTACACAACACAAGTATTGATATTTCATTGTGATACCAATGACTATATAAATATCTGCATATAATGGGTAAGTATCATTTCGTTAATTGAAAATTGAACTCGTAAATCATATTTATTTCCATTACGCAAAGTACTATAAATGTGTACGTACATTTAACTCTATCTTAACGTGGTTCCTCCAAAAGGTTTCTTATCTAAACGCCCACTTAGCAATATGTCATAATATTGAAACTTATTGGAGTGTCTGTTCTGTTCAATGTCGTTTGGGTTTCTGTCAAAATATTGGCGCCGCAGCTGTAAAAAATTACGGACTCTTCGGCGGCAACTACGACTTTTTGTTGATCAAATTTTGCTACGAATTTGTTATACAAATTTAGACTTTAATTCGAACGCAATTAAAGCGAATTTTATAAATGCGAACGTACCTACCTACAACGACGGATGGGACCATTAAAATTTTATTTTCCATTTTTTATGGATCAAACCTGAATAAGACACTTTTACATTAGTAGCTATTTATTTTTAATAATAAAAAAGTTTTTGTAAACTCTTTCACCTATAGAAAGCTATATTATCAGCGAGTAACATAGGCTATATATTTTATAAAGTTACGCGGGCGAAGTCGCATGCAACAGCTAGTTTAAAATATTTTTTTAAAAGTATCTATAGTTGAAAAAAAGTAAAAAGTTTGTTTAAAAAAAGTATTTAGTGTTAGGCCATTATACGTTTCACTGTCATAATTATATTGACCTCATATATAGTAAGCGAAAAGGTAAATTCATTACAAATATGAACTTTCTTCTCGCAGAGATTTATCCTTATTCGTATCTCTATTATCTCCATTTTATATCTTTAATGTAATTTCATTTAAAACATAGTTATCGCCAACACATTTCTAATTTCTTACGCCAATAATATAATCCAGTCATTAATCGTTCAATAAGTAATTAAGCTCTGAAAAGTTTCCACTTTCGAATAACTAACTTAAATATTAACAGCGAAATTTGTAATTTTATATCGTCAGCGGTGCACACTTTAATTCCCCACTTGATTTCTCCAAATTTATTACGCCATTAATTAGAATCGAAATGAAGCTACCGCCGGCCTCAGACCAAATAAGAACTATAGACAGAATTTTGCAGACAACTATTTTAGTGAAGTCGGTTTTATAATGTTTTTTTCTTATGTGTTTAAATATGGAACTGTCTAGAATAATTAATATATAATAATGTAACATATTTTACATTTTAGGTCCAGTTGCCTAAAAATAAATGAATTTTAATTTAATTTTGATTTTATTTAATTTTATAAACAAGTGTGCGTAGGCCGTTAAACTGTTTTGAGATTTTGTTGTCCAAGCTATAACCTCATGTACCTATGTCATGTATTTACATGTGAAAAAGCTAGTGAAAATAAACCTCAATTTTTATTTATTTGTCTATTGAAAATATTGTTTTCCAAGTTGAAGTGTGAAATGTGAATGTGATTTCATCTTGCTTTTTATTTTTTGAAGACTGATTTTTACACCTTTCAACGTAATTTGGCATTTTCACTAGTAAATATTTTGATAAGGTGAGGCGTAGTTTTACCGGCTTCACCTTGCCGTCCACACGAGGCTCTATCTTTAGTTCTTATTTCATCTGAGACCGCCTGCTAATTTAATTTCAACGGACTCAATCCGCTAATACTTAATCTCCACTCGTTCATTACGACCGACTAATTTAGCTGTGTCATTCGTGTTTTGTTTTTATATTTTCGAAAAATCATCCTCGTGAATAAAATTGGAAATGAGATTTTTTTTTCACCCGCTAACTAATCATTCTAAATTCGAGCGTAAAACAAACGAGGCGAATTAACGTCGACTCACGGTCGCCGATTGCTTTCATATACATTAATATAAGGTCGAGCGTACACTCTCTAACTCTGTCGCTAATGAACATTTCCGTATGCCTCTGTCCTTTTTTGTCGCCCGTGTATATTTGTTTTGAACTCACCATCAATTTATTTCCACGTTTTAAATTAGCTGCGTTCGCGAGCACCGGGCTGTCTCTGTCTCGCTTTGACCCTGTGACGCATCGTATGCTCTGTCTCTCTCTCGCAAGTGTCTCGAATTTCCAGTCTCTTGAGTTTGTTTTGTGCGTGACGCGCCCCGCCCATAGTTTTTTCGCGGCCGGCTTCTTTGACCGGTAGTAGCGTCTGTCGTTATCTTTTCTTTTTTTAGCGCCACGATGTGTGTCCGGCCTAATATTTGAGTAGGATGTGTACATAAAAAGTAATTTTGTATTCAGTGGGAGGTTTATATTCGGAATATTGTGTTGTTAATTTTATTGCTATGCACACATTCTGTGTTAATTATTCAGTTACTGCACAAATGTGTTGCTACTAATATTACTGTATTGTCAAAAAAGTTCAGCAATTCTTCTTGTAATATACCTAAAGTTATATATTTGTGATCACTTTATATTACAAACTATTACAATTATTTGTATACAGTTTTAATTTACACTAAATGAAAAACATAATTATATTTCTATCATTTAGTGTATAATTTATTCTTTAGCTAGCGAGGATATTTCTACCTTATAAAATTCGATTTTTTTAAAACAATTAAGTAATGTGCGACTATTTAGTTGATATAATAAATATTTTAATACCTCCGCCCCGAATAGAAGAATAGGTAACTGTTAAAACACCTGAAATATTTGTGAAAAAAAAAAATTACGGTGGTTTCCTGTAAGAGGGTGGTTACTGCCGCCAGATGACTGCGAAGCCCTGCCACTACTAAACTTACTTAAACTTACAAAACTTCTAATGTATAGGTACTTACTTAACACAAAATAGTTATATAAGTCATAAAGTAGCCCTTTCACCATTACGGCTGACCCAAATAATAACCATAACACGCCCTAACGAGTTCTCTTGAAAACGCGCGTCGGTCCTTTCAGTCGCCTCCACCTGAATAGCCTTAATGTACGTCTAATGAGATCTAGTTCGTAATTCCAGTGATTAGTCGCGCGATGTCGTGGGTGGGCGCGATTTAGTCGCGCCTTCGATCGCTCCGATAACTGCTAGGCACGCGATTTGCTAGTTGCCTACTCAATGCCTAATTTACATACATATTAATTGTATGTACGAAAATTTTGTTGAGTTGAAATCTTGAAAATATATAACTCGAAATACTCATTATTTATGTAGGTAGGGGCTGTACCTAATGATTTTCACAAACCGAAGTCTGACAACTAGTTTTAAATATTATTCTTATATGAGAGAAGAAGCGATAAAACTTATGACAGCGTGACTTCCTAATGTGTTACTGAATAGATTTTTTTATTTTTGAATAACTGATGCCCGCGACTTCGTCTGCGTTGAAAAATAAAAGATATAACACCTAATAACATACATTGACGCCGGACATTATACTGTTGCCAAACGTTGGATCTTTCTTTTTAGATAGTTGGTGCCCGCGGCATCGCCCGAAATTCTATTGTAACTAAGTATTGGTGAAAGATATTGTTTGATTGGATGAGTAGTTTCGAAGATTATCTCAAACATACAAACAAACACACATACAAACTTTACCTCCGTATAATATTTTAATAGCAATGAAAGAAAACATTAAAGCCATCTCACTCGAGCGTGACTAACATTTATTTGAAATTACATCCCTCTAATTCCAATGTCGATATTCACAGACATAACAAAACTGTTAATTTAATGTGTGTTCAGACGAGATTTCACTAAATCGTTTAAGATAATATTGGAGGCATTAAGGCTATCCCCACATACATTCTGGCCTGCTTACCGTAAGGCAGGCTACAAACAAAGCCCCTAATCTCCCGCTAATGTTTTATAGTTCATGCTTAAAGAAGGGTGATTCGGCACGCTTTCGGCCGATTGCGCATTTTGTTAAATTTAATTTGACACTTGGACTGGTCGGAATAACTTTTGGAGTTTTTTATTGCCATCTTTAGACACACAAAATTAGATTAACAGGAAAGCGATTTTTGTGAGGGAATTTGTTTAATGAAGCAAGAATTTGTTTAATGCCTAAATTCGGTTTAGATTCGGATATGGTCATAAATGAAGAGTCTTACTTATAAAATGAAATAGAATAAGGCCTTTAACCAAGAATAAATTGTTTCATGTATTTCAGTAGCATACTTAATACTTATTATACTTGCAGTATCTGTGAGTGTGACGTTACTTGTATTATCTACCATCAGCGTATACTGCCAACCAGTCTGACGATTTTTACAAACATAAAAGGTATTTTATTACAGCAGAAAAAGAATTGCCAATAGAAATAATCGGTCTCAATACGGTCTCAATCAAAAGATCTTATATTTTACGAGTGGGCACTACAAAGACTATACTCTAATTAATTTATCTCACTAAAGTCAATGCGGCACTAACCTATACTTATGTTGTTGCTAGTGATAATAGGTGACTGTGGCCACCTACCATCAATAGTGGGTTAATCAAAATTTAACCCAAAATCTACTGTTTTACTCATAACTATAAGAATGTTGGTAGCAGCACGACAAACTAAATAAACTGATCAAACGTTCATTATTGTCCAAAGAGAACAAAAACTTTTGATTCGATCGTAACTAACACGTGTCTACAAACGTTGTAGCATCAAAACAATCTATAATCACCCTAAAACTATTAAGCTCACACAACAAAAGGGTATAGTGTATGTTGTCGCCTCCGAAAGAGCCAATAAAAGCAGCAATATGTCCGGGTAGTGGCTCGGAAAATGATAGAATAACACAATATTCGGTTGACAAAGCGTCGATTGTGAACGCGCGGCGAGGCGTTTAAGCGCGGGGAAATAAAATCGAAGCCAACTCAACTATAGTGTATGAAGCGAAGATTCCCTGTGACTTATTATTATAGCTGTTGTCATAGAGACGTGTTTTAACTGGTTTTGAAGAGGTGTCATACGTGATAGTTGGTTTTGGAGACATAATAGCTGGTTCGGTGGACGAGATGAATGGTTTTGTAGACGTGATAGCTGGTTTCGGAGACATAACTGGTTTTTGAAACGTGATAGCTGGTTTTGGAGACATGATATCTGGTTTTGGAGATGTGATAACTGGTTTTGAAGACGTTATAACATACTGAGGTCAGTAGCACATTTTGTTATCTATTATGTTGTTATTATAGGCGATGGTAGCCAATTATAAAGTGGACTTTCAGCCCGCAATGCTTCATCTATGATTTTTTTTAGATGTATTCTAAACACGGGTAGGCCTTTCTATAGTGTGCAAACCATTGTTCTAAAATTTAATGTAGAAGGAGCCAAAAGGAGCCAAAAGTGATGCAAAAGTGATTCAGATTTAGCTCGTGCCGGACTGCTCGGATGTTCGCCACATTGATCGAGATCACAAACTCGGTATGTTTTAATTAGCAACCGTTTATTTTTAACATAGTTCCTGAAATGAACAAGTATTTTGCCAGCAAACATCACGCCTGAAAGTCAAGCATGTGACAATATGATTTTTCTTTTATTAGTTAAAATTCCATTATATTCCATTTCATTTTTTATAATGACATCTATGGTGAGAAATTAAAGAATATGTAATTTTATTAATAAAACTGTTTTATTAAAAAATAAAACGGTCCAGGAACTTTTTCTCATAAAGAAAGTCGGTTCACAAACAAAATTGTTTGTGAACCGACTTTATATTTTTTTTTTGTCAATTAATAATTTAATAATAATCTTTGATAAATTTCATTCGGAATTAAGTATTTTGAAGCGAATACTAGCGTTTACAATTTCACAATGTCAACTTTCTTTTTCCAGGCAATATAAATTTTAACATTCAAAGAAAAGAAAACGACTTTAAAATAATAATGAACAGCAAGATTATAGTTGACATAAACGAGCTGTCACTCCGCCCGGTAATAACGTATGCATTCAGTCGCCTCCATTTTTCAGTGCTATCATTCGTGAAACGGAGCGTAATTATTGGCTCTCAGAGACGGACGAACATTTAGTAGACACGGTAGTTATAATAAAATTTCAAAATTAGAATATTTCGTTTTATGCCCTAGTTCTTTCAAATTTCTTATTCCAAATATTTTTTGAAACTATAAAGCTATACCAAAGTTCCTCCCCGCTTATCGTATGATTGCAATTAGGGGAATTTGGTTTGCGACTAGTCACAAAGACTCTTTTGTTCGTCGGAAAAGCTTAATTGCGTCAGATATCCCGGTCCACCTAAGATCTTCTTTAAACAGGTTTATTTGTTCAATTAAAAATAAAAATGAACATTTTAATCGTTGAAATTTGTGGTCTATCGTTGAAGTACTTGTTAGAACTCCCAAAAGCTTGCCGAATACTTATTAGGAAAGTGAGGTTTCAAAGTAAATACATGGAAATACAAATTATACCAATGAACTAAAAGACAATGGGTAATGGTGGGCCCACCCCTCAATAGTAACATGTGATATACCGTTAGATAGGGCTTTTTAAGCGGAACATGAGTTACTAATAAACCTAAGGTCAAATGTTAGTACTTTCGGAGATATGACGTCTTAAAGTCGTCTCAGTCTATGTATATTTATAAGGTAGAATAGTAATAATACATGTATTTCACCTTAAAACAAGATTAATTATTCATCCTGTACATCTATAACAATAACATCATTTAAAAATCCTGCAGGGGCCACGAATGGTTGATATCTCCCAATTCCTAGGTACCAAATTAAAGATATGATGTGAGCGCAAGTGATATACCCGCAGAAAATGTGTGGTTGCTGCAAGGAAGGATACAGTAACGCCACGTAAGAGCAAAAACATATTATTGCTATATATTTGTTGATCGAAACCAAGGTGGGTGAAACGCGATAACACAATATTATTGCACTGCGGGATTTTTAAATGATGTTATTGTTATAGATGTACAGGATGAATAATTAATCTTGTTTTAAGGTGAAATACATGTATTATTACTATTCTACCTTATAAATATACATAGACTGAGACGACTTTAAGACGTCATATCTCCGAAAGTACTAACATTTGACCTTAGGGTTATTAGTAACTCATGTTCCGCTTAAAAAGCCCTATCTAACGGTATATCACATGTTATTATTGAGGGGTGGGCCCAGACTCCATACATTTGTTTCCCATTGTCCTTTGATCATAATATATAGTAAGTACGATACGAATCGAATGCGATCGAGCATACATACCTGTCTGCATCTACAACATAGAATGTTGACTTACAGATAAAATTAGCCATCGGAATGGTAACAAAACATTCAAAAAGGAATCCATAACACATTAAACTCGAGCGTTACAAATCATGAGAAATGACAATTGTATAGTTCGGAATGATGATCGGGAGACGTGTCCACCTGCGTCTAGAATCGGTATACCCCGTGACGGGGTTCGAGGTGTCCCGCGGAGATTCAAATCAATCGTGGCGATGTCATCAAGGATCATAGATATTGATACAGGCTGTTCATTTTTATGCGAGTCTTTCTCATTGTCAAGTAGTTTTATTATTAAGAGGAGTGTACGTTGCATCCAGGCTTGTCTACAAGGATCATAGATCCCTATAGATACAAGAATGTGTTTTGTTATAATAAATTAACTTATAGAATCGGTGCCTAACTTATTAGACAACAAACTATGACATCATCACTGTCATTTACCTTATAGATTGATTGTCGTCATTGAATCTATGTTACGCCTGACCGCTTAAAACGGCTGACATTGTCTCTATGTTTCCTATGTAGGTCATCAAAACGCCATATAGATTTTCATAAATTAGTCCTTTGTTTATGTTCTTTTACGAATTTCCTCATTGTAGATTCTTTTTGATGGAAAACCTAATTATAATACAAACTCTGAGTAACTCATGCTAATGTTTCAATATGAAGAAAATTATAAGAAAAAAGAAATTGTAATTGAATCTTACTCTCAAAATTGGGACACCCTGTGAATGAATTAACACAGAAGGTGCAATGGTATCAGGTGGACAATAATATGTTTTTACTGCCGCCTGAATACTGCAAGGTGTGTTCATCTATCGTCACGTTCCAACATTTAAGCAGGTTATTCTTGTATTAAACGATTAAGCAAGTAGGTTGGTATTTTACTTTATGGCAATATAATAGACTTACTTAGTTCGTGGTTTCTATAATGTCATCGCTTCAATTATTATGGACACAATTTCAAATTTATTAATTTTTAGGCATACTGTATTTATGTTATTTTATTTATATTAATATCTAAATATTATCTAGTAAATAAGGCATATGTAACGGTGAAAGACAAATATTAAGTCACGGAAATTATATATTTGTTAACGTTATTGACATATTCAAATTACATTTTGTATTACACTTATGTAAAAACGTATTCCCATTTAGTATTAACTAGCTACCTGCATCCGGCTTCGCATTAGGATTGGGAACGGATAGGGTTAAGAGTTAACTGTAACGATTCTGATTCTTAATTACATCCGTCATTATCTATACATCCCATATTGAAATTCTTGCCGCATGGTCCGCATATCTGTCAAGTGTAAATGAATCTATGTAGGTACGACTTGAAGGGATTTGACTCGCTAAAAAGACAAGCTTCTGCGACATTGTTAAATTGATTCAATTTGTCAACACAAAGGCTCGCGGTGGTGAGGCTGGTGAGGCGATAGCAGTTATGACACGGTCGGGGCGTGTCAGTCGAATGCGCCTTCATTTGTCGAACCATTTGCTCGCCGGAATGCAGTGTCATCAGCGGCGAACGGAGCGTGAAATAGAATACGCCCCTCGGTGACAATCTGCCCCCTATTTACCCCAGTTACCCCACTTCTCTCGGTACACCCTAATTTGCGTCTAACGTTTTGCCGGCAGAACATGTACCGAAGTCAGCTTTGGATTCGCTTCAATAGGTTTATCAAGAAATTGACTCATATTGTGCTATTCTATTCTATCAGCAAAAACTTATAAACCACAAATTGAAATTGAGAATTTAACTACTCACCTTACAAGAAAATATATACAAAAATAGAAAAATACATACAAGAAAGCACAATTTCGTTATACACTAAATTAGGGAGCCGACCACTAAACCTTTCGAACATAGGTTGAAACATAGGTTAGTACGAGAAATCTTATGTGCTCCTTACATGTGCTCCTTACTTGAATGGTTTCAGATACACGATGTAAATTTAATTTAAGAAAGGTAAAAATGCAATGGAGACTTTTTCTGTGTTAATGTCGCCAGACAGGCTGACGGTCTGCTTGAGGTTAGGTATAGGTGACTGCCGTCGCCTATCAAGACAAGCAATGCCACAGATGCTAACGAACCAATACATACATAATATATCTACGACTAGATACATTTTCATGTATTTATTTATTATCAGAAAGATTAGTAAAACCATATAAAAGTAGCCCATGGATACTTAAATCCGAAATTAAAACAACATTTTCTTATTCCTTTACTTACCCATTATTAATTAAGTTTAGTCAAGTTAACTCTATAGATAATTGCCACTTAAAAGTAAACTAAAAACCAAAGGTTATCCAATAAACAGATCCGTAAAGTAAGAAGTTAAAATTACTTATTCTATTTACCTATATAATACCTATTTATAATCCCCTACAAATGTTTTAAAGTTTTACAGTGATTAAGGTTTAGTATGTACTACTGTTAAGTTGAAGTCACGTTTACTGTTGATTACTTTAAGTTAACTCCACAAACAAATAGTTGGACAGAAGCCATTCGTTTTATTGTCTAAAGCAACGTTCGGACCGAGGGTAGGGTACTTAACATGCGTAAAGAAGATCATTACGTTGATAGTGATGTGAGGGCGCTGTTTTCTCATGTGGAAATTTAATATTTTACAATGTACCTACCCACCACGCCGTATTAATTGAGACTACCGTACAATTAAATTAATTGTATAGGCGTACCGGGTTGTTTGAAAATGAGATTTCTGTTTTTGGAATTCTTAATTTATTATGTAAAATTATATTTGAGTTTCAATGAACCAAGTTTCTTTAAGTACCAACAACAAATACTGATGCACTCTTTGTAACTTGAATATCTATACTAATAAGTTAAAATTCTGACATCTACTTAAGAGCCCACTTTCCATCTAGAGCAAGTTACCGATAAATTCCATACTACGTAATTCCATGATTACTCATTAATTATTGGCCGTAGTAATACATAAATAAACATGACATTTCAGATAAATATGAAGGTTTGGATGGAAACAGAAAAATTAAAATTATTATCATATCATACAAGGAACTAAAATTTTTTTGACACATACAAATGTAAAACTTTGTGAGTGCCTTTTTTGCGATGAGTCCGACAAACTTTTCTAATGCGAAAGTTTCGGCGCTGCTGCGTTTTCGAATGCTCGATTCCTGGAATTGTCGATATGACGTCACTATGACTCTCCGTATATACAACTTTGATTTTTGGAATTTTTTTAATAAAATTAATTTAAAAATTGTGGTCAACTTGTCCGACAAAAAATCATGTTGCGTATGGGGTGTCCACCACCCCAAAAATGTCGATATAACGTCACTATGACTTCTCGTACATACAAGTTTCATTTTTTGAAATTTGTTTAGTAAAGTTAATTTAAAAATTGTGGTCAACTTGTCCGACAAAAATCATGCTGCGTATGGAGTGTCCACCACCCCGAAAATGTCGATATGACGTCATTATGTCTCCCCGTACATACAACTTTAAATTTAATATTTTTCGATTTAAAATAAAGTACTAATTGTAACCAAATATGTGTCCGACAAATACACGCTGAAATTGTAGTAGTTTAAAAAACTTAATCCTGGCTATCCTAATCAGATACCTATATTAAAAAAATAACATATTATTATAAACTATAAAATAATAAATTTTTCATAATTTGTAAATTTAAGTACTCAAAATAATTTATCTGAAAATATTCCCATATTTTATTTGAATTTACGCTGCCAAGTTTCACACGAGCCACGTGTCTCGTAGTCGGAGCACCCACTCACATGTTTGTATACCCAAGAAGTGCACGCATCGATTAAATTTTTGAATCTTTTCAGAGTGTTTATTTCAATGTTTATAACATTATTTATCACATAAAAAATGGAGTGTTTTTGTGCAGTGTTTTTGTGCAGTGCAGACATAGTGACGTCATATCGACATTTTTGGGGTGGTGGACACCCCCCATACGCAACATGATTTTTGTCGGACAGGTTGACCACAATTTTTAAATTAATTTTATTAAAAAAAAATCTAAAAATCAAAGTTGTATATACGGAGAGTCATAGTGACGTCATATCGACAATTCCAGGAATCGAGCATTCGAAAACGCAGCAGCACCGAAACTTTCGCATTAGAAATATTTGTCGGACTCATCGCAAAAAAGGCACTCACAAAGTTTTACATTTGTATGTGTCAAAAAAAATTTAGTTCCTTGTACTGGGGACTATTGTACCTATACCTATAATTAATTTTTAAAACCTGAAGAATTTGTGACATTTTCCCGGGATTAATTATTCTCGTAATTACTGACTAAGAGTCAAAAATATTTTTTTTCATGAAAACTACCTAGCTATATAGTTCAATAAGTGGCGCGTATGTGTTGCGCCGCATTCTGTCTTCATTTATTCACATCATAGAAGTTGAGAAAACAAATTCCTGCAAATACCTATTAATGACTTGATTCGCTCGTACAGCGTGTCCTTAAATTGTAGGTAGTGTTGCCCAAAAGTCTTGCAAGTCTTGCAGTCTTGGTCTTGTTCTTGCATTTTTGCAAGACCAAGACCAAGACCAAGACTGCCTAATTGTAGCAAGACCAAGACCAAGACTGACCCTGCAAGACTTAAGCAAGAACAAGACTAAGCCTGCAAGACTCTTGCGTCTTGCAATTTAAATCAAACCACTGAGTCCACGAGAGCGGAACCGCGGACTCAGCTAGTTCATTATACATCATAGGTATTGTATTACTATATTTACATCCTGTAAATTACTACGTAAATAATAATAGTATAATTTACGTAAATTTCTAATAGAATTTTGCTCCGCCCCTTTAATTAAACATTTTTTCAATGAATTTATAAACTGAACTGTTATTGGTAACGAATTGTATTATTTGATAACTGAAAAGATAAAATATAACTACTATGTACTGGAGACAAAATACATAAAAGGAAGTCATAATCTGTCGACGATACGATAATTGATTTATTTGCTGACAGATCTACCAATTTTTTTTTAGTACGGAGCTATTATTTAAGGGACAAATCTATTATTTTCACAACAAAGTTTTATTCATAGGACAAACTACGATTTTTTTGAAAATACATTTATTATTTTAGATACATATTGACATTCATTTGTTAATTCATACCTGGCAACACATTTATTTAATTGACAATGAAAATATTTCGTGCCGACAGATCTATTAATTAGATGATAGGTACAAGTTTATAACAAAATATAAATTTTGATGACGGAAAATATAGTTCAAAAAAAAAATTTAGGTGCCGTCGATGGAGGAAATAATCTAGGGCCATTGAGAAGCGATACCAAATGCAAACAAAGTTACCGCAAGGACATTTTTTTTTTATGCAGGGCTTTAGCGCGGCGATGTCCGGGTTGTCCTTGAATATTATTCTATCTTGTGTCAAATAGATAAAACATAGAAAGAGATAATAGATTGTCAGTTCAAGTAAGGTGAATAAACTTTTGTATCTCAATAATTTGGCTCTACTTTAAATATTAAAATATTTATCCATAAATTATAAAGCCATAGATCTGACATTATAATCTAACCAAAAGAATAGACTAATGCATTTGAAACAAAAAGTAAATAGTTAATACATAAGTAATTACATAAGTACATAATACTTATTTCATATAGATGATTTCATTACATTTAAAAATTTAATATTAAGAAGACATCAAATCAAGAATAGGTAGTAAAAACAACTTTTGACTATTTGATTTTCGCCGCAATTGCGTAGTTGTATTGATATGTGTAAGCAAATTCAGTTCTTAAAAGTATGAGCACTTAAGTTAATTTTCAACAAAAATACGCGCGGTGAAAATTCCAGTTCAAAGTTATTTTTTACATGCTTGCCTCACAGCTTCCTTGTGTAGCTAATGACGCCCTAAATATCTACGGTTTAAAGTGTAAATTCGTTTGCACTGTCATAAAGCGGCAACTTTTGTCGGTTCTCTTTCTAGATTCTACACAAAATTGATTCAACTTTTAACATGTTTATGAATTTATTTAAAAAGAATTTAGCGAGTTATAATCAGTTTTAACATGGTTTTAACCAAATACTATATAAGTAATATTGGTAGTAGGTTTTAACCAAATCAATTGCATACTTGATGTCGCGGGCACTAAATAAACTATACTTTATATAGTTTATTTAGTGCCCGCGACTTTGTCCGCGTAGAAAAATAAAAAGTTTTTTATTAGAAGACCCCTTCGGAACAGTACTTTTTCTGGATGAAAAGTACCTATTCTATGTCTTTTCTTGTAGGTATCCCTGACAACGTGTGTGCGAAATTTGATGATAATCGGTTGAGTAGTTAGGGCGTGAAAGGTAACAGACAGACAGAGTTACTTTCACATTTATGATATTAAAGTATAGATTACGTTTAGCCCGCGTCTTTGTTTACGCAAAGTACGATTGGTATAGGTAATAATTATACCTACATTAGATAGGCATAATTATTACTTAATGAAAATTTATCTTAATTCAAGTAAACGAACAGCCACCTTCGTGATCATGACGCTCATGTTGTGGACGTGTCCGGTCCGCGTAGATACTGGATAGGTAGGTACTTACCTACCTACTTACATAGGTATCTGTTTAAATTATAGACTAGCTTTTGAACGCAACTTCGTCCGCGTCTGCCGTTTGGATGAAGATAAAAATGTATCTTTTCTGTACCTATCTCTTTAAAACAATTATACCAATTTCAATTTTATTTTCATACCTACGAAGTTCATACCTACGCTCTTGTTCATGCTCTTGTTTAATTAACTTTAACTTATATAGCATTGGTAGGTACTTACCTAATTAATTAATGAATTTTAATGCATTTGAAAGAAATCGAAAGAAATCTTGTAGGTAGGATAGTAGGTACAGTGGGGTGTGGGGTACGAAAACCTTCGTAATTTTTCAAATTCATTCCTTTATCAAGTCGTTGACTCTTAATACCTTTTGAAACTAAAGCACTAAGACAGCTTACAGACGCATGAAATGAAATTTTGGCATGACTGATAATTGCCCTTGTGCATCATGTTTAGTATGTTAGTGATAAAAATTGTACCTAACCAATAAAATTATACAAACATTATGTATGTAGGTACTTATCAAGTTTATATTACTCCCGATATAAGTATTTATATAGTCTTCTTAGGTTTATATTCTATTCAGCAAAATTTAAAACTCATCGAGTCGAGTATATCAAGGTAGCAACAGTTTTTGCGTCAGTTAATATGATGGCTAAGCTCTTTTACTTTACGCGATATAAACCATTGGTCGGTCGGCGGTGTTTATAATTACATGTTTCATAATCATTGATGTTTATGGGTGGGCCTTTTCCATAGAAAATAACACTGGCATAACAATCCGCAAAATTACGCGTGTACTTGGTTTCATTTTAAAAAAAGTTTGTAACCGCAGTATTACAATATAATATATATATTCCGCAGTGGTGTCCGCTTACACGAAGCTAGAACAGAACAAGGGATCCGTGGAGTGGATGCAGATATTTATAACTGTGTATTTATAGAACAAAAAGTTATTAAGAAAAATTGTAAAGCAGGAAATTTTATATAAAAAAGATTTATAGACTTTTTTCTATTATTAAAAATAACAGAGTTAGGGCGGTTTGAAGTTAAGGGTTAAAATATGGAACTAAAAATCATAGCGAGCTGAAATATTAATTAATTTTCAATATATATTTTTTCGTTTACTTAGAAAAATATAAATTTGTTTTTTTTTTTCAATTGTTAATAAAAAATGACAATAATTTTAATTTTAGTCCAAGAAAATGGCCCTCTAAAACCGAATTTTGAGATAAATACCGGATTTTTTTATGTATGTATTTCTTTGAAAGATCTAAAAACGATTAGTAAGAGTTTTTTTGTAAACAACCCTCAAGAAGGGGTCAAAAAAATTCCTATACCTACCACAAATTTCGATTTAAAGCCTTATTTGATTGGACTATAATAGGTGATTGCAAGACTTGCAAGACTTGCGAGACTCTTGCTGCAAGAACAAGACCAAGACCAAGACTGTGAGCGCAATACCAAGACCAAGACCAAGACCAGATATATTGACGCAAGAACAAGACCAAGACTGGCTAAGTCTCGTCTTGGTCTTGCATTTGGGCAACACTAATTGTAGGCTTACTTCATCTTTGCTTGAGTCTTTTAACATGATTTACCGACATGAAGGAATATTAAGTAGCTAGAGAATTTATTGTAATTATTAGGACTGGCTAAACTTTCATTTGATTTATTTACGTATATGTAATATATTTTAAAATAAAATGTTATATATATCTAATGTTAATTTATTGTACAGTTTTTTTTATAGAAAAATATTATCTTAATTTTTTTTAATAAAATTGTTTTATTAATGATTACTTGGATTTAACTAGAGGATAGGAAGTGTGGGTTCTCCTATTTCTCCTATTTTCTCCTATTTCATTGCGGACAATATCTTTCTTATGAAAATTGCTCAAAACATTGTTGATTCTCCTTATTTGCTATCAAAAATAAATTTAAAAGTTCCTTGTAGGTCTGTTAGGATAACATTACAAAACTAAGTTCCAGACATTATGCAAGAAATTATAGGAAAATCTCTCCGATCTGTCAAATTTGTTAATATAGCCTTGTTAAATTTCCAGAGCCCGATTTATATAATTCAAAGATTTACAAAATAAGATAATTACTTTCAAAATCTTGATGGTTCTCGCTCTTCGCTGTAGTCTTATTCACTGCGACTTTCTCTTTTTCTTTTTTGCTTTATTTGTTTATTTCTTTTTAATTATTTTTTCTTATTAAGCTCAAAAAAAGTTGTTCTCTTTTTTAGTCTTAGTTTATTTTTATCATTGATATTGGTTAGAAATTATTTTATTTTATTTTATATTTAATATGCGAAAACTTGTAAATGGTGTCAAATTAATCTGTTATTTAGTTATTAAGTAAATTTTTGTATAAATATAACTGTAAGTTTTCCTTGAAAATAAATAAATAAATACTTTTAATCCTGGAAAAACATCCAAATTCCTGTAGGATTTTCAAAAAACGAAACACAGCGCTTATTATTTACATGAAATAATAAAAAGAAAAATAAGAAAATATTGTTTTATTACTAACATTGGGTTTTTGTTCCCACCTCAAAACGTTGCCATTACTATGTAATTGTAATAGATTGAATTTGTAGCTCTCGAGACCCCCGTGTTACCCATTTAAATTGTCACTCTGATCCTTGGTGTTATTTGTTTGCTAAAGGGATCCCTCGGGAGCTTCAGTGACAACTATTACGTGACAGCCATTCTAAGTTAATGGTCGTGGCACGCTCGGAGAGACATTTGCTAAGCCAAGTCGTTGAAGTGGACTTGGTAAATGCAGGTTTCAATCCTCATATCTGTGTCTATACCTATATCTATATCTATTTATATGTCTATGTCTACGTCTACGTCTACACCTACATGTACACCTATATCTATATCTACTTTTAACAACAGTAACAATAACAGCTTGCATTGATCCAACATAAAGAAAGAATTTTATTTCTACATAGAACCTACTATAAGTTAGAGCTGCAAAAGAAAAGTGTGCCAATAGTTCGTCAATATTGGTTGCTAGGTAATATCGATTATCAATTTGCGTCGATGACGTATTCTCCAATCGACTGCCTTAACCAGTAGCATGCATGCACTCGTATGGTGATTGATTGATGATTATGGCGACGATAAGGTCAGTTGTTAAGGAGACTACACCAACATCGAGTTCTTTACAAAACGTAGTAATTTCTGACGAGCCGGTTGGATGAGTGGTAAGAGCGCTTGCCTAGCGTCTCAGGGGGCCCGAGTTCGATTCGGTTCTGGTCTGGATCTGGAAAGTAGTGGCAGGACACACAATACCACCGAGAAATGACAGCATTTTGTGTTGTGGTGTGTCGATGAGTGAGTAAGGGCTGCCAAAATCCATCCCTTCCTTATCCCTTATCCTTAATCCTTCTATGGTCGGCAGCGGCCTATAGCGTTGCTTGTGTTATAGGTGACGGTAGCCACCTACACAAAAACATAAAACATAAAAAGATTTAAAAAATCATCATATTACTAGGTGGTTAAAACACGTACGCAATTCAATCTTTATTGCTCATATATTTTTGGCAGGGGTTGATTTTTAATTTTTATATTTAAAAATCTTTCGAGAATTCGAGTAGTTTCTAGATGAAAGATACTCGTTGTCTTTTTTTGTATGTCTGAGAATATGTATGCCAAATTTCATGATGGTCGACTGAGTAGTTAAGGAGTGAAAGCGTAATAAACATACAGACTCAATTTCGTATTTATACTATTAGTTAGGATTATAAATAGATGTTTAGTACTTAGTAGCAGTGCAAGTGCATTCCTCAGTTATAATATAGTTCCCCTACACTCTATGGCATTCATTGCCTGTGTTTATAGGCGACGGTAGCCACCTACCTCCTAGTAGGTACACATCAGCCTAACTGCTAACTTTTCAGGAATAAGTTCAAAAAAGTTCTCTTGTATTTCTCTTCACAAACACCCCACAAAAAATAACTCGTAAAGCGGTTTAAATATTTGACTAATAAGTGAGGATTTTCCTTAAGCCTCCCAGGGGAGAGCGATCGAGGGGGTGTGGGGATGTAATAAATCCAAAGCGGTAAATCTAAATCGGCGAGGACATTTAGATTGTTGTCAGACATACAGATTGTTTCCCGCAAATCGAGCAATTTGTAAATCGACTTCATTTATTTCGATGCCGTGCACTATTTGTGGAAAAAAAATAGCTTGTCCAGTAGTACCTATTGTTATTTCGTTTATGCTAAACTAATATTATTACAATATTATAAATGCGAAAGGGAATTTGTTTGTGACACTTTCACACCTTAACTACTCAATCGATCATACAAAGTGTCAAAGTTGGCTGCATTTTTTTTTAACTGTGATTCAGTTAAACTTTACTTTTTTTATGCAAAACTTACAGAATCAACTATTGAATTTATGACTGCATTCAATAGCACAGTTATTTGGGATTACACGAACAAATAAATGAGTGTAAAATATAAAAATTTCTGATCACATCACATTACACAAAATGTCGCCCAAGGTGCCGATTTTCCCTACATTTACGTATCTTTATTATTTCTTAACCAAGTGACCAAGAGCTGGTATAATCTAGCCCATCACCCGTGCCTGCTTGACCTTCATTTCTGGAACATTCTGTATATATGACTACTCGGAATTTACCCAACTAAATTCAAAACAACTTAATGAACAAACCGACAAACGCTTTTAAGTGATATGTTTTTAAATGATTTTGACTACTTTAGACACTATAGAAACTAAATTAATAGAGTAATACTATTGCGTTCAATTGTGACCACTTTAAAATTAAATCACAAATACAGACTGTGCCAAAATATCGTCTAATGGAAGCGATGCGTCCAGCCGTAGCATAGCATGTGTCTCAATTAGCCTCGCTTCATGCAAACGAGAGGGATTGGGGACACAATAAGATAAATACATATTGTCACAAGACGTATAGATTAAGACTAACTGCTTTGATAATTAAAATAATTTGTTGTACATATATACACATGCGTAGGTATATGTTTATGCGTTACAACTATTCAACTAGTTTTTGAGTTTATTCATTACAAACATAAAAAATACAAATCTTTATTTTATTATTTATTATTTAGAGCATAGATTAATTACCTACGAGGATAAAGAAGATTTTCTTCATGCGTAGGTACATAAAACATATATCTCCAAGGATCTATATATATCGACAGCTGAACGTTCTTAAGAAAAATATCGTACTTGAAGTTCAAAACATTTATTTAATATTTATTACTCATATAGGTATTTTTTTTTAAATGATCCCTCGGAAACAGTACTTTTTTTGGATGAAAATGACTCCATATTTTCTTTTCTGTATGAACATGTATACAAAATTTAATTGTGATTAGTTGAGTAGTTAAGGCGTGAAAACGTACCTTACAAACAAACTTACTTATGCATTTATAATTATTAATTAGGATTACGCTATGTACCAACAGACAGACACACTATTATTATTGCATACGTAGTACCATACAAAGAATGGGTCAGACCGCACGCCAAGCAGAACTCGAACTTTTAATTTTTTTTTTACAGAGACCACACGTACGAGAAAAATGCCAAAAACAAATAGGTTAGTTTTGTCATCAAAACACATGTGAACACGGGCGCCTCTAAACAACACGACTTTAATTTGTAGCTTTAATTTCCAAAAAAAAAAGCCACCTTGAAACTTTTGACATGTCAAAACATTGCACAATTCGCCAACATATTTACTCCACAATACTATCTTAGATATTCAATCTTACTATTAATGCAAATAAAGTTGAATTTCCTTTGTCTATTTGTTCTATTTTTGTGAAAGTACAGCCCATAGATCTGTCGTTGAAGCGTTTAGTCCGTAGATTGTAGCAGTGAAACATGTGGTTGTGATTTGTCGTGGACCGCGCCACACACAAGTAAGAGATATTTTTTTGTCACATTACTCCATTATTGTCTTTCGATGAGTTTGTGACAGTTAAAACTATTTCCGTGTTGTCTGCCATTAAACTATTAGGAGAGTGTATATCTCTCTCGAGAATGTTCATTCATTATCGCTATTAGTGAGATATATACGATTTTCAAAAAGAAAAATTTATTTAAGAAAGCTCAACATCGCTCAACTCTGCTACTTATATTTCTACAAGTTAATGTGGTTAGTAAAAAACAATTATTTATATTGACTTGCAAATTTATTCTCTAATGTTATTGATACTCTTTCTAAATTTAGTCATTTCAGCTATGCGTTAATAGATCAATCAGTACCTATATGTATAGATCTAATACGGTTTTCTAATAGCAAATAATATAATTTATACGAGCTGATCGAAATTTTGTTTTGCCATATAAAAAAATGTTTGTGGCCACCCTTATCACTGTATAAAAAATAGTTTACAACCTATTCTGAGACCTACCGAATATACACAAAAAAATTCATAAAAATCGGCCAAGCCGTTTCAGAGGAGTTTGGTTACAAACACTGTGACTCGAGAATAATATCCTATAGATATTTAAAGCTTCTGTTATAGTATATTCATAGGCGGAAATATAGTTCAAAATTGTACAAAAGGTACATTTAACACTAAAAAAAGTACATTTAAAAAACTAATTTACATGCTAACTGTACCCGAAAAGCGTCGCTATTTTCAACCCCTTTCTTCAAATTGACCGATTTATAAAAATTAAATGTGGGATATACATTGGGATATATTGGTTTGTTTACATTATTTTTTTCTTTTTTATCTCGTAATTTATCTGTTTAATTTCATAACGTTTTCAATAATTTAATCAAAATTCTTCAATTACGTCATTAATGTACAATTGTTAATTTACGACTTGTAAATTTTACGATGATTCCGAGTGTATTAAATCATTGAATCTGCATATTTTATTGCTTCTTAATATTTATTCACATAATTATGTAAACGTCGGTCTGTATAAGTAGGTAAAGTTAACATCGTATATAAAAAAAAACTGATTTGCATTAGACTTGATTAAGCAATGTTTAATTAAAATAAAGATTTATTGTGTGGGTTTAATAAAATCCGTAGAAATTCGCATATTGAATGATGTATTATTTTGTTTAGTTAGATAATGATTTTGTTGTTAATTGGGGTTAATTTGCTGATTATTTAATACTACTAAATATTAGATATACCTACTTATATAACTGCGAAAGTGTGTGAGGAAGTATGGATGATGTGTCGCGTTACCTACGCAATAAGAGTCAAATTCGCGACTTGGTGGAGGTGCTGGGATCTCTTCCTAATAGATTCTCCAGTAACGAACACAGACTTGTAAACTTTCAGTATAAAAAAAAAATTATTAGCTTCCTACATTGCAAATTTCGAAAATAAATAATCAAATTATTAATGCAAATAATTTTTTTCTGATTAAACATATTTTGTAAAAAATAGTTGGTTGCTTTAGCAGTAATGTAGAACACCAGAATTCATATTTGGCCGGGAGTGTCGCGTTACCTACGCAATAAGAGTCAAATTCGCGACAGTATGTTTGTTACTCTTTCACGTAAAAACTAATAAACGGATTAGAATGAAATTTGGCATACAGATAGTTTATTACCTGGATTAACATATAGGATACTTTTTATCTTAGAAAAATTTTACGTTTCCGAGGGATCGTCCAAAAAAATAAAAAAAATGGCGCCACTCTTGTCCTGGTGACGCCACCGCCGTCACAGCAATAAAAGCGATAATGATGTCAGGCTTTATATTACTCATATATGTATTTTCTTTTTCAACGTGGTCGAAGTCGCGGGCACCAGTTAGTTGTTTAATAAATCAACTAGAAGAAGGATACAATACATTTGGCAACCTGCTCTGGGAGCAGTAACCACCCTGTTACAGAAGATCGCTCGGAAATAACAATAATACAACTAACGACCCGCTCCTGGCTTCGCACGGGATGCGATCGTTCGTATATTCTAGCTGGTTCTCACGAATTCGTCCGTGTGTAAAAAATAATAATATAACACCTGAGAAAATATATAGTGACGGCAGTGGCCACATTTAAAAAAAAAAATAAATAATCCTTCTGGAGCAATACTTTTTTCTGGATAAAAGGTAGGTACCCTATGTCATTTCCTGTATCAGTGACAACGTGTGCGCAAAATTTCACAATAATCGGTTGAGTAATTAAGACGTGAAAAGGTAACAGACTGCTGGAGTTACTTTAGTCATGGGATATAAGTAAAAAATATTTTTATTTATAAAAAACATTATAAAATTCACTTTACGACGTAAACAATTATTAACAGCGACACCCCACAAGTACAATATATTGGGCTATTAAAAGATCATTTCTCACTCACTCCATAAATATCGGCTTTTACAGAAGAGAGAATGACAAAACGGGCCCCTCCCGTGATCCCGTCCCACAGCCATACGTCTTTATTCAGTCTAATAACAATTTGGGCAATTATGTGACAAAAGGGAAGTGTTTTCGTCGGCACATATTTCTCCCCGGGCTGAAGGCGTGCGGAGGGGTGTGGAAGGCAAGCCACGAGATGGGGGGACGGGTAAAGAAGATCCCTGGGGACCGCGATCCCACATTATTGCCCTCACAGTGATTTATAAGTCAACGGTTCACTAACAGTTTTAGTAACGCTGACTTTTGGAAATAGTAAAATTTTAAATAAAATATTTAAATAAATGTACCTACCTACAGTTGTGTTACAGGTTATTTATTTGTCACCATCATCATTACTTGGAAGATGTCACCTGCTAGACATAGAGCTCCCCAATAATTATCCAGTAGGACCGGTCAGAAGCAGACTGGTTCTAGCTGAGACCTTATTAAGGACTTACCTATTTATCAGATTGTCTTTGTCGCCTAATTTAACTGTTTGGAGTAAAATTAAAACTACAGTTCATAATAGACTAAATTTTAAAAAGAATATCGGGCAGATTTATATTTTTCAAAAATCTGTTTTCTAAAAAAAAAACAGTAAATTACTGGCCAAAAAACCTTTCGTGTCACAGTATAAAATTGTCAGATCATTAAATTTGTCTTTATTATAGGTAACTTTTAGCCCAAGAACAACGTCACTATTCAAAAGATCGACCATAGTTTGACTGGTATTCATGAGCAGCTCTATATTATCATAAGTATCAAATCAAAACTGTAACAAAAAAACCAAGTTGTTATAAATAAGTATAACATAATTAGCCAAAAATAAGCTTTATTACTGTTCAAATTAAAGTACAGATTACTCATACTATAGGCATGAATAAATTGATACCTCGCTACCATAATATTGATACCATCAAAATGTCGAATCCCGTGAAAGTAATGTTTAATTTATTTTTTGCCTGCGCTGTGGCTGTGGGCAAAACATCTCGTACCGTGAGCAAAAAAATAGCACGCTTCGCAGGTTTAATCTAAGATTGGCTTAGGTCGCTGTCGGTGGTCTAACGATTACTTGCTAAGTCCAACAAAATCACTACTTTGTAACCTAAGTATTCCTATACCTACTTAAAACATTTTTATTACGTAGCAAAGCTGTATTTTTATGTTTTCCTAATGATGAATTAGAAACTATTTAGAAACTAATACTATCTATGTTGTTTTTTTTGTCATTATCTATTTAGTTTATTTATTTAAGAGAAAAAAACTGCAGTACAAGTAAACATAAAAAATTAAAATTAAATATGAAAAAAATAACCCTTTAAAAAAAATATCTTTTCGTTGTATAAATTAGTATAGATTAAATAAGTATCTATCTAAAACTTTATAAACATCAAAACTTTTACACTTTAAGTTAAGAAATAGAAATAAGAAGATAATAAAAATATTCTTAAATCTAATAATAAAGTCTTAACAATAGTAATACTATATTAAAGTTAAGCATTAAGTAAAACTTTATTCTTTATTTGAATATTACTGAACGAAGAGGAAATAAAGCTAACATTTATTATTTCCAGTCCATATAAACAATGAAGACAAATTCACGTAGCTTCGATGCTTATCTTACCCGACTTTTTCCAATTGTTGTTAAACTGGTTTTATGGCTGATTGGGTAATTGACTTGACCCAAAATGCAAAGAAAGGAGGGACTTAAGAAGATTTAGTGTTTACTTGTGAACCTACACCTACAATTTTTTTTTTTTCATTGTCCAAAAATAACCTTGCACCGTTGCGTAAATTAATATTTGGCATTAATTAATAAATAATTAGTGTTAGATAGTAGTTTTTAGATAAACATGCGTATAACAGATGAACTCTAAGTGTATTGATCAAATTTAATAATTTTTTTGAACTACTAAATTGATTAGTAGTTACTTTTGGACAGTTTTTTTTTAAATATCTTAAAAATGCTTAATCTTAAATCTGATTTTAAAAATGCCCAGTTTATTTGACATGTTCTTCACAAAAGATAAAAAACATATACCTAGATGTTTTTTTAGAGAGAAAGATAGAAAAAACTATTATTTGTTACATTCAAAGTTAATAAGCCACTGTCGACATATTTTATAAGTAATTTTATATATTAACTGAATTCAATATTTATTTTAAATACATGGTTTAAAGATTATACAATTTTAGCTTACTTAAATATACACAGTTTTATATGTTTTAATTTTGTGTCATCAAAAATGTCTTAATATATTATGTAAAACATTTTTAATTAAAATTTAATAGAATTTATTGTAAAGATAATAAAATAAATAATATAGATATAGATAAAAAATGGGGTCCAGTGTAAACTAATAGGGCAAATTCGTCAATATTTTATATTATGTTTCATTTCTAAAAATGAATATAGATATATATTCCTTACATGCCTGATGTTTGTCTAAATGACGTAGTTTTATTATCATCATCTCAAGTGGTGTTTTAAAAATGATCTTAATGGTTTGTTTTGACTACTCACACTCTTCACGTAACTATTAAATATTATCTTTCAAACTTCAAAGGGAAGGTATCACTTGACGAACCGACAAGGCTTGCTATATATTTTTTTTCAATGCCCGTATCCGCAGCCGAACGTCAATGCAATAGCTTATTTAAAGTCGTTGGGTATCCCGGGTTCGATTTCCAGCAGGGAAATCTTTGAAAATTAACTTTTCAAAGTTGACTCTAATATGGATTTGGAAAGTAGTGACACGCCGCTATTATCCAGATCTGGATTCACCATCGACTGTTTGGAAGCAATGCGGCTGTACGTAGCAATGCGTTCCTGCACCCACTGGTGCCAGCGGAGAGCCTTGAGCCACTGCTCAAGGCTCTCCGTACTATGTGTCCATCCTACTGCCACTTCAACTTACTGATCCGCCGGATCATGTCGGTAATTTTCATACGTCTACGGATCTCCTCATTTCTGCTTTGATCTCGCAGTGTAATCCCGAGCATACACCTCGTTGAGCGACTTTGAGCTTTCCTACAAGGCTCATAGAGATCATGTTCCAGCGCCATATGTCATCACTGGCAACACACATTGGTCGAAAACTTTTGTTTTGAGACACAGCAATTTTTGAAGCGACGATGACTCGGAGCTTCTCGGACGCCGCCCATCCAAGCTGATGGATTGGTTGATGAAATTAATGTTGTGAAACTAATTTCATAATGTGAATCCGGCTTAAGTAAAATAAGTATTTAAATAGCTTACTACAACTAAGTAATTAGTTGTAGTAAGCTATTTAGAAAATCACCGCAAATATCTTAATATTCTTATTGTAAAGTGACAATTATTTAAATTATTTACAAAGTACCTACAACAAACGCTATCATTAGTCCAGTAACATATGAATAAAGTGCGTATTTATATTGTAATTTAACATGCATTTGAACATTATAAAACCTACAATTTTCGCGTAAAGATCTTGATCTTAATGACATAAGTACAAGTGTATATTAATATTAACATAGGTATAATATAATAAGTGAGAAGGTATGTATGTATAAATACCTATGTAGTTCATGAAAGATAGCTCTTTACTTATGTTAGGTAGGTGACACAGTATTAACATCGTGTGAAAAAAATATTGAACTTTTGAAATTTTAACTCTTGTTTCTTTTTTTAAACGAATTGTAAAATTATGAAAGTTTAATGTGGAAAGTGGATATGAAAATCTGCATAATTATGTTATTTTTCATATCATTCTGTGAGTGTTTATTGTTACGGAGGAATAACCCAATAAGTTAGATTGATGTTTAAATTTTTATATCAAATAGCCTAATAGCAAAAAAGTGTCATGAAACAGCTTATATGCTGCATTCTAATAACCTACAGTTTCCAATAACTGCTTTTTATCAAGCTTCAACTGCGACCTACTTTAACCCAAATTCTAACACTAATTAATAATTCGCAATTTTATTAATTAAAAGCAGAAAATATCAATACTAATAATAAATCTGTAAGGGTCGGTCATGGAGTAAGTTACTTTGTTTTCAGAGATATCGTGTTTATAGGCTCTATACATGATACTGAAACTAAATTGACGGTTTTTAGAATTTTTTTCTGTATGTATGTATATATGTATGTTCCTCTATGGAGTTATGACTGAAACGAATTAACTGATTTTCATGAAACTTTTTATAGATAAACATTTTGACGTACGAGACACAGAATAGGCTACTTAATATTTTTCAACGCGGACGAAGTCGTGGGCACCAGCTAGTATTTAAATAAAAATGAAATTCGTTTGTATGCTACTATAAAACTGTTTTGGAAAAGATTGGAAATGAAATGTCAAAAGATAATAATAAATTAATTTTAAAATTATGAGTTAAAATTAAATATAATTGGCATAATAACCAATAACCAAAACCAATGTAATAAATTGTATCCATCAAAAAATTGCAAGAAGTCATAATAGCTGTTTACAGCACATCTCGACTTTGACTGTCAGAACAAATTTATCTATCTCATTTATACTAACTAACCGCTCCAGTAAACCAGTTTTTATTACAAAGTTATAATTAATTAAATAATTAGATATATTTTTGAGGTTTTCAAAGTAAATAAAAACACTAGATGCTATACTAGCGTACCTATACAGAAGCGGCGCGCGTTCAGATATGATAAACATCGGGTCGTTAAGACGGTTACGGAGTATGCACTAACTGCCGTAGTACATGACGCGTGCAACCAAATGAACTTTTTTGTTCGAAGCACTGCGTTTTTTCCACTTCTGTCTGTTTTTCGGAACGGCCTTTATTAGATACTACAAATAAAAACGACGGTGAACGCGGCTTTGTAAAAAAATTGAAGGAATTCTAACGCCACAGCGTTAGGCGCCTTTGATATATATCGTATTTTCGCAAATTGAGTAGGGATTATCGAGTTAATTACCTAATATAAGCTAATCTAGTATTCTTACTTAAGTAGTGACAGCCCATCTGGCGGCAGTAACCACTCCCTTACAGAACATCGTGAAATGATGTATGTGTGCTGTTGTGTTTCTTTGAAGGAGTAAGGGATGCCAGAGCCCGTGTCTATCCCTTACTAATCCCTATGGCCTATCTCAATCTTACTATGGTCGACAGATCACTTGCAGCACATGTGGAGTTGATTGTGTTATAAGCGACAATTAGCCATTTAACATACAATTGGAGCGTCAGCCTGTTTGTCAAGCTTAACATAAAAATAAAAAATATATTGCAAATAAAACTCGAGTCTTTTATATTGGGACGCCCTGCGGTCTGGTGGACAGACGACCTGAAAGGCTTCGCGTGAAGCGGTTGGATGCGAAGGACGAAGATGGCAAGACATTGAAGAGGCCTACATCCATCAGTGGAGACACGAGCTGATGATGTTAATTTTATTAATTAATTAATATTTTTTGGCACACATACAAAAATAAAAATAAAAACAAAAAATATTGTGAAAAAGACAAGAAAATTAACACATTTTCCGCAAGCGTGTCCACAGATAGATACCTATTACTTATAAGAGAGACAAGAAACTAAACATCAAGACAAAAGAAAGAATAAAAATAAAACTTGTCACAAAAAATATATAATTTTTCAAGAAGATTAACATATAATAATAGGTACTTACAGTTGAAACAGTTCCATTTTGACGGAGATAATGTAGTATTAACATTGCAATTATACAATAACCACATAAGTACTACATTAATGGGCGATATGCTTAATCCAACTCATTAATTATGAACTATTAATGATAGCCCACAAAACCACCAACGCGCTATTAGGCACAAGACAATGTCGGTTAATTTATGCCATACTAATTGTCACTAATGAGACATTGTGCATTCCTGGCGTGGGCCCAACAGCCTTCAAACTTGACACGCATCCAAATTAATCCTAAACATTTAATTTTATCACGACAATTAATTAACGTCATAAATCTGGGCGAGTCTCTAGTTTGACGAAATAAACAGTTCAAAATGCGATTTTCGCTTGCATTAAATTTCAACTTTAATTGGACAACCTGAAAATAAGCAGATCACCATCTTTGCATACTGTAAATTATGCTAGTGGACGAGTTGTCTATAAAAATATTAGGTATAAAATTAAACATGACAATTCGCCCAACTCAGGCGAAATAAATTCGGGCGAGTTGTCCATTAACTCGTAAATTTGAAGTCGCTTTTTGCATGTTTCATGTATGTATGGCCGCTAACTCCTAAATTAAACAACGGAATTTGATGCGGTTTTCACCACCAGTTTTTCATATATAATTTTTCACGGAATTTTAGGTTTTTTTACTAGGCAAAGTCGGATAAGGGGTCGCTGACTTAAAATATATTTAGAAAGCTAATTATTATAAATGTCAAAGTATGTATGATTGTTACTCATCATGCAAAAAAGCTGAACAGATTTTGATAAAATTTTGCACATAAAAAATTACCTGGATTAACTTAAAGCATCCTTTTATGCTGAAAAAATGTTAGACTCCTATGGGGTTTTCAAAAACGAAATACAGCTAGTGTGTACCTTAGTTTTTTTATATGTTAAGGTTGACAGACAGTCCACTTGATGGTAGGTGGCTACCGTCGCCTATAACACAAGCCTATACGTACTGCCGCCAGATGGTCTGCCCAAATGACTGCGAAACGCAGTGTGCCCTGTTACTATTTATAAATCCAGACCAGACTCAATTTTGAAAAGTTCATTTGACCCCGCCGGGAATCGAACCCCCCTAAGACGTTAGGCAAGCACCCCTATCACTCAACCAACGGGCTTGTCAAAACGTTGGTTAAGTTTTACTGATCTATGTAGTTACTCTATTAGAATATTAGGTATTAGAAATGAGTTCTACTATTTTTTTTTAAATTACGTGCGGTTAAACATGCCGTTATTGTAACTATTAAAAAAAAATCAAAAGCCTGCCAATTTGACAATTGAGTGAACAGCTATCGAGTTGAATCCGAAACGAATTGCAAACTGTTATTAACGAGTTAAAAATCTCATTTAAGGTAAAAAGAACTTTGTAAGAATTTTATTTCGATTCGTAAACAATTTAGTGATTATCTTTGTTCATACATCAAATATGAATTATGTAGTTTTCTGCACTTTCCAACTATCCCTAATTTCTTTATTACCTTTTTTGACGAATTTCTTGTTTAGTGAGTACTACTCAACCGATCATCATGAAATTTTGCATAGGTACATGTTGTCAGTGATACCGGAAAGGGTTTAAGGTACCTTTCATCCAGAAAAAAGTACCTACTGTTCCCGTGGAATCATCTAAAATAAAAGAAAACTAAAGCCTGGCATTTGCTACACATTTGTGTAGGTAATGAGTATTTTTTATTTTTCAACGCTGACGAAGTCGCCAGCACTAGCTAGTTTAGAGCATCTACCTATTGCCACTGTATCATTAAAATAATTTCAACGATTTTATTTCAACCAATTATATTTTATTCTTGGATTGTAGTTTTACGTCCGGAAATGTTGACTACCCCTGAAACGCCACATTTTTTTATCTTCCATTTCCGACTATAATTAAATTATTAAAACAGCATGTATTATCTGCTTTCTGCTTTTGTCATTCGGTGAGTGAGTAAGAGACGCCAGAGCCCATTTTCCCTATATCTTCCCAATCTCTTATCCTTAACCCTATACTGCGGCGTTTCTTGTGTTATAAGCGACGGTAGCCATCACTAAGACTTGCACACCAGTCAAGTGGACCGTCAGACCTTTAAATAAAACAAAAATTAAATTTAAAGGATATTTAAGTAAAAATAAAATTTATCTTTGAACGAAATATGCCTTCTGTGATCATTGACCAGTTGACCACATTCTCACGGTTGCAGAGAGTTCACACGACTTTACCAATCACGTAAGTCCTTCTGGTTTTACGGCCCGTTGAACGCAGCCAGATTAGATTGTTTTTTTTATCACAAAATCGATTTGTAAATTACAACTCCATGCATTCAGATTGCTTCTTTTATTTTTTGGCAAACGCTGACCAGTCGCCTTGGCATCCCACTGTGACCATTTATTTATTTTATTCTACGCATTATTACTGCTTCATAGAAATAGACCCATTTATATATGCAAATCTACCTAGCGACTTTGTCCGTCTAACTATAAAATATAGCCTCAAAAACTACAAGACCGATTTAAAAAAAATTTTCACCCGTAGAAAGTTACATTATCAGCGAGTAACACAGACCATCTATATAAATAAAATTGGAGTGTCTGTCTGTGATTTGCGAAAAACTGCCTCAAACTAAGCTTAGAGAGTCATTCGCATGCTGTTAAAACGTAAATAACTTTTTTTAGAATTTTTGTCTGTCTGTCTGTCTGTCTGTCTGTCTGTCTGTCTGTCTGTCTGTCTGTCTGTCTGTCTGTCTGTCTGTCTGTCTGTCTGTCCGGGGTAATCTCAGAAACGGCTGAAGCGATTTCGATGAAACTTTGCAGACATGAAGAGGGGGTCGTCAGGAGTAACATAGGCTACTTTTTGTTTATGTAAATTGCGGTACATACACCAAAATAACATTTTTTACAATTT
Organism: Synanthedon andrenaeformis; assembly: GCA_936446665.2. NCBI lineage: Eukaryota > Metazoa > Arthropoda > Insecta > Lepidoptera > Sesiidae > Synanthedon > Synanthedon andrenaeformis. Next base: position 4,654,868 of record OW387801.2, read on the forward strand.
TTGTCTGTCTGTCTGTTTGTTCCGGCTAATCTCTGAAATAGCTAAACCGATTTTGACAGGACTTTTATTGGCAGGTAGCTGATGTAATAAGGAGTAACTTAGGCTACGTTTATTTTAGAAAAAATACACCCCGTACGAAGCCGGGAGCGGGCCGCTATAAACAATAAAAAACGGGATCTATGCAATAGATTCGAGTTTTTCAAACGCGATATTTTTTCTTTTACTGAAAAAAAGTTACTGACCCTGTGACAATAAAAAAAAAATATTTTTTTTTCGTTCATAACAATTGCATTTGTTGTTAACAACTGAAACGAAGGTTCATGCAATACGATGAGTTCTCCTTGCGGCATATCTTTTCTTTGGCTGAGTCGCTCATTATGTATTATTAATAGGAACGGATTTTTTTTCGCTAACATTCTAGAAAATTCTAGATGTTTATAGAAAATTCTAGAAGTTTTTAGAAAATTCTAGAAGTTTCTCGAAAATTCTAGAAGTTTCTCGAAAATTTCAGAAGTTTCTAGAAAATTCCAGAAGTTTCTAAAAAAATCTCGCATGTATGAAAACTTTCTTCACTTTTTCAGATATTTTAATAAGATTTTTTGAAATTTCAGAACATCGTCAAAATTTTTAGAAATTTAAAAATTTGTTAAACCTGATGGGTGATTTGTTATATTTATTTCGAAGGAAGTAGAGTGAGGCTATCTTAATGCATAAGCATCATTCTCATTAAACTCGAAAAGTCTATGTACACGAATAAGTTGAAACATTTATCTTTTCTGCCTAACGATCATCACTCAGCAGACAGCTTTAGTATTCATCATCGAAGTTTTGAGATAGAATATACCCATATTTTGCCGAACTGCGTTCTCTTATCTCAGTTGAACTAATATACACAGGAAAAAGACAAAGTTACGCACAATTAAACAAAAATCAATTCGCTCACGCAGACATTATTATATTTACGTTTTTTAATATTATAAAACAAAGTCCCCCCACCGCGTCTGTCTGTCTGTATGTTTGCGATTCTCAAAAACGAGTCTGTCTACATTTAATTTGCAGAAAAAAATTGCACCCGTGCGAAGCCGGGAACGGATCGCTAGTATTTTATAAAGTTAAGCAGATGAAGTCGCGTCCAAAAGTCAGTGCCTACTATGTAAGGACAAAAAAGTAAAAGCAATTACCAAATCAAAGATGGCGGGTTAGATGCTATTCTAGTTTTAACCGCGTTTGCAGACAAACAAGAAAAAATATACACTTCATAACCGGATACTTAATCCCTAATTAAGAAGCAAAAACAGTGTCACGCGCCATCTCGTGTCGGCATCACAAAGCTCGTATACGTTTGTATGTCTGTCACTAAAGTCGATGCGATGCTAATCGTCCGTGGTATGAAACCAGCCGTTCACTCGAGACGAGTCTTTATGGGAAATGTGTTTTGATAAGACCCGTTCTTTGATTCTTTCTCAAGCTCAACTTTTAAGTACATAATGGGTATTAATAAACCTACTTGGCTTCGCACAGAGCCAATTATAAACTCAATCCTACCACGAGGATATCGGTAAACGAGGTTATCGCTGTTAACATTAGTGGAAACCATATCCAAATATGTTGTGTGGTTTAGAAGAAGTTGGCGGAAAAACAGACAGAAGCTGACAGCGACTTTATTTTATAACTAGTTGGTGCCCACGACTTCATCCGCGTTGAAAAATATTAAGTAGCCTATCCTGTGTCCCGTACGTCCAAATGTTTATCTACCAAGTTTCATGAAAATCAATTAATTCTTTTCAGAGTTATGAAGGAACATACATACATATATACATACATACAATACCTACACTTATAGATTTATTATTAGTATTGATTAGCTTCCCCGGCGAACTTCGTACCACCTCAGAATAAAAAACCCATTCCACACAAAATGTAAGAAGAAATGAATTTTATTCCCATTTTTTTTTAATATTTCACATGTTTTAATAGTTAAGTATTCTGCTATTCGAGGCGAATACAAATTTAACAACATAAAAATCTGTCAAGCCGTTCTCGAGTTAGGTATAAACTAACACCAATATAATAAATTGTATATATAAATATAGATTTTTATTACCCATTTTGTTAATAGAGATAACATATCTAATAATTCCAATGTTTGGTTTTTTAATTACATTACAATGTTTATTATCTTTAATTTTTCTTCATGCAACTACATCTATATTCGTCGAATTCGTCAATCTTTACAACATCTTCGGTAGTATAGTGGTCAGTATCCCCGCCTGTCACGCGGGAGACCGGGGTTCGATTCCCCGCCGGAGAGATCAGATTAAGTTATCGATATTTTTATTGTTTTTTTTTTTAATTAATTTTTAATTTAATTTTATCTAATATAATTTCGCTGTTATCGTTAATTGACAAATACTTAAATGGTTTTGAAGGGAACAAAACCAGTTAAACTTTAAATGTTTTTCATGCAAATTATTTTATTAAATAAATATTTTATACCTGACTTGTGTATTGTTACACAAAAATTGTATATTTCGAAGTGGTAAAAACAAAGTTGTATTTTTCTATACCAATATTATAAAGAGAAAATATTTGTATTTTTGTTTGTAATGAATAAAATACTACGGGACCTATTTTTTAAATTCTTTTACTTATGGAAAATTACATTATCAACGAGTAACATAGGCTATATTTTATAAAGTTACGCGGACGAAGTCGCGTGCAACAGCTAGTTTTATTTGATATACAATTTTATTAGATACTAACTAGCTGGTGCTCGCGACTTCATCTGCGTTCAAAATGTTATATAGCCTAAAGCCTTCCTCGATAAATGGACTATCCAACACAAAAATATTTTTTCAATTCGAACCAGTAGTTCCTGAGTTTAACGCGTTCAACCAAACAAACAAACACTTCAGCTTTATAATATTAGTATAGTATAGTATAGTATAGTATAGATACGTAGGTACTCAGAGATAATACATACCTACTTTACCTAATTTATTAGAAAAACTAGCGATCCGTTCCCGGCTTCGCACGGGTGCAATTTTTTTCTGCAAATTAAATGTAGAAACCTTCCTCGTTTAACGCTCTTCCCATTAATGAAAACAGTATAAAAATCCGTTAGGTAGTTTTTGAGAATCGCAAACATACAGACAGACAGACGCGGCGGGGGAACTTTGTTTTATAATATTAAAAAACGTAAATTTAATAATGTCTGCGTGAACGAATTGATTTTTGTTTAATTGTGCGTAACTTTGTCTTTTCCCTGTGTATATTAGTTCAACTGAGATAAGAGAACGCAGTTCGGCGAAATATGGGTATATTCTATCTCAAAACTTCGATGATGAATACTAAAGCTGTCTATCAAGCTGAGTGATGATCGTTAGGCAGAAAAGATAAATGTTTCAACTTATTCGTGTACATAGACTTTTCGAGTTTAATGAGAATGATGCTTATGCATGCATTAAGATAGCCTCACTCTACTTCCTTCGAAATAAATATAACAAATCACCCATCAGGTTTAACAAATTTTTAAATTTCTAAAAATTTTGACGATGTTCTGAAATTTCAAAAAATCATATTAGATTATCTGAAAAAGTGAAGAAAGTTTTCATAGACTTTTCTAGAAACTTCTGAAATTTTCGAGAAACTTCTAGAATTTTCGAGAAACTTCTAGAATTTTCTAAAAACTTCTAGAATTTTCGAGAAACATCTAGAATTTTCTAGAATGTTAGCGAAAAAAATCCGTTCCTATTAATAATACACAATGAGCGACTCAGCCAAAGAAAAGATATGCCGCAAGGAGAACTCATCGTATTGCATGAACCTTCGTTTCAGTTGTTAACAACAAATGCAATTGTTATGAACGAAAAAAATCTTTTTTTTTTATTGTCACAGGGTTAGTAACTTTTTTTCAGTAAAAGAAAAAATATCGCGTTTGAAAAACTCGAATATATTGCATAGATCCCGTTTTTTATTGTTTATAGCGGCCCGCTCCCGGCTTCGTCCGGGGTGTATTTTTTCTAAAATAAACGTAGCCTAAGTTACTCCTTATTACATCAGCTACCTGCCAATAAAAGTCCCGTCAAAATCGGTCTAGCTATTTCAGGGATTAGCCGGAACAAACAGACAGACAGACAAAAATTGTAAAAAATGTTATTTTGGTGTATGTACCGCAATTTACATAAACAAAAAGTAGCCTATGTTACTCCTGACGACCCCCTCTTCATGTCTGCAAAGTTTCATCGAAATCGCTTCAGCCGTTTCTGAGATTACCCCGGACAGACAGACAGACAGACAGACAGACAGACAGACAGACAGACAGACAGACAGACAGACAGACAGACAGACAGACAGACAGACAGACAAAAATTCTAAAAAAAGTTATTTACGTTTTAACAGCATGCGAATGACTCTCTAAGCTTAGTTTGAGGCAGTTTTTCGCAAATCACAGACAGACACTCCGATTTTATTTATATAGACTAGCGGTCCGCTCCCGGCTTCGCCCGAGGTGCATTTTTTTTAACGTAAAAACCTTCCCTGATTATCCCTCTGTCCATGAGTGAAGACAGAATTAAAATCGGTCCACCCGTTCTCGAGTTTTGCGCTTAGCAATACATTTAGCGGCCCGCTCCCGGCTTCGTCCGGGATGTATTTTTTCTAAAATAAACGTAGCCTAAGTTACTCCTTATTACATCAGCTACCTGCCAATAAAAGTCCCGTCAAAATCGGTCCAGCTAATTCAGAGATTAGCCGGAACAAACAGACAGACAGACAAAAATTGTAAAAAATGTTATTTTGGTGTATGTACCGCAATTTACATAAACAAAAAGTAGCCTATGTTACTCCTGACGACCCCCTCTTCATGTCTGCAAAGTTTCATAGAAATCGCTTCAGCCGTTTCTGAGATTACCCCGGACAGACAGACAGACAGACAGACAGACAGACAGACAGACAGACAGACAGACAGACAGACAGACAGACAGACAGACAGACAGACAGACAGACAGACAGACAGACAGACAGACAGACAGACAGACAGACAGACAGACAGACAGACAGACAGACAGACAGACAGACAGACAGACAGACAGACAGACAGACAGACAGACAGACAGACAGACAGACAGACAGACAGACAGACAGACAGACAGACAGACAGACAGACAGACAGACAGACAGACAGACAGACAGACAGACAGACAGACAGACAGACAGACAGACAGACAGACAGACAGACAGACAGACAGACAGACAGACAGACAGACAGACAGACAGACAGACAGACAGACAGACAGACAGACAGACAGACAGACAGACAGACAGACAGACAGACAGACAGACAGACAGACAGACAGACAGACAGACAGACAGACAGACAGACAGACAGACAGACAGACAGACAGACAGACAGACAGACAGACAGACAGACAGACAGACAGACAGACAGACAGACAGACAGACAGACAGACAGACAGACAGACAGACAGACAGACAGACAGACAGACAAAAATTCTAAAAAATGTTATTTACGTTTTAACAGCATGCGAATGACTCTCTAAGCTTAGTTTGAGGCAGTTTTTCGCAAATCACAGACAGACACTCTGATTTTATTTATATAGATAAAACACCAAGTCGGTAGGTTTGCGGAATTTGCTTTTATTATTTTTAAATTCATCTCCATTCATTAATTCTACACATAATTGATTAATTCGAATGTTTACAAATTTATTACAATAATTTGTAACAAAATTAATCAAACTTAGCATAAATAATCTTACTTAACAGCACACAAAACTTTTAAATTTTATAATTATTATTACTAATTGTATTTTGAAAAAAGTTTCCTGAAACGATATCGTTGCTGTCGAAGCTATTGACAAAAAAATAAAACTTTTAAATTAATGTGCAATTTTACTAGTTAATGTAATTGCCTGTATCGTAAATAAAATTTAAAAAAAGGCATCGTTTTCACAGCAAATAATTCGAATGCCAACGTTAATAGATTAAAATTACTTTAGTTTGCGGCGACGAAAGATTTACTGACGTACGACATTTGTTAACGACATTTATTTAAGGCGAGGACTTAGCTGCAAAACATCATTTTCGTCGCCTAATTTGGATTCTTACAGAAAAATTAAAACGTACATAACAGTACAGTGCATAATAGCCTATATTTTAAAAAGATTGAATGAAACGGACAGATTTATACAGTTCTATTATCTGAGAAAAAAAATTCTTAAGAAAATTCTGCCAAAAAAAAAACCTTTCTCGTCCCACTAATAAAAATTTTCAGCTACACTACATTTGTTTTTAAGCTTATTAATTAACTTAAGTTCTCTACTAAAGTAGTAGTAATTGGCTTACACAATAATTAAGAAGAACCTTCTAATTCTAATTCTACTCTGTTGGTTATATCCGAGAAAATACAAAAATTTGTTGTTCAATATTGCATCTTAATTTATAGGTTTGTATAGCAAGGATTAATACGCACACCTAAGATATGTTATAGTAAAAGCCACAGGGAAGATGCGGGTTAGCAGTTAACTAGGTTGCTTGTTCGTTGTACTATGGGCGATGTTCAGCGAAATGCGCTTGTCGGCTTTAACAATAATGACTAGATGATCCGACAAACGTGCTTCTGACAAAAGCTATGTGGCAGCTGATGTATGATTTAAACCATGGAGTATAGAGGTAAGGAGAACAAACTTAACAAGCTACAATGAAATAGTACTTCATAAAATGGCCAGAATGGCGCTAGTGTGACATTGGTATGAAAGTACATAGTTTCAGTTACATAGTTTCTCGTTTATAGAATTGGTACAAAGAGTACCAATTCTATACTACCTCTATTCTTCATGATTTAAACAAAAAAAAATCAAGGCATTTTTTAAATTTTTCTCTTCATAAGAACCTTCTTCGCACTTTTGAACAAATAAATGAAAAATAAAATCAGCCTAATTTTTCTCTTAGAAACATAAATTTAATTATTAATTTTTATTCATATTACTATTTTTTTTTACAAAACGTAATCATTGGTATTTTTTGAATTAGATCGTGATCACCCCCATTTACGCGTATCATTTTTTTTCTTCAAAATCTGTTTAGATTTAAGAATCAATGCAACACACGTAACCGCTTTTTCTTCACGCTTTTAGAACTACAATAGAGCTTAAGTATGCGGACTTAAAAAAGAGTTTTTTTTTTCTAAAAATTCCAAATCGAGTTCCGCATAACGAGGTGTCCGATTGAAAAAAGACTAAACACGAGGACATTCAATTTGTATCTTCTTGTTATGGATTTGTCTTCTTCTATTGTTCGTAAATCACGCTTCGAAACGTGCCTGCTTTGTAAACTTGGTATGTGATACAGGACTTAAAAAATGTTAAAATTCAACGGATTCTCGGATTCTGTAGCTATTATTTGAAGTTTATCCATACAAGAAAAGAAATAAGGCCTATGCCCAGTAGTAGGCGTCTAAAGGCTTTAATAGAGATGGAGATGCCTTCAAAAGTTCACAGTTGGCATGTGATTTCCCAACCAAATTGTGTGATCCTATACTATACTAACATTATAAATGCGAAAATTTATGAAGATGTATGTATGGATAGATTTATGTTACTCTTTTAAGCAAGAACGACTTAACGGATTTTGATGAAATTTTACACACAGATAGTTTAATACCTGGATATATAAGATATTTTTTATCCCGGAAAAATATTAGATTATACCTAGGGATCGCCTAAAAATATGAAAATTCGGCGCCACTTCACCGTCGTCACTGCGTTATCGCTGTTTATAGATTTCAGATAGAGTCGCGGGCATCAGCAAATTTATGTATGTTATGCTAATATATAAATACCAAAACAGAAATTTTATGACAAGGAAAATAAAGTAACGAATCAAAATTTTAAACGTATTTTAAGTAAAAATCCCTTTAACAGAGCACAAAAACCCCGCCCCGGCGTGTTTTTAGAGTATTGTTCGAGCATTTTCAAAGACCATTAACCGACTATTTAGTGGTCAAAGGTGTAAGCCATTAAGAAACAAAGCTGTGACTCGAAAAATTCCATTCATGTATCGTCATGACGAATAGCGTACAATGCCAATTTATTTATAAGCCAGAATTGGGTATAAAGCAACTGCATTAATCACGGCTTAATCGCATCCTTAGCGAATGGGAACCTCAATTAAGTTTATATAAAACATCCGAAATGCCAAAAAAGACATCGTTAGGTGAGGACCGCAAAAAACATCCAATCAGTCACGGTCTTCGACTGAAAACACCTGACTCTGTATCATTGTGGTTAACAGTTGTGTCTGTTTCAATTTCTTACTCTAATCTAAGATAACTAATTGTATTGTAACAATTATTATCCTTCAGGGAAAAGCCACGAAATATAAATAACTGGTTTCGTACAAGGCCGAAAAAGTAGTCGATCGTAACTGGTTACGAAGCATCGGTAACACACGCGGTCGAATCGATAAAAAAAAATTATGACAAAAAGAAATGAAATTATTTTCAACATTGTGAAGTTTAATTAAGAAAATGGAAAAGTTTTTGAGATGTCTGACAACGTGTACCTACCTATGCAAAATTTCATTATAATCAGTCGAGTAGCTAAAGCGTGAAAGCGATACAAACAAACAAACTTTAACATTTATAAATACATATTAGGTTAAACTAAAAGTTTATTTTTATTATCATCTCCGATCTGACCAGCGTTTTATAACCGCCATTTTTAAAAGAAAGAAAGAAAAAATGTTTATTTGGTACGTTTTAAATACAACATTGTATTGGTATAAAAAAGTGTATGAAATCTGTGTATTTTAATAAAATCTATTTTTTTAAGTTGCCAAATGTCATTGTACAGTTGAAGGAAAAGTTGATAAGCAGTATGTTAAAATTTAACGCATTTAAAAAACAGTGCAAGTTAATTGCAATATTTAATTGTTTTTTATCATTACTTGTACAAAGATAACAAGCAGCGAGAGATAAGAAATAGAAGTGGGTCAAACAGGTCTAAGATAATGTAGATATTTTTATACCTACTAATACTAATTCTTCACGTATGAAATTTTAAAATTGTGACGAAACGACAATAAAACGAAACATTGCAAAGACGAAATTCCACTCTGATCCATTGGGCAATTATTTCACTGAAATGGATTACAGTGGAATAAAATATTTTTTATTTAAAATATTATTTATCGCCTTTTATATATTATGACTATTTAAACGGATTACAGCACAAAGTCAAATTTCCACTCTGATCCATTAGGCAATTTATTCACTGGAATGGATATTGTAGTGGAATAGAGCATTTTCATATGGTTTTCACTAATGAAAGAGTTTTTGCAGAAAAAAATGCAATATTTTTTAATTTTTGGTTTTCTTTTATAACTTACTAGCAATTCGCTATAAGTACCAGATATGAAAAAAAAATAGTTCTGAATATGTTCCACAGATGGCACGAGTGGATCCGCGAACAACATTATACGATATTTATATTGCTTTATTAGAACCAAAACAATCTGAATTTAGTTAGCACCACATTAAAACGTTGCGTTTCAACTTTACAAAGTCAAGTCGAGTCCTTTTATTTAACAGCCCGTATATAATTCCGTGCTCGTGAAAACATAACGATCCACGGCTTTTGTTTTTATTGAACATTTTACGACGGAAGAGTTACTTTTTAGCGGGTGCGGGCGCTTTATTGCGGTGTCGTAGACTCGGATAATGTTTTAGTACCTGATAATAAGTTGAAAAACGCGTCGCTCTTATCTAACACACAGTTATTGCCGCTTTCACAAAGAGCTCACTCAATAGCCTCAATCACATACGATGTTTGAATGTCTGACTTCGCCGTCTAATTAACAACAATAAATTGATAATCGCTATCAAGCTGACGATATTCCCTGCTCAGTGTATTTTTTATATAACTAACTCGTGCCCGTGACTTGGTCTGCGTAAAAAATAATATAATACCTAAATAACGCCTGACATCTTTATTAGCTTAATAGTCCCTCCTCCACTTGCGAGATATCAAAGGCACCTAATGCTGTCCCTTGCCACTATGTACTTCCAATTCATGAGAGTTTTTTCAACAAAAATTAACGACATTTATTTTCTATTTGTTTCAGATGGTCAGTCAAATCATCTAAACCTTTTCAACTCGCGACCACAGCCGAAGAAGAAGCGAAAATCCAGAACAGCGTTCACGAATCACCAAATCTTCGAACTGGAGAAAAGATTTCTCTACCAGAAGTACCTGTCGCCGGCCGACAGAGACGAAATAGCCAGTTCACTAGGCCTGTCAAACGCTCAAGTGATAACCTGGTTCCAGAATAGACGAGCAAAGTTAAAGCGAGATATGGAGGAATTAAAAAAAGATGTTGAAAGTGCAAAAGTTCTGTCAGCACACAAGAGTTTCTTAGAAAACGTTACCGATTTGGGCATTTTGAAGAAGAAAGCCATGAGTATAGGCGCCAGTGAGGAGGCAGCTACGAATTTGGTCGTGAACGCTTCCAAATGAAACATGTCATCGCGCGTGATCGCGCCAGAGAACTACGATCGACGCGCGCTCGAATTTTGACTTACGAATTCGACTTAAAGACTTTTTTTTTATTTTAACGAACTGAACCATAGACAAATTAGTAAATTAATGGTGTTAAAACTTTAGTGGCATAGATGTTTCTCTTCGCAAAGAATCATAGATAGAAATCTAAGTTCACTTACCTACTAGACTTTTAGGAGATGTAAATAAAATAATGAATAGATTCGATATATTAATGTAATAATGTACAAAACTTATTAAGAAGCTTTGTTCTATAAATGTGATAGTTGATCTTATTTAAGTACTTAATATTTTATAAAGATATTATTAAATTATTTATTATGGAAGGAAGTAATGTTGACTGGTAAATTAGATTAAGCAATAATTATTAATAAACTGTAATAGGCACTAAGTGTAACAAAAATGAGAAAAAAAAACTGTCAGCCGTAGGGCTGCACGTTAGAAGTGAAAACTACTACATCTTTTAACATCTTGACAAATAATTGACGAAGTTAAGCGTATTTTGAACCAAGAAGTAAATACGAATTATGGTAGATGGCGCTTATTTCATACAATTAAACGTCACTGAGAGTGTCGCTCGCAGAGCGTGACGGCGCTAATTCACTGTTTTAAAAGTGCCCAACTAGCCTATAGAAGTTTTTACTTTAAAAACAGTTTTTTTTTTTTAATATTAATCTCTGTTTCATGTAATAAAATTAAAAAAGAAACATTCATTTATAAACCCATGAACCGTGCAATAAAATATTATGTATTTTCTATTCCAGTGATATTGACCAGGCTATAAGTTGAGATTGTGTAAATATATAATAATTATTACATGTATATAGGTTTTAGAAACTAAGTAATACATAAAGTTCTTTACTTATTGTAGTTTTGTAAATCAGATAAATTCAATACCTATTTAATTAGTACCTAACTACTTACTCTATAGCTAATATCTGGTTCAGATCTATAATATGCTTGTCAATTGTAGAAAATCTTTGAAACAATCTACTTCAAATATAAAACAGTAAAACTTAAAAGTTACAAACTTTAAGAAATTTACAATTGAATAAATGTAAAAATGTAAAAATCACACAACCCCAAGGGGTTGTGTGATTCAGGATTGCTCCTTGAATTAAACTGTATTAAAAGGTTGTGTATGTAAATTTTCTTTTTATATTTTTTGTTAATACAAAACCTTCTGTCAAACACAGTCTGAATTTGGAATCACAATTCAAACTTTAAATTTTTTCTATATGCATAAAACATAGATAATATTGAAAAAAAAATTTAAAAACTGTGTTCTTACGTTGGAAAAGCTAGGACTGTCTTTTGTCAAGATTTTATTCAACATTGAGAATAACAACTTTACATGGTATTTGATAAACAAAAAAGTAGCATTTCTCCCTTTTTTTAGTTGTTTCTAACTACATGAACATGAATAAATTTAAGTTTAATTTAGACTTTCCAGGTTTACATAATTTCAAAGTAAATACTTACTTGTTCAAATACTTATCGATATACCTTATGTAAAACAAACATTCTACATTCTACTTATAATAATACTAAAATTAGATGTGTTTTTCTAGATCAATCCTACTTTCCTTATAAGAGACATAAATTGTGAATATTTTATTTCAAATAATTTTTAATAAATGACACACAGAGGGCACGGCAACGGAATTAAAATTTTAAAAAGATACATTTTATTGCATACAATATGACTTATGTATACTTATATTTTTTTATAGTTATACCCTACGTTTATATTCAGCCCCTACCGCTGCTCCTCGTGCTGCCGGCAATAATTCTCTAAATACTGCTGCAGCAAGGTTGAGGGAAGTGTGTGTTTATATTATATTATAAGTAATAAGTATATTATTTATACTTATTACTTATATAATAATATTATAAAGAGAGAATTAAGATATGTGTTTAATAAATAAACTACTGGACCGATTTTGAAAATTCTTTCACCTATATAAAAACATTATCAGCGAGTATCACGCGGGCGAAGTTACGAGGGCGAAGTCGCGTGCAACAACTAGATGTATTTTCATTGCTCCACTCAGACGGTATTTCTTAAATAGTCGCCGATCTTAAAAACCAAAAATACACGTCTTTCTCCTCCAGGCGCTCTTTTGAAGCGAGCGACGGAGCAGAATGTAAACACGCAATGCCTGCCACTCGCGCTGCCGGTCCTTTGACTCCCGCACAAAAAAACGCTCTTTAGGGGAGCGCCGGGCAGCGCGAGCGGCAGTGGCAGTGGCATGAGAAGTATAGCGTTTACATACTCGCCCCGCTCAATTCCCTGCGCACTGCCCTGCTCAATTCGGCTGAATGTAAACGAGGTATTTAGGGGAGCGCCGGGCAGCGCGAGTGGCAGTGACAGTGGCATGAGAAGTATAGTATTTACATACTCGTCCTTCTCATTGCCCTGCGCACTTCCCTGCTCACTTCGACTGAATTTAAACGAGGTATAAACGAGGTAATAGTAGGTGCATCTATCAAGCGATTGTTTCTAAAATATATAAGTAGGTACAACTAAGTACATTTGACATGACATGTAATTTGAATTACCTTCATGAATTGACAAAGGCCCTTGTGTATATAAGGGCCTTTGTCGGACGGAGCATACTTTGTAATTTCTATATTTACATCTAATTTACATACTTAATTTAAATTAAGTTTTTTGGACATGTGTTTATGTAAAGATTTATTTATTTTAATTTTACAATTTTTTTAAACGTGACACTTATATAAATGTTATTTCTAATGACGCCTAAATTTAAAGAATTAAATGATTTCGCCCGATTGTAAAAGGAATTAACAACTTATATAGATTATATAAAACTTGTATAAAATTATATTTTATAAAAATGTTAAGTTGGTTGTGTACGCTTCAAAAACTTCAGAATAGGTAGACCTATTTTAAATCGGTTTTCACATACCTATGGAAAGAGGAATAAACGAGGAATGTTTGTATTATATATAAATTGCACCCCGGGCGATTTCTATAATACTATTATAGATTATAGAAATCTTTACATAGTATGAAATAAAACCCGCTGTGTGTCAAAATCAAAAAGGCGAATAACATTTTTATATACAACTGTACATGTTTATCATATTTTATACTTAACGAAAAGCATTAGTGCTTCTCGCTCATTTGTAAATATAACTTGTTGTAAATAAACATTCTCTGTGTTTTAAATTTCAATTATTGGATTGTTTCATTTCAAAAACCGTTTAGAGGGCATCTAGTCTAGACAAGAAGGAATTATTCTAATTTTTTTTTTTTCATAAGAACAATTCTTCCAAGGCATGGCAAGATCTTTTTTTAGGTAAAGGTCCTAAGACAGGATGACATGTCCTCTTGATTGAAGATTAACTGTCGCCTATAACACAAGCAACGGAACTGGTGCTGCAAGTGTACTGCTGACCATATTACTATAAGGCATTGAACTGTTAAGGCACTCACTGAAACGCAACTGTACCTACATATCGTCGTTGTAAATTTAAAATATCTTATGTGCAGTTTTAGACATTTCGAGAAAAGAGAAAAAAAAAAATTGTACTGTAAAATTTACTTTAGAACTCTTTCAATTTTGTTAAGATAATAACTTAAACAAACCAATAAGAAATTAGTTTATAGATAATCAATCTATTTTTTAAAATCATTATTCAAGTTTTTGTAAATAAATGTGCACATAAGATAATTTTAATTGTAAATTTTTGTTACATACCTAAGTGGTTTTTTCGTGTGAAGGAACTAAAATAACACTGTCATTTCAGTCATTTAAAAAAAAATAAAAAAAAGTTACGGTGAAGTTACCATAGCAATCGTACACATAAGAGTTACTATTTAGAACTTTTTAAATCTTTAAGCTTATGTGACGCACATAAGAGATTTTGAATTTCAATGAAATGTAAGAATTTACATAAGACATATTAATTATGACATAACTTAGAAAATAAAAGCGATATTAATATGGGAGTTTATTTTAAAGGATAGGAAATATTTTTTTCTATTCAATATATTGAAAAAACTCTTTTTGACCTAATTGTCACATAAGAGGTTTTAAATTTGCAACGACGATATGATGTTATTTTACGGTGGACTTCTGTAAGGGGGACTGCATCGCACTGAAGCCAGACGAGCTGCTGAAATGCCCAATGCTGTTGACAAGCTACTTAGAACGGTTTACTTTGCCTTAGCAGAGTCTATCTTGACTTACTGTAATACGGCATGGGGTGGAGCATGTAAAACTCATATGTTAATATTAGAAAGGGCACAACGAGCTTTACTAAAAGTAATGAAACTAAAGCCGTTTAGATATCCCACATCAGAACTATACTCGGAATGTGATGTTCTAACAGTGAGGCAGCTTTTTGTGAGAGATACAGTACTATCTCAACATCGAAAACTTGTATATAATGAACAAATTAAAAATGTGAAGAGACTAAAAGGAAAGGTATGTCCTACAATTCCCTTCAAGACATACTTCATCAATGAATTTCAATGTTATCTTGGCCCAATGCTATATAATAAATTAAATCAATTTCTAGATATTTACTCACTAAATAATTATCAGTGTAAAATAAAACTAACAACCTGGTTGAAAACTCAAAATTATAAGAATTTAGAGTGCTTATTTGTAATTAAAAAATGATTCCTTAGCTTTAGCATGGTATATGGTTTAAAAAAAAAAAAAAGTTATATTTTCATATATACTTTAACTTATTTTAATTTATTGTTCTTTTTGTCTCAAGTCCATAATTTCAGTGGTGTAACTTAACTATATTGTAACTTCTGAGGGTAATTCTTTCTCTTATATGTATAATGTTTGTTATTTTTAATTCATTTTTATCGTTTTTGTATTACCCTCCAATTTTTATTCTTATAAATTTTTAATATGTTTTTTTATTTATTCTTATTTGTAATTTATATTCTAATTGGTGTGTACTAACGTAAACATTAAATGAAATTACTGACCTTTGAAGAATCCAGCGTCTAAGATACAGGCTCGGCCTAGTTTAGACGCTGGTACTCAACATAATTAAGATGTATGTTTATAACACGAATTAGGTTTATAACCGTTTATATGTATAGATTTGTGAATAAATAAATTATTATTATTATTATTATTATTAATGCAAGAGTTCTACGAGGATGAACAGAACACTCTGATCTTCCTTTGAGCTAAGTATTGCGGGCTATGGTAACAATCTCCAAGCAAAAAGTCCAAGCAGCTGAAATTCGAAAAAATATGACCACTTCCGAAAAAAACATGGCATCAATAAATCAATAATATATGGTCAATTAAGGAGGTCTCTAACAAACATGGTAAATTAAATGACAGGAAAACCATGAAATCATTTTATCCATATCTAAATATTATAAATGTGAAAGTAACTCTGTCTATCTGTCTGTCTGTTCCTTTTTAACTCCTTAACTCCTTAACCGATCATTTTGAAATTTTGCGTAGATACACGTTGTCAGGACATAGGTAAGGTTACCTTCATCCAGAAATAAGGAAATTACTGTTCCCGAGGAATCTTCTAAAATAAAAATAAAAACTAACACCTAATCAAAGTGTTATAGCAACAAGAGATCAAGCGTTATATTGCTTATATATTTTTTTATTTTTTAACGCGAATGAAGTTTAATATTTATATTAATTAAATCATAGATCTTAAGGAAAGCTGTCTGCTGACGAAAAGACAAAGCTCTTTCATCTGATTCAGCAAACAGTTTTAATTTGAAAATAAATAAGTTCATACCTAAGTATTATTTAAATAGTCCCATGATTGATTTTTTTTCCAAAAAAGAAATACAATAATTATAATTTATTAAGTGCTTCCCGTCTTAACGACAATTTTATACCAAAGTATCGGATAAATTTATTGCTAATAAAAAAAACTAATATTAATTAAACTAAGCCTCGAATATCGGTCTTAGGTAAAAGGATTGAGATGAAGATGTCGTATATTTTGTAGAAGTTAACTGACTTACATTTAATATACAATAGTGAGATATTTTTTGATATCTTGTTAATAGTTAATAGTTATTTGTTAATTTGGATATTTTTTGTGTGCAATAAATACACTGTTCCATATAGCTTACACAAATGTTTGAATAAACATTGTCTAGTCCAGGACGAGCTAAGTTTAATTATTCGAAACGAGTAAGCAGTACTTTTATATTTTCATTAGTTTATGAATAAAAGTGAAATTATTAAAAAAAATCTATATATGAATAAAATTGAATGCCTAAATATTTATTGCTAGACGCAACCGTCGAGAAAAAAATGGCTTTTTTTTTTCAAATATTCGTTCTCGTGTAGAGAAAAATTAAAATTCAATACAATATATTCGTTCGAAGGCGAGAGCGGTTCGTAAGTACAGCCAAACTCTTATTTTATCTGTGGTACAGCGTTCAATTACCTACTATAATTTTTTTATACCATTACATCAATGCACGACGAACTCGCAAGCAAATCAAACAAAAGTGCAGTTAAAACATTTCATACGGTCCTTTGTCTATGGTCAATTTTATTTAATAACTCCAATCTGTAAAATTAATTCGTCACACATCGGCACAGACAGACCTTTGTTTAAAAATAATTCGCTTCATTTCAATATGGAAAGGCGTCACGTGCCGAGCTTTACAAGGCAGTAGACAAAGACATAATATTGTAAAAAGTTTTAATATTTTGACGAGCCAGTTCGATGAGGGGTTTTCCAGGGTTCCTGAGTTTGTAGGAATGCAAGTATAAGGCCTCGCTGTGATCTCGGACCCGCACATCACCGCTGATGGTGGGATCAGGGGGGTCCTTTAGTGGGTATTCCCGGTGATAAGTCACTTCACCGGACGAGTCCCACACTCCCCTCGTCGACTGTCCCCGTGAGGGATAGTGCGTAAATGTCATCTCCCCTCCTAAAAAAGAGGGTTCCCGGGTTCGATTCACTTTGGATATAAACTATTTTGCACACCTAGATGTTGTTCTTTTTCCTAGATGTTTTTATAGAGGTACAGTAAAAGACATATTAGTACCTTTCATCTAGAATGAAAGTTCTGTTCCTGAAGGACACGGACCAAGTCAGTCACGTATATAATAGAAGATACTTTTTTTTTAACTTTATTTTAAAGCTTTTCTCTTAGGACATGTCACCTCATTGCGCAAGGTCTTATTTAACATATTAGGTACTACTATACGAAACTATTACTAAACACTAAATCTAGAATGATAAATATTGTACAGCTCCCTGGCATCATCAGATAACAGGAAAGCCAGGGCGCTGTTCAGGTCAACTACTTGCGACCTAAAAATAGAAGGTAGGTGTACTTAGACACTACAGTGTATCTCACACTTAATAAAGTCAATCAAAATTTAGACATGGTTGTTATTTGTATAATAATTTGAAATAATCACGATATTATAAGACATTTTAAGTTCCGAGTGTAAACAAGATAAAACGAGAAATTTAACTGATGCATTGCGTGTAGCGGTTGACCGGTATAAAATGACCTTTGTTAACTCGAAACGGATATGACTGTAGTGGTTCTGCATATTTCGGAATTTAAAATCTGTGGGCGGCCAATTATAGACGAACAAACTCATATCCGTAACCAATGCTCGCTCACTTTTAACAATTTATTTTTAATTGGTAAGTTTATGTATTTGAATTTGTCTTACCAAAGCAAAGAAATGTTGACATAATACATATATGCAAAGTAGGGAATCTGTAGAAAGAATAATTACCTAAACAAAATCTAATTGTATTAAATCTAGCTGTAAAACTGGCATTCGTTTTTACTAGGTAAGTACTGTTAAGAATATATTGCTGGCCTAAATCTAAAAATAGTAATAATAGACTATTATGTGCTAACGTTACTTCAGATGATATAAATACAGGATTTTCAAAAACTAAATTAACAATAGTACTTAGACCTTAACAACAGTTTTACATTTCATTTTACTATCGTTAAGTTGCCCTGTAGATCAAATCTTCCAAGTTATAAGGGCATTACTTTCGTATGAATGAAAATGGAATAGAAAAGTCTAGAACTAAAGGAAAGTTAAAATAGAAGTATTAACAACAAAATCCTTTCACCAGAATTAAATAATAATGTTAATTAGTAGCGTGTTATGACTGCGAAATGAGCAGGACGTCTGGCAGCAGCAACCACTCTTACAGAAAATCACCGTGATAATAACTGCAGGTGTGCTGTTGTTTTTCGCTAAGATATGACAGTCCATATCCTAATCCATTATTCTTTACCCCATTCAGGTCAGCAGCGATCTTGCACATTGTAAAACGCTGCAGTATTTTGCTACTACAATTACTTAAAATACGAATAATTCTATAAAAGAAACAGTACTTATTGTTTTCAATTTCACTAATTATTACTTATGCCTAAATTAACTTTTTCCTGCGTTATTTATTTCGCCAAATTTACCACAAAACAAACATGCAAATTTACCAAAGAACTAAGCGAACAATATAAGACATTCAAAAGAGAATTAATAACATAGCCACGAGCTGCTAATTTATGTTTTCTTTTTAAATTAGTACTTTTATTGATTTCACAACTTTTATGCCTTTAGAATGTAATGTTTATTAAGTTTTGTATACAAAAATGTAATTGCAATTTGAGGAACTATTAAGCTGGACTCTGTTATTAAAATAAAATTGATATCCACATGAACTTAGCTAGCATAAAGTTTGTTTCCTATAAAGGTTCATTTTAGGTAAAACGATAATTAAATTTTGTTTATATTATGATCTTGTAAAGATTATAACATAAACAAAAGTAACATATTTTTGTATTTACTAGACCGTCACGCCCAGACTTTTTCCGGGTTTAGATAATTGGGAGTCTTAGTATTTAACCCTTATCCTACTGGGATAATGCACCGTTTAAATGTAAAAATTAAAAACAAATAAGAAAAATTTAACACTCTTCTACACATTTTTAAAATAATTACTTTTTTTGCAGGCAGACAGGCGTAAACTAGGGTTGCTAGATCAAACGCATAGGGGATAAAGACTGGGGACAGGTGTATTCACTATAGTATTCCTTTCTTACACACCAAAACACAAAAGCAGACGTGTTGTTATGTCAAAATGATTTAATGTATCGGTGTGATTACCGCCCTCCATACTTAATACTATCTAAACCTAGTTTTATACGCTTTTCCCCGTAATACTATAGCTTCTTCCCGTGACTTTATTTGCGCTCCTTTTTCTATTTAGGTATAGCTCATAGGTATTATGTTTCTGTCAAACGATCCTCTATATTTTTTAGATGATCTCTGTCTATATTTATCCCTCGGTAAAAATACTTTTTCTATGTGTCCTTTTCTGTATACTTGACAACGTGTATGCAAAATATCACGATGATCGGTTTTTTGTGTAGTTAAGGCGTGTAATCGTAACAAACCAACAAACAAACTCAATGTGATCTTATAATGTTACTTAGTATTATTATAATAATATAGTTAGGATCTTATTACAGGATCAAAAGAATAATATAATGTTCACAAGTGGACTACACTGAGTGCATTCGAACGGAGCCTTTATCATACATAAAGAAAGCTCAACATAGACTGGACGTATTATAAAACAGTTGTTGATTTCGAATTCAATACGAAATTCTTTATAATTATAGTTCATAACGTGGGATGGTATTACAGAGTATTGTTTTTAAAACCATAATGGGTACATGAAAGGTGGAAACTCGGTTTTGTAAAGGTGTTGCAAGGTGCAATTATTATTTTAAATGTGCTGTAGACGTTGTATAATGAACTGTTTGTTTGGATCAATTCAATAAATAATAACAACATAAGTGTTACAATAGCCTTAAGTGACTGTAGCTGTCTGCGACAGGACTGCTTGGAGGGGGGGACCATAAGTAGGTACCATTCAACCATAAACCTATTCAAGGCAATGTTAAAGGGGCAGCAAAATTGTCAATATGAAAAGTGTCTTTCTTCCAGTTGCTTGGAAATTTTTATTTAAAAAACGCCAATCGACTATTTTCTATACAAGGGAACAATAATAGAAAATGCTGGACAGTTTTAAAGTGCCACAAATAAAAATTTAAAATACCACTGTCATTTTGTTTTATTCATACTGTAAATTCAATTCAATTTTCAAAATTTTTACATTCAGAATTTGTTATTGATAAAAATGAGTAGGTACCTACCTACTTAACTACTTCACTGGAAGAAATAGATTTTACCTGACAAAAAGCTTTGCTATCAGACGCAGGACATCTACTGCTGGACATAGGCCTCTCCAATAATTTTCCAAAAAGACAGGTCACCGTCGACCCGCGGCCCTCATCAGGTCGTCTGTCCATCTGGCCGTAGGTAGTCCCACGCCTGCCAATTCGTGACCTCCATTCGAGACTTTGCGTTTGCCACTTCAACTTGCTAATTCTCTTGACTATGTCTACAACCTTGGTCGTTCCTAATCTTGTACCTTAGGTTAACCTTAGACCTTGGACCTTAGATTGTCGATAACCTGGGACCAGATTTCTTTTAATTCGTAACATTTGTAAATTACATAGTTTTCGTATGTCCTATCCGTATTATATGAGGGTCTACAATTTTACACCATTGAAAACAAGGCCCACAAACGACATCGCCGCATGTCGGTTTCATAATTTAGAAATAATAGTTGCCATAATGGAAACGTCATTTTATTTATAATTAAAGCGCCATTATAATTAATTTGTACCGGCACGCGCTGCCTTGGGCGACGACAGTTATTTTTTTTTTCAAATCCCATACATCGTAGTTGTATAGGTAATTTCAGGTATTGGAAGGCAGATAAAAATTAATCAGGTGCGTCAAGAGTCGCATATATCGCATATAGTCGTTTTTGAGTTATAGTATTGTAAGAAGTTGTTTCAATAAAGTTTTAATAAAACCTATATAAATGTTGTGTCAAAAATCCTTACCTACTATAAAATTATTATAATTAATGTGGAAGTAACTCTGTATGTCTGTTACCTTTTCATGCCTTAACTACTCAACCAATCATCATGAAATTTTGCACACACGTTCTCAGGGATACAGTAAAGAACATAGGATACCTTTCATCTAGAAAAAGGTAGTACTGTTCTTGTAGGATTATATAAATTTTAAAAAAAACTAACGATTAAAATTAAAAAAAACTTAAATCCAACATTTTCATCTTAGTGTAGTTCACTGCCTTATCTATCGTATAGAAAAGCTGCCTAAGTGCTTATAAGCACTATTTGTCGAACTACGACCTCTTGATAAAACAAAGCTATAGAATCTGTTATGCGCAAAATTTACTCTATTAACAAAAAATAAATTATTAAATTTTCATCTTTAAAAGACAAATAAAGTTTACTTACGTATAACAATCGTAAGTTTCAAATAAAATACTTTTTTAAATAAAGTATACTTTTTGCACATAGTAGCTTTTAGTATGACAAAGACGATAAGCTTTAGTATAATATCAAAACCAAATAGCTAACATAAGAACCACACCCAGTTAGGTCCTGTCCAAGTCAGCTTTTAAAAGTTCTATTTCATAGTTTTTAATTACTCCAAAGACAATACGAAATTAAAAATCATATAAAAACTGTCATAAATAAGGCCTTCGCGAATTTATCATTTAGATAGCCGATTTTTTTAACGTGATTTAGAATCCCCTCCGGCAAACATTTTGACCCAAAAAATCCTCTTTTCTGTGACGAATTAACGAGAGAATTCGGAAGAATGATAAATGATTTCGCACATTGTGCGTTCAAATGTATTAGGCACATTATTAACTGGACTCCCCTAACATTTATCGCTTCCCTGCTCGAACACTAAACTTATATTAAAAACTTAAAATTATGTTAGCATTAGAAGATACAAGATATAAGATGTAAGCTATAAGATATAAGATATGAGATAAGAGATTATAGCATATTAATTGGCAGTATGTACAGCGTCCACTAGCGTCACTAGCCAGCATGGCGGCAGTAACCACGCTCTGACAAGACAACCGTGAATTAACAGCAAGTGTGGTGTTAAGTAAGTTGGATGAGTAAGTCATACCATGATATATCTCTTTATCCTCGCTTTGGTCTTTACAATAAAACTAAATCTTTACTTCTGTGTTTATTAACATTGGTAATTAAGATCTATTGAGTTGGATTCAGTCTGGCCGCAAATTTTAAATATAAAAAATATGTAATATTGTAGTTAAGCTTTCTTTTTTCAATTTCACACTCCTTTTTTAAAATTAAATTAGGATATGACTAGAGCCTAAATGAAAGTAAGTTTTATTAGATATAAAATTGTACCTACACTTAAGTCTTGTCCGAAGAGTCTATGACAAGCTATAAATTCCGAAGAGAGGTCGTCATTCTCTAATTTCTGTTTACCAGACGAAAATTATTTATTTTATATGTGGATACGTATACATCGTGTCAAAAAAATAATAGAATTCGAATAATTAAGTATTGTTAATATATGTGCAATTTTCAATACATCTAAAAACTTGGCCATGGTCTGTCAAAAATTTTTATGTCCAAAATTCTCTATATGCGAAACAACAATGAACACCCATTTGGATGTGGAGCAAAATGGCAACAATAGACAATAATGAAGTGGTTTTGTCATGTTTTTAGGCGTTTCGCGGCGTGTGGGTATATTAAGGTGTGATTATGTTGTAAACGGCCATTTATCGACTATTAGTGTGACTGATCGAGGTACAGTGTCATTGTGAAAGTATCTTTAGGGTATTGACGTGCACAGCGCACTGCGTAAGTACCGTCGCGACAACAAATGTTTTATTATAATTATTTTTTTAACTATAATGAATGACTGGTAAGCTGTGGACCAACTTGATGACAAGGTGTCTAAAATCACACAGAAGCACAAGCAACACCTTATAATAACTACTGACTTTCAACATTTTTGTACACAAAAACATGGGAAAGGATTGTTTTGGTTATCCAAAAATTCGTTTTGTATTTTATTAAGATGTCTTAAGATTTTCTTGAAATTCATTATATCTTAAGAAGTAATTTCTTAAGATTTGCTGTCTTTTATTTTGTGACGTATTATTTAAAAATGAAAACTTTTTATTCGTTGGCAATCCAGTCTCAAGCTAACATGTGGTTTAGAATTTCGCTGTGGATTTGTGCTAATATTACCCAAATATTCTATTGTAATCTTAACGAATCTTAATGTTATATGGTTTTAAATCAATAAAAAAAATTACACATTATAACATTATTAAGACAAATCTTTAATAAATAATGAAAAATAAGTACTTTTGCATTCGCCTGTACCTATTTCTTTTATTACCGTGTGTGTCGCTTCTTAACTACATACTGAGGGTTTGTCATTCTGAAAGATGTTCGCTGACTGTGCCTAACCATAAACTATTAAGTGTGAAGTGTGAGGACAGTTATTTCAATCCCTGTGGATCACCGCAACTGGTATTTGGCAGGTGTAGATAACTGGCAAAGTACTTTAAAGTTTTTTTTTGTAAGTGAATTGTGAATTTACTACATATTAGCAAAATTAAGGATAAGGGTTTACGAAGCACACTGCACATTTCGCAGTCAAAAATAGCTGCTCAATTTAAAAAAAAACTTTTGTTCTTCAGCGCGCCGCTAACGACCGACGCCTGACGCAAAAACGGAGTGTTATAAGTTTGACGTGTGTATCTGTGTATTTGTGCACGTGTGTATCTGTTTATAGAATCATAGCTCGGATGCACCGGTTTTGATCTGGGATTTTCTTTGTATGAAATCTGTCTTTAGCAGGATAGTTATTAGCTTTAATTTATCAGTTACCTATCACCTACCATCAATTAAATAGTGTACAGTCAGCCAGTCTGCAGACTGGCTTACATAGAAAAATAAATACCTATCTGAAACACTCTTTAATTGATGTTAAGAGCTCTAACTTTTTACTATCCAAAATCATATTCGTTCCAATATCTTTAACTATACGGACAATTTACAATGTGCATAGCACCGAGTTTGCTAAAGTACTAACTTTTTTTCTAATCTACAGTTGAAATCGAAAAGATTAAGATGTGCAGACTTGACTTGTATTGTATCCTAAGCTAGTATATCATTGAACAGAGTGAGGTAAGTATAATTATTTAGATAATTACCTACACGCAACCACACGCCACTCATAAACAAACTAACAAGCACAATTCAAATCTCTCGAGTGACACTCAAAAGAGGCCGCTCACAATTGTATTGTTGGGACTGTCTTGTCTAACAAGACAGTCGTGTTCATTCGAATTATCGGCGATAAGGTGTGACGTCGGATGTGAGGCGAATAGAGAATGAGGCATTGACTCATTGAGGCCTTAATCACTCAACAAAACAGCACACGTGCTGATGTTTCACGGTGGTCTTCTATATATGAGAGGGTGGTAGTAACCACCCTCTCATATATAGAAGTCATTTGGGGAGCCTGTCTGGCGGCAGTAGCCGCCAGACAGGCTCCCCAAATGACTGCTAAACGTCCTTATCTATACGCTAAACGTCCTTATCCTTAATCTTGCTATGGTCGATAGCTCACTTGCAGCACATGTGGCGTTGCTTGTGTTATAGGCGACGGTAGCCACCTACCATCAAGTGAACCTTCAACCTGTCTGCCGACCATAACGTACAAAAAAAATATCACTTATTATCTTGTGTGATATATTAGGCTAACTAGTAACTACTTCACTCAACAGAGTTACCTCAAACATTCACCTCAAAGAATTTAATATGTTTAATATGTTTTCAATTGATCTCTGGTACAAGCACTAATGAGCCAAGTTCCTTTTTAATCGGCCGGACGCCGTCTATCAAGCGACAGATTTGTGGAGACAAAATTTTAACAGGATCAATCTATAAATTTCAACCTTACTGCGTCCACTTAAGATTCAATCTAAACGTACAACGAAGTCAGTGTTTGTTAAGCCGTTAATAAGATTATTTAGATCTATTTGATATTGACACATGCTTTGATTAGAAGCTTATAAGTCAGCAATGAGACGCGCGTTCCAATCCATTTGGATTCATTGATACAGTTTGGGTTTTGTTTGACAACTAATCGGTAGGTATGAATGTATTTCAATATGTTTCCATAGCGCGTCGGTCGACCGACGGCACGCATGCGGACGCGCTTGTCCGACAGTCCTCGTATGCAGTACGGTCGGTCGAGCATGTCACGACTTGTGAATTTTCATAGAAATGACAAGCGCGACCGACGTACCCACCGACGGTCGGTCGAGCACTAAAACCGGCCTTATGTTATGAAGTGTGGCAAGCAGGCTGACGGACCACTTAAGGGCACCTGTACGAGCGAGTAAAGTCAGTAATAGGTATTTGGGAAAATTTGCTGTCTCAACTTACTAGGTTGACATGCGAATAACCGAAGACAAATTGGCAACGCAACATATTCGCGCCATTTATTGAACTCGCTTAAATAATAAAGCATAGGCCAGCAACATACAGATGGTAGTTGTTGACAACCCAATTTAAGTTCAATCCTAGTCACGTGACGACGTGACGCTTTACGGGTTCAACCCGCAAAATTGAGACGTTGAGCTTTCTTACGAGGCCAATAGTTAAAGACCACGTTTCAGCTCCATATGCCAACACATCACTGGCAACACACGTTGGTCGAAAACTGAGGAATTATGGGAAACTATCTGGTGCCTGCGACTTCGTCCGAGTCAAAACTTAAAAAATAAATAAGCAATATGACGCTTGACCTCTTATTAATGGTTATAACACTTCTGTTAGTTTTTTATTTTATTTTAGATGATCACTTTATTATTTTAGATAACACTGCTTACTTTTTTCTTTTTTTGTATATATCTGACTACGTGTATGCAAATTTCATGATGATTGGTTGAGCAGTTAAGGCCTGAAAAGGTAACAGACAGTCAGTTACTTTCACATTTATAATATTATAATATTATAATATATAGAACATATAATATAGTAGCTGACAAAGCGCCGATTAGTTAATAATAATTATACAATAATTAATAATTTCTATTTTTCTTGTATGTATAATGTGTAGCGAGATATTATATATTTCCCTTATATAAATGAAATAAAAAAAAATATTTGCCATTGAATGACAAGTCTAGTTTTCTTTTAATCCTAAAACAGGTACCTAATAAAGTCGTATTTGTACTTTTAAACCACAAGAATGAGTGTGCTTATAGAATTAACAACACTATAGAAAATTATTATCCTTTCATATACCTAGGTAATAAATTGTTACGATAACATCCTTGTATAATTTGTAAATCGAGATCAAAGCTTAACTTAGTGTATATTACGATTATGATATTCACGTGGAATTAGCGAGAACCGGCCGTTATGGCTCGAGAACATCTCACAAACAATATAAATCATAACTTAGATATATTAAACATTCATTTCACATTAAGCCATATCGTAGCGAAAGTTTGTTTACAAGAATACCGCTGTCTGCTTTACTGTTCGGAATGATCCTGGACAATATTATTATAACGTTTGAAGAAACAGTCAGAGACTTTGGATTTACATACGGCTATCAAGACGAGATGGTTTCTTTCGCCTGTCTAATAAAAGTCTACTTAAAAGGGGCAATGCATTTTTTTATGTTAAAAGACAACAGGTAGGCTGATAGTTAATTAGGATTAGGAATTCAACATCGTCTCTAAGCATAAGAGGCAACTTTGTAAGATCAATCGCTCTGTCTTAATAGACCTGGGTTCGATTTTCGGCAGGGCCGAATTTGGAAATGAACTTTACATGTACTTAGTGGCAGGGAAAAGCATTTCGGTGTTATGAAGGGTTCTTGACAAAAAACTGTATAAATGGCTGCATTTAGACTGTTTTTAGCAGTAATTATAAGTAGTTACGGGGTAAACCCGTTAAAGATCACCAAGAAAAAACAGCATATGTGCTGTTGTGTTTCAGGATGCCATAGGCCATTTCCCTATCTCTTCCTAATTCATTATCCTTAGTCTTACTTAAGAACGGAACCGAACTCGCAGCAGCTGTTGCATTGTGTTATAGGCGACGGTAGCCACCTTCTATCAAAATGGACCGTCATGCTCTCTGACGACCTTCAAATGAAAGACAAATAAAACTATAGAAGTAACCTACTTTGACAGAAAACAATCAGAAGCTTTGAAAGGAAAGGAGCAAATCAGTTCCTTCCTTATCTTGTCATGAATGCCACAAATATGATGCCTTGAGTTCTTCTCAAGAAGAGGAATATAATCTCTGGCATCTGTTACTCGCTAATTTTATATATTAAATATTAAAATTCATTTATTTTCAGGCAACTGGACCCATATGTTATTAAACATTAATTATTCTATCTAAAGAAAATAGCGATTGCGCCATTATTTCACTGGTTTTGTAAGAAGGCGGGTGTATATTCTAACACAGTCGAAGTATGACGCAATTCGCATTAACTACTTAGCAATTTGATTAGCATTTTCCAAACACTTATTACTAGGTATAACTTTAGTGTAGGTACTATCTAGGTTGATAGGTTGTAATGTGTACTATTAGCGGCCATCTTGAATTATTTATTCATTTAAGTAGTTGTTTGAACGAGACACAAACGGGCCACTGACGATTATGAGATAAATTAAATGTGAGGGCGCTTCGAGCTCAACAAATTACAAGCATTAATTACTTAATGGCAACTGAGTTAAATGGCTGTCTCTTTATCACATAATAGTGTGCCATTTCGTTGGCATGTAGGTAAACTCGTTTTTTTTTTATAAATAACTCAACGTAACATTGTTTTCAAACTAGTTGGCTGACTAAGTACGATTCGGATTAAGGCTGCTTCTAAGAGCCTTACTGTAAAATTATGGGGTAGTTCTATGTTATACAGTGAATTTCATAAGATCCAACTGAGATGACAATGATAATATTAAACACATAACGTTACCTTAATTGGCAAGTCAGATAAATAACTCAAGTTCAATATTTATTTCAGAAGACACGGCAGACAGGCTGAGAGTCCACTTGATGGTATAGGTGGCTGCCATCGCCTATAACACAAGCAACACTACAGGTGCTGGATGTGCACTGCCGATTATAATAGGGCCAAGGATTAGGGTTTGGGAAGGGATAGGGAAATGGACTCTGGAATCCCTATACCAAATTTCACAATTCATCAATATTCCTCAATTGAACCTGTGGAAATCGATGGAATCATCGATCATTGAAATCATCGGCCCATTTCCTAGTTGACTCCCTGTCAAGTGTCAAACGCCTGAAAAGATCTTCATAAACTATTTGGGAGGTACGATGCCACAGACAGCCACACAAATACACACTTACAGATACCAGACACACAGGTCAAATTTATAACACCCCCTCGTTTGCGTCGGGCGTCAGGGGTTAAAAAAAAAATCAATTTTCCTATGATACCTATATAAATTTTGGCTGAGCCTCGCGGTTACACGTTTCATTTAAATTCTCGGCTCTTCCCGGTAATGCTCAGTTTTCGTCAGGCTACAGCACTTGGTCACCGACCCACCTATGTTTAAGTTTTTGCTTAGTACCTATCGTTCTTTCTTCTTAATGAATTGTTATTTTGACTTTTTAACTTGGCTCCTGAAGCTCGTAGCGCGATGTTTAATTCCCCAGGGTCAATGATTGATAACTCATATCAAGTGCAGTAATGATTTTTTTCAAATCCGGCTACTAATTCCAGAGATTAACGTGTTGAAACAAAATAATAGGCTATAAATAAGTAGGTATATGAGAGAAAACCTTTTGTTTCCAATACTATAAAATATGAGTTGAATGATTGCACATGAGCCTTAATACCTATTAGGTAGGTATGTGACACATAATAAACTTCAATAATTTATCCAAATTTCAAATATTGAAAGTAATTTTTTACACACACCAAACTTCTAAACAATATAACTGACTCTAATGATATAAATAAATAAAAAAACGCCACATTGGCCAATAGATTGAAAACAACATTCAAATTGATAGATCGAAGAAACCGCTCCGAGTTGTTTACCCAAAAACTTAGATCGAAATAAAAAAAGGGGGTCAATAAATACAACGGAAGGCTCTTTGGCGGCACCTTCGAGTTGTAAAACGACCTATTAGATATCCTATTAACGCCTATTCCGACATAATTAGGACCCTAAAAAGGCCGCCAGTTCATAATTGTTTATACTTTATGTTTATATTAATGTAAAAATGATTCGTTGAAGTCACCTGTCGAATTTATGAATATTTTTATTTCATCACTGTTTCAATCAGTGGAGACAGTGCCTACACACTTTTTAATTGAGCTATTGAAATGAAAATAAGAAAACCACCAATTAATTAATTGGCTTAGAAATTAATTTAAATGATTTGCAAAATTTTCTTTTAAAATATTTTAGAGTATTACAAAGGAACTTTTGCAAAGAATCTTATTCTTGCTTAATTTTTTAACTGGTTATCGTCTGAGTAGAAACAATTTTAAATATTTCCTGTGTAATTACCAGAAAATGTTTACCGAAAGTGATACATAGTTTACAAGATTTATAAAATACTGCTGACCTGAGATGGAAAAAAAATGAAAAAAGTTAATACTTAATACCTAGAACATTAAGAATCCATTAAAAGAGATCTGTTCTTTCAAAAGCTTAAAACACAGACACAAATTCTTCTACAAAATTAATTAAAATATATTATAACACAATTAAAACTTGCAATTCATTCCTTCACTACATCCAGTGATAGTGATCTATGCATAAGTAAATATGCACTATAGGTAGATATTCAAGAGACGAGACAGGAAAATGATTCTGTCAGGTCTATCGTAGCCAGGCTATGTCAAAAAGAATAGCACTATTGCACAATAATTTATAGCAAAGCTCAACCGAGCTATAACGCCATAATAGTCTCTCAGACACCCAGCAGGTGCGAGAGAGACACAGCTATACATGCGAGCGAGACGCGCTACCAGAAGCGCCGCTCGACGTCAAAATACGTGCTCCATTCGTTTTATTACCTCGCGATGCTGGGACACGTTCCGCTATTTATCGATATCGATAAAAAAAATTATTTTTTGCAAAATATTTGCCATATGTCCTGTGATGACATATGGCGCTGAAACGTTAGTCTCTTACTATGGGCCTCGTAAGAAAGCTCAACGTCGCTCAACATCGTCTATGGAGAGGGCTATGCTCGGGGTTACACTATGTGATCGAATCAAATATAAGGATATCCGTAGACGTACGAAAGTTACCGACATAAGCCGGCGCGGCGGTTCAGTAAGTTAAAGTGGCAGTGGGCAGGACACAGAGTGTCGGCCCCAGCCGACGACCGCTGGGGCCGGAAGGTTCTTGAGTGAAGGCCCTTTAACTTAGCATATGTTGGTGTTCTAATAACAAAAGCTATAGGTAGGTACTAGTCAAAATCTTCTGGTTATTGACGTTCTTAATGGGCCTATTATACGATGAGAAAGTTGACTGACTTGACATATTCTCTTCTCTGTGAAACTATAAAAAAGGATGTTTTACAGTTATGGCAAAATTTACTTTATAAGTTATTAAAGTGCACTAAATTTCCAATAAAATAAGATAAATTTGGTCTACATAAACTTGAATGCTCCTGAGATACAACTGTTCAAAATTATAAGTACTCTCACTACATTAAATACAATGTGTTTCATAATACTATAATCTTTATAAATAAAAAAAATGAATCCCTAAATGTGTTCCTAAGCGCAAAACTCGAGTACGGCTAGACCGATTTTATTTCTGTCTTCACTCATGGATAGAGGGATAATCAGGGAAGGTTTTTACGTAAAAAAATATACCCCGGGCGAAGCCGGGAGAGGGCCGCTAGTTTTAAATATTAATGTTTTAATTACTAAAATGTTTATTTTTGTAATTAAAATGCTTATTTCACTAACAGGGAAATTTTTTATATATTTAAAATATAAATATTTTAAAAAATGTATAAGAACAAATGTCAAACCTATAAAATTAAAAAACTTAAGTATTGAATTCCAAAATTGTAAATTGAATAAAATTCATCGATAAGTGGTACAGCACCCGACACGTTCTCATCATTGAGGGCGGTGCCGCGGCAACATCAAAGGAGCCCACCTCTTTGATGTGGCCGCTGGCGCGCGCCTCCAAACGCCGTAAGCGACAAATCCATACGTCATCCTCCTGTCATTATAACGCCTTACAATCGGGTTGGGAATGTGGAATTACTTACGAGACAATATAAATTGACAAGCACGGTTTAATAGCAATTACTCGCTGCCAAGGTTGCCAACTCATCACTTACCAACACTAGATGTACCCACTTGAAAACAACGAGCTAACGTATTTAGGACCTCATTTAGAACCTAATGAAAGTCTAGATTTTCCCTTTAAAGTGAACACTTTGTAACGAAATATTATTAACTTCGTACGTGTGGTAATGCGCATTGCCAAAGTTTGGAACTCCCTCTATTCTCAAACTCATATAACCCAAATTTTTTCAAAGTTCGAGTGAATAAGCATCTTCTGGGTGAGCTCGCTTCATAATAGGCCTCATCTTCGCTACACGGCTAGACGCTGGCCAAGAGCAAACCCACAAATAAAATACGAGTAAACCTTTTTTGTTTGTTTCATGAACTAAACCAACCAAACATAAAATGTAGCAAGCTATCTGTTTAATCGGTTGCCATTTCTGAGATTACCGTGCACAAACGCACAGTCAAACAACGGTTCTACTATATGTAGTTATTATTTTGGTTTAATATTATAACCTTACATAATTTTGGGGGTACGTTATACCTAAATTGATGTTTTCAATAAAAATCTTTGGCTTAAAACTTTTGAGTCCAACGAATTCGAATATATACAAAAAAACTGATCCTTTAGCTAATCGAATAGTGTAATTAAATTTTAGATCTAGATGATAAGATAGGTATCGAACTGTATTGTTAGAATTAGATCCCACATTTGGTTACCATCACTTTTCTGAATTGCCTCCCACTATGTGGAAGCAAAAAAAGACTATTCCCGAAAGGTATCATCATTAAGAAAATTTCAAAAAATACTTACACAGGTACAGTCAAAACCAAAATGTTATCCTGCGTCGCGGATATTGCACGTGATTGTACAAGGACGTTGATTAATAATGGACATCTTATCAATTAGTGGTATAGATATTTAATGCGATATAATGTCACTTTTGAAGCATTATTCAGAGTAATTTATATCGTAAGAAGCAGCTGACGTGGGTGACTGGAAATTTATCATTTTATTATTACGCGGATGTTACGGCGCCGCATGTTATGTGAACTGGCCAATAAATAACAAATGATATTTTAATCGATTTTATTTAAGTATTTTATTTTACCTGTTTTTAAATACCCAATTTTTTAAATATAAACAAGGGTTGCAGAGAGGCTCACAGTCCATGGTCACAGGTTAAAGGTAAGTGGTTACCGTCACCTAAGGACACAAGCAATACAATGTAGGTACCTACCTGTATAGGTCCGACGCCGACCCTGTAGAAATTTTTTAGGTCCCATATTGTAAATACTTAGAGGAGAGATTACTTTTTATTGCATATAATAAAATTGATTCACAAAGTGATACTAACTTTAAAAAAAAAACTATATTTTGATGATAATAATAATAACAAGAAAAAGATAATTTTATAATGTATAAAGAAAAAGAAAAGATTTACATTTTGCTATTCATTTGGTACAATTTGCTTAGATATTCAGTTGTGAATTTGATTACGTATGTTAATCTGCATTTGTTATAGGCTGCATCTCAATACTTGGGCAGGTTTAGTTAGGTTTACTTAATTCTCTAGTATTATTCCCCCACTTTATAGAGTTATCCTTTCTAGCTATTAAGTTGTCCACCTAAAAATTTCAACAAAATTATTTCAATGGTACGTTTGAAAAGATCCCAAATATTGACTGACAGTCACTCTTAAGTTTCTTAGCAATATTAACATTAAATTTATAACTAATACTCGTATATACGGATAGGAAAATCAAAGTGTCTTATCAACACACTTTTGTATGTCTAAAAACCGTTATGAAATGACGATAGAACAGATAGGCACTTACTTAACAACAATATTTTGAAATAAATTGACCGGTTCCATATTTAATGTCTCTTAGGTCATTTTAGAAATGGCATCCACTAATAATAGTGTGAGGCCAATTGTGAAAGGGTACAAAAAGCAAATTGGTGGTTTGGACTCAAATAAGCATTGTGCGCCTTAATTTGGGCAAGCCTTTACAATATGCATAACATTCTTAGTGATCTTATTTCTTTGTTCTTGTTTTTTAAGTTCTCAACGTTCATGTTATTGAAATGTCCAATTTCTCGTACATAATTGATACTAAGACTAAGAAAAAAAAACATAGCATTTATGCAAACGTTTAAAATAGAGATTTAGTTAATCATAATTTTAAGAAATTTTATACAGTACTATCCTGTCCCGGCAAACGTTGTTTTGCCATTTTTTTTTAGATGGGCCACCCTTATCACTTAGTGGTGTAAAAAATAGTTTAGTTCTATTATCAGACCTACCGAATATACACAAAAAAAAAAAAAAAAAATCGGTCAAGCCATTTCGGAGGAGTGTGGTTACAAAGACTGTGACAGGAGAATCTTATATGTAATATATAGATATTTAAAAAAAAACAACAAAACAACAGGATAAAATACTTCATCTCAAAATCTATACTAATACTAGTGGCCCGCTGCCGGCTTCGCACTATCCTGTCTTTTAAGTTGGACCAAATTACATATAGTTATGAAATTTTATCATAATAGGTTCAGTAGTTTGGGAGTTCATCGCGGACAAACAACGTGGCACGTAATTTTTATATATATAAGGATTATAAAGAGAGAAGATTTGTACGTTTGTAATGAATAAGCTCAAAAACTACTACATCGATTTTAAAAAATTTTTCACTTATAGAAAGCTACATTATCAGCGAGTAACGTAGGTTAATGGTTATATAATCATCAATACTAATAATAAATCTGTAAGGGTCGGTCATGGAGTAAGTTACTTTGTTTTCAGAGATATCGTGTTTATAGGCTCTATACATGATACTGAAACTAAATTGACGATTTTTAGATTTTTTTTCTGTATGTATGTATGTATGTATGTTCCTCTATGGAGTTATGACTCTGAAACGAATTAACTGATTTTCATGAAACTTGGTAGATAAACATTTGAACGTACAGGACACAGGATAGGCTACTTAATATTTTTCAACGCGGACAAAGTCGTGGGCACCGGCACCGACGAACCGTTATAAAATAAAGTCCCTGTCCGCTTTTGTCTATTTATCCGCTAACTTCTTCTAAGCCACCTAACGGATTTTGATTCGCTTTTCACTAATGGAGCAAGAGAGAAGGTTGATGTATCTATAATTTATTGTATCTATAATTTGATGTATCTATAATTTGCAGTGAAAAACTATCCATGTTAAGCTGGGGTCGGGTCGTAGGTATGTCTCATGTTACAAAGAGGCAATTTAATAATAGTACAGATATATTCATTGCTGCATTGCAACGATTGCTGTACCCAATTTTTTCTAAATAAAATCTCCAAAATCACGTTCATTTTCGCAGAGTTTCAATTAAGTTTCATGCCATTTTCGACTATATTTCCTCAGAAAGAGAAGTTGACATGCCTTCGTGACTTTTTCAACCTTATATAGAGACATAGATATTATTAGAGAGATAGTATTAATGTTTATTAGTGTTATTTTATTACTTATTAGAATGTTCGCCATCAAAACTAATGTATGGATCTAACATGAACGAAAAAGTTAGGAAGCCAAAACACATTGATAACTAGTTGGTATTTAACACATCTGACCGCTAGCGAACAGACGGTCAGCGTATAATTAAATAAATTAAACGGATAGCCGTGAATAATTTAACAAAAGCACATTTCCCATCCGTCAACCTTTATCAAGGAGAAAAATCGTCTAATTCACACCTTAAAGCAGCCAAATTTGACGGACAAAGAGCTGGTTCGAATTAATCAAGTGGTCCCTAATTACGGCATATTTTAAAATGTTTTCGGACTGAGCGACACAGTTTTGACAGAGGCATAAAGATTAATGATCGCTAATTACTGAACGTTACATCGTTGGGCGGAGTTCTGCCGCCAAATCTAATGGCTCTTTTGATCGCCAACTGTTGGCGTATATGTGCGACTTTGGCTGAATTGGCCGTAATTGAGAACTTTGTGAACGAGTCTTTAGAAATTGAGACGCCATTTCGAAGCTCATTTCCGAGCAGAGATAAAGACGATCTTGTCTTGTTCAAGACATCTTGGGAATGAAAATAACCATTATACTTAGTGGCAGAGCACACTGTTTAGGGTTTAAGCAGGGACGTAGCTATAGCTTTCAGATGGGGGGGGTCCCATCTTAGGTAGGGGCGACCCCTGCTCTATAGCTTGGCCACGTTTTTTTGCAGTTTAACAAAATTGGAACTTAATCAATTCAATTCAATTTTACAAGAAAATTTTACACATTTGTATGACATTTGTATGACATTGGAATGACACTAGCGCTGCCATTGAATGCATAATAAACTTGGTGGCACTATAAGTATGTCTTTTAATAAAATAGATACCATGATTAATAATTGATATAATATGTACAATACTTTATCGTTCAAGTAAAATATTGAATAGAAATATGAAAAATGAAACGGCAACTTCATACTTAAACTTCTATTATAAAGTAGTTTAAAAAAAACGTAGCGGGAGATTAGCTGAAACCCGCAATCACCGATCAGCGTGGCGCGCAATAGAGCGAGGCGCGGCACCCGGGCCCCGGGTGCGAGCGCGGGCTCGGGCAGAGCGGACGCGGGACGGCGATGGGTGGCGGGCGAGAATAGCGCAGCATAATAATTAATAATACAGAGAATTACTTTTTATTCAGTGCACAAACTTTCACAACATAATATTCTACTCATGACACTGAACAACTTTCCCCAAGGAAACCATTTCGAATTCGCACAAAAATTGGACTTTGTTTGTATGGAGTTTTAGCCAATCAGCTGACCGATCTCCATACAAAGTCCACAATTTTTTTTAAGAATTCGATGTGGGTTCTTTGGGGAAAGTGTTTCAGTTTCATGAATGGAATATGTTGTGATAGTTTGTGCACTGAATAAAAAGTAACCCTGTTTATGTAAGAATCAAAGACGTTACTACTGGACGCAAAAGCTTACTTTCCAATCAAAAGTACCTAAACTAAGTAGAGATGATTACCTACCATTTTGCTCAGCCTCAGATGCACATGTTGATGTCGAGGGACCTGGTTCTGGGTCAGGTGAAGAGGCCTTTTTGATTTCTTCGTTTTGGAGTTGAATTTTCTCCTTTTTAGGAAAAAATCCTAGCAATGTCTGTTGATTAGAAGACCGCTTCATTTTTTCCGCGAACAACAAATATACAGCACATAGATACAAAACATTAACAAACACTTGAAGCAACGAAAATCGATAATCTACAGAGCGAGAGCAAAATTATTGCGGGAATACTTAGAAAAGTGAATGCCGGGCGCCCCGTGCGCCGTATCGAGCAAAAAACGGCTCGCACGGGGAATCCCCCAACCACGAAAGTGTTGCCAGAGTTGAATTTTGGACAGACTAACGCAATAACATCAAGGCTTCGTAATTTTTTTAACATTTATTTATTAAGCCTCTTGGTCCTAATCCTAAGGGGGGGGTCCGGACCCCCAGGACCCCCCCCTTATATACGTCCTTGGGTTTAAGCACACTGTTTTAGGTAGAAGCGGCCTCCGACTCTGGGGTAGGTTGTTGAGAAGAGGTTATGGGGTGCTTCAGAAGATAAAACCCCTCGCTGACTGCCCGCTATGAGGGGTGAAAATGGGCTACTTGTGCCTCTTCGTCCGAGGGCGGCGAATGTGGAGAAAATAAAAATATTTTAAAACTGTATTGCAACCCGTTATGTCCAATTTTATGTTGTATTTAATTTATTAAAACATACTGTTTTACGGTTATAAACATCTTATGTGTAAAAAAATTATGAATGATATTTTTGTTGCTTATTTATTAACCGCGTGCACACTGTATTCAGGTATTTATTAACAAAATTAACAGATGACACGTTGATAACGGGCTGTGTAAACAAAATAATCATTAATTATATCCGCCATGGGTGCGGCACACGGTAGCTTTCGTTGTCATGTCGCGCCGCAAACGTGCGACGCGCCTAACGCAACACTTTTTTGTTAATTTAATAAAATAAATAATTTAATTACACACGACCCTGTATAACGTGTTTTGTCGTTTAAAATTGAATCTATGTCACGTCGTATAACTAATTACGCTAATTGTTGGTCATTTTTATTCATGAGTTGAGGTGACAATCAAAAAATTTTGTTTGCGCAATACCTATCAGACACAACGCTCCAAATTGAGACAAAAATTGAAACCACGAAACAAAAAATATATATATCATAGTTGACTTCAAGAGAGGATCACCAAAACTGATTGTTGCAAATTTTTTTTTTTGTGGATTTTTTAATTTTTACAGCAAGACTAGCTAAGTAGTGCCCGCGAGTTCAATCGAGTTGAAAAATAAAAGTTATAACTCCTCATAGCTTTTACGTCTCACATAGGTAGGTACCTACTTTTTGCCTTTCTTTATTATTGATAGCTTCGCTTCGCGTGGAATATAATTTAGCCTAGGTCCATCCAAAATTCCTATTCCATTCGAATATAAGAGACATAAAATAAAAATCAAACAAATATATACAAACTTTACCTCTTCAGTTTATGACCAACGAGTTTGAATATACCATATCTACCAAAAAAATCTTTGACCCTTTAACTATCGAGTGGTGTAATTAAATTTTGGATGTAAATGATCAAACTGTAAGATCAAACCCCAAGATTTTGAAGCAAATAATAAAATTAAAAATCAAGTATACCTACCTAAGTTGAAAAAAAGAACCTCTGCATCAAATCCATAGTCACCAAAAGTTTAATATCTTTATCGAATTCGCGATCGTGGGAATGCACTCAGATATTCTGAACATTACCACTTAAAACATCACAATGTCTACCGCAATGAATCAGCACTCTTTCTATCACACCTGACCAATGTCGCTTGACCCCTCTACGCTCCACGGCTTCTCAACAGATTGTATCGGTGCGAGTGTCTGCATCTTTTTGTCATATTACACATAATGAGAAGTTAGCTTTTCTT
This sequence comes from Synanthedon andrenaeformis, assembly GCA_936446665.2. Classification (NCBI taxonomy): domain Eukaryota; kingdom Metazoa; phylum Arthropoda; class Insecta; order Lepidoptera; family Sesiidae; genus Synanthedon; species Synanthedon andrenaeformis. The sequence goes on from OW387801.2 coordinate 4,693,691, forward strand.
CTCTGAGTGAATGTGTCATAGATAATTCGATTTAATGGCTGGTACCTGCTAATTATTAAATTAAGGGTGTCTTACGTCTCTTGGGTGATTCTGTGTAGCTATTTGGAGAGAAATAAAAAGAATATACCCATATCATCAGTGAAACGATTCTTGCCCAAATGGATGGGTCAGAGAAATTGGTTACAAGAGGATCTTTAATAATAATATTTTTTAATGTACCTTTCTAAAAGTCGTGGTTAGCGGTCCACCTGATAATAGGTAAAATAGATGGCTTAGCGTTCGCATACAAACAAATCCAGATAATAAAGGATAAGGATAATGGCGCCTTTTGAGAGACATTGGGACAGTGTTACCAGATCTGATATTTAATTTAATTTAAATTTTATAAGTGTTGGTGTTTGCAATAAAAGTAGATTTTTGAAAGTTTGGTTATTATTAAGTACATATATTTATTTATTTAATAAAAAACCGAAGTACAATTTACATGAAATGTAAATAGCCACCGATCAAATGGCACTGAAGGACAATCTCCCTCTTCCTTAGGGTCGGCCGTAGACTAACGAAAACGAAGGCACGACTAACGATATAGCCCATCGGATCCGCTAGTGGCGGAAACCACTGACCGGCAAGCACAGCGTAGGACGTCCACCCACAATGTGCACAGACGACCTGATAAGGGCCAAGAGTCTACGCTGGATTCAGGCAGCTTCTGATCGGTCCTATTGGGAAACAAAATTATATAGGAGAGGCCTTATAGCAGTTTCAAATCGGCTCGAGTGAATTTCATATCTATACATTGAAATTTATGTTGTAGTATTCATTATTTCTTTATTAATTCGTCAAAATAAAATGAAATTGTTTCAAAGCTGAGTTCCATTTGACCTGTCGTTTTAACGCGACAAAAATAAAAATAAGTTTCGTGTCGTATCAGTCTTTAGTAATTTGTGTAATACCCAATTCGATCGCATGTCTCCGTCGGCTTGCTTGAGATCTCATCCCACGAGGCGGTCTCTGATTTATAAACAATATGTCAGTGACGTAAGCTTCTTTAGCGGTTCAGATTTATGGCTAGTGTTGCGCCGACACGCTAGCTTGGAAATATCGAGAAATTATCAAAGAATATTTTACTCTTGTATTTTACTTAAAAAATATTTTACTTTTATTTAATGGTATTTGCGTGTATTAAAATCTGTCGACTATTAAACTACTCGTGTCGAAAGTAAATGGAAGCAAAAATGGAAGAGAAAATGCGCATATCACTAAATATTTTTTTAAAATACACCCAGAAACTCACAACCCGCCCCGGTTTCACACAGATGCAATCTTTTTCTGCAAATTCCATTCACAACCCTTCCTCGTGTATCACTCTTCCCATTAGTGAAATAAAACCGTGTTAAAATCCGTTGAGTAGGTAGTTTAGAAGAAGTTAGCCGAAAAACAGACAGAGGCGGGCTGCGTTTTGGGTTTATAATAGATATAAATATAAAATTATAATATTAGATAATAATATCTATTAATACCTTTATTTTATTTCATAATGTAAATATAGATGATACGAATCATCTAATAGAGATTACAAACAAATCAATAAGGTATACATAAGCCAATAATTACCAATAGATCTTCATTAAATCATTTATCGATAACTCTTTACCATTAATTTCTGTCCCACCACTAACCGCCATTTCGTTGAATCAACCCGTTCATACGGATTACTACTACAAACACACGCATTGCATCTATCCCGCTCCGTTGAACCGAAGCGCGCAGTTGTCTCGCTCGCACGCCAATAAGTGGTCCCATTGTGGTGTAGCGGCGGCTCCTTTGAAGTGCTGCAGGCCACGCCTCCCGTCTCGCCCCCCTCGTCCCGCTGCCCTATAGTTAATTCGTCACACGTTAATGACAGTGGCTTTTAATTATGAACGGAAACGGACGATCGTGGACGTCTCGGCCGAACGTAACCGAGATTGTTGGCGATTTCTAATTAGATTATAATTGGAATTCTTAATTCGATAATGGCGTTGTTAAAATAATAGCGCAATTTGTCTTCCCTACCTGCACGTCTTTACTTGTCTTTCGAGTTATTGGTCAACTCGCACCTAATTAATTTGCGTGCGGAAGCAAGTTGTCCTGTTTGTATTTTACCCAATTTTTCGTATGTCAAATCATGCTCAATAGGTAAGGTAAGGTACCTATGAATTAAACAATTAAATTTAAGTAGTGCTGGCGACAAATGGCACAGCAGTAGCTACCTATTTAATTTTCTTTTTCTTTTTCACTAGTCGTTAAAAGATATATATTTATTATGTTTTCATTTTAGTGTCCCGAGTGAGTTCCAAAAAAAATTATTAGAAGAAGGATAGTTAGTTATTTCTTCAATAAAATTGATTAGAGGGCATTTAATTATTTTTAAAATGTATTAAATCTTATTAATCTTATATTTATTTAATTCAAGATCGGTTGGCATTTACGCCGTTAGTTATTTAAAACACTACAAGACAAGTAAATGTACGGCATTACTTTTTTCATTTGAAAAGTAAAAAATTGTAAATTGTTATTTGGTCTTTAATACTGTAATGATATTTTTTCAGTTCAACATTTTTTGTGCGTGATTGTTTGTGCGTACATGTAATCATACTTGTAATCATAAATTACTATTTTTACTTAGTGTTGATTTTAACAATGTTGTATTCATCTGTTAGACTAAGATTTTGCAAAAAACATTTTTTATACTAATTATCTACACCATAAAAATACACCTTTATCTATGTATATATCTTATAGAATATTTTAATGCCTATACTGAAAGGTTGCTGCAATCGCGAGCGCGTCAGCTTTCAAACAAATAAACTGGATCAAAATCGATCCAACCGATTGGTAGTTATGATTTCATAGACAGAAACACGTTAAACTTATAACAACACTCATTTGCGTCTGATTTAAAAAAATCAGAGGCCTGATCGGGTTTCGAACCGCGCAGGTCCTGTCAGCAGACAGTCGTTCGTTGTTCGTGATATGGTTTCTTAATTCCTCCACGTGTTGCCGCGTCATTATTATTAAGTAAAAACTAGAAAACTTACATTCTTACTTCATTATAATTCGCGTCCCATTGTCGGTAAGTGAGAACCGCATGCAGCTAAGTTATGTATGTAGCGTTTAAGTTGCGGTCGACTATACCGCGATATCCGAACCAATGCATTCTGAGCACACTCGCTCTTACGTAATTACAGATCGCAGCATCAAAGGTGCCGCCACGGCGAGCGGCGCCTTTGTAGTCTAATAAACGAGATTAATCCTCCAAAAAAACTTGGACGCTAACTCCCTGCAAATAAGGTTGAATTTGATTTGCAATTTAAAAGTTTTCTTAACACCTTAGCGTAGTAAAGGGTCATATCAGTTAGGGATTTTGCCACGGATATGTCAAAAAGGAGTTTTATTACAGTTCTAAATGAGAGAGACCTCACGGGGCGTACGAACGAATTAGGTCATTCAGTTATTATTTTGTGTAGTGGTTGTTTGTGAGATGATTGATATTGGGAAATTGTTTACAATGACAGGTGAAATTATTACACAGGACATGTATTTATTTCACACTATATATAGGCTCTTAAGTCTTAACCGTCACTTATTTTTAGTTGTATTTATTTTGTTGCTTTAAGAAGGCAGTATTTTAAAAAAAAATACTTTTAAACTTTTTAATTTTATGGTATTAAATGATTGGATACATTTGGGTACAAATGTAATTTCATGACGAGCCTGTTGGATCAGTGGTTAGCGTGCTTACTTTAACGTTCTGTCTCAGGGGTCCTGAGTTCGATTCCCGGCAGGGTCAACTTTGGCAATTAACTTTTTCTTATTCGTTTCAACTGAATTAAAATTAAAATAGATGAAAATTAAAATCTCATAATTAATTGTGAATGAATTTTGTTATTTAACAATACCTAAACTTCTTTTTCTTTGAATAAGTCTTTAATGTCATCCAAAGCCAATATAAATTCTCACTATAAAATTTCCGCTCTTCCATTAGGTAGGTATATAAAAAATACGATAAAATTGTCAATATCATGAGATTTATTATAACGCGCGTTGTGGCTTCATAATTAAGCTCTCTTCCATAGCCAAAAAAAACAAAAAGTAATTAAAAATTGTCATTGATTCTTTTATTATGTCCGATGCGTTTTGCCCTTATCTCTTAATTAATAGTATAAAATCGTAAAATTGCGTCTGTCTGTTTAACCACAATATAATGCTGTTAACAATTAATTTCTTAGTTAGTTGTTGTATTTTGATTTATTAAGAAAAGTGACTGCACAGGCAGGCTGACCGTCCATCTCATGTTAAGAGCTCACTTTCCAACTCGGGCATCTTACCAATTCCATGCTACGTAATTCCACGATTATACTCGTTATTTATTGGTCCTAGCAACATATAAAAAACATGACATTTCGAAAAATAATATGAAGGTTGCATAGAAACAAAAAACGGAAATTAATTTAATATCTAGTATCATTAATTTGGAGCATCAAAGAAACTTTTATAAACGTGATGTATATCATATTAAATAGTATGAAATAAGGAAATAGGAAAAACTAAATATTAATACTTTTTTTATAACACTGTACTTTAAAGTTGGACTTTGAAAATTATTTTAGTACAATGCAAAAGAAAGTTTCGTCGTATTTTTTTGTAATTGCTATTCAAATAATAGGGGTTAAAGTATGAAATTGCCGTTTTATTGTAATAGGTACTTCGAATTGACATAGAACCTTCATGGTTTGAGATTTTTGAGTGAAACTTTTTTCATACGGTACCTATTAGTTCTTCTTTTAAAAAATGTGCAACATTCGATTATCAACTTTCAGTTGTTTTTTTTATTCAGCTTAGACAATAAAGATGGATACTTCGAAAAATCGTGTGATTTTTGAATACGAGTTCCGACGCGGAACTAACGCGGCAGAAACAGCTCGCAATATTAATGTTGCGTTTGGAGAGGGGACTGCTAATGAACGCACTGTGCGATTTTGGTTTAAACGCTTTCGTGATGGAAACTTCGATTTGAAGAACGAACCACGTGGAAGACCGCCCACACAGGTGAATAACAATGATTTGAAAGAGATGGTGGAAGCCGATCCGAGCCAAACTACCCAGGAATTAGCGGCATGGTTTAACGTTACCTTACCAACAATATTGACTCATTTGCGTCAAATCAATAAAATAAAAAAATATGAAAAATGGGTGCCTCATGATTTGACTGATCTGCAGAAAGAAACGCGTGTTGAAACTTGCGTTGCCTTGTTGAATCGATACAGAAATGAAGGAATATTGGATCGAATTGTGACATGTGATGAAAAATGGATTCTTTACGATAATCGTAAGCGGAAAATGCAATGGCTGACCCCAGGTCAAACGCCGCAACAGTGTCCTAAAGCAAAGCTTACCAATAAAAAGGTAATGGTAACTGTTTGGTGGTCTCAGCGTGGTGTTATTCACTATAGCTTTCTCCGATCTGGTCAAGCAATAACGGCAGATGTCTACTGCGCCGAACTCCGAACAATGATAGCGAAACTAGCAGTGAAACAGCCCCGACTTATGAATCGATCTTCACCATTATTGCTCCATGATAACGCGAGACCTCATACAGCACGAGAAACCGTTTTAACTCTACAGGAACAGCAATTAGAAACCATTCGTCACCCTCCGTATTCGCCAGACCTTGCTCCAACGGACTACCATTTTTTTCGTGATTTGGACAATTTTCTGCGTGATAAAAAGTTTTCTTCTCAGGAGGCAGTGCAAAATGCTTTCACACAGTTTGTCGAATCTAGATAACCAGAGTTCTATCGCAAAGGCATAAATGAGCTTCCTATTAGATGGCAGCAATGTATAGATAATAATGGTAATTATTTTGATTAAATAAATATGTTAAATTAAAAAAAAAAACGAATTTTTATTTTTCAGTACAAATCGGCAATTTCATACTTTAACCCCTAATATCTAGTTATTGTTCGTTATTTCAATTAGGTACATACATTTAAGTCAGAAATAAAGCACTTTTTTGATTTAGCAAAAAAAATCTTAGTTAGCAAAAAAGTTATTAATACTTAATACTCAATTTTTGGGGTAAAATAAAAAATGTAGAAAAATTTAAATATTTCCATAAACCTTTAGATTTTTGTTTGGACAATTTTGGTCATAATAGTTGCAAATGACCTGAGCTATAAAACTCACTGAAAAGTTTACATCGTGTTGTGCCAAACACATTGTATAGGTATTAATTTTGTTTATAGGTAATAAATATTATAAAACTTGTTTCCATGTCTTGCTTTAAGTTGAGTGTAAATAAGTATACTTACTTTATTCTCGTCTTAAATGAGATTACAATAAACTTATTAAACTCTACTTCTATGGTCCTAAAAACGTATGCAAAATGAGTCCTACAAAATCCACTTGAAATATGTCTAATAAACGAGATATTTATGAGGGAGCGCCAGCGTTCGTCATTAGCTGGCCGGCACCTTCGGCAAATTAAGCTGTCAATGATTGTTCTTTTTCCACAAAAATCGTTTCCCGAGTTACTTGTGTTAATAATTTCATCCTGGTAATTGGCGTGTGTGAGTTTAAACCGGTCTAAACGAGTCTACCTACGTGTGGGGCAGAGAGAGCCCAGTAATAGTTCGAATGAACGATGGCTTACTATAAACCCTTCAATAAACGCTCCATTGCTTTATGGCTTCTGATTTCGATACGAAACTCGGTAAATAAATATTGAGAGAGATTATTGGATGTTTTTCTCCGACGTAGGTACCTACTATTATTATTTGTCATTTATTTTTACGCCCGAAGCAAAAAAGCAGTGTTATAAGTTTGACCTTGTGTATCTATATGTGTCTGTCAGTGGCATCATAGCTCGCAAAGGGATGAGCCGATTTTGATATATTATATTTTTTGTTTTTTGAAAGCTGACGTGGTCAAATGGTACCTACTTATATAAAATTTATGAAACCTGTTGAGGCATTTGAAGACCATTTAGCTCATTTACACAGACAGACAATTCAACAGAAAAACAGACACATAATAATAATAACTTGACCCATAGACATCTATCTACTGCTGAACATTGGTCTCCAAATTAATTGCCAATCGGTTGAAAGGGACGCCTTATAGGTCACCTATCCAAATTCTGTGTGATCTTCATAAAAAATATATAGGTTTTACCTTTACCTTTCACGCATAAACGGCTTAACGGCTTAATGGATTTAACGGAATGAAAATTTGGCACACGGTTTATTAATTCGGTAGGTTAACAATTAACATATATGATGCTTTTCATCCTAGAAAAATATTAGGTTCCCGAGGTATTGTCTAAAAATATTTAAATAATTGGCGCTGTGGCGACACTAATCATTCATAATTTTGAGTTAAGTAAGTAAATTACTTATTTAACAAAAATCGCATCAATGAAGCTTTCACAGTGTCTCCCTCTCAACAATTTCAAAAAAATAACTCAATCTAACGTGAGAATTGAATTTTTATTGAAGCCGCGAACACAAATTACCTATAACTAATAGGTGTCTGTAATAGATCATTGTTTGGCTGATTGAGAACTCATTACATGAGCGGGCGCCTCGGAGTGAAGTTAGCCCACCCAGACAGTACCTCCCACTCCCATCTCTTTCTATACACACACGGTGGTCCATAACAAGACCTAACGGGGAGGTTTTGAGCCTTACAAGTCTTGTAACCTCTGAAGAGAAAATTCTTAACGATAAAAATTAGTAGGTACTTATACACAATTATTTAAAATAACTTTTAAATCGAAGCAGTTATTTATTTATTAAAAAGATTTCAAATAAACACTTTTTAAGAGTCATTCCATATTTTAGCAGCGTTTCGGAAAAAAATAGCCAAGATTCAACAGAATAATTTAATGTTTATTAAAGTTGCCCCTGTGTACTTTTCTAAACTAGTTTTGATAGGGATGGTTTTCTGCTAAGATATTTTAAAAAATTCTAAAACCAACAGTTAAATATCACCTTTTTTTGTTGGTGCCCGTGCCCGAATCATCGAAATACCTAAGTAATATATCTTTGCATTCAAGTTCGCTGGTATGTAATTTTTCTGAAAATTATATACAAAAACCTTCCTCGCCGATCGCTCTATCTATTATCTAGTGAAAACCGCATCAAAATCCATTCAGTAGTTTTTGAGATCATCGCAAACATAGGTACATACTTACATACCTACCTATGTACATATAGACAAACGCGGGCAGCGACTCCAATTTAGATAGGTATTATTTAGTGGTATGATTCATCCCCAACTAGCAAAATAGTGTCATGTAAAGGGTACAATAACGTTTTATATTTAACTTTCAGCCATATGAAAATGGTTTTATAATAGTTTTTTATACGTAAATATAACGCAGGTTTGGGCGCAGATTATATAACATTTAAAACGTGTAGGGGAGGGAGGGGGAATAACGCTCACTGGGTAATGGCGCTCACGTCTGTAACTCTGTCAAAATAAAACGTAGCAACATGCCAAGTCGCATGAAGCGTGAGGTGAGGGGACCTCTAACAGACAGCGATGCAAACGGACAGTCAGCTCGCGTCATGTGACCGTGAAGTGCGTTTCTTCGTTTGTGGCCGCGCTGATCTAATTTTTGGTTAGGTGTTTTTTGTCGGTAAGTCCAAAACTTTAATGCTTATTTAATTATTAATTTTACTTTTCTGACAATAAAACTATTCTATTTTGTGATAATGCAATCAATTTTCAACAATTGTTTATTATTTTTTTTTAATTTCAAATTAATTACAAAACGACTGTTTGGGGTTATACCGCTCATCTGAGCGCCATTACCCCTTAGTGACTAATTTTTTTATTGTTGTAGATATGCCAAGAAATCGTCAAAGGACCACCGCTAAAGCGGCTTGAACCGAAGAAAACCTTATATCTGCTAAAACTGCGATTGAAGGAGGCTTATCCAAAAGAAAAGCCGCAAAATAATATAACATACCATTTACTACTTTGGCAGATCGAATAAAAAAAATTACAAGAAAGTTCTTCAGAGAGTGAAGATGAAAAGCATCTTTGCGACGATGACAGTGATGACGAAATAAATGTGGATGATGAAAATTATAACAAATGCATTATTTGCGAGGAATTTGGAAAAAATAACGAGTTGTGGTATCGCTGCACCATCTGCGGACTGTGGGTTCAAGCTATATGTTCAGGATGGGATTCGGCAGATGGATGCATCTGTGATTTATGTGTCCAAAAATAAAATATTATTATTTCTAATTTGTCTTACCTCTAATAATAATTATTATTTGATATAACATTATAATAATTGAAGTTGATTTGACATAGAAGACTTTACTATATTTGTTAAATTGAAAAAGGCTAATCTTACGTACAAATGGTATCCCCATTTGTACGTAAGATTAGCTAATTTGATGCTAATTTGTGATTGTAGACTACTTTTATTGTATAAAAAGGTTGATCTCATTAATATTTCTTTTATTAAAATGTATCTTTCTTGTTGTATTCAAAAAAACATGTTTGAGCGTCATTACCCCGTACCCTGAGTGGTATTACCCAAAGTCAGGGGCAATGCCGCTCAAACATGTTTTTTTTATAATGTTTTCCTACTACTAGTACGTCAAAGATATATGCTTTTATTTTTAAATAGTTGATTACTCAATAAATAAAGACTTTATTATTTTTCTTAATTTAGATTTATAATCAATAATTTAAAAAATAAACCATGTTTTCCTTAAGTGAACGCCATTCCCCCTCCCTCCCCTACTTCGTTTTGCGGTCGCGTCAACGACAATTACGTTGAGTAAAAATCACGTAGACATTGTAAGTTTAACTAATAAGGTTTGTAACAGTTTTTAGTAATACGCTTACATAACTAAATCATCGTATAGACGTGGTCGCGCAGTCAGTGGGGCATTCAGTTAGAAGTTGTATCGTGACAGTTTATATTTTTAAGTTTTTTCACAACACATTGTGAAAAAACTTATAAAATTATGTGAATTAATTATATGAATGTAAAGAAAGCTGTGGAAGAAAGTGCTGGAAAATAAAAAGCGGTGACAAAATACTTATGGGAATTTAAAATTTCCGATGATATGATGGTTATCTTTGTTAATATTTTAATGGGCCTTCATAATATTGGTGTTTCAATATTGTTTATAAAAATAAAATACATTAATTCTCATCAATAGTTTCCGCCATATTGCCAATAGATATTGAGCGACTGCATTTAGACATGTACTTATATAACTATTGGTCATATACATGATTTTATACAATTTATGGCGTCCACCATGACAGTTGCAATAAGGATTCCCTTGGAAAATAGAAAAAAACCTTTGTGTATAGTCATGTGAATACTTCTGTTTTTTTTTACAGGGACATCATGGTGATACTGTTATATTTTAACGTTGATAAGTTTTTAACAAAAACAGACTTAAAGTTGCTCAAATACTTAAAATGGCCATGGGATAATACGCACTTTCAGTTATCACAGGAGTGCTATGGATGTAATCATCCTACTAATTCGACATTCAAACATTTTATCATCCATAATAATAGCAGCATAATTAAATTATTGAATTAGTTTCCTTAATTATATTTACATAAGCACCCAATCATTATCACTGATTCAGTTATACTTAAATATTTTTATAAATAACTAGTGGCCAGCTCCCGGCTTCGCATGGGTGCAATTTTTTATTCAATCCTGCCGATAAATTACCTTACACTGCCATCTGTTTAATTCTTATGGAACTCACAGATAAATAATTGCTGTATTTAATAAGTATCAACAGATGGCGCTATGTTAATAATATTTTATAATTTGCAAAAAAAAATAAACAAAATGAGAAATCTATAAATCTTTTAAGTTGGACCAAATTACACATAGTTACGAAGTTTTATCAAAATCGGTTTAGTAGTTTAGGAGTACATCGCGGACAAACATGTAATATAAACAAAATTGTAATATAAACTTACGAATTAATCTGTTAAAGGAGCTTTTTATGCAATAACTGACTTTCGCTATCTAGTGTGCCTTCTGGTAAAAGAAGATGAGCGGAACAAATTTGATTTGTAGAACTCATCTTGACTGGATCCAGCATTTACTGAATTAAATGTTGAAAAATATAAGGAACCACTTTCATTTTTACCATATAAAATACATCAAAGTATAAAATTGATGAAAGTTGTATAAAAGGAGCTCATTATCGTTTAAATAATTAATTGACTTATATAAGTTATATTAAAATAAAGTTGCAAACTAAAAGTTACTTAAAGGTAGAAGTATATGACTTTACAAGACGATTTTGTAGTAGTTAACTATAAAATCATTACATAACAGTTTGCTATTTAAGTGTTGAATAAAAGGTTCTAAATTTACAAAACATGGTTACTTATGACTATTTTCTGACTGAAACGTTTACTCAACTTAACGTTGTATGTCAGTCATATAAATTATTGAGATGACGTTTACCAGACACATTAATATGACTTAAATTATATATAACTAATGCGTCGAACTGAACACTACTTTACAACTGTTGAGTTGCTGCAAAACTGTTATAAAGCCCTTACATGTCTGTTAGTTGTATAATTCTAATATTATACAACTTTTTTGCTAATTGGGATCACTGATTGACGAATCCGTAGGTTGAGTGGTTGAAGTGCTTGTCTTAGCCCTCTAACTCAGGGGTCCCGGAATCGATTGCCGACAAATCCAACTTTGAAAATTAACTTTTCAAAAAAGTGAGTGTTTTAGTAGTGGCAGGGCACAATGCGTTTCACAGTCATAAAAAGACAGCACTTCTGGCGGCAGTAACCATACCCTTTCTCGTACTCAAGAACACCGTGAAATAACTGCATGTGAGCTGTGGTGTTTCGTTGTAAGGAATGGTAAGCTTCTCAAGACGGAAAAGTAGAGAAATTGTGAATTCAATACTCATCACAGACGAAGTCGTTGGTAAAAGTTGGTTTAAGAATTAGTAAGCTTTGGCGTCGTCACGTCGCAATACGTCAACGTCGACAATCATCGACAATCATCGGCAATCATCGCTTCACGAGACTCACCTTTCGCACGCTTTCGGCCAATCATATAAGATAGATAATTCTTTTGTTTGTCAAGTGCCTTTTTGTCGTGTCGTCGTGGGCAATCAATCATGGCAGCGGACGTGTTGACTATCGATTGAATACTATAAAATGTATTCAATACTTAAAGCCTTATTTGTAATTTCACTCGACGTCTACTTAAACGTATATTACGGTGGTCTATTTTTGCGACAAATTCCCACATAGTTTTCAAGTCTGACTTATGAAATGGGTATACCACCGTAATATACGTTCTACTTAGGAGTAAATTTATTTTTTTACATTTATTTATTTATTAATACATTATAATCTTTCATTTAGTTTAACATTGGTGTAAACACAAACTTATTAGAGTTTCACCGCACACCATGTTCAGATTACAAAATCATTAAAAATATATACAGACAGACATATGTAGGTATATAAAAATATAGTTTTTTTTTTTTTTTTTTTCAAATTATTTACGGTAATTGCCTACGTTACGGTAAAATTTAAACATGAAAAAACCAATTCTTTTCCATTTTATCCAACCTTTAATAAAGAAAGTAACCGAATTTTAACGAAGTTAAAAATCTTAGAGATAGATAACAAATTATTCTTATGCCTAGATGGGATAAGACAGGATTGATCAGACTGATTACATGTAGGCACTTCATTGAATGATTAATTTGCTGACCAACGATATCGAGTTGAAATTAATGCAATTTTAATATGCCACATCAGTTACATCGCTAGTCCAGCGTTTTATTAATATCTACTAGTTACTTAACCAAAGCAAGTGTCACTGGGTAGTTAGTATGAAGTAAATTAAGTAATAGCCGCAAAGAAGATAATAATAATAATAATAATAATAATAATAATAATAAACAATAACAGAACCAGTATGATACCCGAATTTTCCGCTTAGGTGGCGTCATCTAGTTAAACCAAAAGGAATTATCACTTTAATGAACATGAACGTCACTCGTCGTCTTTCTGTTTCGTCGAACTCATCTTTTGATTAATTATTAAGATTTTAACATTTTTGACTAATTCTTTTTATAATTTATTTATTTTACACAAAAAAAAAATCAATTACACTGGTATACACATTTTAGGTGCAACATAAACTAATTCTAGTTTTTACCTAAGTATATTTGATGATTTTAATCTATAGGTAACTGTCGTCAACTCGACTGCCTATATGACAGACGCCGGTTCGAATCTCGTTCGGTTACCTAATTTTTTTTTTTTTTTTTAATTATAAATTCTCGATTTTCGAAAATACGCCTTTAATATTGACTACCAAATTTTGATAATATTGTGTTTTGTTCATACATAATAGGAAAATGAAAAAGTATTCTGAACCTCCATCCTTTTTGAATAGAATAAGGGTAGGTAATGGGGCGACATTTTTTACGGTACCAAGGCTTTGGTGAAACGCAATGTGCCCTGCCACTGCTACAACTGACTACTACTTAATAATCCACAACATCTAATTTTAATACATTCCCACTAAAATCTAATTTGAATAATTCAAACTGAATATTACCTACATAAGTAGATATTTATTAAAACCAAACCAAACACACTCACTTTAATACTGCAAAGGGGCGCGTTTTCTAATTAGAAAACTTAATGAAATTACAGCAAAAACGACCTTTGCACAAACCGAACGTACATTTTCCCTTTTATATTTCAACATTAAAAGCACATAGTTAAAATTACTGCAAGGAGCCGTCGTGCAAGCGTTTGAAGGGGACGAGAGATGTTGTGTCCCTTTCACGGGCGGAGCCAACACACGGATTTGCCCACATATTTAGAGCCCTCGATGTGAGGTCTCGAATGTTATTTATTAAACGGGCCCCACAAATACACACTTTCTAAACTTACTATTAAAAGATTACGAAATATATTATTAATAACGTAGGTATCTTTACTCTAACATTTTCATTCAGTAAGTACTGACATTAAGACATTAACTACTTACACCTACATATCGTCATTTTCAAACCAAAATCTGCTATGTGCACTTTTCTGAGATTCCAAAGCGAATGGTTTTCATCGTTCGAAGCTATCGAATATTCCAGAAAAGTGTGGAATAAGCGTCGATGAAAATATACCAAAATAAGGTCAAAAAGTCCTTATAATCATATATTAAATGTATCTAGAATATTCGACGTTAGAAGTATAATTGTATTGTTGCACATGTAGGTATATAGCTACTGTATTAAGGGCCCTTGGCTCATAAAATAAATAAACAAAAATAAAAAAGTTCACTGCCTTATCTATCGTATAAATAACTGCTAATTGCTTTTGAGCACTATTTGTCCTAGAACAAAGATAGTTGATTACTTGTAGGTATTAACATAGGTATATGATACTTTTGAAAGTGTTAGGTTAGGTTAGGCCATTGTTGCCGTGGCCAATAGTAACTCTTATTTTATCTGTGCCGTGGCGGCGCCATCAACCCCTAACACAATTCACGACCTTACGGGTACCTCTTTTGGTATGTTGAACCGCTAGTGTATTATTATACTTACATTAAGTATATTCTGAGGTTGAACAAAGTGACTATGATGTCCTGTTTAACCTGACTGCAACTTTATCAATCTTATTGCAAATTTTTAACTTTTTTACCTCTATTTTCCGCATTCACTAAATATTATTAGCTAATAATTTTTTTAGTCAGTTTTTCGTTTTTCTTTTTCCAGTCCAAGACTTGCAAACGTAAACCTTTAAAGGCACTGGAGCAGTATCTACATAATTTACAGTTTCACCCCAGGATCGCACAGGCAGAATATATTATAGGTATTTATACAAAACATGTTGCGAGATTCTATACCTATTGTTTTTTTTTAAACTCAAAACTGAATAAATAATAATTTGTGTAAGTCCATAAAGATATTGCCGATTTGGAATGAAATGTTAAGTCTAAATTGTATATCTATTACATTAATGAATATTTCTTCAGAATAAAAACAAGAACGAGTTAAAGACAGTAGGTACCTTTGTAAGTAATATTTCCCCTCTCAATAGGGACAAAAATTCGACAGAAAAGCCAAAACGTTTGAGAAGTGCAGGGCACACTATGCATAATTGGCGAAAATAAACTCATTGCCATGCCTCATAAAGAATACTTAGTTGGTTATATAGATAGGTGCGTTTATAGTAGTGGTTCGTGTGAATTTATATGATAAGAGAAGAATTTGAAACGATAAAGGAAAAATTACAAAGCAAATTAAAATTGCAGGATTCCCTCTGTAATCCAGAAAACAAAAATGTATAGAAGCACGCGACATCTATCGGTCACTAGCACTGACCTGTAATATATACTACTTGACAGGCTGCTGTCAAATTATTTTTTACAACTACAAATTTAAAGACTATAGTTTTGTTAATACGAAAATAATAATAATGTAATCATACTTCCTATGTTTAATTATTACTTGAAATAACTAGTTTAATAAAGGCGGGGAATTTTCTCGGAATACATACCTACCGTACTTGATTATCCTAAATATGGCAACCCAAAATAACTCCAGCGGCAATATTATGTCATTTGCATTGTATGGCATATGACAATGACATGCAAATTGTTTGTTGACATTGTTGGTGCATTGTTGTTGTTTTGTGCGATTTTCTAATTTCTTATTTATTGCCCATTTGCTTGCTGTACATGTGCATATTAGAGAAGTACGATTTTGTGAAATTTGTCTATAGTATTAGTAGAGGACATGTAACATTTTAAAAACTATTGAGTAATAAATTTATATTAAAAATGGATAAACTTCTAATGCAAAAGCTGATCAAAACCTACAACGATACGTGTCCAGATTTCACATACGAAAACCCCGTTGCCGACGCAGAAGTAGCCAGTGCATTGTCCAAAAGTTTCGTCAAACTTCTTACTAATAAAAAATCTATGCATATTAATAAAAATTTACGTAACTCAACATTAGAAAACATTCGGAAAATGTGTCAAACTGAAACCGAAAACCACGCGCAAGTTAATGATAAGCTCGTAAACGATTTGACTGAATTTTACTCAACGCAAATTAGTAGTGACACAAATCCTACAAGCATAGTGGAGTCGGTTGACAAGTATCTAGACGATTTTTTAGCTAGACAATTAAAAATAACATCAAACTTCACCAGTTCCAAGTCATCAATGAACCCAGATGTTATGAAAGCCTTGCTTAACATAAACAAGGATGGAATCTTTCTCAATATCCTTTTTAAGGATGTTATCAACTGGAATGAAGAGGATGAGAAATTTGTAAAACTTTTGAGAAATTTGTGGAAAAGCGATTTGCCTCTGAACATCTGTGATGATATCAGTATAAAATTGAAGGCAGAAATCGAGCGAGTTTTGCTGGAATTTTGTTTCTATATTTTAACAGTTAGAGATACAAATCTCAAATATTGTTTAGAGCAAAATAAAGAACTGATGGACATTATAAAGAAATGTTCTCACTCCAAAAATTGCTTTCAAATATGTTGCAACGTGTTAAACTCTCTATTTATAGCCACCAACTTTGATATGCAATTGGAAAAGTTTATACAATTTTTTATTGAAGAAATTAAGAACAATAGGCAAGAGACATTGTCAGTTTTATATCCATTAACTTTGTCACATATAGCAGTGATGATGGATTTTAAAATAGACAGTCTTCCGGAACCTGTAATGGGGATTTACACAAAACCAGCCTTGCTCCATTTAGAAAAACTTAACAAAGAATGTACAAGTGACTTAATAATGCTGTTGTCACACTATCCACAATGGTTTAATTTGTATTTAGAATTTCATAATAAAGAAATAGTATCATAACATATTGTGTTCTTAGCTTGTGTATATACTGTTATATACGAGTAGGTAATGATAAGATAAAACAGGTTTAGAAGATGCAACTAAAGATTGTAGTCATTTCATTACTATTTTTTTATATATGTTTATGTTGACAGACACGCTGATGGTCCACTTGGTGGTAAGTGGTTACCGTCACCTATAGCACAAGCAACACCACAGATGCTGCAAGTATTGCTGCCGAACATAGAAGGATTAAGGATGAGGGATAAGGAAGGGATGGGGTAATGGGCTCTGGTATCCCTTATGCACTCACCGATAGACAAAAGCACATATGCTGTTATTTCACGGTTGTAGAATACAGACCAGAGCCAACTTTGAAAAGTTCATTTCCAGGTGACCTCACCAGGAACTTTGGAATTGAACCCGGGCCCCCCTAGACGTTAGGCAAGCACACATACTACCTACTCATCCAAAGGGCTCGTCAAAAGTATTTTAATAATTTAAGGACAGCCTGTATTTGAGAGAATTTGTTGTCTCAACTTAATTGTCTTCAACAACAAAACATAGAATGCAATGCTTATTGAACTCGCGAAAATAAAACATACACCATAAATTTAATATTTTACAAAAAATCTTTATAGATCTTTTAGCTATCTACAAACCAATTTTAATTCACTTTATTCGCTTGTCAATTATTTCAAGAAACCAGTTAAAACCAGTTAAAATGTCAAAAAGACTGCACATTTTAGAAATTAATTGTATGTACTAAATATAAAATTAATTTCACTTTTAGTTAGCTTCCGAACTTGCATGGTACAAAAGTGCTGATATTTTGGAAACAAAAAAAAAATAAAAAATTTGTAATAACTTTATACTTTTATTTCCTTATTATAAAAAAAAACATGCTTTTTAATTTATATAAACAAATAATAAAAATAAAACTGATTTTAAAGCTTTTTAAAAACATTACAGAATAACTAATAGTTTTCTTAATATTTCCACCATTTCTATATTAAGGATTTATAAACAAAGCTCTAGAGGCTGAAGGCTCTAGTGAGAATAATAATGTTTGAACTTGCTGTATATATTAAAATCTAAAATGCAAATCTAGCTTAAAAGGCAACACTACATACTTTACCTGTTATGAATGAATACAGCGATATTCTGTGATGAATGTAGCTATAGCTTTACAATACAATAAACCACAGTCAGATTGAAGAATATTAAATAAAACGCAACCTACATATTTAATTACTTTTTTTGTTTAAAATGTTCTAAAAATTTCTCTAATTCGGCTTCAGTCGCCTCGTTGTTTAATATTTTAGTGTAACCCTTTGGTAGTGCTCGATTTTGCTTGGCTGAATTATGTTTTTTCGTTGATAAATGATCAGTGATGCTCTTGTAAGACGACCACAGTTCGTTGCAATAGCCGCAATGATATTCAAAATCACGAATCTGAGGAAGAAAGAAGATTTGTTTGAGTTATTTTTGGTTACAGTTCAAGAAGTGTGAGAAAGGTGTATGTAATAATATTAATAATAGATTTGTTGAATATAGGTTACAATGGTTACAATAGATAAATCTCGCTACATTCTATCCTTCGAGGGAGTGCAAATATTTTAAGTAGGTACCTATACCTACTTTATAAAAGATTAAATAAATGAATAAATTATTTTCATTTAAATAAATGAAAATAATTTTACACAATAATGACATTTGTCGACGAGTACCTTATTGCTTCATTTTCTTCTTGAATAAATTAATATTATATTAAGTTCTTTGATGGTGTTCGGAATGTAGATTTGTTTATGGTATGGGCGTTGAATGGCCGCTAGGAAATTCTATGTCAACGAAAATATGGGGACATGAAGTCACCTCAGTGACCCCAGGAGAGCTCTATGATTTTAAGAGCACTACCTTTTTGGTATTAACATTATGTTCCACAAGATATTGTAAAAATAACTGTTTTTATTGTTGCTACAATGAACAACAATTTAATACAAAAATTAAATATTTATAGTTTACTATTTTCAAATTTTACCTACACAAGACAAGACAAAGAGAAAATTCTCTCATATATTTAAAAAAAAAGATTGTTTTTTTTATGAAACAAAGACACAGAACTTTGTAGACAAAATTACAGACCCATGAGAAAAACAATAAGGCATCTCAAAAAATGTTAAAAAAAGGCATTGCAAAATAAAATAAAAAATCTGTAAACACGCACCTTGCGTATGAAATCATTTTCGATGTCGGCTATCACTCTAACATCCTCACATTTCTGTTTATGGGTCTCATCATTAATGTGATCATTTACCTCAACTTCATCGAAATATACATCGCAAACGTAGCAAAATGTCTTTTTAATGTGTTTATCAATTTCTATTCGGATTATCAAATTAAAACTCAGCACGCTTAATACATATTGCCTATTAATAACAATCAAAGAAGATTCGGGTGGCAGTGGAAATACATGTTCCACATATTCAGATAGGGTAGCGTATTTGGTCGGTTCTATTTGCTCCTTGTAATAACTCTTAATGTGTCCCTTTATTTGCAAGAAACCTTGATGACGCAACCCTTTACTATGTTCCATAATCTTCTTCTTAGTAGCGGGTAGATGCACTTTGCATAGCCAGCAAAAGGCGCGATGACCGCCGTGCGTCGTCCTCATCAAGTTTTCCTTAGCAAACTTCGCCATATTAGCCCTGTGTTGCCCGTAATCAATTGGTTTCGGTTGAGACGAAGTTTCTGGCTCATCCGTAGGCCAAGAAACAGCTATATGTTTCTTTCTATGTTTCACAAGTTTTAAGTATTTCAAAGGAAAACTATCTAAACACTGATTACATACGGCCCTACCGGAATCTTCGTCAATGGTATAGTACGGCAATTGAGTTTCAAGTAGTTTCAATTCAACTTGTAACACCTTCGGATCTAACGATGGAGTGCTTTTCGAAGACGATGTTGTAGCAGACAAAGATTCGGTGTGCTCTTTCTCCTCCCAGTGTGAGGGTAAAGATGACAATGGTGAAGTTTTTTCACAAACGAAACAGTAAAACTCTTCTTCATTAATCTATGGAAAGAATGAAAACGTTATCTATACCTACTTCTATACTTAATATTATAAAGAGAAAATTTGTATGTGTTTGTAATGAATAAACTCAAAAACTACTGAGCCGATTTTGAAAATTCTTTCATCTATAGAAAGCTACATTAACAGCGAGTAACATAGGCTATATTTTATGTTACGCGAGCGAAATAGCGTGCAAAAAGCTAGTACTTAATATTTACGTACCTCTGGTTAATTTTCATTGGTTTTGGAGCCGAATCTTCCTTAATATTAATCATCAACAGAGCTTAATCTGTATGTTTCTTACTTATAAAAGTTGAAATTTGGAACATACCTAGGTTTATTTTAAAGTGTAGGTAAGCAACCACAACAGCGTGTGTGTTATTGTGTTTCGGTGAATTTCCATTCCTAATACCTTGATGATGGCCTACTATGATGGCCCTTATTGCATTAATGTTAGGTACCTAAATAAAAAATTCATTCATTTTTTTTTTACAATTATTACCATCAAAATACTGTTCCAATGACGGTCAGAATCAGATTAATGTGAGTGCGTATTACCTACTCTACTAGGTATCACTGATCATTATAGTTTGCACGTTGTATTTAGATCGCCCAGCGAAACTAGTGGGGGGCAATCGGCGCATGTGTACAATTGCGCACAAAATTGCCAAGGGAATGATTTTTTTTATTTCGTATTTTTTGCACCTTACTATATCTTAACATTATAATAACACTAGATTTTTCCTTGTGACTTACCTATAGTTATACTCCAGTAAATTATAAAATAAAATGTAAATGTATACATTACCTTCCTGAAATATTGGGTGACTACTAAATTAAATACGTAACATTTAGATTGTATTAGGCGAACCATATGGTTTAAGGAAACAAGGTGGTCGATTAGTTCGTTCCTATTTCGAATAGCCGTGTCGCAGAGCCAACATTTATTTCTTGTGATACTGTGCCACTGTAAGTTATTTAAGGCGAGGTTACACAGTAACACGAATTCGGTATCTTCATGCCTTTGAACCAACTTTCTTGTATTTTCAGAACTTTCTGGGGGAACTTGTTTTGTATCTTTGGAAAACGCAACTATATTAGCTTTATGTTTATCCTCTTGTACATGTATCCGTAAAGATTTTATAGTATACATCACTTCACCACAAACTTTGCAGTAATAGATGTGATCGATCTGAAAGTAAGTATATAGGACTTTATTACCTAGTTAACTACATAGTTGTTACCAATAAGGTACCTACTTAGGTCCGTTTTTTTTTTTGTTTGAAAGTTGACGTGATTGTTCTTAACTATGATTTATGATGAAGATATTGATGAAAATATTTTGTTCACGAGTTTGAAGACCATCAGCCCATTTCACTAACTTCCACATGTTCGATTAATGTGGAAATTTGTATACTGTTACTTAGGTGCTCTTCCATGACATGGTGACCTTGACCTGATCTGATGCTGTAACATCATGTACCTAGTCTGTGGGACACCTAACTCCTCATCAACTTACAGCAGATATAGCGTGTTTGGGCTCAATGGAAAGTCGGGAGTTAGTTAATACTTAATTTAAATTATAATAGATATAGCTTATTAGAAAAATTGCATGACAATGTGTTTTCTGGTTTATTCTGTCTTCGGAGGGGAAAAACACAGTTAAAATATTCTTGTTCTAATATATTGTTATATATATACATACTTATATGCAAATTATCTTAAAACAACTTTTATTAAATCACCGTTTGCCAGACGTTAGTTTTCTTAATTTAGATGATCCCTCAAGTACTTTTTTTCTGGATGAAAGGTACGCTATGTCATTTACGATATCCCGGACGTGTATGTAAAATTTTGATTTTTTGCAAAAATGCAAAATTGATGATCGGTTGATTAGTTAAAGCGTGAAATGGTAACAGACAGACATACAGTTACTTTCACATTTATTTATTTATTTATAATATTATTAGAGATAATTTAGACATTATACGATCTAATGTTTACCTACCTTGTATATTTTATTTTGTTGGAATTTCTTCATGTAAGTAAGGGTCTTCATTTTCTTCTTATGATCAATCCATTCAGTATGTTTAAGCGATTGGTCCTCTTTTGAGAAAGCCTCCTTACACAACAAACAATAATAGTCCACTTCGCCGCTAATAATGCAATTTTTGCTAAATAAGGACATGGTCGATTCAAATAAAAACTTAACAGAAATATGTACGTTTTCAATTAGTTTTACCTTCACACAAATTGATAGATAGTTGTTTAAATATCCATCTACCCTCATTTTAATATAAACCTATAACCAACTATACCAATAGACGATATTATTGTTATAATGTACATTTTTTTAAATAGATAAAAAAGTGGGTATATAGAGCAAAATGGAGTAGGTAATTTATGCATTGACAAAACAAGTAGAAAAAGTACAGTTCTCAATTTTGGCTCAAATCTTAATGATGTAAGTAAACATATTGATTTATTTTTAACACTTAAATAATATTAAGTTAATGTTTTAGTTTAATGAGATTATTTTGTTATCTTCTATATTTTTTTTATATCCTCTCCGTATAAATTTTGTTTGTTATATTAATTCGCAGAAAATGTTGTTGATTGCATTATTATCTACATTTCATTTTCTCTTTTTTTTTTTAATTTACTAACGTGGTGTGGTGTAATTGTTTATTTTCCTTAATAAAATAAACGTAGAAACGATAATATTTGCATTTTTAATCCCGCAGATGCATGAACTTTGGAATAATCCTTCATCTAACTAAGGTGTATCCACATAGCTAATATGTGCTTCTTAAAGCGAACTGTAAACAAATTTTCAGGAACGGCACGGCAATGCACCGGCTGTATAGGTACCTATATCTTCTATATCAATCTTTATGTGTTCATCCCATACATACCTACCTATATAAAACCGTTTTTTATCTGTGCGTTTATGCATGCTAATCTCAGAAATGGCTTAACCTATTTGATAGCGGTTTTCACTAAAGAAACATATTTGGGAAATTAAAAACAAGTAGAAATTTTAAAAATGTAATAATAATGTGACTAATCTACTCGATTGATTTTTTGTGTTCAAACACGTTTAGTTACTAAATTAAGTGCTACACGACTAAGGCCCATCACATACGTAGCTATAATTTATATTAATATACATTATAGTAAGGCATATGCCGCAGTATATATTTATATGACGTCACCAACGTATACATTTATTGCATATTATGGTATAGCAAGACATATTACAACCGTCAATGAAATGAAGGCAAAATATATATTATAGCATTGTCTCCGTGTGTGGTAGCTTGCTATAATATATATAATATATAATAATAGTAATTAATATACATTATAGCTACGTGTGTAGCTTTATTTACTAGCCTTTGTTGTCACCAATAATAAATAGGTGCTAGTACATATTTTAAAGAAATGTCAATATATTGTTTGTAATAACTTTATTCTTTTATTTCCTCATTAAAATAACATGCCTTTTAAATAATTTACTTTTATACTCATATAATTAAAAAGAGGTATATATGTAGGAGGTAATCATCTCAGGCGTTATATCTTTTATTTTTCAACGCGGATGATTTCGCGACCACGAGCTAGTAAAACCGTTTTTTAACACATTACCAAATAATAGTTAAATTATTATCTCCACCAATACTATATTTAGGCTTAACCCATTCAGTGCGGCAAACATCGATTGGCTATTACTAAATTTTAATTCCAGATGAGGCTCACGCCCGTAGCCGTTACATTTAATCATGACTAACTTAACTAACATAACTTGATCAAAAATGATAAATAATTACAAAGGTATACCATCAAAGTATGTATAAATTATATGAAAATACTAGCTGACCCGCTACCGGCTTTGCCCGGTGTGCAATTTTTATAATAAATATTTACTCAACCAGCCGATAAATTACCTTACACCGCCATCTGTGAGAATCTTATAAAACTTACAGATAACTTTAAAAAAAGTTCCATAACAAATGTGAGTTCCATAAAATTCTCACAGATGGCGGGCGGTGTAAGGTTTCATAACTCTTTCTCCTATAGATAAACAAATAATTTGCAATAAAAAAATACTATAAATTGAGATAAAAACTATCCTATATTTTAAGTTAGACCAAATTACACATAGTTGAGAAATTTTATCAGTCGGCTTAGTAGTTTAGGAGTTCATCGCGAACAAACATGACATGTGACACGGATTATAATATCGTGGCAAAAGGTTCAAAGACAAAAGTGGGACTCATCAGACAACTAAATGGCAAGGATCAATGAACAAAAGGCGTGTGGGAAAAGAAAATATTGGCTTATGACATTTTTTTATTTATTAATAATAGTTTTGCTATTGGGCAAAATCTAGCCGTGCAAGAAAGACACGGCATACGCTCAAAAAATGCCTATTTACTCCAACTTTGAAAAGATTTGGGTTATATGAACTCAGATACTCACACGCCGGAAGGGGGTGCATATTATGAAAGGGTTTTTAAAAATGTGTGGAGAATAATATAATAATAATATTGTAGTCACATTTACAATTATGTTTAAATTGTATATTATGGAAAGCAACTATATGATGACATTTTACAGAAATTTTAACTACTGAGCCAGTTTTACTTCAGAATAATAAGGTTTTTCGTAGCATTAACATGCCCCTGCACACGATTTATATTTTGTGATTCTTGCCCCCGCATTGATTGTATTAAAGTTAAGTTCTAAAAGCTGAAAGGTTCTACAAAAAATAATAAGCTACTTAATCTAAATTAAAGATAAAAGATACTTAATTTAAAATGTAAATCTAGCTTTACAGGAAACACTACTTTACCTGTGCTATCATTATAGTGATGTTCTGTGATGGATGTAGCTTTATTGAGGTACAATACAATAAACCACAAAGTCAGATTGGGTATGACCATCCAAAATCTTTTACCTCTGAAGAATATTAAACAAAATGTAACCTTCATATTTAATCTTGGTTTTTGTAAAAGTGTTCTAAATATGCATATATTTGGACTTCAGTCACATTGCCG
Organism: Synanthedon andrenaeformis; assembly: GCA_936446665.2. Classification (NCBI taxonomy): domain Eukaryota; kingdom Metazoa; phylum Arthropoda; class Insecta; order Lepidoptera; family Sesiidae; genus Synanthedon; species Synanthedon andrenaeformis. Next base: position 4,718,742 of record OW387801.2, read on the forward strand.
TTTAATATTTTAGAGTAACCTTGTGGTAGTACTTGAAATTGTTTGGCTATTTCGTGTTTTTTCGTCAATACATGATTAGCGATGCTTTGGTAAGAAGGCCACAGTTCATTGCAAAAGCCACAATGATATTCAAAATCGCGAATCTGAGGAAGAAAAGGAGATTTTGAGTTATGTTTGGTTACAGTTTAAGGAATATAAAATTGAGAAAGGTGTTAAATTTGTGTGTGTGTGGGGGGGGGGGGGGATATCGATACAATTATGGGGAGCTAGAAAATACACCTCAATGACCCCAGTAGAGCTCTATTCTTTTAGAAGTACTACATTTTCATTTATGGAAATTTTAATATAGAATTTAATTCCAATTATAGTACTTTAATAAAACAAAACGCATTAAGATTGTTTACCAAAAAAAAATTAAGACAGACTGTTAAAAATAGACACCTTAAAAAAATAAAAATAAAAATCATAAACACCCACCTTCCTTATGAAATCATTATCGAAGTCAGCTATCACTTTAACATCCTCACATTTCTGTTTCAAATGGGTCTCATCCATAATGTGTTCTTTTTCCTCATCTTCACGCAAATATATATCGCAAATGTAGCAAAATGTTTTTCGAATATGTTTATCAATTTCAATTCGAACTATCAAATTAAAACTCAGCACGTCTAATAGATAAAGTCTATTAATAATCAAAGATGATTTGGATGGCAGTGGAAATACATGTTCCACATATTCAGATAAGGTAAAGCATTTGGTCGGTTCCTTTTTCTCCTTATACCACTCAATGTGTCCCTTTATTTGCAAGAAACCTTGATGACGCAACCCTTCTATATGTTCCATAATCTTCTTCTTAGTAGCGGGTAGGTGCAATTTGCATAGCAAGCAAAAGGCACGGTGACCACCATGCGTCATCCTCATCAAGTTTTCCTTAGCAAACTTCGCCATGTTAGCTCTGTGTTGCCCGTTATCAATTGGTTTCGGTTGAGACGAAGTTTCTGGCTGATCCGTAGGCCAAGAAACAGCTATATGTTTCTTTCTATGTTTCACAAGTTTTAAGTATTTCATAGGCAAATTTTCCAAGCACTGTTTACATACGGCCTTACCGGAATCTTCTTCAACATTATAGTATGGCATTTGACTTTCAATTAGTTTCAATTCGTCTTGTAGCACCTTCGAATCTATCGGTGGGTTGCTTTTCGAAGATGATGTAGCAGTCAAAGAATCGACATGCTTTTTTTCTTCCCAGTGTGTGGTTAAAGATGACATTGGGAAAGATTTTTCACAAACGAAACAGTAGAACTTGTCTTCGTTAATCTATGGAAAAAAATTAAAACATATTTAGGTACTTATAGTTTCATTCATGGCACATTCAAGGTGAATATCAACAGAGACTAATTAGCAACAGAGACTATAAAATTAAACATTATAATATGTGTTATTATCGAAGTGTCTTAACGGTTATTGAAATCCATACTAATATTATAAATGTGAAAGTAACTATCTGTTACATTTTCACGCCTTAACTACTCAACCAATAATTATGAAATTTTGCATAACATTGTCAGGAATACAGGAAAGGACATAGAGTACCTTTCACCCAGAAAAAAAGGACTGTTTCCAAGTGATCATCTAAAAATAAAAATTCAATGCTTGCAAAAAGTATTTTTGTATCAAATAAGAGGACCATAATCATTTTTGCAATATAATTTCTTTCTCAAGTTATTGGTCAAGCTACATCCACAAAATTCGCGAACATGCTCTAAGTTGTAATGAAAAGGATTATTATTTATTGATTACAACTTTTACAGAAACCCAACAGCACACATGCTGTTATTTTCAGTGGTCTTCCGTAAGTGTGGTTACAGCCGCCAAACGACTCGAATATGCCTGCCACTAGTGATACTTACAGTAAAATAGAAAAAATAAAATGTATATGTACATTACCTTCCTAAAATATTGGGTGTTTTCTGTATTATATATGTGACATTTCGATTGTATCAAGCAAACCATATGGTTTAAGGAACGAAGATGTTTTTCTATTTCATTCGTATTTGGAATAACCTTGTCACAGAGCCAACAGTTATTTCCTATAATACTGTGCCACTGTAAGTTATTTAACTTGAGGTCACACAGCAAGACGAATTCGGTTTCTTCTTGCCTTTCCACCAGCTTCGTTCTATTTTCAGAACTTTCTAAAGGAAATTCAATTTTATCACCAGAAAACGCTTCTATATTTGCTTTATGTTTATCCTCTTGCACATGGTCGCGTAAAGAACTTATCACCTCACTACAAACTTTGCAGTAATAGATGTGATCAATCTGAAACAAGTATAGAGCTTTATTTAAAAGGAGCAGACACTAAATAAGGTAGTATTTAGGTATATAGTAGGTGCCTATGTAACCATTTCAAAAGCAAGCAAAAAACCTTAAATGCAGCCCTTATGTAAGTAACAAACAAAAGCATGGGTGATTTCTTAACTGAATGCTATTGTATTTTTAAATAACATAGTTATCATAATTCATTATTATATAAATAAATCTGTATCTCTACTGTCTTCTATAGGTAGGTACCTATAGAAGACAGTGATATGAGCAAAATTTTTTACATTAAATAAAAAAAAATGTGTAGGTACCTATTGTTTGAGCTATGCAAGAGCTTTTATACAGAAAAGCAAAATAAATATTCCCATTTTACGGTACCTACCTATTTCAGTTATGCATTGAAATTTATTAAAGTTTTACACAATGCATGGTGTGTAAAAGTTTGCATGAACTTTCTTCTGTTGTGTTCCGAGGGAAAAAAACGCTACGAGTTTTTTTAAAAAAAAAAGAACACGCTTAAAAAATTAAATGTATCTTCTGATATCTTTTAAGTTATAATATGCAAATTGTATATACAAGTTACCTCTTAAAACGACTAGACGATGAAAATTGCTAGGTACTAAAAAATATTTTTAATATTATACGATCTACTGTTTACATACCTTGTATATTTTATGTTGTTGGAATTGCTTCATGTAAGTAAGGCTCTTCACTTTCTTCTTATGATGAATCTGTTCAATATGTTCAGGCAATTGGTCCTGCTTTGTGAAAGCCTCCCTACATAAAAAACAATAATGGTCCACTTCGCCACTAACGATGCAGTTTTTGTAAAAGATTGACATGGTCGAATCTAATCAAATATTTCATGTGAATACGAGATAGGTTCTACACCTATCTCGTATTCACACTCTACACACAAATATATTCTTCTCTTCATCTAAGCATCACTAAGCATATTTTAGTACATTTTAGAATAACCAATAACACAGTATTATGACAGTAAAGATTTAAGAATATGCTTCTCTTCTCTCTCTCTCTCTCTCTCTCTACTCTATATGTGGCGTGAAGTGTGTTCCGTAAATCAAATTCATATTCCAACGACTTTTGTTCCTTGCAGTGTTGCCAGCTCAATATCAAGAGGGGGTACTAAATTACATCTCAAAAGTTATACGAATGCTATGGATTGCCAAATATGGTTCGAAAAAAAATCACACCTTAAGTACAATGATTTAATTGTCTTAAATAGTTATTAATTGTAAATTATGTCCATTTGTTTTTGTTAACTTTAAATGAGTGAAAAGTTAGTTAAATTGTTTTTATCAAACTAGTTAAGTAGATTATACTTGGCTTCATATTTATATAGCACAGATCCTAAAATTCCAAATATTTAGCTCTTTTTTTCTAAGTAGTAGTTGGCAACACTGTATGATACAGCCAGCTCTGTCACTCATTCGTTTTCCTTCTCACTTCAACACTTAGCATGAATTTATAAAGGCGTGTCCAAAGAGTATATAATCACTACGTTTGGCGTGTCCGCTGCGCCAAAATTCTAATAAACATTGTTAGATTGCAAATTTTTCGTCCGTTGAGTGTTCAACGATGTTTAGTAATAAAGTTTTCTAACAAATCTTAACATTTAAATAATCCGACGAAGGCCGACGTTTAGATTCCCCGCAGACTACAGACTTTCTATCGGCCAATAAAAAGTCTGTAGTCTGCGGAGATTCATTAGTATTTTTAACGACAAGACATTTAGGCCACGCCCCTATTTTTTTAATATTTTTTTTTTTTTTTTTAAATAGAGATGGGGTTGCTCTTGGCCAACATCCAGGTGTGTAGCGAAGATGAGGCCTATGATGGAGCGAGCTCACCCAGAAGGTGCCTATTCACTCGAACTTTGAATAGATTCAGGTTATATGTGCTCGGAAATACAGACGCCGGAAATAAAAACTATTTCATGTTTTCTAGCAATGTTTTGTTAAAAAACTGACGCAGCGGTACGACTGCAATCGCTACCGAGAACGTAAAACATTTATATGGAAAATTGTCAATTTTCCGACCCATGGTTCGTTTCAGTCGGTTTCAGTGGATGGATTAGTTCACAGAATACAACTATGCACTCACTATCTATTACATGCCGAAAATTTGTAGCGGGACTTTTGAACTCACTTTCAATATTTTAGTTAGATTTCTGTTACGTGGGTTTCGTTGCAATTTCAAAACTTCAAACTTTTTTGGGCTTTTTGTCAAGTTTGTTTTTCATACCTTATTACGTAATCTTACAACTAAATAGTGAAATTTTGTTGTTTTTTTTAGTAAAATACCTACATTTCTTACGTGCAAAAAAATGTACTTTTTTAGTTTGAAATTGATCTTTCCATCTTATGTCCTCCTCTTCAACTAAACTGCGTTCCATAATTCGAAGGAGTAATTTGACAGGTCCTAATGTCAAATTTTAAAATAATGTTACCAGCGTTTTTTCGGTAGTGCTGTTTAATAAGTCCGAAATTTAATAATAACCGAAAGTTTTTTTAATAAGTCCGATTAGGTTACATCACTATTTTCGTATGGTCAAAAACTTGCAACACAGGAAATGTCAAATTCGTAGAGCCCTCTACGGTGATTACGGAACACACTATAGTATACGTGGCAGGGATACAATGCGTTTTGTCACACTTAAAATAAAAGTCCACTATAAAAGATCATAGCTAGAATTTTTTTATTTAAAATGCATAATTGAACATAAAAAGTTCTAATAATTATACGTTATGTATACATTATTATTTAAATCTTAACTAGGTATTATTTTAAGTAATTTCATCAAAAAAATCGCAAATTATAACTTACACAACACCACACCTCTGTGTGTAATCAAGCCATTACAAAACTGGGACGAAACGCCACTTCGTCATCAACTATCCGTTTACATCGCTTATAATAACAAATAACCTCTTGAAAGCGCTTAAGAGAGTAACGCCACCTCTGTTCTCAGATAAACATTCTTGGCATTTATTCGCTGTCTATCCCTCTTTTAAACTACGCAACGGATTTTAATGCGGTTTTCACTAATGGAAAGAGCGTTAAACGAGGAAGGTTTTTACATATAATTTGCTTGGTGCTTGGCATGTCGCTTGCAGTGTTGCCAACACGATAGTATGCAATACGTCTGTCTACTAGCGATTAGCTTAGCTCTTACCACTAATTGAGGCTCATTGTAGTGTGGCCTTAGCCAAAACTAATAACAACTTAAATTGTAAAATTACGGGGGCTGCTGCTGGTCACTGCTGGACATTACCAGCAGTGGACGTCTAACGGCTGATGTGATGATGATGTGAGAACAACTGTAGCGTACGTAACCTTAACTTAATATTCAAATTCACCACTGCATGTTTTTGTGAATATAAAGCGCGTCCCTCATGAGGAAATCGCGCAGAGCACACAATCCCTTGAGCGTCTTCGCGTTATGGTCCATCTTCTGTATGTCCGTCTCGGATAAAGATTTGTCCTGCGACAAGTAGCCGCTGACGGCTTCCTCCGTCATCCAGTGAGAGGGTAACTTGTGCACGTTAAAGTGATTCGGATCTGGGTTCACAGGCATCGGAGTCAGGGACTTCTCCCATGGCGTTATATACTTCTGTTCCGAGTGTAGCCCTTCGATGTACCTGCGGACGATTACAAGTAGATGATATAATAAATAAATAAAGCCTTTATGGCTGACATTTTACAATATTTAGAAAGTGGCAAAAGTCGTTCGGAGGGCATGTGTCGATCGAAGCGCTTAGATAGTAAAGAGCGAATATCGCTCCGTTACCTGATGTAGGCCTCCGAGTGGGTGACGCGCTGCGCCTTGGGAGGCGCGGTGACGAAGAGCGGGTCGAGGCCGGATCGAGCCCCTCCCGCCGCCTCAGCCGGGCCCGCTGCCCCGCCGGCGCCTGCGCTGCCGGGCGACGGCGTGTTGCGGGCGATCGGCGACATCGCCGACAACCCTACGTGCAAAGTACAGGTGTTTTTTTTTTGCACGGCTACCACGAGCGCATATTATGTCTTCACAAGAAAATATCCGAAGTGTACCTTAAGATATTTTAAGTAGAAAATAATTCAAGAGTACAATGAAGATTATATTAATCTTTTATAAATTTATATATACGAAATAATCTACTATGTATCTCGGTAATCAAATTTTAACTTACCTCCAGGCGACATTAAGCCAGTGCGAATACCCACAAAGTTCTTTGACTTTTTCGACGCAACAAAGTTTCTGTAATAGAAAATGGCGCTGGTATTACGATTTATCGACTGATTAATAAATACTTAATAAAAGGTCATGAAGTATGAAAGATAAAAATCAAACGTTAATAAGAGTACGACGCATTTACCTGGACCTCTCGTGGACGGCCATCATCTTGCCGTTGCCCTTGTTTACGTGGAGATCCCTGACGTGACGCAACAGCCTCGGCAGGTTAGGGAAGGGCGCCTGGCTCTTACGCACTCGCGCGCAGTTGCGCCACATGCACGGGAACTCGTTGGTGGCGCCGCGTGACGTCATGTGCTGTTGGATGTGCCCCGTTGCGCTCGCACATGTTTATTAAAAACGACGCCACGTTAGACATAAGAGTGTGTACACGTTCACAATCATAAGGACACTAACATATCAACAGATAACGTTTGAAATTATAATTGTGTTTAATGATTTTGAAAACTACATTTTCCAAAGTTGACCCTGCCGGTGTATAGAAACCGGCTACCATGGGACAGAGCACTAAATGCCCGATTTTTCACCAATAGTTGTTAGTTGTTAGGGAAACGCCTAACAACTATTTAAGCCGGCCATTCACTTATTTATCATTGGTATTTATTCCTGCATGAAGCGCCGGACTGCAAGATTTTATGTGTTCCCTAACTCTAGGTGACTGATGGTGAAAACGGGCATAAGAGAAGCGCTTTAACCACTCGATCAACGAGCTCGCATCAAAGCTCAAGCATCAAGCCATCGCTAAGGTAAAGTAATTCTTAAACATATTATTTTTAACCTTATTACAAAGGTCTTAGCACTCACACTCGCCGTGCCTTACCGTCAGTCAGCGCATTATTCCTAATTCCGAATGCATTTACCCTTTGGATTCTATTATTTAGCATAGAATGTAAAATATGTGGACACTTACTGTTCCCCTGTTCACCGATGCAATGCTCCATACAGTCTTGAAGGTCTTCGAATTGGTAATCGCAAGTGTCCCACCCGCATTCGTATGTCATTTCCATAGGGATCTGTCAGAAATATACATTTTTTTAAATACCTAGTTTAATATTGAATTTAGTAATGATCAAAATTGGCGAAACGACGTGTGAGAGTTCTAAAACAAAATTTTAGTACGAGATTAGTAGTGATTATTTAGTAGAGATTTATGTTTTTTGCAAAAAAAGAATCTTTTCACGAAGCATCTTTTAGTACTTTAACATGAATAGGAACTTGGTGGCAAAATCTAAGTTTAAGAGCAGATGCATAAAATAAGACTTTCTTTTGGGGTCGAGTTCTCGACAAGAATTTCGTCTCGCGAATCGTGCACATCGCTATGATGATGATGATCATAGTGATTCACACACAGAGAAAGACATCTCCGCACACAATTGTGTTTATTGTACAAACAGATTCTGTTTATGACTAAGTAAACATAAATTTTGTGATTAAAACTTTAACTTTATTTTTTGAAAACTTTTTTTGTTTTTAACATACTGCAACGCTCCGTGAGTCAGAACAGGGGTGTAATTCTGTAATTTGGGATTATCAACATTCTAATTGTAAATAAATGCACATGTCTACACATGCGAACTAATAATAAAACGTATTGAACTCACGTTCAACTCTCTCATTTCCTCGGCGAGTCTTGCTGTGGTCTCTTCGTTGCATCGAGCGGCGCGCTCCTCCCAGCTCTGTTTGGTAGCGGCTGGTAGCGACCGCCACTCGTTGCCAACGATGCGAGATATCTCGCCTGGCGCACACGTCAATGTAAATTGGTCATTATTGCGAGAGCACGACGACTCAGTTTTGTATACTTTACTTTTTATTACTACACCACCACAAATAGCACATGTTGAGGTAATTGGAGTGAATTCTCATTAAAAGGTTTTCATAGCAACGGCACCGTAACAGTGCATAGAAATATAATCAATGTTGCACATATTACAGACAAGGCTTTGTTTACTTTGCAAATATCAAGTAGTCGCCAATTACCCTTTTGTAACAATGTGGCTATGAATATAAATTTATACAAGAAACTTCGTCCCTTCGACTCGTATGTCACATTGTAAAATTCAATTAACAAGAAAAATAGTAAGGAAAATTATTAAGAAAACTACAATTTCGAATTCTACCGTAAATAATATAGAAATTTTCATTTTTAAGTTTTTTACGACCTAGTAATACCCTTAATAAAAACTAAAATATACATGCATAGATTGAGACAACGACTAATTTGAGGGCAATTTAAAGCACCTCAAAAATATCAACTACAAACTGGTCACTTCAAAACTTCATACTATAACTTCATATTATACTATAATTTTTCTATTTTTTTTTTAATAGGAATAGAAATTAAATAAATAAACAACTACACCCTCTAAATAGAACGACTAATCAAAACAACAACAAAAAATACCCAAAAAGCGATACCCAAAATTTTCAACATGCAACGAAAGAAATACTAATGATAAAATCAATTGCTCGAAATAACCAAATAATAATCAACGATGAAAAACTAAAAGCCCATGACGCATATATAACGTGAGTCAGAAGTCGGCAACCTGTAGCAACACAACTGGAATTTATCACTTACGGAATAAAATAAAATCAATAAAATCGATAGAAAAAAAAATCACCAGCAAAACTTCAAAAGGTTGCCCATTCCTGACCCTGGAGGTTATACTAGTGACGTCATGATATTTATCGATTAAATGCGCAACCGTGCATGATAAATACCTTTCTTTAGGGGGCCACCTGAATTTCCTCGTCCAATTATCGAAAGTCATGTAAAAAATTGAATAATCAAGTAAAATCTATGTAGGTAGTTAAAATATGTTTTCAATAAATGCCATAACGTCATATATTTTTTAAATTGCATTTTGTTCCTATGTAATAAAGACGAGATGTTAACACAAATAAAAGATTTCCCCTGGTATAAGTTTAACGATGTGCGCGTAATGACCGTAGCAGTATTTGCTCTGTATATTAAAAAAAAAAAACATAAAAGACATATTATTATAAGTATTTTATAATATTTATTTATTTTCTTACATTGCTATATTAATATTATTTTTTTCTAAGCTAAATAGATGATCAAAAGTGACTTGATATATTAGTAAAATTTAGGAAAATATGAGTCGTTAAAAACAAAATTTTACAATATACAAACAATATTTTTTTAATTGCAAAAAAAAAACATAGAAAATTGTGCTATCCTGTTCCGCTTCTTGTTTGTATTATTGTCACAATCATGTTCAGAAAATCGTGTAAAACGACGCGTGTAATAAGCGTTATACCCTCTTATATAAACTATTCCCTAATATTAGTTAAGAGACAGACTTTGGTTAGTTTGAAATATCCAATCCAGTAGTTGGTTATTATAGAAGATAACTAATTATACTAATCGTAGATCATCAGAGAAGGCATTCCTTTGTTTTAGATGTTTTCTCGCTTCTATTTAGGTTTCGACACAACTCTATCGATACCACACACCACATAAATAAGAAAGTTTTTTAAATAAAATTAAAAATAAATTAAATCTTTTACAACAGAGTATTTTTTAATATATTTTTTGTTGGTATATTATAAATTGCTATCGCCTAATGGCACAAGTGACACAATTAAAAAAAGTTGTAAGGGCTATCATAACCACATATTAATCAGAAAACTGTTTTAGATAATTTTCTTACAGAAATATCTTTCATACTTAATGTTAATTAATTAAAAGATGAAGTTTACTAGAAGTCTCACGGAACCGCTGTACCACTCCTTAGGAATACTGGGTGAGGTTGGGAGAATGGGAGAAATGAGCTTATGGTATTGCCGAAAACACACACGTTGTGTTCATGCCACGTCTCACTCCAGTGCCGTGGACACAGCAGTTGCGTTCACGGTAATTTAAGGGCACCTGTAGTTATTCATTGATTTCTTGGCGGCAGTGAACGTGTTGCAAAACGTACTCACCAAATGTTGAGTCGGGGTTGTTGGCGATAATAGCTCTGCGGACCTCGCTCGAGTACAATATGTATCCGGTGACGATTTTCTGTTTCTGCTCCTTCTTCTTCTTACTGCTCGCGGGAGTCGCTGTGGTCTGTTGCCTCTCCTGGCCCGTGTTCGACGACATCGATGGATTGTAAGGGTTGCTATTGCCACCTGAAATGGGAAAACGCCGTCATCTCACTAGCATTTTTGCTCGCGACTTCGTCCGTGCCTTTAGGTTTAAGAAATCTAATTTTGTATTAATTTGTAGGGCAAACACAACACAACAAAAAACAAGATATTTTTTTCCTAGCTTTAAAGCTTGTAAACAGAGAATAAATGACGTATTTTGTATTCGTTTCAATGCATGCTAAGTTTGCCTATAAGTGAACTTTTAAATGTGAATGTGTGTAAGTATGGTTGTATACTGCATTGGCGTCCAAATAAAATAAATAAATAACTTCTTTTTATACAATGACTACTAAAAATTACTGAAATTTCGAGCGCTTTTCGAGTCCATTTTTAATTATTGATACAAGATTAGCTAGACTTTAGCACAATTCTCTCACAAAAAGCCTTGGAATTCTTGGAGACTATCTGATTCGTTTATTTTTTTTCAAAAAATTCAACACCGAAATCTATTCAACGCGGATGAAGTCGCGAGCACCAGGCCAGTATTGTATACAAAACCAAAAAGCCAATCTTATTAACATATAATGCAAATCACACATTAATTTGCACTTACCTATAGAAAGAGGGGTAGCAGGCGAGGCCAGAGACGAGTCGTCAAGCGAGTTCTCTAGGATCATCTCAACGTCCTGACTTCCAATTGTTGTGTTGATTAGGTTCGTGAACTGTGGTTTATTATCCTGAAAATGTATAAAGACATGCCTTTTTAAACGCTTAGCATTAGTGAAATATATATCCGAGCAGTGTTCAACGAGAATATTCTCTCAGAATCTGGATTCCACTGCAGAATTCTCTCCCAAGAATCCAGCAGTCGATACACACGGGTTGATGGTGATGATGATGATGATGATACACATCGTAAGTATCTGTCTTAAGTAAACAACATCCAGAATTAATTATGAGAGAAGTGAATGATAAATTACCAGCGAGTCTATGTTCGTTGGATTGAAGGACTTGGCGGAGAAGCCAGCCGACGAGTTCACCTCGTGATGCATGGCCAGTGCCGGCGGGCCCAGCTGCTTCGGGAAATAATAGATCTGAAAATCAGTCAATACATTTAATCAAATATATATTACAAGCATCTTTAATTAAATATACATCGGGGTCCTTTTTGGGGGGTATGAATATCATAGGGATCATAGGGGTTGCTTGTAGTACACGATTATATTTTCCAATAATCACCAACTTTACAACGAGGAAAACTCGTTCATGCTCCTTTTCCTACTCTTGATGGAAAGTCCCCCTCGTACAAAAGCTAATGGACCGATTTTAAAATTATTTCACCTATAGAAAGCTACATTATCAGAGTGTAACATGGGTTATATTTTATAAAAGTTACGCGGCTATTACAGAGCTTCATCTGACTTACTTCATCGACGGTGACGTCCTTGGTGTGATCGAACTTACGCAGGCCCGATTTCAACTTACGAGCGACTCTATTCGACTCGTCGTACAACGATTCGCATACAAACACGTCGCTCTCCGCTATTTCCGTCGGACGACCTTAACACAATTATATAACATATATATAAAAAACATAAACTTATTGAACTTATGAGAAAATAATCAAGAGATTTAATTTTCTCATAAATAACAATTGATAAAAATTAAAAATACACTTTCCGTCTGGTAAGCAGATGCGTGAAAGACGCTCTTCGGATCTTAATCCAATATGGTTTCATATAAAAATTAATATATATATTTTTAAACTTACATTTAAGATAGTCGTCATAGTCGAGAACAGAGCACTTGCCAACAATTCCTACCAGAGGACTAGTATCGTGGATTGTCGTTAACAACACCTCCTGCTTGTAGAACGGCTGGAACAAAAATAATAATTTTAGTTTTCACTACTGTTTTAGTGCCTTTTTAGATATAAATTAATTATAATATAATACATGCATACCTTGTTGATAATGTTGGCCACCTCAGACGGAAATATCAAGAAGGGTCCACGGAAGTAACATTTATTACTGTAAAAATAGCATACATTATAATAATAAATCATTAATCGCTAACGGGGCGACCTTCGTACCGCCTCGGAATAAAAACCTATAAATATATAAAAATATAGAACAAAATGTATGACATTTATTTTCGTGAATATTTCCGATGTTTTAATAGTTATTTTGTTATTCGGGGCGGAGGAGACAAATTCAACAAATATAACTTGTCAGTTCGTTCGTTTCGTTCCTCAACACGAACTACACACTTTTCATATTAGATTTCATCGATTGATTGAGACGCTCACCGAGCATGTGGCATGTCGTATGTCGCATGTCGGTCAGAATTCACTGTTTTTCCCCTACCAATTCTATCGATTTAGTAATAAAGTTTTCTAATATAACAAATCTTAACATTTAAATAATGAGGTCCTCCGACCAGGAAGACGCGAAAGTGTTTTTGATCGACAAAACATTTAGGCCACGCTCCTATTTTATGTCTTCCAACAATGTTTTGTTAAAAAAATGGCGAAGCGGACCCGGTTTTAGAGTTTATAAGTGTAGGTATTGTATGTATGTCTGTATGTATGTATGTATGTTCCTCCATAACTCTGAAACGAATTAACTGATTTTCATGAAACTTGGTAGATAAACATTTGGACGTACGGGACACAGGATAGGCTACTTAATATTTTTCAACGCGGACGAAGTCGTGGGCACCAGCTAGTCTATAATATAAAAATGAATGCCTAAATGTGTTGCTAAGCGCAAAACTCGAGAACGGCTGGACCGATTTTAATTCTGTCTTCACTCATGGATAGAGGGATAGTCAGGGAAGGTTTTACGTAAAAAAAATGCACCCCGGGCGAAGCCGGGAGCGGGGGCCGCTAGTATATCATAATTATACTCACTCGCCCGTCTCCCATATGGTGTCGACCTGAGCGATCATCTGCTTTCCACCGTCGGTGACCACATACACGTAGTCCCCGGTCTTGATGACTCCGGAGCAAACGGTGTTGTACTGTTCGTAGTAAGTGTTTTCATCGTCTCCACCGAGAGGATTGTACATGACAACGTCCTGAAAACGAATGATTTTAAAGATGAAAGGAGAAAGCTATTTTAAAAACAAATACAAATTATAAATACAAATTTTAAAAAATACAAATCTTTTCTCTTTATAATAACCTATACTAATATAAATTATCACATTAACAATTGAACTGAAAAATCGCGTGTGGAGTAGACCGGTGTAGATATTTTTCTTTTATACAGCTATTACGGACTTTTTTTATTCAATCTCTAAAAAATTATGAACAAAGTGTAACAAGTTTTACAAGAAAAATCTATGACTTAATAATAATAATAATAATAAAAAACTAAAAAAAAAAACTGAAAATCTTACAGGTCTCTCTTTCTCTTGAACATTTTCCAATATTTCCAGCTCAGCCAATTCGTCCTTATGTTTTTCAACGCGTTCACGGAAAACTGACACCGTTCTGTTTGGCTCCAACGGTACCTAAAACAATTTATATAACAATAAATCCAGGCCATGTTTCTTTCTTTTATTTTTTTTTTCAATTTGCACTTTTGAGAATTTGTTCATAAGTCTTTCTTAATTGCAGTAATTTCCTGTTAATATTGTGTAAGATGGGGATGAGATGACATTTGAAATTAAAAATACTTTCATACTTTGTATACTTTAAACTTAAAATATCTATGAAACTCCATTATCAAATTACACAATATTTTCCCAGTGAAGTCTGCAATTTCTTCTTACCATTAGATACAAATTTCAACCGTTAAAACGGAAATTAAAAAATAAATGACCTGATCTCCATACAAAACGGCCCTTTGTTTGATATGCATGAAGTTGAAATGCATAAGAAAAGTCTCACCTCTCTGGCAACAAGTGTGGCTTCCTTTTCGGCTCCCTCCCACACCTTGATCTTCTTGAACCATCTGTGTCTTGTGCTGTATCGACTTTCGCATACGTACACGTCTTTGTCTAAATAACCTGTACAAATTGCCAATATAACATGCATGAGAAACGACAGAGAACTAACAAAGAAAGTCTTATAAAAATTGTTGCCTTGTTAGGAAGAAAAAAGTAACGTTTGTTACGAGGATAAATAAGTCAAAGTAGAAATAGGAAATCTCGGTGAAAAGTAACAGTTTTAGATATTCATACGAAATTATATATGTACCTATTAAGTATAAATTTTCGTGTAAAATTATGATATTGACACAATATAAGTTCCTTTTTCATTTTGGACATACATATTATTTTTAAGGAATATAAAAAAAATACCAAATCGAAAGGTTTTTAACATGTAGTGTGAATTTTTGAATAAATAAAACGAGCATGTCGTACCCTCGGGTCTATACTTGAAGTACTCCTTGACGTTCATGACGTAGCAGTTCCCAATGACGTGGTCGAGGGGAGCGGCGCGATGCGTCTCCGTCTTGAAAACTTCCTGCTGTAGGAACTTGCGCGTGCGCACGTGGAACGTCTCGTGAGGCCTGCACGCACACGGACAGACGGTCAGACCACCGCGAACATGTGTTTAATATTAATTTATTATTAAAATATATTCCTTTTCTCTCGAAGCATATTTATGTGGGATAAATGACCAAGTAAAAGTTAGACAATTTCACCATATATATATATACACCTTAAGAATCGATTTTCATATATAAACCTGGGGTGTGATAAATTATGGGAGTAAAATCAAATGTCACATGTCACACGTTACGCGTTACAGCCAACAATATGCTTCAATACATATTAATATAATATAATACATATAATATATTATATTAATTATGTTATAATTATATTTATTAAATTACTTATTTATTCGTTCGTTCGTATTTATTAAATTATTGAATTATTTATTTATCGTTCGTAAGTAAACTCCAGTCATGCGTCGGAGCTGACACACACACTTTTTTTTTTCTAATTCTGTATCTATCTCTATTATTCTTATCCATTCATATTTTTCACTCATAAAAAATAACACTTCACTTCGCAAGGTAAGCCTTGCGTTTTCCATATTTATAACTAATAGATCAGTGGAAACAAAAGATGAGATTGGTCAAATAGCGGGTGTTCTTTAAATCCTGGCTTCCTGTAACACGTTTCCGTTGCACTTGCACGATTTTACTCCCACAAAACCGAGCGGTAAGATGTTACACATCAGAAAACCAACATGATATAATACCTAATTTCAATCATGAATACAAAAGAAAGAAATGGCACTAATTAAGCACTACACCTGATTTACCTAAAGTATACGTTGGCGTACAACATGGGCACGCCGTCGCTACTGGTCCACACCCTCTCGACCTGAACAATGCTGGGCTCCATGTTGCCCTTCTCGGGCTGCAAGTACACGAAGTCACCCTTGTTGTACTGCGTTTGAACCGGAGCCCCGGTCGCCGGCAGCGAGTCGTCTGTGCTCGATCTGAAACACCAAAAATCAGACTCTAACATCCAATATCAACATCGCTGGTGGCGAAAATGTCTCTTTATAACCAGTTATTAAGTCTGTTATAAATGTATTATAATATTATAAATGCGAAGTTCGTATGTTTTGATTTTTATGCAGTTATTTCACGATGGTCTTCTGTGAGGAGGTGGTTACTGCCGCCAGACTGGCTAGTGGCAGCTACTTTCAACTATTTACCAAATCGAGACCGGAGCCAACTTTACAAAAGTTAATTTTCATTTTCCAACCACTCATCCAACGGGCTCATCCAGCAACAGGCTGTTTGTTTCTCAACAACGCAAAAACGGGTTAACGGATTTGAATGAAATTTGGAACACACATATATAGTTACCATACACACACACACACATATATAGTCCCTATATAGTTACCATATAGGGATACCTTTTAGTACTGCCGCCGCCAGATGAGGCCGGCACATTTGCGCGCTCACAACACAGCCGGAGCTGCTCTTTCTCACCTCTTGCAGCGGATTAAGTTGAAGGTAGCATGAGTTAAGTGGGTTGGGTGTGTGGCGTACCTGGTCTCGTCCTCCTCCTCGTGCTCCTGCAGCAGCTTACACTGCTTGACGAGCTCCACGCTGGTGGAGACGGTGTCGCGCGTGAAGGCGAGCGCGGGCGAGATGAGGCGGCCGCGGCACAGCACGTCGCGCTGTGAGATCAGATACGACTGCAGCTCCACCGAGTCCTCGAATATCTGGCTGTCCGTGCGCGACAGACGACGGGCCCTGCGTACATTCACGTTTAGCGGGTGAGAGGATTTTTTTTTAATATATCAAAAATCACAACAAACCCGAACCATACTGAGTTTTACAACATCGAGTGATTATCTATCTTTGTCGTTTTCCTTACACGTAAAAATGTCAGAAGCGGCCGGTGCTACAGGAACTTAACAACACTTGGTCACTATTTTATGAATTTATGGTTGCGCTACTAGATAAAATACGTACTCAATAGTAAATATACGTGTTAATAACTGTTTCGTTTTATTAAAAAAAAAATGTTATGAACCCCTGAAATTTTATAACCATTCTTTACATTGTCTCACAAATTCACTGTTTTACCCGCCTACCAAATTCCCCATACAAACTGCCTAATCGGCCCTAAAGAAGTTTTCTCTTTAAAAAAAATTAGGATAGAAGCACATTATTGAACATGCAGAGTTATTAGCACTCTATGATTCCTTCTAACCACGTCTTTGTGCTCACATAATAAGATGTGAAATTACCTTTCGAAGACAGCAAACATGTCCTGCTGGAAGTGATCGAGACGCTTGTATAGGCCCTTGTCGAGGCGTCTCTTGACGAGGTCGAGGGAGATGGCGCGAACCTTCTCCCCGTTAGCGGATTCGTCGTGTTCTGGCAATTCGGCCATACTGTCCGAGTAACATCTGGGGCAGACCAAACATTTTTCAATAACACTTGTTGTATGCAACTTCAGTTGAAGAAATTAACAATACAAACTGTAATTAAAATTATAAACTAACCCTCGATTTACCAGTGAGCCATAACACACTATATCTGGTGTAAATTTCTGAGGAGTTAATTTTTCCGCAGACTACTCAATGCTGCAGCATCAGGTTAAGGTTACCATGTCATGGAAATAACATAGAAGTACATAAATAAAACATGTGCAAGTTAGGGAGCTACGATGCCACAGTCAGATACACAGACACACGCGTCAAACTTATAACACCCCCTTTGTCCTTCAGGCGTCGAATATAAAACTGGTCTCACCACCTTTATATGAACTGATTACTATATATTGTATTGAGGAATAACGATTTATATATTGAGACATCAATGTAATATCCACACAGCTACGAGAAAATGGGTAACTGACCTTCCTTCTTCATCCTGGTGGTTGTAAACTGAGGTGAACAGGTTCATCAACAACTCCTGGACCGCAGCAGGCACGTCTGGGACTGCGTCGTCAGCCTCTCTGGAATGAAACAACCATATTGTTATCAAAATGGTCATGGCAACATAAAAAATATATATATATAAATTTTTGTCTTTTTGTTCCGGCCAATCTCTGTAACACAAAAAGCAGGAAAAAATAGCCCTGTGATTACATTTCGTGACAAAAAACCTCGAAAACTATGTTTGGAGTGAAAAATAAATTAACACTATTCAGTGTTATAAAAACGTTTTACGGTTAAAATAAGAAACCATATTTTCTGAATTTTCATTTGTAATCATCTGACAGGATCTGGCTGGTGCTTACTTTTATTTTTTACATATACTTATTAATATAGTAATTAATGCGCAAAAATTAAAAAAAAAATACAGCTTACCTCAACAACTGCTTCGTTTGCAGACAAACCCGTTGCAGAATCAAAGCGTCTTTATATATTTGTGAGTCCGGTTCGTTATATTTGCATGCGTTGTCGAACATCAATATGAAATCCGATGCCAATTCGTTGACCGAGCAATAACCGCTATTCTTCAATTTATGTGCAATTTTCTCCATGTCTATTGGGTTTTTAATGAGTTCATAGTAATCTGGATATTCAGTTTTGCTTGGCAGCTTCATAAAAATAAGTGCCAATTGACGATTAGCTGAAAACGATTTTTTATTAACATTTTTTTTTTACATATAAAGTTCGACAGACTGTTATAGTCTCTTTAATGGAACAAAAAGTATTTTAGGAAGGTTTTTTGCGGTCGGTAGCCGGGATAATTAATTGATAATTTCTCAGGAAGATTTATATACGTATAAATAGTTTATGTCCATCTGGAATAATGTACATTTCAACTGGTGAAAGAATTTTAAAACAGCAGTGGTTCTACAGATTTTCTTCCAGATGTAAAAAAAAAGAACTATACAAGTATATTTCTAATATTGAAATAAAAAATTACTAAAGAAAAAGTAAAATTTCTAATGTTTTACACACATTTTTCCACTACTTCACATAACATAGATTATTTAGTTGACATTTAAAAGCCCAGTTAAGACTCACCTTTGGGATCCCTGTAATCTCTGATAGCGTCGTACAGTGTCCTCAATTTCTGTTCGAAGGGCGATAACTGTCGAGATTTCACTGTCTTAATGACTTTCATCGGAGTCTTTCTCTCGTAGTTTGCATTCAACTCTCTCAATTTCTCATTCAAAACTCGCTCCAATAGATTCGCGTCTTCGTATATCATCGAGCCCTCTTCGTTGAATTGGCGACAGTTCGAAAACATAAGGCGAAAATCCGATACGATCTCTTCAATATTAAAATATCGGTCGTTCTGTTTGAGAAACATTTTAAAAAAATCATTATTTTCATAACAATAATAATAAATAATCAATTGTTATTTTCATAACAACTAAATCCTCCAAATGTTTCCGGTAAATAGTATAAATAAATAAAAACTTACCTTAATATTTGCTTCAATAGTTAACATATCAATCGGCTTATCAATCACATTGTAATATTCAGGATATAGTTTTTTACTAGGCTTCTCCATGAAAAGCAGCATCGGCTGTCTTCCATCTGAGCAAGTAAACTCGACCAATTGTTTTGCCAAATAGTGGAGTTTCTTCCTCAGTGGCAAATTAGTTTTATGTACGACAGGGGAATTGACAGGAGAAGCTGCCAAGACGGGCAGGGGATTGACTCGTGGACGACCTGGAATTGAAAATCAGTCTACTGTTCAATGACGGCACGTTTCGTATAGTGGCTAGTAACCCTAGCTGTTAACCAAACGGTCGCGAGTTTGAATCCCGCTAGGGGCAAATATTTATGTGTTAACATTTTACCTTTGTACCTGAGTCATGGATGTTTGTATTTATAATATGTATGTATTTACAAAAAAAAAAGTTATTTATGTAGTATATCAACTGTCTGGTATCCGTAATACAAGCATTAATTACTTACTGTGGAATTGGAGTTCCTTTTTAGTCAGAGAAAATACAGTCGAAATTTATCTCTTATCGTCAAACGTACTCTGACGAATAAATAAATAAACAAATCTTTATTTGCACAAACAAACATCTACAGGATCTTAGTTAATATACAGCAGTTATACAGTACAAGTATGTTCTACAGGAAAATAAAAAGAAGGTATTAGGACACCGGGGTAGTCATATATACCATTAACTTAACCGTTGACCACTTTTATGTTTACAGAAAATCTCTATATACTTGTATATTGTCAATTCCCATTTTAGGAAGTATACCATTTTAACCAACAAGTAAACCTTGTTTCAGTGACATTGTATAGATTTCCTCGTTGCGTGTATGTTTGTGTGTTTATTGATCACTAAGAAAAAAAAACTTACCTCTGGGTCGAGGCGTATTCACTTGACTCTTGACAGAAGATAGACTTTCGTCATCACTAGACGAACTCTGAACTATATCCAATAACTCTTGTACGCGTTGTTGCATCAATCTACGACAAGAAGATCACAGTCAAATAACATCTGTGCCCTTGTGTTAAGGTGCACTTCGGATCTTGGCGACCCACTGCTTCGTATGAATTAAGGTAGGATTTCGTAGCAAGCGTCAATTTCATCATATTCTTTTGTAAACACCTGAATGGGTGCCTGAATTTTTTTATTTAAAACTGTTCGCCGAAACTTATAAAATAAAAAAATAAAAAACGAATTTCTCTGGAGGTGCTGGGATTTGAACCCAGGACTTTCAGCATGCGAAGCAGACACTCTACCACTGAGTTACACCCCCCAATGTTAGGATTGACAAAATAGCTGTATACACTTTGCATGTAAATTAATTACTATAATTTTAAGCAATCTATACTAATATTATAAAGAGGAAAGATTTGATTGAAGATACTGGACCGATTTGAAAAATTCTTCCACTGTTGGGAAGCTATATTATCAGCGAGTAATATAGGCTATATTTTATAAAGTTACGCGGACGAAGTCGGGTGTAACAGCTAGTTTATTATAAAATGCGTGTATACTTTACATTAAATTTAATTATGAATTTATAGATAGAAATATTTATTAGCAGTTTATATGTGCAGTGTCATCTAAGATATTGTAATGTAACTTTTAGTTTATGTTCATTCATGAATACAGCTATTTAGTAAATATGTTATGAAAAAAGACATCACAATTATATTATAATAGCTGTTTCACGCGACTTCGTCTACGTAACTTTATAATACATATTATATAACCTACGTTACTCGCTGATAATGTAGCTTTCTGTAGATAGGCGAAAGAATTTTTAAGTCGGAGTAACATAGGCTATATTTTATAAAGTTACGCGGACGAAGACGCGTGCAACAGCCTAGTCTCTAATAAAATTACAGCAAAACACTTTCTGTTCTCTTTCCTTTTTTTTTAATCGGACATTTGTTTTTATCGGTTTCAGTGTCTCCAAAGATACACTATGCTCTTTAGAAAGGTAGAAGCCATACTAACTTTTGCAGTTTGACTGCGTCCTTGTAGAGTTTGGTTGTGGGCTGATTGTACTGCTTGGCGTTCTCGAACATAATGTTCATATCGCCGGCGACCTCGGACAGAGTTCCGTAGTTTCCCCGCCTTATCTTGTTCTTGATTTGGTTCAGAGACATCGGATTCTTGATCTGCTTGTAGTAGTCGGGGTGAGCGCGGCGCGACGGTAGCTTCCAGAACGCCTTCGACATCGGATTACCTGAAGAAACAGTGACGAATGTGGATGCTTGCCTAACGTCTCAGGGGCCCCGGTTTCGATTTCCGGCGTGGTCATCTTTGGAAATTAACTTTTCAAAGTCTGCTCTGGTCTGGATTTGAATCCAGTGGCAGAGCACACTGCGTTTCGCAGTCATTTGGGCAGCCCGTCTGGCGGCAGTAATCACCCCCTTACAGAAGACCACCGTGAAATAACAATATATTGACAACAAAATAATAAAGTAGGTAATTAAATAACAACAACAAAAAACAAAGCTTGTGATATAATCGAAAAGTGCGAAGAGATGCGTCCAACTATAGCAAAGCCAACAAGACAACACAAAAAATGTATACAAACTTTCAATGTTTGTCCAGGTGGCTTCCTATAGCGGTTATCACACTTTACAATGTGAAGGATTCCAATTTAAGAACCTAAGTAGTGAACTAGTGATCACACTACACTAAATTGATTTCTAAATCAAAGACATTGAATTGAAAATTCAAATAATTCTAAACTGGATCCAATCTGTTCTAACTGCGATTACACTTTTTAATTTTCTAAATTGGAATCCTTCAAATTGTAAAGTGTGATAACCGCTTAAACCATGAAACAGATAGAGACGGCCGCTTCGTGCGAGGGAAAAGGACAGAGGGCCGGGTTTGTTTACATTGTTGCGTTGTCTCCTTACCATTGAGCCTTAAATGATTCTTAACGGTTTCCAGAAGTTTCCATTGAGGCGAATCTTCGTTATCGCCTTTCTCTTCGTCCGATTCACCGGCACTGTCCTCTGAATGCTGTAAAAACGATTAAATTAACAATCAATATGATTACTTAAAAAAAATCCTTTTTTAATTTTAGTGGGTTAGTAGCCCAATGCACATCAGAACCTTTAAGATCATATTAGACGCGACTTCGTCCGCGTAATTTTATAAAATATAGCCTATGTTACATGCTGATAATGTAGCTTTCTATAAGTTAAAAACTTTTTAAAATCGGTCCAGTAGTTTTTGAGTTTATTCATTACATATAGAAAGGTATAAAAAGACTGATTAAAAATTGAGGATATGAATAACATCGCTGTGTTTGCTGCTTAACATATTACATTGATCGGTGGATAGGGTACCAGTGTGAGTCCATTCACATTACTCCGCTGTGAGGTATTAAAACACTAAATTATTAATTTATGATGGTTTTAATACCTTGAGTTCTGAGTCAGCATCGGAGCCCGGAGGCTCCATGATGGCCAAGGCTCCGGACGAGGGTACGGGGCCAATGCGAGACGTTCTCTTGCTGCGGATTCTCTCCGAAGACTTGGATGGCCCTCCGCGACCGTGCTGATCAATCTCTTGCTTGCGCACTGTTATCACCTAACAAATTTAACACAGCATTTTAAAATAAGTGATACGAATCCATTTTCAAATGGCGAGCCGCATTCTGTCTTCATTTATTCACATTATATTATATGTAGTAAGTTGAGACAAATTCTCCCAAAATATCTATTTTACTGACTTCACACGCTCGTCACAGCGGGTGCCCTTAAGAATGTAATTGTTAAAGTTTAATATAAATCTCTTTTATTAATACTGAGGGAACTAGAATGTCAAAACTCCTATTGTTGTATGTGAAATTCGATAGGGCCCTTAATATTAAAATATAGTTTTCTTATAGTTACCTTTTTCAATGTTTTAGCATCTTTATAAATCTGACTGCCAGGCTCGTTAAAGTGACAAGCATTTCTGACCATCAACTGCAGATCTTTCTCCAAATCGTTGAGATTCAAATACTCTCCCCCTTGTATTTTTTGAGCGATTGTTTTCAAATCGATTGGATTGTCGATGACATTGTAGTACTCTGGGTATCTACGTTTAGATGGTAAAAATTGAAATAGGGGGTACAAAGCGCGACCCTCAGTGTTAGCTGTCATAACCTATAAAAAATTTTAAAAAAAAACTGTACATTAATTCTGCATAAATAAAATTAAAATTCCGATTTATTACTTACTAGCTGTTGCAAGCAACTTCGTCCGCGTAACTTTATAAAAATATAGCCTATGTTACTAGGCTTATATATATATCGGGCGTTCCAGACCACCCGTCCAGCCTTGTTATTTGGAAGAGTTTCAAAAAAAAATCAAAACAAAAAAAATCTTTTGAAACTATCCAACCACACTAAAAACGCCCCCCAACCCCTACCCCCTTTAGGGGTAGGGGGTGCAACTTCAAAAAATCAAATGGGAACCCCTATTTTTTGTTACAGATTCGGATTCGTCAGAAAAAACTACAAACTTTTTGTCTGAAACATTTTTTTATCTGCAATAGATGGCGCTGCAATCGACCAAAAGCAGTTTTTTTTTTTTTTAATTTCATAACTAACAAATGTAAACATGGTTCACATGCGATTCTCAGAATTCAATGACTAAAAATAAAATAAAACCAAAACTCAAATTGGCAGTTGAAATGAGTATTGAAATAAAAAGCGTTTATTTAACTAAATCAAGTGTTCATTCCTATCAATTGATTTCTGTGTATTCATTTTCAGAAAAAAACTGTTTTTGAAAAAAAAAATGTCAGACAAAAAGTTTGTCTTTTTTTCTGACGAATCCGAATCCGTAACAAAAAATAGGGGTTCCCATTTGATTTTTTGAAGTTGCACCCTCTACCCCTAACAGGGGGTAGGGGTTGGGGGGCGTTTTTAGTATGGTTGGATAGAGTTTCAAAAAATATTTTATACATGTTTTTTTGTTTTGATTTAATGTAGTAATAAGGTAAACCTTAATTCAACCTTAATAGTGCATATATGGCCATATATGCTGATAGTCTGATAGCTGTCCATATATGACCGCTCTTTATCAACAACAATATCTGACTATTACAAGACTATTAGATAATAGGCCTTATTGTTTGTTTTAATACACACATTAACAGAATAAGTAATTTTCGTAATTGAAATTTATATATATACATACAGCATTGAATAGTTCTTCAAATACGTTATCCTCCTCATAGTTGGAGTTTGATGTCTCCGACATGTCCTCGGCGACATCTGATCGTCTGCTCGATGAACCGTTACGAGACAGTTTGGGTGTTTTCAACTCACCTGAAACCAACAAAGTGTATTTTTAAATGGATTATAAAGAGAAAAGATTTGATTTTTGTATGTTTGTTTGTAATGGATAAAAAAAAAAATACTAGGAAAAACTTACAATAATGTAATCCAAGGTATCAAAAGTTCTGCTCTAAAGTGATAGTGATCTAAGTGGTGGGCATTGTATTCATAAATAACAATTTAAAAAAAAACATACCACTCTCAAGTGCTTGTATATTTTGCAAATAAAGTTTCCATAACTCCACCGCATCTTTGTATTCCAATGAATCTGGCTTGTAGAATGCTTTAGCATTATTAACAAGAAGCTCTAAATCTGCAGAGAGCTCGTCTACATCTTCGTAAGCGTCTGTCTTGAGTTTTTGTTGAACCTGAGCATAAATATAAGTATAAATTAAAGTGAAATTATTAAAACTTCTTGTATTATCATATTTATTATTCTTTTATTATATAAAGTTAAGGCAATACATCTGCCCTTTACAGTCTCCTGGATTTGCCAGCCTGCAACGGCACCTTGGCAATTGCATTCGGGTGGAAGCAAAAATGGTCCTTGTAAATTTTTCTATAGGGTTCAATTTCTTCTACAATTGTTGGAATCTCAAAATATGAGTGGATCTCATTGTTCTTAGCATACCAAGGCACCGCAGCAATCACTCTTAGTTTGTTATTTTGGACTTTCTGCAGGTGCTCGAAATTTGATTTGCTAGCAATGAAATATGGCTTTTTTACAAAACATAAGTAAGTTTTCTAGGTACAATCAGTAATAAACATTTAAAAACAAGTCAGTAATAACTAACTATTGAACAGTTTCATGTCATCCAAAATAGTTTAAAAATTCTCACCCTAAGTAAATCAATGGGTTGTGTAACAACTTCATAGTACTGAGGCTCTTGACGCCTATTTGGAGCTCTTATGAATGCATTACAAAGTAATGTACCATCTTCTTTCTTGAATGTTCTTATTATATCATATAAATGTTGACATAGTTCTCCCTATGGAAATAAAAAATATATTATACTATAATCATTTAACTGATGCACATATAAAATTGAATGTACTATATGTCTTTGTAGTTAAATGTCAGAAATTCATAATGTCTGACACAAATGGTTTATTTTAGTACATGATTCAATTAGAATTTGTAAGTGTGGTGTGTATTATTTCAATTATAATGTAAACCAATGCAATGAAACAAACACTAAATGTTAAGGCAAGTTTGCTAGAACACATTAGTGTAAACCACATTGAAATTGATTAGAGTGCACAAACCCCTTATACCAGACAAAAATTCTAAAAACTTTCTTTACCTCGGTACAAATATATTTTTTAAAATATTATAGTATGAGTTGTTGACGAATTTATTATATATGTATTGATGTATTGATGATAATGTACCAGAATATACCTAAGATCTATTTTTATTTTATTGAACAAAAAGGTAAACAAACAATTCACGACATAGAATTTTCCAGTTTTAAACTTAAAAACACTTTCATAATATACACATATTCATTTACACTCACTAAACATAATATTCTTTATAATTTGTATCCAAATTTATTGTATATTTTCAGAGTAAAATGCAATAAACTCTACCTTTGCATCTACCTACAATAAGGGCTTCTTCAAGCCTTCAAGCGTGTCATAAAAAATACCTGCGGGGTCTTTAGGTGACGGTAGCCACTTACCATCAAGTAGACCGTCACTTGCCTGCCAACCTAATATTTAAAAAAATTACCGGGTCCACTTTTTTCTTTTTGCGTGAAGATGGTCGGGGTCCCATGATTATCAAGTCTCCATCATCACTATCCTCGCACTCTGCACCTCGACTAGCCCCGGAGGACGCACGACGTCTTTTACTCATTTCCAAATAAGAAGCAATTATAACAGATTACCCATTAAAAACAATGTTCTTGTATTATTGATACAAATATTTTACGATGTATTTAATTAATTTGTTAATTTTCTCGGAATAACTAAATTAAGAAACATTTATTTATTTATATTATACGAATGATGGCGTCTCCAATTCTTAATGACAATTAATTTTTTTTCCCACAGACCATAAAATAAAATGATGTTTATGTTACAGTTACACAGACCAAACAAGTAGTGAGTACCACAGAATATTATATTATCACAATGCTCGATATAAAATCGATATTTCATCAAATATAGATATATTCTCGAGATTTACTCGACAATACTCGAATCAATCCGACATTATTGAATCATCTGATCGAAATTGGTTTCCTAAGGCCGAGAAACCACAGCACAGGGCTGTGTCGTCGAAGCTCTTGCTAAAGAGTATATATTATGTTCCTTGCGTCGAAGCCTGTCGTGATCCGTCAAGGTCTGTCACGGGCCACGCGTTTCTCTAGCAAGTCCAGCGTGTCACGCACGTGTGTCACCGTTGGACGGACAACATCGGACTACCGCAAGCCTCATAGAATGCAACTATTTCCACGACCTGTGTTGGCTTGACGCAGCCAGGCCGCGGCATTAGAGAGCGGAGACTCCAGATATGGGCCGTCTAAATACATATTTACTATCAGTGATATGTTAGATTTATTATACGCCAATTGTTATCAACGTTATGACGGCTATATTTTATTGTTCGCGGTAACCGTGCAGTAATCTCTCAAATTACGTTCGTTATGTAGCTTTTTTGAAAATCAAATATCAAAGCTTGTTGTTTCAAGTATAAAATGTTGTGTGGTTGTTTCAAATTTTCCTTCTTGTATATATTATTGTTCTGTGCTTGACTCCGAACCAGTACTTGCTTAGAGAGTACTATATTCCTTATGGTTTTGTTTGACTTGGATTGGTTTTTGGAATTGTGTTTTATTACATAGAGCCGGTCGAGTGTCTTTCCTTAAAATGTCTAAAAAAACTAAAGAAGTGAAAAATTACGATAGTGAGAGCGAGGAGGATCAAGACGTAGCCAACGATAAGGATTCTGATTTCGATTCGGATGGAAACTATGTTGGCGAAGAAGTAAGATGCAAAACATAACCTTTTAGACACATGGCGATGGCGTTTCATAATATTTTGTAAACCAATATCGTGATTTTTTTTACAAAACATTTATCTTTTTTAATCACGGCCCTAACCGCATCATTGCAATCAATATAAGTTCAAAAGTTCCTCTTAAATAAATGCAGTTACTGATACTTATGCAATTTTATGTTAATTTTTTTTACTTACCTACTGAATATTTTTACTTTCAGAATATACAAGCAGATTTCGAAGGTCGCAATCCTGAAGATTGCGATGTTCAAGGCATTAAACAGTTGTTAAGGCAACTATTTCTGAAGTCTAATGTTGATTTAGGAGCGCTTGCACAAGTGATTGTTTGTAAGTCATAACATTTTAAGTAGCTATTGTATTATTGTGAGGCTCTTCATACAACTTCATAAGCATAAGCAACACCACAGGTGCTGCAAGTTTGCTAATCTGTTTTTCTTTTTCTTTTTTCTGTATTTAATCCCCTTTTGAGTCCTACAGTGAAGTAAATGAGGAAAGTTTGCTTTAACTAATTTGTTTTTTTTTTTCTCATTTAAACATGTTAGCAGACTAGAATAGCTGGAAGAAATTTTTATTTAATTGATTTATAAACTTTTAACTTTTTTTGGTTTATTTTTTTGTACACATGCATGTGCAAACACACACACAACAAACTTAAAAAAGTACAACTCTTTTTCAAAATAAATGTACAACTATTTTCTCTATACTTAAGAAATAGATGATTTTAACAATATGAGTTAGGTGTATAGTAACTGGAAATATTAGTATAACTAAAGTATGCTTCTTTATAGCACAAAACTATGTGGGCAGCGTTGTGAAACAGTGCTTAGATGACGATGACGAAGACAACGAGGAAGATGACGGTAGCGATGGTGTATTTGGTGTTACAACAGTGGTCAACATCACAAAGAGGAAAGTAAGTTGTATTCGCCAAATCTACAATCAAAGTAGTGTTTGCATTAATCAAAATATAATCCTTACTAACATAAAGTTAAGCATTTATTATAAGTTTCTTTATGCAATATAACATTTTCTATTTAGACATAATAATTATAATTTTTTCATTCCACCATCAGTTGATTTTCTGATCGACTGCTGAACCATAATCTGCTATGTGTAAAAAGTATACTTTTGAGATATTGATAAAAAAAGTTTTCATGAAGGTCTATTTAAAAAAAGCGGGTATTTTATTTAAAATTTAGGTCGATTATATGTACCTAAACTAATTAGTTTTTTAAACATGACTTCTTAATATCATTGCTAAATATTGCTAAATATACTAATTACAATTAGAACAATACTTCCTAATATTTTAAGGCTTTAAAATTTAGATACTGCTTTTTTCATATTGAAAGTATAGGACTTGGATTAGATGAGATAATTATCAAGATATTCACCTAGGATTTTTGAAATTACACTCAGCATTATTAGTAACTTAAATAAAGATAAGTCATGATCATCCTACTCCAATAACAGTTCCTTCTGAGTTGTTAACTCCATTATACTGACAACACGTTTTCAAAGTGTTACTTTCTGATGAATATAGTGATAAGTAACAGATTTCCATATATATTTTTTTAGTTATGTTCTAGTTTGTGCCTGCATAAATTTTTTAACTCATGCATCAGAATCGGTCTAGAATCAGAAATCTTGTCTAAATATACCTAATTATAAGCAATTCAATAATGTGACTTCCAGGATGAGCCAAGTATACAGCAAGTTAGAACTCTTCTAACAACACTAGCCGATGACAATGCAGATGACAGAACAAAGAATTTCATAAAGAAAATATTGGATGATGACTCAAAACATGTCGGACTTGTTATACATGAAAGGTATGATTGTTTGCCTTAGTTGTAAGTAAACCAAATATGAATGGAAAACCTTAAGAATATGTTTTATTTAAACCTTTTTCTAGATATTCTAAAGACAGAATCACAATTAATAGAAATTGACTCGATACTTTTAGTTTTTTTAAATGAAACCTTTCTTCAAGACTTTTTCGTTTAATCTCAGAAACAATTTCAGTTGTTTAAAACAAGATTAAACCTCAGTGGTTTTTAGTATTATATTATTATTAGCTTTGAAACTGTTAAAATTATAAAAAATAAAAATTGTTTCAGGATTGTTAACATTCCAGCCCAAATAAGCGCACCCATCTTCGACTCATTGCAAAAGGAACTTGACAGGGCTGTCAAGAAAAATTTGCCATACAATTTCCATTATTTAGTGTGGATTTGTAAAACTTATAACACTGGAGGTAAATAACAATAATTTATTATTCAAAGAATTAAAAGAAGATTCACGTCTGACATTTAAAATTACTACTTAATTAAAAAAATATAATAACGAAAAAAAAAAATTGATATAAATTGTAAAATATAGTCAAATGTCAAAATATTTTCTAATATTATAAAAACATTGCTCTAATAGTCACATGGTCAGTTTTATTTTAATAAATTTGTAACAGGGTTAAGCACACTGGTTGTTTAATTTATTACTGCGAAATGCTGGGTCTCATGTCCCACTACTATATTAATATGCTTTTATATATTTTCAGAAGAGGCAGAAGTGCTATTCGCCAACATGGAAGAGAGGCCAATAGCAGATGTGGCTTTGGCTAAGTTTGATGTGGACGTCGCTGAGCAAGTTGATTTCTCACAGTGGGACTACGAGGGAGGTGCAATGACTCCATCGAGAAAGGTGTGTAGTAAAAATATGAGTTTTATTTCTTATATACGTCTTAAGGACGCTTAAGGGTCGGCGCCCACTATCGGCATCGGCACGGCTGAGGATTTTAGGTGGCAAATAGTAATATACATTAACGTCATGCCAATAAAGTAAAAATTTCCAATATATATGGTCGTAGTAACAAAAACACCGCTTCGGTACGCTTGAGGCTACCGCGTCGGCAGCCTTGAGGATGCTTCGGGATGCTTCGGCATCCTTCGGCACGCCGAGGCAACACTCGGATAGCTTGCCCTGCGAGGTGCGGCATGCTTAAGGACGTTGCAGCATGCCAAGGCATAGATTCCTACAGTGTGCGCTTGCATGTAGGGATGCCGAAGGATCCTTTTCCTTGCCGATGCCGATAGTGGACGCCGACCCTAACGCTGGGCGCGTAATGACTGTATCAGTATTTGCCTCGAGCGATAAATACTGTATTTTAAAAAAAAATCATAAAAAAAGACCTTGGTATTTTATAATAATATTTATTTATTTTCTTACATATTAAACATTGAAATTTCATAAAAAGTTTTGTTTTTTCAACGAACGGTTTAAATTTGTAGAAATAGCACTAAATATAAAGAAGAAAATGCAAAATACCATTGTTTTTTTAACGCTTATGTTGGATTAAACTTATAAAAATTAATTGCAACAAACAAAAGTAGAGAATATATTAATTTTTATTTGTAATTAATAGGAATATTAAGGTTTAGACATGAATAATTACAATTTTAAATATTTTTTTAAACCATCAGATTCTCGTTTACCTCTACCTATTCCAAATCACTGGTAATAATAACAAGCTCGTGCCCGCGACTTCGCGTTGAAAAAGAAAATACATATATGAGTAATTATTATATGATATCGCAAACAAATTTTAAAAAATCAGTTGCTATTTGCGCCATCTGATGGGATGAAAATAAGACTTTTTGTCACTGCAGTCTGCCAGTATTATGTTTAATGTTCACTGTCACTGACACTCACTATTCACTGACAGATGGCGCTAGAGTCGACGCAAATCGTAATAGGCATGATGACGGTGTTAAAAAATCACAGAAGAAATAATTTTAGAGAAAAATATACGTTAAAAGAGTTTCAAAAAATTGCGTAATTTTAATATAAACATTACGATTAATAAGATTTTCAATAAAATAAAAGTATAAAATGCAGCAATCGGCCATGTTAACTGAAACACCAATCAGATCGAATGACGTCATACCTATGTAGATCTCACAGAGGCCCTTATTAATATATTTTACTTTACTCTATGCTATATATATTACTTTACTCCATAGAGTAACTTATTATATACCACAGAACACTATTACTCTATGCCCATGAACCTTTGTTGTGATTTCGCGTTTCAATTTAATTTTTGCGTAATTTTATTAGTTGTTTTGATAATTTTATTAGTTGCGTAATTTTATTAGTTGTTGTTTCGAACACAGACCTAAATATTTTTACATAGGTGTGACGTCACAAGCGGACGCCATGACACCTATGAGCGTTTTCGCGCTTAAATTAAAAATATATAGAAAAAATGCAATAATTTGCGTTAAAAGTTAGTTTATTGCTGAAATATTTTTTTTTTCGGAAATAGTAAATATGTACCTACGCAATGGAAAAGAATTTCAAAATCAGTCATCATGCCTATTATACTAAAATTGTAGTAGATATAAGCGTGAGTTTATATAGCCTAAAGCCTTCCTCGATAAATGGACTATCCAACACAAAAAGAATTCTTCAATTCGAACCAAGTAGTTTCTGAGATTAGGGCGTTCAACCAAACAAACAAACTTTTCAGCTTTATATAATTTTGATATGATTTGATTTGATATAGATAATAGGGTACTAGGTTAAAATATTGTAGCTAGGGTATGGTTTGCAGATTATATTGAACAAAAGAAGAAATTCATGTTAGATCATTAATATTTTGATTAAAAATAATTTGTTTTCTTTTACAGGTACTTATCCTCGATGGACAGAAATTCGGACATCTAG
Organism: Synanthedon andrenaeformis; assembly: GCA_936446665.2. Classification (NCBI taxonomy): domain Eukaryota; kingdom Metazoa; phylum Arthropoda; class Insecta; order Lepidoptera; family Sesiidae; genus Synanthedon; species Synanthedon andrenaeformis. Next base: position 4,751,387 of record OW387801.2, read on the forward strand.
TGAATCTTATGCAAGACGAAGTTAAAAAAATGTCTTAATAAGAAACTCCTATTATGACTGCTTAATGCCATGTTTATATTTAAAATACATTAGTATTTATGTTATGCGTTATTATATTAAGTAAATATATGTAACAAGCTTTATATTGTTTTCTTTTTAATTTTGGAACATCCATTAACTAATAAGGATATAATTTTTTGCACCCCGTTTGGCGGTCCTTACGAAGACCACCGTGATCATTTCATGGTGAGTGCACAGCACATGTGCTATTGTGTTTCGGTGAGTGGGTAAGGGATGCCAGAGCCCTAATACTAGTATTGTAGTAGTATGTAATACTTGGGGTGTTGCTTGTGTTATAGGCGACGGTAGATATCTACCATTAAATGGGCCTTTAGCCTGTCAGCCACCCTTTATAAAATATACAAAAAACCTTTAAAATTCGCGGATGTAAGAATAAATAAGAAGAAATTAATTAAAATGACCAAATTCAATGGTCATTTTAATATTTTTTACTGTAAAGCTATAAAACGTGGCTAATAAAAGTCATTATTTACATTAATAAAGTGTTTTATCTATATAAATAAAATCAGAGTGTCTGTCTGTGATTTGCGAAAAACTGCCTCAAACTAAGCTTAGAGAGTCATTCGCATGCTGTTAAAACGTAAATAACTTTTTTTAGAATTGTTGTCTGTCTGTCTGTCTGTCTGTCTGTCTGTTCGGGGTAATCTCAGAAACGGCTGAAGCGATTTCGATGAAACTTTGCAGACATGAAGAGGGGGTCGTCAGGAGTAACATAGGCTACTTTTTGTTTATGTAAATTGCGGTACATACACCAAAATAACATTTTTTACAATTTTTGTCTGTCTGTCTGTTTGTTCCGGATAATCTCTGAAATAGCTGGACCGATTTTGACGGGAATTTTATTGGCAGGTAGCTGATGTAATAAGGAGTAACTTAGGCTACGTTTATTTTAGAAAAAATACACCCCGGACAAAGCCGGGAGCGGGCCGCTAAATGTATTGCTAAGCGCAAAACTCGAGAACGGGTGGACCGATTTTAATTCTGTCTTCACTCATGGACAGAGGGATAATCAGGGAAGGTTTTTACGTTAAAAAAATGCACCTCGGGCGAAGCCGGGAGCGGACCGCTAGTTGTTAATAAATTTCACAGCACTATAAAAACAAACACTTTCTAGCTTTTTAAACACACACACACACAGATTATTATTTACGAGCATACATTTTCAACAGCAGAGTGAAGTACGACCAAGAAGTTCTAACAATCTGAAACATTCAATAGTTTATTGAATTTCCTGTGCTTTGAATATATGTAGGTATAAATAAAAGCACATATGCTTCTTATCTACAAGGACTTTGGATATGTAGGGAGTGGGCGTATTATTATCAAACAGTAATCGTTACCATCATCGAAACGCGACGCAGAACTTATTTTACTATAAAAAAAGGTAACCCACACAATTCAGTGATTCCGCGAAAGTGGTGTCAGCGGCTTCGCCATGCGTGACGTCGCAGCGTCCCAAAACGTACGCCAAACGTTAGGGAGGCCACACATTGACTTTGTCCTGTCGTACACGATAGAGCTGTTGCATAAGCGACAATTTTGTCGTTAGATCGATATAGTTGCTCGTGCGATAGCAGCCATGTTGCGGCATCCCTCATGCCAATGCGCCTTGGGGCTTTGCGACGCATCGTCAAGTATCTTGCCTCTTCATGCATCTTAGCATTGCGTTTCACTGTGAATTGACCCTAATAGTTGTACGCAATGTACGCATTTCGCATAATAAAGTCCACCGACCGATATTTTTGCTTTGGAATATTTTAAGATTGTGTGAAAATAACTTTAAGATTTTTATAATACATACCGTAGAATAGCTCGCAAGTGATATTACAGAAAAGCCATACGTAGTTATGTGCACTTCTTTTCGAGACCTGAAATAGGTACAACATTTATAATCAACTAGATGTTGCCCGCGACTTCGTCTGCGTTGAAAAAGCAATATATTATCGCCTGACATCGTTATTGCTATTACAATTAGCAAGGAGTTAGTTTCCTTAATTTCAGATGATCCCTCGGGAACAGCACTTTTTCTGGATGAAAGGTACCCTATGTCCTTTTTGGTGTCCCAGGCAACGTGTAAGCAAAATTTCATGGTGATCGGTTCAGTAGTTTTTGCGTGAAAGAGTAACAAACATCCATACATCCAAACAAACTTTTGCATTTATAATATTATTATGTATAATATACATTATATAAAGTACGGAAGTAGGTACGGACTAGACCGATGCGCCACGTCTTCGCCCGGTTGCAATTGAAAGATTTACTATTCATAATAATCTATAGCTTATGTCCAACTGGAATAATGTACCATCAAAGTTGTGAAAGTATTTTTAGATAAAGATTACTCAGATACTGGTGTAGTATTATAGTTCCGGAGATTCAGTTTACCCACGTGTAAAGATACTCTTTTTATGACATTAGTATAGACGATTCCAAACAACTTATTGAAATAGGTTTGCTACTAATACTGTGTCATTCATGGTAAGTATTCAACTAATTATTAAATGGACTTACTTTAGTAATGAGAAATTATTTACTTACCTATGCATCATTATAAGTATGGAACTTTTCATTTTTTGACTACTTTTGTACCAGCCGCTATTATAAAGAGCATCGCATATTCCAGTACTCTGAAAACATATCTTCATTTAGGTAAATTCTCTTTAATGAGAAGTCATAGATGAAAGCTTCTAAGTTTTAAACAGTGTGTCCAGTCATGGACTAGCGATATTCTGTAAACATAAATTGGTACAACTATTTTAATACTTACACAAAAATAACTCAAAATCTGTCGATCTTGTAAAAAATACATGGCAGTAATTTTTTTGGATTTAAATATATTTTTTTAAGTTACGAAAATACGAACCCATTGTTTCGTAATGTAAACGATTGACAATATTGTTGCCCTCCGAATAAACCTATTTTTACCTCAGTAAGACCGAAACTTTGAGAGATGTTTTATTTTTTTACACACGTAGAGAATTTCTCAAAGAAATTAAGGGGGAGTGGATTAGACCTCAGTATATAGTGTATTCGTGTATTAAAATAGGTAATTTACTTACCTAGAATATCGCTAGCTAGCCCATAAACGGAAACACTGTAGGTAGACTAAAGTAAAAACTGATAAAATGGACCACAAATTACTTATAAAATGTGTCAATATCTGTGAAAATCTATGGCTGTAACGATGTTGAAGACATATGGGATCATGGAAGGTGTTTGAATAAGAGATTATACTCACAGAATCCAATAACTTCTGTCCGTACCAGCACAATAGCCACATTTGCGACAATGCCGTCAACAAAAATGATTTGTATATCATTTCATTCCACTTCTCAACAATCTAGAACAATACTATTTTGTAATTTAATGTAACTTTTTTTTAAATTAAAATCTAATTTGAAACTTTCTTTCGTATTCTACTAGACAGGCGTTTGGTCAGCGAGTAACGTCTGTCGGCTGTTACTGATGAGGGCTAAAGATTTTGTTATAATCACTTTTCTGAATTGCCTCCCACTACGGAAGTAAATTTAAAAATGGAATTACGTCAAATTTTTGACACTAAAGAAAATTATATTTACAAATTATTACTTACAACACTGCAGAATCCACAAAAGCATAAAATAATTGAACTGTTAATAAAATTGATTAACAGAATGAAACTAAATAGGAACTCCACATCGCCAGATAACCTGAAAGCAGATAACAAAATAGCTATCTTTATTTCAAATAGAAGTAGAATTATTTTTAATCAACTTAAGGTGGTTTAGAAGAAGTTAGCGAAGAAACATAGATATATAGACATACGTATAGAATAGATGTAATTTAATATATAACTGGCTGACCCGGCAAACTTCGTTCAGAATAAAAACCCGTTCCATACAAAATGTAATAGAAAATGAATTTTATTCGTGAATATTTGAGATGTAGTTACGGTGCGGAGACAAATTCAACAAATCCAGATCCGATAAGCGTAAACGAGCCCTGTCTGTAAATTAAATATTAAAAAAAATTATGTTGCCGAGGTCAAACAATTTAGAATTATCTGTTTGTTTGTGCGTTTGTGCACTCTAATCTCAGAAACGGCTTAACCGATTTGAATGCGGTTTTCACTGATGTGCCTGGATTAAACTATAGCATACTTTTTATACTGAAAAAATTATACATATGTTAGCTACGTAGTTGCGGACACCAGCTAGTATATATGTATATAATGATTACGTAGACGTGTTATTTAGGTTTAGGAGAACAACAAAAATTGTTACTTTGAACTGTCAACATACAACACACAAGGAATGTTCAAACTTAAGGTAGGGTGTTAAAGTAATAACCTCTTTGAGCCAAAACTAATACAAAGAGAAGCTTTCATAAAGATACCTGATTAAGTCTTGATGTTTAGAAATTACATCTCGAATGACTGCTTCATGTCGAAGTTCCCAATTTATATTGTCCATAGTAGAACTTGGTTCTTCTTGTATGTATGCCTTACTGTATATACCTAAAAGATAAAAATGCAAAAAAAAATAATGAGATTAGGCTCAAAGGGAAAAAAATGTCACAAATTTATGTCTTCCATACTCTAAATACTGGTCAGATAACAAAGGCCAGAAAAAAAATATACAACAACGGTTATAATAACTTAGTTTAAGAAGAGGTGAAGCCTCTCTTTGTGTGTTATACTTATTGGCTAACACTTATGTTATATCACAACTTCAACTTAACTATAATATGGATCTCTACAAGCGAACCTTTAACAGATTTGCACCTAAACTATCTTCTCTGTCCATTATGACAGTAGGTACAGATCTGGTATTTAGCACAAGACAGTTACAGTTTTCAGGCGTATATTTATAAGTAAAATAAAAAAATCGAATTTACTCACCCAAGGGATATTCGTTCAGAAGTTGTCCGTCTGCGGGTACGTATATAAATTGCCTTATTTTAACCGAAAGTAGATCCAACAAAGTGGTTATGTGACTAATAAATACACAGAACAGTAAGTCATTGCTCAATATAAACCAGATTGTCAATAAAGCTGAAAAAAGCATGTAAGTAACGAAAAATAGTCATTAATGGATTATATTTATAAAAATAAGTGTCATACCAAAACTACGTTTTTGTATCAGTTTTGTATACATAAATGAGTACTTGGTAATCATTGTATAACCTCGGTAGGTGGAACCATATTTATTTAAAATGTGGTCATTTCCTGTGCCTGTGCCTGGGCAAAGCTGGCACCGCCCTAGTTACGACACTGGAGGTGCAAACGTCAGCGTCGAGCATCATCTTACGCTTTCCCGAATACCAAATTGAATCTATGAAAGTATACTTACCCTCCCAATTTTGAAGAGTCAGTAAAAGTTCATACAATACTGGCCGAAAAGGGTCAAAAGGCAACCAAAAGAAGAACGGAAGTACCATGGGAGCGTCGTATCCAAGAGCGCGTTTAATTACGCCTATAATTGGTGGTGTCAGAAATAATGTTATCAAAAAGTGATTGGCCCAGTAATATCCTGAAAGTATACAAAATGTAAGACAGGAAAATTTACTTTTTTGTATTTTAAATAAACAAAGGTTATTGTAATCCGACAAACGTTTTGCAAGGCGGTGTCGGATTATGAAATTTGTCGGATTATAGAATACTGCCACAGACCCTCTGTAGTTTGTAACTTTTTGAAAAAGAGTGGGTACCTTGTATTCTAAGAAATAACATCAAAGTGTTAAGATTCTACACGTAGTTACTACTAAACAAATGATGTGTATAGAAATTACAAAAAATGATAACAAAATATATTAATGTTAATTTATCTAGGCCAATGAGACAACGCAAATAATGTAACGACGATTTGATGAAAATAAATACATATTTTTACATTTTAGAGGCAGATTAGACAGGAGCCAGATTATTTTATAAAAAAATAATATTGTTTCTTACCCTTGGAAATAAAAATAAGTCGTTTTAGAGCATTGCTAACGATTTCGTATTCCTCCTTCGTAACTGTACCCTCTGGCCACATATTACGTAACTCCTTTATCAAGTTCTCATATATAGGGCGATATATTGACAGATTGTAAGATTTTAAAATAGCTGTAAAGCAATAATGATAAGTTTTCCTTTTTTTATTAGAGGTGGGTTTGCTCTTGGCCAACATCCAGCTTTGTAGTGAAGATGAGGCCTATGATGGAGTGAGCTCACCCAGAAGATGCCTATTCACTCGAATTTTGAAAAGATTTGTGTTATATGAGCTCGGAAATACAGATGATGGAAGGGAGTTCCAAACCATGGCAGTGCGCATTGTAAAGGATGTTATAAAGCGCTTGGTCCGAAAAAGAGGGATTTCGACAAGATGAGGACGGTAACCAGCCGTACGTCTGTATTTCCGATGGAAGAAAGGAGAAGGCGGGTACACTCTCCGAAGTACATCTTATAAAAGACACATAGACTTGCAATTTCGCGTCTATGTGCCAGGCTTTGCATCTTATTTTTAAAAGCGTACTGTCGCCAATGAGTCTCCTAGCTCTGTGTTCCACCGAGTCGAGTACGGCTAGTTGATATTTGGCTGATCCATCGCAAAGGTGGGAGCAAGATCGGACTAGCGCCTTATACAAGGATAGGAGCTTTCCATGCGTAAAGTATCGCTTCACCTTATTTAGAATGCCCAGCCTTTTGGCTGCCGTTTGGGCTATGGACTCGATAGATGTTCCGAAGTTCATACCTCACGCCTCATGCCAAGAAATTCGAGATCATTGGCGACAGGTACGGATGCTGTCAAAGAGGCTCCTTTTTGCCGTGAACATACACGCTTGCGTTTTGGTGGCGTTAAAACTAACCAGGTTCCTGTCACCCCATTGGGATACAAGACTCAAGGTAGAATCAATTCACCCAACCGTTGCCTCTCTCTCAGAATTAATTTCATCGCGACTGGCTTCTGCGCTGGACAAATATCTCTTCATGACCGTGCTATCATCTACGTACACAACTACTCCTGGAAGAAGCAGGTCATTTATGTGAAGCAGGAAAAGAGTCGCTTAGAGAACAGATCCGCTTAATTTAATTTATGTTAAAATGTTACAGGTATGCACTTAATAAAGGGAAAATTACTTACATAATTGATTTTATTATAGGGTTATTTTTATATCTCACAGAGTAAAAATTATATAAGTATCGGTATCAGCTTATATAATTTTTACATATCGTTACCTTAATTGGCAAACCAACTAACTCCATTTCAATATATTTTTTTGCAGACAATTAAAATATTATAAGTATTTTTTATGGAATACTTGTAAAGAAACTTAAATTATATAACTTAATCTTACCTAACATCACATATCCAACACAAGGCATCATCATGAACACTTCGGTTGCAGCTTCGAAAGATCCTATTCTAGCTGTCTCAATCATCTTCCCAATTTCAAGATTAACTGCTATGAATAGGTTCCAAAATGCAAACCAGTGGTATATTTTCCAAATAAACCTGGTATTTTTTTTTCGTTAATAGATCAATAATTCTACACAGAGCACTCACAGAGCATAACAAATACAAAAGAAGAAGCAGCACCGATAAAGTCGCAGGCAAAAGCTAACGGTTTATACAACAGAAAAATACAAATAATAATGATACAGCCAATACCTGACAAATGAAGAATCGTTGAGCATATGCCGTAGTCCAACTTGTCTCAAAACTGATATCGGTATGTCATATGTTTTATCGTATTCCTTCAAAGATATTTGATACGTCTGTAATATGAGCTATATATATAAATAAATTATTAAACTTTTTTTGTTAAGGTTGACAAACAATGATCCAAGGGTCCAATGATTGTAGGTGGCCACCGTCGCCTATATCATAGGCAACGCCATAGGTGCTGCAAGTTCGCTGACGACCATAGAAGGATAAGGGATGTCATTGGGCTCTGGCATCCCTTACCTACTTAACTCACTCACCGAAACACAACAGCACATATTACTGTTATTTTACGCTGTAATTCTGTAAGGGGGTGGTTACTGCCGCCAGATGGGTTGCATGACTGCGAAAGGCAGTGTGCCCTGCGACTACAGGTATTTGAGTAAAGGATACAAAGCTTCTTATTTTAAACCTCAATCCCTTTACCCTAACTGGGTGAAAAGGTAGTGTAGCCACTTAACATCAAGTGCACAATTAAGTAGCCTGCTATTTCATTAAAAAAAAATTATATACTAACGTTTTTGTCGAAAACACTCATCATCTCGCCTCTACGTTTCTTAGCAAAGTGATTCTTTATTAAAAATACTATAATCGTCCTCCAAGAACAGAAGTCCTTCGGTTTAAAACACCAAATGTTTCAGAAGTGGCAGTGGACTGATATACTCGTAAATAATACAATATGAAATTTATGTATGTCGTTTTTATGTGGAAATTCGAATGAAAAATTACAAATGTTTATTGGTAAATAATCTGATTTTGTGAATGTTTTATGAGTTTTAAAAGTATAACGTAACATTTAGAAGGAGGGTTCTATACATTAATTATATCAGCTTACCTAATACAAAGTAGGTAGGTAGAGGTACTATAGTTTTATTATAGGTAATATTGAGGTTATGAAAATGGAAAGTATTTATTGCCACACTAAGTGCACTTAATAGGCTTACATTACTTAGAATTGAAATAGATTTTCATGGTTGTCCATTTAGATTTATTATTTGCTTTTATTTATAGTGAAGTGCAGGTGCCCGCTACTTTGTCCGCGTTGAAAAATAAATATATATATAAGCAATATAACGCTTGACCTCTTGTTGCTTAAAAAATTGGCCAGGCATTAGTTTTTTACTTTATTTTAGACTAGCTGGTGCCCACGACTTCGTCCGCGTTGAAAAATATTAAGTAGCCTATCCTGTGTCCCGTACGTCCAAATGTTTATCTACCAAGTTTCATAGAAATCAGTTAATTCGTTTCAGAGTTATGGAGGAACATACATACATACATACATACATACATACATACATACATACATACATACATACAATACCTACACTTACAGATTTATTATTAGTATTGATAATGATGATGATTGATGATGATCCCTTGGGGACAGTACTTTTTTTTTCTGTATGAAAGGTACTTGTATCCGTGACAATGTGTATCCAAAATTGCACGCTGATCGGTTGAGTAGTTAAGGCGTGAAAAGGTAACCGACAGACAGGCAGAGTTACTTTCACATTTATAATATTAGTAGGATTGAAAAAGACCCTGCAAAGCGCAGACGTCAACGGAGAGGTAGTGGAAACCGCCGTAGATGCTGCAAAGCACACATGCTGTCATTTTTACTGTAAGGGGGTGGTTACTGCCGCCAGACGGGCTGCCCAAATGACTGCAAAACGTTGTGTGCCCTGCCACTCCTAGTATTTTAATATAAGCTACTTTTTTATTACAATGATTTAATTTTCCATTAAACTAATTCACCTATTAATATGTATTGTGTGTAAACTCGAAATATGTTAAATTGTAACTTGAAACAAACTTGTGAGACTTGTGAATTTGAACAACAATTTGGCAGCGTCGACTATCTTCATTAATTAATTATTTACTCTAACACGTAGGCAAAGTTTACGACAGCCAATTTAAGCTGGATTTCTCCGTGTTTCAATAAATATTTTAGTAAGTGTAAGGTGTGTGCTTCATTAGGTACTTGAAAAGTTCAATCACGCGAATTTATCTCTGCAAGCTCATCCCTCCATATAAAATTTAGAATATTTACTGAGAATAACCAGTTTAGAATTTGCGTCTTTCGTGAAATCGTTTTGCTGATAACTTTATAAAATGTAGCCTATGTTACTCGCTGGTATTGATGATATATTGATGAGCTTTCTATAGGTTAAATAATTTTTAAAATCGGTACAGTCACGGGCGTATAAAAAAACATTATCTAGAATAAAAGTTAAAAGAATAGTTTTATTTTCCATGACATTTTGTTCATCCGTTGTTAGGCAACGCCTACATTTTAAGATTTTCTTTGTCCTTTGCTAGGCGCCGCCACTGTGTTTTTTTAATGATTTTTTTACATTAAAATGATCCATTGGAAACAGTACTTTTTTGATGAAAGGTACCCTATGACCTTTTCTGTATCTCTGACAAAGTCGTTAAGTTGAGTAGTTAAGGCGTTAAAGTGTAACATACAAGCAAAAAAAAACTTACTTTCGCACTTATAGGTAATATTAGTTCGTTAAAAAAAAGCTTAAAAAACTATAATTCCTTTAAAAAGAAACAAAAAATAAAGTAAAGAACCCTAAACTAATATATATAAATACAATGTTCAACTCGATAAAAAACATACGCCCTCTTCAACAAATAAAAAAACTTTAGTTGAAACTACAATTTCTAAACTAATAATATATTACATTGTTTTAGAACTATCCACATATCAAGTTGAAAAGAGTTTGCGGTTGGAAAGTTTTCTAGAATTTTAAATTTTAAGAAAGCTTCGTTGAGGAGGTATAGGGGAAGAAAATTATCGACATTTTATAACGTAATTTCCACAAGGCTTTGTGTTTCAATTATTTAAAAGAGATATATATATATTTTTTTATTGTTTTACTTTTTTTTACTCACCTTTATTTATGGGAAACTATATGACTAAATATGACATATAGCAAAATTAATAAATGAATAGAATATTTTTGCAGCATCAGTGAATTTCAAACACCTATTTTAATTTCGCTTGTAAATATAGTATTATAATAATAATTATTACCTTTTTATTATTATTTAATATAATTTTTATTATACTACATGGATGTAAAATATTATTATTATTATTATTTTGTTAATAGATAATATGGATATACTTATCTGAAATAAATTATTATTATTATTATTATTATGTCTATTAGTCTTTAATAAAACATAATCTACTATAGAAATTGGATCTTATATATCTAAACTATATCTATAATACAAACTAAAAATAAACTTATTTAAAATAAAATCTAATCCCAAATTATATATATTTACACATTATCAATACTAATAATAAATCTGTAAGGGTTGGTCATGGAGTAAGTTACTTTGTTTTCAGAGATATCGTGTTTATAGGCTCTATACATGATACTGAAACTAAATTGACGATTTTTAGAATTTTTTTCTGTATGTATGTATGTATGTATGTGTGTATGTGTATGTGTGTGTGTGTGTGTGTGTGTGTGTGTGTGTGTGTGTGTGTGTGTGTGTGTGTGTGTGTGTGTGTGTGTGTGTGCGTGCGTGCGTGCGTGCGTGCGTGCGTGCGTGCGTGCGTGCGTGCGTGCATGTATGTATGTATGTATGTATGTATGTATGTATGTTCCTCCATAACTCTGAAACGAATTAACTGATTTTCATGAAACTTGGTAGATAAACATTTGGACGTACGGGACACAGGATAGGCTACTTAATATTTTTCAACGCGGACGAAGTTGTGGGCACCAGCTAGTATATTATAAAGCATCGGTCCCTTTGGCGCGATCCCAAGCATGCTGGCTGCATTACCTCGTTGTATGGCAATACTAATCTGTTGACCGAGGTAATAGCCAGCTTTAGAATCGCCGGTTATGTTAACCAAACGTTTTGGTTCGAAACCGAAGGGAATAAATATGTATGTTTCCGCTTTTCGGCCGCCTCCGCAGCAGCACCAGCTGTGGCCAGTGTTCCATGAAGGTGGGACAGTGCCAAAGTGTCGACACAGGTGGCATCCCACACTTGGGGACGACCGAACCTCCATGGAACTAGGAACATTCCATCAGGTCTCTTGCCATCATCACGTACGATACCATTTTGTTCCAGAATCGAAGATATATTAATAGTGGCAAGAGGCCGATGTATAATGTTATTTATGCTGGCGTACCTTGAAATACGGCCGGCGCTATTAATGCAAGAAAGGCCGTGATGTCGCTAGCGGTCGACATCCCTACCACAGGAACAAGTGTGGGGGATACATACCTCTGTACCTAGTCGGAGCCCGATCGCGAGACGGGGAGTGTTATAGTCCAGAAAAGTACCTAAGTTAGGTGAAGGCACGGCGTCGAGGCACAACCCCGACTCTCGGCTTTTTAGCGCCCTCAATCTAGCAAGATCGGGCCCCGAAAAGCTCTCCAGTAAACTATCTTAAATAGTTTGACATTGTATGTTTCCCAGCTCTTCTATCTTTTCGGATTTTTTGGGGAATTTTGACTCGGAAAAGTCAAGATGTATTAACGTGCGTAGAACTGTACTTAGAGTTGACGAAATAATACTATTATTGTATCTACTTAATAATAGTGTATGTAACAAGAATTACTAATATTAACATAAATAAAAAGGGGGCGAAATAAGAAATTTGACATGGAACTTTTTCTATGAAGATATATAAAAGTTGGCAAAACAGAACAACATGTACGAGTAACTACAAAAGTATTCAAAACGAGAAAGTTGGCGAGTACGTCTACGTTCCTAGAAATCTATCTTTACAACACTCGTTCCTAAAATAGAAAATTTCAAGTTCATTTCATTCCCAACTTTCGATAGTGGAATATTTATAAGATTTGATGCAAAGTATTGTTAGTGAAAATTCACAAGCGTAACTCGTTTTTGAACACGTCTTGCACTCAGTGTCGGCTGTGTACGGATTGCGGTCACGTCTCGAATCACTCCGGCCATGATGGATTTCTCTGGTTAGGGGTTGAGATTTGCATTCGCAATACTCGAGTGCCACCTTGTAATGTTAGAAATAACTTTAAAAACGTCCTACCTGCCTGAACAACATTCTTTCTTCTGTTGAATTAGATTTTTACCATAGTTTCTTTATTTTATGGTGTACCTTTGTATAAAAAACAGCTTCATTTTCTGGTTGGCAGGCAAACTGACGATCCATTCGACAGTGGATACCTACTTACTGTCTACCCTAAGAGGATAAATAGTCCAGTGCAATTTGACTTTTTAAAGGGTGAATGACTGAATTCAGTTGCAATTAATTGATTTGATGGGCTTTTTTTGTAGGGTTTCTAAGGGTCTAAAATATAAAAAGTTTACCTATTAAAAATTAACGCTTAACATGAATGAATATCGTATTTTAGCATGTCAATGCAAATGTTATAGCAAGCTATAGTAATTAAAAATTATATACTAAGCCCCGACTTTCTATTCAGCCTAAACACGCTATGCCTATCTGCTGTATGTTGCCAAGAAGTTGGGTATCGCGCAGATTACTTGATCCTGCAGCATCAGGTCAAGGTTACAATGTCATGAAAGTACCACCGAAATAACAGTATACCAAATTTCATATCAATAGAACATGTGGAAGTTAGTGAGATCCTTTTGTCAACTAGGAAATGGACTGATGGTCTTCAAACGCCTAAAAATTATATAGCTAAGAACCATTCCAAACACGTCACTTTTCAGACAAAATAAAACCGGATCAGAATCGGTCCATATTTAACTGAATTTGACTTATCTATTTATACTGTTGCCATTGACTTTTTAACCCCCGATGCCCGATGCAAAAACGGGATGTTATAAGTTTAACGTGTGTGGCTGTGTATCTGTGGAATCGTAGCTCCCAATTTGGAAGCTTCGTTTTTTGCCCCGTTAACTTCCCGTTTTAAATATCTAAATATTAAAAAAAAGTTATGACAAAAATCCACATATTTCAAATACCGTTCTAATTTCAAAATTCAGTTAAAAATCGTAATTGAAGTAATTCATTGTTTTAGTGGTCAAAATTCAGCATAAATTAGTGGTGTTGTTGTTTTCCGAGTTCTTTTTAATTAATCGTTTTCAAGTCCAGGAAAACAATGCAAATGCTTTTGTTGGATTCTTGAACAATGAAATATCATATAAAATTTAATAAACTTGTCTACGAGGTCGTTACGCTTCAAACTAGGACATTTAAGCGACGAAATTTTGAAGGTACCCAAACAAAAACTTGAAGTCAATTTATTAGAAACTAGCTACCCGCTCCCGGCCTCGCACGGATGAAACTTCTTTTTGCAAATTATATATAAAAACTTTTAACACTCTTTCTACTATTGAAAATTCCATGAAAATCGGTTCAGTAGTTTTTGAAATACACGCAGACAGCCGCGGCGGACATTTCTTTACATACTTATTATAAAACAGTCGCTTTCTCGCTGCCTTTTAAAATAAGTAACGGATCTTAATGCGGTTTTCACTAATGGAAAGAGTGTTAAAGGAGGAAGATTTTTATACATAATTTGTAGAAAAAATTTCACCCGTGTGAAGCCGAGAGCGGGTTGCTAGTTATATTATGTATTATGTAAGGACTAGTGAAAGAGGTTTTATCGTCTAGACAACCTAAGTGTCGGGCTAAAAGTAAGTGAACTGGATATGATCGATTTACTATTCAATCCACACCAAAATTAAAGTGAAACCTTTTTTAAAGAAGGTTGTATACCTACGTACTTGTAAGTTGTAGTTGCACATAAATTTAAAATTCTCTATATACATTACCCTAAATACCTATTTTATATCCTTAAATAGTACAAGAAATACTCTTTTGCGGACCAAGAGTTTTAAAACATCCTTTATAATGCACACAGCCAAGGTTTGGAACTCCCTGCCGGCGTCTGTGCTTCCGAGCTCATATAACCCAAATCTTTTCAAAGTTAGAGTGAATCGTTAGAGGTTAGGGGACATCTTCTGGGTGAGCTCGCTCCATTATAGACTTCCTTTGACGACACGTTTGGTATAGTGGCTAGTAACCCTAGCCGTTAACCAAACGGTCGCGGGTTCGAATCCCGCTAGGGGCAAATGTTTATGTGTTAAAGTTTACTTTTGTACCTGAGTCATGGATGTGTATTTATAATATGTATGTATTTACATACGCAAAAAAGTAATCTATGTAGTATATCAACTGTCTGGTATCCATAATACAATACAAGCATTAGTTGTTTATTGTGGAACTAGATGGTGCTGTGTGGAATGTTTGAAGATATTTATTTATTTATTTATCTTCGCTACACGGCTGGATGCTGGCCAAGAGCAAACCCTATCTACATATATATCCCCTAACTCGTCCTAAACCAGGCAATATATTTTGAATGCGGTTTTCACCAATGGAAAGAGCTATCGACGAGGAAGGTTTTTCGTAAAAAATTTCCTAAAAAAATATTCAACCGATAGGTTTCGACAAACACAAAACAAAAAGGACTGTTTTACGCTGATCGTCAACCTCCACTTCTCTAATTGAAGTTCACTGCAAGAAGTATACAGCATATAGTAATACAGCAAGTATTTTTAAATTATAGTATTAAGATACTTAAGACTTTAACTTAAGAACTCTTAACTATTCTTATATCTTATACGGTTCTTAAAAGAATCGTTATTCAGTGTCGAAATGGAGAACAATCACCATCAAAGCACATAGCTAGGTAGATTGAGATCTATGTAAAATTCACAAACAATAATGTAAATAAGTTAAGCGAATACGGGCAATTAAAATGTGATTATTTCAGCGAAACTATTACAAGGACTGTAGTCAAATAAAACAAGGAGAATAATTAATCTATTATGTTTCGTGTTTATTTGGTTTGTACACAAACGAATTGTTTCTAGTATTGCTTTGTATCGTCACTTGTTCAATAAATTGTGTAACGACTTCCTTAATCAAACGTAAGCGTTCCTCTATGGGCTCACAACTGCCGTTAGAACCGCGCGACTTTTAACTGTTGCTTTTTATAGGTGAAAGTCGTCAGACAGGCCGGTGGTCCACTTGATGGTAAGTGGCCATCGCCTCCTATTCCACATGCAACGCCACAAGTGCTGCAAGGGCGCTACTGCTTGTAGTAGGATTAATGTAAAGGATCACGGACAAGGATTAATAATATCGATTAAGTATAAATAAGGATTAATATTAAAGATTAAGGATAAGGATAAGGATTAATGATAAGAATTTTCTATTGTAAGGAAAGGATATTTCCGTTATTCACCGCGGAACACAACAGCCACAAATGCTGTTATTTCACGGCGGTCTTCTGTAAGGGTCTGGTTACTGTGGCCAGACGAGCTGTCCAAATGATTGCGAAACGCACTGTGCCCTGCCATTAGTTGCCAGATCCAAATCAGAGCTAACTTTGAAAAGTTAATTTCTAAAATTGGCCCAGCCAGGAATCAAATCCGGTACCTCTGAGATAGACCGCCAAGGCAAGTACCTTAATCACTCCACCACTTAGTCGTCATGCTTTATGTGTTACATACAGCTTTAAAGTTGCCACATTTATTCAGTAAACAAATTAGAAAACTTCAGATATATCACATTTTTTTTAAAGAAAGAAATGGATTCTTTATTTGTAAATGCTCCAGCTCCAGCTCTTCTCATATTCCTATTGAACATTATTCTATTAAGTTCGGCAGCGCACTTGTATCTTTCTTGCTTTTTTCGGAAAAACTTTTATTACAAAATTCTACATAGTGGATTGAAAAAAGTGTGAATTGAAAAAAAAATATGGCCTGGATTTGAATGAACTCCTTTCACGTGGGAAACAAGGAAGCAGAATTAAAAGATGATGTTAGAACAGAGAAAATCGAGGGAATGATAAGGAGTGAAATTTTCTATGAACATCTCCGAATCCGGGGCCGCCCTCATTTAAGTTAACAGGGTCTTTGCAAACGGTCAGCCATTGATTTGATTTAAATTTTATAGCTGCCTTAGCGCTTTGTTTAATTAAAACGACCCACATTTATTACACTTGCAGACTTAGCAATAACATTTTAAACAGAGTTTTCTATCTAAATCGGACATTGATTTACTGTATTAAATCTAAATCTATACTTATGTTTTCTTCGAAACGAAATGAGACATTATATTGTTTGTTCATTTTTGGTATAAAAACTATAGAACCAACAAGTATACAAACCAATATTATTTATATTTCTTGCTTACATCTACTTTTACAGGACTTACCTTTATAATTATTCAATACAGTAAGCCCTAATAACAAGTGATATTTACACTTTTTGAATAATTTTTTTATAACAAAGTAAGTGCTAGTACTAAATAATGTATTTTTATTGTATACTAGATTTTAACCGTGACTTCATCCACGCCCATTTTTATAAGTGTTAAAACATTTATTTACTATTTATTGCTTATAATTTTTTGTAGACATTGAATATTTTAATTTTTTTTTAGGACATAGGGTACCTTTCACCCAGAATAAAAGTACTATTCCCGACGGATCCTCTAAAATAAAATAAAAAACTAACGCCTGGCCAAAGTGTTATATAATAGTAACAAGTGTTCAAACGTTATATTGCTTACTAGCTGGTGCCCACGACTTCGTCCGCGTTGAAAAATATTAAGTAGCCTATCCTGTGTCCCGTACGTCCAAATGTTTATCTACCAAGTTTCATGAAAATCAGTTGATTCGTTTCAGAGTTATGGAGGAACATACATACATACATACAATACCTACACTTACAGATTTATTATTAGTATTGATATGTATATATTTTTTTAATTTTCAACGCGGACGAATTCATGTTTTGTCACATATGAAAAACTAATTGAGCTACAACTAGTCTTTATATTTTACTTTACTTTATGCTGGCATTATATTAAAGTAGATTTTTATTTATTAAATCAAGGCAGCGCTTAACCACAATCTCACCTGATGTAAGTTTCAGATGCGTCCGAAAGTGTACCACGCTTACTAGCTTATTAGTTTTGAAGACGAGGTTGTAGTTGACGGACAGTGAGTGATTGTGTATACGCGAGAAATGGCGTATCAATAATTCACTAAATTCCAGTTATCGACTGTCAATCACTAATGTAGTGTGAAATCATTTATATGTGCTGGTACGTATTTACGTCGGGTAAAGTAGTGTGGGAGTCAATTGGGGAGAGCCTTGTTCAATGTGTCTGCACAATCTGTCAATGTATGCGTGAAATTTGTGTACAGTCAAGTGTAAAAATATGTGTCATGAATCATATATGTATATTTACGAAATCTATATAGGTAAACTAAAACAAATTGGTAAATTATGTGTTGCTAAACTCGAGAACAGCTAGACCGATTCGGTATTTTTAAAAAAAATATTCATTAAAGTGTTAGGAATGTTCTTATGAAGAGAAAAATGGGAAAAATTACCGGTAATATTGCCGGTACAATATTACAATAAAAATTAGCGGAGGAGGATCCCTAGTACCTATATAATATTTTTCTCAACATGCAGTCTTCGCAAATGCTCCAAAATTTTATTAATATCTAATAATGCAATAAATTTTTAATATCAAGGTTTTGAATAAATGGAACAAATTTCTTTTAATCGAATGAGTACATAATATAATTATAGACTTCAGTATATTAATATTTCCATAATGATAAGTATGGAAGTAAATATATTAAATAAATGAACATTTTCTAGGGCGTTTTTAAGCGCAAGTGTGCGCCGACCCTGCAAAGACATCAAATACAGCGTCGCGTGCGGGGCTATTGTCAATTAATATTCGAACCTAAAACGGAGGACAATTGTATTGCATCCTTGTACGACCTATCTACACTAGATATACTATATGATGGATTAGGCTAACTGTTATGAACCACCAGTAATAACCAGTTTTATGTTTTAACTGTCTTGTATAAGTTACCCTACTAGTAGGGTAGATACATATAAGACAGTACCACTTTATTTACTAGTAGCTGTTGCACGCGACTTCGCCCGCGTAACTTTATAAAATACTAGCTGGTGCCCACGACTTCGTCCGCGTTGAAAAATATATTATTAAGTAGCCTATCCTGTGTCCTGTACGTCTAAATGTTTATCTACCAAGTTTCATGAAAATCAGTTAAGGGGGCGTTCAAGTATTACGTAACGCAATTTTTGAAGATTTTTGACCCCCCCTCTCCCCCCGTAACGCGCCGTAATGTTTTTCTGTACCCTCCCTAAACGTTACGTTTAGGACCAACTTTACCAAGTGACCATTTTTACCAAAGAAAAGGGTTACCAACTTGGGAGAACTAAATAAAAATGTACAATACACTCTAGGGAATCCCCTCCTGTAAAAAAAGCATCGTAACGTTTTACAAGATACGACCCCCCCTCCCCCCCAATTATGTTACGTAATACTTGAACGTCCCCTAATTCGTTTCAGTTATGGAGAAACATACATACATACAGAAAAAAATTCTAAAAATCGTCAATTTAGTTTCAGTATCATGTATAGAGCCTATAAACACGATATCTCTGAAAACAAAGTAACTTACTGCATGACCGACCTTTAGAGATTTATTATTAGTATATTGATAGTCTATGTTAATCGCTGATAATGTAGCTTTCTATAGGTGGAAGAATTTTTTAAATTGGCCCAGTAGTCTACGTATCTCCTCATTCCTGATTCGATCTCGCAGTGTAACTCCCGGTTGCCTTTGAATTCTGAGTTCTGAGATGTATAAACGAGCAAAGCCGAGAAAAAAGTCTGTATTTAATGAGTCAGCTCACAATTTCATAACTGGTTCAGTGACTGGCCATTAAACGTTATTTTATATAGGTTGAGAAGAGCTAAGTCGTGATAATTTACGAGTGGTAATACACAAAGGGTTGAGCATCCTTATTTAAATTAAAAATCTTGACGAAGGGATTTTCCCTTTGAACCCTCGTATTGTTGGGACCATGTATGTAATTTCAACGAAGTTTTTGTATTTTTTTTTTTTACTTTTATCTTTAAACTTTGTATCTAAGCTAATCGACCAAATAAAATTATTTAATTTATTTCATCAAGGATGATCAAGGTTAATATTTAATGGTTAGTTATGACAGCTTTATATCCTATGTTAGTAAAACTATACACACTAACATATTATGGTTTACAGAAGGATAAGGATACGGGATTGGGAAGGGTTATTTCACGGTGGTGTTCTGTAAAGGTGTGCTTACTGCCGCCAGATGGGTTGCCAAATGAGTGCGAAACGCTGTGTGGTTTGCCACTACTTTCCAAATTCAGACCAGAGCCAACTTTGAAAATATCTTTTCCCTAGAACAGAGCGTTAAGGCAACCACCCCAACCACTCATATTAGTACTGATTTTTTATATAGTCTGGACTCAAATTTATTCTTCAGATTTAATCATTACGCAAACTGGTCAGTAAGTAGTCTATTCTATACTAATATTATAAAGAGAGAAGATTTCTATTTTTGTATGTTTGTAATTAATAAATTCAAAAACTACAGGGCCGATTTTAAAAATTTTTTCACCTACAGAAAGCTATATCTCAGGCTATATTATCAGTGAGTAACATAGGACATAGGCTATATATGTTATAAAGTTACTCGGAAACATGATACATATTGAAGTTTCTAATATTTATTTTTAAAATTAAATATTATAGTACGAGTGATTGTTAACTTACTTAATTTCCTAAGTATCCAAGTATATATTAACCTACACTGTGTTGTTAAGAATTATTATTATTAGTACAGCTTTCTAAAGAAACCTAAGAACCTTTAGCGTACATTTTGTCCGTGTAGTTTCCTTTTATGAGTCATCCAAAGAAAGTTACTTTCAGTTCTTCGTTCTTGGAATAACTCGCTTAAAGGGCGAATAAAAAAAGTTTGTACGCAAAGGAAGCGAGCCGTATGTAGGCCTACATTTCTAGTATATACGAAAACAAAGAAGGTAAAAGATATTAAAGAAAATTATTACATGTACATAAAAGTAGTCTTTAACTTTAGTACTTCTTTACTTTGAGAGCTTACTATGCTTTTTTTCTGTAATAGTGGACAGACAGGCTGACGGTCCACTTGATGGTGGCTACCGTCGCCTGTTAACACAAGCAACGCCTTATGTGTTTTGCAAGAGCGTTGCGTATATGGTCTTTACATTACATTACATTACAAAGAGCGTTAAACGAGGAAAGTTTTTGTACGGAGCGACAAAAACTGAGGAAACCGGGAGCGAGTCGCTAGTTAAAGGATAAAGGGGAATGGATGAGCAGGATGGATGGGAATGAATGAAAAATATTTAATGTACAGATACGACTCGGTAGGACAGTAAGTGTTTATAATATTTACTTTAGAATTAATTATATAATTTTAGAATTTAATACAGAGTAGGTCAGATTAGTCTGTAGAATTAATCTCTTCCCTTATGTAGTAATTTCTCATCAGTAATTGCGGAGTTGAACAGACATCAAATGTACGAATATGCTCTTATAACATATAACGCCGCAAAGGCTACAACTGATGTTCCCTTTCAAATAGGACTCAGAAAATAATTCTGGTGATATATTTATTTCCATTTATTTGTAAATTTAAATTAAATTAAAATAATACCATAATATTAGTTAGACATATAGATTATAAATTCCCCAACTTTTTTCTGGATAATGATGAGTACTATAAACATGTAGTACATTATTCTATGTATCATTAATAGTTTTCACATCGCACTCCAAATAATGAATTTAAAGACGAATTTTTGATACCTTACTATATTGTAATTTTGGTATAGATCTCTATATTAAAAATAAAATACAGCCTACGTTACTCGCTGAAAAAGTATAGATGAAATAATTTTTAAAATCAGTGAAGTAGTTTTTATGTTTATCCATTACAAACAAAAACAAAAAAAAAACAGTGGCACTCCGGGAGTGCCGACAGAAGTGAAAACTTGAACAATGACGTGTGTATTTTTTGAATCATCAGGAAAGTACATACTTATATACAGAGGTGTCGGTTACACGCTTACAGATCGCGAGTGCAATGATATTTTTCCATCTCAAAATTGTTCTTTTTTTAAACTTTTAGCGCCATCTCTGTTCGAATTAATGTATTATTTCATTACGTAACATATTCTAGTTTCAGTGGTATTGTTTAGATGGCGCAATATCTGAAAATATACAGAGGTGTCGGTTACATTACGGTTACAGGTCGCGAGTTCAATGGTTTTTTCCCATCTCAAAAATGCCCAACGCGCCTAAAGAAGTTTTCACTTCAAAAATCTTTTTTCTTCACAATAATATAGTGTAGATGTAGTCCAAGTGATTGAGATTACGCAAAACGATTTTCGTTTTTGATTTCTACGACACGAATGGCGGGAATTCAAATTTCGATTGTTACTTTCGTAGCGATATTCGTAGAACTTTAGTAGGGATCTTTAATTTTTTGAAAATATAATACAGCCCATGTAACTCGCTGAAAGTGTAACTTTCTATAGGTGAAAGAATTTTTAAAATCGGTTAAGGAGTTTTTCAGTACATTCAAACCTACAAACAAGCCGAAAAGTAATAAAAACAACAAAAAAAGGAGATATGGGCTATGTTGTATAATTTTTCATACTTACGCCAACATATTTTAGATTTCAAAATTTGAATTAGTTAATAAAATAATATCTTACCTTTCTCTCGTAGGTCTCATCTGAAATGTAATGGCCTAGCTTCAGCAGCGACACCGTAAATTTTATTGAAATAAACTTATATTAGAAGCTTATATTATATAGAAGTAACCATAAAATTTCTTTACCATAGGTACGTGTAATCAATACTAATAATAAATCTGTAAGGGTCGGTCATGGAGTAAGTTACTTTGTTTTCAGAGATATCGTGTTTATAGGCTCTATACATGATACTGAAACTAAATTGACGATTTTTAGAATTTTTTTCTGTATGTATGTATGTTCGTCCATAACTCTGAAACGAATTAACTGATTTTCAAGAAACTTGGTAGATAAACATTTGGACGTACGGGACACAGGATAGGCTACTTAATATTTTTCAACGCGGACGATGTCGTGGGCACCAGCTAGTTAATAAAATAAAATAAAAATAAAACCTACAAAAACCAAACTTTTCTCTTCACAATAATATATGTGACAAAGTGGTTGAGATTACGTAAAACGATTTTCATTTTTGATTTCAGTACGACGCGAATTCAAACTCCGATTATGCTACGTCGAGGTTAATTGCTAGATAAGTACCTACGGTTCATTTTATGTGACCGGGGTTGCAGCATGGCGCCTGCGAACTCGCAGCCTCCACAGATCGTAGCCGTTTGGCTGACAGTGCGAGAGAACTCTCCCTTACCTCAGTCGAGTGGCTGACTCCGATCGCGTCACTCCTCTGTTACGTCGAAAGCGGAACCATGCATGACACACGCACGCGGTAAAATTGACAACGCGTTCGGATATCACATACAACATTTATGTAGTTTCAATAAATCCATTATTATTTGTGTCACAGAGTAATGTAAATACAAGAAATGTTTTAAAAAATTAAAATACAAATAGAAACATTTATTTGGTTAATTTCAAATGACGTTTACTGTGAATGTTGTGTTTGTAAACACTGAAGGAGTGATTTGAGAGAAGAATTTCAAAAACAGGCAAGTGAATTGAATTATTTATATATTTTCTGTAATCTTTCGTCATCTTTATATATAAAATTTCAGCTTCCGTGTGTTTGTGTCTACAAAACTCGAAAATTAGCAGATGGGGTGACTTGAAATTTTTACACATTATATTTTTTAACAGAAAAGTGTTTTATGTACTTAATTTGTGTTGTATGTTAAAAGTAACATATGAATCTACACGAGTTACGAGTGCTTTTATTTATCCCGGAAAGAGTTAAATTAAAATATAGTAAAGTTATTCATTAATTGCATTGCACCGTTGTGAATGGCCCCTAAATAATGATACTTAGGGTGAAATAAACAGCACATAATTAGACAACAATAACATGGAAATAAACAACTGACATCTGATTGGAAAATAAGAAATAAAAGAAAAATATATATATAACGATTGAGTAAATATGACACATTTATTGCTGTAACGAAGGTTTTTTAATATTTTTAGATGATCCCTCGGAAACTATACTTTTTTTCTGGATGAAAGGTACCCAATATCCTTGACAACGTGTATGCAATATTTCATAATGATCGGTTAAGTAGTTAAAGCGTGAAAAGGTAACAGACAGACAGACATACAGAGTTACTTTCACATTTATAATACTAGATGGTGCCCGCGACTTCGTCCGCGTTGAGAAAGCAATATATCGCCTGACATCGTTATTGCTATTACACTCAGCCAGGAGTTAGTTTCCTTAATTTTTGATGATCCCTCGGGAATAGCCCTTTTTTGGATGAAAGGTACTTTATGTGCTTTCTGGTGTCCCAGACAACGTGTATGGTAAATTTCATGGTGATGGGTTCTGTGGTTTTTGCGTGAAAGAGTAACAAACATTCATATATCCATACATTCAAACAAACTTTCGCATTTATAATATTAATACTGATTAGTATGTATTTAAATAACTTTAATGTTATTGTAAATAATAACAACCACTTAAATTATAAATAATTATATTATAAAATACTAATGAAATTGCATCCTGGACGAAGCCGGGAGCTCCGCCCAGGATGCAATTTTTTTATATACACAAACCTTCCTCGTTCATCCCCCTTTATCCCCCTTTTCATAAGTTGAAACCGTATTAAAATCCGTTGTGCGATTTAGAAGCAGTTAGCGGAGAAACAGATATAACGGATTTATAATATGTAGAGATTAATAAAGTTTTAACGAAAGAAGTGGTCTTCTTCGTTACTGTGAGTCGACCGTAAGAGATTTTAGAAGAACTACAATTCTCTTGAACATAATTTTGATGTAAAGCTTAGGCTACGTAAGCCATGTAAATCTATTTTTCAACGACTTATTTGTAAAATATAATTTTTAATTACATAACAACTTAATTAGGTTTTATTTTTTTCCTTGAAAAATTATCTAAATTATTGTGAAAACCGCATTAAAATATCGTTCGCGTTGTTTAAAAGATCTAAGCGTACATACAGAGGGGCAGACGGCGGGAGCGTCGGCCCCTCTGTATGTAACAAACTAATAAATAATAATCAATAAATTAATAATTAGTAAATAGAAGTATTATATTTAAAAAAAACTAAATTTCAGTTAAAACGAAATCATTCAATAAAAATGAAAACCTATCATCTAAGTTTTATTTGCTTTCCTAGCGAGTCTAGCGTTTGTTTTTGCAGTCAAGACAATTTCAATCTAAAAGTTTGGTTGCTGTAGGTAATCACATCTCCTTCTTATAAACCAAAAAGATAGGAGAGACTTATTACAAACTAAAGAACGCCGCTTCTTTCGCTACGAGCTTTGTTACGACTTGCATTTCGCTTATAGTTGTATCAAGTTAGCTCAAAATATATGTATAGGGCGCGGAAGGGGTGGGGAGGTGGGTTGGGGGTTACTATAATTCGTATAAAGCAATACTAGAATATTTAGCCTATGTCCATACTAAAACAATAGAATTTTTTGAAACAGTTTTTTAATCGGATTAGTTTTTTCGAAGAATATTCTCTCTACTTACAAATTAACATAAACACTTTACCTCTTCATAATATTAGTGTAGATATTTTAATTAAAATCAAATTTGTAAAACATATTATTTTTAAGATAGCGGCTTAAGACGAGATTTAAAATGTTATAAACTTTGTCGACCTATAAATATTAGGTTCAGACGTTTGTGTTTTAAACGCCTAAAAATAAAATAAAGCCAATTGCATTCATTGAAAAGCCATTAATAACAGATTAAATGTTGTTCCCAAACGACAAATAAATTGCTAACTAAACCAATACTTAAAACACTTGCAATGAATTTGAATTGAAACAGTATTTTGTTATAAAATGATATTAAATACCAATATTATTATTCATTTATTTATTTAAAAAAAAAAAATTGTAAAAAAATTTAAAATTAGAATTCCGCCGGTAGCGGGCAGGCAAGGCCCAATTTACTGGTGATTAGGGCTGCAGAGAAAGGAATGTCCTGACAGTTCGTGCCGTGTCAAGAAGAACTGCCTTCTGTATTTGTCCCTTGACCCAGTCATCTAGTGAGAGCCTTTTGAGGTGTCCTTTCTCCTTACATAGTATAATTTGAAGTCGCTTTCCGCGTCTGTCTGTATGATCGTTAACTCCTCCTAAATCACGCACCGCATTTTGATGCGGTTTTCACCATCAGTTATATAAGTTTTCGCCATTCCTAAATGTCTTTCGCTTCTAATTACGTGCCCGAAATATTGCAGAACCCTCCCCTTTATCGTTCTAGTACTGTCTTATTCTCTGCACCTATAATATCTAATTTAATATGTAGATGATACTTATTATTATCATAATTTAATATGATATGAAATGTATCATACTTCTTTATATACAAATATTATCTTTATTCAAAGCACAATAAATTGAGTTAGGTTGCTCAAATAAAAATTAGCCACAAAACCAAATTTTAGTTGCTGACCAGCAATGAAAGTCGAATAAATCGAAACTTTTACATGTTCGCTTATTCACTTTACCCGCAAAATCACCGTATTCTTATAAGAAGAAGTATTATGAAACATAACTTCACAAAGTTATTTTGTGCGAACGTGACTTAGATACTAAACGCGAAGGAAAACGATCCGAACGCCTCGTTTGTCACTATACGAATAGTGGTCCAGGTGACGTCAAGGTCAATGTTAGAAAAGTCGACATCGACCCCACTAAGAACACTATTAGGTACTATACTAGCTGGTGCCTGCGACTTCGACTAACTATGAAAAAAAAAAGATGAGGCGTGTGCTAAGCAATAGCTTCTATGAAGTGCAAAATTCATAGCTTTTAGTTCGGTTGTCTTTTTTTAAAGTGTCCCACTCTTGGTTCTCCCAAATCAATAAAATAAAAAATAAAATAACACCAGAGAAAATATATGAGCAATATAACGCCGCCACGGCGACAGTGGCGCCCAATTTTTTTGTTTGTGCGATATGTATAAACAACCATATATCCATCACAAACCTTCGCATTTATAATAGTAGCACAGATTAATAAGTAGTTACTACCGTAACAGATAAATCACTCCCTAACAAAAAGACCATCACAACTTTTTTAAATGCCTACCGTTTTGCCTCGCCAACTGCTTAGCGGAAAAATATACTTTATAGTTCAAACGTTGAGTTGTTATTGCTCTGCAGCCGCACGCGCCCGCGTGACATTGAAGTAATAGTAATAAAGTCAGGGCTACTACTACTGAGTTTTTCTAGGCCGTCCCAAAATACAAAGCTAATTAAGCCGCTAGTAACTATTTATTAAGTAATTAACTAGTAACTATAAGCTTACAACTTCTCAGTTCAAGTTGATCAGAATAACATGATTTTTAAGATGTAAATAAGTACTAGTAGGTAACGAGCAATGATAAAAAACCTTGTAGGTACCTAAAGGTTTTCATATTGGTAGGTACTTATTCCTATTTCCACTGAAGAGACCAAATAAAAAAGCTTAAATTGTGTATATCATTAGTCCACAAATCCACACAACACAAAGTCGACCAAACATCCAGTTTTGATGAAATAGTCGGAGAGCTCGCTGCTAAATTGTTCTCGACATAAAATTATTTGGCGATACATTATTGTTCTATAGTGAAAAAAATTTTGAACAACGGCGGAGAGTATTTATGTAAAGTATGTAAGTATTGAGTAAAGTAAGTATTTGTTATGTTACTAAATAAAACTGTTTTTACAGATTTAAATTGTGTATTGCTTTATAACAAAACCCATCGTTTCGACACCTTTATAGCAGCCGTGGTAGTTGGGTTTATTAAAAATCAATACACAACTTAAATCCGTTAAAATAGTTTTATTTAGTTACAGGGAGTTGTGACAGATAAAGAAATGTTGTTAACTAAAATGTTGTTAAAGAAATGTTATTACGAGGCATAATACCTATTATTCTTTCCGAAATGTAAATCAAAGACACGGAACACAATTACTCCTGGCGGAGATCAAAGAAGAAAAAAATAAATGTGAATGCGCGCGCTCGCGTCGGTGGCAACCGCGTGAATGTGTACCTTGGAAAGTACAGCGGCGCGTAGGCACTTAGCGCGCGCAAGTATATGAAGTGAAAGAGGCCTGATAGTAGGCAGAGGTCTAGATCTATCAACTCTTATCTTCTAACCTCCCTCACTGTTAATTTTAATTTTACAAAAAAAGTTGTATAAATATATATTTTTTGCATTTTTTATATTTTTTATGCAAAATTAAATTCTCTACAATGTTTATTTGAAACTTTCTAATTCTTACCATTTTTATATATTACATATCCAATAGAAACTTATATTGATAATTTTGATTTATTAAATTTTCCTGAAAAAGATAAAGGGGCGCGGACGAAGTCGCTGGGCAAAATATACTTATATACAGTGATGCCCAAAGTGTAAAAAGATCGTTTGGAAATAAGGCGCGAACTCCTAATCGAATTATTATTATTAAGGAGGGCACTATCCGGCCGAATTTCTTTCAGAAACTGAAGTTCCTCCCCATTGGTTTGCCAACTTATGGATATGACAGCTTGACAGACATATTTCCTTGTTCCTAAGTAGTAACTTTGTGGGCTTCGGGTCAAGGCCACCGGCAAATTGTGTAGTTATCTATTAACTTTCATGTGAATTCTTTTGTTATTTATATAAGTGTAGGAGAAAACGAATTATATATTTTTTAGTCCTAGCTTCATCTTAAAATTTTTGTGCAGAAGGAATATATTCAAGAAATAGCTGTGCCCGCAACTTCGTACGCGTTAAAAATTAAAAATTACACGTGAAGTATACGAGTAGAGTAGTCCTATCAATCGGACCAACAACAGGAAAAAAAAGTCAGCGTCGTCCGATCAATCCGACGAAGCAGTCGGACCACGTGGTCTCAGGTGGTTTTTGTACGCTTTGTATTTAGGTCCTATAACTTTTTTCTTTGTAAACCTATTGAAATGAAACAAACACTAAATGTTACGGGAAGCTTGTTACAGTACATCAGATTTGTAAATGTATTTAATATAGGTTCAGTTAAAAAAAATTTTTTTTCAATCGGTTCAGTAGTTTTTGAGTTTATTCATTACAAAACGAAAATACCAATCTTCTCTCTTTTTACATATAATATTAGTATTTAGTATAGATTCATTTTATTCATTTTTAAAGTATTGGTTTTACAACTACATATTTTATATCACTTCCTTACATAGTAAAAATTGAAGTCGCTTTTCGCGTCTGTCTGTCTGTCTGTCTGTCTGTATATCCGATAACACCTTCTAAATCACGCACAGATTTCGACGGTTGTCACTTATGGAAAGAGCGATAAACGAGGAAGGTTTGTGTGATTTGCAGAATCGTAATGGTTACGTAATAATGTGTTTACGTGTGATATTTATAATATATTAGAGATATTTTATACACTGACTCTGACAACGTGACATTTACGGATCGGGAGTTCAATTACTAAGTAGGGCTGATGTTATCATTTTTTTTTAAAGACCATCAATAAAAAGAATTAATAGAAAGAATCAATAGAAGAAAGAAAGAACAAAACTGGTCTTCAAAAGATGATTTTTCGTAGGATAGGAACTTCTCTCACCTATATGAAACCAACGCTTAAAGCGAATTCGCTTTGAGCGTTGGTTTCGTGGCCCCATAATCGAATCTGATATTTTTCTAATATTTTTCATATTAATATTAGATACCTACTGAATATCTTTCTAATTCTGTTCTGTTACCTTTTTGATTTTTTTTAAATATTTTCTGTAGGTACATATTCATGTAAATTTGTACACATTTTATTGTAAAAATGAAAGCCTTAAATAAATGAGTAGAAATAAATAAAATGAGAACTTCGCCCATAACTTTGAAATATCAATCATGATAATCTAATTTCAATTTTTTATAAATTCTGTAGAATGTCAACTTTTATTTCATGTCATTACCGTGGATGAATTCACATTTTAGATTTAGGTAGATTCACATTGTGGATATTTTAAAGTTGTAATATGTATATAAAACAATGCTTAATCACAGAATTAAAAAAAATCAAAAAAGTAGCCTACTGAATTTTTGAGTTAAATGGGGACTCCACTTACCTAATTAAAAAAACAAAAGAAAAAGGAAAAAGAGTCGATAATACTAAAAGCGAAATAAGCTGATCGGTGTTTGAGTTTAATTCCGTTTTAGCAACCGGATGTTAATCCGAGCGTACCGCACAGAAAGTCATTAAGAGTTTGATTAATTAATATGGCCGCAGATTACGACATAAATGACGAATTACTTCATTGTAATGGAATAACCATAATAAAATAACTTGTGTTAGCCACTAATCTTTACATATTATAAAACAAAATCGCTTAAAAACATATATTAAAATCAAGCATGTACGCTTAGATATTTTAAATTTAAACAACGCAACGATTTTAAGCGTTAAACGAGGGAAGTCCAGTAGTCCATGAGCTTATTCATTACAAACAAACACACAAAAATATAAATCCTCTTTGTAAATAAGTATTAGATAATAGTGAAATACACTCAGATCATTAATCAAGCACCAAACATGAGAGCTTTATAGATGAACAAGGTTGATATATAATTCGTTTCACAATTGACTTGACAAGAAATATACCTGGGGAAACCTGAGTTAGTGTCCTTGATAGGGCTCCGCCGACAGACAGGATCGTTAAGAAATATATTTTCGCACCCTTTTCCAATTGAGGGATTACCAATGAAATACAGGTCCATGGAAAGGCTTTATAGGAGGACACTGACAGTACACTGAATGCGGTGATAACTTAGTGCTTCCAAAACGAAACAATATATAGTAAGTCAGGGAGTGATGCCTATGGTTTTAAAAAAAAATCAAATTTAATATTCCATTTATGGTAAACGATGAAAAAAAGTAATTATACTTAAATTAAACTTTATTAATCAGTTTTACATGACATTGACAAACATTTAACGGGTACTGTAGGAAAATAACATAATTAAAAAAAAAATGCGAAAATGGGCATCTCTCCCAGGCCTATGGGTGAGTTGCCTACAGATACCCGGGATAGATGCCCATGCACAATTAATACAAAATCAGTCTTCACACATCATGCATTTCGCTGCATCGTCACTACAATCCTCATGGAACCACTGTTGGCACTGAATACACTGTATCCAGTCGCATGTTTTTTTGGTAGCGTGATAGTATTCTCCACACACAATGCATATGTCCCCGAGAATTTTGTGTTCTACATCTAAGTCCGAAGAACTATCATGTAGCGAAATATGAGACTCGTCATCGCTCGAATCATTTGATTCCTGTTTTCGCTTACTTGTAGATCGTTCAAATTTAATTCTTTTTTTATAATTTTTATCCGATAGTGGTTTCTTCTTTGGTTCCTTTCCCTTTGATTCTACTGTTGTTGGTTCTTTTTTACTTTGCTTTTTAAATTCTTTTATTTTAGACTTGTTCCTGATTCTTTCCAAGTTATCTGGAGACGTCAAAACCTCAGCATGCTGTTTCCTTTTTGATGCAACCTGAAGACCATATGAAGGTACTGGATGAACTTTGTTCAAGATCTTTGATGGCGTTTCTTCTTTACCAGCTTGGATTTCCGATTGGTTGGAGGATTTTAAAGGTGTAGATGGGTTGGTTAGAAGCGCCAAATCTTCCATATTCATCCTGCTTGTAGAGGGACCAACGCTCGTGTTAGAGGTTTTGTTATTTGAGAGATCACCTGCTTGACCTTCAGGAGAAATGTCGGATATGAACGCGTACTCAGGAATTGCGTTTCTGTTGGGTGGATATATTCCGCAAGCACGAAATCCTGATGCACCATTATTTTGGTTTGCTGATTTTCCCCAAGCTTTACCTAACAAATCCCCAAACTGCAGTCGCCCCAATTTTCTGCCAGGGTTATTTCGAATCCACGCGTTGGTTTCATTATTAAAATAAGATTTTAACGATTTAAAAAACGCCCTGTCTAAAGGTTGTAAGTAGTGAGTAGTGTGACTAGGAAAACAGAGAAGAATTATCTCATTGGCCTCGCAAAATTCTAACATTTCTATAGAAGTGCAGTGTGAAGTATGTCCATCCAATAACAGAATCACTGCTCCAGAGGGTTTTCTAGGAAAAAAATGCTCTTTCAACCATTTGTAAAAAAGATCAACGTTGACATAACTTGATTTCTCATTCATGTAAACTTCGCTACCTGGAGGCATTCCATCAGCAAACTCGGGCTTTCTGTTTTTTCCTTTAAAAATTGCAACAGGTGGAATAAAATTGCCTTCTGCGCTGCAACAGCAAATCAAAGAAATATTTTCTCCTTTTTCAGTAGAAGTTAACTGTGGAACTGTCTTAGAACCCCTCATTGCAACAACGTGTGATGATTTATTATTTAAATGGAGGCCTGTTTCATCCATATTAAAAACTTTATTTGGATTATTAATGAAGTCGTGTGTCTGAAAAACTGACTCCAATAAATCGAAAAAACCATCAATTTCTTGTTTTGTCATTCCATTAGCCCTTTGTAGAGATACACCTTCTGATTTTCTTAAAGATATTTCCGGATTTCTCCTCATAAAAGATTTAACCCAATCGTAACCTGCTTTACCAGAGTCCTTATTAAACTTATGTTTAAGATTCATACTTTCAGCTAAATTAAAGGCCATTATGCGTAAATCATTAATGGTTGGTGCAAATCCACGACTTTGCAATTTTTCAATATGCTTGACAATTTTTTTTTCATTATCTCCAAACAGAGAATCAGGTCCGAGACGTCCTTTTTTAGTATTGCCTGAAGAATACCGTCGCCGAAGAGTCCTGTATGGAATATTAAATTCTTTACTGGCTTGGTTAAAATTTAATGTTTTGTTTTTGACAAGACTGATTGCTTTCTGTAAGTCCGCTTCACTCCACGTAGCTCTATTAGAGCCCGTGCGCTTCCTTGTATACGTATTCGGCATCTGAAAATAATAAAAGCACCAATTATATAATGGGCATCTCACCCTGAATAATCATTGGGCATCTCTCCCGATTGTCAGGGAGAGATGCCTAATGTTCCCAAAATCGAAACAAAACGGAAGACAATAAAAATGGCCTCGTGTCAGCAAAAGGAAGCCATATTGTAGGTTATAAAACAATGTTAATATCGTTTGCGTAAATTGAAGAAGAAAAAAATTTGAACAAACTGCCTCTGAAATAATTTTCTATCATTGTATATAACCGTACTTACCGTATTTTACGAATAAATACCACAATAATATATTTGAAACACCGAACTGCATGAAGAAAGTTTCGCCATGACATTTGACGTTGAACTGACGTGATTTGGATGCGTTCCGGTTCACGCAATTTTTTATTTTATTTTTTCTAATTCAGTAGGCATCTCTCCCATATGGGCATCACTCCCTGACTTACCCTATTGTTTTTGTCAAACAAAAATTTGCTATGTGCTAAAAGTATTATTTTGATATTTATTATTAACAACAAAAGTTTTCCTGAAAAGTTTTACATGGAGATTTCATCAAAGTTCATCAAGTTTTATCAAAATCCTTTCAATATTTTTTGCACGAAAGAGTAATTTTTATAATTTTTGCAGGACCACCTTTTTCTCTTGACTTCGTCCGCGTATCTTTATAAATTCTTATTTTTATTCAGCGATAAAATGTAAGCTATAATTTATAATACCTAAGCGATGTCACTGACAAGTTTAATAAAAATTCGTTCAGTATTTTTTGCGTGAAAGAGTAAAACATTCTCACAAACTTTCACTTTCATATATTAGTAGCCTACAAGTAAATATAGAAGTTAGATCTCAAGAAATATGAGTTGCTTCAGTCTATTTAATATATGGAAACATCTCGAATGATATTCATATATAGCTAACTAGTTTTTGAGTTCGTTATGAAAATTTTAGTAGTCTGCGACAAGCAAAAATTGATGATAAATTCTTTAGTCTCGAGATAATAAACGAGTCAAACCATCGGACGCAATATTAAAATTTAATTTCTTCTAGAACGCTTTTATCTCAAGTCATGCTGGTATATTAAGTTTTCTGGTATTTGTTTGAACACTCCACTTTCGAAAAAACATTCTAGCATCCTAAAATTAAGGACTAAAATCGCTTGACAGACACATCCACTTAAGGCCTCGTCAAACAGAAAGCGTTAACGCGCGTCAAGGCGCTAGCGTTAAAGCGCCGTAACGTCGCGTACTTTGTGTGTGACAGCTTCGACGTTATTCCGTAGTGTCCGTCACGATAACAGAATACTACTACTTGGTCCAGCGACTCAGATGAGGAGGATTTGTTGCTGCTTTACGCGTTATCACGTTCGCAAAGGAAGCGAATATGGGTGCATGATATTAGGGGTTAAAGTATGAAATTGCCGATTTGTACTGAAAAATAAAAAATCGTTTTTTTTTTAATTTAACATATTTATTTAATCAAAATAATTACCATTATTATCTATACATTGCTGCCATCTAATAGGAAGCTCATTTATGCCTTTGCGATAGAACTCTGGTGATCTAGATTCGACAAACTGTGTGAAAGCATTTTGCACTGCCTCCTGAGAAGAAAACTTTTTATCACGCAGAAAATTGTCCAAATCACGAAAAAAATGGTAGTCCGTTGGAGCAAGGTCTGGCGAATACGGAGGGTGACGAATGGTTTCTAATTGCAGTTCCTGTAGAGTTAAAACGGTTTCTCGTGCTGTATGAGGTCTCGCGTTATCATGGAGCAATAATGGTGAAGATCGATTCATAAGTCGGGGCTGTTTCACTGCTAGTTTCGCTATCATTGTTCGGAGTTCGGCGCAGTAGACATCTGCCGTTATTGCTTGACCAGATCGGAGAAAGCTATAGTGAATAACACCACGCTGAGACCACCAAACAGTTACCATTACCTTTTTATTGGTAAGCTTTGCTTTAAGACACTGTTGCGGCGTTTGACCTGGGGTCAGCCATTGCATTTTCCGCTTACGATTATCGTAAAGAATCCATTTTTCATCACATGTCACAATTCGATCCAATATTCCTTCATTTCTGTATCGATTCAACAAGGCAACGCAAGTTTCAACACGCGTTTCTTTCTGCAGATCAGTCAAATCATGAGGCACCCATTTTTCATATTTTTTTATTTTATTGATTTGACGCAAATGAGTCAATATTGTTGGTAAGGTAACGTTAAACCATGCCGTTAATTCCTGGGTAGTTTGGCTCGGATCGGCTTCCACCATCTCTTTCAAATCATTGTTATTCACCTGTGTGGGCGGTCTTCCACGTGGTTCGTTCTTCAAATCGAAGTTTCCATCACGAAAGCGTTTAAACCAAAATCGCACAGTGCGTTCATTAGCAGTCCCCTCTCCAAACGCAACATTAATATTGCGAGCTGTTTCTGCCGCGTTAGTTCCGCGTCGGAACTCGTATTCAAAAATCACACGAATTTTCGAAGTATCCATCTTTATTGTCTAAGCTGAATAAAAAAAACAACTGAAAGTTGATAATCGAATGTTGCACATTTTTTAAAAGAAGAACTACATAGGTACCGTATGAAAAAAGTTTCACTCAAAAATCTCAAACCATGAAGGCTCTATGTCAATTCGAAGTACCTATTACAATAAAACGGCAATTTCATACTTTAACCCCTATTATTAATAAGAAGAGGAAGGAATTTGGAGAATATCATCGTTTGTGATATTCTCCAAATTCTCCAATTTCCCATAACTTCGCCTTTGCCGAAACATTTTTGTATGCACTGTTCCTTGTGTCATACAAACATGGGTATTTTCTAACACATTTCAAGTCATTTTCACTATTAATTTACGAAGAACACACCCGGCGCTAAATAAAATTCTGTAATAAAATACAACGCGACGTCATGACGCGGCGCTAGGCCAAGACGTTTTAGCGCCCTGACGCGCACTAATTACGCTTTCTGTTTGACGAAGCCTTTAGAGGGGAGTAATTACTCCTATAGTTTGAATGACATAGTCTACCTAATTAGAGTGGAATACAAGCATAATGATAATTTCTTTAATAACGATAAATTCGGTGTCATTTATTTGAGGCTAGTTATGTAATCGTTAAACATGAGATAATAAGTGAAATGCAAATACATTTTACTCCAACTTTTATTATAGTTTTTTATTTTATTTTAAATGATCCCTCGGGAACCTCTTTTTCTGGATAAAAGGTACCGTATGTCCTTTCCTATATCCCTGACAACGTGTATGCAAAATTTCATGATGATTTGTTGAGTAGTTAAGGCATGGAATGGTAACAGACAGACAAACATAGTTACTTTTACATTTATAATATTAGTATGAAGTATGGTTTAGATAGCGGAAGGCAAGCTCACGGTTCCCTTGATGGTAGGTGGTTACCGTCGCCAAGAAAGACACGAACCTAGGATAGATGCAATTGTGCTTGTACTCCCTGATAGCATTAAGAATAATATTAATAATAACCTTACCAATTCGATTCGATTCGACCATCATCGTTCGAATAGCATAAAGCGAAGAGCCTCGATCAACATCTCAAGAGGCTTTCACTAGAAGGCTGGATCAAGAAGACCTTACATATTATAATCAAGGTATAATAAAACTAGGTCTCTTAGGTAATATGTCATCTAGATAATGATTTCTGTTTGCTTTTTCTAAATTAATAATAACCCACCGACATTAAATATCGTTGGGCGTTTTCATCTTTACTCAATAAGTTTACTATCCCAACATAACGACACTTTTAGTACAATACATCAACTTGTATTTCCGTGTTCACACCCAATCATTACTCGGCACCCATTATGTGTGTCAACCAATTCGTACCTACACCTACCAACATATAATATATACAGTCGGGGTAAGAAAGTCACCTTAAAATCGACCTTGAAGTCACCTTAAGGCACTTATCAGTCATACCAGAATTTTATTTTAAACATGTATTTAGTGCTTTAGTTTCAAATGGTAGGTACTAAGTTCTACGACTTGATAAAGGAATGAATTTAAAAATTGATGAAGGTTTTTCGTACCCTGACTGTACTATAAGGAACAATCAAACATGAATAATATTTAATTTTACAACTTCGCTGAAAAGTTACCTTTACTTAATTTCATATACTTCAAAAATGTTATTAATCATAGTTATGTGTGGCTTTATCGTCTGTCGTCGCAACAAAAATTGATATGTAATTAAGTTTAAACGATGTGTGTGTGTTTATGACAGCCATTTATCTCAACAAACGTTCGCTGTCCAATTAGTTACCCCCATTTGTTGTGTTCTGTGAGTATAATTGTTTTTTTCACTGTTTGTTTACCCACTGACATATTATAATAGCAAGAATTTAAGACAATAAAAGAATTCATATTGTACTTGCAAAAAGCAGTTTAATTAAACTTAACTAATTTTAAAAGTTGAATTTAAAAGTATATAGTTGGAGATCAAAACAATTTAAAGTTGAGAAGTCTAATACAACAATATTGAATACCAAAGATTTATCATCTACTTATTAGTGTAGAAATAAAATAATAAGGCTAATACTTACTTGTCGTCTTCGGAAATGCACAAAACCTTAATAGTTTTTTAACTATTAAATAAGTGTACAGCATAGCATTACAGTACAGCATATAAGAGTATAGCATTAATTTATGTGAATTAAAATCGTTGTATTATCGTTACAATTTCCAAAAAAAGGATGGAACCTTTAAATCCTAAATAACTTACATATTAATTTACATATTACATAAAAAACGATTTAGGCGATATTTTTATTTTATTTAAGGTCGACAGAATATCAAATATTACTTTACATCGATATCCAATATGCATTATCTGTGTATTTAATAATTTAATTAACCGTCAGCCTGTCCGACGACTTTTACACGAAAAAAAAAGAAAAAGAAAACGGTCAGACTGCACGTCAGAAGTGGAAACTACACCACCTCTGAACATCTTAACAAACTATTGACGAAGTTAAGCTTATTGTGAACCAAGAAGTACGTATTAATTCAGATAGATGGCGCTTATTTCATACAATTAAACGTCACTGATGGTGTCACTCACAGAGCATAACGGCGAGACTGTTTTTTTCCTACTAAAAGTCCCCAATGCGCCTGAAGAAGTTTTTACTTCAAAAATCTTCAAAGTTCATAAAAAAAGCTTTAAACGCAATTTATTATTATAACATTTCGCACATTAACTTGAACTTAAGTGCATATTTGTTATATAAATTTTACTGACACTAAATCGCTTCAAGGCTCTACTTGTGTACTGCGAGCAAGAAATTCGCAGCATACAAATGATACCTACCTTATTACTTTACAACTAGGCTCAAAACGATAGACGAGTTTTGTTGTTCGTCTATTAAGTGATGAATTAAACTTACTCCATTTTATATAACTTTTAATGAAGCGGTCAGAAGCAGCTGTGATTAAGCGACGAAAGCGCTTTTCTACTGAAATATCAATAAAATTTTATAAAGGAGAATTTTCGGATGCGTCACAACATAGAGTTAAGTTCTGTATTCTGGTATTCTGGTATGATTCTGGTATGTAGAATTATTATAACAGTCATATTATTATGTTGATTGAAGACTGGAAAGATGTAGAGGTATACCTATATAATATGTATATCTGAAGTTAAAGAGGGATTATATAAAAATAAGTTTATTTTCTCTCTCGCCCATACCTATTTAGTCCCTTCGTTGGCCGACGAAATAGCCTTCATCTCCCTCCAAATGGTTGCGAATCAGCGTTCTTAAAAAGGAAAACGACAGAACTGGAAATAAGGGCCGGACAAATACAAGATCAAAGGTTTTTCGTCTATTCAAATAAATAAATTAAATATTCGATATTTGGTAATTAAAATGTAATATA
Source organism: Synanthedon andrenaeformis (assembly GCA_936446665.2). NCBI lineage: Eukaryota > Metazoa > Arthropoda > Insecta > Lepidoptera > Sesiidae > Synanthedon > Synanthedon andrenaeformis. The sequence goes on from OW387801.2 coordinate 4,790,121, forward strand.
ATATTGACAATAGAATTAGTTTACCAAATATACCAACACAATAGCACACGGTCAGTTATTTCACGCTGGTCTTCTGTAATGAGGTTTATGCTGTCTCTTGGAGTGCTGCCCAAGTTTTAGCGACTTTATGTTGTAAAGCTCCTTGTGTTTTTATGCCTTACGTTAAGTTTACGTAATAAGGTTGTAGGTTCTTATAACGAATTCGATATTGTCAAAAAAAATCAAATTAATTTAAACTATATAATTATGTCTTCAAAAAGTAGGTTTGACGATGGTAGAACGGAGTAATGTCTTTCAATGGACCAATAGCACTTCTTGATGCCTGATAAATCCAATTAACTGGAATTTATAGTTATTTATTATGACCATCCATAATGGTAAAGAGTTTAAAGCAAATTTTAACTCTGTCTTAGGGTCCCGGGTGAAGCCAACTTACCCCACCGATCTATCTCCCCATGGTCGGTGGGGATCTGGGTCGCAGATTTTCATAAGCAAAAAAAAAGGGCCAACTTAGAAAATGAATTTTTCAAAGTTTGCACTCACTTGGATCTGACGGCAGTAACCTTACAAAAGACGTGAATAACAGCATGTGTGCTGTTGTGTTTCGGCAAGCGAGTAAGGAATGCCAAAGCCCAGTTCCCTATACCCTTTTAATACCTTATTTTTAATCTTACTATAATCAGCAGAGCACTTGTAGTACCTGCGCCGTTGCTTGTGTTTTAGGAAGCCACCCGTCAAGTCATCTATCGTCAGCCTGTCCGACAACCTTAACATAAAAAATGTGGTCTCACTGTGGCATGTTGTTAGGAGACATGCTGATAAGGCATTCTTTGGTCTTTGGCATAAACTTTGTACTCATATATAATATTCTGTATCATTTACACAATGTGTTAATTGGTCTGTAACATTAAGAACATTTTCGTCATTAAGAACATCTATTTTCGTAAGAAACATAAAAGGTTTTCCTACAAAGTCATTGTAAACATTAAAATTTATTTAACAATATCAAATATGTGAGAACAAAGAAAGAGGTTTGCTCTGAAACCCGTAAATTGTATTCAGGACAACAATTGAAGCTACATGTATTTTGTAACAGAGTATGGTCAGCAAATATGAGTTTGACTTCTTTATTTTTGTTAAAATGTATGTTTCTGTTTCTACGCATAATGCATTAATTTATAAATGAATAACAAGTTGAAAAATAGTATATAGTATGTATGTCCATTTTTAGTTTTTGAAATAAAACTAGAATTATAAAATAAAATTACTATCTTAATCTTAGAAAATATATCACCATATTGATATATTTTCTTTTATTTCATCTAAAGACTTAATATTAATTTTAGTATATTCGCAAACTAAGAAAACCAATTAATAACTATTAGGTATGTCCTAGTTTATGAGGGCCAAAATAAAAAATAAAAATGTCGTCTTAGTCCTTCTTCAGGAGCAAGCAATATCCATAACAAGTTTCAAAAAGATTCGTTCAGAAAATTAAACGCGAAAACGTAATATTAGTTTAGCATAGGGATTGCAAGTGTGCTGCTTTTAATAGGACAAAGGATAAGGGATAACAGAGGATAGGATAGGATAAGGATAGGGTTCTGGCATACCTAACTTATTCCCAGAAACACAACAAGAATCTTTTTAAAGGTTATTACTGTCGCAAATCGAGTTGCCTAGTTTATGACTGTATAAATATTGATTTTGCTGACTATATAGTCAGCTGCATAGTTCGATACCTCATGCTTGTGTAAGTATTTTCTAAATGCGGGTACAGACTACGGAAAACGAATGAGGTAATATTTCAACTTCGTAATGTAAATCCAATCCCGCAAATGTAAGGCTGCGCTTTAATTTCCAATAACTTTGTTTATTGCTCGGTAAAGACATTATCTTTTATCTTTTATTATACCTACGAAGCCTGAAAAGCTGTTAAATCTTGATTATATAATCTAAATCAGATAAATAAAAATGCTTCATTTAAAAGTTTAATTTTAACGAGCCTGTTGGATAAGTGATTAGGGTGCTTGACGCTCGGTCTCAGAGGTCACGGATCAGATTCCTGGCAGGGTCAACTTTGGAAATGAACTTTTTAAAGTTGGCTCTGGTCTGGATTTGGAATCATTTGGGCAGCCCATCTAGCGGCAGTAACCAGAACCAACCCCTTATAGAAAACCACCGTGAAATAATAAGTATTGTTGTGTATCTGAGTGAGTAAGGGGGACCAGAGTCAATTTCCCTATTCCTTCAGTAATCCTTCTATAGTCGGCAGCCCACTTGCAGCACCAGCGGCGTTGCTTGCGTTATGATAGGTTATGACGTCGTTTATGACAGGACAGTGTGTGTGCGGATGGTTGCTTCAGCAATCGAAAGTGAAATACTATTGCTTAAGCGATAGTAGCCAATATGCAGCCTCCCTTTTATGACTGGCTAGTAATTAAAAACTCATAATAAACCTCTAGTTGACGACTACCGCAACAAGAAGAAACTTTGTTGGCCATCAGATATAGGTTTCATAAGTTTTACTTAAATAGCCACTACTTTGTCACTTCAGCTTGCTGGTTCTGAAGCTATAAACGAGGACGTAATTGATTTTTACAAGTTTTTTTTTAAATTAGTATATATCCTGATATTTTCATTGGTGATATAATTTCATAGTAAAATGATATGATACAAATAGAAATTTGTATTCTGTATATGTGTTCCTATATTAATCTATTGTTAATGTGAACTTAAAAGAAAATATAAAATATATATAGAAAATAAAATAATATATATACGAAAAATAAAAAGCTAAACGAATTTCAATTTCCCTCACATTCAATCATCTTATGGAATAGGTTTACGATTGATTGAAATTTATATTTCAAAAAGCGGTTACACTTCAGTAAATATATTGGCAGAGCATGTAACCAATAGAATTGTTTCTTCACACATATCGTTTCTTATTATTGTTAAATGCGTCTTTGAATTTTATTATCTGAATAAAATTTTATTGCAATACACATTTCGATAAATATTGTAATATGAATGTACCCGACAGAAAAAAATTCTGATTTTATAGGACCATAGTAGGATTGAGGATAAGGGATTGGGATGAGCTCTAGCAACCCTTACTCACTCGCCGAAATACAACAGCATACGTGCTTTTATTTCACGGTGGTCTTCTGTAAGGGGGTGGTTACTGCCGCCAGACGGACTGCCCAAATGACTGCGAAACGCAGTGTGCCCTGCCACTACTAGTGTTTTTATTTTGTTGGAGACGTTCACTTCTCGTTTCTATTACACCACACCAGAGGGCCAATTATGCTTAAGTGATGTAATGCTAATGTGATGTCAATATGATGTTGATGCTAAGATGATATCGTTTTTAAATGGTATTATGATAGTTTCCTATGTCACATCAAGATCATATCAATATCATATCACAGTAGTAACCTGTGTCGCATTTTAGTATTGCCATCCAATTTACTCGATTGACTCAATGCATAATCGAGCAATGATTTTCTTTAGTTACGACCACTAATTATGCATATTGTTTTAATATTCGGCGAAGTAAAATTATTACGAAGATAAAAATACCAATAATAATAAATTTAGAGCCGGTTTGGGTTAAAACCTATTTAGATTCTAAAGTAACTGAGAAATAATCGGGCAACACTTTTCCCGGCTGTAATCTGTTGAGGTTATGTTATTTGTACACAATAGTTTTTATTTTGATTGAAAAGGCTAATTTATTGGATTACTTAAAAATGTGTATTAAAAGTCCTATTTTAATAAAAGATGATGATGACTTCGATGTTGAAATTAAAAAACTGTACCGACTTACTTACTTCAAAATTGTAAATAGGTAAACAAGTAAACATTAAAAAGTCCAACGATAAGTGTTCTTTAAAGTGTTCGTTGGGATAAGAATCTGGATAACACTGCCTGCTTGGAGCTGCAAAACAGTAAGTACTAGCTGTAACGGATCAATACTTGCGAGTGAAACTAGAATAAAATAATTAAATAGGCTTCCAGGAACAAGGACAAGTATGACCGAAGGTTTGGGTAGTGTTTGAAGCCAACGTGTGAAAGCAAAAATGTGTTTATTCTCACGTAAAGCTTAAAAACAAAGAAACAAAGAAAATCACGTAAACTTAGAAAAAATTGTTATTCATATTTGTCTGTGTATTTTATTTTATTACTTTATTAAAAGCTGACACAAGAATGGAACAAAAATAAGTATGGCTCAGGGATTGGTTTTTGTTTGAAACAAAAGTGTGAAAGCAAAAAAATGTTCATTCTCGCGTAAAGTTTAAAAACAAAGAAACTCACGTAAACTTAGAAAAAATTGTTATTCATATTTGTCTCAGTAATGGTCACATGCCGGTAGTATAAATAAATAAATTTAAAAAAAAGAGAGTAAAATACATTTTATTAAATCCCGTGCAAGGGGTTTAGTGAGGCGATACCTATCTTCAAATGCCTTGTCGGGAAGGTTAAATGCATCACATAAATCTCTTAGCATTTTGCGTTTTCTTCTCAACCTACGCATATCCTCGGCATGAGCACGCTCTAAATAGTCCAAAAACAACCCGAAACGAGCCATTTTACACTTTTAAAATATGAAAAAGAGCAAATTGATACAGAAAAACCACCTTCCAAACTTGATAACTCTGTATCACGTCTGTATCACATTTTTGATGTTTACGCGATACTGATTTATGTCAAAAAGTTGACTATAATACGCATCTAAAATGATATCAAGTTGATATCACTTTGAGAAGGTGAGCATAATACGCAGAAGTAGATGTCAAATTGATGTCAATTTGAAATCGCATTTTTCGGAGAGCATAATACGAAATAGTCTGTAATGTAGAGTTGACATCAAAGCAACATCATAATTTATAAGCATAATTGGCCGGCAGCTATTCCTGTTTCATGATTCATATGATTGCTGTTTCAGTAACGTTTCATTAGAGCTTTGTACCGAGAAAGCGCCCTAAGCGATGTAATTCGTAATGGTTTATAATTATACGCAAACATAGAAACGCAACTATGTTCAACCCACGCACTAATCTTGTCGTCGTCGGTCAGTAGCTCTACCATGAGTTTATGACGACCGAACTCGCTAGCGAGAGATGAGCGAGGACGTAAAATATTTGTATGGAAAATTGTACTGCGCCTCTAGCGGTCACTCAAAGAACTAAAATCGGCACCGTGAGTTGCATAAGTAAAATACCTATCGAATGTAGTCGCTAGCGACTTACGTCAAATTGACATTTCTATACAAAATCGGTACCATGAGTTACAAATTTGACGATGCTCTCGAGAAATACCGTAACGTTAGTAGTTAAATCTTTCACTAGCAAATTGAAGGGTGAAAAGTCGTGAATATATTTTTATATACTCTATATTGTTATTATTATCATTGAAATGTCTACTTAATTATTTTTTGGTGTTTTATGATTGGTTGGTTGCGTAGTTCATGAAATAACCGTAAAGAAAATGTTACTAGTGCGTCACATCCCAATGCTATTACAGCGCCGCCTAATTGACCGTATTCGACGGACACTATCTCAAGTATAGAGTTGGGCCTCCTTACGTCTATTCTCCATGGTATGAATCCTATATCCTTCTCTTTCTTTCAAGTACATTTAAAAAGAGATAGCTTTATTAAGCGTGAAGTTAGACACAATCGAGTTAACGTTAGCGAGTAAAGTAAATATTAGCGAAACTCATGGTGCGACTTATATTGTAAAACATTCGAAGCTAGTTTATTCGTTATCGACAGAAGTAAACTAATGTCATATTTCGATAGCAACTCATGGTAGTGCTACAGAATGCGGAATTGTTTTTCCACATGTCGTAGCAATGTGCTACGCGCGCCTCTACGACCGTAGTAGGCCATTCGCTACGGCAATTTTGCCCAGCTACAAAAGTTCACTTTGAAAATGAAGTTGATGTTACTCTACATTCAACTACATCTATATCTATTACATGTCTATATAATATAAAATAAAGTCGCTGTCCACTTCTGTCTGTTTCTTCCGCACTTAATTATTTTTCAGGATAAAAAGTATCCTATACGTTAATCCAGATGTTAAATCTTAGTGCCAAATTTCATTCAAATCCAATCCGAATCCAAAACGCACGGACAAACAAACAAAATTCTAAAAACTATTTATTTGACCTCGGTAACATAAGTACAACGTGTACAATTTTTTTTTCTTAATATTCAATATACAGACACGGCTCGTTTCCAATTTCATTATATGTATATACGAAAACCTTCCCCATTTGTCACTCTTTCCTCTAGTGAAAACCGTATCGAAACCCGATGGGTGGTTTTATTTAATAATATGTAACAACTAGCTGTTGCCCGCGACTTCGTCCGCGTTCAAAATGTTATACAGCCTGAATTTTTCAATTCGTACCAGTTGTGAGGGCTGCCGAATTTAATTACCCGGTTTAGAGCCCAAACGTAGCGGATAGTGGACTGTATAGAAGCGGGATAAACGACCTATTCTACGCACTTACCTCAGTGATCCGCGAAGTCTTCTTTCTTCAATCTTCTGCCAAAGCTTTGGATCTTCTTTAACACTCTCGACGCGAATCACTTGAGTTCAGCTCGTGAAAATAGGTGGTTTTGCGGTTTGATATTAGCGGGTTAAGCGGATATATGCGGATTGATGCATTAGCGGGTAGCGATCGGATTATAGAACACTTTCAAGCGGAACAAGCGGTTTACATTACTCTTAACACTTCATACGATGCATATGATCAGCTCGATGCTAAGACCTAATCACGACTGCAATATAAGATGGCGGCCGGCTAGCGGGTTCTCTGATTGGTGCGATCATCTGATATGACCAATCAGAAACGTTTCTGTATAAAACAATAATATAGCGACAAAATGGCGCGAACACCAGTAGTTCCTGAGTTTAACGCGTTCAATCAAACAAACTCTTCAACTTTATAATATTATAGTACAGAATTATAGATATGTAAAGTAATTTGTAATGTAATAACACATATGTACATAAAATGTGAATATATTATATTTAAATTCCACAGGCCACAGGCGAAATTCGACCACGCATTTCCATTTTCACAACATTTTCACTGACTTAAAGGTAAGATAAATTGTCCGCATCAATACACCGATATCCCTGATAAAATATTATTATCATGGATCTCTTGACTTGTAATGGATGGATATATTTATGAAGTAAAACCTTTTAGGGTCGATTACAGAGAAATAGATATGATAAATTGTTACAGGTGAAAGGGCCTTTGATGCTTGTCTCAATATTTGAAGTAGGGATCATACGGTTAAGTTAGCTTAATTTTTGCCAATGAACCTTTAGACAAATATACACACATAATACGTTACTATATATTAATAGTTTAAATATTAATTACTTTATTTATTTAATTTTTTCTTGTTTAGGCTGACGCCACAGATGTAGTAAGTCTGTTGCGACCAAAGTATGATTAAGTAAGAGATTTGAAAGGGATAGAGAACTGGCTTGAATCCCTTACTCATTCACCGAAACAGAACAGCACACATGCTATTATTTCACAGTAAGAGGTGGTTACTGTCACCATACGGTCTGCCCAGACTGCGAGACGTATTATGCCCTTTTTTAATTAGTGCCTCATTACCTAAGAAAATCTTAGGTACGGATAAGTTAATCGATTTACCTATATGACAATATATGTACTATTAAGTAAGACAGTAAAATTCAGAGAAAACATTATTTTTATTTTTTTTAGATATTATAATATTTGTAAAATAACTCCATTTTACATTTACTGAATTCATTTAACTTAATGGGAAAATTCTATACTGCCTACGCACTACATAATTATTTATAAATCCGGCTTTACTTTGTTGTCCGCAAAATACTGTCTTTAGTTTTTATTTGGTCTGAGATTGTGACTTGTTTGTTCTGGCTACATACGAACTAATCGGACTTTCTTACGGTTTTCGATTTATTTTAACACACGTAGGCAACTCGTAGCATGGTAGCAATGACGTCACACTTCTAATTTCCTAATCTAAATGTTTTTCGTAACATACGTACACAGTTCCAAAAAATATCATTCCAGTAGAATATTAATATATATTAGAAGTTAGAATACTTATTCTCTCATGTAAAAATGCTGCTTAATAAAAATAGTAAACTGCTGCTTGTGCCTAATTTTAAGCATAAATTTTCCTGCCGAATTCCAGCTATATTTATCTATAAAATTAGCCATGAAACCATGGAAATGGAAAGAGCAAAAAACCAGGAAGGATCGTGTATATAATTTGCAGAAGAAATTTGGATCCAAGCGAAGCTGGGGACAGCTCGTTTGTATCATTACAATGTGGACTTAATGCATAAAACCTTTTGTCATTTATTAATACAACCAGAAGAGATGTACATATATTTAAAAATAAATAAGCAGCGAAGGGTAGCACAAAGCCTTTGCGTATTTAATATTTAGCGCAAAAAGCCTTCGGAGGGTTCCAAATGGAACAGTAAGAAGCTTACATTGAGTTTTGGGGGAATGCGAGTTACCGGAATCTGTGATAATTTCAGATTGTAATGGAAAATCCGGGAAGCGTTCACTAACAGATTATACACAAATGCTACCCACATCCATACTATTCATACTAATCCGTACTAATATTATAAATGCGAAAGTTTGTTTGGATGTATGGATGTTTGTTACTCTTTCACGCAAAAACTACTGAACCGATCACCATGAAATTTTGCATATACGTTGTCTGGAACACCAGAAAGGACATAGGGTACCTTTCATCCAGGAAAAAAGGACTGTTCCCTAGGGATCATCTAAAATAAAGGAAACTTACTCCTGGCTAAGTGTAATAGCAATAACGATGTCAGGCGATATATTGCTTTTTCAACGCGGACGAAGTCGCGGGCACCATCTAGTCTAGTATTATAAATATGAAAGTAACTCTGTCTCTCTGTCTGTCTGTTACCTTTTCACGCCTTAACTACTCAACCGATCATCATGAAATTTTACATGAACGTTATCAAGGATACCGGAAAGAACATTGGATACCTATCATCCAGGATAAAAGTACTGTTCTCGAGGGGTCATCTAAAATTTAAAACTACAGATTGCAGATGTCAGGCTTTAAATTGCTTATTAATATTTATTTACTAATTCGACTCAGATAATAATGGGTTGTAGATGTAATTTTAACTCTGATATAAATATTATACTATTCATTGGATATGATTAGGTATTTTCAGAATTGGTTCACAATTCACACACTTTTTATTATTATAATAATTATATTATGAAAATAATATTGTTTCTTTATATAGAATCAATTTCATGGAAACGTGTCTGGGTATACATCGTTGCAAGTCGATAATACGAATTCTCTTCGCCGCCGCACGTGATTCGACTAACACATATTTCATGAGATTGAGAAATATTAAAAAATAACACGAAAATGTTCTACCTACACGACATGGTTTCGTTTGAATTAAAAACAACCGAATTACTGCTGCTACTGGACGAAATAAATTTATCAATATCTAGATCTTGTTTTAACTAATTAAAACTAGATCTGACTAGATCGATCAATTATTTTTTTATGTTAAGTTCGACAGTCTATCTGATGGTCTACTTGATGGTAGGCTACCGTCGCCTATAAAACAAGCAACGTGCCGACCATAGAAGGATTAAGGATAAGGGAAAATAAAGGGATGGGATAATGCAATCTGGCATCCCTTACTTACTGAAACACAACAGCACATATGCTGTTATATTACGGTGGTCTTCTGCAAAGAAACTGCCTCCTGGGTGGTTACTGCCGCCAGGCGGGCCGCATAAATGACTGCGAAACACAGTGTGCCTTGCCACTACTTAAATATAATACAGTATAATATAATATAATCTTTAGGTAAGTATAATATAAAAATTAATCTTAGGTTGGTTTGTGTACGCTTAAAACTCGAGAATGGGTAGACGATTTAAATCCGGTTTTAACATAAATGGAAAGAGGGATAAAAAAGGGGGAAGATTTTTATATATGAAAATTACATCCCAGGCGAAGCGTGGTCGCTAGTATATTAAAATTTTAATAAGTATAAAATAAATTAACTTCCCGCCATCTGTCCTTCTGTATGTATGTGCGCTTAAATCTTTTAAACTATGCAACGCATTTTAATGCGGTTTCCACTAATGGAAATAGCGATAAACGAGGAAGGTTTTACAATATTTTTTTTTACAAAAAAGAACACGCGTGCGAAGCCAGGAGATGATCGCTAATTTTAATATAGGTTATGAACAAAACAGCACAAAGAGTGTTATTTTGAACTCACAAACGATGTTTTATGAATATGACAGAATCTAGATCTACTGGAATGAAAATGATTACCTAACTTAAAACCCAAGTAAGACTTATAGTGTTCAACAAAATCTTCGCAACAAAGAATAATAAGTGATATTTCGACGTCTTTTCAAAGTTATTTGTATACGTATAATACTTAAAATCGGAAAACTTACTTAAGCTAACTGCAAAGTTCACAGTTGTGAGTTAAGGTACGAGTAACAATAGCTTCCAACAATGAAAGTAGGTATTGAAATGCTGAAAACAATTTTAACTAGAATTTGCGGTGTTTTGTTACGACATCGTTTTCTTTAATTAATTCTTTATTTAATTCTGGTCTCCACTTGAGTCCTCCACTCGAAAATCTTCCGGCCTCGGCGGCGAACGAAAAACGAAAAAAATCTATTAAATTTAATAAACATATATACAAAGTTTAAATCCGTTTAAACTTTAAAACGTCAGCAAATGTAATCACATGAAAGATCCCGTGCGCACTTAGCACCCATTCAGTTCAATGTTCAATATAAAACGCTATCCAATGTCGTTAAACACACCGAGAACAGCTCAATGATATTATCCTGTAGCTATTATATTATATACTTAACTTTTATCACCACATTGTATACGAACGGGATTCGGATTGTAGAAATGTCAACAGAACATACCCGTTTCAATCCTTGAAATTAATAGGACGCACGTCGAGTCATGACGGTTCGGGTATGTCAAAAGGGTAATCCTAGCATAACTTGTTCTGTGTCTATTTCGTAAAATTCCGTATTTAATTTAACCCAAAATGGTCGAAAATCGACCCTAGGGCCTAGTGCGAGTTTTACTCGATCAAACGCGACGAACACGTAAATGTCAATTTGTATGGGAATGAAGCAGACTTACACGTGAGCCACCAGGTGGCGCTGCTTCATTCCCATACAAATTGACATTTACGTGTTCGTCGTGTTTGATCGAGTAAAACTCGCACTAGGCCCTCCTATAATATATCTTCTCAGTATGACCATAAACAAAAGATTCGTGAAATTATATTAAGATAGCAAGTAGCTATATTATGTTCAACCGAGTAGTATTGAAATAAAGAAATAAAAATGCTAAAAGCGTCCTGGAGTTTTCGCCAACAGGCAATTAACATTAATTCTTGTAAACGGACTAACTCTCGCTATTAACTAAAATAAGATAAGATAACATTTTCTTAAAAGAAAAATAAAATAATTGAATATAAAGACTGGCCTGGTAAGAATACATTGAATTTAAAAAATATATATTTCAGTCTTTGTTAGGGATAATATCAGAAAGAACTGACTGACATATTTTAACAGCACTTTAAATGGGGCAAGAAAAAAGGGCAGTCTATTTTTGGACGTATACAAAATCGTAGTCTGTAGTTAGTACTCAAATATAATAGGGGTTAAAGTATGAAATTGCCGTTTTATTGTAATAGGTACTTCGAATTGACATAGAACCTTCATGGTTTGAGATTTTTGAGTGAAACTTTTTTCATACGGTACCTATGTAGTTCTTCTTTTAAAAAATGTGCAACATTCGATTATCAACTTTCAGTTGTTTTTTTTATTCAGCTTAGACAATAAAGATGGATACTTCGAAAATTCGTGTGATTTTTGAATACGAGTTCCGACGCGGAACTAACGCGGCAGAAACAGCTCGCAATATTAATGTTGCGTTTGGAGAGGGGACTGCTAATGAACGCACTGTGCGATTTTGGTTTAAACGCTTTCGTGATGGAAACTTCGATTTGAAGAACGAACCACGTGGAAGACCGCCCACACAGGTGAATAACAATGATTTGAAAGAGATGGTGGAAGCCGATCCGAGCCAAACTACCCAGGAATTAGCGGCATGGTTTAACGTTATCTTACCAACAATATTGACTCATTTGCGTCAAATCAATAAAATAAAAAAATATGAAAAATGGGTGCCTCATGATTTGACTGATCTGCAGAAAGAAACGCGTGTTGAAACTTGCGTTGCCTTGTTGAATCGATACAGAAATGAAGGAATATTGGATCGAATTGTGACATGTGATGAAAAATGGATTCTTTACGATAATCGTAAGCGGAAAATGCAATGGCTGACCCCAGGTCAAACGCCGCAACAGTGTCCTAAAGCAAAGCTTACCAATAAAAAGGTAATGGTAACTGTTTGGTGGTCTCAGCGTGGCGTTATTCACTATAGCTTTCTCCGATCTGGTCAAGCAATAACGGCAGATGTCTACTGCGCCGAACTCCGAACAATGATAGCGAAGTTTCGCTATCATTGTTAGTTAGCAGTGAAACAGCCCCGACTTATGAATCGATCTTCACCATTATTGCTCCATGATAACGCGAGACCTCATACAGCACGAGAAACCGTTTTAACTCTACAGGAACAGCAATTAGAAACCATTCGTCACCCTCCGTATTCGCCAGACCTTGCTCCAACGGACTACCATTTTTTTCGTGATTTGGACAATTTTCTGCGTGATAAAAAGTTTTCTTCTCAGGAGGCAGTGCAAAATGCTTTCACACAGTTTGTCGAATCTAGATCACCAGAGTTCTATCGCAAAGGCATAAATGAGCTTCCTATTAGATGGCAGCAATGTATAGATAATAATGGTAATTATTTTGATTAAATAAATATGTTAAATTAAAAAAAAAAAGAATTTTTATTTTTCAGTACAAATCGGCAATTTCATACTTTAACCCCTAATATTAAGGGCCTCTTTCACCAACTACAAGTGTTGATTAGTTACTTTTCAAGTAACGCTAATTGGCTAGTAAATGTTACGAGTAATTTGTTTCAATTTCACAAACCAAATCAAGGCTTCGACTAACAACTTATACGTTAAATGAATGTCATAGCAAATTGAATGAACGTCTGTTCATTCATTCAATAATACTTCAAATGTCACGTGTCAACCTCAAATGTGTCACAACAGACTCGCAGTTGTGTCAATTTCGTTCGCGTTTTAGAAATAATTTTATGTAGGTATTATTAAATTATGCACTCGGTTTACTGCATCCTTCGATAGGCGAATTTTTTTATTACTTTCTGTATAATGTTTGGGACTTTTACAGTACAAATAAAGGTATATCAACCCCATCATCCCCAGAGCCAAGTAACAACATAATACGACAATGCTGAAAAGCCTCATTGAAGTATAAACATATGCAAAAAAAAAATTCAGTTTCATTTACGTCTGAAAAATAATCAACACGGAATTGAAATACACGAATTCGTGGTTCTTTGCAATGAAGAATTTTCTATTTCATTTAAGTTGATGATCAATTAAATGAAACATGTCCATTTTTTTATTCATTTCTTTTAAAATAAATTGTTGATGTTGCACAATTACAACTGCTAAGGAGTTATTGATTATATTACTCGTCAATTAATCACGCTACTAGACAGACGGAGTAGCAAGTAAGTTAAAGGCTAGTTTACCGATTGAGTAATGCTACTCGAAGATGGTGAAACTCGTACGCTTTCTTACCGGTGACTTTAAAAGGCGGTTAGCCTACTTTGTATTCTTATATTTATTGGATATTTATATAAAATATCTAACTAGCTGAACCCGTCCACGCTACACTGCGGCGAGTGCGTGAGGAGCTCGCAGTACTGGACACTGCTATACATACGTCATACATGTAATATAAAAAAAAAATTTATAAAATAAAAGTAGCCTAAGTTACTCCTTATAACATCAGCTATCTTTCAGTGTATGTCCCGTCAAAATCGGTCCAGCCGTTTCGGACATAAGCGGGAACAGATAGTTTTATTTAAATTTCTGTTACATAATTACACGTTATATTTTGATATACATTTATTAAAAAGCAATTATTTTGACATAATAAAAATGTAACCTGGGTGAAATTCTGTAAATACTGAAATTGATTTATTGAACTGTGGGAAGAAATGATGAACTCAACATTATTATTTACATATTTATAATGATATATATTACACATATTTACAATTGAACAAACGCACGTATGGGTGTTTTTACATGATGTGTGGAGACACACGAAGGGCGTTTGTGGTGAGTGGCGAGAAAGCGCATGCTTTCTGTATCAGTGTTGGAGGCCGACTGTCTCTGGTTTCCGTTCCGTGCTTAACACGGCAACTAAAACGTAAATTCCCAAATAGGTTATTAAAAAGAGGTCGCCACGGGACAATAAAATTAAAATTCGTTCTGGCCAACTTTAAAACTACGTTCTTTAGATATAGCTTATATGCAAATTCAATGGAGCCATATCTTTTATCATGAAAATAACAATAAAGCAATATACATATAGGAGCATATTTAGTTGTGACCTCGAAAAAATATTTAAATAACTATCAAAATTCAATTAACGCCCTTAATAGAGCCTCGGCAGACAATCCAATTTGCCTTCGAGTAATAGAGCTGTTATACCTGACTCGTAAAGTGCGCTTCCATTTAGCAATGTGGCCCGTTTGCATTCTTACTTCGTACTATAAAAATGTTACTTAACTATGCTATTTACTTTACAATTGTTTACTTAGATTGGTAAGCAAATTTCAACTTTAAACTCTCTTAAGTTATCTGTGGAAACCTACTTGATCGTCACGCTATTTATTATATTAAAAAATGGTATCCTGAGTTTCTTTCGGGGTTTTTGCTCAGGATCGTCATCATCTTGGATTTCTTTACGAACCCTATGGTAAAATTAAAATTTACAATGACAATCAAAAGAGCATTTTAGAGAAAACTATTTGATGAATAAATATTTTGATTTGCAATGCAACTAAATTTGACCAACACCCAACAACACAACAGTATTGTTATATACCGTCATCTATCATTAATTTTATTGGTATTATATGTCATTTATGACCTGAGGGCCTAGTGCGAGTTTTACTCGATCAAACGCGACGAACAAGTAAATGTCAATTTGTATGGGAATGAAGCAGCGCCACCTAGCGGCTAAAGTGTAGGTCTGCTTCATTCCCATACAAATTAACATTTACTTGTTCGTCGCGTTTGATCAAGTAAAACTCGCACTAGGCCCTCTGCTAATAAATGGTAAAATCACAATTTGTCCCCTAACAAGGATACAGGTTTTAAAATGTTAGAAAATTTTGGTCAGGTGTCTCACCTGTCAGTCAGTCAGGTCCCTTGGAAACTAGACAAGTTTTTTTTATTGACTAGACAATACTTTTTTTATTGATGGTAAAAACAAAGTGAATCCCTGATTGAAAGGTCGTGGAATGTTACCAACCATAAAATTCATAAAATAATATATGTTTTTGAAAAAAATAAATAAAAAAAATCCTGAGGCGTTTTATCCTCGAATTTAATATTTGACGAACTCACTCAAACTATTTGACGACGATTCAAAACTCAAAAAAATAATCTAAAATATACGTTAGAGGCAATTTGAGAACTATACTGGTAAAGTGAGATGTTATTAGTGAAAATCTAAATAATAATATTTCAAAAACAAATTTAAACTGTTAGCACTATTAAAAAATGCCTGACAACGAATATTTTTATTTCGCTTCTGTGGTATTTATTCCTCTCAACATTTATTACTTCTGTAAAAGGAGTACGAAATTATATCCAATTAAACTTTAGCAATATTCAAAATGAATAACTTTTGATCTACTCGAACCGAGAAAACGTAAAATGAAATTCACGTCAACCTGTCGGCCATTTTGTTTACTTTGGTCGGCAGCCACATCAAAGTGTACGGGAAATATTGATACGCCAATGACGGCGACGACAGATGAATGAACGAAATATTTGTACAAAATAAATTTACGAAATATATATTTTAATTTAGTAACTAGAGCGTCGTACGCTCCGCAATAAGTGGATAGAAAAGATCACCATTGAGGAATTTTTAAAACGAATGACCAAAAGACGAATGTAAGTCGTATGTTTTGTTAATTGCCTATTTGTTTTTCTCTTTCTTTTTTTTGTTTGTTTCTTATCTATTTGTATGTTTTCTCCCTGCTCCAATTTTCTGTAGTAATATGTTTTAGTAATATAATTAGTGGAAACTTTGTTAATATCTGTTTTTGTTGTATGAATCTGTATAATGTGTAGCGAAATATAATATGTTTCCCTAAGATAAATAAAATAAAAAGAAGGATCAGAACTCAGAAAAATTTCATACTTGGGTCATGTCATAAACATGATCCTACCGACTGCTACATATAGGTAATGCAGCATGTCGTGTTTTAAATAACAAAGATAGGTAAATATATACCTTACATAGGATCACCGTTTTTTATGTATACCAGGGAAGTTGATAATATCTCTGAGCACTTTATTTTGAAAAGTTGAATAATTTGAATATCGCTCTGTTTGTCACAGCCCCAAAGCTCTATGCCATATGTCCATATTGGCAACTAGCTGTTGCACGTGACTTCGCCCGCGTATTTTTTTTATAAAATATAGCCTATTTTACTCGCTGATAATGTAACTTTCTATAGGTGAAAGAATTTTTATAATCGGTCCATTAGTTTTTGAGTTTATTCATCACAACATTATTCACTACAAGGAATGTATAAATGTATTAACACCTAAGAGAAAGAAGCGCTTACGAAGTCGCATTAAAAACTAGTATTTATTAAATATTCTTAAAATTAACAGACCTTGAACAGTAGAGCACTATACTTTTAGTAATTTATTTGATCAAATATGTAGTTATTAGGTAACCCTTCATTACAGTATAAACGTAAACATTGACTGAATATTTGTTCAGAAAATTAGATTGAAGACGTATTTACTTTTGAAGTTACTTACTGATTTAAACTTGATGGTTAGTAGTTAGGGTTAACTACATAATTAATATTTATAATTCGAATAACTTCGGAAAAACGACATTAGTCCTGAACCTGGCTATAGTCCTGTGGGGAAGTTCGCGTATGGAGATTTTTTTTTTCAAAAAGTTTAAGGAGTCTTAATAAGTATTTTAGACTTGGACACTTAGAACATTTACTAGTTATCAATTCTTAGTATAAAAAAATTATTAATTTTTGTATAATATTTTTTTCCGCTAACTTCTAAATCACTTATCGGATTTTAATACGGTTTTCACGAATGGAAAGAGAGATAAACGAGGAAGATAGTTGATTTACAGAAGAAAAATGTGTCCGTGCGAAGACGGGAGTGAATCGCTAGTACTTAATAAATAATATTTGCTAAGAAAGTCATATCACAGTGTCTTACGCAACGGGCACAATGAGGGGTACATTTTTCAAACATTTTCTTCGAAGGTGAATGACAAAAATGAAATCACAAAATTTTACAGACGTAACAAGAACGTAGAGGGTATAGTAGTCAATTTAATAATGTATGTTGTACCAACTCATTCGTAAAGAGGAGACATTTTATGAATAAAATATGTAAATATTTCTCTGGATTAAAAAGTCTTATGATTTTAGTAACGAAATTCTCGGGAATACTAGCGACATGCTCGCGGCTTCGCATGGGTGCAATTTTTTTCTGCACCATATGTGAGCTGACCGATTCACATATGGAAAGAGGGATAAACCGGGAAGATTTTTATATACCTACGAGTATATAAAAAGTTCACCCCGGGCGTAGCCGTGAACGAGTTAGTAGGTATATATTAAATTACATATCATAAGTAATTCCAATGTTTTTTTTTAATATACCACAGAGAAATTAATAGAATTGAATTTTTGAATTCATGAAACTTCATTTCATTTGAAACGTTCGTCACAAGAAGACACAATTTCAAAGATCAGACACTTTACTTGGTATCAGCACGTATCAGCTCGGTCCACTCAATGTTGCGAACTTTGAACTCATAATACAGCGGACTCCATACTGAATTTATTAGACGTATCTCTCATATTAAATTACTCTGGAGACTTGTGGAGTGAAGATTCAAAGTATTGAGCATATAATTGTGGAAGTACCTCTAATAGTAAGGCTTGTATTGTAAAATTCAATGCTCTCTTTGATATAAGTATTGGACGAGGAATGAATTTTATTATAATTGGTATTATAATTTTGTTATAAATTATTAATTAATAATCTATAACTAACCTGGTGTCTGCGACTTTGTGCGCGCGGTAGTTCCATTTTTGAAAATCCCACAGAAGCTTAACATTTTTTTCATGATAAAAGTATCCCATATGTTAATCCAGGTAAAAGGTGTGCCAAATTTCATCCAAATATGTTAAGCCGTTTCGGAGATTAGCGTGCACAAACGCACAGACAAAAATTCCTTATAGATTTGTCATCATATCCCATTTTTGGTTATGTGTACAAATAGATTTTTCTTTTTTTAATTTCATGTACAGATTTTATTATATGTATATCAAGCTTGAGTGAGTTCCTTAGGGTTCCATCAAAGCACGCTGGCTGCATTACTTCGTTGTATTCCAAGACTCATTTTTGCTGACGGAGGTAATAGCCAGCTCTGGAGTCGCAAGTTATGTCAACCAAGCGTTTCTTATTAATTTACCAACTAAGTTTATTTAGTAGCTGTTGCACGCGACATCATCCGCGTAACTTTATAAAATATAGCCTATGTTACTCGCCGATAATGTAATTTTCTATAGGCAAAACAATTTTTAAAATCGGTCCAGTAGTTTTTGAGTGTTTTCATTACAAAACATACAAAAAAATCTCTTTATAATATTAGTATTAGATATAATATTAACTGATATTATCTCGTAAATTGTTTACATTTTCATAATATTAACATATTTTATAACTATGTTTCCACATTTTTTATCTATTGTTGAAATGCTAAATTCGTTAGTTAAGTGCATATGTACATCATTTGGACTCTTAGACTGGCCATACACGGGCAGTGATCAACATACACGGACCGCTCGAGCAGTCATAGTCAACTGCTTGAAGCTGCCATTGATAACTGTAGAAGCAGTTGGTATCAACTGCTCGCACGAACGAACGAGAGGCGCGCGCGACGTGGAAAGAAGAGCGCGGGCAAAGGTCATTGCGCGAGAGCAGTCGACGACTCGAGCAGTCGCTGCACGACCCATTGACATTAAAATTTTAATGGCTTTTATTAACAATAATAAGATATGACCACCAATAAGTAATTAAAACCTGAACTCTCACAATTACTTAATTATGTGGACACGCTTATTGTTAAGATGTAGTTTCGCTAACAAATTGAAAGTATGTATTGTAAAAGTGGTTCTCCCCTGGGTAATGTATTACTAACAAGACACGTCCATTTAACGAGACATATCGTACAAATAAATGTTGCCACAAAAGGCAGCGCAGAAAAATTCAGTTGAGTATAATAAAAAATATAACGAAGATCGCGCACACAATTTCCAAATTTAAACTTAAATAGAAAAAAACTTAAAATTATAATATACTTATTTAATTATACAATTACAAACAATGGTGCCCGGTGCCCGCGACTCCGTCCACGTCGAAAAATGAAAAATATAACACCTGAGTAAATATCTGACATCTTTAGGACGAATGGGTGGACAATATTTTATATGGACAATAAAATATTTAGATTTTTATACTAATTTTAACGAAGCAATAATTCTTTTATAATAAATTTTATATAAAAGCAATAATAAACAATTTTTCATACCACAACAAGAAGATAATTAATTTTACATTACCGGAACCTCTGTTCTTGCTTCCGCAAACGGCTACCATGTATACAGAATATTCTCTCGAAATTTCTTGGTTATAATTAGTATGAAACTTGCTATCTGTAATTAATATGATTTATATGCACAGTGTAATCTTGACAAGAGTTACTCCATAACTAAAGCGAAATTTGTGGTTAGAACATAATCTGAGAAACGATTTTGTTCGTACGACAAACTTTAAAAGGCTTATAGCAGCAAGCGTAAAGCATAGACAGTTTTACGCAAATAATAATCTTTCCACCTAACCTATCACTACTGAGTATCCCCACAGGTATGGATAAATCTTTAAAATTGTGCAAAATAGGACCCTACTGCATCAATACACTTGCGGATACGTGTCTTTCACGCGTGAAGAACTTCAAGAATGCCTATTCAAGAATGCCCTTCTTAGGAACTTTGTAACATGAGCTTGAATGTTCTTCACGGACTCCCAATGTTTTCCTTAGAGCTCTTTAAGCGAGAAAACAAAATTGAGAGTCACTTCGGGACTGTAAGGGGGCTGGGGAACCACTGGGGTGTTGCCACGGTAGCCGTGATGAAGGCTGTGTACTATCGTGATAGTTCTTTGGTAGCAGTTCCACTACGCACAGTCTGGATGAGTAAATTATCCCGCAGACGCGCGAACTTTGGAACAATTTCCCTTCTGAGGTGTTTCCACCTAGCTACAATATGGGCTTCTTCAAGCGAGCTGTAAACAAATCTTCTAGGCAGCGCCCTATAGGAATTTGTTAACAGGCAGCACACCAGAACCACCCTGGTGTTGCTTGTGTCCTTAGGCGACAGTAACCACCTACGATCAAATGGACTGTCAGCCTTTCTGCTACCCTTTATACGCAGATGGTGACAAGTTTAGGTAGTCAGCGATTTGTTGGATGCTTGTAAATTAGGCCACAAGTTCTCAAACGAAATTTCTTAAAATATAAAATATATAGTCATTGTGTTTAGCACGGTGTTTTTACGAAATATCTCTTCGGCATCATTCGTTCTCACTTTACAGGATTCCGCCCTAAAACCATTACTCACTGGAAAAGTGAGCCTAAACACGCTGCAAGTGATTGATTGGATTCGTTCACGGCTGTCCTGGCCATTCAAAAAGTATCTTTAATATTGTCCCTGAAATTTCTGCTGAAATTTCTTTTGAATTTTTCTTAGTTTAGAAGAAACGAAAATAATTCAATATTGGCAGGGCACACTGCGTACTTCTATTTCGGGTACGCTTACGCTCTGACAGGAAGCATCGGATGTATGGCTAGGGACTCCGCTCACTAGAGACGGCGGCGTCGAGCCGACGTCACATAGGAGGCGACCCAGAGCCGCACCTCTTCTATATTATCTATGTGATCACATAGACGTCGACTGCAAGAGTCGAGGCGGAGGTGTGGCGGGCGTTGAGGTGGAGGTGTGGCGGGGGTTGAGGTGAAGGCGCGGTGGAGTCGACGATTCCTTTGCCGTCAACCTGTCTGCCAACGATTACACAAAAACACAATTAATTAAGGCCAGGCCCTGTGAAACTAAGGGAACTTTAAATAAATGTGCTGAGTCAACCACATATCTGATCAATGTGGAATTTACATATATATATTTTGAGACCTTTATCTGTAGATTATCAAGTCAGAAACATAATTAGGTGATTTTCATTCGATACATTTTTTGATCGAAATCGGCGCCTTTTCCGGAGAATATTACATTTTTCTACTAAACGGCTTGAGTTACATCGCCACAAAACTGCTCGTAGCAAGGAAACATTGTTTACCAGTGATTGTCAAAATAAAATAAACTTAGGTTTATTTTTACTCCTATAATTAACGAAAACAATTTTGAGACTTACGTTGTTTAGTTCCGAGCTAGTGCACACCAAATCATGCTTCAAATAATGTACGCAATATTCAACCTTACGTAAGCTGTATCTTGCGATATATTAAAAAAAATCCTAGAGAGCCGCCGAGCAACTTGTAACTCTCGGGTGGCGGGACGTGGGTGGAGCGAGCGTAGGAATTTTTTTCGTGGGGCCTGCTCTTAATATAAGGAATGGAAAATTGTATGTTCTTAAAATAGAACTCTATTATTAGATAAATTAAATGAATATTATAAAGCAATTAGCCTCTTTATAAATGGATTTCAAATTTTATACGAATAGTATTTTATAATGATTTGTTAATTATCTGGTGTGCAACAAATACCGATGATATTTTTTTCGTATACTTTCCTGCTTCTTGAAAATTAACTTTAAGGACATTCGACATTCGTCGATATCTATACTTACTAATAAATAAATTTGAAGTGTTTATAATGTCAAAATATTTTTTTTACTAAATGTATATCAAATTATATAAGGTAGGTATTATAACAACAGGAAAAAAAATTCACTAAAGGAAACATATTTCCAAAAAAAAATTTTTTGTCTGTTTCTCCGGCAACTTCTTCTAAACCAACCAACAGATTTTAATGCAGTTTTCACTCATTGAAAAGGTTGTGTATATAATTTGCAGTAAAAAACATGGATCCGTGCAAAACCCGAGCGGGTCGCTAGTGTCATATAAAAGCAATACACGCCCATATAAATATAAACATGAAGTTGCTATAATTTATCGCCACTACGGTTTGAGCCGTCGTCGTCAGTGACGCTTAGATGTTTTATTGGACTCAAGTTTTTATTGACGAAAAATATTTTTGTGTAGTGAAATCTTGGGGAATATATAAGATTAAAATTAATTAAAAAAAAATCGCCAACCTACGCGTAATCCAAAAAATTTTTTTTAAATTTCTTCTCAATTGAGATATTAGAATTTAAAATTTAATAAGATTTTTTTTGATAAATATATGACAAAACATTGATGATAATTTTATATTTTTAATATATAAAAACAATTGTAAAAATATTTAAAATTAAAAAAAAATGAATAGGTACATAAAGATAATTGAGTACTTACTAAATTAACTTAATTGAGATAATTAAAAATATATATACCTTAGTGACTATTTATTACTACATATCTAATTACTACACGTACACATTCCTAGTGCCTATAGACCTCTGACCAAATAAGAACTATATTTATTAATTTTGCGGACAACATAGTGAAGCTGGTTTTATAAACATGTGTGTGGCCCTTACTGTATTGAGATTTTGTGTTTAAAGCTATTATACTTAATTTCAATATTTGTTTATTTCTATTGAAAATATTGGTTTTATAAAGTTTACTTACGTGTAAAGTGTGATTCCATCCTGCTTTTCATTTTTCAAAATTGGTTTTTACACTCTTTCACTACGCATTCGGAATTTTTAATTGTAAATATTTTAATAAGGCGAAGCGTAGTTTCATTGCATTCGTGTGCGTGTAACCGTCTATGTATGTACACGGTAAAGGCGTAGTTTTAACGGCTTTACTCTTGTGTCCACAGGGCTCTATCTTTAGTTCTTATTTTATCTGAGGTAGTGACATATTTTAACAAATTTTAGAAAGAGGAGCTTGTATATTGTGTGTTTGTAGAACACACAACATACATTTAAACTATAGTGTGTGATAAGTGCGCGATTTGGATTAAATCTTCGGTAAGAAAGTGTTCGAGTCTGGAATTCGTTTCGATTTCTGTAAGTTGTTTTTTGCATACTTGTAGTGTAGTTTTAACTTTATTATCATGTGTGTTCTTTCATTAAATTACTAGTGAGTTCTACCTCTGTTTGTTTATAAGTATATTATTATTACTAGGTATATTTAAAGGATGCGAGAATTTAAATACAATAATATGCTCGCGACTTCGTCCGTCCCCCTTTTTCTTACCATGTTAGTATTTCATAATATAAGTATATATAAATATAATATTATAAAGTATTTATCTTCTTTTCTACATTTTGAGCTTATGAAATCTTTATTATCTAATGCATTATTTAACTCCTAGACTCCTTGGGTAACTTATTCTAGAATTTTCCCTACAATCCTCTCAAATCTGTCTACCGACTGTCTAAGACTTTTACATTTCAGAAAATCTCATTAAGGCTTATCCTTCCAAAAAATTGAATTTTTGCAACATTTTGTAACAGTATTATTCATTATATATACGCCTTTTCTTCAGCGAAAAAAATATATGTTTATCTACAAGATATGAGGAATGATTTGTTGGGATTAAAATTTTTATTTTATTGAAATTGATTCAGGAAAAAAATTCTAAACTCACCCCTTTTATTTTCAGTTATAACAATCTCACTTCTACAATATTTATCAAAAGATTATGAAATTTTGTACACTTATGAAGATAACAATGTAGCATGATTTGTTGAAAGCGCTTTTTGAAAATTCGTAAAATTGAATTTTATATAATGTTTTTATCAAAAATATTTCCCCACTTACTCAGCGCTAGCCCGTTCTCGTCCATAAAATCAGTGCGGGGCGAGTCGTGATGCTAGACGGACCTGTGCCGCGTTGCGTTTCATCAAATTATTAATTTTTACGTAATAAACAAAGAATAAACATTATAGTGGCAGAACAGACAGTGCATGATAGTGTATATAATACTTTAATAGGTTTTCTTTTTTGTCTTTTTAATTAAATCTTTAAAAAACTAAATATAAATTATGTTGTAATATAATATTCAATTTATTAATTAATTAATATTAATAATAATTAATTATTAATTAATACATATAAATTAATAAGCCTAATAAATAAATAATAAAGCCACTATAAAGCCGGATTCCCACTCACGTATCTAGTGACTCATTGAATTGTTCTCCTAGAAGGAGCGGTGGGGGGTTTCCCTATTGTAGGTGGTCGCGTAGGGGACACCCCCGTGACCTCCAGAAAAATCCGATATCCTCGGTACACCGTTCTGGTAAAAAGTTGGTGAGCGATTCTCGGAAACTATGAGGGATAGAAGGGTGGCGTTTGCAAAAAAGCGAAATTTTTGACAGCCCCTCCTTGGACCCCCCCCGACCGTAACTCGGAAACGGCGCGTCACAGCCGTGTCGTGTTTGGGCTCATCGGGAACGTCTCGACGAGATAAAAAATTTGACGCCCCCCTCGGACTCCTCCGACCGTAACTCGGAAACGGCGCGTCACAGCCGGGTCGTGTTTGGGCTCATCGGGGACGTCTGGACGAGATAAAAAATTTGGCGCCCCCTTCGGACCCCCCCGACCGTAACTAGTCTCTGGACATGAGTAATTTTAACAAATGTTATTGTAATTTAACTAACTAATGTACATAATAATATAATATATTGTGATAATAATGTTGTAGTTATTAGATTTTAGATAATAAATTTTGAATTGACAAATACATTTTACTGTTATTATTAATTATATATTTGGTATATTGATATATTTGATGCGAGATTCACGATCAGTTAGGTAATTTTTCATGGAAGCAAAATATACACAGAAGACAATACCTACATCTAGAATTTTTTTTCCTCGTAAAGTAAAATTTACCTAAAGGAAAAGTCATAGCAAAAATTAATTTAAATGCAACAAATAACGCGTTATTTTTTTCAGGAGTTTATTATTAATTCATATTGTCCCCATAGTGTATTAGAGGACAGTAATAAAGGAAACTTTCAACATTTTTCCTTCATTGTTACAGCAAGTGATCATCTCAAGCAAGAGACTTTGATACAGCCGTGTCGATGAATGCGCGTTGTTTCCTCTGCTTTTTTTTTTTCAGTACAATAGTGGTATACCTAGGCAATAAATCTATTGACAATCTGACAATCAAAATTTATCGCCATATACGCCATATTATTATCATTCTCATTATTATAAATCCATTATTTGAAAATTTTTCAAAACTCGATATAATGTGAAAAAAAACCTCGATATAAGAACCAGCATGAAACAGCAGCTGCACTACTAGCAACAGCAGCAATTACTAAGAATAATGCTATGCTATCCTACTATATGTATGTACTGGACGCATTTTCAGTTAGACGGACGGTTTCTTATGTATATTATTATGTTATGGAACGCATCTGTTTAAGACAGAAATGTAAATATAATCACAACTCTATATATTTTTATAAAAAGCATTTCTAAATAACAGACATTTACAATCATAATTACCACGAAGCAATTTTATCTGTACCTAATAGTTATTTATATTTTAAATGTTTATTGTAGACGCGAAATCTTGTTTTTTTTTCTTTTGCCCTACCCATATAATTAAACCGCAGTAAAACATACTAGTGAATACATTTTTATGAATGTGTGACAAGATCCTGGTGTTTTTTTATTACTGTACAAACAATATATTGAAGGTTTCTTATGTGGAGCGTTGACAGACGATAGAAAATTACTACAAAAAACGCCGCTGAGGACAAAAAATATTAGAAGGGTTTATTAGAAGGATTTTACTTTACACTTAAGTACCTCAGCGCGGTAGACTTAAGACTGACGAATTCACATTGCCTTAGTTAGAGAACGACGAGTCTTTAATAACTATGGGTGTCCCACAGGGTTCTATTCTGGGTCCGTTTCTTCAGCCTTTCAGGTCTTCAGAGGTTCTGTTCGCCGGGTCGCAGGACGTCTCACGTTACGTTTCCCGATTTGTGACTTTCACTCGAGAACTCATCTACCCCATCATTTTTCTGCTCTGCGGCAGATGTGACCAGCCGATTGCCACTTTAACTTGCTAACTGTCTTGGCTGTGTAGGCAACTTAGGTTATTCGACTAATTTTAGAATTTGTGATACTATCCACCAAAGAAACTCCAAGCATAGCCCGCTCCATAGCTCCCTGAGCGACTCGTTTTTTTTATGTTAAGGTCCACTCCTTCCTTCCTATCGTGTATGTGACTTCTTGACCATTCTTGCCTTGAGAGACCACGTTTCGGCACCTACGTCCTGGCAGGACAAGCTGATTATAGACCTTGGTCTTCAGACATTACGGCAGTGGTAACGAGAAGCTAGATACTTCTATCTGCCTCTTTGTTAAAATTCTCAAAAAATAAATAAAAAATAAAGGATAATCTTCTTACATGTAAAAATCAACCGCTGTGCGTTAGTCTCGCAAAAACTCAAAAAGGGTTAGACCTATTTTAATTCAGTTTTTACTTATTGAAAGAAGGACAAACAGGGATAGCCCAAACACAGTCGTGTTTGGGCTATCGGGGACGTCTGGACGAGATAAAAAATTTGGCGCCCCCCTCGGACCCCCCCGACCGTAACTCGGAAACGGCGCGTCACAGCCGGGTCGTTTTTGGGCTCATCGGGGACGTCTGGACGAGATAAAAAATTTGGCGCCCCCCTCGGACCACCCCGACCGTAACTCGGAAACGGCGCGTCACAGCCGGGTCGTGTTTGGGCTCATCGGGGACGTCTGGACGAGATAAAAAATTTGGCGCCCCCTTCGGACCCCCCCGACCGTAACTCGGAAACGGTGCGTCATAGCCGGGTCGTGTTTGGGTTCATCGGAGACGTCTCGACGAGATAAAAAATTTGACGCCCCCCTCGGACCCCCCCGGCCGAAACTCGGAAACGGCTATTTGTAACCGTTAACCATGGTCAACGGTTACAAATAGACCCCCCATGTTAGGTATCATTTGAAAGGATGAGGTTAATCTATCAACACCATCCTCCCAGCCCCCCTCCGCTCCCCCCTTACTCCCCCCCTCCTTTAAAATTACACAATTAATAATAATAAGACCCAAAACCAAACCAAAACAATTAAACATGGCAAAAGACAAGACAAAACGAAAACAAAATGAAAACGTGAATAAATTTTCTACAAGCATTTGTTTTTTTTTTAAATTCTATTGACATGAATTTTAAAAATTATAAAAAAGGGCTTTTGATAGCTTTTAGAAAAATCAAGCGCTGAATCAAAAATATGGAGAAAATAATAAATGTTAAGTTTGCCTTTTACAGTTCAATATACCCTAAAAATCCCCACAGAGTTTCCATTTAATCCACTCAGCCGCTTTTTTGTCCCACTCGATAGATTTTTTGAAAAAATTGAAGAAGCAAGATTCTCGCTCTAAAAAGTTCGTAATCTTTATCAAAATGAAAAAAAAAACACTTTTTGTTTCAATTTATTGTCACTTCACTCACTTGGTGAATTTGAAAAAAAAAATATCAAAATTAAAAAAAAATATTATTACCGCCGGCATTAGCGTTACCCAAACAAAACGTACCACGCGAAGTTTGCACGGTTGGTGCAAAAACTCAATTGTTTTTACTGAAAAAAAAAATTTGTTAGTTTTGACAAAACTTTTGTTTGGCTCTTTTACCATATATTTTATATTCGTATAAAGAAATATACATACATCTATACATATAAATAAAATTGGAGTGTCTGTTTGTAATATTGAAACAACCGTTTTTTACAACATGCATATGAATATATATACGTACATACACCATATATGAGTACATACACCAAAATAAACCAACCACATAACCAAACCAAATTTTTGTCTGTCTGGGTGTCTGTTTGTTCAGGCTAATCTCTGAAATGGCTGAACCGATTTTGACGGGACTTTTAATGGCAGGTAGCTGATTTAATAAGGAGTAACTTAAGCTACGTTTATTTTAGAAAAAATCCAAAATAACATCCAAAATAACATTTTTTACAATTTTTGTCTGTCTGTCTGTTTGTTTGTTCCGGCTAATCTCTGAAATGGCTGGACCGATTTTGACGGGACTTTTATTGGCAGGTAGCTGATTTAATAAGGAGTAACTTAGGCTACGTTTATTTTAGAAAAAATCTAAAATAACATCCAAAATAACATTTTTTACAATTTTTGTTTGTCTGTCTGTTTGTTTGTTCCGGCTAATCTCTGAAATGGCTGGACCGATTTTGACAGGACTTTTATTGGCAGGTAGCTGATGTAATAAGGAGTAACTTAGGCTACGTTTATTTTAGAAAAATCCAATATAACATCCAAAATAACATTTTTTTACAATTTTTGTCTGTCTGTCTGTTTGTTTGTTCCGGCTAATCTCTGAAATGGCTGGACCGATTTTGACGGGACTTTTATTGGCAGGTAGCTGATTTAATAAGGAGTAACTTAGGCTACGTTTATTTTAGAAAAAATCCAAAATAACGTCCAAAATAACATTTTTTACAATTTTTGTGTGTCTGTCTGTTTGTTTGTTCCGGCTAATCTCTGAAATGGCTGGACCGATTTTGACGGGACTTTTATTGGCAGGTAGCTGATGTAATAAGGAGTAACTTAGGCTACGTTTATTTTGGAAAAAATACACCCCGGGCCAAGCCGGTAGCGCGCCGCTATACACTCTAAAAACATAACCCTCGTTGTGGCGCAGACGGGTAAAAATTTTTACTAGGTAACATAATTTACTACCTAAATAACAAAACACGCTTCATTGTTACTGAATTATTCCTCTACATTGTAAATAATTATAAATTTGTAGTATGTATTTGCAGTAAAGTAGGCTCAGTCGACTATGTCGTGCCTTTGTCGTCTAGTCTCCATATTACTCTTTGCCATCTCTGTGCGGTCGATCTCTTGTAGAGGGTGGCGCGGGGAAATGAGCCTAATAATTCAAGGCCAAATCGGCGTTATACACCTTAATTTGAGTATTTAGTTATAGACACAATGACAGGTTGACATACGAGTACGAGTACGACATCTAATTACTTGTCTATACTAATATTATAAAGAGAGATGATTTGTATGTTTGTAATGAATAAACTCGAAATCTACTGGACCGATTTTAAAAATTCCTTCACCTATAGAAAGCTACGTTATCAGCGAGTAAAGATTTTTAAAAAGTTATTCAGCCACAAAGTACTTAATCAGGAAACTCTAAAAATGCATGATTTTGATGTCGTCTATGTAAATTTCTCACCCTTGTCAACCGGTGGTATTTTTATTAGGTGTCCCATCGTCTGAAAAGAGCTTGACCTCAGTATGGATAGACCCAAATACAAATAGTTGTAGGTATACATACATATATAATACTTCACAATACACGAGTTACTTACAGAATTATCTTTTCTTTACACAGACAGACAGACGCTTTCCGCATAGGTCTGTTTTGATGCAGTTTTCACTATCAGTAAGATAATTTTTTTTACGGAAGGTTTATTTTTCTACAATTAAACCTAAAATAAGTTTTTATGTAAATAAAAAAAAATGTTTTGAAACCAAGTCGTGAAAAAATAATCCCGCATGTACCTAACGACATAGTGTTAAAGTACTTTGCAAGCGACTTTTTCCGCGCTCCTTTTTCTTAAGCATTTTTTTTAAGATGTTTGTATTGTCGTAACTTGTAAAATAATTCCGTTTACAAATTATGTACTAACTGTAGTTAGTACATAATTAGTACATAATGTAGAAGTTTAGTTAGATCTTAGATCCCTTTGTCAACTAGGAAATGGGTTAATCTTCAAACGCCTTGACAGATCTTCATATATTATAGCTAAGGACCATCTCGATCACGACATAATATTTCAAACAAGAAAAAAGAAAACGGATCAAAATCTTTCCATACTTACACTTACTTACACACACACAGACACACGTCGGGGGTAAAAATATATATTTTTTATTAGATATGGGTTTGCTCTTGGCCAGCATCCAGCCGTGTAGCGAAAATGAGGCCTATGATGCGAGCTCACCCAAAAGATGGCTCACTCGAACTTCCTAAAATGTGCATATCCAAAACGATCACTGTATTTCTGATATTGTTTAAGAAGTCTGTATTAAACGCATGAAAAACACCACTTTTTATGTCTAAAGACTTTTTATTCTTATTTTATTCTATTTATTCTTTTATTCTAAGCGATAATAGAGCTGGCCATTACCTCGGGCAACAAATTAGCATTGCCATACAACGAGGTAATGCAGCCAGCATGCTTGGGACCCTTCCAAAGGGACCGATGCTTTATATTATTTAATGTGTAAATATATTTAATGTGTAAATATAATTCTTTCCTCGGCCAACGTATTAGTTTGGCCATTCAACGAGGAAATGCTGCCAGCGTCCTTGGTACAATGCCGCAGGGTCCATTTTTATATTGAGTTTTAGTTATAGGTTTAGTTTTAGTTATGTATATTTAGATAATATTTAGTTTTAGGTAAATATGTAAATATATTTTATTTTAACTTATGATTATAATATAATATGTTAGTTTATTAGAAAAATAATTTGTATAATACTAAAGAATTTGGACAATGTATTATTAATTTGTGAGACGGAACTTTTTAACATTCTTCGCTTTGTCGCTCGCATTCCGGCCATGTTAAATTATCTTTTTAAACGGAGGAAAATTTCTCTCCGAGAAAAAAGTTGTGAAAGCGAAAATTTAATCGTTGAGGATATTACATTGTGATGCAATGAGGGCTAGGTTTTATAATCGATATATGAAGTTTTTGTTTTGTAATTTAGCATTTTTTTTAACATTTTAAGCGCATTTTAATTCCATAATTGGTATCATAGATCAAATATTTTGCTATCGTATCTAATTCTTTTGTCGTTTTGGGTGATTTTGCTTCTATGTACCGTTTTGAGTGATTACCATACCTATGTATAGACGTACTTCCAAACGCAGATTAAAAAACATAATATGCTATTACACTGCCAGCTATATAAGATCTCTGACCTGTGTCAGACGACCCAACTGGTAGGGATATTTAAAAAAAAAGATACTATAGTGACCCATTGCTGTTACTTATACTTTTCCCTTAGGAACATTGCTTTCTCTGAATGAAAAGTATCCTATGCCCTTTTCTGTATCCCTGAAAATTTGTATGAGAATTTTCACGATGATCGGTTGAGTAGTTAATATGTTGATGGTACCTATATACCAAAATATCGATTAAACAAAAGTTTGGTGCTGAGTACGAAATACTGTACAGTCGACTTTGAAACTACCAAAGTTTTGGGACAACCAACTTTGTAGCAAATTACAAACCACTTGCTGTTAGTGTTAAGGCGGTTTGTAGACACGTACCTACGCGAAAAATCTGACAGACATATTAATCACATGAGAATTTTTTATAGAGCCATTCAGATTTTTTTCTATTTTATTCTTCACCTCATCATCATCATCATCTCAGTCGCTGGACGTCCACTACTGGACATAGGCCACCCTGATAATTTACCAAAAAGACCGGTCAGAACCCAAACCTGGATCCACCGTCGATCCAAGATGGCCCACCGGCCCCAGCGGCCAAATGTGTCTATTTCTCCACTAACTTTCTCGAATTTTGATGTGGTTTTTATTAACGGAAAGAGCGATAAACGAGGAAGTTCTTTGTAAGTTAATTGTAGTTGCATCCTTGTGCGGGTCGCTAGTGTTAATTTATAGTCAATTATTTAAAATGCAAATTCAATTTCATTTTCTGATGATTATTAAGTTAAACTCAAGTTAATCTTGAGAGAATGATTACTTAGTTTAACTTTTTATGTCATTGAGGATGTCAAAATAAATAATAATAACGAAATTAAAGTTGGAAAGCCTTTTCTTTATGGATCAAGGCTAATCGTAGGCACAAAATGAATTTAATGTTTGTTATAAAAGGCAAACTGACAAAACTATATTTATTTATTTTTCTAAGAAAACAGATAAAAATAAAACTATACAGCTTTACAAGCCTCAGTAATAATGGTTTACGATATCTATGGCGTAAACAATTTTATTGAATCACAAAATCAAAAGTATAACAGTAAAAGGAAAAGCCGACACGCAATAAAACAAATCTTTCTTTTTAACCTCTGACCCAAAAACGGGGTGTTATAAGTTTCACATGTCTGTACATATGTGTATCTGTCTGTGGGATCGTAGCTCCCAAATGGATGGACCGATTTTGATCCAGTTTTTCTTTGGTTTAAAAGCTGACGTGTTCTTAGCTATAATTTATGAAGATCTGATCAGGCGTTTGAACACCACTTCCTAGTTAACCCTTTAGCGGCCAGAGTCGGATTTATCCGACAATTATTTTCGTGTCCATTTCGCCAGAGCTGGATATATAGAACAAATTCATCTACCTTTATAATGTTTATTTTTAAATCATTGAGTTGCTTTCTCTTAAAAAAAATATAAAAAAATTACAAGTCGGGCGTTAGGGGCTGACTCGTAACTCTTACAAAACCAAGCGGTTAAAGGTTTCGAAGGGATTTCACTAACTTCCACTGAATTTAGTATACTGTTACTTCGGTTGTATTTCCATGACATGATAACCTTGACCCAATGCCACAACATCAAATAGTCTGCAGGATACTAAAACTCCTTAGCAACTTACAGCAGATATAACGTGTTTGGGCTCAATAGAAAGTCTGGGGTTACTTAGTTCTTAATTTTCAATTATATCTTGACTATAATAACAGAATAACAGAACTTCTATGTAACAGAACAGGGCGCTTAATTGAATAAACACACATTGCTAAACTCACGCGAACCCATCTCAGGTCATTTTTTTTTTCAATTTGTACAGCTGCCATTATCTATATGACGTTTGTCATTTCCACATCAAAGGTCAGATGGGTAGGCTCGATAGATAAGTTGGTGAGGACGACGCGACCTTTATTGGAAAGGCAGGATCGTAACCGAAGTATCGCTATTAAATCAATGAAGAAGAAGCGGAACTTATGTAACAGAAATAGGTCAACCAACTTGCCTGTCAAAATAAATATAATTGAATTAAATTACTTAGATATAAACACACGCTATAACCCTTCAATAGGTAAACATATTTTATATTGAATCTCTTTTTGGTTGGGTTTTGAGTCGTAAAGAAATCAACGAACGTATGTTAACTTAGTACGACTACTTTAAGAATCAATTAAAGTGTTATTTGAATAGAATATAGCAAAATTACATACAGTTTCATATATAACTAGCGACCCGCCCCGGGCTTTGACTGGATCCATTTTTTCTGCAAATCATATACATTGTTTATCGCTCTTTCCGTTAGTGAAAACCGTATCATAATCCGTTGCATGATTTAGAAGCAGTTAGCGGAGGAATAGAAAAAAGAGGACAGCGTGCGAAGCCCGGAGCGGCTCTCCAGTAGATCTAAACTTAATATTATTAAGAGGGAAGATTTGTTCTTGTATTTTTGTAAGTTTGTAATGAATAAACTCAAATACTACTGGATTGATTTTAAAAATTCTTTAACCTATAGAAAGCTACATTATCAGCGAGTAACATAGACTACATTTTATAAAATTACGAGGGCGAAGTCGCGTGCAACAACTAGTAATATATAAAAATAGAGTGAAATATATTTCACTCTATTTTTATATATAGAAAACAAACAATACGATTCACAAAAAAAAGTTCATGTTCCATCATCAATGTGGTTTAAGTATTCAATTTGCTCATTCTCTCTGAAGTGAGTATCTCATTTTGCTTTTAATAAATTATGCATTTGAAAATCCGAGAACAACCTGGTAGGTAATTATAGTCGTAAGATACGAGTAATTACAATGTAATAATCCATTCATAAACACAAAAGCAGTTGAGTCTTTATGGACTGAGATCAGATTTCAATTAACTGAGGGTTTATGAAAATGTACTGCACCTAATGATCTCGCTTGATCAGAGACAGACATGAAACGGATTAGGGTCCGTAATCTCAAAAGTAATTAATATAATCGTAGATTAATATTGAAGTAACAACTTAAGTAGAAAATAAATGTTTTTTTTTTAATGTAATAAATGTTTTTTAGGAAATAGGCCGATGGTACTCAAAGGTCTGAACAGATTTTCATAAATTATACTTAATTAAGAACGATTCACATCACGTCAGCTTTCAAACAAAAAAATCGCATGGTCTATCCGTTTGGGAGTTACGATGCCAGACATACATACAGATACGTTAAACTTTAACACTCCGTTTTTGCATCGGGCGTCGGGGGGTAAAATACTGTATTTTAGTAGAAAAAAAACGTGTTTCTGCGACCATCAATAAATATATGAATAATAATTATGTTTATTTAATTTATAAAAAGTTTATGATTTTAATAAGGTATAGTTAAAATTATAAACTAACCTCCGACTTTTTATTGAGCCCAAACACTTGCTTAACCAGATAATACCTTTTTACACATTCTTATATATATTTTTAATTTATCTATTTTTTTAATTTATGCCAAGTGTGTTGTGACACTTATAGGTAGTAAACCTAAAGTAATTTAAGGTTCGAAAGTCTGGATGAGTAGAAACTTAATCCCGCGGGGTTGACAAATTCCTACAGGGTTGCCAGCGCACCAACACCCATGGTGTTGCTTGTGTCCTTAGGCGACAGTAACTACCTACCATCAATTGGACTGTCAGCCTGCTTGCCACCCTTTGTAATATTTAAAAAAGTAACCACTACTTGAAATACATAAAAAAATATGCCAAATATCCTAAAAATTATCATAACTTTTGTTGTTTCTAAAGAAAATATTTTCATTATATTCCATTGAAATTTAACAGTTGGTACAATGCTGTTTCAGAGAAACTGGGGTAGATATCGATACCGCCTTAAACACAGAAATAACACTGGTCAAGGTGGTAATAAAAACAAATGGGAAACACTTAGTTCTCCTTAAGAAAGGAGAAATTATTATATAACTGACCTCCAACAAGCATTAATATATATTGAATGCGTAGTGAGCAAGTGAATGAGGTCACACCATCGGTGTCTAAAGGTAACCGATGATGTTACATTTACATATAATATATATATAACGTGACACACAAACAACATATATATATATATAACGTAACGTACAAACAACGTGACACGTAATATATATTGTTGTTCACGTATTATTTATAATATTTTATAATATTTATATATATATTGTTGCGTCACGTTGTTTGACGCCAATGAACTCCTAAACTACTGAACCGATTTTGATAAAACTTTGTAACTATGTGTAATTTGGTACAACTTAAAGGATAGGATATATAAATTGCACCCCGCATATAGCTAGTATACATATAAAACTACATATTACGAATGTTTCCCATTTATATAGATAGGCTTTTATATAGTAGTGGCAGGGCACCACTGCGGTTCGCAGTTGTTTGGGCAGCCCGTCTGGTGACAGTAACCACCCGCTTACAGAAGACTGCAGTAAAATATCAGCATATGTGCTGTTGTGTTTCGATGAGTGAGTAAGGGATGCCAGAACCCATTACCCCATCCCTTCCCTATCCCTTAGGTATCCTTAATCCTTCTATGGTCTGCAACGCACTTCCAGCAACAATTTTTTTCTAGCTATATTCCACCCTATAAGGGCATGCAAATATTTTACAAATATTATATAAAGAATAATAAATAAATAAAACTTTGTGTTCTAATTTTATTCTATTGCGTTGCTTGTTTTATAGGCAACGGTAGCCACCTACCGTCTTTACCTACCTTTAGCCTGTCTGTCGATCTTAACACAAAAAAAACATTCTGGTTAAGTTAAAAATAAATAATTTAAAAGTACTAGGTAAGGTTTTTTTAGCAGAGCTGAACTACGTATTATTAAGATATTTAAATTGCTGAGGTATACCGAAAAGATGAGATCGGATTATAGTACGTAAGGTTGTAATATACGGTAATGGGAGTGAAAATTATATGTGCAATGCGTAACGTTTTCCGTAAAGAATGTTTATACCAAATAAATAGCGTATGAGAAATGTCATACAAAATCTAATATATTACTCCGTTTGTTGAAAGCACTCACGGCTTTATATTCATATTTCTGTAATAATGTTGTAAAGAAATACGAGCGAATTTTGTTTTAATGTATTTTCATAATCGCTTCTTTCTTTGCATCTCCGCTAACTGTCTTATTTTATTTATAACTAGATGGTGCCCACGACTTCGTCCGCGTTGAAAAATATTAAGTAGCCTATCCTGTGTCCCGTACGTACAAATGTTTATCTACCAAGTTTCATGAAAATCAGTTAATTCGTTTCAGAGTTATGGAGGAACATACATACATACATACAGAAAAAAATTCTAAAAATCGTCAATTTAGTTTCAGTATCATGTATAGAGCCTATAAACACGATATCTCTGAAAAGAGAAAAACTTACTCCATGACCGACCCTTACAGATTTATTATTAAAATATTGATGATACCTAACGATAAGTATTTTCATCAAATTAGTCATTTATAAACTATAAGATTGATTTAATCTTAATAATCTATATTATATTATTGGGTCGGGGAAAATATTTTAACGAAAATAATAACTCAATAATAAATTAACCCCGGATTTGCACGAAGGTAATTTTTTCTGCAAATCAGTTCAATTGTACACAGAAACCTTCCTTGTGTATGGTTTTTTTCCATAAGTGTGACAACCTGTTATGTATTTACAAACAAAAAAAGTTAATTCATGGAAAATCTTACTTCGATATCATTCAATCAGCGAGCCATCGTGCAAAAATTTTCCACGTGGTAACAAATAAATTAAAACTCTAGAAACATAATTACTATTCATTAGATGATGCCAGTCAAGGTAGAATTTTAGGTACGCCATAAACGGAACTCATACTGTCATAATGTATTATTGTTCGTCTATTTTTAGATACAATAATTAATTAGTATAATTATAACGCTGTTCTTACACAATATTAAAATAATATTTGCATGCGTACTACAGAGTATTAGCGAATATTTCAATATAGGTACATTACTCAGTGTGCAGCTGCGCAGGTACTTCTACTTCTTTTGTTTTAAGACTAGCTGGTTCCAAAGAGTATGTAATCACTGGCTGGTTCTAGCGACTTGGTCCGCTTTGAAAAATTAAAAAATATAACACGAAGCGACAGTGGCACCCAATTTTTTCTATTTTTAGACGATTTCTCGAGAACCCAACATTTTTTCAGGGTAAAAAGTCCTATATGATAGGTAATCCAGGGCATGAACTATGTGTGTGCCAAATTTTAGCAAAAACCATTCAACCGTATTTGCCTGAAAGAGTTACAAAAATCCATATATCTTTACAAACTTTCGCATTTATTACTTAAGTAGGATATGTATAAAGAGATTTTTTTATTGATTGCAAAATACATTATACATCACACATCACAAAAAATATCTTTTTGTGTTATTGTCAAAAATTATCTTTGATAATACATTGTCGTTGTCATCAACCCATAAGCGTTCTTAATTGACTTTGATTATTGATTGCCACCACCTTATATTGATAATATTGATTAGATCAAATCTTTAACAAAGCTTCTGCCCGCGACTTCACCCGTGTCACTTTTTATGGCGTCGGAACATTTTTTGAGTTACTTATTCTTCTTACTATATGTATGTTATGTAATTTGCTTACTTATTTTCAAATTTTGTAACTCCTAAGGACTGAACCACACCCATCTCGAGGTGGAGTTTTAGTTGCGGTAAAAATTCCACATAACCTTTTTCTTTTGCATTGCATGCGGCATTTGTCATAAGGTTTTTGAAGGTTTTTTTTAAGGGTTTTTCCGCTCGTTAAAAAAAAAGATTTCTTCTCGCAGTGTAACTTCAAGCATAGCCGTCTTTGGAAACTGGTTGTTTAGTGGTCACAAATAATAAAAAAGAAATCTGTAAAACAATATAAATACTAAATCTGAGTTGGAGATATAAGAGTTACGTGTCAGTTTGTTAACATTTTATTTTAAATATATTTTTATTGAATACTTATTAAGCTGTTATCACACTTTACAATTTGAAGGAATCCAATTTAGGAACCTAAGTAGTGAACTAGTGATCACACTACACTAAATTGATTTCTAATTCGCAGATATAGAATTGAAAATAGATAAAATCTAAATTGGATCCAATCTGTTCTAACTGCCATTACACTTTCCAATTTCCTAAATTGGAATCCTTCAAATTGTAAAGTGTGATAACCGCTTTACTCATAATTTAATTTGCAATCAACATTTATACAGTCAACATTTCCGATCGTTGATTAAAAATATATTCGTTTTAAAAGTTATAATGTACCTAAGTAATTTGCGACGTTTGCGTAACATGCGAATATGATTCTTTACGATCGCATAATGGTTCAATCAATATTTATTTTATACTCCATTGAATGAAATTAATGACGTCAGAGTACCATATTAGATTACTTGACGTGTGTTATAAATGGCGTTGTGACTATATTTAGAAATAGAGACATGCATTCGTTCACGTCCACCAATCGATTTCTGTGTCTCAATTCTGTGTCTCGAGATTCAATTTTAATAACCTGTACCTTGTAGAATGCATTATTGTTTCAAGGCGAAGTCATCTTATCTAAGTCTTATAAAATAAAGCCGCTGTCCGCTTCTGCCTTTCTCCTCTATCTTCTTTTAAACCAACAAATATTTTTCACGTTCATTGTTCAATGTTGTTTTGATATGTTTTTTAATTAATGGAAAGAACGATAAACGAGGAAGGTTTGTGCTCGTGCGAATCCAGAAACAAAAACTCAAAGTCTGGCAAATTATTGCTCATACCTTATGTAAGGATTCATATTTTTATTTTAAATTTAGGGGGCCTAGCCCTTCCTTATCCCTTATCCTTAAGCTAGCCGCTAGGGTAATGTAAGGGACAATGGGTTTTGTTGAGATATTGTTTCTTTTTGCATTTTTGCATGTATTGACCATCATTAGAAAAGGAACAGCTATAAGGGAAAGTAGATATATGTTACGTAGTAATTAATATAATTTTGATATGTGACTTCATTATATACCCTACATGTCCCTTATCAACTAAAAGGGAAACCACATTTTGTATGTATATATAGATTTTCTATGTAGGTATACGCATAGATAAATATCTCTAACAGAGAAAGGTCCGACTTTGATTGTCAAATGAATTCGAACAGGAACCGTATAATTCTATATTAAATTTATCTTTTCGAAATGCTCCCGAGGGATCATTTGACAATATTAAAAATTGGGCGCCACTGTCGCCGTGGCGTCGCCACCGTCGTTATAGCGATACAGATATAAGGCGGTTGTTGGTTGTGTGGTACTCTACAAAAACTCGAGAATGGGTAGACTGATCTTAATCCGGTTTACACGTATAGAAAGAGGGATGAACTGGGAAGATTTTAATATAGGTATATATAAAAATTGCACAAAAAAAACGAAGCCAGGAGTGGGTCGCTAGTTACTCATATTGTATATTCATTTTCAACGCGGACTAAGTCGTGAGCCAGCTAGTTAAGATAATA
This sequence comes from Synanthedon andrenaeformis, assembly GCA_936446665.2. Taxonomy (NCBI): domain Eukaryota; kingdom Metazoa; phylum Arthropoda; class Insecta; order Lepidoptera; family Sesiidae; genus Synanthedon; species Synanthedon andrenaeformis. The sequence goes on from OW387801.2 coordinate 4,830,231, forward strand.
TACGTATCAACTTGATACAGTGATATTTAGAAAAAAAAAAGTTTTCCTCAATATATTGTAGATATATTAACATATTTATTATAGACACTTACTGGAAGCTATAATAGCACGATAATGTGTCAAGTTACAATGTGAGTGTTGAAGAGGCTTCAGTTTACCAAAGAGTGCCTTTTAGATTTGGAAATTGGAGACAATGAGGTGTGACCCCAATCGTATCTTTCCATGAGACTGGTTTTACGATGTATTTAGGCTACACGTTTCCTCGTATCGTAAAATACCGGAGTAAACATTTGGCCGACTTTATTTCGTTGGTAACAAAGATTCGCTACAATGGCTACGTATGCGTATTTTCTAGTTAGGCCGCAGGTGATGACGGTGTGATATTTAGTAGCTTTTTTTATTATTTTATTTATTTTATTAATTTTTGGAGAAACAGAAATAAAACGTTGATCCACTAACATACAGGTTGTTTTGCAAGAAAATTTAAATCTTTTTTTTTTACTGTTTACTGTTCCTCGTTTATCTCTCTTTCCATTAGTGAAAACTGCTTCGAAATACGTTGGGTTGTTTAGAAGAAGTTAACGTTGAAATAAACACAAGCGGTCAGCGACTTTATTTTATAATAACAATACGAGTATATGTATAGATTGGCTGGAAAGGTTTATCGTCTTTCAGAAAGCCGATATCTCTAAAAGTTCGAGGGTTGGTCGCCCAATATTGTATAATTTTATCGTCAAATTATTCATAAAATATTGTGAATTGGGGTTTGCCAATTAAATTATAATTGTATGTATGTAGTCAGTTGAAACAATCTATCATAATTATTGTTATTGTGAATAGATGTTCGAATTTATTAGTAAAAGCCGTATGTAATAGTGAGGGGTATCAAATATTGCTTGCTACTACACAGTACAAGTCTTTATCGGCATAACCTTGCATTGTCCCCTACTGGCGGGTATCCAAGAGGATTTCCCAACGTTAAAAGTAAGGGTTACTCCTACCGGGCTATCTAGAGTACTAGATAGGGGAGGTTTTTAGTGGATAAGAACCTGACACTACCGGTCAATTGCTCGGTGTCTTTAAGAAGATTTTCCTCCTAAAAAAAACTGGGCTATCTACTAGCTAAGTGTAAAATACGTTTCTTTTCTTTATATTAAGGTCGACAGACAGACTGACGGATCACTTGATGGTAGGTGGTTACCGTCGTCACCTATAACACAAACAGCGCTACAGATGCCAAAAATGCGCTGCCGATCCAAGTAAGATTAAGGATAAAACAAATGCGATAAAGGGAAATATATCATAATCAATATTCCCATGTTCACGATCGTAAAATCACTAGGCGAGAACCTTAAAAGGGTGTACTTTTTACGAGGCGTTTTATTGTCTTTGTTTAAGGTTGCACGGGATTGAAACACCATGATTCGCTTCTTAAATTTAAAGGCCTCTCAAGACGAAAAACAGCCATAGAATATTGTATCATTTGTTTCAATTCACATGAATAAATCGAGGATATAGCTACATATTGAGAAATCAAAGTTGGCATTACTGGCTGTTGCACGCAATTTCGTCCGCGTATCTATACTCTATATACTAATATTGTAAAATTGAAGAGTTTGTTTGGTTGAACTCATTAATCTCAGGAATTACTTACTGGCTCGAATTAAAAATTCTTTTTGTGTAGGATATTCATTTATCGAGGAAGGCTAAGGCTATATAACATTTTGAACGCGGACGAAGTCGCGGGCACCGACTAGTATAAAATATAGCCTATGTTACTCGCTGACAAATTAGCTTTCACCTATAGAGGTGAAAGAATTTTTAAAATCGGTTCACAAGTTTTTGAGTTTATTCATTACAAACAAAAATACAATTTTCTATATTCCCTGACAATATTTATGACAAAATTCATGATGATCGTTTGAGTAGTTAGGGCGTGAAATCATAACAAAAAAATAATAATAAACAAACTTACTTTCGCATCTATAATATTAGTTAGGATGGTTAGCAGGCTGACGGTACACTTGATGAAAAGTGGCTACTGTCGCCTAAAGGCACCTACAATATCAGGAGGAATTCAAGTGCGTTGCCTATGAGGTTTGGGAAATGGAATTCTTTAGTAAAACGCTAAAATCTGTTTTTATATAAGTGGGGACTGCTGCCAGATGGACTATTCAGTTTGCAATTAAAGAATATATTGTGCCCTGCCACTACCTACTGATTATCACTTCTGTACGCCGAGCAATTATACATTATTTCATTCAGTAAAGACGTATTAGATCTTTTGTAACATAATCTGTATTGATGTTTGGAAGCTGAAAACTGATAACATCACGCACAGGCGCGATGAGTGGAGTCTGGGCTTGAAATGTTTAATGTTACTACACTTAAATATTTACACAACACTAGCGACTCACACCCGGCTTTGCGCTTTTACCTTTTTTTTATGAAAATTATGTTAACTTGTTCCGTCGATTTTCCCGTCAGTGAAAACCTTATCAAAAGTCGTTGGGTGATTTAGAAGAAAATATCGGAGAAACAGACAGACACGGACAGTTTCATCAAATTGGTTCAAAAATATAGTTTTTTTCTACTAACATAAAAATGTAATTAGCTTTTATTATCATCATCATCAATACTAGATAATAATAAATCTGTAAGGGTCGGTCATGGAGTAAGTTACTTTGTTTTCAGGGATATCGTGTTTATAGGCTCTATACATGATACTGAAACTAAATTGACGAATTTTAGAATTTTTTTCTGTATGTTGTATGTATGTTCCTCCATAACTCTGAAACGAATTAACTGATTTTCATGAAACTTGGTAGATATACATTTGGACGTACGGGACACAGGATAGGCTACTTAATATTTTTCAACGCGGACGAAGTCGTGGGCACCAGCTAGTTATATATATGTCGGTATAATTGTGCTCTGGTTGAAGCGCAGCACGCGAGAGGGCGCTATCGTCGCGTTTATCGGAACGTAGAGCCCCTGGGGCTCGGTGCTTGCTTGGTTCGGGTTGCGCAGGCGGTCCGGCAGTCTGGCTGGCGCGCGCACCCGCCGTAACCACATCGTTTGCTCCGACGGATCGTCGTGCCGCACCTTTTAGTTGTCATCTACTGTCGAATTGCCTCTGCTCAGCCGTTCTACGCTTTATTCGATACGATATCGTAACCGATAGATATAGACTCCCACGCAACCGATAGAACCAGTAGTTCGACCAAACAAACACTTCAGATTTATATTATTAGTATAGATAAACCTTTCATGAAAAGTTAACTGATGGTGAAAACCGCAGCAAAACCCGTTGCGTGGTTTAATAGGAGTAAGCGGTTATACAGACTTCCAGACGAGGAAAGCGACTTCAATTTATTAAGGACTAGCTGTTGCACGCGACTTCGCCGGCGTAACTGTATAAAATATAGCCTTTATTACTCGCTGACAACGTATCTTTCTATAGTTAAAAGAATTTTTAAATTCGGTACAGTAGTTTTTGTGTGGTCGACTGTACCAGCTATGTAATTTATTTATTAAAGAATTAATTAAATTTCATAACTTATATCTGAATTTTCAATTTAAAAATGAGTTTTGTTTTCCAACGTACAATATTCAGATCAAGGTCACCTCTAAACTTTGCCCTAGTTCGCTACTACGAGTATTAATACGAATTCTCAGTAACAAGACAAGAGAATTGTTTCTATAAATAAATATAAATCAATGTTTTCCGACAAACATGTTATATATTATATATTTGTTTATAATTAAGTTTGACCGAAATATAAAACCACGTGTTTATAAAACCTACTTCACTATGTTGTCTGCAAAAGTGTGTCTACAGTTTGGTTTTCTTATTTGGTCTGAGTGTAGCATATTCTTATTTTATCTAGTAGGTAATAACACAACTCGACAACGATATCAACACAAACGCAGCAATGCAACTTATGCAACTTGTGACATACTTAAGCTCTGGTTTAAGTTACATATGTGCCTCTCTATAACGTATAGATAGAACTTTGATATGTACGTACAATATTCAGCTTAGTGAAGGCAAGCCGACATTGTTTCGGGTTTAATTTAAGACTTGTCTGTCTGACCAACGGCGCTAAAAGGTTGGAGTTAATTGGCCATGCCTTTTCTCTCGAATTACTATTTATAGATCAATAGCAGTTCCAGGTTTTTATGTATCAACGAATTTGCTATTATATTCCATCAATTAGACTTCTCTTTGTCTTAGATTCATCGATTTCCACTGAATTTAAAAAGTGGAAATTTCCAGATATTTCCAAGCTTCTAAGTTTTGACTGATCTGTCTTGAATACTTTTAAAAGTATTTAAGGTTTGAGAGATAAACGGGAAAGGTTCGTATATATATAAATACCCCACCCCCGGTTTCTCTTCATTTCTAATAGGAACCTTTCTCGGATTTTATTAATATTTTACTTATAATTTGCACCAGTAACATAATGTGTATATAATTGAAAAAAAAAATCGTATTAAGCCAGCGGCGGCGGATTGCTAGTAAAATATGAGTCGGGCGTGAGTTGGCAAATAAATCAAGTGTGAATAAGTTCACGGAAAAATATGCAAATAAAAAGCAATTATTAAATGCTAATATTCTTAGCCTTTTTTTTAACAAAATCTTTCTTCTTTGCCAGACGATCAAGATGTATGGACTACTGCTGGAAAATATGGCGGAGTACATACGCCAGACCTACGGCGAGGAGCGCTGGGAAGACATTAGAAGGCAGGCCGGCGTTGAACAACCGTCTTTCTCCGTACACCAAGTGTACCCAGAAAATCTTATATCAAGACTGGCAAAAAAAGCACAAGAGGTAATATTACATATACCTACTAGGGTTTTCCTTTTCTGCTTCGAATTTGAACAATTTCGATCACGTCAGCTGTCAAACTAAAAAAGCGGATCAAAATCATTCCACCCGTTTGATGATGCGAAGCTATGATGCCACAGACAAACACAGATACATATACTATATATACACAGTTCAAGCTTATAATACCCTTCTTTTGCGTCTGGCGTTGGGTATTATAAATGAGTCTCATCTATCTCGGCGTCAGAGTTAATAGAAAATATGTCTTAATTAATTGCTGAAAGCTCTCAGTCTTCAATTCTCAGATGCAGTAGTGTGTGAAACGAAATTTCGTATACTGAATCAGTGGAAATGTTGCAAAAGACTTTTATAATGAAGTTTGTCAAAGTTATAGTTTTAATGAGTTTTATGAATTGTACATGTTGAGTGTGTTGTTGAATGATTGATTTACCTCGACAAACAACGAAAACATTGACAGAAACAGAAATGTTGGTGGTAGAAACCATCGAAAGCAATTTAAGAAAAATTAAAAACACAACTTTTAATATTATGGAGGTGCTGGGATTTGAACCCAGGACTTTCAGCATGCGAAGCAGACACTCTACCACTGAGTTACACCCCCCAATAGAAGACGACACGAAAAACTTGTAGGTATATATGTCGTGGCCAAATCTTTTTATTTTATTTTTAATAAAATTTTTACAGCTAAACAAAATAACATACAATGGATACAATAGTACCTACTGTGGTATTATATTTCCTATATATATAACCTTCTTGTATATAACTCTTTCTGTTATGTAAATTATAATATATGTATATTGTCTTTCATGTACTTATCTGTCATAGTTATAAAAATGTCATAGTAATTATTTCACCTACATTGCCACTTACAGGGTTCCATTATGAACGACTTAATTAGATATTACCTAAGTTAAATAGATATTATATTAATTCTAAGCCATGGTAAAATTAAAATTGATCACTTCATGATGTCTTAGGGGTCATGAAATGGTTGTATTTCATAATATGGCTAGCTAAAACCGTGTATAAAACAGATAATATTGTTAATTAATATGTATATATTATAATATGTAGGTATAGATATAGAAGATTATCTACCGCATTAAAAATCCGTTGCGTAATTTAAAAGATCTAAACACAGAGAAACAGACAGCGGGAAACGACTTTGTACTACGAGTATGCAAAGATAAATAATTTGCAGAAAAAAAATTGCACCCATGCGAAGCTGCGATCTGCTCCCGAGTAGATCGCAAACTTATAGAATAACTTTTATAGGTAAATTTAGATAGTTAACTTTTCTCATTTTTTCTTTTCAGGTACTCGACATATCAGAGCGCGAATTCATGGACCAGATGGGCGTTTATTTCGTTGGTTTCGTGTCACAATATGGCTACGACAGGGTATTATCAGTTTTGGGAAGGCACATGAGAGACTTTCTGAACGGGCTGGACAATTTGCACGAATATCTGAAATTCAGTTATCCACGAATGAGGGCTCCCAGTTTCATTTGTGAGAACGAAACTAGACAAGGGCTAACGTTACATTATAGGACTAAACGAAGAGGTTTCGTCTATTACGCAATGGGACAGATAAGAGAGGTATGTGTGCTTGTAGAACTTGAAAATATTTTTTTGTATAGCTGTACCCACGACTTCATACGCGCTGCAGTTTGTTTTTTTTTTTAATCCCACAGGAACCTTTTTTCTGGTAAAAAAAAAACTGTTTATTTTTTACATCGACAACATACAAGGTGTACAATTATATATATTATTTATATTGAACAAACGGGTCGTTATGATTTTATTATTATGTATAGACATATTAAAAGTAATTCGGTTTTGGTTGTTAATTTTGGTTATAAATTCTTGGTAATTTTTTTTTAAAGTTAATAACTATTTTTTAAAAAGAAATTAAATCAGTTTTTAAATTAAAATAATCAATTTTAATCATTTCTTTCTTACGATGGTAGGTCCACGGTAGGTGGCTACCGTCGCCTATTAACCCTATTAACATAAGTAACGCCACAGGCGAAGCAAGTGCGTTTCCGACTTTCAAATCCAGAAAATAAAAATAAATAAAATAATTTATAAATAGAAATCGAACATACGGCTCGCTGCAATTCGACTGTATTGCCACATTCCAATGCAAGTTGGGCTCATTAGAATTGTCTCAATAGAATGTCGAAGGTTACTTTATAATGTTTGATGTTAACTTATTTTATTTTATTTCGGAAAACAAAGAATCACACCGTATATAATAAATATGAAAAAAGAAACATGCAAAAATAAAGGTAACAGTACAATCAACAACATTTCCTCAAATTGGTACACTAATTTTATACAGAGAAAGACTTACCTATACAAATAAAAAGAATACACTAAAAAACAAAAACAAAGAAAAGCAAAAAACAAGACAACACCATGAAACTAAATCAATTTAGCAATTTTATTTTTATATTCCCGTGATCTAATAGAAAACTTGTTAATTTTTAGGTCGCTCGACACTTCTACCACAAGGAAATGCGAATAGAATTAGTTCGCGAGGAGTTACTGTTTGATACTGTCCACGTTACGTTTCAACTGACATTTGACAACCGTGCCTTCACCCTCGCTTCGCTGGCGATGACCAGAGAAGAGAAGCATCTGCCAATCAGCGCTTCCGTACTCTTCGAGATTTTCCCATTCTGTATCGTGTTTGGGTAAGCATTTTAAATTTTATTAATTTTTACCAGCCTTTCAATGTATGTAAAGTTTTTTCAAAAATAGGAATCTTTTGATTACGTACCGAAACATATTAAACATGTTTTTAGTTAGTTCATTATATTATTCTACGAGAGATTGTTAAAGTTAATATTATGCCTGCGGAACGCATTATGTGTAGGATAACAGGCAGTCTTTATTAAAATTCTTTAATCCGACAAAAACATAAAAAGCAGATTAACCGCTATCCTTTTTTCCGCTAGTTATTTTCTGGAAATAATAAAATTTAAAACATGAGTAAGTAATAAAATTTAGTTAAGTAAGTAAGTTAGTAAGTATGTTATTAGTAATTTAGTTAGTTAGTTATTAAGTAATCGTAATCGTACTTATATCTAGATTTCTTTAATCATCAACACATCTCTGGATGATGGTTAGAGTGACAATGACGAGCCCTTTGGATGAGTAGTTAGGGTTCGTCTTAGGGGTCGCGGTTTCGGTTCCCGGCCGGGTCAACTTTGGAAATGAGCTTTTCAAAGTTGGCTCTGGTCTGGACTTGGAAAGTAGTGGCAGGATATATTTCGGATGCCCGTCTGGCGGCAGTAACCATCTCCTTACAGAAGACCACCTTGAAATAATAGCATGTGAGCTGTTATGTGCAGTTGTGAGTAAGTAAAGGATGTCAGAGTCCATTTGCCTATCCCTTCCTAAACCTTTATCCTTAACTTTACTATGGTTGGCACCGCACTTGCAGCACCTTTAACGTTGCTTGTGTTATAGGCGACGGTAGCCATTTACAATATAGTGAACCACCAGCCTGTCTGACGACCTTAACATAAGTAATAAGATTTCACTAAGCAATTCAAACCAAGCAATTTAAGATCTTGACCTCATCACACACAAACCGAAAATCTATAACTTAAACAGCATGTTGGACCTATAGTATAATTTAAGTAGGTATAAGTAAATGTACCTAGATCATAATACCTGCCTTATTATTAAAATTTGGTAAAAAAGTCATCAAAACCGTACTTACATCAAAAGGGGTGAAAAGCTAAAAGCTTTTTATGACGCCTCAAATATTTACATCGAGATTAAATTAATATCAAACAGGTTTTAAATTGCTGTATTGCGAAGGATATGACATTTGTTTGAAGTTGAAGAAGGATACTTTTCACTTCAAGTATATTATATTTCTCGTGCTTTTACCAGCTATGTATTATATTAGAAATGTATATGTGGTAAGTTAAAATATGTATGTTCATAAGATTATTCAATGCATTTGAAAGAAAGAAATATTTGCTTAAATAGGGAGTACAAAATGAGTTTTTAAGAAATAATGTCCTATACACATTCTGTCAGTTATAGAGGCGTACATATGTTATTAATTTGTTAAAATTAACAATTTATATTTTACATTACATACTAATATTTATGTTAAACAGTGCTGGATGAAAATCAGCGTTGCAGATGCTTTTCCAGCATCTCAGTACAATGCTAAATTTTTTTTTACCTTACACAAATCTTTTACCTGTTTTTTATTAATTTATGTCTTGTGGTTTTCTTATTATGTTTGTGTCATTATGTTGCGTGAATAAAATTCTTTATTTCTTTTCTTTCTTGAAGTAAGTATCTACAAGTGTTAAAAACTAAAATATTCTTCCAATCTGTAATATTGTTTATTATCTTATATTATAAAATAATGTAATTATGACAAAATTAAAACGATAAACCTATGTCTGACAGTGGACATCCTATGATTATGATGATTTATTTGTTTTTATTTTTATTTTATTTTTTGTTTTCTGTCTTTACAGCTCCGATATGGTGGTGAGGAGCATAGGCAATTCCCTGATGGTCATCTTGCCAGATCTCGTTGGGAAGAAGATCACGAATTGGTTTGATTTAGTGCGACCGCTGATTGCTTTCAAATTTCAAACTGTAAGTCAAAAGTGTGTGTGTAAGCTCCTCCTTACCAAAGATTAATAAATAATTTAATAAATATATAATTAAAACATATTAATATAATATATTATCTATTATATTAGATTAATATGTATTGAAGCAAACTGTAGCCTGTAACGCGTAACGCGTAACGTGTGACATTTGATTTTACTCAATATGTCAAATTTAAATTAATTTAAATTTTTTATTATTAATTTAAATTAATTAATTAAAGTAATTAATAAAAAGAATTGGTTACTTAAATTAATTAAATTATTGATATTCAATACAGTAGCACAGTTTAAGTTTCGAAGCTCATACTATGTTTAGTATAGTATGTTTAGTATTTGTTTGTATTAAGTGTACCTACCTAATTGTTGTAATTTTATATTTTAAAGATGACAAAAAGAATAGTATCCTGAGTTTCTTTCGGGGTTTCTTCTCAGGATCGTCATCTTGGCTTTTTTCCGAAACCCTGTTAAATTTAAATTTATAGTGACGATCATAAGAGTTTCTTGGCGAAACCTAATTGATAAATAAATATTTTGATTTGATTTGATTTGATTTGATTTGATTATGTTATGTTATGTTATGTTATGTATGTATGTATGTATGTATGTATGTATGTATGTATGTATGTATGTATGTATGTATGTATGTATGTATGTATGTATGTATGTATGTATGTATGTATGTATGTATGTATGTATGTATGTATGTATGTATGTATGTATGTATGTATGTATGTATGTATGTATGTATGTATGTATGTATGTATGTATGTATGTATGTATGTATGTATGTATGTATGTATGTATGTATGTATGTATGTATGTATGTATGTATGTATGTATGTATGTATGTATGTATGTATGTATGTATGTATGTATGTATGTATGTATGTATGTATGTATGTATGTATGTATGTATGTATGTATGTATGTATGTATGTATGTATGTATGTATGTATGTATGTATGTATGTATGTATGTATGTATGTATGTATGTATGTATGTATGTATGTATGTATGTATGTATGTATGTATGTATGTATGTATGTATGTATGTATGTATGTATGTATGTATGTATGTATGTATGTATGTATGTATGTATGTATGTATGTATGTATGTATGTATGTATGTATGTATGTATGTATGTATGTATGTATGTATGTATGTATGTATGTATGTATGTATGTATGTATGTATGTATGTATGTATGTATGTATGTATGTATGTATGTATGTATGTATGTATGTATGTATGTATGTATGTATGTATGTATGTATGTATGTATGTATGTATGTATGTATGTATGTATGTATGTATGTATGTATGTATGTATGTATGTATGTATGTATGTATGTATGTATGTATGTATGTATGTATGTATGTATGTATGTATGTATGTATGTATGTATGTATGTATGTATGTATGTATGTATGTATGTATGTATGTATGTATGTATGTATGTATGTATGTATGTATGTATGTATGTATGTATGTATGTATGTATGTATGTATGTATGTATGTATGTATGTATGTATGTATGTATGTATGTATGTATGTATGTATGTATGTATGTATGTATGTATGTATGTATGTATGTATGTATGTATGTATGTATGTATGTATGTATGTATGTATGTATGTATGTATGTATGTATGTATGTATGTATGTATGTATGTATGTATGTATGTATGTATGTATGTATGTATGTATGTATGTATGTATGTATGTATGTATGTATGTATGTATGTATGTATGTATGTATGTATGTATGTATGTATGTATGTATGTATGTATGTATGTATGTATGTATGTATGTATGTATGTATGTATGTATGTATGTATGTATGTATGTATGTATGTATGTATGTATGTATGTATGTATGTATGTATGTATGTATGTATGTATGTATGTATGTATGTATGTATGTATGTATGTATGTATGTATGTATGTATGTATGTATGTATGTATGTATGTATGTATGTATGTATGTATGTATGTATGTATGTATGTATGTATGTATGTATGTATGTATGTATGTATGTATGTATGTATGTATGTATGTATGTATGTATGTATGTATGTATGTATGTATGTATGTATGTATGTATGTATGTATGTATGTATGTATGTATGTATGTATGTATGTATGTATGTATGTATGTATGTATGTATGTATGTATGTATGTATGTATGTATGTATGTATGTATGTATGTATGTATGTATGTATGTATGTATGTATGTATGTATGTATGTATGTATGTATGTATGTATGTATGTATGTATGTATGTATGTATGTATGTATGTATGTATGTATGTATGTATGTATGTATGTATGTATGTATGTATGTATGTATGTATGTATGTATGTATGTATGTATGTATGTATGTATGTATGTATGTATGTATGTATGTATGTATGTATGTATGTATGTATGTATGTATGTATGTATGTATGTATGTATGTATGTATGTATGTATGTATGTATGTATGTATGTATGTATGTATGTATGTATGTATGTATGTATGTATGTATGTATGTATGTATGTATGTATGTATGTATGTATGTATGTATGTATGTATGTATGTATGTATGTATGTATGTATGTATGTATGTATGTATGTATGTATGTATGTATGTATGTATGTATGTATGTATGTATGTATGTATGTATGTATGTATGTATGTATGTATGTATGTATGTATGTATGTATGTATGTATGTATGTATGTATGTATGTATGTATGTATGTATGTATGTATGTATGTATGTATGTATGTATGTATGTATGTATGTATGTATGTATGTATGTATGTATGTATGTATGTATGTATGTATGTATGTATGTATGTATGTATGTATGTATGTATGTATGTATGTATGTATGTATGTATGTATGTATGTATGTATGTATGTATGTATGTATGTATGTATGTATGTATGTATGTATGTATGTATGTATGTATGTATGTATGTATGTATGTATGTATGTATGTATGTATGTATGTATGTATGTATGTATGTATGTATGTATGTATGTATGTATGTATGTATGTATGTATGTATGTATGTATGTATGTATGTATGTATGTATGTATGTATGTATGTATGTATGTATGTATGTATGTATGTATGTATGTATGTATGTATGTATGTATGTATGTATGTATGTATGTATGTATGTATGTATGTATGTATGTATGTATGTATGTATGTATGTATGTATGTATGTATGTATGTATGTATGTATGTATGTATGTATGTATGTATGTATGTATGTATGTATGTATGTATGTATGTATGTATGTATGTATGTATGTATGTATGTATGTATGTATGTATGTATGTATGTATGTATGTATGTATGTATGTATGTATGTATGTATGTATGTATGTATGTATGTATGTATGTATGTATGTATGTATGTATGTATGTATGTATGTATGTATGTATGTATGTATGTATGTATGTATGTATGTATGTATGTATGTATGTATGTATGTATGTTTTTAGATACTCAACAGAACAAACAATATCTTCGAATTGGTGACTGTGGAGGCAGTTATACATGAAAATACACCGGATAAACGTAACAAGGTTCCAAAGTTATCGGACGAGTCTGACGGCACTACAGAGAAAAACTTGAGACTTAAAGGTTAGTAATTTGGTTGATTTTATTCATTAATTAAAGATTACAGATGGAATTAAGTATACTTATTAATTACTAATTAATTATTAATTAATTATTGTATACGAATTAATTAGTATTACTTTTGTATTCTACTGTTGTTTGAAATATTTGAACACTAACAAGCGTTTGATCTTATATTTGGCGATATTTTGCTACAAATATTTTGTCAGGTGTTATATCTTTTATTTTTCAATGCGGACGAAGTAGCGGGCACCAGCTAGTGTATTTATAAAAAAGTTTACAGTTTATTCGAAAAAAAAAACATTCTTGCCGTAAATTTCACTAAGTATTATTGAACAATGGTTTAAATCATTTGACTTTACCTACATTCTTACCGTATAACGTGTAAAAGGAAGCAATGAAAAAATTGGTTGACCTATAAAATGAAAACGCCAGTATTGGAAAATACTTTAATCTGACCTACTTTTAAATTCTTTAAAAATCGAATACTAAAGTTGTGTGAGATTGTCCCAGATTAGTATCCGATATGCTCCTAGGTAACATTTCAGATACCTTAGTACTCTTGCTTTGTAAGTATATTATAGTTAAAAAGGCAAGGTAAATGTATTATATAAATATTATTAGATGTTTCACGTGACTATGACCACGTAACTATGTTGCTCGCTGGTAATGTAGCTTTCTATAGGTTAAAGAATACCTACATCCTGTATCTATAGTATAGTAAGAGAACAAATCAATAAAATATCTAAACCGATTGACAAATAAATTAATTTCGGTTTCTTAATCTATATAATAATTATATTGAGTATATTTATAATATATATATATATACTGGTATATATATATATATATTATATATATATATATAATATATATATATATACTGGTATATATATATTATATATATATATACTATATAATATATCAGTATATATACTAGAGTATATAGTATATATACTGGTCTTTATATATTTATATCTTTTATATCTTTGGTTTCGTAACAAATAATTGAATTGAAAAAAATTTAATTGAGTAGATTTGTATGTTTGTAATGACTAAACTCAAAGACTACTGGACCTATTTTGAAAATTCTTTCACCTACAGAAAGCTACATTATGAGCGAGTAAATAGGCTATATTTTATAGTTACGCGGGTGAAGTCGCGTGCAAAATCTAGTAAGTAATATTTTAACAGTTAGTAACCCCCAGGCGACACGTGTGTCCGACAACAATCACGTGACACTTACAATTGATATTTATTATCACAAACAAACAGAACAATAGTAAATGAACTCTAACATTATTATCTCTCGGGAGAGAGTTAGCTTTTAGCGTATACTTTGACAATACTTCAAGAGAGGCAAATATTGCTTAGAGCCAGCACATAGAATATATAACTGAATATTTATGAGATAAAACAAATATTGTTTAATATTTTACCTGTATTTATTTATTATCACAAGCCCTCCAATGAGGCAGGCATCAAATAAAATCGTCATCATCATCTATCAAGTAATACTTGACGGATGTCTAAGTAACATCAAATACATTGCAGCTAATAAATAAGAGAAAAAAAATAGTGTATTAATTGATTATATTAAACAAACAGGTATATTAGTTGGGTTAAATTGAATTGCGAAAGTAATCTATAATGTTTGTGCCTTCTAAATTTTTAACTTGTCAAAATATCTGTTTCTGGGCTACAACTACTTTTCAGATTATCTAGTCGGCATAATATTCATTGGTAACGACACTACCAGTAGTGTCGTTGCCAATTAACGACACAACCAAGCCAATTTTGGATATAATTTTGGATATGTACAGACAACATAGCAAAATATTAATATTATAAAGAAAGAAGATTTGTATTTTTTTTTTGTAATTGATAAATTCAACAACTACTGGATTGATTTTAAAAATTCTTCCACCTATAGAAAGCTACATTATTAGCGAGTAATATAGGCTATTTTTTATAAAGTCACGCAGACGAAGTCGCATGCAGCAGCTAGTAGTGAATATACTTACTAGCGAAATAGACGCTTCCAACCTTAGAAGAATTAAGAATAAGGAAGGAATTGGGAATTAGTTTCTGGCGTTCCTTAATTACTCAAGGAAACACATTCTTTTATTTTGCGGTGGTCTTCCATAAGAGAGTTGTCACTGTCACCAAACGGGCTGCCTTAATAACTGAGAAACGCAATATGTCCTGCTACTACTAGCCAATCTATTAAAAGACCAGAACCAAATTTTTAAAGTTTATTTCCAAAGTTGGCACTGCAAGGAATCGCCCCGGAAACCCTGAGACAGGACGCTAAGGCTAACCTTAACCACTAGACCAATGGGCAATCGAAAGGAATAAATGATTCAGAAGAGACTAATATTGTTTTTTTGTAATTTAAGTTGTACTGTAAAAATATATCTAAATTCAGACATAGGAGGTGCTCACAAAATTTATAGAAGACACAACATTTTGTAGGACCATATTTTCTAATTAAAGGAAACCTTTAAAGCCCCGTGAGAGTACAGCTTAAAGCCAGACGCCAAGATAATATACTGACCCAACCGCAACTACTTGGGAGATGTGTCGACTGCTTTCGTTAAGCTAAGGGAACGAGCGGGCGTTGCCCCAATAATTCTTTTCAAATGTCAAATCGGTGTGCGGTACATCTTTTATAACTTACTTTTATTGAACCTTCAAACTCTCGCAGACAAAGAGGTCTAGCAATTCTCCATATATTTGTCTAGCTACATTTGGCCTCGATTTGGCCCGATGGGATGGCCAGAGACCATCCTTTTCTAATCTCTTATCATATCCTATGATCCCGGCAGAGCACTTGCAGCATCTGTGGCGTTGCTTGTGTTAAGTATAGGCGACGGTAGCCACCTACCTTGAACTGGATCGTCAGTCTAACTGACGACCTTAACTTAAAAATAATCAAAGTTGACCCAACTTGAGATCTATTCCAAACTTCGATTAATTTACTCGGTTTTCCAGTTATAATATTAAAGTTCGACAGTTACTTTCACATTTATAATATTAAAGTAATAGGGGTTAAAGTATGAAATTGCCGTTTTATTGTAATAGGTACTTCGAATTGACATAGAACCTTCATGGTTTGAGATTTTTGAGTGAAACTTTTTTCATACGGTACCTATGTAGTTCTTCTTTTAAAAAATGTGCAACATTCGATTATCAACTTTCAGTTGTTTTTTTTATTCAGCTTAGACAATAAAGATGGATACTTCGAAAATTCGTGTGATTTTTGAATACGAGTTCCGACGCGGAACTAACGCGGCAGAAACAGCTCGCAATATTAATGTTGCGTTTGGAGAGGGGACTGCTAATGAACGCACTGTGCGATTTTGGTTTAAACGCTTTCGTGATGGAAACTTCGATTTGAAGAACGAACCACGTGGAAGACCGCCCACACAGGTGAATAACAATGATTTGAAAGAGATGGTGGAAGCCGATCCGAGCCAAACTACCCAGGAATTAGCGGCATGGTTTAACGTTACCTTACCAACAATATTGACTCATTTGCGTCAAATCAATAAAATAAAAAAATATGAAAAATGGGTGCCTCATGATTTGACTGATCTGCAGAAAGAAACGCGTGTTGAAACTTGCGTTGCCTTGTTGAATCGATACAGAAATGAAGGAATATTGGATCGAATTGTGACATGTGATGAAAAATGGATTCTTTACGATAATCGTAAGCGGAAAATGCAATGGCTGACCCAAGGTCAAACGCCGCAACAGTGTCCTAAAGCAAAGCTTACCAATAAAAAGGTAATGGTAACTGTTTGGTGGTCTCAGCGTGGTGTTATTCACTACAGCTTTCTCCGATCTGGTCAAGCAATAACGGCAGATGTCTACTGCGCCGAACTCCGAACAATGATAGCGAAACTAGCAGTGAAACAGCCCCGACTTATGAATCGATCTTCACCATTATTGCTCCATGATAACGCGAGACCTCATACAGCACGAGAAACCGTTTTAACTCTACAGGAACTGCAATTAGAAACCATTCGTCACCCTCCGTATTCGCCAGACCTTGCTCCAACGGACTACCATTTTTTTCGTGATTTGGACAATTTTCTGCGTGATAAAAAGTTTTCTTCTCAGGAGGCAGTGCAAAATGCTTTCACACAGTTTGTCGAATCTAGATCACCAGAGTTCTATCGCAAAGGCATAAATGAGCTTCCTATTAGATGGCAGCAATGTATAGATAATAATGGTAATTATTTTGATTAAATAAATATGTTAAATTAAAAAAAAAACGAATTTTTATTTTTCAGTACAAATCGGCAATTTCATACTTTAACCCCTAATATATACTTAAGTATATTAAAATATGGATTAAGTAGGGACTAGTACTAGTTTGGATTTCTAAAGAGAGTCCTTTTTAAGTAACAACTAAAAGATAAATGTCAGTTAAAGGGTCTCTTAAACGGCTTAGGTAATGCGAGAAATGTGTAAATATTTTTCCTATGACGTGAAAGTGAGCAATCTCTGTTAGATAGGTCCAAATCCTCATTTTTACTTTGCCTTTTGTTTGGGTATTAGTTTTTCTTAAGCCCTTCGCTTCCGTAACGGAATCTAATCGTCAGTAAGTCTCTTTCGCTGCCCACACTTATAACTCTAATTCAAAGCTTTATTTATGAAAATGCGAATATGATTTATCCGTACCAATATTATCCGTACTTATAATAATATTATAAATGCGAAAGTTTGTTTGGATGTATTGATGTATGGATGTTTGTTACTCTTTCACGCAAAAACTACTGAACCAATCACAGTGAAAATTTGCATACACATTGTCTGGGACACCAGAAAGGACATAGGGTACCTTTCATCCAGAAAAAAGGACTATTCCCGAGGGATCATCTAAAATTAAGGAAACTAACTCCTGGATAAGTGTAATAGCAATAACGATGTCAGGCGATATATTGCTTTTTCAACGCCGACGAAGTCGCGGATAACATCTAGTAACAGTATAAAGCGTGAAAATTTGTATTTTTGTATGGTTGTTTGTAATGAGTAAACTCAAAAACTAGTGGACCGATTTTAAAAATTATACACAAACTTCGCATTTTATACTACGCGATACCAACAGTTTTCACATTTTTTTTATACTTACATTTATTTCGTAAATATTACTAAGTGATGAAAGAGAAAAAAGAACTTACAAATAAGACAATAATTTTAAATATAACAAGGTCCCTCGTTATGCGAAGGGTGCCACCATCCATTTCTTGATAATTAATTATATGAAACAAAAGAAAGTTAAATAATGTAATAGGTACTATATAAGTATAGTATTAATTGAAATATAATAGAAATAAGATAAGCTTGTGGTGGTGTAACCCCTGGGGAAGACATAAAAATGGCATCCATTAGCTTTTCCTAACGTTACAAAAAATGGTTAGAGAGAACCTGTTTCCGCCCGGGATCGAACCGGGGGCCTTGTGCGTGTGAAGCACACGTGATAACCACTACACTACGGAAACTCAGTTCACTGACATTGAAATTACTAATCGTACCTACTGCTTATAGTCTAATCAAATAAGGCTTCAGGTAAATACAGGAATTTTTGATATGTTCTTCTTTGAAGTATTTAAAAACTTTTTTTAACATAAATTTTTTTCTAAACCCCCGAGCAAGGGTTGAAAAAAATAAAAATAGTTGTTTTTTCAAGATCACTCAAAAATGGTGTGCTAGAAAAAAAAGTTGCAAAAACAAGAAAAATTGCATGGCAGGAAATTTTACATAAAAAAGATATATAGATTTCATATAGGTACTTACCTCATTATTTGAATAATTTTGATTTTTTTCCGGGTGAAATACGAAATAGTAGTACATAAAGCATCATTTATTGTTCTTAATTTTTAATAAGATGAAGTAAGTAAGCCGTATCGCTTGGCCAAGAGTCCTCAACGGCAAAATGACTAGTTTCAGATCGGATAACACTAGACCGAAACTGAATACAATTTACAATAGAAGAACACTAGAACTTCTATTGTAAATTGTAAAGTCACTAGGCGACTTCACCCACACTCATTCGTTACGCGACTCGCTTGGTGACTAACTAAGGCATCTTGTTTGCAGTGTGGCCAACGTGAAAGTATGATAGTAAGCACCAAGATCAGTCATTAAGCGAGTAGCTTGGCTCTTAGCACTAAGCGAGGTTCTTTGCAGTGTGGTCGTAGCCTCAGGGACCGCATATATTAATATGACCGCATCATATTTAATATTTATATTATATATTACCTAACAGTCAGATAAAAGAATGAACAAGTAATTAAGGGTAGAAGTTCCTTGGAGATTTTTATAAATATTCTTTGGGATGTGTAACTAAAAGTGTAACTCTAAAAACGAATTATACAATCAACAATTTTCAGAAAATACATTTGCTTTACGTCAATTACAAACAATGGCCAATTAAGGATTTTACCGTTGTAGAATAATTAATAATAATGAATTAATTATAATTAATTAAAGGCACATTATTCACTTAATGAATTTCTAAATGATGAGACCATATAGTGCAAACAGGGCCTGGAAACATTATTTAAAATAACGTTTTCAAAACGTTCTAAACGGTTCTTTTAGTTTGGTTCGCAACTTTACGTTCGGAACGAAAACGAAATAGAAACATTTTCAAAAAACGGTTTAATCCAGTGGACGCGACCTTGGTCAACGTGTGGCACGCACTGAACTGCACTGGTAAAGCCAAAACCTCAATAAAATTGGTATTATTATTCGTAGCTGCCGAGAAAAAATGGCAAAAAACGTTTTAAAACGTTCGAAAACGTTATTTGAAACGAAAACGATTGAAATTTTGTTCATGCCTAAAAACGTTTTTTTTAATGTTCCGTTCGAACGAAAACAAATTAAACCGTTCTTTAGGTATTAAAGTCGAAAACGTTTCTAAAAAAATAACGGTATTCGAGCCCCTGGTGCAAACGATGCAAGCTATGTCTTACATAAATATATCATATCTAAAAATAAATACAATTATTATTTAATTATATATTGGAAGAATTACTGTTTGCTTTTTAAATTTGCATACCGCTTATTGTCGGTTGAATATACATTATATATATTAAAACTAGCTGACCCGACAAACGTTGTTTTGCCATATAATTTTTTTTTTGGGATGGGCCACCCTTATCACTTAGGAGTATAAAAAATTGTTTACGACCTACTCTCAGACCTATCGAATATACACAAAAAAAATCATAAAAAACGGTCAAGTCGTTTCGGAAGAGTTTTGTTACAACACCGTAACACGAGAATTTTATACTTACTAATATATAGAAGATTCACAATTAATACAGTATTGAATTGAATTCAATTTCAGTAAAACGTCCTAATATACATTTAACACGATTTTCAGGCATGGTACCAAAGAAGCGTTTTGCGTACGATGGAAGACCATTGCCTGATATAATCAATTTACATCTGAAAGGTAGTTTTCAAATATCGCTCGAGCACTTTGGGTGACACGAGGACTTAAACCCAAAGTTAAGACAAACCACCGAACTAAACACGAGCACATTTTTATTAAGAGCACTGAATCGTGGCGTGTTTTTGCACATTTATACGTTATACCAGAGTTTATAGGATCTTTGGGGTATTTTATGGCGTTTTTATATCCCACCCGGAGTCTGGCACAAATTATTTTTTATCACATTATTTACCACTTTAGAGTTTATAGTTTTTTTTTTTTTGTGGAATCTTGAAATTTATTTGGTTAAACTCGGGTAATCTTTTTGTAAATTAATTCTCAAAAGATGTTTGGGTACCTACTACGCTTAACTTGTGCGTTTGTAGCCATCAAAGTAATTGTCCAAAACGTCCACAGTTATATGAAATAGTCTGTATATTTCCATTTCAAGTCTTCAAAGTATCTTGTCTAGTGAAATAACATATATATAAATTATAGTATGTATATTTCAATTTCAAGTCTTGAAACTACTTCAAGATAAAAAGTCTTGAAGTATCTTGTTTCATGAAACAATAGTATATAGATTTAATTTAACTGCACTGAAATATGACTCAAAAATTTTCGGTCAAAATTTTCTAATTAAATTTAAGGAAAATGATACTTCAATGTTCTATTGATGTGTACAGGGCAAATGATTTATATGGACAATTGGCGTATGATGATGTACCTCGGGACACCTGTGATGCCAGATTTGGCAGCCCTCGTATCGACAGGGCTGTACATCAACGATTTGTCTATGCACGATTTCAGCAGGTACGTCTTTTATTTATCATTTTACTAGCTGGTGCCTGCGACTTCGTCCGCGTTGAATTGTATAAAGAACGTTCTTCGTTCTCTTTCCTTTTCTTTTTATTTGTATGAATTTGATTTTATCTTAAACCTAATATGAAGATTAGATTTTATGATAAATAATATAAGATAGAAACGATATAAGAAACTTTTTTTTTCTAATATCAAACCAACCCAAATGACCTTTTTTATTACACTGTTCCCCACTTGACCCTATAGATGTTTTAGAGGTGTAAGATATTTTAAACTTTTTATTTGATATTGAAATAATATAAGTATTTTTATGTACCCTCCGACATTTAACCTACGTTAATAAATTACAGGGACTTAATGTTAGCCGGAACACAGCAGTCGGTTGAACTTAAACTAGCATTGGATCAAGAACAACAGAAGAGCAAGAAGTTAGAGGAATCGATGAGAAAATTGGATGAGGAAATGAAGAGGACTGACGAGTTGCTCTACCAGATGATACCTAAGCAAGTGGCTGATAGATTGCGTAATGGAGGAAATCCTATTGACACTTGTGAGGTTTGTATATTTTACTTTTTAAATCACTCTAGGGCCTAAGGTTATCCTGCGTCTTCCACCCTAGATTAAACGTATATGGCTTAAGATTAAATATGATCATGAAGGTTTATTCGAAATATTGATCAAAGAAATATTTCAATAGGATAAGTATTTCGATTAACTTGCGTACCCAACGCGTATCCCACTTTGAGAAAATCTGCACTACACAATAAAAATTCGACCGAGCAACGTCTCGGCTAATAACTTGTACAATTTTGTTATAGGATCTCTGTTATATTACGCAGTTAACAAAGATAATATTTAACAGACACTTAACAAAACACGCTCCATTGACCTTGAATATGAAACTTTTAATCACTCGGAGCCATCGTAGGCGTTTTGAAACCAAAATTATCATTGTAACCTTCCGTATGAATACTTAAAATTGGGGCGTGGAATATTTAATAGCGGTTTATGGGGTGTGAAATTTTTCCATCGAATGTTTTTTTATTATTTTTATTTGGGATACAAATAGATTTTTTTTAAATACTTATAATGCAAATACGTATCGCATTGCACAGACAGGTACCTACTTATATAAATGTCTATTGTGTGGATATAGATTTATAAGGAAACAATACCTATCTACTTTTTTCGATGAATTTGACGAATTAAAAAGCTTAAAAAATTTCTTTGACTTTTGTTTTGTTTTCTTGTTTTCTAAAAGACGCAAACCGGACGGAGTTGAAGGATATTATGTAGATATTGTACAAAATCAACAATCTCTTTCAAAGACGCCACCTTTAATAAAGAGGGTTATCTTCATTCAAGGCTACCAAGAGGATGTGGTACCGTTAAAACTTTGACAGAGAGCTCTAGAAATTAATAAATATATAAATAAAAATTATCTATACTTACTTAGCGTGACTATCAAAATAAACGTGTCACCAAACAAAATAACGCCTTGATGGATTTTTGCATACCAGTAAAATTCTTGAAAATTCTCTTGCATATGTATCTATTGCAATATATCAGAGCTACACAAATTGATCATAATAATTTCTCGAATATATTAATACGTAGTATATGAAACGCCTTCATTAAGGCCGCGCTCAAAATCCTTAAACAAACACAAATTCGTGTCTAGAAATAGCATTGTCAGCTAAAAGTGTTTACAATATAGAAGGAATTACGCAACTAAAATAACTCGGGTGCTTGAACTAAAGTATATGCTGAACTATGTCAACGATGAATCTCATTCCCCTTAATGTCCTTTAATTATTTTGTGATGACGCATCCTATCACTCTGAAACAATCACATCAAAATGTTGACTTCTTCTGATCGTTGCAGATGTTTGACAGTGTCTCGATCCTCTTCTCTGACGTGGTAACATTTACGGAGATTTGTTCACGAATAACGCCCATGGAAGTTGTTTCGATGCTGAACGCTATGTATTCAATCTTCGACACGCTCACCGAAAGAAATCGAGTTTATAAGGTAAGCCAGTAGAAATAAATCAACTTATTCGTTATAATTGTCACTTTGTCAATAAATCATAAATCAATCATTATCATTGTTATCAACGCTCAATATTTTTCAGCTACTGTGTGCGAAAGGAATGATGGCTTGAATCAGGATTTTGCTGATTTGGCAAGAAGTTTTGCCTTGTTTTTAATGCTTTCGTTTTGATATATTTAAATCTAAATAATTATATTTGCCTCCTTTGGGTTAAATAGGGGAAAGAGAAAAAAAACAGCTATTTTAAAATCACATATCTATATAATACACAGTGCCCTATTTCTATCAATAAACAGAAAACTAAAACATTTCACGTGGTTTAGGTTTCTGGTTTTTTTATCCCAGTAGCGAAACACATTATCTGCTTTTCAAATGAAAATTATATACAGAAATATCAAATAGAAGTACCTAAACAGCTAATTTCAAATAATTCAATTCCAGGTAGAGACGATAGGGGATGCGTACATGGTGGTTTCCGGTGCGCCAGAGAAAGAAGACAATCATGCTGAGAAGGTTTGCGACATGGCGCTCGATATGGTAGATGCTATTACTGACCTCAAGGATCCTAGCACAGGTAAGGGGTTCGTTGCACTCTTAGCTAATGTGTTTAGTATGTGTTTATTAGAAATAGCCATATAAACACTTCAGTTAGTGTATAAAATTAAAAAGGAATTTAGAATGCGTGAGAAATTAATTGCCTTAATTTAATTAATTTGATATATAATGTTATAGAAATTAGAAATATGTTTACTAATATACAATATATTTTTAGGGTCACATCTTTCGATAAGAGTGGGTGTACATTCGGGTGCTGTAGTGGCCGGTATAGTCGGACTGAAAATGCCTCGATACTGTTTGTTCGGAGATTCGGTAAATACAGCATCACGCATGGAGTCCACTTCGGAAGCAATGAGGATCCACATTTCTCAGACCACAAGAGAATTGCTCTCACCTTCCTACATGGTTACGGAAAGAGGTGAAATTCTGGTGAAAGGAAAAGGTGAGCTTTTGTTAATGCATTAAGGTCCAGCTAGATTATGAAGGTGACGTATAATATCCACCTAAAAATTATAACACTAACAAAAACTTATTAAATATTTTTATAGAAACTTGTGGACCTCAACAAATATTTAATGTATTAAACTTGTAATTTATCTAACAATCACAGGCTGTTTTAATATTGTTTACTTTATCTTTGTTTAACTTCACTGAATGAAGATGAAAAGGTCAGCAGCATATTATGCATGGAAACCGTAATAAATGGCATTGAAAAATAGCATATTTATGGCGATAATAACAACGAAATTATTTCAGGTTCAATGAAAACTTACTGGCTCGAAGGCAGAGAATCAAGACCAGCTCTTACCAAAGTCCAGTCACTGCACCTTCAACCTCGTGCTGGTACTGAATTAGAATGGGAACGCGCCGCAGACGTTCGAGACAGCATAGTAGAACATTCGGCGCATCAACATTTCATTAAAGATTCAAGCATTTCTGGGACATTTCAATCGCACCTTCCCAATGCTGCTATGAACTCCGGAGAAAGTTCATTAATGAGCTTAGGAAACGTGTTGCCGATACAAACAACACCGGGAAAGAGAAATTCCCAAGGGCAGCTGCCTGGGGCTCCTGTTCCTACAGTTGCGTCACCGGTTGAAGAAAGGCGTATGTACTCACCTGTAACTTTCCAAGATGTTGCAAGAAGGAGTATCGTCAATTCGCCTAATAGGACTGACACTGGCATTGGTAAATATGAACATTGAATTATTCGGCAGAAATTTATTCCAAAAATTATTTTAGGTGTCTATGAATTACGTAAACACCGAAAAACATATATATATGTTATGCCGATAATTCATTTCCTGATCACAATAATTCCTGAGTTCAAATCACAATAATTCAAAAACCTGGCCTCATCTGTTAATATTTTTTTAGTGCAAACCTCAATAACGGATTAATTAAATAGGGTAATTTTCATTTAAAGACGCTAAAGATCGTTACTAACTAAAATAATGTATGGGAAGCTGCCAACCCATAAGCCTTTTAATATTCTTTATATTTTTTTCATGTTCATTATTAATTTCAGATTTCAGATCAAATACAACAAGTGCCGTTGGATGGACGGACGCTGAATCTCTGGATACACCAAAAACACTTGATAGCCTCTACTCATCAATTTGGTATTACATTTTTGGAAATTTTATTTTTAGTTACTTAAGGTTTTCATTGTACTTGTTTGCTATTTAAAGCAGCGAACATTTTATATCCAAGAAATAATCAACATGGGTAAGAGATACATTTTGAGATATCCAAAAAATTTGTTCACTGTTGTAATAAATTTTTAAATAAAATTTATTTTAATTTATCCCGCCACTTATTAGGGACTTTCAAAGTATTAATAATTTTAGTAATAAATTAAAATTTATATACGAACATCAAAAAAGCGAGTTTTTTTTAATGTTTATAGATTTTATTCTATTATTAACTATCTTAACTATTTAAATTTTTGAACTATTTTTTATTTTATTTTTGAGCTTCCATGTATATGTATTTTAGTAAATGCGTAACCTCACTCGATAGTGAGATCGCTCTTCATTAGGGCCGATGCCCTAATGAAAAGCAGCGCAGGTTTTTACAACCTGCATTATGCTGATTTGTGGCATTTTGTGTCTTTTTATATGTTGTCTTTGTATCTATGTCCTTTGTTACAAGTAAAATTTATTCTATTCTAATTGTACAAAAAAATACAGAAGTTTTCCTAATAGCAATCTCTAAATGTGTCGCGTGCCTGAAATTATATCACCACAAAGAGACTAGTATTGCGTAGAGATTAATTGCAAGTATGTTTCCGTTCTTACCTAAATTCTTGGCAGGATTAATTCGGTATATTAGTATAAGACTAAACTAGAATTTTAGTAAAATGTGTGCAGAAATCTAATTTTTAAATCAATCTTAAGTTACAGCGCCACATCTCCTTGCAGAGTGAACACAGCGCCTCAGTCTAAGGAACCGGATATTGAAAATATTTTCGAATACACGGTAAGATATTTAATTTTATATCTTCTTGTATAAATATTCAATATATCCATACTAAACTAGTATTATAAATCAGTCGTGTAACTTTAAAAATATACTGTCCTGTATAGTCCTGGAGCTGGCCCGTATGGGGAAGTTTCCGTATGGAGATTTTTTTTCAGGAAAGTTTAGTAGGAGTCTTAGTAAGTATTTAATACTTGGGTAGATATACGCCGCCCTGGTACACTTTCCAGATATGACGTCGCCAATTTTTTTTATAAAAAAAAAAACTTCTTTAGAAACCTATACACTGGAGTATCAAATGAAAGGGCTCCATGAGCCAATTCCAAATTGATGCTTACCATATATTTTTTTTATAAAAAAAAGACACAAATTCTTATACACATTTATTTATTTATAAAAAAAAAATATTTTCTTATAACCAAACCACTGTCAGGTCGTGTATTGGTACCTCTGTTACGGATTACTTTGTTTTGAAACTGCGTGGTTACTGCAACCAAGCAGGCTAGCCTAGAAGACTAGGACTGCATCCTGTGGCATGCCGTCACTCAGCACTGGTCTTAAAAGGTTTTAGACACTTTTAGGTTTTTGTAACTTTTAGACACTAATAATATGTAATATTACTTTTCAGTGTACAGCTCGCCTGTCACCCGCACACTCTGCGCCGCCCGCCGTTTGTCGCGACGCCAACACAGATGCCAAGGCTCCGATATCTATTGCTCCAACGCCTCGACAAGGAGACGATTTTGGTGAGAGACTTGAAAACTAAAGAGCCCTAAAGATAATTTAAAAATACACTGCGTTTTGTAGGGCGTGGACTTAGCAGAAGAGCGCTTACACTAAAGCGCCGATGAAAAAGTATTTTCAAGACTCATATCTCATCATCAATTTTTTTTATATGAAAAAAAAACTTTTTAGAAATCTATAGACTGAAATATCTTAAAAGAAAGGGTTCCATGAGCCGATTCCAAATTAATGCTTACTAAAAAATTTTCTATTTTCATAAAATAAAGGTTGTTTCAAAATGTTTTTCGTTGGTGATATTTAAAAAAAATACTTCCAGATTTAGTTAAAACTCGTTTTATTTGCTATTGTTTTAAAAAGTAGTTTATGAAGTTTTGTTTATGAAAAACAACTTTTTCCGCCAATCTCCGCGAATGGCCAAAGTACCAGATCGCTATTTCGAGCTGCCTCGAGGGTTAGGATAACTTTGATGATGGCCGACCTCCGATGGCACTAGGAGAAGAGAAAAGATAAAAAAGACAGAAATTCTCATAAAAACATTAATTTTCTTATAAAAAAAACCTGTTTATCCCTCTTTCCATAAGTGAAAACAGAATTGAAATCGGTTTTGTGGTTTAGATATATTTAGCAGACTAACGCACGGCGATTGATTTTTATATATAAAAGAAAGTAAATATTGGTCTTTAACGACTTTAATATTACATGTTTTCAGAAACCGACGCCGAATGTCAAGACGCTCACACAGACACCGGTCAAATAGCTCACTTGTGCACCATTTCGGGAACAATTGCCGAACAAAGCATCGCTAAGCCTGGTAAAGTAGGCAGATTCAAGTCTAAAATAGCACCAAACAAAACTTGCGTTTCGCAGAAACAATCCAACAAAGACTCAATTAAAGATAAGGGACAGGTTCCAGTCAACGTTCAACCTCATGGTCACCATCATACGAAAAATGTGAACCATCATCAGTGTTGTGGGGCCTTCGGTAATCCACACGTGAAGCACAAGTCAAACAGTTCAAGCTGTCATCTCATATAAAATAGACGATTTTCTGATTTCACCCTGTACACTTGTTGAACATTGTAGGCCTAAGACAGTGTCTTTTGTTATTAGGTGTGTGTGAAACCGAGTTAAACTAAATTTAGCCTTAAATGTCTTAAGACTTTGAAGAAAAAAAACAATTTAATGTAATTTTTGATATTTTTTAAAAGCATCTATTTTTAATTAAGATCTGTGCAAGAAATTAAACTTTCAATAAGCATTGAAATTGTTATTTCACAAGCACAGTTAACTTTTAAATTAAAATTTAAACTTGTTGAGATCTGGTATTCAATTTTTTTGATTTTAAACTTACTATTATCACCCTCTACTTCGGGCACACTATTTAAAATCACTTTTTGTTTAGTCCGACCGATATATGAGAACTACAATTCCGTCTATAAGATGCGCAGACATACGACAACGACCACCCTTCGCGGACGCATTCGCTAAACTGTAAGATTACGTTTTATATCATGCCACAGTGTACTTTATATTGTAACACCACAGAATACTATACTTTCTGCCTTTCACGCTTCATTTCATACTCGCTCTGGTTAGCAGTAATCAATAATATTCAATGAGGGACAATAATCAGATCGCAATTAATTAACTTCAGTCGACATCAATAGCAAACGCTAACATTTCCATAAAATGCATAAAAATAATTGGATGATAATATTTTTACTTGTTAATAATTAAGGAAGAATAATTTATTTATAAATAAAATTAGCAATAGGATACCTATTGCAACATTATTCAGATCTCAAAAACTAGATAAGTTTAATATCCCAAAGAGTAATTCCAAAGGTTTAACCGAAACATATTCTTTTAAATTACTAATTATATACTATGAAGAGCTTTACATGATGACAATAGAAACTTTACATAATATTTATTAAAACTGTAGAACGTTTTAGAACTTGTTGTTTAACGCAGTTAAATTGACTTAACAGCGAGTGTTATATTTAACATAGTCACATAAATAGGCATCAATCTAGTTACAGGCTTGATTTTAGAGTTTACAATGTCTAGATATTGTCTAAATATAATAAACAAATCATGTGACCCAAAGAAAATAATTTTAAGGTTTATATTTGATATTATATTATAGACGTTGTATATGTATATGTTTTAATGCCTTTAAAATTGGCAATCTAATGTTTTTTTTTGTAAATATACCTAATTATGTACTTAAATGAAATGTTAGTTGTTATAAGTAATAACTTGATTAACTATTTACATATATTTATTTTTAAGTAATATTTTATAGAAGAAATTGGTACGAGACATTTATTTTTTAAAAATATTACAAATGTATCGAATTTATTTCATAAGCATTTACATGAATATAAATGGTTTTAATATCAATATGTGATTTTATTATTATGTGACAATGAGTGCGAATATTGTTCTTAATTACCTCCATACTTTACATCTACCCTCACAATTACAAGAAAAAATATTGTATATAAATCACAACAGATAAACACGGCCTGTCAACTGACAGGCCACGCCGCGCCGACAGGCCGTGCATCTGCTAAGGCCTGCAGTGCCCCGTCGTCGACCCGTCGAGAATCGGTTATGTGACATACGCTGTGGGAACACGTGGTACAGGCCACGACTTGCCCCGATAGGCCTTCACAGACTCGACGCGGCCTGAAACCACAGCATAAAAATGTTTACTTATTTACCAAATAGTTGTTACTTTTGTCTTGTTGTTTTGTTATTCAGTTTTGGGAGAAAATTTACATTTGCTCGCCATTTCTTTCCTTGATCATTGTGGGATCAATAACATAATACCATATGGTATTTGCCATATCCGTAGTCTTCAAATAAATTTTAATATTATTATTATAAACGGACTTCGAAAAATGAGTAAATGTATTTTTAAGAATATATTCCAAATAACGATTAGTGTAAAAAAACAAGATAAAATAAAACGGTGTGTTCAAGTGATTCGAAAGAACAAATAGGACGGTCGAAATTTTTAGCGTCCTTGCCGCACTCATTGTCACAAATTATGTGTAAGTAACATAAAGACATACTTGTATTTCTATAGACTAATATATAGCCTTTACAAAAGAGATAAAACTATGATCACTATGCCTATTGTTATATTAGCAAATCCAATTTTTCAAAAGCATGTTTTCATATATTAGAACATAAAACTGTTCCAAAATTTCTTATTGCTAACATTAAGGTTTTGTAAAAGCTACTAAACAAAATAAAATGAAATTGGTCTATTAACAAATAAGAAAAATTTACTGAATTATATTGCCTTTACTTATTTATACGTAGATGACAACCTAAAAATGGATCATAATAAAGAAGTTGGATTAAATTTTTCCGCATATGTTACGCTATTTGAACTGACAAACGCTTTGCGGAAAGGACAAATCTTACTTAAGCAATCTGTTATTTTATTACTCTATTTCTATTGTGATATATAGATCTATTTTGTTACGGCAATGTAGTGAGATATCGAAATCGGCAATATTAAAGCTGGGTGTAATCCGAAAGCTTAGCTAAGATAGTTTTTCATTAACAAAGTTTTTCATACTTGCGTGCAGAACGCAAACTATGTAAATTTGTGTGCACAAGTATGAAAAACTGCGTCAACTATGCGAGCTGTTAAAGTAAGTTAGCTTGGCTTTCGATCTGCACTCAGCTTTAAAATCAAAGTATAATGGAGCTCAAACTTAAGTCCTTAAGTCCTTAAGCTCTTTAAGACGACTTAACAACGAGTGCTTGAGTGCTTTGCTCGGATTTAAAATCCGAATTAAGAAATTTTAAATAAGTTTTACCTCAGTTATTCAATTGAGGTTTTTTTATACTCGACGCGTAAATCGTTGGCCGCCTAAATTACACCTTTAAATTTAATTTCTGTAGGTTGACATTTAAATTTCTGTAAGTTATTTTTTCATTTCCCCTATGGGTATTAGTTCTACCTTATAAATAAATTTTTATCTGTAACCATGCATCATGGACATCTTGATCTTGATAAGCTTCCAAAGTAATGGTCCAAAGTAATTTCGTAGTGATTTAAGAACTCGAATATATATATCCTTCGTTCACTCAATATGAGTCAATGACGACCGAGTCGAACGCGCCGGTACCGGCCGCGATAGGCCCCCGCGGACCGACTCCCGACGTATCGGTACAGGGAGGCAATTCTCGTGCAATAGACATAATCTCGAATTCGAGATATGTCGAAATAAAATGGCGGATGTCGATTAAAACAGAATTTTGGTATTCTCGAAATGTCACAGTAGAGAAATGTCTATGCCCAGCGTTCGACTTGCAAAGAGTGGTAAATGTCAATCGACATTCGACATTTGTCATAATTTATGTTAATAATTTTGAGCGGCCAAGTTCATAGTGCAATAATTTCTCTCTGTTTATTTTATTTTGTGAAGACAAGAAGAATGATTGACAATTTTGTGTTTGCATTTGTTAATGATGTTGTGGAAGAAGCTCGGATTTTGGCAGAATATCCTCGAAGGCGAACCCTGTGGCGCGGAAATCCCTTCGAAATACCAAAAAAATTCTTCGATTTTTTTGGTAAACGTCGAGGAAAATTTTCGTTGCTCTAGTTCTTCGTCCGCTTTAATTAGCTCCACTAACCACATCTTTTGTACGGAGCTAGGGTACTGTTTTTTAGCCATCATAAATAGTTTACTTTATTAAAATCCAAGTATTTATTTGAGGTAAATTTACGATTCACGTTGCAAATGGTTGGAAATTTCGATATAATGTTGTTTCAAGTTGGTTGATCTAACGGAAAAATTTGACACTTACGTTACGCTATACAGACAGAGTATATAATTTTAGGTTAAGTTCCACGCAGACTGAATGGTACTTTGTTCACTTCTTCATTAAAATGTTTCGTTCACTTCCCTAAGAACCCGTTCTATGAGATTTATTCATTATAATATTACTTAGAAGTAAACAACTCGTTGATTAAAAAATAGTTTTATATTTTAGTAATTATTGTACTTTAGAATTGTCATACCTCGATTATGATTCAAAATAAACGAGAAAACGGAACGTAGTCAGTAATAGACATGCAAAAGACGTGAGACATTTATCTCTATTGACATCGAGAATACGCTTTTTCGTAGTAATAGACATTTTTGTGACATTTTCAGTAGACATTTGAAAATAGACATTTTGTCGAAATAGAGATATCTCGCATATACTGAGAATTGCCTTCCTGGCGATGACGGGCCACCGCAGGCCTCAACGGATGCAACGGTTCCCACGGCCTGTCGGCTCGACTTAGCGCGGTTTAGCCCGCGAGAATGAAAGCCGTTAGGTATACTTCTTCAATGGGCGGCCAACGTTATGCGCGCTGTATTTTTATATTTTAAAAAGTAGGTAACGAGATATATTCTAATTCTACTTATCCCATTACATGGTAATGGATTATTTTTAGATGTATATAGCCTTAAGAAAATATGCTAGATAACATTGTTGAAAATTGGGAATACACCGATTGACTTAATTAATTATTAATTAATGTTATTAATAAATAATTAAGTATTAATTAATTCCGCTGTGTACTTAATGTTGTGAGTCAATTACGACAAAAAATTCTAGTCTACGAAAATACGGTTGATTTACATGCTTCCCTACCTTGAAATACAAAGGAAAAAAATTTTGTCATGTAAATAAAATGTAATATAAAAAATATAACCATGCAGTTTAGGTATATGGCATCAAATTAAGTCATTTCCAGAGATGTGTACCTTATAAAGGTACCTTGTGTGTCCAGATTAAATAACATATCATATAACTTTTGTTGTATAAAACGTTTACATTATTTAATAATAACTCTGTATAACATTGCAACATAAAACAAGAATGTATATATTAAAATAACACTGCAATATAACAATATTATTATCTTGGTCGAATCATGAGTAAAAGTGATGACGTGACTCATGCGCAAATGTTATATACTTTTTTATTAAAACAATCTTATATGAATTAAAACATATAAACAATAACTTCGTTTATATGAAGTTATATGACATTGTTATATAAATTTTATAAAACTTTATTTTATTGAAACAAAGTTGTATAAACATTTGTTTTGATAAAATAGCAAGATGGCTTTGCACAGATGCACTTTTTCTGAAAATTAAATACTTGTGTAAACCTTTTTCGTTTATCGCTCTTCCATTAGTGAAAACTGTATTAAATTCCGTTAAGTGGTTTAGAAGAAGCTAGCGAAGAAACAGCCAGAGATGAACAGCTATTTTATTTTATAAAATGTATAAATAATAGATGTATAGATATTCTCCACACATATGAAATATGCTATACAACTATGTTTTATGATATATTTTGTTATATAGTCTGGAGGCGAGTATATTCTTAAGACGAGTAACAATATTAACGACGAAACAAAACAGAAATTAATATCTACGTTCATTTGCCTCACAAGATCGTCGACTTGTGAGATGAAGTCATCCCAATTGTTTTTTAAGTTACGAGATAACATGGTAATTGAAACATTTAAAGAAGAGATTTGTCATTGACAAGATATATATTTGTCATTTTATTTTTGTGATCCCTCGAAAACATTAATATTTTCTGGTTGAATGGTACTTTAATGTCCTTTACTGTACCCCTGACAAAGTTGTATGCAAGATTTCATGATGATTGATAAAGTACTTTTGGAGATTTGTGGTTAATTATAGATTTTAATTATTTTAATCATATTTAATTTGTGTTAGCCTTGTGCTTGAGAAGTGGGAAAATTGTAAATCAATCGAAAGTTGATGACGTTGTGCTTAGAAATGAAAAAATATATTCTAGAGTTCTTTATTGGGAACAATGCTTTACTAGTTATAAATCGTTAATGACTACAGTATTTATTATTCGCACATACGATCTTCTATTATTTTTTTATGAAAATAAAATATCATAAAGTGTCATATCAATTTTGTTATTTGTTTTCGAAATATCACTTTGGTGGAAATAAAGAAATGTGAATATGATTTTTTTTTTAATTTATTTACTGGCTATACCTACCAGTGTATTTAGTAGTAAAACTATAATTAAAAGTTATAAACTAATCCCCGACTTTCTATCGAGCCCAAACACGCTGTATCTGCTGTAAGTTACTAATGAGTGGTATCCCTTAGACTACTTGATTCAACAGCATCAGGTCAAAGTTACCATGTCATGGAAATAACACCTAAGTAACAGTATACCAAGTATCACATCAATCGAACCTGTGGAATTTAATGAAATCACTTCGTCAACTAGGAAAAGGGCTGATGATTTTCAAACGCCTGAACAGATATTCATAAATTATTAGGTATAACTGAGAACTATCCCGATCTAGTCAGCTTCCAAACAAAAAAAATGGTTCAGAATCGGTCTTCAATGTTTTAAGAAATAAAAAACAATTATCGCATTTATTACATAATGTATTTATTTATTTTTAATTAATTATACTATTATTATATTATCATTCACTACATTAGTTTTGTAAAATAATATTTAAAATAATTATTTAAAAAATTATATGTAAGTATATATTTAAAAAAAAAACTTATTGAACGAAAATATTGCATTAATGGGTACCATGATATTTATACTCGTATATATATCACCGTAAGATGACTATATATGTTATTTTTATGCTATATAATTTCTATAAAGACTTACCTATATGAACAATATAAAAAAATAAAACACTACAATTTTCTTCTTGTATGGGGGGGCTATAACTTACACAATAACTACAAATATATAGATTTAGAATGTACTTAGAATTTTTTTTTTAATTATTCAAAACTTAAGCCGGTTCCTTTCATATGCTTCTCTGCCCATTCGTCGAACCTTCTCGACAGATCGTCTGACATGTAATTCTTCCAATCTCCAATCTCCCCCTTCCTTATAAATCTGAGTTTCGTTTGTTCCAGGTAGCTCTTGCCGAAAGACCTTTCCAGTATTGCCTCCAAATTGACAGCCCTATTTGTCTTCATGTTTCGAAAGGACAGATGATCGCAGAGTTTGTCGACTTGGTCATCCGTGATCGTCTTGTTCAAGAAGGACGCGGTTCTTCTGACCACCGAGGGCAGATCGCGTTTCATCTCCTCAAATTTAATGAAGAGAACGTTCGGATCGTTTCTGCGGTTCCAGAACCCTGGAAAGTTATGTAAAAAAAAGATTTAATAAATAATCGTCCGTACTTTGCAGTAGAACTGCTTGGATTTTTTTGTCCAAACTGTTCTCGTAGAACTATTTGGACTAATTCAATTTGGACTATTTGGACTTCGTGAAGTCCGAAGTGAAACTTTTTCACTTCGAAAATTCGAAAGATTTATTAGCATGCGTTGAACCATTTTTATAACTTGATTAGAAAGGATATTTTTTTAATAAAATATGAAGTGTCAAAATTGATTGTCAAAATTTTCGCAAGGGATAGAATAGGCAACGAATTACAGCGCATAAGTAAGTATACGAAGTTCCGGGCACCAGCTAGTCTATATCTATACATATTACAATATTGATGATTAATACCTAGATTAAACTATAGGATACTTTTTGTCTTGAAAAAATCTTAGGTTACTGTGGGATTTTCGAAAATCGATTTACAGCGCGTACGTAGTTGCAAGCATCAGCTAGTAAGAAATAAATACAATTTTGAAAGTTTTACATGATACACTCTTTCATGAGGCTTTTGATCTGAGGGCACGGCAATTCCCTCAAGCCAAGTCGAGCCAAACAAAAAAACCGCTAAAATTTACTAAGTATTCATGTAGATGACCAGATTCCATGCTCTTAAAAAAATCGGTTTAACGCGACGTTATGCAACTAGACATATTGGAATTCGACGTTGTGGCACTAAATCAACTAAACCAGGTTAAGCTTGGTAGAGCATAGCACATCGGCATTCGTCTTACAACACAATAACCTACTCCTAAAAGGGTACCAACTCAACTTGTTTTGCAAGACGGTGACTTTCTTCCATTACCGGTACGTAGGGTACCTGACATAGGACTACAAAGTTAGTAAATCATACCTCAATGCATACTTTTCTGTCGAAGTATATATTGTACCTACGACCTTATGCAATGATTGCTTATCGAAACATATACCTACCTACGACCAATAACAATTTTGAGATAGACATTGCCACTATAGACCGAGTTAAGGTTTCAATAAGTAATAAGTACCAATGAAATACAATAAAACTACTACGACTACAATAAACTATAAAAATATTGCTGCACTAAGCCATTATCTTACAGAATACCATGTTTTGACCAATTTCGACTGCTCAATATTTGAATAGTTGCAAATTTTTAAAATATATTCAATTCATACCACAAGGTAGGTATGATCTATTGATCAAAAATTTTAATTTTAGAGAGTAGAAGCCTTCATTTCCAAATCACAGACGCTGCGCTTCATTTAATTATTATTAGCATATCTTAATTAATAAAAAAATATAAATAAAATACCTAATACGATTCAAAAACTATTACGTACATAGCTTTTAACGTGACAAATGCTTGTTACTTATATTTCCTCGACAAACTGAAAGTTTTTTTTTTTTATTAAATCAAGGCAGCGCTTGGCCGCGATCTCACTTGATGTAAGGTGCAGATGCGGCCAAAGGTGGACCACGCTTACCTAGTAAGTGCCCATTCACCCTTGACTTGAAGACCCCGAGATTGTAATTATGCGGAAACACGGACGCAGGCAATGAGTTCCACTCCTTAGCAGTTCGGACAAGGAAGGCGGAACTGAAACGCTTCGTGCGCGAACGAGGAACGGCAACCACGAATGGATGAAACCCCTGCCCGCGCCTCGTGGTCCGCAAGTGGAACGGTTCCGGTTGGATCAAATCGAACAGAACGGACGCACACTCTCCATAGTGTAGACGATAGAAAATCGATAGGCATGCTACTTTTCGGCGATGCTGCAGGCTTTGAAGTTGAGACTCCACAAGGGCGTTGTTGTCAATAAGTTTCTTAGCTCGCCTTTCAATCGAGTCCAGTTCAGCCAGTTGATAACGGGCAGACCCATCCCAGAGGTGGCAGCAGTACTCCATGCAGGATCGGACTTGTGCTCTGTATAAGTCAAGGAGCTGTCTCGCAGTGAAGTACCGCCTAACCTTGGAAAGGATGCCCAATTTTCTGGCGGCCGTTTTGGCAATGGACTCGATATGCCTACCAAAGTGCAGATCGGCAGTAAGGTCTACACCAAGGAGTTGGAAGTGGTCAGTGATTGGAACGGTCACTCCCCGAAATGACGGGTTCAGGTCAAATTGACTCCGTTTCGCCGAAAAAAGACACGCTTGGGTTTTTGATTCATTGAATCGCACCAAATTGGCGTCTCCCCAGTCGGAGACAATTTTCAGGGCCTGGTCCAATCTACAGGCCATGTCTTCCCTCAGAGAGTGGATTTCCTGGGTACTGGCTCGTGCGTCGGACATATACCTCTAAACCACTGTGCTGTCGTCGGCATATCCAAATGTTCCAGGCATTGCCAACAGGTCATTTATATGCAGCAAAAAAAGAGTGGCTGAGAGCACGGATCCCTGGGGGACACCGGCATTGACACCCAAAAGATCAGACGAGCATCCGTCAATAACCACTCGTATTGATCTTTCCTCCAGGAAATCAGATATCCAATTACAAAGGCCTGGAGGGATACCGTAGGAAGGAAGCTTGCCTACAAGTCCATCGTGCCAAACCCTGTCGAAGGCCTTTGAGATGTCGAGAGACACGGCAAGTGCCTCGCCGTGCCTCTCGATGGTCTCGCTCCATAGGTGCGTGGCGTATATGAGGAGACCACCAGTAGACCTTCTCTGGCGGAATCCAAACTGGCGATCATTCAGGAGGTCATTATGCTCAAGATACGCAAGGAGTCGTTTATTCAAAACACGCTCCATAGTCTTACAGATTATGGAGGTGATTGCAATAGGGCGGTAGTTATTAGGGTCAGCACGACTTCCTTTTTTAGGTACAGGTTGCAGGTTGGCAAGCTTCCAAGATTTAGGCACAATACCCACTCTCAGAGACAGGCGGAAGAGGTGCGTAAGGATAGTCCGCAGTACTATTGCCGGAATTCCATCAGGGCCACTAGCCTTGTTCACGTCCAGAGATCTTAAGGTCCTAAGTACCTCGGACTGGCGAATAGATATTTCCGGCATTGTGTATTCGCAACGGGGTAAAGATGGTGGGGTATGGCCGGAAGAATCTAGACGCGAATTACTCGCAAACAAGGAGGCAAAAAGATCAACCTTCTCCTTGGCGGAATGAGCGAGTGACCCGTCAGGCTTTAGCAGTGGCGGAAGCGACGAACGACAGAAGTTCTCTTCCACAGTGTATTTTTATAAAATGATATGCTTGTTTTTGGACTAATGGCGATAGAATATTATGTCCGCATAAAAAAGAATACTTTTTTTTTTTCAAATTATGCTCACCGAGAATGTGGTTCCAAACAGGTCCGAAGGGGGCACGGTCCCTCATGAAAATGTCACAGAAGTCCTCGAAACTGCCTTTCAGTCCGTGCACCAAAGTGCAGTAATGGTAATAAGACACTACCATATCTTTTGGATTTCTTGATGTGTAGATTACCTGTAGATTAGGTGTCTTTTAGTTTACTCTTTCATCGTTCTAATAATCATAGTTAGATAATATTAATTTATTACAATAACTCAAATAATATATAATGTGTTTCCGAGCTCAAATAACCCAACTATTTTCAAAGTTCGAGTAAACTTACTATAAAATATTTCCATAAATATGTCAAATTCGTGGTAACACAAAATCATCTGCATTATTTTTGGTTTGCTTCTCAGATGTTGCTAAATTGCTGCTCAGGTTTATTTTCATGAAAGCATAAGGAATAACTCATAAAAAACAAGGAATTGTTCAAATTCCTTATTTTTTATTGTTTAGGTAAATAAAACTATCAATTATACCAACCTTGGGCTTCACGGACCCATCTTCTCTCTGTATGTCAACAGGCAAAAGATCCCAGGGTAGATGACTGCGAATGTAGCGTGGATGTGGAACTCGATACTTGACCAGGTCTACAGATGTACCTTTGACCGATTCATCATGCCATTCGGCATGTCCATCGACCATGATGCAGGATAACTCCACTAAAGGACAACGAATCTAGGAAGAAAATAAGGAATAACTTTCGGATGTGCAAAATATTTTTCTTAAGAACTAATTAATATTTAAGAACTAATTTGTAAAACAGAAAGAGTTTCTTTCGCCGTATTTTCCCTTCTAGAACACCTAATTTTGTTTCCGAACATTAAGTATACTTTTACCTTTATTAAAAATTATAATCTCTAACAAATGCTAACGTTTGACGATTTACTATCAAATATTAAAATTTAGTTTATACTAATTCACACTAAGTAGAATTTTAATTTTTAAAACATAATGAGTAATATATGGTACTATTCAAGTAAATTATAGGGTTTGACTGCGGAAGACACGCTACATACTACAAAATACTCACTTGCTGTATACTTTTAGCACCCTCGTAATCTAAATCGTGGCCAATAAGCCACACCATTTCTTGACACCATGTTGACCCTGCAAAAAAAATGTAATCGAGAATGCCAAAATTGTAAATATGTATAATTTTGCGAAAGGATCAACAGCTGTTACTGTACTAATTTTAGGAAAAATTTTTTTAATGTATCAGACTATATCTCTTTCAACATTAAAGTATTGTAAGTAGCGTATGCTAA
The DNA here is from genome assembly GCA_936446665.2 of Synanthedon andrenaeformis. Classification (NCBI taxonomy): domain Eukaryota; kingdom Metazoa; phylum Arthropoda; class Insecta; order Lepidoptera; family Sesiidae; genus Synanthedon; species Synanthedon andrenaeformis. The sequence goes on from OW387801.2 coordinate 4,870,289, forward strand.
AGGATACTTATAAAAGAGTTAAAACTTTAAAAGGTTTATCCTATATAGCCTTAAAACTAAATACGAGATCTGGATGTCTACAAATTAGTAAGAGCGAATATTGTTACAGACGTATGTATATTAATCTATTGCTATAAAAAATCTGATTAAAAAATGAAAAAGTTTTATCACGAAAATCAACACATTTTTATTAATCTTATTTTAGTTATCATAGTAAATTAAATGTTAGCCTCATCAACCAAATATGCATTAAAGTTAACAACAGATGAACAAATTTGTTATTAGATACCTAATAACAAATTTGTAGATTAATAAAACACATACATACCAGTTCTTGGATACGAGCACATCCATATGTCTTTATCTAGCACCTCCATATCCAGTATGTCTTGGCCTATAGTCATGTAGTCGGCCGGTAAAATAACTCGCCCAGGATTTATTTCGACCATACAATCCTTCTTTTCGAACATTCTATCCAAAAGTTCGCCAGTTTCATTGTCGAGTTTGGAAAAGGAGAGATTCGGTTTGGTCCTCATTGCGTTTGCGACTAAAAAGTTTATCACATTAGTTATTAATATTAAAAGTTCAACGCGTCCGTTGCATTCATCTATCGGAAGTGTACTGTGCTGATCGCGTGCGCTGGCCGCGCAATTTTCCTCAGGCAAACTCTCACTGCGCAGGAGTCGCTTTCATTTCACTAGGAACCAAGTAAATAAGTGTGCTCAATAGAGTGAATCATTACCTAAACTGATTACGAGTTTTCGTCAAAACATTAACGGGATTACGTAACAGTGGAGCCAATTTCTCTGTACCCCACTATCCACAATTCATTATCCCTTGTTCTTTATTTTATAATGGTAACTAAAATCTAACTAAATATTTATACGCGGTGAAAACTTATCGTTACGTTAGCTGTCAGTATGCCTGCTACTCTTTTTTTTTTAATAATTATTTCACCACATAACTACTGAATTGGTCTTTACAGAGTCCTTTCTTTAGGCCATAGACACAAATGTAATTTATTAAAAAAATAGCGATCTGCTCCCGGCTTGGCATGGATGCAATTTCTTCTGCAAATTATATACCTACACAAACATCCCTTGTTTATCGCACTTTCCCTTAGTGAAAACCGTATCAAAATCCGCTGGGTGATTTAGTAGAACTTAGCGAATTAACATACAGGGGCTCAAAGCTACTTTATTTTACAAATAGTATTTGCCCGCGACTTCGTCCACTTCCGATCGCTACTAAACTTCATAGGAACACTCGCTGCACTAATCTGAAGATTGTCTGAAAGTTTCATCAAAATCGGTTCAGCGCTTTTGGAGTCTATAGGAGACATACAGGACATACATACAGACATCGCCTTTTATATATTTTACAATATATCGCACTTACGGTACTAAACCGTCACTTCTGTAAATGATGTAGTTATTTTTTAACAAAAATTGCATAATTGGCGTTGTAGGCACCGTAAGTGCGATATGTATAGATTAACAAAAAAAAATTCTTAATATCTCCTATAAAATCATCATATTAAGTTCATATTTACATGATTCACTCGATACCTAATAAACCAGTATTTCTAGACGTCTAAGGTTCTCACAAATTAAAATCAACAACTTCCCGACGACTTTCTGTTTCTATAAGCGATGCGTTTGCATGCATAACTGGGTATCATAGAAGTTACGCATCTACGAGTACCAGACCGTTATGCAAGTAATGTAATGTAACCAAATTGAGGAAGCGCTTCGACTTAATTGTGGTATTTAATAACCAAATAATAATAGTATATTTATATACTATATACTAGTTATTAACATTCATATTATATACTAGCTGTTGCACGCGACTTCGTCCACATAACTCCATAAAATATGGCCGCGGTTATTCGCTGATAATGGGTGAAAGAATTTTTAAAATCGGTTTAGCAATTTTGAGTTTATTCATTAACTACATACAAAAACACAAATTTTCTCTTATTATAATATTAGTAACTATAGATAGTATATATGTATAGTATAGTTAGAAATAGATACTTAGATATATAGATATTAGTGTTCGTCCAAATCTTATAAATACTTAGGTAAAGTTTGTTTGTTCGTTTGTTTGTATGTAGGAACTAATCAGGATGTGTTTTAGAAATAAATAAACTAATATATAAACAAATAATATTATTAAATGTAATCTTCGTTTAGCTTGAAAAGCCCCTAGCGAAAGCAACGCCCGCATTCAAAATGTTATTGACCTTTTCGCTGCGTAGGGTTGCCAATAAGTTTGGTAGAATTCTTCCTACTAGGCGAATTTTAACAATTTCCTTTTCCCTCAAATAAGTTACTAATAATATTGTAACAATTGAACAGTCAGATTTTAAATGGTTCTATAATTCAAATTATTATTGATTTTTGTTGAAATAACAGGTCCGATTTTTCGGACAAGACTAAAACAAAGGAAAGTTGTTTTTTGAGTTTTTGGTCAGAGAACTATTTACTGATGACTTTCTTGGTGTTCTCATAATGATGTTTCTCAAAAAAATTCATGAATATGTCTGAAATAAATTATACTGTTAATATAATATATATACTTATAAAATTGTTTATTAAAGCAAAGCCAAAACTACTTAGCGTAAAAAGCTGAAATTTAGAACATAGGTTTTTTTATAACGTAAGCACCTGCTAAGAAATTTCAACTCCATACGAAGTCGGGGGCGACTTACTAGTTTTGACATAAATAAACACATAACGACTCCTTAGTCTTTGTGTTCAAAATAATTGTGATTTCCTAAAAGCAACTTTCATTATACTCTATTTTCCCCATTTCCATTTCCCTATATCTAATCCTTTTAACTCTACTATAGTCGGAAGTGTGCCTGCAGCACATGTGGCATTACTTGCTATAGGCGACGCGACGGTAGCCACATACCATCAAGCGGATCATCAACCTGTCTGCCGGCCTTATCATTTAAAAAAAAAATTACCTACGTAGAAAAAGTATGCACAAATGCAACCTCCGTGTTAACATGGTGGAGGGTTGTAGGCAACCCTTCTTTAGAGACCTGCGCGATTATTTCTAATTTCCGGTTGTTTCCGCGCCGGCGCTATGGACAAACGTCACTTATAGGGGCAAGGGGACCAATGTAGACAATTCAATACACAACACACAGCCGCATGTATTTTTAATTGTTTTAGGCCAGTGCTTAGTTGTTCTACTAAAATTCAAATAGAAAGAAATAGGTATGTCGAAAGTAACAAATGTCAATTCGAGTTTAGCTTACGAAATATTACTCTATTTGAACAGTTTTTACTTGGGCATGTTTTTCGTGTGTGAAGTGGCAATGGGCATTTTGAAGGCTATCAACGTGTCCTATCCGGAAAACGCATTACTAACTGAGGCGGGAATATTTTGCGCTTTGTGTCTTGTTGAAGTTTTCCGGATCTTCCTCGGTCGCAGAGGCAATTTGGCTAGCAAAAGTGAGTTTTGAATTTTACCCTTTATATTTTTTTATGTTAAGGTCGTCAGACAGGACTAGTAGGATGGTTTTAGAACTGTACGACCTGTCTTTGCTTTGCAAAAGAATTTACTAAGTATTTTAAGAGACTTAGAATTACCTTCTTTGTTAATTTGTTAAAAATATTGTTAATTATTTATTTATTTAAATACTAGCTAACCGCTCCAGGTTTCGCATTTTTTTTCTGCAAATCTATACTAATATTATAAAGCTGAAGAGTTTGTTTGGTTGAACGCGTTAATCTCAGGAACTACTGGTTCGAATTGAAAAATTATTTTTGTGTTGCATAGTCCATTTATCGAGAAAGGTTTTAGGCTATATAACATTTTGTACGCGGACGAAGTCGCGGGCAATAGCTAGTTAGATATATAAAAAAAGCTTCCTCGTTTAACGCTCTTTCCATTGGTGAAAATCGCATTAATATCCGTTGGGTAGTTTAAAAGATCTAAGCGTACATGCGTACATTATGGTATGTAGGGACATCAAATACCATGTAAAGATATTAATATCGAAAATTTTCATTTTTTATAAGTATTCAACGGTACTGAATTTTTGTTTCAGAGATTCCCGTATTTTTCTCGGTCGTTCTCACGATACCATCGGCAGTGGGCGTCTGCTACTTTCTCATTTACCAGACCTACATCCTTAGATTGGAGTACATCTGGTGTGCTGTCATGTTGATCTTCCACGTCCTAGAATTGGCGTTCGCCATTCTCTTCATCTTCACAGTGTGTAAAAATCAACAATACGAATAGGATAAGTTTAAATGTAACTCTTACAAAAGTTACTCAACGCCAAAAAGATATTAAATTAATAAAATTGCCAAAAGACTATTGTGATATTAAAGGGTGTATCCTAATTATTATGTACCTACTTAGATATGAATAAGATGATATTACATCAAGCAGTGGTGAGATACGGGCTGGTGATAATGATGACTAATTGAAGGCCTTTTGCGAAAATAATAATACTGTATGATAATAATTGGACATAACTGAATCAAAACTGTTTCAATTAAATAATAATAGTCCAATTTATCCGCCATTTCCTCAGTGTGTAATTTTATATAAGGACCCCATGTAGGTTTTCATTAATGTTGATATTAATCATGATATATACATAAAGCATACATTAAGCAGAGTACAAACTATTTATTTAAAAAGTACAATGAACCATTTACACCTGAGGGGATTCTGATGAACCAAGGAGTTCACCAGGATCCTTTTATCAGTTGACATGTAGGTACTTAATCTCCACCTTGAGTTCGCGAAGTAAAATAAAAATACGAAATACGAAATGAAAGAAAATATGAAATAAAATAAAAATTTCCCTTAGCAATTTTAGGTTTAGAAATATATTTATTCTCACAAAGAATTACAAATTCACTTACGTGAGAAACTTAAAACTAATAGTTACAAAACAATAATTCACATTGCAAGCATACAAATAGTAGATACCTAAAACAACAAAAACACGAAAAACGCTTAATACCTACAACTTACTAAATAAAATACATAATTTAAAAAGTGGGTAGAACTTACAAAGAGAGCAAATGCATGACAAACAAATGAAACAAGAACGAAAACACTGATATACGGCACTGGAAGGGACATCACATCGTGTAATAGAAAATTATTTTTTATTTTAAATTATATATATTATATATAATATTATATATAATACATATACACATATATACACATGCGCATATATACATATACACACACATACACAAACATATATATATTGATATTATTTTAGAAGGTGTCTTTTAATAAGTTTTTTGAAAGTATTGGTTGATTTAGCATCTTTTATATTTTTAGGAAGTTTGTTGTACAGCTGCGCGCCCCCATAAAGTATACATTTCTTTCCATAATTAGTTCTAGGTATTCGCAAAGTCAGTTTATCCGCATTTCTCAATTTAATTTTTTGTACACTTCCTTTTTTTGTAAAACTAATATGTGTAAATATTTCTTTATTAAGTATTTTCCGAATTAATAGACAAGTAAAATATATATATGTATGATTGACATTCATTATTTTAGTCTCATTGTAAATTCTGCTAGTAGGTACCAGGAAGTCATAGTGAAATAGTGATTTAATTAATTTATTCTGTGCAATTTGGATTAAATTTAAATTAGTTTTAGCAGCTCAACCCCAGATTTCGATTAGGTAGTCTATTTTGTGCGCAATTGTAGTACACATTACAATTGCGCTCTAAATACAACGAGCGAACTATATTCATTACACATACACGAATGAAATGATACTTTATATCAATATGCTTTGCATCATATTGTTGGCTGCTATTTTATGTGCCGACTGATTATCATTGAAAATTACGCTTCCTTTGAAGCTTGACTTAGTCCAATGTACTCCGCTTCTGTGGAGATTAACGAAACTGTTGTTTCCTACTTTCCCAAGAAACGATATTTTTACCTAATTGTATATTATATAAATTAAAAGAATTAAGACAAAATTTACTTGTGAAACTTATTACTTGTTTGATATAATTATGTATTAGGCGTGCTGATTTACTTTTATGTTAATAGGTATTTAATATAATATAATGAAAATAAATATAAGTAGGTAATAATAAATATACATAGGTAGGTACTTACTAAAAATATTAATATATTTAACACCTATAATGTATGTGTTATACCTATATAAGTATTTACATGGTATCAAATAGGAATGTTTCGCGCGTTTATAGGGCGCTGAATGTTTCAGCTTTATTTATGTGATTGCCTTTTATATTGACACTGGGTACATTTTTTACGATTTTTTTTTATTAATAGATCAGATATGTTTTATCAAGCTACTTGATGACTTGATGGTCCACTTGGTAGATGGTCATCGTCGTTTGAGACTCACACCAAGGAGTGACCTACGTAAAAAAAAAGAATTATTTTCGTTAACTTGACTTAAAACTTAATTTACTGATAAATAAAATGATATGAATACCAAAAGTAGTGTAGAGTGTATTCGGACTACAAAGTTTATTAGTCCAATGTACTATACCATCAGATTACTAAGATTACAAAGTTTCATCAGACCGATCATCGGACTAAGCAATCGGACTACTGATACGAGGCCATATAGATTGATGGTTCTAACTGATACATGAACTATATTTTATGAGCCGATGTCATAATTTCGAAGGCCTGGTGATTATACTACAACTCCTACTACTACATAATGTCATACTAGGAGTTGCTTATTGCTCGTTGAAAGTTACAACAAAGATCACCTTAGTTTAAGTTACCCCATTCATACAGTCTAAAACTTTGAGTTCCATTTCTGTAATGCATTTTATGAAAATAATATTTATTAAGTAAATATTTGCCTGAAATAAAATGTATATTTGCACAGAACTAAGTGTTTTATTAATATTTCTAATAATAAATTTAAAAAAAAAATTATAACCATCAAATAAACTTCTACGATATTAAAGCCGGCTAGATATAGGCATAGTCCGCATTTACTCATATTATGTGAAGTAATGGCTATTTTAGAATAGGGCATTGTTCTCCAAAAGAGAGTTTGTATTTTTATAACTTGTTAAACCAAAATCGTTAGTAAAAATTGACTAGAAAAATTGTAAAACTATTATTTTATTTTAAATTTAATTTATGCATGGACCTCTTTCAAATTTCATCTGATGAGATTCATTATTTCTTTTTTAGATTTATTGTTCAAAATTTTTCAAAATTATATTAATAAATGATGATAATGAATGATTTAAATCAATTTATTATTGCTTTAATACTGATAACCAAAATAACTGATTTACTCACTTTTTTAAGAAATGACAATTATACATATATAATATAATGTATATATTATTATTGAATGTTTTAATAAATTTCCCATTATCTAATTAAAAAAGCCATAGATGTTGAAGTAAGAAAAGACCACTCAAATTAATATTTAATAATTTAATGCTATATCATTCAAACTTCTTAAGACTTCAAACACTTTTTATTAAATCTCTATACAGTTGGTGGAGTCAAATGTTCCGGTACATTAAGACATTCTACTTTGGTGACCTTTAATGCACATCCTTCAGGAAGATTTCTTTGAATATATTCTAAATATGTGTCACATGTTGATCCGGTAAGCCTCTGTAAGTGTATAAATCTGAAGTATGTTCGAATTTCATATTGCACTTTATGTTTCTTGTATATGTGAACACATTTCAATAATGTGTGTCTCTCCTTTTCAGCTTTTCTCAAGGCCCAGCTGAAAAAATAAATTTGCATTAACTACAGTTTAAGAAAGATCTTAGAAGAAAATATTGAATGACGATGTTACATGTTATATGTTACACTTTGCCAGTTAAATTAACTATTTAAAATTTAGCTCTGTCAAATCACTGGAACATGCAATGTTCTCAATGTGAAATAACTGCATGTGTGCTTTAGAGTTTCGGTGAGTAAGGGATGTCAGATCCCATTTCCCTATCCCTTAACCTTAATCCTACAATTGTTGGCAGCGCATTTGCAGCTCCTGTCGCGTTGCTTGTGTTATAGGCGACGGTAGCCACCATCAAGTGGACTGTAAACCTGTCTGTTGACCTTAAAATATAAAAAAATGCATGTTTCAATATTTCGGTGAATGAGTAAGGGATGCCAGAGTCCATTTCCCTATCCCTTCCCAATGCCTTAACTACTATGGTCAGCCATGCATTTGCAGCACCTGTGGCGTTGCTTGTGTTATAAGCGACTGTAGCCATAAAATGAACCATCAGCCTGTGTAACAAACAACATAAAAAAAATTAAAAATAACCTCAATCTTCTTACCTTTTAGTAACTTCGATACCGAGATGTGAGGCAGCAGCTACACAATACCAAGAGTAACTCAATAACACTGCGGGATCAACACCTCTCATTTCCAGTTCCACTCTCTTGTACAGTTTGTCCAATTCAACAACGGGCGGTACATTTGGAATGGTTTCGGGTGTCGGTAAAGGTGCAACAGACTCCGTTGTAAGAGTTCGCAATGCAACATGGTAAGCATTAAAAACGCTTCTAGCGACCGGCAGTGATCGTCTTATACTCTATAAAGAAAACATTTGGTCTATTATTAATAATGGATATTGGAAGATTTTGACAAAATAAAGTTTAATAATTCAAAATATAATTTTAAAAAAAAATTAATACGAAATTGTTTATTAAAAAAATGATAGAATGAAAATTAACACAATTGAGGTTACCTTTATTATATTCATTTTACAGAAACGATGCACGGTACTTTATTACACCTTTACTATTAAAATGCACGATAAATAAATGCTCCGCAATTTTTGTTGAAAAGTAAGAATGGAAAATGTATGAAAACAAATCGGTTCAAATAAATAATGGTTTGTTTATGAGAAATTGAAAAATGCTTCCGTTTTTGTTTCTGTCATAGTGACATCTTGGTTTTGGATAAAATCAAGGCTGAAGGCACATTAATACATACTCTAGCGAGCACAAGCGGACCTTCCTTTAGTATTCTGAGTCTCCGGTAATAAATACATTGACATTGACACTACTGACAGTCGATATAGGTATGAGTCGAGTCGAACTCCTTGTGAGTTTGTGAGTATACTGTTTTTTAATTCGAAGGAGTAATTTGACAGTTCCTAATGTCAAATTTTAAAATAATGTTACCAGTGTTTTTTCCGTAGTGCTGTAATAATATCAGTTTTAGTTAAATAGTTATATTTTACGGTAAAAATATTTTTGATTTTGTTTTGTTGATTTAACATTAGTACTATTATTATTTTAAGGTTTGAAATTCGTTTAAAGCAGGATTACTAATAACCAAGTTGATTGGAATGAATAAAAAACAATTCATAATTTATATGTGAAGTCAAATAAATAAAAAATATTATAATGCATTACATAATTATTATTTTAGCATAATTTTACGTCACCTATAAAAATATTCTCATCATAAAAATTATAATAATCAAAAAGAATTGCGACTTAGAACGGACTGCAAAAAAATATAATTTAAAGAATAAAATAATATTGAATATTAATTCCAAACTAATTAATGTTCTATAAAGCATTGAGTACGGTTTTATATAACCATAAGTTTTTTAATAATTTCGATTAGGTGACATCACTATTTTTGTATTGTCAAAAAAACCTGCAACCCAGGAAATGTCAATTACTCCTTCGAATTAAAAACACAGAACATTTATACTCTAGCGAGAATTAAAAAACACAGTATAGTATAGTTGAGTATAGTGTTCCTTCTGTTATTTATTTATATTTTACAATTTATTATCGGAATAATAGTATTTACATGCATAACTTTTCTCATTATTAATTAATAATACACTTACTTATACCGGACTTATTTAAAATCCATTTTAATGGAAAGAAAGACTGTTTTCCAACTTAATGTTTAAAAACGCAGTGATTTAATAGTATATTCATTCAGTGATCGCGGACACAAGAAAGAAAGTGGCTTACATAGAAATGTTTTATTATTGTTTAATATGGCTGTTGTGGTCGTTTAAATTTATCTCGTTATAAAAGAGAAGAAACACTACGGCAAAATAAATATTAAACCTTATAAAAATGGTTGGAGCAATCGCACTTATAAAAATGCTACATTGTAAACGTTTAAAAAGAAATCGAAATGTTGCAAGAGCCGAAGGGACATCAAGACATGATTCGCGCTGCGAAAGTTCTCCGCCGTACAAAATAAAAAGAGAGGACATCGAGCCCAATTCGCAAAATAAATGTAGAATCTGTTTGAAAGAAGGTTTAATACCGATTTATGGAAATGAAACCTATGAAGACGTTTCTGAGCCCTTAAATTTGTTTGGTGGGATACAGGTAAAAATTGACGATGAATATCCGAAATATCTGTGCAAAACTTGCCTCGGATTGCTTGAAGGCGCGATTTTATTTAGGAAAACTGCACAGATTTCTGACCAACTACTACAAAAACCTGCACAAGAAGAAGATAATTTGGATGACGAACTTATGTACGAAACTAATGAAGAAAACGCAACATATGAAAGCGATGAGAATTTAAACGCAACCGACACTCTATCATCGGAGTGTGATTATTTGCAAACAAAAAAAGAAAAGAATGGGTACAACTGTAAGAGATGTAATTTAGTTTTCAATACATTCAATGAATTTCTTGAACACAAACAATCGCAACAACACGAAAATATGCGGCGAACGTGCGCTGTATGTAACAAAACTTATGCCTCGGAATATTTCAAAAAGCACATGCTATTACATAAGCTGGAACGGCCATATATGTGTGAAATATGTGGGAAGAAGTTTACTATACAGGGTCAGTTTACGAGACACCGATTAACCCACTTTTACAGTTTACCCTTCAAGTGCGAGTTATGTCCTTATAAGGGAAGGTTCAGCGAAAGCCTCAAAATGCATATGAGAACTCATACGGGGGAGAAGCCTTATCAGTGTCTTCAATGTCCATCGAAATTTGTAAATAAAAGCAATTTGAACAAACATTTGCTAACACATAAGGGTGCTCACGATTTTAAATGTGAAGCCTGCGGGAGAGGGTTTTATACTAAAAGAGAAATGGATCTACACTTTAAAGTTGATCATACGGGCATAAAAGATCACATTTGCAACATATGTGGAAAACCATTTGGTTATAGAAAACAAATGATGAAACACCAGCTTAAAGTTCATAAAAGAGAGAAATTAAGGAGCGGAAGAACACCTTTGTACCTTCAAGTGGAATCCAAAAAAACAATTGGATGAAAAAAATGTTTTTATAAGCCTGATGTGGCTTGATGGGTTATTCAATGTCAGTTTTTATTTGTTCAGAAAAAATGCACAATAAAGGAGGATGCCATGAAATGTAATTGCAGTAGGTACTCCAGTAGGCTCTGGTCCCTATCCGGTGTAATATACCATCAGATAGCTTATTTTGAGCTGAACATTATTATGGCACCTAGATCCAAATGTTAGTCAGATTTAATATCTACTATATAAAAATAAGTCGTTTTCCTTCCTGACGCTATAACTCCAGAACGCACGAACCGATTTCCACGGTTTTGTATTCGTTGGAAAGGTCTCGGGCTTCGTAAGGTTTATAGCAAAGAAAATTCAGGAAAAATTTCAACAGAAAAGCGGGTCAACAGAACAGCCATCTGGTGGCGAAACGGAGTTCGCTGGGTCAGCTAGTTTTACTATATAAATAGAAAAAGAAATTGCTGCACTAACGCTATCTCATAGCTTTTGGAGGCGGGTACGAAAATTAGCATACCCCTTTAGTGGTAAATACTAATATGTGTAGATAGTGCATTGAAGGCTATTTGCATTAGCTTACTGTAGATTAAAAAGAACATTACATGTCTTCAAAATGAGTTATTATGCCCGTTTTTACCAACAAACAGCTAGAGTTAGGGAACGCTTTACTATTTAAGCCGGCCATTCAAAGCAGTCCATCTTGCATGTGCGATGTGGGGACAAACACACATCTTGTCTCACATGGTGGACTATTTAATTTTGTCCAGTGACAAAAACTGACTATTCAACAACGGAGAAAACATTACAATGTACAGTATAATCTCGCTAATCCGGCACTTCAATAGACCGGCACGTCCAGTAATCCGGCACCCTCCGCTCACGCCTCCCCTGCCCTTCTACGGCCTATGCACTCCGGTCGCTGCGTCGTCGTCTAGCAGTCTAACCTCAAAACTTATCACTTTATTTTATTTTTTCTTTATAATCCAGTAATCCGGCACCCTTTGGTTTTTAATAGTGCCGGATTAGTGAGATTGTACTGTACTTGAAAAATATTTTGAGATATAATAAATGATTCAATTAACATGATGTATGTTTTTCATTTTATTTAGGATATTGGCGTACTGATTTAAGTAAATATTTTTCCCACCAGTCCATCTTCAGAACTAACATTTTGTGACAAAATTTTAGTTGTGACAACATAATAGTTTTCTGTGTCACTCAAAACACTTGAAAATTACCTCATGAGTTAATCCAGCTTGTAGTTCATGTGCTGAACAAATAAATATAGCTTTTGTTCATTGACTAATACTTCTCGACATCGGCCTGCTGCAAGTCAGCTTGAAATAGACCTCTCTTCCAATCTTCAGGTTGATCTTCCCAGTGTCTCATTGATCTGCCTTTTCAACGTTTTCTTTCTCATCAGGTGAGAGATGTCACCAAGTAGTATTCCAGAGAAGTTTGTGTGCTAAGTTTCATCCAAAGCTGAACCTGAACAGTCTTCTTTCAGTGACCAAAGTCAGTTGAATAAATAATAATATATTTACGACCATGTTACTGTCAAATCTGAATAATTACAGACACAGATACTCAAAATCGACCAAACACCTGTGAAAATTAGTGAGATCCCTTCGTTAACTGAGACATGAGCTGATGATCTTCAAACACCTAATTTTGTAGTAAATAAAAGCATCAAATTAATCTAAAAATACCCTGGGACTATCATTGGTGCCTTTAATTTAGAAATAAATAATATCATCAAAATAATTTAAAAATGCCCTGGGACTAACATTATTTCAAACGATTTCATTTTGATATTGAAATAAATGCACTAACCTAAGGTAAAAATACTCTGGGACTATCACTGGTGCCCTTATTTTTAGTACTTAAATAAAACCATAAAACTAAGATAAATTTGTTTATTAGTTTCAACACACACTAAGAGGCGATTTCACCATACTCTGTTAGTATTTGACATCGCTGTTAAGTCATGTAAATCTATAAATAATATGTCAAAAGGAATGTCTTTTTAGCCTAACGCCAATTGAAGTTACCACGTCGACCTCTGCCCCCAAAGTTTCCATTGTTATAACCGCCCTGATTTCCTCCATCGTTGCCTCCACGCTGCCAGCCTCCGCCGGATCCACTATCTCCATCGAACCCACCCCGTCCACCGAACCCACCGCGTCCACCAAACCCACCGCGTCCACGGAACCCACCCTGACCGCCGTATCCGACGCGTCCACCGAACCCACCCTGACCGCCGTATCCGCCGCGTCCACCGAACCCGCCCGGTCCTGCCCTCGGCCCCGAAGTGGTCCATCCCATGTTCGGTCTCTTGGGACCGTCCGGTCTCGGTCCGGTCGGAACGTTGACATCACGTTTTATGTTATAGTCACCGGCGTCCATAACACACAAGTCTCTCAAGCACCTTAAAAGCTGTAATTTTTTAAAAAAATATTATAAATATTACCTGGGGTGTAGTGACAATTAAAAATTGTATTAATACTCTGCATAATAACCTACTATTTTGAATGAGTTACTCGTTTGTAATGTTTACAGGATTTACCTTTACAATGTGGGTCTAGTATGAGTTTATAACGACCGCGCTCTGTAGCGAGAGCGTAAAATAATTATATGTAAAATTGTCAATGTCAAATGACAATTATAAACTCATACCAAACTTAATGGACTATAAGAAAAAATAGTCGTCGACGCTACACACAGACTTCTATCTGCTAGTGTTGCTCATATACACATACAAAAAATTAAATTATTCAAATTATCAAATATTTTCCTCTTTATAATATAGTAAGTAAGTAGTGTAGAAATAAGAAAATGTGTTTTTTACTAACTTTTTCCTCTGCTGGCGAGAACTGCATAGCTGCGTCAGGTTCGGCGGCGGCTTTTTCTATGACCCCTTCCAGAGCTGGTTTCAGGGCTGCCAACAAGGACGCCGTACGAGCTGACATCTCCAAATTCAACCAGTTATCCAATCGCACTACGTTATCCACCTATCAAAATTAACAAATTAACCTTTATTTGCATTAAGATCACAGTTAAAAATTACTATTAAGGTGCGAATACTCCCTCACCGGGAGTATTCGCGTGTAATCTGACATTTCAGATATTTCATTTTGACAATTATGTTACAATATTCCTTGACTGTGAAACTGTGGAATAAAGTTCAGTCCCTAAAGTCTGTTGGATGTCACAAAAAATTCTGTAGTGGAAATTTTGGTGTATTCCCAGTAGTTCGGTTAACAGTTCGGTTGACCGAACTAGTGGGACTTTTTTTCCCCAGTAGTTCGGCCGTACAAATCAACCGGAATAGCGAGACCATTTTTTTCTGGTCCATTCCCAGTAGTTCGGTTAACACTCTGGTTGACCGAATTATAGACTGAGTCTTTTTTTCCCAGTAATTCGATCCTCCTTTTTCCTCGTTTTTCCTTTAATTTAAGTCCAGTATTCTTTCGCCGCCAGAGCCAAATTCGTAAATGTACTTTCCAGAGGTGGCCCTGGTTTGGATATACTGCTTAAATATAACCATCGGGAAAAAAAAAGAATAAATTATTTATAATTTTGTTTTTTTTTTAAATATATATGACATGTAAAGGTAATTTTAATTAATAAATTAACAATTAATCTATAAATAAAATTGTATATAATATTAAGCTTCGGTCCCCTAGGCAGAGTGCCAAGTATGCTGGCTGCATAATTGAATTTACAACCGGAATGAAAGAAAAATGGTCTCACTATTCCGGTTGATTTGTACGGCCGAACTACTGGGAAAAAAAGTCAGTCTCACTAGTTCGGTCAACCGAACTACTGGGAATACACCGAATTTTTTTTTTTCAAGCAGAGTTACTTCATTACAGCACGCAACTCTTTTTTTGTTACATTAAAAAAACTGTGACAAAAAGGTTATTATAACACCATGCAGTTCTAGAACTATGCAGTTATTTTATAGTGTACAAAAAATGGTCTCTTGAGTTTCTTCTCAGGATCGTCATCTTGGCTATTTTTTCCGAAATCCCGGTACAATTTAAATTTTTAATGGCAATCGAGTTTTTTTTTTTAGAGATGGGTTTGCTCTTGGCCAGCATCTAGCCGTGTAGCGAAGATGAGGCCTGCGATGGAGAAAGCTCACTCAGAAGATGACTATTCAATCGAACTTTGAAAAAATTTGAGTTATATGAGATCAGAAAGAGACGCCGGCAGGCAGTTACAAACGTTGGCAGTGCGCTAAATAAAGGATGTTTTAAAGTTTTTGTAGAAACAATTTGATGAGTTTAAAACAACTCACCCATTCAATCTTCCTGCACCCGAAGAGTATGAGGTGCAGAGGTGCCACCATAGTGGTTTGCTTACAGCTGATGGCCCTCGTGCGAACTTTCTCACCGAACACGAACAAGGGCGAGGGAAACTTCTGCTCTTGATTACTACAATTCACCGAAGTCTTGTGAATCAACGCCGGCTTGCCCTCTGTCGTTAACACCTGTTCAAATCAAAATCAAATCATTAATTAATTAAACTGATATATATTACAAGCTTCAGGTTAGAAATAAACAAATACGTATTACAGCGTTTTTGAAAATCTGCTTTGAGGGTGAAATGGGAGTTGAAAAATTATATGGGGAGTCCGTAATTTTTTAATAAGAATGAATTTTAATATTAAATGTTAGTTTTTTTTATTTTAGATGATTCTTCGGGAACAGTATGTACTTTATTCTGGACAAAAGGTGCCTCCATGTCCTTTCCTGTATCAGTGACAACGTGTATGCAAAATTTCACGACGATCGGTTGAATGGTTAGGGCGTGAAAAGGTAACTAACAGACACGGTTACTTTTACATTTATAATATTAAAGTATGGAAGTTAAATCAGTTAAACGTACCTTTCTCTTTCCCTGATAGAGGCAGACATTTGGGTAGAGACCGCAGCATAGCAACGCTATGACCAGGTCGAGCTGTGGGTCCGACCCTGTGGGATTCCAGTGTTGCCTTATACAACATTCCTCAGGAAAACCGATAGACGACGTTAGGATATCTAAAATCACACACAAGACAAAATTATTACTAACTAGCGACTCCCGCTCGCGGCTTGGATGCACTTATTTATTTATTTATTTATTAGGAGGCCAACGCAGTATACAACCATCCTTACACACTCACATTTAAAAATTCTTTTAAAATATTTTATACTCCACTTATAGGCTAACTTAGCATGCATTAAAACGAATATAAAAGACGACATTCTCGTTTACAAGCAAGTTAAGAAAAAAAAAATAGTATTCAAATAGGGCACGCGCTATTTATCAATACTAATAATAAATCTGTAAGGGTCGGTCATGGAGTAAGTTACTTTGTTTTCAGAGATATCGTGTTTATAGGCTCTATACATGATACTGAAACTAAATTGACAATTTTCAGATTTTTTTTCTGTATGTATGTATGTTCCTCCATAACTCTGAAACGAATTAACTGATTTTCATGAAACTTGGTAGATAAACATTTGGACGTACGGGACACAGGATAGGCTACTTAATATTTTTCAACGCGGACGAAGTCGTGGGCACCAGTTAGTCTATAATATAAAAATGAATCCCTAAATGTGTTGCTAAACGCAAAACTCGAGAACGGCTGGACCGATTTTAATTCTGTCTTCACTCATGGATAGAGGGATAATCTAGGAAGGTTTTTACGTATAAAAAATTCACCCCGGGCGAAGCCGGGAGCGGGCCGCTAGTATACTATATAATTAAAAAAAAATCAAAAAATGACAAACTATCAAGCAGTACCTGATGATAGAAGTTTTCTAACCTCTTTATATACACAAATCTTCCACGTTTGTCCCCCTTTCCATGAGTGAAAACATAAAAAGCCAAAAAACAGAACAACTCACTGATAAGTTGATATTTCGCTTCGCATGTAACTCGTAGAGTTGTCGACTGGACACCTTTCCATTCGCACCAATTGAACTCGGCCTCTTCGCCCTTTGCGCGCTGTTTCTCCCACATCTGTAAATTAAAATCAAAATATTTATTCATCCAATAGGGTTCTCCAAGAATGTCCAAGAATATTTACAGTCAGAGCTATTCCAATTGATCCGTTAAGGGTTGTCTATATATTTATTTCTCACACCTTCTCTCGGTACGATAGCTACATCAACAGTTAACCGTAACATTGTGTAAACACGCCGAAAATCTACTAATATAAATTCACTGTACCTGGAATGCATTGAGCATAGCCACGTGGTCCGATGCTCTGTCTCCGGCCAAAGCCTTCTGGTGATAGGATAGCCTTCGGCGACCTTCCAACACGAATATCTCCGGAAAGGTGGTCGAGTTTGCGGCCATCGTCGTCAGTGCGTCTCCCACGCCCAGTACGAAGCCCAAGACCATCATCTTTCCCAGACGAGGTTCTGAAAACGCACACGGTACCTTAACAGATGTCGGCTAGGGATACAACGAATACGAACGCTGAATATTGTTTTTTTTACGAATATTCATTCGTATTCGCCGCATATATTATTATTACGACTATTCGTAAATATGTAGTATTTTCATTTCATGAATTTGTTTGTTGAAACGGAACGCATCGCGATAACACGTGTTCGCAAGTATCGCGTTTGCAAGTATGATTGCTTCTTAAGAAAAATTGTTGATTTTAATTATTACATTAATCTACATTATTAAATAAAGTTATTTTCCATATAAATGTTTTACCATCCCTAATGTGGGCAAACAATGACATTCTTTTTTTATAAATTTTTTGTAAAGAGGTTTTCCTCTCACCGTGCAGTACTTTTCAGATGGGCGAAGGACGACCTTTCTTCGGTTAGCGTACTATAAAGAAATAAGTTACCTATGGGTAGTTTGGCGAGGATGGTCCCGAGCGGAGTGAGTCTGTCTTCGTGGTCGAGACAGCCGAGTTCGCGAAGCAGCGCCTCCGCCTCGATGACGGCGTCCAGTGGCGGTGGCTCCGGAGCCTTCGACAGGAAGTGGCCGATGCCGCCCAGACGGAGCAGCTTAATGCTGTATTCAAACAAAAACACTGTTCATTGGTGTCTTCAAAAGTAGAATTCAAAATCAAAAGCACAAGTCTGTACTAAGGGACGTCATAAATGACACACATTGAGACGTCTATAACTTATCATATGTAAGAAATAGGATTTAAAAGTAAATTAGAGAATATACGTAAAACATTGCACATCACGATTTGTCTATGTCTATGGTTTTGTTATTTTGTCTATGGTTTATAAGTTGAAGACCAAAAAATGAACTATAATATAATGAAGAATCGTATTGATTGATTTTTTATCTGAGAACGCTTTTTTATATACCTAAGTGCCAATTCGTGCAGCGGAGTTCTGAACATTTCGGCCGTGTGATGTTCGTCTAGGCGCTCGAAGCGCGCACGCGAGCACAGCGTGAAGCAATGTCCGGGGCGAACACGACCCGCCCGACCCTTGCGCTGAAATCCAACACGAACTCGTATTATTTCATATAACTAATAACTCATCTATTAGGGCGAATTCACATTAGGTAGCAAGCAGCATGGCAGCAGCGCGGCAGTAGCGGTTACCTTCTTACAAATATAGCGGGTGCCGTCTGTTAAGACAATCACGTGTTGCGCTGCTCTTTTTAGTATGGAAGTCGGCCGTTTCTGAGCAGCGCGACAGTCGCGCTGCTTGCGGCGTAATGTGAACACGCCGTTAAAAGAGAGAAGATTTGTACTTTTGTTAGTAATAAACTCCAAAACTATCGGACCGATTTTAAAAATTCTTTCACATTTAGAAAGCTACATTATCAGCGAGTAATATAGGCTATATTTTATAAAGTTACGCGGGCGAAGTCGCGTGCGACAGGCTGACTTTCCACTTGATGATAGGTGGCCTATAACGCAAGCAACCAATATATTTTATACTAGCTGGTGCCCGCGACTCGCGGGAATACCCGCGACATTCTCGCGAGTCCGCGTTGAAAGATAAAAAAATATATAAAAACAACACCTGACAACTTTATTGCTATTACACTTATTCCAGGGGTTGGTTTTTTTTAGATGATCCATCGGGAACAGTCCTTTTTTCTGCCCTATGTCCTTTACTGTATCCCTGACAACGTGTATGCAAAATTTCATGATGATCGGTTGAATAGTAAAGGCGTGAAAAGATAACAGACAGACATAGTTACTTTCACAATTATAATATTATAGTATATTGAAGTATGGATACAAATTTATCCTTTCAGAATACGAAGTGTATAACAAATAAACTTTAATTTACCTGTTCCAAATTGGTTCGACTCGCCCACACTGTCGCGTATGAGGTCATGTTGTTATGCGAAGTGAACAACTTCATTTTGGCCTTACACGAGTCTATCACGTATACGACGTCGTTGATAGTGATCGACGTTTCCGCTATATTTGTCGCCAGGATCACCTGAAATATGGACGGTCATACGTTTTGTTAGCTTTTCTATCTAAACTCAGCCTAATGTTTTGTTTAAAGTTGGAATGTTGGAATACTTTTTTTCTAATATTTATTTTGTAAATAGAGAAAAATATTATGCAGTTAATTTTAAAAATTTCTCTGGAATACCATTTTTCCGAAGTTTATTTTGTAAATTTTTTTTTTTTTTTTTCTCTAAATATATCAGCAATCGGCCTCCAGAGCCATAATCTGATGTGGTATCAGGTATATTGGTTTAGATTATGGTTGATGTTCCTGCGAACATCACCCCAAGATTAACTTCGATGGTCTAAGTCAAGGATTTGCCATCTCTTCAGTCGATTTACATCTCCATCTCTGTCCAGGAGGTTTTTGGCCAATTGATTACTGTGTTTTTTCAGTCTGTTTATATATCTAACACTACCTGCATTAATCGATTCTTTAATTGTTTCTATACCCAGGTGTTCGTGTATTTCGGTGTTTCTAGCAAACCAGGGAGCGCTAGAAATGGATCTCAAGGCGATGTTCTGGAATCTTTGTAATATTTCCACATTGGACTGACTGGCAGAGCCCCAGAGTTCAATACCATACGTCCAGATTGGCCTAATTATCACTTTATATACCAGTATCTTATTGTGGAGTGATAATGGCGATCTTCGTCCTATAAGCCAATATAGGCTTTTGAATCTCAAGCTGGCTTCACTCTTCTTTGCCTTTATGTGGTTTGCCCAAGTTAATCTTTTATCCAGGAACATGCCGAGATATTTGACACAGTCACTTTTTGGCAGTGTTTCACCTCCCAGATTCACAGGTGCACATTCTCCTTTCCGAAGCGTAAAAGTAATTTGTGTGGACTTGGTGGTGCTAGATTTGATCCTCCACTTTCGTAGCCATACATCGACCTTATTTAGTTGACCTTGTAACCTTTGGGATGCCTTTATTGGATCTGTATCACTAGCCAGACAAGCAGTGTCATCTGCATATGTTGCTGTCTCTACTTCATCAGTAACAGGAAGATCTGCAGTATATATTGTATAAAGTACTGGTCCAAGAACCGATCCTTGTGGTACTGAGGCTTTTATGTCATATAACTTGGATGTTTCTGCTTCATATTTCACTTGGAATTTTCTTTCATGTAAATATGACCTAAGGATCATGTAGAAGGAGTTGGGTAACAGTACTTTAAGCTTGTATAATAATCCTTTGCGCCAGACCTTATCAAACGCTTGCTGTATGTCCAAGAAGGCAGCACAGCAGTATTGTTTCTTTTCAAGTGACTGCCTTATTTTGTGCACGACCCGGTGTACCTGCTCTACAGTTGAGTGGCCCTCACGAAACCCAAACTGGTGATCTGGGATTATTAAGTCATTCTCCAGTATAGGTCGTAATCTTCTGAGAAATATTTTTTCAAACACTTTTGATAATACCGGGAGAAGACTAATAGGTCTATATGAACCAAGTTCAGTAGGCGGTTTCCCCGGTTTAGCTACCATACATATCTGGGATACCTTCCATAATTTCGGATAGAATTGTATACGAAATATAGCATTAAATAGCATGGTTAGGAAGACTATTGGTTTTCTGGGTAAATGCTTAAGTATTTCAGCGGTTACAAGATCAAACCCTGGTGATTTTTTATCTTCCAGACTTCTTATCGTTTTAAGTATTTCTTTAGGCGTTGCAAGTTTTAATGGTAAGCTTAATTGTTGGTCACTGTTCAGCATCAAATCCACCTCCCGATCGAAATCAGGCATACTAGTTTCATTTGGGGTAAAAACTTGGGAAAGGTGTTTTCCGAACAGTTCAGCCTTTTCCTTAGCTTGTTTAGCCCATGATCCACAGGGAGTCTTTATTGGAGGCCTTGACTGTGTTGGTCTACTAAATCTCCCTGTTATCTTCCATAGTGAGTGGTTATCTATCTTCAAAGCCGACAGCGATGACACTTGATGCTCAAATGTATTGTTTTTGTTTTCAAGAATCATTGCTTTAAGTTCTCTGGCCGCTCTATTATAGTTCGCTTTGTCTTCACATAATCTACTCAACTGCCACCTTCTCCGCAATTTTCGTTTTTCTTCAAGCTTTTTTCGGATTGCTAAAGGAATGTTACCTTGGTTGCCAACTGGTTCTAGTTTTGGAGTTGACTTCCAAGCTGCTTCCTGTATAGTATTCGTAATATAGAATGTGGCCTCCTCTATATCCTGTTCAGTTTTCAGCCTAACATTTAGATCTACATTTAGATCACAAAATGCATTCCAAGCCGTTCTGTGGTTGTACAACCACAGAACGGATTGGAATGCATTTTGTGAATACTTGGAGGATGTCGTAGATCTAAATGTTATTTTGTAAATAGAGAAAAATATTATGCAGTTAATTTTAAAAATTTCTCTGGAATACCATTTTTCCAATGTTTATTTTGTAAATAGATAAAAATATTATGCAGGTAATTTTAGAAATATCTGGAATACCAATTTTCCAATGTTTATTTTGACAGAGAAAAAACTTGAATTTTTTTTTTTCAAAATCCTTTAAACTCACCTTTCTTATTCCAGGCGGTGGTGTGATGAACACTTTCTTCTGATCCTCCCTCGGTATTTGACTGTGAAGCGGTAGAATGACGTATTTGGACTGATCACCGAATATCCGGTGTTGGGTAAGATGCTTCATAAGGGCGAAAATCAAATTCCATCCAGGTAGAAACACGAGAACCGCTCCGTCGCCTGCTAAATTGTCGATGTACAGCAAAATAGCCTCTATCAACTCGAAACTTAACTGTAATGTGAAATAAAAATTGTCTTAGTTGTAATATTTATTGTCTTATTAATCTAATATTCGAAGAGAGGTCGTCCTTCATTCACCCATCTGTTTACTAGACGAAAAGTATATTATCTATGAAAAAGTAAATAACGATTGTGTTGCCCATATCAATGAGTAATACCCTTAATTTTAAAAAAAAAAGAAAAAAAATACTAGCTTCTATGCTGCGTCCTCTATTACACAGCACAGAACGCTTAATGCTTCTCTGTCACAGATCTTTGCTTGCACCGATTTTGAATTTATAAAATTATAGATTCGATAGTATTTAGTTGCTTGGGAAAATTCCTACATGAATCACTATTGCAAGGCATTGAAAATCCATTCATTCAAATATTTAAATCGTTCGGAGATACCATTTCCCTATTCCCTTTCCAATCTCTTATTCTTAATCCTAATTTAGCGCACTCGCAGCGCATGTGGTGTTGCTCTGTGTTATAGGCGACGGTAGCCACCTACCATCAAGTGGACCGTCAACCTGTCTGCCGGCCCTAACACCAAAAAAAAGATGCGAAATAAAATTACATACAAGAATTGCTCGTTTAATGTTATTTGATATAATAGATATAAAAGTTTCTAAGCTTACATCTTTTTCCGATAGCTGTTGCATAGATTGACTTGTTTGCGGTGCATAGTTTGAATTCAATTGACAGGTTTTATTAAGGTCCTCTTCTTGTTCATCTACCCCAACGCCTGCAAAACAATTGATTATCTAAGATAAAAAGCTATAATTGAAATTATAAACTAACACCAGACTTTTCTATTGAGCCTTAACAAGCTTAATCTGCTGTAAGTTGCTGAGGAGTTGCGTGTCCCACAGACTACTTGATGCTGCAGCATCAGGTCAAGGTTACCATGTCGTGGCAATACCACCGAAGTAACAGTATACCAAATTTCACATAAATCGAACACGTGGAAGTTAGTGAGATCCCTTCGTCAACTAGGAAATTGACTGATGGTCTTCAAACGCCTGAAATCTTCATAAATTATAGCCAAGAACGATCACGTCAGTTTTCAAACAACAAAAAAAAAGAATCAAATTGGTCCATCGTTTGGTACGTCAACGTCAAACTTATAACACTCCGACGATAAGACAGAAGTACCTTCATCATCGACGTCATCATCGTCCTTGCCCGCCTTCTTGCGTCGGGCGTTGAAGGTTAACAAAGACAATAAGACAGAAGTACCTTCATCATCGTCGTCATCATCGTCCTTGCTCGCCTTTTTGCCTCCAACCTTCCGTTTCCTAGTGTTCGGGGGCGGGATAAACTTGGTGATCTCTATGCAATCCTCGAGGAAATATTGTTCCACCGCATACGTGCGGCCTGGCACCTGAAAAAACATTGAAACACTATTTAATGACACTTTATTAACATGGGTGAACATACTAGGGGTGTTCAATAAATAGTGAGAATGAAATAGATACTCATTGGTATGAAAAAAAAAATTGATACTGGCAGGCAAAGTCTAGCCTCTAGTGATTTCTATCTTTTTCCGCGATTGAAAGAGTTCCTCAGAAGCCAAAAATTTGAAGACGATGAGGCAGTAGTCGCCGCACTATACGCGAGTGCGAGGTTTTTTAGAGGCTCAGGATAAAGAGTTCTTTATTAAGGGAATTTTAAGTCTTGAAAAAAGATATATCAAGTGTATTTAAAAGGTGACTATGTTTTAAAATAAAATAAGTCGTATTAAAATAACTGCCTCTTTGTCTTTCTCACTTTTTATTGAACACCCCTCGTACGTTCAAATCACAAATAGATATTATGGTCAATATAAAAATAATAAAATTTAGCAAGAATTTTACTTTTATTATTATCATTAAGCATTTTTTATAAAAAAATTTAAAAGATTGAACCGTTGCTGGACGGCTCAGATGTGAAACATAGAAAAAAAATCTTACTTAAATAATACAGTAACATTAGTTCCGCCAAAGTGTCGAGTGAAACCGCGCGACACATCCTGTATTTAATGTACCTACCTCTATAACTGGACAGTTCCCAAAGTATGCGGTGAAGAGTGTTGTGTCGACCGTGGCCGACATGAGGATTATGCGAACGTCTGGATACGTGTGAGCCATGTCCCTCAACAGGATCAAAGTGAAGTCAGTGTCTGCGTCTCGTTCGTGGACCTGTAACGATAATATGGCATTAACGAAACCGCTGAAAAAGTTACACACTATTCCTTGCTTCTCCGATAGCACCGTAGAATTATAATTTTTTAAATCTATATACTAATATAAAAATGTTGTGTTAGTTTGTGTATCTCTCAAAAACTCGAAAGTCTGTAATCAACAAGAGGTCAACCCGCGAAAATATCACAAATTCTATACATTTTAGAAATTAATTATATAAATATGAAATTATTTCACTTTTCTGTTTCCATCCAAACATTCCCCTGATGCAATGTCATGTTTTAATTTCTTATGTACTGCTACGACCAATGAAACTAATGAGTAATGGAATGGAATTACGTAAATAGTATCGAATTGGTAAGCTACTCGAGTTTGAAAGTGTGACTTGAAAATGTTAATATAATATATTAATTGAAAACTTTTCAATCAATATATTATATTAACGACAAACCTCATCGACGAGCACATGACTAACACCTCTCAGTCCACCCTCAAGTTTCCGCAGAAGCACTCCAATTGTGCAGAACATTATGGAACCGTACGGACGAGGCAGGACTGACTCGAATCGAACCGAGTAACTGAAAAATAAAATATATACCGTACATTTTTCAGTATTTCGAATTTTATGCAAAAATATTAGGATTGTTTAAAATGTTGAAAATAAATGGATACTTCAATATTTAAGCTATCACATTCTAACGGTTTACACTTAAAATAGGAAAAATAATGTATTTTTTCCTCAATATATAATATAATCTTTACATAGTATATAACAAAGTCCCCCGGCGCGTCTTTATGTCTGTCCGTCCGCATATGCATTTTGATCTTTTAAACTACTCAACGGATTTTAATGCGGTATTCACTAATGGTAAGAGCGTTAAATGAGGAAGGTTTCTATATGCCGCTCCACGGTAGATATATGGCGGCGCTATCAAGTGTTATATTTTTTATTTATTTTTCAACGCGGACGAAGTCGCGAGCACAGCTAGTATTTAAAAAAAAAATACAAACCCGACACTGTTGCCCAAGTCTTCGCACCGTTCGTTGGCAACTCTTTCGGCGACGCTGACGGCGGAAATACGACGCGGTTGCGTCACACAAACATTGGCCCACGCGCCTTGCCCACTCGCTATGTAGTCGTCCAGTATGAACTGACACACCTGACAATAGGACAAATTGTGGACACACGTGTTTCATTCAATAGTTTAGTAACGTACAGATTTCTTTTTGCCCTTTGTTGACCTGTAGATTGTGGCTGTATCTGATATTTACATATATCCTAGGAGGCCCGCGGACAAGGTAAAAATTAAAAAAGAAGCCAAAAAACAAAGTGGCAATATTTATGTGATTCGATCTAACCAGTGTAACCCCGAGCATAGCCCTTTCCATAGATTGCTGAGCGACTTTCTTACGAGGCCCATAGTAAGAGACCACGTTTCAACGCCATATAATCTAATATATAAAATTCTCGTGTCGCGGTGTTTGTTGCCAAAACGGCTGGACCGATTTTGATGAAATTTTGTGGTAGGTCTGAGAATCGGATTATCTATTTTCCATACCCCTAAATGTTAAGGGTGGTCCACCCCAATTTTTTTTTGGCAAAACAACGTTTGCCGGGTCAGCTAGTAATAAATAAATACCTTCACACATTCCACACAGCACCATCTAGTTCCACAGTAAGCAACTAATGCTTGTATTATGGATACCAGACCGTTGATATACTACACAGATTTCTTTTTTTTTGTAAAAACATACATATTATAAATACAATACAAAACATCCATGACTCAGGTACAAAAGTAAAATGTTAACACATAAACATTTGCCCCTAGCGGGATTCGAACCCGCGACCGTTTGGTTAACAGCTAGGTGTACTAGCCACTAGACCAAACGTGTCGTCAAAATGTCATCAATAGCAACACGCATTGGACGAAAACTTTTGTTTTAAGGCACTAAGGAATTTTGGATGAGAAGATATTTAGGAGTTTCCCGAAATAGACCTAAGTAAAAATAGAAATATTATCCTCGTTTAATTTTTAGGTGTCCGCGAATTACGAGTTGCGGTTGCGGTAGGGGTCCGTCCTAGGAAAATCCTAGGAATTCTAGAATTATCCTAAAATCCTATCTAGAATATCCTACAAAGGTTGGGAAATCCTGTTTTAGACATTTACCTGTGTAGTTTTCCCGCAACCGGTATTTCCCCTGATGATTATGACGGGATTTTCGTTGATCGCTTCCATTATTTGCGAGCGCATTGCGTAAACTGGCAATTGCTCCCTCTCGCGGACACTTTCCTGGTGTAAACATAAAATGCAATACATTTTAAACAATTCTAGATTAAAATGTATAGAAAATTTACTCTATATTCTATACTAGTGGAGTGAATTGTACAAACTTATATGCATGATATATGCACTAATGTACTATTCTAATGTGTAAAATGTAGCTTGCTGATGTCCTATTTATTAAACGGGCCAATTCAGGTATTAATGGAGGGTAATTTGAAAATATTTTACCTGATAAAGTTGACTGTTTTGACACAAGTCTCTGTGATGTTTTTCGAGGTCGGAACTGATGACTTCGAGCGAAGTAGTAGCGAGTGGTCCTTCGTCTGCAATGTAGTGATCGCGAAAGTTAGTCGCGAGAATTGTAAATTTTATTTTTATTTTATTTCAAATGTGATAAAAAAAGTGATATTCTAAGTTTCTTATCGGGATCTTCATCATCTTGGCTATTTTATTGAAGTGAAAACTTCTTCTTTAGGCGCGTTGGGCATTTTTGAGATGGGAAAAAACTATTGAACTCGCGACCTGTTACCGTAATCGTGTAACCGATTAATTTAAAAAAAGAATTTTTTAGTTGAACTCGCGACCGTTACCGTGTAACCGTGTAACTGACAGCTCTATATATAAGTACTAAGCAGACAACTGCATAGGAAAGTAAACTTACTAAATATGATAACAAGGATCAATATGGTTTGCACCTCTGACCAATAATCTAGTTTCATATCAACATCAAACCTTTTTAATGGTCTGTCATTATGAAGTTCATGTTAAATAATTATGTTCTATTTATTTTCATTGTGTGTCAGTGTCATATATTTTCTCTTGGTTTTTATTGCGATCAATAATAATCGTATTTACCTAATCCGATAATGCCAAGGAATTTAAATATCATACAATTAAAGTAATTCTTTTTTTCAAAACATTTCGGCTATTTCTGATAAAAATAGATCGAATTTTAATTGTTTCTTTAATTTAAACCTATTTAATGAAAAACTTACAATAGGTAACTACTATAGGTCACACAAGGCAATTTTAAGGCATACACCATCAATGTACTACAACTATGGATTTCTCACGCCATAGAAAACATTACCAACTTTATGTAACATAAAGTTACATAAAGTTGGTACATGAACTCTGTCGTCTGTCATTTAAAACCAACCAAACATCTGTTTGGTCTGTCATCTGTGTCATTTAAAGAAAATGTGACTTTATGTCAACACATTGGAGTTTTGAAGTCAACAGTAGAACTTGGTCGTTACTTACTACCTTTCACCATTGACTCCGCCATGATCCCGTTTTAGGCGTACTTCTTATGTGTCGCTTTGACATTTGTAACTCAAATTCCATAGTTGTTTACTTCGATGGCATACACAGATAAACTACATACTAGGAACACATAAATAAATAAATAGTCACCAATATTGCAAGCGGTCCAAGCGTTCCAGTTGGGTTGCGGTGGCGACCAGGACACCACTCCGGCTGGAGTGGGCTTGGCCTGGCGCATTTGTTGCACCCGGTCCACCTGCAGCAGGGTAACACCTTGACCCTCAGCCGGCTGAGCTTCATCCACTTTAACCGGCTCTATGTTCAATTCTGCAAAAAAAAAGCCGTTTTGACGAGCCCGTTTGACGGATGAGTGGTAAGCGTATTGCCTAAAGCCTCGGGGGTCCAGGGTTCGATTTCCGGCGAGGTCAAGTTTTGAAATTAACTTTTCAAAGTTGGCTCTGGTCTAGATTTGGAAAGTAGTCGCGGGGCACACTGCGTTTCGCAGTCGGCAGCCTGTCTGGCGGCAGTAACCACCCCCTTACAGAAGACCACCGTGAAATAACAGCATATATGTGCTGTTGTGTTTCGTTGAGTGAGCAAGGGATGCCAGAGCCCATTTCACTATCCCAATCCCAATTCTTAATAAGGGATATCTCTCGGCTACTCCCAAAAGAAATTTTAAAAATTCAGAAATTCTGCAATTATACTAAGAAACTAAATTACTAAAATCCTGATACTGATACTATGTTATGATACGATATATTTTTTTAAACAATCGCCAACTAAAGTCAATATTTCTCAAATTAATCTAGCAAATGAAAATTGAACTTACCACGTAATGTGTCTTCCAATTGCGATTCAAGTTCCGGACTAATTGCTACAGGATAAGGTTTCATTAATCCTTCGGACGTTCTGGAAAATTTTTACAAGTAATGTTTAAAATTTTAAAAGTAACAACGTATTATTTACAACACCTATATTATTGCATAGATTTGTTCAATAATGTTCAGAAAGGGGGACACAGACGAAGTTGTATGCAAAACCTAGTATAGTAGTATGATATTATAGTATTGTATAATATCTTTGCAATAAAAAGATTTTTGAAAAAACACAACTCACCTGTCCTTCTTCAAAGTCCCACTGAAAGCCTCGATAACACCAAGATGGTACAACTGTCGTACCAGAGACAGTGCGCACGATTTGCTTGCGGTTTGCTTGTTCGACGCCGTCTCGCGACCGGTGACGTTGCGTCCCAATTGACGCACATATATTGACATCTCGCAGCAAAAGCTCCTATACACGCATCAATCAATCAATTTTATAGCATCCTATAAATGTTGTTTTTGTTCTCTAAAAATATTTTCCCAACTAATTAAACCCGGCCCGCTACGCTGCGTCGTGCGCAAGTGGCGCGCGCGGAACTGCATAAATATAATACTAAGGTTTCTACCCTATTTCTCCTTTTTGGAGTAGAATTTCCAAAAAAATTCAGAAATTTTGCTGACAACACCTATTTTACCCTCTAAGATTTTTAAAAATGCTGATATAAGTATTAATTTATTTCTAACTAGAAGCTTGTTCATGTAATTTCATGCTTCTGACTTTGAAAATGACTGGTTCCTATACAACCATTCATCCCGATTGTAAATTATGACAATAAACGGCCTGTGGGGGCGGCATAACCCCTGGGTGAAACCATAAAAAAAACCGTTCATCCCTTAAGGCCGTTACAGAGTTAGAATCAGAAAAGTTATGATTCCCGGCGGATCATAATGCCATGATGTGTTTAGTTTGCAGATAAGATATTAACGTCATATTATTTGTAGTTTTATAATCTAGATAATAGTCGAAAAATATTTTAAAATATTGGGATACTTTTCTCATTAGAACAGATTTTAAGCAACCCTTTTTAAAATTAGCGGTCGACGGTAGACGCAGAAGCGAGATATTAGTAAAATTATATGCGACAAATTATAAAAATACTGATTTTCCAAAAATTCATATCATTTATTAGATAATAGTCGAAAAAAACATACGATTTCTGTAAATTTTCATTCAAGAAAAGTATAATCAAAAGTGTCACTTTTAGTAATTTTTCGTGATATTAAACGTGTTATTTTAGGATCAAATTTAAGATATTTCTGTTTTTTCTTGGACCTAGTATGTGAAGTCATTAATGTTCTAAAAGATTGTGTTATAATTTTTTTAATAACTTGTATATTTATCTGCGTAGGCCGTCGACCGCTAGTTTAAAAAAAGGGCTGTTTAAAAATGTTCTAATGAAAATTCACTTTAAAATATTTTTCAGCTATTTACTAGATTATACAACTACAAATAATATGACGTTAACATCTTATCTGCAAACTAAAACATCTGAAACTACTGAAATCATAAATTTTGACTCCAGCGTGATTTTAATTGATGAACGCTCTTAAGGTTTTAGTCTCTACATTGATCAATCACTCAGGACACACGATTATACAAGTACTAGTGGCCCGCTCCCGGCTTCGCACGGGTGCAATCTTTTAGATTGTCTTACACCGCCATCTGTTAGATTGTCATGGAACTCACAGATAATTTTAACAAATCAATTGCTGGATTGAATAGGTATTAACAGATGGCGCTATGTCAATAATACTATATAATTTGCAAAAAATTAATAAACAAAATGAGATATAAACTATTTTATCAAAATCGGTTCAGTAGTTTGGGAGTTCGTCGCGGACAAACAACATGACACGAAATTTTTATGTATAAGGATAGTAAGTGTCAGACAGTGTTGGGTACAGCGATTTAATGCTACTAATATAAACAAAATTATATTGGTTGCATTCCTTCCTTACAAGTAGCACTCCGTGTTTCGATTAGTTTATAAAAAATATATATATAACTAAACTTACCCAAAGAAAACTTAGGATTCCATTGTAAATGTGGCCAAGCATTGCGCCAGCGGTGAAAAGAGCTCAAATACACCTGCATTGAAAACATAATCTAAGACTTTTAGATCAATCGATCAACACCTCTATCAACAACTTTATTTGCCTCGTCAAATATTTCATATATCCCACAGAATAGTACAAGCCTCCTCTTAATACGCGAGTCACCGTATTGATTCTCTAAATTTTGATATCATTTTATTATTGATGTGTAACATCTTATTGCTCGGTTTCGTTGGAGTAAAATCGTGCAAGTGCAACGGAAACGTGTTACAGATAGTCGGGCTTTATAGAACGCGCGCAATTTAATTTGACCAATGAGTCAACGCAGTGTTGCAAAAATGAAATATTGAAAATTGGGAGAATTTTATTCAAAACAAGAATATTTTATTAACGGCAAAAATTTTTTAAGGAATTTGAACAGGAATTTTTAAATTGTTAAAATCATAGAAACATCGGAACATAGAGAAGCCATAACAACGTCTCATTACCAAGGTGAGATGTCAGATGTTATACATTATAAATATACGACTACTGTAAGGCTTGTTTACTTTTTATATATCATATTATTATATATAATATCTTATTGCCGAAGATTGTTCTTCTTTTTCAACAAAAACTTCATTAATGTTCATTGTTCAAGCATCAAACTGGTTTGTTGAGAAAGGGTGTTGAAGAGTCTAATATTTTTACACAAAACATTGTCTTAGATCTGTTTTCAATTACATAACAAGTACTTATTTAATTACATACAAAACAAAGCATTGCCTTCAATCAAAAGAACTATGATTCAGAATAATATAATTCAGCTCTTTTCAGGCAACTTTGAGATCAATTTTGCCTTATGCGCAAAATTAATTTCAAAATACAATTATTGGTGAACAAAAAAATGCTTGACCACATTTCGATTGTTCAAATAGCCACGAATTGTTCAAAGGTTATGAATAACTCGTGGCTCTTTATGGGTTCAATGAAAGAAAGAAAATAAATCATTCTTTGCTTTATCTTCTGCAATAAAACGCAGAAGTTAAAGCAAAATTTAAGAGACTGATACTCGCTCGAGCAAACCAATAGGTACAAGCACTATTCATTTGTAATTTTGATCTCATCGTTTATTAGATAACACTGCAAACCGTTTTATTTCACTAGTACTTTTATTGCATATAACTCCGAGGAATAATATGCAATTAAAACATTATAATATCAACTCTTGTCCTAAGTTCGATAAACATTTCACGTTTGTTGTGTATCAGAATATCTGTACGTTATCTACGTCAGTTACCGGTTATAAAAGAAAGAAACCTAACCATAATGCTCATAAGCATTTCGCAGTTTCTTTATACGATAGATAATTGAGGTCCAAATGTTTGAATATCAAATAAGTGCACTTAGCAAATAGATTTTCGTTTGACAATGACGATGTACTAGTTACCTTAACGCAACAATGGTAATCTGTACTAATATAATATTATAAAGAGAAAAGATTTATATTTTTGTTTGTATTGTATAAACTCAAAAACTAGTGGACCGCTTTTAAAAATTCCTTCACCTATAGAAAGCTACATTATCAGAGAGTAACATTGGCTATATATTATAAAGTAACGCGGGCGAAAACGCGTGCAAAAACTAGTCTATACTAATTTTATAAAGAGAAAAAATTTGAATTTTTGTTTCTAATGAATAAATTCAAAACGCGTGCAACAGCTAGTCAATACATTAAAATACCTCGTATGATCCGGACCGACTGCCTTGTAAACGTAATCAGTATTGATCTTATTGACTTGGAGGAACTGGTGCAATTTAGACTTGGCGTTTTCCATGGTCCAATTCCCATGGAGACTCGCATTAACATCGAGGTCTTCTGCTTCCGTCACGTCTTTCTGTTGTTGTAATTTGTCAACGTAGGTGTAGTTTTGATCGTGACCACCGTACGCGTGATAAGCAGAACCCATGCTTTCCGGACCAACACCGTCCTGTTAAAATCAAGAAATATTTAATTGGTGTGTAAACTGATGTCTCTTTCTTCAAAAATTCCATAAGAACGAAAAAGTTTTTCATATTTTTCAAGGATCAATTATAAAAATTTAATTAAAATGAAACAAAAATGTGAAACAATTATTTAAATATCTCTTGAAATGAAAAAGTTACGCGACTTTAAAGTTGCGCTTGCAAGAATAATTTCGTTATATGCGGCGTGCGACGTCACTTGACCTAGACGACGAACTAAGTGATCTGTGGTGCGACGATCTCTTATGGTCAAATGACGTCACAGGCGAGTCGTACCGCGCTAAAATACGTAAGTCATTTATTGATGAATTTAAAAAAAAAATCAGTGATGTACTTGCATAATTCTGCAAAGAAATAACAGCATGTGTGCTGTTGTTATTCAGTGAATGAATACTTTCTTTTCTGTATCCCAGACAACCTATATGCACAATTTCACGATGAGTACTAATTTCATGCATAAAGTACTTTTGGAGATTTAGAGTTTTGAACAAATAGAAAATTTATAAAATACCTGGAATACAGGCCTGATAGGTGCGTTAGACATAGGCATGCCACCCATTCCGATTGTAGACATTTCAGCGCCACTGCCCTCCGCTATCTTCGTGTCCATTGCAACTTCAGATTGATTGACTTCGCCAGTTCTGTAAAAGTGAGACTTCATGATAAACATGAAAGCAATGCGGATCCATTTCTAATCCAAAAATAAAATAAATGTGCCTCTCAAAATTACCTAGACATTTTTGAAGGCACAAAGAATTTTAGGATGAAAATGTTCAGAATTGAGCTCTTAGCATTCAGAATTTATTTACTTGTTACAAAAATACAAATATTTTTTCTTTATTATATTAGTATAGATTGTTGCCACATACCTGATAAGATAGCTGACGAAGTCCTTAGAAGCATTCATCTGGGCATCTTTCTTGGTGTTAGAGTTTCCAGCGCCAACATAAGTAATACCATCGACTCTCAATTCGCAAAGAAAACGTTGACGGTGTTTTGGACCTGTGAAAGATTCATTCATTTTATGAAACACATTGTAATTTTGTCTACAGGCCCATTGTCGACAATCCAGGTCGAGTGGTTAAGGTGCTTGCTTGACATTGTCCCGGTACGGGTTCGATTGCTGGCTCTGGTAATATTAAGCTTCACTAGAGCAAGGCCCAGGAGACAATGCAAGGTATGTAAATAAACTTTCAAGGGTTGTCAAGATGGCTTCCTATACCATGAAACAGTTAGTGCTGGTCATGTGAGGGAAAGTGTAGCGTGTTCATACACTTCATACATCACTCCTGGATGCGCTACTAACCTGGATAACGCCTCAGATCCTGTATTTTATATATTTTTCGGCCTACATGTCATTCACGTATCATTTACATCACATTTTTCCCTTGTTTCCTTATTATCTTACCGACAGCCTGTTTTCAGAATGTCTGGTATACTTTTTCCTACATTTTATCATACGTTTTACATGCATTTAGTCCTCATATAATTTCAAAAACGTAAATTTATATATTTTTGACATAATCTCTTTGTTTATTTATTTCGTCGCCATAGTTCCCATAATATTTTGACATCATGCTTTCTCATTACGTTGTTGCTTTCTCGCTCATTTTTTATTCCTTTTTATATACAACCTCACCTCTAAATTCGAAATGTCCTGGCCATATATATTTATTATTTTCTAAATTTAATTTTCAAAATATTATTTCGAAGGTTTTCCAGCCGGCTAGACTGATGAAAATCAATCAGTGTGTTGTCGCTCCTCTCTGCGATACAACATTAAAATTTGGCCTGTCTTGCCTCTATCTGCTTCGTGTCATTCCGGAAGTCGGTGCTGAGACTCCGGACGCACTTCTCTACAGCAAAGTTCACTTCGTGTCGTTCCGTGAGTCGGCGCAGAGACTCCGGACGCACCCATCTCTGCTTTCCGTCTGCATCGTGTCGTTCCGGGAGTCGGTGCTGAGACCCCGGACGCACTTCACTACTGCACGCTTCACTTCGTGTCGTTCCGTGAGTCTGTGCATAGACTCCGGACGCCCCATCGCCGCTGCCCGTTTGCATCGTGTCGTTCCGGGAGTCGGTGCTGAGACCCCGGACGCACTTCACCACTGCACGCTTCACTTCGTGTCGTTCTGTGAGTCTGTGCAGAGCTCCGGACGCACCCATCGCCGCTGCCCGTCTGCATCGTATCGTTCCGGGAGTCAGTGCGGAGACCCCGGACGCACTTCACCACTGCACCCCAGACGCTGTTTTTTTTTTTTTTTTTTAATCTTTATTTAATCACCTGTACATACTTCATTCATAACACTCTACACAACTTTCGAAATTCATCCATTTTTTTATATATATATTATTTGTAAATATTTTCAAAAATATATCTGTAAATAATTTTCATTTTTTTTATTTTAACTGTCGCTTCACGACAGTTTGGCGCCCAACTAATTTTTCTAAATTCCCACACCCCCCTTAAATTCTAAAATAACACTTCTTCTAGTGCATTTTTTTTGGATTTATTTTCGGACCTACATTTCTTTGTCAATCTAAAACCTTCGAAATTTTATTTTCTTCATTTTGCTGTTTCATCTCACTACATTTAACACATTAATATCATTTTATCTTTACAGAAGGAAATAAGGTAAATTTGAACTTTATTTGTTATCTGATTATTTCTTTTAAAAAACTTGATTTGTTTTTACAATTATGGCTAAACAAATAAGGTTCAATCTACTTTATACATAGCGCACGCTATGTATAGTGCTCATTATGATCTTTGACGTTCTTTTAAGGAATTTAATGTAGGTGATACAGTTTGGCTTAAGAATCGAGTATTAGGAAATGCTGGTTCGTCAAGTGTAAAGTTTCTAAAAAGCTTTCACCGTTAGTGTATATTCTCGAAGACACCAACGGAACTAAGGGCAAATGGCATATCAAAGACATTAAAACCTAATTAAACCCAGTTTCATCATTTCATCTCATTTATTCATTATTCAAAATTTTTATTTTATTTTATTATACAAGCTTTTAAGTCTGTAAACTAAAGTTTTGGAGCAAATGCTCTATTTCTTCTACGCATGTACTAATGTCGCGAAGCCTCCACTTCAAGCTCTAAAGCTTGAAGTTTAACTATGTAAGATGAGTCTTACGTAGTTATATCTTCACCTCTTAAGTGCTATACTTAGTACTCTACACGAGCGGCTGACTACTCGTTAAATTAAGCCCTAGGTCATTATTTTTTTTACAAAGGAGCGGCTGACAACTCCTTAAATAAGCCTTACCCGTCATTTGGGATCACCCTTTTCGAGTGGCAGTCATTGAATGTGAACTCCACCCGTACCAGAATGATAGAAGACGGTGTGTTTGAAGATGAATGTTTGAGCATGTCTGATGATGTCTGAATCTGCAAAGCTGTGTCCCCTGGATCTGTCTGGTTTTTAATCAAAATTTTCTCGGTCGAAAATTTTTCTGGGGTTGTCGGGGAAATGTAGCGTGTTCATACACTTCATACATCACTCCTGGATGCGCTACTAACCTGGATAACGCCTCAGATCCTGTATTTTATATATTTTTCGGCCTACATGTCATTCACGTATCATTTACATCACATTTTTCCCTTGTTTCCTTATTATCTTACCGACAGCCTGTTTTCAGAATGTCTGGTATACTTTTTCCTACATTTTATCATACGTTTTACATGCATTTAGTCCTCATATAATTTCAAAAACGTAAATTTATATATTTTTGACATAATCTCTTTGTTTATTTATTTCGTCGCCATAGTTCCCATAATATTTTGACATCATGCTTTCTCATTACGTTGTTGCTTTCTCGCTCATTTTTTATTCCTTTTTATATACAACCTCACCTCTAAATTCGAAATGTCCTGGCCATATATATTTATTATTTTCTAAATTTAATTTTCAAAATATTATTTCGAAGGTTTTCCAGCCGGCTAGACTGATGAAAATCAATCAGTGTGTTGTCGCTCCTCTCTGCGATACAACATTAAAATTTGGCCTGTCTTGCCTCTATCTGCTTCGTGTCATTCCGGAAGTCGGTGCTGAGACTCCGGACGCACTTCTCTACAGCAAAGTTCACTTCGTGTCGTTCCGTGAGTCGGCGCAGAGACTCCGGACGCACCCATCTCTGCTTTCCGTCTGCATCGTGTCGTTCCGGGAGTCGGTGCTGAGACCCCGGACGCACTTCACTACTGCACGCTTCACTTCGTGTCGTTCCGTGAGTCTGTGCATAGACTCCGGACGCCCCATCGCCGCTGCCCGTTTGCATCGTGTCGTTCCGGGAGTCGGTGCTGAGACCCCGGACGCACTTCACCACTGCACGCTTCACTTCGTGTCGTTCTGTGAGTCTGTGCAGAGCTCCGGACGCACCCATCGCCGCTGCCCGTCTGCATCGTATCGTTCCGGGAGTCAGTGCGGAGACCCCGGACGCACTTCACCACTGCACCCCAGACGCTGTTTTTTTTTTTTAATCTTTATTTAATCACCTGTACATACTTCATTCATAACACTCTACACAACTTTCGAAATTCATCCATTTTTTTATATATATATTATTTGTAAATATTTTCAAAAATATATCTGTAAATAATTTTCATTTTTTTTATTTTAACTGTCGCTTCACGACAAAAGACAGAGGGTCGGGTTTGTTTACATTCTTTACATTGTCTCCTTGGCTTTACTAAGTATAGAGTTATGCTAATATAGTCAACTAAACACATAAAATATTTATGCCAAAATATTGCAAATCTAATGCTAGTACATGTGCACCTTTATATCGTGTTACACGTTTGTTTACACATATTGATTTATTTTTAACTAGTTCACATGAATATAGAAATTAAATTATTAAGTTAATGTTTTAGTTTCATGAGATTGTTTTGATTTCTCGTAGTTTTTTTTTATGTAATCCTCTCTGTAATAAGTTTGTTTACTAATTCGTGAAACATGTTGATTCATTGTTAATAATAATATAACTTTATTTGTATGTTGTTTGCACTATCATCTACATTTATGTATGTTTCTTTTTTTTCCTAATATATTTATTATGTATCTTACATTTATGTATGTTTGTACTATACATGGTTTTCCCTAATAAAATAAAATAAATAAATAAATAATCAGTACATAGTGCTTATTTTTCTTTATTGTTTGTTTTATTGGTTGAAAGTGTCTTCCTCTGGAACTACAAGTCGTATTTTAAAAATTCATTTTATATTTGAGAACCCATTGTTTTGGTAAGGTTATAGCTTATGTCAGCAATTGATTGCAGACAGTTGTAGTACCTACAGTCATAAAAAATTCTTGTTTTTTTTGTATAAAACATGTGAAAATGTACGTATTCTAATTTATTAGATAGATCGCTAATTGCTTGTTATATTCTGCAGTTGAAAATTAGTACCTATGCAAGTAATGTGCTAGCTGCATTAGATGCCTAAGACTTATGTCTGATCTAACACTTTTAAAGAAGCTATACTATTACGTAGTAACTATTATTTAATCTGAGGCTATACTATGTTGGTTTGATATAAGCTACATAACTATTTATCATTAAAAGAATTACCTGTGGCTCGTACATCAAATGCCGGAGTTATGCTTTTCTTGGCACACCAAGAATGAATGAAAGATTTGGGATCCATGGCTTCTCTTTAGCACATGAAGTGACCACGTCACTTCTTTTTCGCTTTAAAAGAAGATCTTCAATGAATTTCGAAAACTGTACAAAATACAAATACAAAAATGAGAATCAATCAGAATTAAAACTTCTTCGTACCACTTCGTATTCGTAATTGACACTTGACAGTGACAGATTGATTGACTTGACTCCAGCCAGTGTGACCGTTTTGAAATTTAGAAACATACCAATATATTTTATTGCCAGTAATAAAAATACTAAAAGAAAATTCAATTATACCAAAATTCTATTAAGATTTTTAATGCATATTATGAGAAATATTCTAAATGAAACCATAGATAAATAACTACTGAACCAGTATGAAACACATATTTAAATCGGAAGTATTTATTGCAATCGTTATTACTTAATTTATTACCTACGTTTTATCATTTCTGTCGAGGGTACAACGTCGGTCAAGCCTTGTTTAACATGTAATATGGGAGAAATAGGATTTAAAAAAAAAACTGTTTCAGTATTTCGTTTTAACTATATTTAATTTTAAAAAAAATCGTTCACACATCACATTAAAAATTTGACGAAATTGACCGAATTTTTATATTTAGGAACTTTTTGCCCAAAATTTTCCAAAAAAAAAAAAACTCCAAAACTAAAAAAATATATAATTCCAGACATATATATTGCTATATGCTTTTGCCAGGGGTTGGACTTTATTTTTAGAGGATTCCTTAGGAGTAGTACTTTTTCTGGATGAAAAACACCTCATGTCCTTTTCTGTATCCCTGACAACATGAATGCAAAATTTCACAATAATCGGTTGAGTAGTTAAGGCGTGAAAAGGCAACAGACAAAGAGACAGATGGTTACTTTCACATTTTTAATATTAATATGAATATAAAAATTAAAAACACATTATGGGAAAATCAATTTATTATGTTAACATAAACTTGTGATGATACAAAAATATTTTAGTCACTGTTTTATTCACACATCATACATGCCTATGAATCCTTTCTCTGATCGACGAAAAGGCAGAACTAATAATTGTACTTGTACTCTTGTTTGCGTGTTATATTTTATCGTTAGCAACATTGGTTTACCCAGTGTTACCAGTTGTCTCGATTGCTAATGGTCATAACCACATTCGGTAGAAAAAAAATATTGTCAATATTAAAAAATAATATACTTAACTG
The DNA here is from genome assembly GCA_936446665.2 of Synanthedon andrenaeformis. Classification (NCBI taxonomy): domain Eukaryota; kingdom Metazoa; phylum Arthropoda; class Insecta; order Lepidoptera; family Sesiidae; genus Synanthedon; species Synanthedon andrenaeformis. The sequence continues at coordinate 4,910,270 of OW387801.2, forward strand.
AAATGAATAAATTGAAAAAAAAAATGCATATGAAGAGCACAGAATTATTCTCTCTAGAGCTCTTCACCTTTTCTATTATTACGATTTATTCCAGTAATTAAATAAAGTCATTGGTCACCTCATGTAGAAACGATAAAAAGCCAAAATAAATTCGCTTTGTGTGACTTTACAAAAAAGGCTTCATTGCGATTAATACCCAATTCACAGAGTATATTTAATAGTACCCGAATGTTGTACAAATAGTGTATACATATGGCAACACTGTATCAGCATCAGTGCGCGTGTAGCTTTACGTAAAAAAAATCTACCATTCCACCATTATAAGTAAAAACGAGAAGGAAAATTTTATTTACATAATACTTTCAAATAATCCTTTTACATCTTTCATTCAAATAATCTAAATAATAATTGACCATACACAGTCAAAATCAAATTATTATATTTTTTCTTTCTTCTCGCGAGACTTTTTTTTACATTTTAATACAAAATCACCACATTATAATTAATATATATTCTCTAACTTTACAAATTCTAATGGATACAAAAGTAAGAAAACTCTTGTTTTCTCCTATCGATACATAAATGATATTTCTAGTGACATTACTTAAAAAATTAAAAAAAAAATAACTATACACATATAATAATAATATATTAATAGATTCCAATGACCAAAATGACATTTCCAACAACTTGTAAACAGTAAATAGAAATAGTTAAATATCTAATCAGAATCACACGGGGATATAGAGATATTGATAGTCGTTGAAATCATCAAAACGAGTCAGCACTTAAATTAGACGACTATATTGTATATCAGAAAATAGTGACGCGTTGTTTTTTTGGCTCTGTAAAGTTTTTTTGGCATTTCTTCTCTATATCTGTTTCTCCGATAACTTCTTTTAAATCACCTCACGGATTTTAATTTGGTTTTCACTAATGGAAAGAGGGATAAACGAGGAAGGTTTGTGTATATAAAAAATTGCATCCCGGGCGGAACCGAAAGCGGATTTAAACAACCGTTCTAACTGTCCAAAGAAATATATATATTTTTTTAAATTAAGAAATGTGAAACTAAAATTTTCGTTACATATTAATTATTCATTAAATCTATTAAAAATTTCAATAAATTACTTAAACCTATTTATTTTTAATTAACAGATGTCACATCTACACTAAGCCATTAAAAATAAATTCAGCCATTAATTAAATTATTATTTATATATGCGATTGTACAGAGCCAAAAAAACTTTGCGTTAACTGACTTATTTTACTGTATAGACTTAAGTGTGTATGTCAACTACACATATATTTAAAAAAAAAAACACTCGAAAACAATTTATTGCTACAGAGATATGGTTGAATTATTTTAAACACTGATCTCTACGTTACTTAGCAATAAATCAGATAACATGACAGAGAATAGTTCGAAAATATCCACTTATTAAAGTTTTATATATATATTACGAATAAAGGAATAAGGAACAATCATCAAACAGTAGCAAAATGTTTATATTAAGTTTTATACAGGTATTGACCATTCATTTCTATTATCCAAATAACCTATCGACCCCTGAATAGTTTTGATTCAAATAAAACAAAAAAATGTGATGTGTAGGTTAGGAGTAATATTTTCTTTAAGTGTATTATATGTTTATATATCCAACGAATTCGAATATATCCTATACTAATATTATAAAGTATTTTTGTATGTTTGTAATGAATAAACTAAAATAACGACTGGACCGACTTTAAAAATTCTTTCACCTATTATAGAAAGCTACATTATCAGAGAGTAACAGGCTATATTTTATAAAGTTACGCGGACGAAGTCGCGTGCAACAGATAGTCGTATATAAGTATACCAAAAAAAAAAACATTGGTCCTTTAGCTATCGAGTTGTGTATCCCCCGATTTTGTTATCGTCACTTTTCTGATATGCCTCTCACTATTGGGAGCTTAAAGACGTTTTCAAGTCGAAAACATAGTCATCTGTTATTGGCGGTAACATAAAGATCGGTAATATGATTATAGCAATAACAAAAAAAAGAGAGCTGCGTTGTCCTTAAAAAAAAAGGAAGAACCGTGAAAGTTAGCTGGATGAAATGAATGGGTTATTTTTTTGTCAAACTTTTATATCAAAATCAAAACTTTTGATGTGATAAATTTTTTTTTAAAGGAATGTTTTCAACTGTCCGGCAACTCTCTTGCAACGTTTAAATTATAAACGAAAACCGTCGAACGAGCACACTTTTTTTTCCACCAATATCAATCTTTTTTTGGCACTAATCAAAATAATGTTTATGTAAATGTATATGCGAAAAAATCGCCAGATAAACCCCCACATATTGGGGTTAAACCAATCGTATGATCACTGTAGACTAGAAACAAAGCCTGGCTTAACTTTTAGACTTGGATGAATGATTTGGCTTGTTTATTTTTTCACTCTTAAATATTAAGTTTGAAATCTACAGAATGCCAAAATCTTTGCAATAAGGGTAAAAAAATTATGTTTAGGAGAAAATCCTTTGCTATGTCGTGCCATGCTTACTATACCGTCAGTGAGCGTCGGTCCTAAGAGTCGAGAGAATAGAAAAAAAGTCAAAAAGAAAACGCGAAGAAAACCGAGCAGTTGAAATCACGTGAAACTGTTGTAAGATATATGAAAAAGGTCGAAGTCGAAGGAAAAAGCTAGTGTTACCAAAAACGGGATCGTATTCGTGCATTTATTATTCTAATTTTCGTATAATAATTTAAACTTTGCATTATATTTACAATGAAAAATTAAACTCATAGAGCAGTCAAAGAGTTCGGAATCACTGAGGGTACTTCGTAATACGCTTAAAGGTCGTTCCTACCTTCAGTTTTTAATTTATCGTGGTTAAAAAACTTTCAAATTAAACAAATAGGGCCAATTCCAATACAAAATCAAACTTATATTAATTTTGTATTCATGTAAAAAAATTAAGGAAACTTTTTTTTAAAATATATACCACAAAACTGTACTTTTTGGATATAGCAGATTTTTGTATGATATCTTATTTTTTCCTTAAAATAAATTGTCTCCAACAAAAAATAATCATACAACATAAACAATTTTCTTTTTAAAAACAGATCATTAATAAATATAATTCCAATTATAAGAAATTATATTCATTTGAATCCTAAATTTAAAAGTGCCCAACGTGATTAAAGATTTTAACTTAAAAAAAAAATATTTCACAAAATAATACAGAGAATAATAGTGAGAATAATACTTACTTTTCCTATTTAACTCTGCGACTCGAAACTCTTTGAAAATGGCGTCTAAATCTAAATCAATACAGCCTCTTTCTAGAATGTTCTTGGCGTTTCTGATACCACATAATACCCAGTACGACTAGTACTATAATGACTAGTGCTACGAACATCATCCAGAGGAAAGTCTTCACTCCCGACATGGCAGGCTTCGGGTCTTCAATTCTCTCCCTCGGCGCTTCAAAGGACGCGGCTGACGGGATGATATGCGATCTGTCCTCGTCTTTGTTTTGCTGAAATTCAATATTATATCGTTATAATGAGGAATAGTGGCCGACCGAAGTTTCGGGAAAAATATCTAGCTTCGGCACCAGTTTCGGTTTCGGCACAAAATCTACCGAACCGAAACTTTGCGTTTGTGAATTATCGCGCGTCACTGGGTTCACTTCGGGAGAGTTCGGGTCTCGTGTGTCACCCAAAAATAATTCAATAATTCATTTTTTTTTTGTGTGTGTATATAAGCCAAATTTCAGTAAAAATAGATTTTCAACATGTCTGAAAAAGTTTCGTTTTCGGATTCGGTTTCGGCCGAAACTGAAACAGATACCGAAGATTCGATTTCGGTTTCGGTAGAAAGTCCTGTTTCAGTCGGGCACTAATGTGGAGCAGATATACTGAATTTTACATATCTAGGCATAATTCTTCCCAAAAACTAAAGTTGCGATTTTGAAATAAATTTCTTTATTCTTTATTTTTAAATTCATCGAAAACCATGCGATGATTAAAACGTTTCGTATGGGAGACTGTGAACGTATTAAATCCAGAAACACTTAAAAGGATATATAAAATGTGAATAAAAAGGAAACTTACATTTTCCAAAAGATCCAATTCGTACATTTTAATTGCAATGATATCGTGGTTATCACTCAAGTCGCCAGTAGTTGCTGAAGCACCAAAGTAATATCCAGTTGGCAGTAGGACATTTTCCACTTTGAAACACTCCTTCCACGCGTTCTTGCCCTCTAAATCTGTGGACACTGTTGGAAAAATAAAATAAATAATATTCATAGTGTGCAAGTCATAATGATAAACTTTGTATGATCTCTATCAAATCTTGAATGAAAAAAAAGAAGTGTTTTTTGTATGGCACAGCACTTATATTATTATATAAATAAATTAGCTGTTGCAAGCGACTTCGTCCGTGTAATTTTATAAAATATAGCCTATGTTAGAGGCGAAAGAATTATTTAAATCTGTTCAGTAGTTTTTGTGTTTATTCATCTTCTTCTATAATAGTGTGACAACCACGGTTTAATACGGACTATATATTATCAATGTTAAGGTCGACAGACAGACTGACAGTACACTTGATGGTAGGTGGCTACTGTCACCTATGGAAGGATGGTGCACTGCCGACCATGGAAGGATTAAGGATAAGGGATAAGGAAGGGGTGGGGTAATGGCCTATCTATAGCATCCCTTACTCACTTAGGTACCAAAACACACCAGCACATATGCTGTTATTTCACGGTGGTCTTCTGTAAGAGGGTGGTTACTGCCGCCAGACAGTGTGCCCTGCCAGTACTATTTACTTACCTATAAGAGTGTCATCCTTATATACAATAGACAAATGCGTGTCCGAATTGTAATTTCTAAATTTAGCCTCACAACCCGACAACTGTGTATGGGTACCATCTCTGTCGTGGTCGTAATGAAGGGTTCCATTGTTGATCATTGCTGATATAAATGGATGTTGGTGCTGAAAACAAAATTTCATTACATTTTTAACAAAATGTGTCTGGCTAGCTGCTTTCGGGAAGCTACTTCATCTATTCTCGTTACCACTGCCGCAATGTATGAAGACCAAAATCAGTGTGTCCTACCAGTAATGAATGGATATAATAAGTTTTTTTTTTAGTTTAACTGTGCATGTGACTTAGTACGTGTTGATAAATGACAGTATCTGAGAAAATATCTGACATCTTTATTGCTGTCATGACGGTGGCGCCACCAAGGCGATAGCTGCAATCCAGGTAATAAATTATCTGTGTTCCAAATTTCTTCCAAATACGTTGAGCCGTTTTTGAGGGAAAAAGTAACAAACATACATCCATCCATCCATCCTCACAAACTTTCACATTTATAATATGAGTAGGATTAATTAAACAAAAGAAACAACTATGTAAGACTTACGTTGTGAGCACCATTGTGGTTGCTGTATGTGTCGAGGATGATGGCCAGTCCATTGAAGTAGTCCTTGCTACCAAACACTGGACCGGTTTGCATGCGGTCTCTCACATACCAGATAGCGAAACCATCTCCAAAGAGGTCCTTGCCTCTCCCGTGCACCTTGAATTGAACTTGCAATTCCCAATTGCGAGTATAGCATGGCTGAAATACGTATTAATCCGTACATATAAATGAAATTGAAGTGTTTGTTCGTAATATTAAAAAAAAACTGTTTTTTACTTAATGTTATTCAAGGTATTATACCATACTTAGAAGAAAAAAAGCAATTTTTAAATTTGTTACCAGTCTGTCTATCCATTTGTTACGGATAATCTCAGATGAGTTGACCGATTTTGACAGGACTTTCATTATTAGATAGGGGATGTTATAAGGAGTAACTTAGGCTACTTCTATTTTAGAAAAATAAAAATTATATATATAAGCAATTGCAGTATTGCGCGCGCCACACGCGCAAGCCGCGTTTTTCTCGGAATTTCTCTCGGGAATCTAACATTTTTCAGGATGAAAGTATACTTTATGCTAATCCAGGTAATAAACTTAAGGTGTGCCAAATTTCATCCAAATCTGTTCAGCACTTTTTACGCGAAAGAGTAACAAACAACTCACAAACTTTCGCATTTATATGATTTATAATATTAGTATGATGTTAGTAGCTAGTGACAAACTACATAAATATATTATTGTCTCTTACTCAATTCAAACATATTATAACTTTAGTAACTACCAATAACAGTAAACTGACTATCCAAAAGTTTCATTTAAAACCAATGAAGGGTTATCAACAAAATACACATTAAAACATATTTTATATCACTTGGGCAAATAAAGATAAGGAAAACACTTAAAAATAATGTAAAATTTTATTTTCTTTGGAAACTTGTACCAAAGTTATGATTGCATTGACAATGAAGTAAAAATAAGCATTTTATTATCAAAGTATAGCCTTGGTAGTTTCACACATTTTTTTTTAGTTTAATTGTCCTTTTCTATATAATGAAAAGGTGACAGATAGGTTTCCATAACTTTTTACATGTTTAGGTCGGCAGACAGGCTGACGGATCACTTGATGGTAAGTGGTTATACCGTCAGACCCACAGCCCTTATCAGATCGTCTATCCAGCTTGTGGGTGGAAGTCCTACACTGCGCTTGCTGGTCTGTGGCCTCTACTAGAGAACTTCAGGCCGCAGCGACCGTTGCCTTATACGCACCCGCTTTAGTCTTAAATTTCAAGCATTTACGATTTCTATATTAGTTAGTACCTGCTTAGTTTGGAATGCAAACAAATTTACGTAATGAATTAAATACAACCATACAAGTTTTCAGATTAAATTATCGACGGCCTAGACATGTAGATTTGTACTCACCACTGTGTTCCAGAGAGCGCCTGATTTAGATTGCAAATCCGGGGTTAACCGGACATAATTTGATGTGACTATAGTGCTACCTAAAAAGTCCCAGTAAGGCACTGACATTCCACTCGCTGTAAAAAAATAATAAGACGTAAATCGAATATAATTCGAGACTAAAGTCAAAGTCATTTAAAGCTGGGGTCACTCACCTTGGTAAGGTTTTGTGAGAGAGTGTTCTCTCCTTATGTAGTCCCGTGTATTCCATTCTGCGAGGATAGGAGAGATTAGCAAGAGGAGTGTGAAATATTGCGTTAATTTAAACTTTTCGTTATACATTTCGTGATATGAATACCGAGATTTCTTTTTCCGAATGCACCGCGAATGAACCGCAAAATTGCAATTGCAAATCCGCACAAATGACAAACAAAACGTCAATCAAATGAAATCATCACAGACTGGTGTGATAATAATAATAATGGATGGAGTATTTGACACCTTGGTGTTGCCAGGATATACAAATGTTTTTACCTAAATATGACGCTAGTCGCTATTATGCATTTTAAACGCCTATTATCTTAATAAAAGATAAACATATTAAATTATTAAACATTACCTACTCAAAAAATTCACTGCACAATATTTGTTACGAAACCGAACGTAATTCTAAAAGCATGAAAGTACCTGTGTGATTTGAGTTCATGTAAACAGATTTTGTCGTTATTGGTATCACTATTATGATTTACATATTTCTTTTAAATTTAAGAAACGAGTCCGTTATTGACTATACTTATGTATTATACTTTGTATTGGCTAATATTGGCTAAGTGCTGTGGATTTTGTTTAAATAAAAAAATAATACATATATGTTATTTTCTTATCACATATATGTTACCATCATGTGGTTTACAATAACAATGATCACTTAGAAACTTTGTAGATCCATAATTTATTGTTTTATTATCAATTGAACCTAAAACTAAAAACCTTAAAAAATATAATACAATAATTAAAATATATTATTAAAAGAAGTCCCTTTAGGCAAGGTTCCGAAGATACTGGCAGCGTTCCCCCTTTGAATAGCTAGACTAATTCTTTGTCCGAGGTAGCTGCCAGCTCTTCGGTCTCCTGTGATGTCGACTAACCTTTTTACTATTTCCTTAAAAAGCCTTATAGCGCTAGGACCCCACGGACCAAGGGTCTCGACACCGAATGGGACAAAATCATATTCGGAGCCTAGACCCCTGTATTTGCATGCTTTAGCTTTTTCAGCCGCTTCACAAGCCGCACCAGCTCTGTTGTTGGTTCCATGTAGATGGGAAGGGGCCAGCGTGTCTGAACAGGTTGCATCCCATACCAGCACCCGGCCCATCTTCCATGGAATCAAACTCATACCGTCCGGTCTCTTGCCATCGTCTCTTGCGATCCCAGGCGGCTCAAGTAGACTTGGCACGTTGACGGTGGCAAGGGACCGGCGTATGATATCGTTAAGTGCGGCATGTCTCGAGAAGCGGCCTGCACTTTTTTGGCATGACAGTCCGTGATGTCCTAGCTTGTCGACATCACTGCCACAGGGACATTTATGAGGAGACATTTACATATTATAATTTACATCGTTCCCTTTCGGGACGGATCAGAAGTTATTAATTTTATTAATTTTGTTTTTCTACATACGAAGCATTTAGTTACAATATAAGTAAAGATAACGAATTGGTAAAACTCACTTACATTGTAATGCCTAATTTTAAAACAACTAGGATATGTAATTTTAAATGGCAATATTATGAAGTCATTGTGACGTAAAATTGAAAACGTCAAGCTTTTGTCGTGTCAAAGCTGCGTCAAAATGAATCATAATGAAATGTTGATAGCAATTTTACCGACATACTTGTGTTGACATCTGTTAAATTTATTCAACAGTTGATACAACTGCATACATTTGAAATTGTTCCACGTTTCATTCCGTATTTAATAGATGTCGCTTTGTAAACGGTATTGTTATTTATAATAATAATAATTAGTTAGGTAGGTACTTATGAAACCCTATTTATTTAAATAGATAATCACCGTTACCCATAAACACACCATTGCCAACCGCGATAGGATTATGGATAATGGGCTTTTCAATAGAGAAAGGCTGTGGCAGGCAATTGATTTGTGTTCCGTGTGTGACATCTCTATCAATCAAAGAGTATGTAATCACTGCGTTCTATCAATATTATCTCTTTCGGCACATGTGCTGTAAATTTTAATGTAATGGTTAATTAATTTGTCTAATGTCCCTAATCTAAAATACACATCTCCATTCTGTAAGTTTAGATAGATAGCGAATTTTACTGATAACACTCTTTTATAAGTAAAATTAGCTAATCAGAAAATTGTAAAAATTAATTAATTAACTAATTATTAAGAGAATTCATAGCAAATGAATGTTTTTCTATTGGATTGTTAATATTTCTTCAATTTTCAACATTGAAAAATCACAGAATTTTTATAAATCACAAAGAAACTGTCAATGAGTTATCCATAAGTAGACTGGACCCCATATTCGTTCGTACCTATTGAGGACTATTTTGTATAAACTTTACCGACCCCTTCTCTTTTTTGGGTTCGTATTTTTATAAATTCAAAAAGCGCAATCCATTTCCCTGTTACAGCTTTTACATGATGTTTTCCGCAAAAATTGCTATTAAATTTCAAATACACAAGAAAAATTTTATTTATCTTAAAAGCTTTATACATAATACCTTTTCTTAATTCCAGTTCGGTAGACGAGAAATTTTTTGCCTATTAGATATTTGCACAAAAAAATGCATCAGTACGAAGCCGGTGACTGGTCGCTAATTTATTAATAAATGTGTAGGTATACAATAGTCAAATATATTTGGATCTTAAAAAATCCATATACTATTTGACTATTGGCAATATAAAATTAAAAGAACATTCTGGTATGTGTTCTGAAAAAAGGGTGTGCCTTACTTTCTCGTTGGGTGATGGATGGCCCCTACTTTCACTTTAGACATGCTACAATATAGACCTCAAGTTAAGGTCAAAACCGCACTTGCGGCCGGTCAATGACATTTTAATTTGACAACTTTTACCTTACCTGTTTGTGAGAGTTGAAACAGGCAAAATTCGAAGTTACGAGTTTAAGACGCCGTGAACAATATATTACATGAAAATATTATTATAAATTTAAAGTAGATTAATAGAATTGTTTTGCAAATAACTAATGTTATAATGAGAAAATGAGTCTGTTTGTTATGCTTTCGAGCCTTAACCACTCACTCATTCATCATGATTTTTTGAATATACATTGTCAGGGATACAAGATAGTGCATAGTTGTCACGGATACAGGATGACATTTCACCAGAAAAAATGTACTGTTTTGTCAGTTTTATTTCTGTTATTAGAGATGGGTTTGCTCTTGGCCAGCATCTAGCCGTGCAGCGAAGATGAGGCGAATGATGGAGCGAGGTCAGCCAGAAGTTGCGTATTCACACGAATTATTTTCAAAGTTCGAGTGAATAGGCATCTTCTTTCTTGAGTTATATGAGCTCGGAAACACAGACGCCGGCAGGTAGTTCCAAACCTTGGCAGTGCGATAAATAAAAATCAACTGCTGAAAGATATGTATGAGCAATAAAGATTGAATAAATTATTGCTCATATATTTTTGTAAGGCGTGATTATTGAATTTTGTTTTGAAACACCGGGTAAGTATTACCAGGGAGTAAGAAAACGGCGGTGGGAGTTTCAAACTATTTATCAGAGCATTAATAAGGATTCACGCCAGGAAGATCTACAGTGTCTATGAAATAATCCATCTGATCTATCTAGTTATTTCGGGTACCTTAGATAATGCCTGTTGGCCAAAATTTACAGTGTGTTGAACAAATATTTTATAAATCTCATATGGGACTTTTTATGCGACAGCGATTGAAGTAGAAAGTATGTGAGATGCTTTGGGTTACCCATAATGGAGGATCTGTTGAGGTTACCGTAATCAGATAAAAAATTTGTAAGGTGCGCTAATTGCATGACAGTACCTACTGATACTCGTAGGCACAAACTAGGTCTGGAACAGAAACTACAGCAGCCAACATTCTTCGCGATATCATTGAGTGGGCACTGAAAATGTATCGAATTAAATCTGCCAAATCACGAAACATTATTGTTCGGCGAAAACTCAAATGTGCTCCGAATATAAAAATTAATTCTTAAGTAGGATTTTGATAATGGACTGTAATTATTCAGCAATATTATAGTTATTCGACGGGATATCATGACTCTTTTGGTCTGACGGAGACTAAGGCAGATCTGACGAAGCTGCCTTCCAGTTTTAGTTGAGGCGATGGTTGAGCATGTTCTATTATAAAATTCGATAAAATACTTGTTTCACAATACTTTTAACACTTGCAATCCCATTTGGCCAAGAAAATGCTATCCAGGAAGGGACAACTTAGGAAATGAACTTTTTAGGTTGACTGTGCTCTGGGTCTCCTGCCCGTTGTATGGTTAGATATCCAAGCCTATAAGTGCTTATTGGTGTCATACAATTGGTGTATCTTAGTGATTTTTATTCATTATTTTTTACTATCATTATCAATATTTTTCACCGTTGGGCCTAATTCTCTAACTATAACCGTCAGCCTTAAATGTCTACTGTTACAGCTGGACGTGGACACGAGTGTCCAGACTCACCGAAGAATTATTGCGTTCTGCAGTTACAAACTTAGCAGCACGTTTAGCGACTGTATCCACTCTTTATCCAATTTCCCTGTCCCTAATTTATCTTCTAAGCGAGATTAGTTTGGCATTTCTTCATAATAAATTGCAGTCATCTTGCTATTTTAGCACAGGCATATTTAACGCAGTGCTTACACATAGTTTTCTTCAAAGCGCTTTGGCGAATTAAAATATGAGCACATGTGTTTTATAGTATCAACCGGGATAGTTATTCTTCCAATTGACATATTAATGAAAGTGATATATGAAAGTAAAAGTGTAGCCACCCTGAAGGCCATCGACTCGACCTACGACAACAAAGTGTTAACATTTAGGCCGGGGAAAGCAGTGAAAGTGCGTTTGGCCATGATCTACTCGCTACGATCTCCCTAGAATACTTTTATCGTGTTCTCGACAATCACTTTCGAGTAATAAGAAACATCAACTTTAACTGTCAAACTTAGAAGCGAAAGTTGTTTGTACTTACTCCTAAATCTGGGTCAAAAACAACGATGGACTCAATTTCTATTGAAAAATGTACCTTGCTTGAAATCTCTGTAGTGTCGTTTTGGTTGTGTTAAATAGGTAGTTTAATTTTTTCGAATAGGCTTAGGTTTAAAAGGCCTAAGCGTGGAAATTCCTTTTATTTCTTTATAGTACTTACCTATGATTGAGTAAATATGATTCAGTTTTGTTCATGCACTTCTAATGCCAAGAATTGTAGTAGAGGACAGGTAATATTGGTAAATCTTATTCCTTATACTGTTTTATACTTAACAAAATTAATATAAATTTATTTATAGTATTAGTTGTGTCAGTAATTAGGTCAGAGTTAGTTATTTTCATAAGAATTTATGTATAGTGTTAAATAAGACTTTTAAAGAAATTGTTTCAGAATAGTATTACTCTAACAATTGGATATAGTAGATAGGCATATTGTAACCACAGAAAAAAAAAAATGTTAAAAAATTCACGTTCCAACTTGTTCATATCAAAATTTGTAACTTTAGCACAAAGTTGCATAGAATATACACATTTTGTGCCCGCGACTTTGTCCGCGTTAAAAAATAAAAAACCTGAGAAATTATCTGACACCGCTGCCAAAGCGAGAGTGGCGTCTAATATTTTATATTTTTAAACGATCTCTCGGGAACCTAACATTTTTCCATAATAAATAGTATTCTATATGTTAATTTAGGTAATAAGCTATATGTGAGCCAAATTTCATTCGAATCCGTCGAGCCGTTTTTGAAAGAGTAACAAACATCGAGCATCCATCACAAACTTTCGTATTTATAATGTACTAGCTGGTGCCCACGACTTTGTCCGCGTTGAAAAATATTAAGTAGCCTATCCTGTGTACCGTACGTCCAAATGTTTATCTACCAAGTTTCATGAAAATCAGTTAATTCGTTTCAGAGTTATGGAGGAACATACATACATACAGAAAAAAATTCTAAAAATCGTCAATTTAGTTTCAGTATCATGTATAGAGCCTATAAACACGATATCTCTGAAAACAAAGTAACTTACTCCATGACCGACCCTTACATTTACCCTTTATTATTAGTATTGATAAGTTGGATCTACGATAAGATATAAAACACTGGCGAAGCCGCATGGCAAAAGCTAGTATTGTTATATAATGTGTGTTTGTGTTGGTAAACATAGAGTAGAGTGCATAGGCGTTGCATTCTAGAAGCGCTGGGAAAGATCGTGTGGCTCGACGATTACACCGCTTTCTATACACTTTCACTTCCGAGCTAAGAGCGGACAGACAAAACAAGTAACGCGAGCAGTTTATTGGCCATGACTCATGAATTCAATGTTTACATGCGTTCGTTTAGAGCAGGGTTCCCCAAACTATTTTGGACAAGTGACCCCTTTTCAACAATGAACTGTTACCTCAGACCCCCATGGTCAAATTACCTACTTTTAAGACCAACCCCCTTATTCATAATGGTCCGCTAACTTAAAGCAGCTATCTATCTTAGTCTATCTTTAGTTTTTTCCTATTGGTACAAAATACCTAGGTACTAAGGTGCCAATTAGAAAACTTTGCACTTGGTTAAGTGAGTGAAGTTGATTTCATTTTCTCGTCAAAATTTAACAAAATAAAAAGACAATCCAATTCAGTAAATATCAAGTTTAATTTATAATTATTACAAATTAATACATAAAGCATCTTAAGTTGGTAGGAAATTATATTTTAAAAACTATTAATTCGCAAAGAGAAAATAAAACATTCAGTGCGATGGATGAACCTGGTGACTATCTACCAATCTAGCTACATCCGGTTCAATATTAGTGAGTTGCAGCCTTAAATCTCCACGTTCGTTGATTTTCAAACGGTTTCTTTGTTTTGTCAAAATGTTTGTTACCACACTGAAGCTTTTTTCAACTAGATATGATGATGGAAAAGCGATAAGGTATTTTTCAGCAATGTTCCACAATGTAGGATACTGTGTTTCAATTTTGCGTTGCAACCAGAACTTCTGATAGCCTTGGTTGAACTTTTGCTTAAGCTCTTCGTCTGTGCTGATGGTAATCAACTCTTCTTGCATTATCACATTGGCTTCTTCTATGGCTGTGGTGTTATACGGATTTATTATCCATTGAGGAATTTGTAAATTTAAAAGATCATCAAACCTCTCCGTAAAATCCTTGTGTAATGCGTCCAAGTGAGTAACATATAATAAAATGTCATCATCTTGAAGCATTTTTGGTAATTTTGACAAATGCGGAAACTGCGAATATTCTTTTCTGCCTAAATTTTGTTTATAAAGAACTAGTTTACCCACGAAGGCCGATATTATTGATTTTGTTTTAATCAAGTTAAGATCATCACCCTGTAGTTGCAAATTAACTTTGTTGAACATTCCAAAGATATCAGTCAAGTAATAAATATCTGTTTTACAATTGTTCAGATTTTCTTTCAAATTCGGATCTTTTTCTTGTAAAAACTCCAACACAGATTCAAAAAGGGCTGAAAATCTTTCTAAGCAAGAGCCTCTTGATAGCCAGCGAACTTCAGTGTGCAGAAGTAACCGAGTAAAGACTTCGTCGTTTTCGTCACATAGTTGAGCAAATAACCGAGAGTTCAAAGAATTGCTTCGAATCTTGTTGATAGCATTTATTACATATTGTAAAGACTTATGCAATCTAGGACTCAGCTTTTTTGCTGCTAAATGCTGCCTGTGAATCACACAGTGAATAACCAGTACATCAGGCAGTTGTCGCTTTAAGTGAGCTATAAAGCCACGATGACGACCAACCATAGACGGTGCACCATCAGTCGCAACAGAAACAATATTCTTCCATGGAATAGCTTTATCAGTAAAAAAATGTTCCACGGCCTGAAAAATCGATTCTCCTCTAGTATCAGTCTCTAAATATGCAGCAAAAATCAGTTCTTGGCACATATTTTCATCTTTGATAAATCGAACATATCCTAACAATAGAGCTTCATTGCCGGGTAATGTAGACTCGTCCAACTGGAGAGAGAATCTGCGGGTCTGTAAGAACTTGCATAAAATGTTTTCCACATCGCGTCCCATCTCATCTATGCGTCTCTGAACGGTGTTGTTGCTCAAAGGTATTCTCTTTAAAATATCATGTGCGGGTTTGTGCAATACATTGTTAAGGACCTCCGCAATGGCTGGTAAGATAAGCTGCTCTCCAATTGTATGGGGTTTCCCCGACTTCGCTATTAGTAAAGATATATTATAGGACGCTCGTAAACCATCATTGTCTCGAATAGATGATGACGCAAACATCGATCCTATGGATGGCCTTTTGTCTAGTTTTTCTTTCAGTGCTTGAAAATATGACAAGGGCTTACTTTTTTTGTTAGCATGTACTCTTGATAAGTGGTCATCCATTTTTGAAGGCTTCATGGCATCGTTACTAAATACTTTTTCACATATGAGACACATCGGGAAGTGTTGATTTGATGGAGATGCAATAAATCCGAACTTCAAGTAGTCCAAACTGTATTGTCTGCATTTTTTTTTCGTGTCCGCCATCATAAAACTTTCAGTGATTCTGCAAACAAAAAAATAAGGAACCTAAATAAAAAACAATAATAAACTGTTAAATTTGCACACTATCTTATTTTTATCACACTCAGTTAATGGATTCTTGTTAAGTATTACTGACTTACTCTTTGATAAACTTTGATACCTATATTGGGAAGTAACTACAGTAGGTACTTAATTAGGTATAGAAACTTCGTATTAGGTAATTAGGTAGAATAAGAACGAAAACCAAAGACTTAAGTGTTAGTAATTTTTACAAATACAATTATACATACCTATTTAAAATATGTTGTATGTTGTGTTTAACACTTTTTCAGTCACTTTACTTCACTTAATTTAGCTTTGTAATAAGTTTGTAATCTCTTGAAATAAATGAGTACTTAGCTATATGAGTTTTTATCGTTCAAGCTCCAACGAATTTCAAAACGCAAATGAACTTTCAACCTAAATGCAAGCTCGTTAAATAGTAAAATATCAGGAACATGTTTGGACTTGATCATGAATTCGTTCGTCTTAATTCGCGTAAAGCCGCTATCACACTATTCAATTTGAACGATTCCAATTTAGGAAATCGGAAGGTGTGATCGCAGTTAGAACAGATTGGATTCAATTAAGAGTTTATCCATTTTCAACTCTATATCTTCGATTTAGAAATCAATTTAGCGTAGTGTGATCACGAGCTCACTACTTAGATTCCTAAATAGGAATCGTTCAAATTGAATAGTGTGATAAGCACTTTATCGTCAAATAGAGAGCAAGTCAAAACGCCGCTGAAAGACGTACGCTCCAACTCAATCTTGCACAAACTTGTCCACATAGACTTGCCGAGTTTTTCATCTTGTACGAACTTGAAACTTTACATTCCTGGAACATTATTTCCTACAAAAATATTAATTATTCTTAGTACACGTAACACAACATAAACAATACAGTAACTACCTACTTACCTATCTTGAAAGTTTTAAATAAGAACTTGTGTTAATATAATAGGGGTCGATTTTTAGACCTCGTCGACCCCCAAAATCACTTTTCGTTTATGTCGACCCCTAGGAAACCGATATCGACCCCAAGGGGTCGATATCGACCACTTTGGGAATCCCTGGTTTAGAGTTTAGAGGAAAATCAGTCGCCCACACACCGGAGGTAGCCATGAATGAATTATTTAGACACTATAGTCGATGCCAAGCAAAAACTAATATTAAAAACTAAACAAAAAATAAAATGTGTAGGCAACTAATAAACTACTTATACGAAACTTTCGATCGTATAAGTATCGTTCATGATCTTTCGACTGAACAGTGTTTTGATTGACTAATTGAAACAAAAAATGGTTATTGTGACTTAACTATAATAGTTTTTTGCAGATAATGTGAGTTCGCCGCCTTATAGGCAAATTTTTGATACATTGGATTTTTGTATGGATCACTCTTTTTTTTTATAAAGCTCATGTTACTCGGTGAATGTTACAGGTGAAATAGGTAGTTTTTGATTTCGTCCATTACAAACGAGCATACAACAAATTTAAATCTATTTTCTTTATAATATTAGTGTAGATAAAGAAAAATACCTGCAATTTATTTTTATGAACTTAGCGATTCCTTTGTGTTTGTGATAGAACGATGGCGAACTTCGTCTATTGCCCTATAATTGTGATTTGGGATTCTTAGATCGTGCCAGAGGTCCCTAGATAATAGTATTATCATTGTAGATGAATGAAGTCCTGCCTATATCATAAAAAAATCTGGGCAGAGTAGTTGGTCTGGCCTGCAACACTGTCATTTTGAAGAATCACTAACATAAATATACATATATCACAAAATCCATTGTGGTGCATCAGAAGATTGGAAATCGTTGTCATAGACTTGGAATCCCACCAGTCTTCACACAGCGAAGTTTCACAATCAAAATATTTATATCAAAGAACGCATTCAATATGGCGTTCCACAAGGCAGTGTTTTGGGGCCACTTTTATTTGTGATCTACTAAGTGCATCATATAATATGTGTCTTTTTGCAGGTTAACAAACAAATTAACTCAATTTTGCATTTATATTAATTATTAGGTACGATTAGTTAGGACATACAATTTTTTGGCGAGTGAGTAAGGGATGCCAGAGCCCATTTGCCTATCCCTTCCCAATCCCTTAGTCGGTAGCGCATTTGTAGCATCTGGCGCTTTGCTTGTGTTGTGACCGTCAGCCTGTCTGCTGACCTTAACATTAAAAAAACTGACAGCCTGGAAATTAAGGGTTTGAAATAAATCCACAGAGTAATATAATATAGGTTACAAATGAATACTTTTCGGATTCATTCGGCATTTAAATACATACTGTCTTACTTATAAAAATCAACTAATCATCTTCTTAGCATCGTATTAACTAATCACTACTTATCTTCTTAAGTAGTGTTTGACAGTTCATTAAGACATTGCTAAGCAACAAATTAAGTTAAGTATTACTTAAAATTTAAGTAACGTTTATAGGTAAGGCTGCAAAAGTTGGGCCGCACCGCGTCGTGAAAGTCGTGTCGTATGCGGCGATAATTTCATTAAATGTTTCCGAAATAATTATCATTACTGTCATTAATATCGACCAATATCGGGTTTACGGAGTGGAGAAACATTTTATTAACTTGACACGGCACCGACCGACTTTATTGCAATGGTACATTTAGGTTTTTTTTAAATGAGAAGAAAGTTAAAAAAAAATGTTTTACAAATATTGGCATTCAAAAACTTTTTAAAATTCTAGTGAGTATATTGTGATTAGCCTTCTTAAAAAAACTGTTTTCTACAGTTTTCCTTTCACATTTTTTTAATACATTTTCTATGACAAAGGGCTGTAGGCAGGCTAACGATCCATTTAATTCCACCTGGCCATCATCACCTAAGAACAAGATCACTTTAACAAGAATTCCGCAACTCCAGAAGAATACTGACATACTGATTAAATCAGTACCTACAGGAAAAGAAAAAAATTAGGGCAGAGATAATGTACGATATATCCCTTTTATACTTACCAGCGAACCCGCTCTCTGCTTCGCACGGGTGCAATTTTTTATTCAACCCAGCTAATAAATTACCTTACACCGCCATCTGTTAGATTCTTATGGAACTCACAGATAATTATAAAAAATAATTGCTGGATTGGGTAAGTTTCCAACAGATGGCGCTATGTTACACACAACGTGACAATAAAAAAGATAAGATATAAGTAAATAGCTTAGAGGATACATAAGCAAGCGTAAATAGCAAAACACAGTAGTTATTTCCTGGTGTTATTTCTCGGTGATGTCCTGTAAAAACGGGCTGCTTGGTTTATGGCTGTAGAAAGCAATAAAATATGATCTCCCAAAGAAGATTCTAATCTCTTCCCCAAGAAGGAACATATATATACACCGATTTTCTTATCTATATACATACATATATTTTATTTATTAAATTTATCATATAGATACGCAGATGAAGTGGCAGGCAAAAGCTAGTTGGCTTATAATATTGAGATCAAGACTTACTGCAAAAACCTTTTGGCAAGAAAATATATATGGTAGTAGCTTATAAACGCAATGTTTAGATGCCGAGCCTAGTGTATTATACAAAAGACAGTGCTATATCAAGTGAATTAATGTATTTCCGCATTGAGAAATAGCACTGAATTAGTATTAGCCGCGGAAACGCGAAGTTATTAAAAGTTTTGCCATTTAATTGGCTGGGAATTGGCTTCTTAGTAGATCGATGTTGGGGCCACTGAACTCTGTCGTGCTGCGTGGGATTTTAGTTAAATTTTGACTTTTCAATTTCACCGTGGGCCCAGTTACATACGAATGAAAGCCATATACTGTCTTAGATAATTATTTTTAATTACAATAATCTATAGTTATAAAATCGCAATATAAACTAGCTACGCAAAGAATACTTTTTTCAGGCGTGCATGCACGTGTATTAAAACAAAACATTAAAGGATTTAGACGTATTTTCCATTTCTATTACCTGAAAGTCCGAGATCTTGAAAGCAACTCGGATTATTACAAAATTCGTTGTTCTCCTATTATCAGGTCCATTGCAATCGTAGTAGGATTTTTGCAAAAATCCGTTTTTTTTTTTTGGGATTATACTGCGACATATACACCTTTTGTGAAAAATCACCTCTTCTACAGGTTGGAATCAAAAATTTCTCTCACCCATCGATATTACATAATTTACGTATTTAAGGCGAGGACTTAGCAGAAAAGTGTTATTTTAGTCGCCTAGTTTGACTTCTTAGACTTTTTGAGCTTGGTCCTGGCCTTAAAAATATCATAATGCCCCTGAGGGAAATTTTGATTTGTTAGTAAATTTTCCTGGACTATAATCTAAAAGGGATTAAGATTTTGATAGATTTGATGTAAAATAGATTTGTCAAACTCCTAAGGATAGTAAGTCTGCCTAACGCATCTATCTAACTATGCTTAAGTTCGATGGTCCGACAGAGAGTAGTCGAAGATGTGTTAGGTTTAACTTGAGATTAAAAATAGACGCAGGCGATGACGTATCCGGAAACAAATAAATGTCTAATAAAATTTTCATACACAAAACTTTTATCTCAAGAACAAGTGACGAGGCGAACTGTTTTAATTGCGGCCTAACGTCAATTAAAATTTGATAGCTTTTGCCCACGCAACAATTTATATATTATGTTGGCATTCCGCGCATCGATATAAATAACCAGGCTTGCAAGAGAGACAGGTGGTGCCTGGCTTTGCAGGTTATATGAACCCGGCGGGCTGCTCAGTGTGACCGCGAAATTATTTTCAAGACTACACCAACCTTAAGCGAACCGAACACATGCACGTTTCACATCCGCACAATCGTCTCACTACCGACCTATCTATGTGGGAGTAGTCGTGAGAAACTTGCCCTTTAGTTCCGCAACACCGTATGTGCGAATCGCTTCAGTCGAATTTGATTTTTAAATGCAACAGATAAGTATTAAAATGCAAGTGTAGCGAAAACGTGTTTGCGGCGTTCCGCTATGGAGCGCAGTGTGGTAAAGTTGCTATCTTGTTCGTAATGTCCGCGAACGGAGGTACATTCAACTTTTAGCCCAGTAAACTCGCGAAGTTCATTCACCCACTGCTTATTGTCAACTGACGTAAAACCGAGGGGGACAGACTGTGGTACGTAGAGCTTCGTCTCTTTCCAACGATATGTTCAAGTTTAGAAGTTTTTATTGAAACATTTGGTGGTTTGGCTGTCGAAATAGTTTGGCTTTCGTATTCTTATGATTGCCTAGTACATTTGACGGTTTACGTTCGTTATATCGATAGATAAACGTGACTATTAAACGTGTGTTTGTCGATCGCTTTGTCGATTATTCTTTTTTTAAAATCCCACTTTGGTTAGACGAACACGAATCAAATTGTTTCCATAATCCTTTTTAATAGGGAGAAGTTATAAGATTGAAAAGCCCCATTTAAAGAAGTAGAGAACGTTTCAAAGTAGCTTTTAACAATTTTGGAAAAAAAGAAAATAAGAAACACCATATAGATTGGCAACGCAACCTTATGATGATTTTCATGATCATTCATGATGATGATTTCGTCAGTACGTGCCAACTTCTGTCCATATAATATTTTGTCAAGTGCTTTTTAATCTTAGTCAGTGTTGAATAAACCTGCACAGTAACTTGGTGTCCTGACACAGGGGAGACGGCTATTTGTCCAACACAAGGACAATATGTACGTACACTAGTACTATTAGTTTGTTTGTTTATATAATCTCTAAAATAATTACTATCCTCAATACTTAAGTGATCGGAATGATAAAAGTATGATTTATTTTTGAAATTTTTAAGTCTAGAAGAAAAGAGCCAAAGAGGGCACCACTGTGCCATAAATAATTAAAAATCGAATTGAATGTAAATAAATTACAAAAATGGTTTATAGAAATTCAAAATTCAGTTATTTAATTAAATGCGGTGTGGCAAGCTTGTTTAAAAAAATCTTTGAATGCAGTTTTGAATATTTTTCAATATTTAGAGAACTTTCACTCCAGGTGGCGTTAAAAATTTCCAACTTATATAATTGAGATCACAGTGAAAATAGCAGATGATCAATTATCCCAGAATCTATTCTTCATACGTACTTAAAATTGTGTACTATATAAATTTAAATGACAACTTTTTTATATATATTTTAAATTAGTTTGTTCACAACTGAAAGTCCGCGAAAATACTTTGTCGGTCATTCAATCTTTATTGAGATACTTGAAAAATATCTCAATAAAGACTAAATGATGCCTAAGAAAACAGGGGTGGGCGAAGTTACAGGCAGAAGCTAGTATTTTTCTTCCTACTTTTTAGTGTTGCCTGACTAATGGAGGTTTTGAGACCCCTTTCACAAAAATTAATGGAAAAAGGATTCTATTCATTTTATATGTATTAGGGGTTAAAGTATGAAATTGCCGATTTATACTGAAAAATAAAAATTCGTTTTTTTTTTTAATTTAACATATTTATTTAATCAAAATAATTACCATTATTATCTATACATTGCTGCCATCTAATAGGAAGCTCATTTATGCCTTTGCGATAGAACTCTGGTGATCTAGATTCGACAAACTGTGTGAAAGCATTTTGCACTGCCTCCTGAGAAGAAAACTTTTTATCACGCAGAAAATTGTCCAAATCACGAAAAAAATGGTAGTCCGTTGGAGCAAGGTCTGGCGAATACGGAGGGTGACGAATGGTTTCTAATTGCAGTTCCTGTAGAGTCTGCAGATCAGTCAAATCATGAGGCACCCATTTTTCATATTTTTTTATTTTATTGATTTGACGCAAATGAGTCAATATTGTTGGTAAGGTAACGTTAAACCATGCCGCTAATTCCTGGGTAGTTTGGCTCGGATCGGCTTCCACCATCTCTTTCAAATCATTGTTATTCACCTGTGTGGGCGGTCTTCCACGTGGTTCGTTCTTCAAATCGAAGTTTCCATCACGAAAGCGTTTAAACCAAAATCGCACAGTGCGTTCATTAGCAGTCCCCTCTCCAAACGCAACATTAATATTGCGAGCTGTTTCTGCCGCGTTAGTTCCGCGTCGGAACTCGTATTCAAAAATCACACGAATTTTCGAAGTATCCATCTTTATTGTCTAAGCTGAATAAAAAAAACAACTGAAAGTTGATAATCGAATGTTGCACATTTTTTAAAAGAAGAACTACATAGGTACCGTATGAAAAAAGTTTCACTCAAAAATCTCAAACCATGAAGGTTCTATGTCAATTCGAAGTACCTATTACAATAAAACGGCAATTTCATACTTTAACCCCTATTATTATATCTTTAACACTCCTACCTAGATGAAATTGCACTATTATAAAGTTCAGCTTGAAATTTTGCTCTAAGAAAATCAAAGGGAAGGCTTAAAGAAACTGAAACGAAAACAGAGTAAAAATTTAAAAATGGCGTAGCCATTCGTAGCACAGCCTTATGTTTGGAACAATGAGTTAACTTGTCGCAAATCGTAGCATTGAGCTACGACGTAGCACAATCGTAGCCATTTGCATACGTGCATGGTCCTATTAAACGTTTTTTAATAAATAGTAAAGTCATTTTCATGTATTCCCAGTAATGTACAGTTATTTTTTATTTGCGTTAAATAAACGTTTTTTTGAATGGTCAACTTAAGAAACTTTTTTTGTTTTGTACAACAAAATTTATACAATAAATATAAAAAATGTTTGAAAACTTAATTCTTGAATGTTTGAAACTTAATTGGTTCAAACTTTAAACATTTGGTTTGGTGCATGCATCGAAATATCTTTTTTGGTGTATTTAAAGTTCTTGTGTAGTGCTATACAACAATTTAGCGAACGTCACAGTACAATAGCAGTACATTCATATTTGTTTAAAAGGTTAGTTTAAAAAATATGTCGATTGGAAATTTTGAATATCATCTCCTATATTTGAAATTTTAATATCTACTGGAATATAATTAGGAACTTATTTAATTTCACTTATTCGCTTCTTGTACTGATAGGAAAGTAAATTATGTCCGTGGTCGTTGAACTTTTAGCCCAGTCTGTGCAGACAAGCTCGACGTAGGAAGTCATAGGGAACGTGTTTGTAGTGATGCACTCCTAGTAGGGTTACCAACTACGAATAGCAGAAATCACTAAACACATTTTACCAAATTACTTATTTTCTGGTGTCCTAGTATTCTAGGTTGCTTTTCATTCCAGGTATTGCCTCGCCATATTAGTTGAAAACATCCTACTGAGTTCGTTACTCGTTAGAAGTTTTGTGACATTAAGCATGTCATTATTACAACTTCTGCAGTTTATGTAATCACGAAGGCTTCTAAGAATCTAACAAGAACTGTCAAATTTTGAACGGTATATTGGCCAGCTACATCTTGTTTAATGTTTGTATTTCATATGAATGAATCTTCATATGAATCTAATATAAAATAATATAACGTTTTCATACATTTAGTAGTCCCTTACACATTGCGTTTCACAGTCATAAATTAGGCAGCTTGTAACCACCCCCTTAGACGCCGTGAAAATAACAGCATATTTGCTGTTGTGTTACGACGAGTTTGTAAGAATGCCAGAGTCCTTTTTCTTATCCCTTTCTTATTACTCTTATTCACTAAGATCGGCAGCTCACTTGGCATCTGTGGCGTTGCTTGTGTTCTAGGCGACAGTAGCCAGCTACCATTAAGTGGTTTGTTAGCCTATCTGACAATTTTTTTAAATATTAATACTTCTGGCAACCCTTAACGCTTCCACCGGGAGTATCGAACGCAGTATCATACTTAGTAGAACCGATGCTGATAACTTTGATACTAGTAATTGCATCGCGGTTACCGCCGCAACAGTAAGTTGCCGGTGACCCAAACATTCTCCTAATAGGAGTTACTATAAGCTATATTGAGCGTATAAATCATCACCATCATTGTAAGTTGGCCTACGACTCTATCTATGTATCTGCACTGGTATAGTTCTCTGAAAACCTCACCGAGAATATACATATTTTTAGAATTAAAAAATAATAGTTAAAAATATCTTTAGCAGTTAGTTCGTTTCTAATTAAACCTATAATTTCTTAATAATTAACAAATAATTAACTATAAATAAGGCTTATAATTAGAACCTCTTTCGGTTAGTAGCCTCTGAATTACTGAGATACCTAAGTATAATTTGTGGTCAGCGCTTATTTTTTTAACCCCCGACACCCGACGCAAAAGAGTTGTCTGTGCATCTGTGTATCTGTGTGTGTCTGTCTGTGGTATCATAGCACCCAAACGTATGGAATTATTTTAATCCGTTTTTGTTTTTGTTTTAAAGCTGACGTGATCGAGGTTATTCTCAACTAAAACTTATGAAGATCTGATCAGGCGTTTGAAGATCATCAACTCATTTCCTATAGTTGACTCACTAGTGTATTTTTATTAGAAGGGGAGATGACATTTACGCACTATCCCTCGTCGACGAGGGGGAGTGTGGGACTCGCCCGTTGAAGTGACTTATCACCGGGAATACCCACTAAAATCCCCCCGGATTCCATCAGCGGTGATGTGTGGGTCCGAGATCACAGCGAGGCCTTGTCCTCGCATCCCCATTCACCGCTACGTCCGCTTCAGACTCATCTCGTGGCGAGTGTTCGCCTCACATTTTTTATGTGGTGACTCAGGAATCCCATGAGCCGCCACGCATCATTTTATAGGTGTTTCAGGACACCAGATGTCCCCGTCTGACGCCCTGAAATTTGGTGTACTGTTACTTCAGTGGTATTGTCATCACATCGTAACCTTAATTTGATGTTGCGGAATACCCAACTCCTCAGCAACTTATAACAGATATAGTGTGTTTGGGCTCACAGAATGTCGATGGTTAGGTGATAATTTTTCTTACATTACACGACCGTTTTTGTGGAATCATTAAAAAAAAAAAAGTTTATTTTAAAATTATTAAGGGCTGCTTTGTATTGATAATATATTAGAATATATATTTTTTATATATAATATTATGTAGTGTTATTTTTTTCAACAATTTCCCAAGTCCGGACACAATCGGGCGCGCATTAATTGGCTGCCGAGACGGGTTCTGTATATTTGCATTGGCAGTCGTTCACCCCTGTGGGCTGATGGACGCAAACATACTTCTTGAACTCATAGATGGATAAAGGCACACTTTTACTGGACGCGAATTATATGATGGGTAATTAATTTCTTACCTATTTTGTTCTAATGATTCTCTGGGTTACCATATTATCCGCCATTAATTTCTACCAGAATGGGGTAACGTGATAATGACTTATTTTATTTGCCGTCGAACTATCCTTTCAGATGTTTATGTCACAAAACAATACATAACTTAAAAAAGAGGGTGGACGAAGTCGTGGGTAAAAGTTAGTATTTTAAACATTTTTAAATTTTTTTTTAAACATCTGTGGTTTAGTTTGTTTAAAAGCGACCGTAGCCAACAGCGTGTTTGACGTGACGACCTTAAAACATAAAAAAGCTTTTCTTCTATGTGAAGCAAAATTAAGCAAACAAGTTATTATTTCTACATGTGACAACTGATATTGAATACTGCCTTTTCATCATCTTCATTGTCAGCTATTAGGCGCCTGTCACTGCTAAACATAACACGGAATGGTCATATTTCCCGACAGCAGAACCCAATTTATTTTATATTATTTCCTATATTCATTATTGGTCGCGTGTATTCAAATGCAAAGGTACAGCGAGTAAGTTAACAATTTTAACTTTGACACACGTCTGTGTAATGGTAAAATGTCAATTTAGCTTGCAAATCGTGCGATCTGACTATCTGAAGCGGGAAATCCATTTATGCAGTGGACTCTGTATCTGCAGTACTACTGCATTTGCATTTTTAATTAGTGAAGATACGTAATGAGTACGTCAGAGATGGCTAGAAAGTAGAACTGGCAAGTAGTCTTTCATTGATACCAAAACAAGTTGTCCATTATCTGCGAGGTCTACCTGTTTTGAAGTTTTGATAAGACTATTTGGAAGTTCTTAAATATATATGGAACTAGGTTTTGCTCGCGACTTCGATTTGGTGTAAACATTTATTGAGTCTTTTTCGCTCATATAAGTATATGTATTACTATCAGGCGTTAATTCAGATGATTCCTTCGTGAACAGTACTGAATTTTTTCTGCATGAAAGTTACCCTTTCATTTTCTGTATGCCTGACAACATCATGCTAAGTTTTATGATGATCGGTTGAAAAATAAACGCCTGACATTATGCTTTTGCCAAGCGTTGGATCATTGTTTTTAGATAGCTGAAGCCCCCGGCTTCGCTGCGTGTAATATTTAGCCTATGTGCATTCTGTAATTTCAATAGCTGTGATTTCCTGGATACATGTTGCTAACTACAAAGAGAAATGGAAAAGGCTGGAGAAGGCTTTTACCTCATTAATAAAAGAACTTAATAATATTGTCAAATTTTGTTTGTTAAATATTTTCATATTTTTCTGAAGCAACCTTCGTAGATGTAAATCCTGGAATTAACATCAAGGAAGTGTTAATGCAAGTTAAAGCTCTGATGAGTCATTGCTAATTGAAACTAATATAAATGGGTAGGTAGGTCTCGGAGCTATAACTAATAACAGCTAACAGCTTGAACGCATGCTAATGTACTTGCAACAAGATTGGATAAACATCGAGTGCCGATGAATATTTTTATTTTCAGTATTACCTATACATAGTTCTTCCTTTTTCATTTATTTATAAACTTGCAATTCTTAGGGAAAACTTTATCATTAACTCCTAGTCATTCAGAACTTGAGAAAGCAGTCTGATAACATATGCTCGTTTGTATAGACTGCAGTAGTACATTGCAAAGTCCTCTTTTAAATTCTTTGCGAACTTGATCTGGAGACATTTAGTTGAATTTTGAATTGAGGTCGTTATTACTAAATTAAAAACATAATTCAATAATGAGCCCATTGAATGAGTTATTTATTAGCTCTGAAGTTGGCTCTCTGGATTTGGAAAGTCGTGGCAGAGCACGTTGCATTTCGCAGTCATTTAAGCAGCCCGTCTGGCGGCAGTAGCCAACCCATTATAGAAGACACTGTGAAATAACAGCATCTATTAAAATGAAAACATAATTAAGTGTAACATTCATTATATTGAAGTTGTTGCAGCTTCTCTAGCAAACGACAACTCGGATGTTATACCTCTTTTGATACATCATTTTAATAGATGAAAGAGGTACGAGTGAACGGAAAAACTCGGTACTGAATAACTAACTGCGTTCAAGTTGGTTTCGCTTCACGTTTCTTTGAGTAAAGTAGTGATTTGTGTGGATATACTAGTACATATTGTCTAATTTTAATTGTTTTTAATATATAAATATTATTTTATATATAAAAATAATTATCTAAGAGAACGTTGGGTTTTCATTTTTACATAGCTTCGACCGCTTATAAATTTTTTGACATTCTTATTTTACAAAGAATTCAACATATCGCACCTTCGGCAAGACAAGGGCATAACTGCACTTTTTATAATTTTACGGGAGAGCCATTTAAAGTTTAATTTTTTGTATTCAATATCGTATTTTTCTGCTTATATTGCTTTGAAACATCTCTTGTTTTTGCATCAAATAAGCCCCACACTCTTGTGAATATTTTTTTAATCTTAATAATGTTTTTAAGACACTTCTGCATATTTAACTTATTTAAAAAAATATGTAAGTTATGCCCTTCATGCCCTTGTCTTACCGAAGGTGCGATATAGTCGCTTTGTAAAATAATAAATAAACATTTGTTTTAATCTTACAAAGTGGACTATTTTGTCTAAAGCGTCTCACAAAGCGACTTTTCAGGCTTATTGTAAGATTATTGTCATGTAAGCAGTATGCACAGAACTACTTACATAAGTGACTATACCGAAGTTGTTCCAGGACGATGTCTGCAAATAAACTTTTAAGACTTTTAAGCAGGAGTTAAATAATAATTACGTAATCCTTGTAACGCTGTGCACGAAGTGTTTAAATTAACAAAATTTAAAATTAAACACATTGTAAAATGTATTCAAAATTCCACTGAAAGACAAATTTGTATTCACCAAAAGACTTGGGCGCGAATGACCTTTTTTACTTTTCCCAACGCGGAAATGCAAAGACGATTTTAAGAAATGGCCTCGTCAAGCCGGTTGGGTATTTTAAACTGCCACTAAAAAAAACTCGTACTAAAATGTATGCGCAAACGAGATTCGTTGTACCAGGCTAACATGAATCCGAGAAGTTGCAGTCATACAAGTTGCAACTACTACAAGCGAGCCTCATTAAACGTATCGCCAGTATCGCCTACGCGTTCTTCACACACACAAAACTGAATAATCATGTACTATCTTTGCCTGATGTTAATTTTAAAAAGACTCGACAGCTAGTCAACAATAAAACAACTTTATCGTTAAATGTTAATTTATGACATCGTTTTCATATACTTTTATAAATTTAAAATCGTTTAAATAACGAATATGATTATTTGTATTGAATATTTAATTCTTTTTATTTAATTTGACAGTTTCATTTTTGCTACGGTTATACAAGCTATGTTTAGTGTAAAACGTAGCTTGGTAACGTAACGTATGCATCTTAAATAAATATATAAGAAACACATGTGAATACATAATGAAATATGTAAAGGTATTACTGGCCATTTTGCAACAAAATGACCGAACGCTTATTTTATCTTCCAATGCATTCCAAATTCAACATCGATATACATAGTAAAATTCAAACTCGGAAGTGACGATTGCGGCTCACAAACGCAAGTGAGTTATCAACATTTCTCACGCTTAGTTCGCGCATGTGTGCGTCTCAGCCATATTTGTTTGGTTGTGTGCAAGCCTGGTACGTCTGTGTTATCTTTTTCTGTATGTGTTGGAGAGCGCTAAGAGCAATGAGACGCGAGCGCTTCCCAGGTTCGTTCAACTTTTAGCCCAGTAAACTCTGTTAGATGACTGCCTATACATAGATGAGTGCATTTACAATGTACCTATGTGTGTATACGTAGGCTGAGTATGATTGCGCACATCTACTTACTGTCGTTTACACTGCCAACTTTGTTCTAACCGCTTGGACGTTGATAATATCTGGGCACTCTGTGCGATTTGCGTACTTTATGTAAACGTCAGTTAAGATTTTTGTCTTTGGAATATAATGCGTTGGCTGGTCGTTCGTACGAGTACAACACTAAGTAAGGGCTACATCGGTGTCTTTATCTATACTTATAAAATCGTTTGACTACCAACGCACAGCCAAAACTACTTAGTCTAGAAATCTGAAATTTGAAATATAGGTTTATTTTATAACTAACCATCCGGTACTATGAAAGAATTTTTGAAAATTTTAATTCCGTGTGAAGCCGGGGGCGGGTCGTTGGTAAAATAATAATATTGTATTTATATTATAATATATAGGTATTCGTGCACGAATATTACCATATCGATTCCTAGTATCTCGCCCCAGGCTTCGCGCGGATGCATTTTTTCTGCAAATTTTAACACAAATTTTCTTCGTTTATCACTCTTCCCATTAGCGAAAACCGTATCACAATCCATTGGGTGGCTTTGAAGAAATTTGCGGACGAACCGAATGACGCCGACAGAATTTTTTTTAATAATATGTATGGGAAGATATAGAATAGATATAGATGGATATAGAATATACACCAAGTAGTCTTTTAAAATTCAATTGAACGAAAATGACCAGTTTAAGAATACGAAACGAAATTGATTAAGCGTTACACAAAATTTTAACATACTAAACCAAGCCAAAGAATAGCAAAAATGCGCTTATAAAGATGGTCAACATACTGGTTTATACCAGGAAACTAAGTACGGACAAATAATCCTCAACCACGCTATATCTGCTGTAAATTGCTGAGGAGTTGGGTATCGAATCAAGGTTACCAAGACATGGCAATACCACCGAAATGACAGTTATACCAAATTTCAAATAATCGAACCTGTGGAATTTAGTGACATCCCTTCGTTCGTCAAATAGGGACTGAGCTGGTGGTCTTCAAACGCCTCTTACCTTTCTTTTAATCACATCTACTTTCAAATTAAAAAAAAACGGATCAAAATCTGTCCATCCATTTAGGAACTACGATTCCACAGATAGACATACACAAATACATTGACACAAACGTCAAAGTTATAACACCCAGTTTTTGTGTAGGGGGTCAATTAGAAAAATAAGAAAATTTATAATATTTCAAAAATAATAAAATAAAATAAATAAAAGTTAAAGCATGCTTTATACAGATCCTATAGACATGTTTTTGCGCAAATAATATTTATTTACATATTTATTTATATTTTTACATGACAACCTTTAACTTTAAATTATTCAACTAAATTTTTGTTTAGTGCATGAATAATTCGTGCAAGCAAGCATTATCCAGGCCAGTTCTCAGAGCCTGAAGTGGGCGTGGTTCTTGGAAGTGACGTGACGACGATCACGTAGCTTTTTGGCTTGATGAATAAATTTAATTTGATTTATGAAAAAAATATTTTGACAAGTTTTAAATTTTTTTGAGGAAAGACGGTATTACATTATCACGTAATGGTCTTCATGTAACGGTAGGTGGCTACCGTCTCCGTCGGAAGACGCTTGGGCTCATGGCGCTGGCCTGTGTCCGCCACCTTCACCCTTAACTGGGACCTGGGTGACCTGGGTGGTAGTCTTAGGGGAGACTGCCCCCAGTTGTGAGGTCCCCGAGATGACCGGCGTACCTCCACTTTCGGGTACGCCGCGGTTCCGACAGGAAGCGTAGCCCTCCCCGCTCTGGATAGCCGTGGTGGGTAGCGGATGTCGTGTGTAAAATTAAAATTCCTTATAATGCCTATTACTAGTAATTCCCCGCAACGCCATCTACTATCGAGTAGTGGAGTCTAACCATTAGAAATTCCATTATAATTCCAAAATACCATAAATACAGACACCAGACACTAATTAAGCTATTAAATTGCTCGAGTTAAGAGAAAAGCAATAACTTGCACATTTTATTTCTTTGACGGGATTCACATTGAATTTTTATGGCCCTATTCTGACAGATTTATTTTACATATAACTCTTGTATGTCCTTATTTCAGAGGGAAAAGTTCCGCAAACATATCACGAATGTAAACTTGTTTCTTTGGAAAAGAGAAAAGTGATAGTATATATTAGCAATTTTGAATTATTTTATATTAGCCTCTAAAAAAGGTTATCTAAAACAAAATTATTTGTACCAATGGGTAGGCATTACAGCTTGATTTAACTGACTCACGGTTTGACTCATTATTCTTAATGTGTCAATATTAAACTTTCTTTTTCTACTAACTGTTTTTTTTAACGATATTTTTGAATTTTAAAAATTTGATATTTTAATATAAAATTTTTAAATTATAAAATTTTTAATTATGTTTATATCTGCTAGATCTATTATGGTATACGCTTCTCTCTGTTTTTGCGCTAATTTCTTCTACAAAATTCAATGGATTTTAATAAGGTTTTTAACTAATGGGAACAACGATGAACAAGGAAGTTTTGTGTAGGTACATAATTTGCAGAAAAAAATTGAAGCCATGCGAAGCGGTCGCTAGTTAGGTATAAAATAAGACGCTGTCCGCTTCTGTCTGTTTCTCCGCTAACTTCTTCTAAACTACTCAACGGATTTTGATACGATTTTTACTAATGGGAAGAGCTATAAACGAGAAAGGTTCATGTACTTATAAAATTTGCAGAAAAAAAATTTAAAAGCAAAAAGTAAGTCATGTTTGTAAGATATTTGATTTTTTATTGCCTCACAGTTCGGCGATATATTTGCAATGTTGAAATTCGTACAGAATAGGGACGCCCAGTTCAATGTCCTTCGTTAGGTTTCGGTTGTTGTACTGTACGAAGTTGGAATCAATAAACGAAACGTCTATATGTAGTCTAGACATGATTTATTTTTTCCTCTTTCCTTTTTTGACTAAAACGTAAATGAGGTAATAATATAAAATTTATCAGTTTGATTTTTTTTCACTCACATTTATTAGTCATGTATTTCTATTGGTTAAAAAATATGTACGGTATATGTAGGTATATATTTTATGATAGATTTGAATGACTTATTAAATACCTGATAATATTTTAAACTAGAGATTAACTCTATGATCTATGGTTTAGTAGTCATCTCGAACGATTTTATTTCGCACGATATGTGCGAAGAGCCAACTTTAATTTAAAATATATATTTTAGTAGTCAACTCGCATAGGTACATATTATTTAACTGCGTGCGACATGATACATTCAGAAAATCCTAGTAGGCGCTTGGCACACAATTAATTTTACTTACTAATATTATAAATGCGAAAATGAGTTTGTTTTTTTGTTATGCTTTCACGTCTTTTAAGGGATCATCATGTTTTGCATACATTTTGTCAGGGATTCATAAAAGGACAGAGGGTACCTTTCGTCCGGAAAAAGTAATGTTCCCAAAGGATTATCTGAAAATACAAAAAAAAATCAACTCCTGTCAGAAATATATAAGCATATACTTTCTTAATATTTTTAAGTATCGAAATCAAATATTATATTACATATTTTATTGAAATTTTTTTTTTAATGTCATTTTATTTTAATTTTGACTAAGTTAGTCATCTTAAAAATTGTAGAGTAAAGAGTATACTTAAAGGTAACATAAAGTTTAAAATAGTTAAAATTAAACTATTTTAAATGTGTTTTATTAATGCACATGTCCTGCATTTTCCTCCAACTCCTCCAACTATAAGGAAGTTAAAACATCTAAAAGAAAGTTAAATGAGAACATAAAATGTAAGTATTTTATGTTCTCATTTAACTTTTAACTTCAGACACTGTTAGTTCGTAGAATTCAAATAAAGAAAATTAAATAAGAGTTTTCTTATTATTTTAATAGGCCTCATCAGTAGTTTTCTTATGCAACCATTGACTATGCCAATATAGCGAATTGTTTACATTATTGACAATTTCTCGAATTCCAATTTTGAAGTACTTGAATTTTTCATTGTATAATATTTTAATTAAACTTTTAATGTTAGTTAATATTTTTAGATAAAATCACCATCCCATTGTGAAAAAAGCCAAGAATTAGTAGGTATATACTACTTAGTACAAAACATCTTTTAGAATAATATAGTAGAAAAAAGTATAAGGTATATTTATTATTATTTCAGCGACCGGACGAGTTAAAGATTCCTCTTTAAATATTTTCTAAAGTACAGTAAAAATTCGTACCCTGTCATTTTTTCACTTTTAAAGAGTTTCACTTTCTTATTTCACAATGATATAACAATATAACCTTAAAATGCATTATTTTCTTAAATAGATCTTATCGATCAACTTACTCGCCATTAAATTTTTTCTTAAAATACAAACTTAAATAGCTTGATTTAAAATTCAAATTATAATGAACGACCGAGCAAGATAATGCGTGAGTTACCTGCCCTCATTTCCTAATAAATTAGCGAGAATATCCACTATAATTGATATGGGATGTACTAGGAAACAGTGGTAGGCTATTCGACCTTACCACGAGACAATGCCTCCAAGCGAAATTCTATCTTAAGCTTCAATATTAAGCTTCAAATTCCAACGCGTCGTTTAATGGTGCTTATGACTCTTGTGTTTGTAATCTTAAATTGCTATAAAGCTCAATGATCCCATTTTTTAATAGAGCGGAAATCAAGTGTATTTTCTCAGCAATTGAATCGATTTTAGATTGTATTTAAAATAGTCGCTTGTGTCGTTTCGTTTTTGAATCTGGTATTACGTTTGCAAAGTTCAACGTCCGTCCTAGCCTCCCCCCTCTATCAGGCACCTGCGAACCGACAACTACTTTTGGTAATTAACAATAAAAAGTTATACATCGTCGTTGTCAACTCAAAATCTGCTATGTGCATTTTCTTGAGATTCTAATATTTTGAGCTTAGTGAATTGTTCACTGCCTTATCTGTATAAAACAACTGCTAAGTAGCACTATTTGTCGAACTGCGACCTCTTAATAAAATATGATATGTGCAGTAGCTACAATCTGTTGTGCAAAATTTACTGTATTATCAAAATAATAAATAAACTATTGAATTTTCATGTTCAAAAGACAAATAAGTTTACGTAAAACAACGCTAAGTTTCAAATAAAATACTTTATTTTGAAATAAACTTCATGTTCAGGAATTTTTTTTGGCAATATTTCAAAACTATACTTTTTCACATAATAGCAGATATTAGTTTTACAACTATCGTACTATATGCAATTGTAAAGTCCTCATTTTTCTAATTGTACTTCCGGTTCACACAGATAGAGATATGATATCACATGAGCATAGATGTAGAACATATAATATCTAATGTTTTATAAAAACATTCAATAATGTCTTTTTATTTTTTTTCTCATAAAGAAGCATAATTATTTTTATTTTAAAGTTTTGCAGGTTGGCTAACGAGCTAATTCACAATTGTCTTCTGCAAGGACATGGTTACTGCCACCAGCGGACTGCACTATTTATGACTGCGAAACACAGTGTGCCCTGTCGCTACTACTTTAAAGAAATACCTTTTTTTTAATGCGCATTCTTTGCTGTGTCTTTATTTTTATATAAAACTTTTCTTCTAAATTTTGAAAATAATTATATACTTGGTTATTCAATTTCCTATGTAGCTTATAATTGCAAAGAATCTTATAATAATTTATATAAATAAAATAGAAAACGCCTTGTCCATTCGGCTAAGTTTTTTAATTTCAAATATTCGTTGAAGTCCAAAAAAGGTTCTTATTGAAAAAAATTGTAAAAATTGCTTTTTAATAGGGACGCTCGAACTTTGACAGCGTGTAGCGGCCATCTTGGTTATGCGATAGCTGTCAAATTTGACAATAATACTTAATTAGCCCTGACATTTCAGCATGAAAAATTATATGCTTCAACAACGAGTTGATTAGGTTTTAGAGCATTTGGCGGCAGACACTGGTTTAGGAAAACAAATCATCTATCTATAGTGATGAGGCTCATTTCTGGTTGAGTGGCTTCGTGAACAAACAAAATTGCCGGACTTGGAGCAACGAAAATTTCCCTTAAATTTAGGTTTAGGTATCGACTGAAAATTGTACCGAGTCGTTCGCCTATAACCGTGTAATACTTTTTCATGATTTTTCTCAAAGGTTGTTCGACCCCTCACGTGGCAGATCACGATATGGCGCAAGTATCGAATCAATAGATTAATTCAATCGGAAACATCAATTTAAATTTATGAACTGTTTTGCTGTTTCCATCGTGAACACATCGCTTTCTATGTATTTGGGTGTATGCGATGAATAAGCAGTGATAATAACATCGCATTGAATTCCAAGTACTTGTCTACCTACACATAACCTCTTTACAAAATACGTACCTAATCTGAGTTTCATTTTTCACATTTTACGAGGCGTACGAGAGCCTTTTGAATTTGAATTTCATTTTCTTTAAGTTTAGAGGTTTTTTTATGATTTATGTTTGGTTCGGCAGACAAGCTGACTATCCACTTATCACACTTTATACACACTTATATGTTATAGTTTTTCATATAAAAATAAAAAAATCTAAAATAAGATTGTACTACGTTGTGTTAGATATTACTTGGAATAAAAGAGATTTTAATCATTTTGGTGTATTTTTGAAACTGTCACAACCGACCACACCCTAAGGGCGGATTTCCCTTTTTTTAATTTGCTCCATGAGTTAACCATTGTACTTAAGGACAAGATTTTATTGTTTATATCTAGACAAATGTACAATACAATAAAAAAACATCTAACTGTCTTTGACACATCTGTTTTTACATCTAACTGGCATGCTAACAAAATTATGGACAATCAAATAAAAATTGTCACAACTGTACCCGTTATATTTATAACAGTCACAAGGCTTCGATACTTCGATATGTATTCAGTAAATAAGACTTATTTTGACATTACAAAAATACACTTAAATTATATATTTATTAGTATAGATTAGTGTAGAACTGTAGATAACAATACTTTGCATGAAACGGAATGATAAATAAATACCGGAACTGTTACGTAGGAAGATCTACAATGGCGTGGAAAATAACAGTTAGCAATTGCGTTAAGTTTTCCCTAGTCATTGTAATAATGCAAAGTTTGGATGCGATACATTAGACCGTTGCACAATTTCAATCCATTAAACATGGACAATTTCAATCCATTAAACATGGACAATTTCAATCCATAACGAAGTCTAATGCTAATTTAAATTTCAGTTTTCAGTTAGTGACGTGCGTACTTGTATCGTTTAAGCGGTTATTCACTTAGATACTGATATTTTATTTAGTAGTTGTTGTACCTATTGTGGTACAGATTAGTTGATAAAGGAAACAGAAGGTAGAGTAGGTAAACAAGTACACCCCTGACCTTCTTACACAAGTCAAGTCCCAAGTCCCAAGATAAGTACACCAAGTCCGGTCGAGCCGTGCGTTACCGTCCTCATCTCGAAGCGACTCACGGCACTTTTGACCACCTGTAACTTCTTTGTGGATAAAGTAAGAAATTTGATATAGTTTTCAGTTATCAAAAGGACTGTAACTGGCTATATTACCAAACGCCTAATAAATTATAGTTCACGAATTATCGCTAGTCAAAGTTCTTTAATTTAGTCACTCACAGTCCATCAAAATTCTAAGGTAGTGAAGACTTAAAATTTAAATTTTAGTTAGCGTTTAGTTTAGTCTATAAAGGAAGGAATAAATAAAAAATCTTGACGTTCATTAAGTAAAAAATAATGATTTTTTAAAAAGATGCATGGCATAGCATCATTATGCAACCGACACGCTACTTACTTATAGATTACGACTTTCGTTTTGTAATTTCGATTGATATAATTGGTTTAATGATTGAAAGGCATACTAATTTATTTACTGATATTATATGCCTAATATAAAACTTAATAAGAAAATCTATAGGTGACGGACAACATATATTACCTGAGAAAAAAAAGAGAATGAGATCCCATCAAAAATTAGCCGAAGTAGTGCAGGAACACAGCCCTGAGCTCTTCAACGCAGGTCAAAACTACTGTAAAGTTAAAGATTGATTGATTTATGTGAACATTATGTACAATTAGATGTTAAGGTAATGTACTTGCCCATCCGGCTAGAAAACTATTAAAATAATTTTAGTTTTCATACATTTCTGTTTCTTTTATTTTTATTTGATTATTACTCTTTGGTGGGTGTTGTTTCACAGATCTGAGTTTCAGTAGAATTCACAATTTACTTCATTAATGCGGACTGAATATTTTATGTTACAACAACTTTAGGTTGAGATGTGGGACTTAAAAATTCGTCTTCTGGGCAGGTACATCGCTAAGCCATATCAGTTGGGTACTACTGTACGGCGATTGGGAATATTTAAGAATCTGTTGTTCTGTAAACACAATATAGCATAATTATGTAAACCAATCAACATTTTCATTCAAACATCGAGATATAAGTACTAATTGACCAACACCATTGACGACTCCAAGCGCCTTAAGACGGCTCTCTCCAAAATTCGTCATACAAGATCATGTTATGTCATATATGTCACTGAGAAAATACCTGTAAAAAACAGCTTACTATACAAGATATTTAATTCAATATAATTAAACCTTATCTAACACGGAATTTCAAACAATTTTTTTCTCTTATTTTCTGTATGAAACTTCACAAGAAAATTACTTAAATACCGATAAAGAATGTAAAAATCGTTATACAGCTTCAGAATTTAGGTAGTAAAAATATGTAATTATAAATTAATAAAAAAAAAATTGTTACATTTATCCATACAGGTTTGATGCTGAGATATCATGAACATCATAGAACATTGCGCGTGCTTTTGATGTGTCTCGGTGCGTTAGTAAGACATAACAATAATATCAAAGACCATTCTTATAATTTTAACTGTCACTTAAACCTTTAGTTTTATAATATAGATATAATCTCGTAGATAAAAACAAAAAAGGAAGATACGATATGCTCTTACACAGCGCTAAATTGCTCAAAGTCGCTCATCGAGCTATGGAGCGGGCTATGCTCGGAGTATGGAGGGTAGTAAGGAGGACCTTTAAGGAGAACTCTAAGTATTAAAAAGTCGTACCAGAATACCAGTAAATTAAGATGGCGCTAGTGTAGCATTGTCGAGTAAATTAGATAAAGATAGATAGATAGAAGTATTAGAAATAGACAAATATAGATAGATAAAAGATATGCTACACTACCGTCACTCTGGCCATTTTTAGAATTATTTTATTGTCAGTTTTATTGTCATATTAGTCGGTACTTCTTCCTTACCCTCCACAGCTCAGAGTTTTTTTTTGTGCATAGGATCAGAAATTCAGATTCGCTGAAGTTGTAGACATATCCGATAGAATTAGCAAGCTGAAGCGAATAACCTAAGGGGTAGCCGAGTTCTCAAATGGATGTCTTGCAGCCAGATAGACATATACCTGAATGGCATCGCAGAAAACGGCTGGATGAGAAGAGCAGAAGATCGTGCGTGGTGGCGAGGCTTAAGAAAGGCCAATGTCTAACCGTGAAGAGACACAGGCTGATAATGATTGTCGTAAGAGCAGGCCTCTTTCACTTCATGTACTTGCGCGCGCTAAGTGCCTACGCGCCGCTGTACTTTCCAAGGTACACATCCACGCGGTTGCCACCGACGCGAGCGCGCGCATTCACATTTATTTTTTTCTTCTTTGATCTCCGCCAGGAGTAATTGTGTTCCGTGTCTTTGATTTACATTTCGGAAAGAATAATAGGTATTATGCCTCGTAATAACATTTCTTTAACAACATTTTAGTTAACAACATTTCTTTATCTGTCACAACTCCCTGTAACTAAATAAAACTATTTTAATGGATTTAAGTTGTGTATTGATTTTTAATAAACCCAACTACCACGGCTGCTATAAAGGTGTCGAAACGATGGGTTTTGTTATAAAGCAATACACAATTTAAATCTGTAAAAACAGTTTTATTTAGTAACATAACAAATACTTACTTTACTCAATACTTACATACTTTACATAAATACTCTCCGCCGTTGTTCAAAATTTTTTTCACTATAGAACAATAATGTATCGCCAAATAATTTTATGTCGAAAACAATTTAGCAGCGAGCTCTCAGACTATTTCATCAAAACTGGATGTTTGGTCGACTTTGTGTTGTGTGGATTTGTGGACTAATGATATACACAATTTAAGCTTTTTTATTTGGTCTCTTCAGTGGAAATAGGAATAAGTACCTACCAATATGAAAACCTTTAGGTACCTACAAGGTTTTTTATCATTGCTCGTTACCTACTAGTACTTATTTACATCTTAAAAATCATGTTATTCTGATCAACTTGAACTGAGAAGTTGTAAGCTTATAGTTACTAGTTAATTACTTAATAAATAGTTACTAGCGGCTTAATTAGCTTTGTATTTTGGGACGGCCTAGAAAAACTCAGTAGTAGTAGCCCTGACTTTATTACTATTACTTCAATGTCACGCGGGCGCGTGCGGCTGCAGAGCAATAACAACTCAACGTTTGAACTATAAGGTATATTTTTCCGCTAAGCAGTTGGCGAGGCAAAACGGTAGGCATTTAAAAAAGTTGTGATGGTCTTTTTGTTAGGGAGTGATTTATCTGTTACGGTAGTAACTACTTATTAATCTGTGGTAAGAGTAAGTACTAATATAAATTTCCACCACACCTAGCGATTAAACTATTGCCTTTATTGTATTTATTCACCTTAAAGTAATACCACAGAAGTCCCTGTAACAAGTAACCTCAATAAATCAACATTATTAAACATGTATTGGTCGAGAATGTATATTTTAATATACGAAATTCAAATTATTTATGAGTTACGGATCCGTGC
This sequence comes from Synanthedon andrenaeformis, assembly GCA_936446665.2. Taxonomy (NCBI): domain Eukaryota; kingdom Metazoa; phylum Arthropoda; class Insecta; order Lepidoptera; family Sesiidae; genus Synanthedon; species Synanthedon andrenaeformis. The sequence continues at coordinate 4,950,798 of OW387801.2, forward strand.
GATGGGATTCATTGAAATTTTGCATGAAAAAAGTGTTTTGACGTCTGCCTTGATTTATTTAGGGCCCTGGTAGAATGGTAGAATGAAGGTCGCCATGAGAAGGTCAGGCGGTATATAAAAAATATAGCCTTTTATATTTTAAATATTTTACTTAATATTTTTTTTTTGTTGTCGTTAATAATCGACAACAAAAAATTGTCCAATGCTTTTCTATATACATACATTTAACTCAAGTAACTATAAATAAATATAAATTACGGTAGTTTTGGACAACCAGCACCTGTTGTTGCTTGCGTCCTTAGGCGACAGTTAGTCACATACCATCAAATGGACCGTCAGCCTGTTTGCTACCCTTCACAATAAAAAAGTGTACATAGCTTCAGCATAGACATATATGTACATAGTTTCAGAGAAAAGTAAAAGAGCTCAAAGAGATCCAAACAGACTATGCGTTCACAAAGCACACACAGCCCTTATGAACAAAAGTATTTTCTGTCTAGCCCCAATCATATACATATAACAAAATTAAGCAATATTAAGCAGCTTAATATTAATATATTTAAGAAGAAAATTAAAGAATTACTTATTGCTAAATGTTACTATATAATTTAAAAGATTACATGTCAGATAACTTATTAGTTATAACTTATTAGTTACACTACGAATAATTAATAGTCATTAGTTATTCGCAGTGTTGTTATGAATGTTATCAAAATATTTCCACACACCAAAGGGTAGAATGTAGCGAGCCTTATCTATACTATACTAATATACTAAATAGACTCAAAAAACCACTAGATTTTGAAAATTCTTTCACCTATAGAAAGCTATACATTATCAGGGAGTAACATAGGCTATTTTTTATAAAGTTACGTGGGCGAAGTCGCATGCAACAGCTAATTCATTATGAAACCATTGTAATTACCTATATTCAGCAAATAACTTATTTTTATTATTATTATAGCGAACTAAGTACCTACGTTATGACACAAAAAGTTTCATATTATCTAAATATACTTCTTATGTAAATATGCTGCCGCAAATAGATCCAAAATAAATGAATAAAATAACCATATATTCTCGTCTCTTGTATCTGTTAGTACAATTGTGAAATGATCCTTCGATTCTTTGATTTATTCTTTCGAAATATTTATATTCCCTTATTCGTTTAGTATTTATGTGTGGGATGGTTATGGATTTGATCTACTTAGATATTCATATGACCTTATAAAACCTGGGATTGTGGAGTTAAATATATCATGCGTCGTTTCAGTTTCGATTGTTAAAAATACATAGAAAAATTCATTAATGGATATAGTTAATCTATAAATTGTTACTCATCGTTTTTGATTCAATATTTTGTTCAATTTCATACAAGTTTAAATAACAATTTTTCTAATTTAACATCAAGTTTTGACTCCTTAGCTCAATAAAGAAAACTATCATTAATAATTCGGAAATTATGTTGACCATTGTGTTGTAATAGTGGCAGATAAATGCATTGTCAGCGTTTTGTAAAGATTTAATATGGTGAGTAGGAGGCAGCCCGTGTTGTACGATTGTTAACTAACACACTGAAGACAAGGTGCAAAAAATGTGTGGACATCATTGACCAATTGGGATATACAGGCTGTTATTTTTTTTATCTATTATTAATGTATTACTTTCTCTAAGAAAGTATTGTTTATTTTGAGTTCATCTACCGGTCTAAATTAGAGCAATATAATTTCTAAGGTGGAGACAACTCAAACTGTTTGCAATTTTTTTAATTGATAACAGTAAATTTCGTCAATAAGTAGGTACATAGAAAAATACTAAACGAAAAAAAATCACAAAGGAATCATAAAAAGGTACTGAAACTGTTTATTTCCTTTTATTTTTAGATTTATCGCTCTGCATCATCTTGTATACCATCTATTTGATAATAGCTCTTCACAATCATCTTGTGTGTAAATACGTGTTAGATAATAATAAATAAAGAATTACCTAAAACAACAAAAATTATATGATGGTAACTTGTAGTTCGATGCCAGTGGTAGCTGCATTACAGGTCAGTGGGGCCTCATTCTGTAGATTGCACAATGCTCATCCATCAATAATACCATATATTACAAGATATTGTAGCTAAGACGAATATTTTTTCTGTTTCTTCATAGTCTTAACTATATAGCCATTTCGTGTCTATCGCTTTACAAATTTATAGAAAAAGTGGATATATTAATGTGATGGAATTTGTCTTGTTGTTTCTCGTAGTATAATTTTTCACATTGACTGGATTAGCTCTCTTAAAATGACCTACAAATAAATAGTAGCTTGATAATAATCAGGCTGTATATAATTGTAGTTGTGTGGTATAAGGCGGTGTGTCGATTCGACAAAGCTGCTTGTTGGACAATAGGCGACAAGAGACATAATTCGTAAATCGTTACAAAAATCGTAGCACTCACTAAATAATAAGGTATATACACGCGAAAGTACTGACATTTATTGTGAGTATAACAAAATCACCACCTACTTCATTAATTTATTTATTTGACTGAAATTAGAAAAAATATATGGCAACTTCAAAAGATTATGTTCATAATGAATACGATTGAATATTTGCTTTTAGTAAATTTTAATTAAATTAATTTGAGTAATATTTAAAGTAATATTTGTTAATTAAAATTGACTTTTTAACAAATATTAAATAATTAATTAATGTCAATAAGTAATAAGTAAGACGATATGTGCAATGTACATATTAATGTAATATATTATATGTCGTATGAACTCATAAGAATATGTTACTTTACAGCAAGGCTAATTCCTAGTATTGTGCAGTACTTTCAAGCGGCTGTACACGAAATTTCGTTACGGTTCTGTCCATCCGTCATAACCTACAATGTGGTCAAGCCTTCACATTGTCCATTTTCAAGCAAAAAAATTGTGGATTAAGCCTTTCATTTCATTCCGTCTCCAGTTGTCGCGAACATGTTATATTTTTTCACGAAATTAGACATGTAAAAGTGGGCAATCGCTGTCCTTCATTTAAATAAGGATGACCAACGTTTGAGTTTATTATCGATATCTATATAACTTTTTTATTTGCTATTTAACAAGACATATAGGAATATTGTTCAATATCAGGTAACCAAGATCGCGACATCATCTGGCATATTAAGTTAAGATTTACAAGAATGGAAATATATGGAAATATACAATATAACTAGGGGTAACTGGTTTATAACTATACAAACAACATATTATACATATTATATTGTTTATACATATAAGCTCATTATAATAGACAGTTATATAATCATGGAATTAATTTCATCTCAATTATTTTTGACTAATATTATCTATACTATCTATATTACTATAGTAATATTATAAAGATTGTATGTTTTTGTATGTAGGAATTAATCTTCGAAATTACCAAACCGATTTAAAAAAAACAGCAATAGTGAGAATAGAATTGCAGGATGGACTTAGACTAAATATGTATGCATGCACTATCTATCTAAAAATAAAGATATATCGATATATAATGTCAGGAATTATATCTTTTATTTTTAAGGGAATAAGTACCTACACCCAAGATAATTGATTTCTAACAATTCAATGAAATCTTGATTTCTGATATCGATAAACTGGAATTAAAATTCCGCCCTCAGACCGCACTAGTGAGCAAAAAAGTTGCGGATATATCCCATAATATCCGAAGCCAGCAAGGTGCTGGCAGTCTTCGAGTGACCACCGGGTATTTTGCGATAAAAAAAATTAACGCGGACACAAAAATGAACAACATAACAATTGCATAGGATGATGAATTGCCAATATGCACTTCGGTCGAGTGTTGGTGGAATGAATGCGATTTTACGGGTACACAAGTATGGAGAGAGTGTCTATTCTAAACAGCTATAGAGTAGTGATTGAGAGAGTAGTAATTGAGATTTGATTAAGATGTTAAGATTTGGTAATTGCCTAGGAAAATATTTTTCATTTAAATACAACTAGCGATTCGCTCTCGACTTCGCACATGTTCCTCGTTTAACGCTCTTTCTATAACTGCGATAAAATTTAAAATCCGTTCATGATATACAGAGGGACAGACGGGGCGGGAAGCGACTTTATTTTATATTATGTAAAGACCAGCGACCCGCTCCCCGCTTCGCACTGGTGAAATCTTTTTTTTGTATAAAAAAATTTTGAGAACTTTTTTACTGTAAATGTAAAACCTTCCCGTGTAACTAAAAAATCAGACAGGGGGAAGCGACTGTTTCATACTATGTAAATATATGGTTGGCACAAAAGTATTGAGACACTCTACAAAACTATAAGTACATTTCCTTTTTCAAGTTAATTATTTTCGATAATATTATAGTATGTTGTAGAACATTCTAGGTACTTCTGATGTGAGGGTATAAAAAGTCGCCCTCGCGATCGGTTTAGTCAGTTTGAAGAAAAATGGACGAGCGACAAGTTCGAACACTATACTTATACGAGTACTTGTTAGGCCACAGTGCGCGGGCTGCGGCTGACAATATCAATACTGCATTGGGCGCTGGAAGTACAAGCCATGCCACGGTGTCCCGATGGTTTGACTGTTTTAAATCAGGAAACAGGAGCCTTGAAAGTCAGCCACGCTCAGGACGACCACCCGCATTGAATGATGACGATTTACGCCACGAACTGCAGTCGAATCCAGATGCTACTACACGTGAATTAGCAGGAGCACTTAACTGCAGTCACCACGCCGTGGAATAACGCCGGAAATCAACCGAAGCTGAATCAAAAGAGCCGCTTAAAAGTTCTGCTTTGCTGTTTCTGGGACGCGTAAGGCATGCTGTTTTATGAACTATTACACAATGAAACTATAAACGCTGACAAATATTCAACCCAGCTCACCAAACTATCTGCTGCTATCAAGAAAAAACGACGAAGACGAGTCAATGTAGTTTTACTACACGATAACGCTCGACCTCACGTCGCATCTGCCGTTCGCCAACAGCTGGAGAACTTGAACTGGGAGACGATACCCCACCCACATTATTCCCCAGACCTCGCCCCATCAGACTATCATTTGTTTAGAGCCCTGAAACAACATTTGCGGGGTAAACAATTTAATGATTTCTCTGATGTAGAGGCGGAGTTGAACAAATTTTTCGAGGCACAGCCATTAGAGTTCTGGGCGAAAGGCATCCAAACCTTGCCGGATCGTTGGCAAGAAGTCTTAGATGCTAATGGTGATTACATCATTGACTAAGCTTTTTGTATTGTAATAATAATAAAATATATAAAACGTAAACCAAGTGTCTCATTACTTTTGTGCCAACCCGATATATAAAAAGTTATTTTCCATACTAATTTATCCCAGATTGCGACGTAGTGACCGCTGTCTACACTCCATACGCGTGTTCAACATACGCGCGGATTGCTTTTTTACCATTTTAACTATACTGCCAATAAAATACTTATTCTCATGACAATAGAGTATAATTTTAAACATAACGTCGTACGAATTAAGTTTGCTTTTTAAGTGTATTGTCATTTATTTATTATCCCTTTCTTCGGTACACGTGTCCATTGAGGCGTGTTATGGAGTGTTTGGATCGTTGTTAAATCGTTTTTAAACTGTAATTTATTATGATATTTATTAAGGAAATTATGTACATTTAACTTTATAGGGGATTTTAAACAATTTTTTTTAATTCGTGTTTTTTTTTATACCTCGATACGCGATTTTTTTATTTACCTATAAAGAGGTAAATTATTAATAGCTGCACTATATCTTAATAATGTTTTATTGGTTGCTATTTGGTTACTATGTTTTATTGAGACGGGCTGTGGTTCGCGGTTTCACCCGCATGAACGCGCTCATCTCGGGAAATCAGGACTCTATTGGCCACAGCTAACAGAAATTAAGTAGTTCAGATGGAACCGCGTGGAGAAGCCAAATGATCTATTATACAAAGTAGCCACAAGTTGACATCCCGTGTGGCTGCAGGAATCACCCCCTTACAAAAGACTATAGTGAAATAACAGCTGCTGCTTGTTTTTCGGTGAGTGAGTAAGGGTTGAAAGAGCCCATTCCCCTATGACTTATTCCTTATGACTTATCTCTATCCTATCAAGGTCCGATTCTACCAATAGTAAACCCCAGTAATACCCAGTTGCTTTCTAACTCATCGAAACACAACAATAGGTACACATGCTTTTGTTTCACGGTGGTCTTCTTCTGTAAAGGATGGTTACTGCCGCTAAACGGACTGCTCAATTTAAGACTGCAAAACACTGTAAAATGTTATGATTGTAAAATGGGATTTATATCTCGCCAATATTATTATTGTGACGGTTTCACCTCCGACAGAGGCATAGTCAATCGGGGTTCAGGGCGACAAAGACAGGAACCGACGCACGATCCTGGCCCAACCGTCAGGTTATCACTGAGGCTGGTTGGGATCAAACCGTTGAACGATATGACAACTGGGGTTAAAATACTAACTTCTTACTTCTTAACTTTCGCCTTGATAATCAAGGCGAAATGTCTCTACTAGATCTAAAATCTTCCAAACGTTCCAAAGAATTTCATATTAACTTTAATGTAATCAGAATAATTCTATTATAAAATAAAAAAAAATAAAAAACACAAAAAAATATACCACCCACTCATTAAATATCAAAAATAATTGACAGAGAATTTGGCAAGTTTAACGCGTGACCAGCGGCGCAAAACTAGTCCAGAAGTTTAAATAGGCAATGGAATTACCAACCTTTATTTTCTTGGGTGGCAGGATTAAGTAAGAATGCGAGTGCAAGTGGCCATCGAGTATTTGTTTAAAGGATTATAAGGATTAAAACTACTGTTTAGCGAACTACTTTGTCCTTTCAAAAGGGCTTTCAAAAGGGGACAATATTTTCTTAAGTAACAGCGTGTTCTGCATGACTGGTGAATTTGAAACTTTCATAAAATATAATGAAGACCTTTTATATTGTGTTGTTTTTTTTTAAATAATAGTCTCCACATACTTATACAGAATACTAGCTGTTGTTTTCGTCAGATTTTCGTTTCACCAGATTTTGTATTAAAATCACATATTAGTATAGATGTGGACATATCAATTTTATTTTATGTCAAGGTCGACAGACAGGCTGACGGTCCATTTGGTGGTAGATTCCTTTACTCACTCACTTAAACAACAGCACATATGCTGTTATTTCACGCTATTAAATATATCATGGTTATTTAATACATGTTACAAGTTTTCTTTTATTTTTTTAAATGTCATTTAAAAAATAAAAGAATTTCAAGATTGGAATGCAAGTTTGGAAGTTCGAACGGCTCCCTCCACTTGGATCCAGCTTGGCTCAACATGTGGATCCACTCTTATATCTACCATTGAGGGGATTCAGTAATAAAATTAAATTTTATATGGCTCCATATTTGAATACTGGTCAGGCTTTTGATTTCATGTGTGTATCAGAAATGATGAACCATCACCACTTTCAAGGCTAAGTAATACATAAATATGCATTTGAAAGAAGTACGAGAAGCCATGCAAAACTTTACTTTTCTATTTTAGGTGATGTAGTCCAGAAATATTGTATAATTTCCCTGTAACGATTAAAGATTTTTTTTCTAATTGATTAAATATCAAATTTTTCAATCCATTAAACTTTTTTTTATAATAATATTGTACTTGTTATTACTGGATTCCTACAAATTAATACACACGAAGAGAAAGGGTATGGTCAGGGTTCCATAAAGACATTTACATCTTTTCTTCGCGTCTTATTATAACGAAGATTAATGTGAGGGATTGCAACAATTGTGTGGTTGTTTCTCAAAAGGCACACACACACACACCCACAAAAAAAAATGTCAAAGGAGCGGCGCTAACTTCCAGAAATGATAATCCCCAAGGATATGCAACTCTTCAACAATTTAAGACGTTTAACATAGTTTTTCAACCATTTTGTCTGTCATATTGGTGAATGGAGTATTGTAAGTGTGCATTAGAAAGGAAGTTGTTCGATACTTTTTTCTTGATGGTTAAACTAACTCTTTTATTTATGTTATTAGAATAGAAATGAAGGGAAAGGGTTCCGTCACATAATATGTCAATTCAAATACATGCCCAAGGGACAGACGAGAATATGATTTTTGTAAAGAAAAGGTCGACAAGCAAGCTTGATGGTAGGTGGCTACCTAAAACCTAAAACAGCATTTTTTTGTTTCATGTTAAGGTCGACAGACAGGCTGAAGGTCCACTTGATGGTAGGTAGCAACCGTCATTTATAACACATGCAACGCCACATGTGCTGCAAGTGTGCTGCCGACCATAGTAGAATTAAGGGTTAACTCGGTAAGTGAGGATCTGGCATCCCTCACCATTTCACAGAAAACCACAGCACAAGTGCTGTTATTTCATTTTAAAGATGGTCTCTCTTGTAAAGGGGTGGTTACTGCCGCCAGACGGGTTGCCAGCGTTGACTGTGAAACGCAGTATACTTGCCACTACTTGACTAGAGTCAACTTTGAAAAGTTCTTTCAACCGGGAAGAACAAGCAAGCACCTTAACAACTCGATCATTAGACAAAAGGCTCATCAAAAAATAACATTAGACACAAATTGAGGATAAGGGAATGAGTTTTGACAATCACTCAGTCACTGAAACAAAACAAAAGTATTTCACAATTTATAAAAGAGTGTACCAAAATAGTCAGCATGTAGTCGTAGCATAAGCTACTGGTAAAGAGGTGGTTACAACCAATTGATTCATTTGTGTGACGTGTTTCGTGTTTTTAACTAAAGGCGGCTTTGAATTTTGCAGTATGCACGAGGAGAACATTGCCACCGATGTTGCCTTTAAATTAAAAGACATACCTTTCTTGAGCTTTGTCTTACGCAGAAGCTTTGATATTATAATTTTCTGTGAAATGCGCCCAACGTATCACAAGTTCACCGCCGCAACCCGTTCATTGGCATACATAAGCCGCGTATTTTTTCTACCGTGACTCAGACCACGTTACGGCGCTAATAATGTAGCTTTATCATGTAAATTAGCAAATACATGTTTTCCGTCAAAAAAATGTGAAGTGTGTCAGACAAACAAAAGACTAGTGGATGTTTGTTTGACTCTATTTTTGACGCTTTTTCGTAACGGGGTCACAAGGATTTAGTGAATGCTAATTGCTTGGCTCACATCCATATGTTACTGTGTTATTGTACGTAAATATATTTTTTTGCTTAAATTTAAAAGGAGAATAAGGTTTTCTTAACAGTATACATTAATTATCATCATCAGTTGGTGCCTACAGGCCTCTCAAGGTTCGCCACAACGCACCGTCCTCTACGCCGCCGCTTCCCGCGATGATTTGAAAGGCACCTTATCGACCTGTCGTCTGTCTACCTGGTCGCAGAGCGTCCCGCGCTCTGGCCTATGTCTGCCATCTACCCCCTTAATACTTGTCTCCCCGAAGACTACCGCCCGTCGTGAGGTACCCCGAGATGGCCGGCGTACCTGTACTTTCGGGTACGCCGAGGTTCCGACAGGGATCGTAGCCTTCTCAGCGCTGGACAGACGTGATGGGTAGCGGATGTCGTTCCATAACGTTCTACGGCCGCGCTAGAAAGTCGTTAGGTTTTAGCCGGTTGGAGTTCGGCATAACCCCGCAACGTTTCCTACGCTGCCGGGTATCCATGAGGTTTCCCATCGTCAAAAAGGCGTCTCACGTTATGCGGACGAAGTCCCTTGCAACTGCTAATAAAAAAATATAGGTAGTGAAAGTGCAGATTAAAAATCATAGTTTTTATTGTTGTTTTAGGAATGAGGAGTTACATAGATGCTATTAACATTAAATGGTTGAACAGCTCACTGAAGTTGGAAAAGAGATACGCGATTACCACTTTTTCTCGTTATTTCCTTGTTCCGCTATTAAAAAATTTATACTGATCAGTTTATTGTCAGTTATTGATTTCTCTTCCTGTGTCAGCTCCATATTATATTAAATGTTGACATAATCCCGTTAGTATATCTGCCGATTCTTCTTCTTAAAGTGCGGTGCGATTCTGCCAACCTGCGAGGGTTGGTGACCGTCATGGCTACCTTAAAACAAGGAGTAACCTAAGACCGAACACAACTTTTACCAAAATGAGCGTGACATGTATTATGGTGGCTTCTCGGACATAATGACGATTTAAAATTTGACGGTTTTCTTAAATATTGTGGAAAATATGAAAAAAGAAATAAAAGTAGCCGATTAAAACTTTAGTAGGTACAGAACCAAAGTTAATTACTTAATAAGCTTAAAAACAAATGTAGGTACTTGTCGCTGAAAATTTTTATTGCTGTGAAGAGTTTTTTTGGCAGTTACCATTTTTATTCTTAGATTTTTTTTTTATAACAATCTGCCCGATTCAAACTTTTTTAAATATAGTGTATTATGCACTGTATTTTATCTAAGTTTTAATTTTACTCTAAGAAGTCAAATTAAGCGATGAAAATAACTCTTTCCTGCTAAGTTTCTTTCTTCTGCTATAGCTTAGCTTCTTCTTACTATAGTTCTTTTCTTAAACTTTTAGTTACGTAGTTAAAATGTTAGGATAACATTTTCCTAAAAGTAATAATTAAATCTGAAAGATATTTCGATGATTTTTATACCACTTTGTCATTAAATTTTCATCGTTAGTATTTTATGAACTATTAAAATCAGACTCATACCAAAAAAACACAATTAAACAATAAAACACATGACGTAATACGTCGCGAGTTGCTTGAATGATTTTCCAAACGTAAAGGAAAACCTTGCAAGAAAATCCGAATGTATAATATTCAAAAAAACCCGTTTGTTTAATACGAGTATAGTATCTATATTCTATATATATCCTTGAACAAATACCCAGCCTACGTCAGTTTAGGTCACAGAGTCGTGTATCTTTTTTATAATTATCTTTTTGTTATATAAATAGTAACACCAGTCACTATTGCCTTGACTTACACATGTATGTTGATGTGTTAAGTTCATTAAAAAATGTAAACAGATTTTACAAATTTAGTAGATACCTACATGTATACTAATAATAAACATGTATACTAATAATAGAGAAAAGGAAGGTTTTTATGTACATATAAATTTTGTTGTCGACTGTACCTACTATCCACCATAATCTTTTGCAGTGGGTACGTAGCATCAAAAACTATACATCTTTTCTGATTTGAAGTCTCATTAAGCAAATCAGCTTCCCAGTTATACTACATATAAATTGGTAAAATATTTACTAACACTATAAATTTTGTTGTCAACTGTACCTACTACCTACCATGATCTGTTGCAGGGGGTACGGAGTACCAAAAAGTATACATCTTATCTTATTTGAAGTCCCATTAAGCAAATCAGTTCTCCAGTAAACTGTAAACTGGTTAATTATTTACTAAGACTATAAATTTTGTGGTCGACTGTACCTACTACCTACCGTGATCTTGTGCGGTGGGTACGTAGCCCCGCGCGTTTCCGGGCTTTCACTTCCGCGCGCCGTGAAAATGTTTCCCAGACATTGATTTTCCACCATCAATACAGAGTTACTTATATTATTTTCTACCCGATACACACTTTCTATTTCTATGCCAGTAAACAGTGGTTTTAAAGTGGAGATATTATTTCCTCTAAATTGAAAATTATGAAAATTTATGGGAGTAAAATCAAAATTGTTATACG